>OY997268.1:374588853-376988853 GCA_963921465.1 Triticum timopheevii | reverse complement strand
GCATTGTCTCCTACTGGATTGATACCTTGGCTCTCAAAACTGAGGGAAATACTTACTCTACTCTGCTGCATCACCCTTTCCTCTTCAAGGGAAAAACCAATGCAAGCTCAAGAAGTAGCAACACCCGCTGCGCTGCCAAGGCCAGATCGACCGTGCCTCCTCACCTCGCGGGGCTCCGCACCATCCCCATGGCGCAGGAGAGAGGGTGGCCCCCGCCACCGCCATCGGCCCCCAGGCTATAGGCCGGTGGCATCCTTCGGCAACGACGAAGCGAGGGCGGGAAGGAAGGAGAGACCCTTGCGGCTAGGGTTTCGTCCCCGCCTGAGTCGCCCGAATGGGGGTGATGTGGGGGGGCGGATGGTTGTTCTACTTCCTAAAATTGGGAGGGATTTTCACTTCCTAACCTCTGGACCAACTAGGTATGCATACAACCATTTTAGTATGAGTAGCAAGATAAACATGATCCTCAGAATTTTTTAAATGGGCATCAAGATATTGTTAAATATATGAGCAAATTACTACGAGATTTAATCTAAATAAACACAAAATAAATCATGACAACAATAACAAAGATTGAACTAATCATGCGGACTCACATAGTAGATGAACAAATTGAATCTAGGGCACATACTAGAAACATGAATTCTACCACGATCTTGAACAAGAAGGACAGAATCACATGCGGTGCAACGGGAGCAGAACCATTTATGTTGATGTTGTCGCCCATTGATACATCCATTTTGCATCATGCTTTTATATCAATATTTATTGCATTATGGGCTGTTATTACACATTATATATCAATACTTATGGCTATTCTCTCTTATTTTACAAGGTTTACCATGAAGAGGGGGAATGCCGGCAGCTGGAATTTTGGCGGGAAAAGGAGCAAACATTGGAAAACTATTCTGCACTGCTCCACAAATAGTAAAACTCCACATAACTTATTTTTTGAATTAATAAGAATTATTGAGCGGAGAAACTACCGGAGGGGGCCCACACCCAGGCCAGGAGGGTGGGGGGTGCGCCCACCCCTATTGGGCGCGCCCCTATCTCCTGGGCCCCCTAGTGGCCCTCCGGTGTTCATCTTCTGCTATAAGAAGGCTTTTACCCTGGAAAAAAATCAAAGGCAAGCTTACGGGACGAAACTCCACCGCCACGAGGCGGAACCTTGGCGGAACCAATCTAGAGCTCCGGCACAGCTGTTCTGCCAGGGAAACTTCCCTCTGGGAGGGGGCAATCATCGCCATCATCATCACCAATGATCCTCTCATCGAGAGGGGGTCAATCTCCATCAACATCTTCACCAGCACCATCTCCTCTCAAAACCCTAGTTCATCTCTTGTATCCAATCTTGTATCAAAACCACAAATTGGTACCTATGGGTTGCTAGTAGTGTTGATTACTCCTTGTAGTTGATGCTACTTGGTTTACTTGGTGGAAGATCATATGTTCAGATCCTTAATGCATATTATTACTCCTCTGATTATGAACAGTAATATGCTTTGTGAGTAGTTACCTTTGTTCCTGAGGACATGGGTGAAGTCTTGCTATTAGTAGTCATGTGAATTTGGTATTCGTTCGATATTTTCATGAGATTTATGTTGTCTTTCCTCTAGTGGTGTTATGTGAATGTCGACTACATGACACTTCACCATTATTTGGGCCTAGAGGAAGGCATTGGGAAGTAATAAGTAGATGATGGGTTGCTAGAGTGACAGAAGCTTAAACCCTAGTTTATGCATTGCTTCGTAAGGGGCTGATTTGGATCCATATGTTTAATGCTGTGGTTAGGTTTACCTTAATACTTCTTTTGTAGTTGCGGATACTTGCAATAGGGCTTAATCATAATTGGGATGCTTGTCCAAGTAAGGGTAGTACCCAACCACCGGTCCACCCACATATCAAATTATCAAAGTACCGAACGCGAATCATATGAGCGTGATGAAAACTAGCTTGACGATAATTCCCATGTGTTCCCGGGAGCTCTTTTCTCATTATAAGAAATTGTCCAAGCTTGTACTTTTCTACAAAAAGGATTGGGCCACCTTGCTACACTTTATTTACTTTCATTGCTTGTTACCCGTTACAATTTATCTTATCACAAAACTATCTGCTACCTACAATTTCAGTGCTTGCAGAGAAAACCTTACTGAAAACCGCTTGTCATTTCATTTTGCTCCTCGTTGGGTTCGACACTCTTACTTATTGAAAGGACTATGATAGATCCCCTACACTTGTGGGTCATCAAGACTCTTTTCTAGCGTCGTTGCCGGGGAGCGTAGCGCTTTTGGTGAGTGGAACTTGGTAAGGAAACATTTATATAGTGTGCTGAAATTTTCTGTCACTTGTTACTATGGAAACTAATCCTTTGAGAGGCTTGTTCGGGGTATCTTCACCCCGACCAGAAGAGCAAACAGTTTCTCCTCAACCTACTGAACCTACTGAAAATATTTACTTTGAGATTCCTTCGGGTATGATAGAGAAACTGCTAGCTAATCCCTTTGCAGGAGATGGAACATTGCATCCTAATTTACGCCTTATCTTTGTGGATGAAGTTTGTGGATTATTTAAGCTTGCAGGTATTCTCGATGATGTTGTCAAAAGGAAGGTCTCCCCTTTATCTTTGAAGGGAGATGCATTGACATGGTATAGGCTATGTGATGACACGGGATCTTGGAATTATAAACGATTGAAGTTGGAATTTCACCGGAAGTTCTATCCTATGCATCTTGTTCATCGTGATCGTAATTACATATATAATTTCTGGCCTCATGAAGGAGAAAGCATCGCTCAAGCTTGGGGGAGGCTTAAGTCAATGTTATATTCATGCCCCAATCATGAGCTCTCCAGAGAAATGATTATTCAAAAATTTTATGCGCGTCTTTCTCCCAATGATCGCAACATGCTTGATACTTCCTGTGCTGGTTCTTATATGCTGAAGACTATTGAATTCAAGTGGGACTTATTGGAAAGAATTAAATGCAACTCTGAAGATTGGGGTTCCGAAGATGGTAAGGAGTCAGGTATGACACCTAAGTTTGATTGTGTTAAATCTTTTATGGATACCGATGCTTTTCATGGATTTAGCGCTAAATATGGACTTGACTCTGAGATAGTAGCTTCTTTCTGTGAATCTTTTGCTACTCATGTTGATCTCCCTAAGGAGACGTGGTTTAAATATAATCCTCCCATTGAAGTAAAAGTAGTTTCACCTATTACAGTTGAAGAAAAGACTATCACCTATAGTGATCCTGTTGTTCCTACTACTTATGTTGAGAAACCTCCTTTTCCTGTTAGGATAAAGGATCATGCTAAAACTTCGACTGTTGTTCGTAAGAGTAATACTAGGACTTATACACCTCTTGAGCAAATTAAAGTTGAACCTAGTATTGATATGGTTAAAGATCTCTTGGATGAGAATTTAGATGGGCATGTTATTTATTTCTGTGGTGAGACTGCTAATATTGTTAAACCAGATACTAGGATACATAAACCTGTGGTAGGCATGCATGTTATTTCTGTTAAAATAGGAGATCATTGTTATCATGGCTTATGTGATATGGGTGCTAGTGCTAGTGCAATACCCTATGACTTATATCAAGAAATTATGCATGATATTGCACCCGCTGAAATAGAAGATATTGATGTTACTATTAAGCTTGCTAACAGGGATACCATTAAACCAGTTGCGATTGTTAGAGATGTTGAAGTCTTCTGTGGGAAGGTTAAATACCCTGCTGATTTTCTTGTTCTTGGTTCCCCACAAGATGACTTTTGTCCCTTTATTTTTGGTAGACCCTTCTTGAATACAGTTAATGCTAAGATTGATTGTGAAAAGGATACTGCTACAATTGGCTTAGAGGTTATGTCTCATGAGTTTCATTTTGCTAAGTTTCATAGACAACCTCGTGATAGAGAATCACCTAGTAAGGATGAGATTATTGGTCTTGCTTCTATTGCCATTCCTCCTACTGATCCGTTGGAACAATATTTGCTAGACCATGAAAATGGTATGTTTATGAAGGAAAGAAGGGAAATAGATGAAGTGTTCCTTCAACAGGAACCTATGCTGAAACACAACCTACCCGTTGAAATTCTAGGGGATCCCTCTCCACCCAAGGGTGATCCCGTGTTTGAACTCAAACCATTACCTAATAATCTTAAGTATGTTTATCTTGATGAAAAGAAAATATATCCTGTTATTATTAGTGCTAACATTTCAGAGCAACAAGAAGAAAGATTATTGAAAACTCTAAAGAAGCACAGTGCTGCTATTGGATATACTCTGGATGATCTCAAGGGCATTAGTCCCACGTTATGTCAACACAAAATTAATTTGGAGGACGATGCCACACCAGTTAGAGATCCTCAATGATGATTGAATCCTAAGATGAAAGAAGTGGTAAGAAAGGAGATACTAAAGCTCCTTGAGGCAGGTATAATTTATCCCGTTGCTGATAGTGATTGGGTAATCCCTGTCCATTGTGTTCCTAAAAAGGGAGGTATTACTGTTGTTCCTAATGATAAAGATGAATTGATCCCGCAAAGAATTATTACAGGTTATAGGATGGTAATTGATTTCCGTAAATTAAATAAAGCTACTAAGAAAGATCATTACCCTTTACCTTTTATAGATAAAATGCTAGAAAGACTATCCAAACACACACATTTCCACTTTCTAGATGGTTATTCTGGTTTCTCTCAAATACCTGTGTCAGCGAAGGATCAATCAAAAACTACTTTTACTTGCCCTTTCGGTACTTTTGCTGATAGACGTATGCCTTTTGGTTTATGTAATGCACCTGCTACCTTTCAAAGATGCATGATGGCTATATTCTCTGACTTTTGTGAAAAGATTTGTCAGGTATTCATGGATGATTTCTCCGTCTATGGATCCTCTTTTGATGATTGCTTGAGCAACCTTGATCAAGTTTTGCAGAGATGCGAAGACACTAGTCTCATCTTGAATTGGGAAAAGTGCCACTTTTATGGTTAATGAAGGCATTGTCTTGGGGCATAAGATTTCCGAGAAAGGTATTGCAGTTGATAAAGCTAAAGTTGATGCTATTGAAAAGATGCCATGTCCCAAGGACATAAAAGGTATAAGAAGTTTCCTTGGTCATGCCGGTTTTTATAGGAGGTTCATTAAGGACTTTTCTAAAATCTCTAGGCCTCTGACTAATTTATTGCAAAAAGATATTCCTTTTGTCTTTGATGATGATTGTGTCGAAGCATTTGAAATACTTAAGAAAGCTTTGATCACTTCACCTATTGTCCAGCCACCTGATTGGAATTTACCCTTTGAAATTATGTGTGATGCTAGTGATTATGCTGTAGGTGTTGTTCTAGGGAAAAGAGTTGATAAGAAATTGAATGTTATCCAGTATGCTAGTAAGACTCTCGATACCGCCC
Organism: Triticum timopheevii; assembly: GCA_963921465.1. Classification (NCBI taxonomy): domain Eukaryota; kingdom Viridiplantae; phylum Streptophyta; class Magnoliopsida; order Poales; family Poaceae; genus Triticum; species Triticum timopheevii. The sequence goes on along the minus strand of OY997268.1, from coordinate 376,983,438 downwards.
AGAGAAATTATGCTACTACTGAAAAATAGTTCTTAGCAGTTGTGTTTGCTTGTGATAAGTTTATACCTTATATTGTTGATTCCAAAGTTACTATTCACACTGATCATGCTGCTATTAAATATCTTATGGAAAATAAAGATGCTAAGCCTAGACTTGTTAGATGGGTTCTCTTGCTCCAAGAATTTGATTTGCATATTATTGATAGAAAGGGAGCTGAGAACCCCGTTGCAGACAACTTGTCTAGGTTAGAGAATGTTCTTGATGACCCACTGCCTATTGATGATAGCTTCCCTAACGAACAATTAGCGGTCATTAATGCTTCTCGTACTGCTCCTTGGTATGCTGATTATGCTAATTACATTGTTGCTAAATTTATACCACCTAGTTTCACATACCAGCAAAAGAAAAGGTTCTTTTATGATTTAAGACATTACTTCTGGGATGACCCACACCTTTATAAAGAAGGAGTAGATGGTGTTATTAGACGTTGTGTATCTGAACATGAAAAGGAACAAATCCTACGCAAGTGTCACTCTGAATCATATGGAGGACACCACACTGGAGATAGAACTTCACATAAGGTATTGCAATCCGGTTTTTATTGGCCTACTCTCTTCAAAGATGCTCGTAAGTTTGTCTTATCTTGTGATGAATGTCAAAGAATTGGTAATATTAGTAGACGCCAAGAAATGCCTATGAATTATTCTCTTGTTATTGAACCATTTGATGTTTGGGGCTTTGATTATATAGGACCTTTTCCCGCCTCTAATGGGTACACACATATTTTAGTTGCTGTTGATTATGTTACTAAGTGGGTAGAAGCTATTCCAACTAGTAGTGCTGATCATAACACTTCTATTAAGATCCTTAAAGAAGTTATTTTTCTGAGGTTTGGAGTCCCTAGATATCTTATGACTGATGGTGGTTCACATTTTATTCATGGTGCTTTCCGTAAGATGCTTGCTAAGTATGATGTTAATTATAGAATCGCATCTCCTTATCACCCGCATTCTAGTGGTCAAGTAGAGTTGAGCAATAGAGAGCTCAAATTATTTTGCAAAAGACTGTCAATAGATCTAGAAAGAATTGGTCCAAGAAACTTGATGATGCATCATGGGCCTATAGAACTGCATACAAAAATCCTATGGGTATGTCTCTGGATAAGATGGTTTATGGAAAAGCTTGTCACTTACCTCTTGAACTTGAACATAAAGCATATTGGGCTATTAAAGAGCTCAACTATGACTTCAAACTTGCCGGTGAGAAGAGGTTATTTGATATTAGCTCACTTGATGAATGGAGAACCCAAGCCTATGAGAATGCCAAGCTATTCAAAGAAAAAGTCAAAAGCTGGCATGATAAAAGGATACAAAAGCGTGTGTTTAACGTAGGTGATTATGTGTTATTATTCAACACTCGTTTAAGATTTTTTGTAGGAAAACTTCTCTCTAAATGGGAATGTCCTTACGTTATCGAGGAGGTCTATCGTTCTGGTGCCATAAAAATCAACAACTTCGAAGGCACAAGTCCGAGGGTGGTGATCGGTCAAAGAATTAAACATTATATCTAAGGTAATCCTATCAATGTTGAAACTAATATTGTTGAGACGTAACCCCAGAGGAATACATAAGTGACACTTTCCAGAATGTTCCAGACTCCAAAAAGGAATAGGTATGTGGTACGGTAAGTAAACCGACTCCAAAACAATTCTAATGGCAATTTTTATCCGTTTTGGAATATTTAAGAATTTTAGGAAGAAAGAAGTAGTCCAGGAAGGATGCAAGGCCTCCACGAGGGTGGAGGGCGCGCCCACCCTTCCTGGGCGCGCCCCCCTGTCTCGTGGCCACCTCGTGTACCTCCCGGACTCCGTTTTCTTGCACGTTGCGTATTTTGGTCGGTAAAAATTCATTATATAATCTCCCGAAAGCTTTGACCACCGTATCACGTAAATATCCTCTGTTTTCGTTTCGAGCTATCCCTACTGCAGATTTAGAGCAAGATGTCTTCTCAAGAGTCAGTCGAGGAGAGTCGGGTGTCTCACCCGACACCAGGTCCAGGAGCAAATAGCGATGCTTATCACTTTGGACCATCAACGGAGGACGAGACGGAGGCCGACTTGAAAAGGATAGATGCCATGGAGGAATATCAAGAAGTCACTTCTCGCTTCCAAGCAGGATTCATGATGGGGGAATTACATAGCTCGGTTCTCCCAAAATCGGTCATCCCTTCCGATGTTAAATTTCTTTCTTATGAAAATATGAAAAAGAGCGTCACTTGTTCTCCAAAAGCTATGCAACATCCTTTGGTAAAGGGAGCTTTAGCCGTTACAGGCAAGCTCCGCAAAGAAATTATGGACCTCAAACAACAAGTCAATAAGCTCGAGGAGGATAATCGTATCCTGAGGGGCATCATCGCCAAGAAGATCACAACACCAACTATGAAGAAGGAGACATAATCACATGGGTATGGGCACTCCCCTGGCAACTGCCAAGCTTGGGGGAGGTGCCCCGGTATCGTATCACCATCACACTCCTATCTTTACTGTTTTATTTAGTTTGATCCTGTTAGTAGTATCTTGATCTAGTAGATTGAAGTTTCAAGTATCAAATTAGTTTTGAGTTTTGCTTTGTGATCTCTTTATGTAATCGAGTCCATGAGCTATCTATAATAAAGATTAGTGTTGAGTCAAGGGCTTTGCTATCTTACTATGATCTTGAGGAAGTAGAAGGAATAAAAGAGTTCATATTGATCTTATGGATAGTAATGACTTCACACATAGAAAGTATGAGGCATAAAAGTTGTCGAGAGTTTACAAATGTAGTTTTGGTCATCGTTGCAATTAATAAGAAGTAATAAGGAAAGAGAGGTCTCACATACAAATATATTATCTTGGACATCTTTTATGATTGGGAGCACTCATTAAGTATGACATGCTAAAAGAGTTGATGTTGGACAAGGAAGACAACATAATGGTTTATGTTTTCTCACATCTCAGTTAAAGTATATTGTCATTGACCTTCCAAATATGTTGAGCTTGCCTTTCCCCTCATGCTCGCCAAAATTCCTTGCACCAAGTAGAGATACTACTTGTGCTTCCAAATGTCCTTAAACCCAGTTTTGCCATGAGAGTCCACCATACCTACCTATGGATTGAGCAAGATCCTTCAAGTAAGTTGTTATGCTGCAGGCAATAAAAATTGCTCTGTAAATATGTATGACTTATTAGAGCAGAGAAAACAAGCTTTATACGATCTTGTTGTGGAAGCAATGAAAGCGACGGACTGCATAATAAAGGTCCACATACAAGTGGCAATATAAAGTGACATGCTTTTGCATTAAGATTTTGTGCATCCAACCTTAAAAGCACATGACAACCTCTGCTTCCCTCTGCGAAGGACCTATCTTTTACTTTATGTTTTTACTTTATGCTTGAGTCAAGGTGATCTTCACCTTTCCCTTTTTCATTTTATCCTTTGGCAAGGTCCTCGTGTTTGAAAGATATATATATATATATATATATATATATATATACATACATACATATATATATATATATATATATATATATATATCCAATTGGATGTAAGTTAGCATGGACTATTATTGTTTACATCACCTAAAGGTGAATACGTTGGGAGGCAACACAATAAGCCCCTATCTTTCTCATTGTCCGGTTGAAACTCCATAACCACAAGTATTGCATGAGTGTTAGCAATTGTAGAAGACTACATGATAGTTGAGTATGTGGACTTGCTGAAAGGCTCTATTCTTGACTCTTTCTGATGTTATGATAAATTGCAATTGCTTCAATGACCGAGATTATAGTTTGTTAGTTCCCAATGAAGTTTCTGAACCATACTTGACATTATGAATTGATTGTTACTTGAGCATAAGAAATCATATGATAAAACCTATTTATGTTGTTGTTATAAGAATGATCATGATGCCCTCATGTCCATATTTTATTTTTATTGACACCTCTATCTCTAAACATGTGAACATATTTTTCGATATCGGCTTCCGCTTGAGGACAAGCGAGGTCTAAGCTTGGGGGAGTTGATACGCCCATTTTGCATCATGCTTTTATATCAATATTTATTGCATTATGGGCTGTTATTACACATTATATATCAATACTTATGGCTATTCTCTCTTATTTTACAAGGTTTACCATGAAGAGGGGGAATGCCGGCAGCTGGAATTCTGGCTGGAAAAGGAGCAAACATTGGAAACTTATTCTGTACTGCTCCAAAAATCTTGAAACTCCACGGAACTTATTTTTGGAATTAATAAAAATTATTGAGCGGAGAAACTACCGGAGGGGGCCCACACCCAGGCCAGGAGGGTGGCGGGCACGCCCCTGTCTCCTGGGCCCCCTGGTGGCCCTCTAGTGTCCATCTTCTGCTATATGAAGGCTTTTGCCCTGGAAAAAAATCAGAGGCAAGCTTATGGGACGAAACTCCGCCGCCACGAGGCGGAACCTTGGCGGAACCAATCTAGAGCTCCGGCAGAGCTGTTCTGCCAGGGAAACTTCCCTCCGGGAGGGGGAAATCATCACCATCATCATCACCAATGATCCTCTCATCGGGAGGGGGTCAATCTCCATCAACATCTTCACCAGCACCATCTCCTCTCAGAACCCTAGTTCATCTCTTTGATAATCCCGAAGTGCAGGGAATCATCGTAGAAATTCCCAAAGGTGGAAGTGATAAGTATGGAGTGTCGAACCCACAAGGAGCAAAAGGTAATATCAATATTCTCTCAAGCCCTATCTGCCACTGATACGACTCTACGTGCACCGAACGTTTACTTCCAACTAGAAACACGAAATAAAACTATGTTGTGGGTATAAAGAGGATAACTTTGTACGATATCGGAGAGCTAAAATATAAAAGTAGGTGCTGTTATCGTAAGGTTAGAATATATTACTAAATAATATAAATAGCGAGAGTGGAATAATGGTGGATCGATGTGCAGAATTGTCCTAGGCAATTGTTAACAAGTCCGGTAGTCACTATTGCAATTTCATATTAGGGAGAGGCAAAAGCTAACATACTTTCTCTACTTCGATCATATTCACTTATGATTGGAACTCTAGCAAGCATCCGCAAATACTAAAGATCATTAAGGTAAAACCCAATCATAGCATTAAAGCATCAAGTCCTCTTTATTCCCATACGCAACAACCCCTCTTACTCGGGTTTGTGTTTCCGTCACTCACCAACCCACTATAAGCGAATCATGAACGTATTGAAACACCCTACAGTGGCAATCCCTCACGCTTGCGCGACACGGAGGGCACCATAGGATAGCATCAAAGGGAAACATACAACTCATACCAATCTAGATCATCAATCAACCCAAAGACAAAAGATATCTACTCAAAACATCATAGGATAGCAACACATCATTGGATCATAATATGTAGCATAAAGCAACATGTTCAAGTAGGGATTACAGCGGGGTGCGGGAGAGTGGACCGCGTAAAGAGAGATGAGGATGGTGATGATGATGGTGATGTTGATGAAGACGATCACTGCGGCGATGATTCCCCTCCCGATGGCACTCCGGTGCCACCAAGAGAGAGGAGGAGAGGTTCTCCCCTAGTGCTTCCTCCTCCATTGCTTTCCCCCTTCTGGTCCTTGGCCTTAATGGAGATGATGGCCCCTCCGAGATCCTCCTCCATGGCCTCTTGTGATGATGGCCCCCTTCGGCAGGGTGCCAGAGAGGGCCTAGATTGATTTCTCGTGACTACCAAGGCTTGCGGCGGCGGAACTTCTGATCTAGGTTAACTCCCGAAAGTTTCAGTATTTATAGGAATTTTTGGCGTTTGTTTCACGTCAAGGGGGCCTCCGGGCTGTCCACGAGATAGGGGGCCGCGCCCTAGGGGAGGGGGCGCGCCCCCCACTCTCGTGGGCATCCCGGGACTCCCCTGGCCCAACTCCGATGCTTCGTGGTCTTCTTTTGGTCCACAAAAAATCCTCAAAAATTGGCACGTCATTTGGACTCCATTTGGTATCCTTTTTCTGTAAAACACTAAAACAAGGAGAAAACAGAAACTGGCACTGGGCTCTAGGTAAATAGGTTAGTCCCAAAAATCATATAAGATGACATAGAAATGCATATAAAACGTCATAGATGGATAATATAATAGCATGAATACTTCATAAATTATAGATACTTTGGAGAAATATCACTCTTGTATCCAATCTTGTATCAAAACCACAAATTGGTACCTGTGGGTTGCTAGTAGTGTTGATTACTCCTTGTAGTTGATGCTAATTGGTTTACTTGGTGGAAGATCATACGTTCAGATCCTTAATGCATATTATTACTCCTCTGATTATGAACATTAATATGCTTTGTGAGTAGTTACGTTTGTTCCTGAGGACATGGGTGAAGTCTTGCTGTTAGTAGTCATGTGAATTTAGTATTCGTTTGATATTTTGATGAGATGTATGTTGTCTTTCCTCTAGTGGTGTTATGTGAACATCGACTACATGACACTTCACCATTATTTGGGTAGAGGAAGGCATTGGGAAGTAATAAGTAGATGATGGGTTGCTAGAGTGACAAAAGCTTAAACCCTAGTTTATGCGTTGCTTCGTAAGGGGCTGATTTGGATCCATATGTTTAATGTTGTGGTTAGGTTTACCTTAATACTTCTTTTGTAGTTGCGGATGCTTGCAATAGGGGTTAGTAATAAGTGGGATGCTTGTCCAAGTAATGGCAGTACCCAAGCACCGGTCCACCCACATATCAAATTATCAAAGTACCGAACGCGAACCATATGAGCGTGATGAAAACTAGCTTGACGATAATTCCCATGTGTCCTCGGGAGCTCTTTTCTCATTATAAGAAATTTTCCAGGCTTGTCCTTTGCTACAAAATGGATTGGACCACCTTGCTGCACTATTTACTTTCATTTCTTGTTACCCGTTACAATTTATCTTATCACAAAACTATCTGTTACCTACAATTTCAGTGCTTGCAGAGAATACCTTACTGAAAACCGCTTGTCATTTCCTTCTGCTCCTCGTGGGTTCGACACTCTTACTTATTGAAAGGACTACGATAGATCCCCTACACTTGTGGGTTATCACCCATGTCATTGAGGAAGAGGTTGCCGAGTTCGGGGAAGAAGTCGTTGTTGCGAGCAGTCGCGCGACCCAAAATCCTGATCTCCCCTTGATACTTCTTCAACATATCTATAATTTTTTATTGTTCCATGCTATTATATTATCCATCTTGGATGTTTTATATATATTAATATGATATTTTATATCATTTTTTGGGACTAACCTATTAACCTAGTGCCCAGTGCCAGTTGTTGTTTTTTTCCTTCTTTTATCTTTTATAGAAAATCTATAGCAAACGGAGTCCAAAAAGAATGAAACTTTTTGAGGATTTTTCCTGGACCAATAGACAACCACAAAGCTTCGGGAGGAGGCCAGGAGAGCCACGAGTGGGCCACAAGCTCATAGGGTGCGCCCCAGGGGGGCGCCCTGCAAGTTTGTGGGCCCCTCGTAGCCCCCTAACCCTATTTCCAGCTCTATAAATACCCAAATATTCCCCGTAAACTAGGGGGCACACCAAAATTACTTTTCTGCCGCCGCAAGATTCTGTTCTCGTGAGATCCCATCTTGGGGCCTTTTCTGGCACTCTGCCGGAGGGTGATTCGATCATGGAGGGCCTCTACACCAACCTTGTTGCCCTTACGATGATGCGTGAGTAGTTTACCATGGACCTAAGGGTCCATAGCTAGTAGCTAGATGGCTTCTTCTCTCTCTTTGATCTTCAATACAATGTTCTCCTTGATGTTCTTGGAGATCTATTCAATGTAATCTATTTTTGCGGTGTGTTGATACGTCTCCAACGTATCTATATTTTTTTGATTGTACCATGCTATTATATTATCTATTTTGGATGGTTTATATGCATTAATATGCTACTTTATATTATTTTTGGGACTAACCTATTAACCTAGTGCCCAGTGCCAGTTTCTTTTTTTCCTTGTTTTTGACTTTTGTAGAAAAGGAATACCAAACGGAGTCCAAACAGAATAAAACTTTACCATGATTTTTCTTGGACTAGAATGAACCCGCGAGACTTGGAGAGGAGGCCAGAAGCCCTACGAGGAGGCCACAAGCCATAGGGGCAAGCCCCAGGGGGGCATCCCAAGGGCTTGTGGGCCCCTCAGAGACCTTCCAACCTTACTCTTCGCAATATAAATCCTCAAATATCCCCCCTATACTAGAGGGCACACCAAAAATACTTTTCCTCCGCCGCAAGCTTCTATTCCCGTGAGATCCCATCTCGGGGCCTTTTCCGGCACCCCGCCGGAGGGGTGGTGACCCACAAGTATAGGGGATTGATACGTCCATTTTGCATCATGTTTTCTTACTGTTATTTATAATGTTTTTATCCATAATAATGCTTTTTGGAGTAATTCTGATGCCTTTTCTCTCATAATTTACAAGGTACGCACCAAGAGGGAGAATTCCGGCAGCTAGAAATTTGGACCTGGAAAAGCTACGTCAGGACACCTATTCCGCACAACTCTAAATAAGCTGAAACTTCATGGAGATTTTTATGGAATATTTATGAAATACTGGAGCCAATAACCACCAAAGGGGGCCCACCAGGTGGGCACAACCCACCTGGGCGCTCCAGGCCCCCCACACGCACCCTGGTGGGTTGTGGCCTCCTTGGCCCACCTCCGGTGCCCATCTTCTGGTATATAAGTGATTTTGACCTAGAAAAAAATAAGGAGGAGACTTTCGGGACGGAGCGCCGCCGTCTCGAGGCGGAACTTGGGCAGGAGCACTTTTGCCCTCCGGTGGAGCGATTCCGCTGGGGGAACTTCCCTCCCGGAGGGGGAAATCATCATCATGATCATCACCAACAACTCTCCCATCTTGGGGAGGGTAATCTCCATCAACATCTTCAACAACACCATCTCATCTCAAACCCTAGTTCATCTCTTGTGTTCAGTCTTGTTACCGGAACTATAGATTGGTGCTTGTGGGTGACTAGTAGTGTTGATTACATCTTGTAGTTGATTACTATATGGTTTATTTGGTGGAAGATTATATGTTCAGATCCATTATGCTATTTAATACTCCTCTGATCATGAACATGTTTATCATTTGTGAGTAGTTACTTTTGTTCTTGAGGTCACGGGAGAAATCATGTTGCAAGTAATCATGTAAACTTGATATGTGTTCAATATTTTGATAGTATGTATGTTGTTATTCCCTTAGTGGTGTCATGTGAACGTCAACTACATGACACTTCACCATGTTAGGGCTTAAGGGAATGCATTGTGGAGTAGCAATTAGATGGTGGGTTGCGAGAGTGACAGAAGCTTAAACCCCAACATATGCGCTATTTCGTAAGGGACTGATTGGATCCAAAAGTTTAATGCTATGGTTAGAATTTATTATTAATACTTTTCTCATAGTTGCGGATTCTTGCGGGAGGGTTAATCATAAGTAGGAGGTTTGTTCAAGTAAGAACAACACCTAAGCACTAGTCCATCCACATATCAGATTATCAAAGTCACACAAATCAAACCAACATGATGAAAGTGACTAGATGAAATTCCCGTGTACCCTCAAGAACGCTTTGCTTATCATAAGAGACCGTTTTGGCCTGTCCTTTGCCTGAAAAGGATTGGGCTACCTTGCTGCATTTTTGTTACTACAATCATTACTTTCTCGTTACAAATTATCTTGCTATCAAACTACTCCGCTACTTACAATTTCAGCACTTGCACACATTACCTTACTGAAAACTACTTGCCATTTCCTTCCGCTCCTCGTTGGGTTCGGCACTCTTACTTATCGAAAAGAGCTACAATTGATTCCCTATACTTGTGGGTCATCAAGGCTATTTTCTGGCACCGTTGCCGGGGAGTGAAGCGCCTTTGGTAAGTGGATTTTGGTAAGGAAACATTTATATAGTGTGCTGAAATTTATTGCCACTTGTTACTATGGAAAACAATCCTTTGAGGTGTTTGTTCGGGGTATATTTGCCTCGTCTAGAACCACAATTATCTACCACTCAACCTACTGCACCTACTGAAAAAATATTGAATATGAAATTCCTTCAGGTATGATAGAACAACTGCTAGCTAGTCCTTATGCAGGAGATGGAACTGAATATCCTGATATGCACTTGATATATGTGGAACAAATTTGTGGATTGTTTAAGCTTGCAGGTTTACCCAGGGATGAAGTGATGAAAAATGTTTTCCCTTTATCTTTGAAGGGAAAAGCATTGACATGGTATAGGCTATGCGATGATATTGGATCATGGAATTGGAATCGTTTGAAATTGGAGTTCCACCAAATTTTTTATCCTATGGATCTAGTTCAACGTGATCGGAATTATATATAAAATTTTTGGCCTCGTATAGGAGAAAGAATTGCTCTAGCTTGGGGGAGTTTTCAGACAATGTTATATTCATCCCCCAATCAGGAGCTCTCAAGAGAAATTATTATCCAGAATTTTTATGCTTGGCTTTCTCCCAATGATCAAACCATGTGGGATACTTCTTGTGCTGGTTCTTTTATGAAGAAGACTATTGAATTCCGGTGGGATCTTTTGGAAAGAATAAAACGCAACTCTGAAGATTGGGAACACGACAAAGGTAAAGAGTCAGGTAATAAACTTAAGTGTGATTGTGTTAAATCTTTTATGGATACCGATGCTTTTCAAAAGTTTAGCACTAAATATGGATTTGACTCTGAGATAGTAGCCTCCTTTTGTGAATCATTTACTACTCATGTTGAACTCCCTAAGGATAAGTGGTACAAATATTACCCACCTATTAAATAAGAAATTAAAAACCAAGTACCAGTTAAAGAAGAAACTATACTTTCTAATGTTGATCCAGTTGTTCCTTCTGCTTATATTGAGAAACCACCTTTCCCTTTTAGGATAAAGGAACATGCTAAAGCTTGAACTGTGGTTAACAAAAGCTATATTAGAAGACCTAAACCAGATGAACAAATTAAAGTAGAACCTAGTATTGCTATGGTTAAAGATCTCTTGGAAGAAGATATGGATGGGCATGTTATTTACTTCTGTGAAGAAGCTGCTATAATTGCTAAACCTGATAAAAGAGATAAACATAGAGCTGTTGTTGGCATTCCTGTTATTTCAATTAAAATAGGAGAACACTGTTATCATGGTTTATGTGACATGGGTGCTAGTGTGAGTGCTATTCCTTACACTTTATATGAAGAAATCATGAAAGACATATCACCTCCTGAGATAGAAGAAATAGATGTTACTGTTAAACTTGCTAATAGAGACACCATATCACCAATTGGGATTATTAGAGATGTTGAAGTGTTGTGTGGGAAAATGAAATACCCTACTGATTTTCTTGTTCTTGGTTCCCACAAGATGACTTTTGTCCCGTTATCTTTGGTAGACCTTTCTTGAATACAGTTAATGCTAAGATAGATTGTAAGAAACAAACTATTGGTGTTAGCTTTGGTGATGAGTCTCATGAGTTTAATTTTTCCAAGTTTAGTAGAAATCATCATGAAAAATAATTTCCTAGTAAGGATGAATTAATTGGTCTTGCTTCCATTGTTGTTCCACCTACTGATCCTTTAGAACAATATTTGCTACACCATGAAAGTGATTTACATATGCATGAAAGAAATGAAATAGATAAGATTTTCTTTGAACAACGTCCTCTGCTTAAACACAATTTTCCTATTGAAACTCTAGGAGGTCCTCCTCCACCTAAAGGTGATCCTGTGTTTGAATTAAAACAATTGCCAGACACTTTGAGATGTGCTTATCTTGATGAAAAGAAAATATTTTCTATTATTATTAGTGCTAACCTTTCAGAACATGGAGAAGAAAGATTATTGAAAGTTCTAAGGAAGCACCGGCCTTCTATTGGATATACTCTTGATGATTTGAAGGGTATTAGTCCGACTCTATGTCAGCAGAAGATTAATATGGAACCTGATGCTAACCCGTTGTTGATCACCAACGTCGGTTGAACCCGAAGATGAAAGAAGTGGTAAGAACATAAATATTAAAACTTCTGGAAGCAGGTATAATCTATCCTATAGCTGTTAGTAGATGGGTAAGTCCTGTTCACAGTGTCCCTAAGAAAGGAGGTATAACTGTTGTTCCTAATGATAAGAATGAACTTATTCTACAAAGAATTGTTACAGGCTATAGAATGGTAATTGATTTCAGAAAATTTAACAAAGCAACTAGAAAATATCATTACCCTTTGCCTTTTATTGATCAAATGATTGAAATATTATCTAAGCACACACACTTTTGCTTCCTAGATGGATACTCTGGCTTTTCACAAATACCTATTTCTCAATCTAATCAAGAAAAGACCACTTTTACTTGTCCCTTTGGAACTTATGCTTATAGACGTATGCCTTTTGGTTTATGTAATGCACCTGCTACTTTTCAAAGATGTATGACTGCTATATTCTCTGATTTTTGTAAAAAGATTGTTGAGGTTTTCATGGATGACTTTTCTATTTATGGGAAGTCTTTTGATGATTGTTTAAGCAAACTTGAGCGAGTTTTGCGGAGATGTCAACAAACAAATCTTGTCTTGAATTGGGAGAAGTGCCACTTTATGGTTAATGAAGGCATTGTCTTGGGTCATAAAATTTCTGAAAGAGGTATTGAAGTGGACCAAGCTAAGGTTGATGCAATTGAGAAAATGTCCTGTCCTAAAGACATAAAAGGTATTCGTAGTTTCCTAGGTCATGCTGGTTTCTATAGGAGATTTATCAAAGACTTTTCTGAAATTTCTAGTCCTCTTACTAGTCTTTTGCAAAAGGATATTCCTTTTGTATTTGATGATGATTGTTTAGAAGCCTTTGAAGCACTCAAGAAAGCCTTAATTTCTGCACCTATTGTTCAACCACCTGATTGGAACTTGCCTTTTGAAATTATGTGTGATGCTAGTGATTATGTTGTCGGTGCTGTTCTAGGACAAAGAATTGATAAGAAATTGAATGTTATTCATTATGCTAGTAAAACTCTAGACAGTGGTCAAAGAAATTATGCTACTACTGAAAAAGAATTCTTAGCAGTGGTGTTTGCTTGTGATAAATTTAGACCTTATATTGTTGATTCCATAGTTACTGTTCACACAGACCATGCTGCTATTAAAATCTTATCAAAAAGAAAGATGCTAAACGTAAATTTATTTGTTGGGTTCTCTTGTTACAAGAATTTTATTTACATATCATTGATAGAAAAGGAGCTGAGAACCCAGTAGCTGAGAACTTGTCTAGGCTTGAAAATGTGCTTGATGACCCACTACCTATTGATGATAGTTTTCCTGATGAGCAGTTAGCTGCAATAAATGTTGCTAATAGTACTCCTTGGTATGCTGACTATGCTAATTACATTGTTGTTAAATATTTACCACCTAGCTTTACATACCAGCAAAAGAAAAATCTTCTATGATTTAAGACATTACTTTTGGGATGACCCACATCTTTATAAAGAAGGAGTAGATGGTATTATTAGACGTTGTGTACCTGAGCATGAACAGGGACAAATCCTACGGAAATGTCACTCCGAGGCTTATGGAGGGCATCATGCTGGAGATAGAACTGTTCACAAGGTATTGCAATCTAGATTTTATTGGCCTACTATCTTCAAGGATGCCTGTAAGTTTGTCTCTTCTTGTGATGAATGCCAAAGATTAGGTAATATCGGTAAGCGTCAAGAAATGCCTATGAATTATTCACTTGTTGTTGAACCATTTGATGTTTGGAGATTTGATTACATGGGACCTTTTCCTTCCTCTAATGGGTATACACATATTTTGGTTGCTATTGATTATGTTACTAAATGGGTAGAAGCCATTCCAACCAGTAGTGCTGATCACAACACCTCTATTAAAATGCTTAAGGAAGTTATTTTCCCAAGGTTTGGAGTCCCTAGATATTTAATGACTGATGGTGGTTCACACTTTGTTCATGGTGCTTTCTGTAAAATGCTTGCCAAGTATGATGTTAACCATAGAATTGCATCACCCTATCATCCTCAGTCTAGTGGTCATGTTGAACTTAGCAATAGAGAAATAAAACTAATTTTGCAACATACTGTTAATAGGTCAAGGAAGAATTGGTCTAAGAAATCCTATGGGTATGTCTCCTTATAAAATGGTTTATGCAAAGCTTGTCATTTGCCTCTTGAGTTAGAACATAAAGCATATTGGGTAGTTAAAGAGCTCAACTAGGATTTCAAACTTGCTGGTGAAAAGAGGTTATTATAAGGTCTTTAGATGAATGGAGAACTCAAGCTTATGAAAATGCAAAGTTATTCAAAGAAAAAGTTAAAAGGTGGCATGATAAAAGAATTCAAAAGCGTGAGTTTAAAGTTGGAGAATATGTTCTATTGTACAACTCTCGTTTTAGATTTTTTGCAGGAAACCTCCTCTCAAAATGGGAAGGCCCATATATCATCGAGGATGTTGTCAATGGGCAACGAATAAAGCATTATATCTCAATGCCTATTAATGTTGAAAGTAATATTATCCAAACTTTGACACTGGAAGAACACAAAAGAGTCCTTCCAGAACACTCCAGAATCGTGAAAATAAAGAGGTACGTGATATGGTAAGTAAACGGTCTCCGAAAAATCCGCAAAAATATTTTTTATCAGCTTCGTAATATTTTAGAATTTGGGGAATAAAGAAACTCCCAGGAAGTGTCCCCTGGTGGGCACAAGACACCCTGGCGCGCCTACGTGGGTTGTGCCCACCTGGGACACCTTCCGCACTCCATTTTTCTTCCATATGCTTGTCCCCCAAGTTAAAGAAACCTATATGTACTTTCCGAACTTGTTAACCACCATATCGCGAAGAAATCCTCTATCCTCTTTTCTAGTTGTTTTCTACGTAGATATGAAAATATGTCCTCCCAATACTCCGAGGGTGAGAGCTATGCTGCCGATCTCATCGCAAACCCCAAGTACTATGGGGACGAGGGGCACTATATCTGGACCTCCGAAGAATAAGAAGATGAATCGGTTACTTCCTGGTTCAAGGATGAGAGCATGGAGGCATTATGCAAGAGGATAATAAAACTCGAGATAGATAATTGTGAGTTGATGATGGAAAATTTCATTCTCCCTCAAAAGCTAGAGGAATCAAAAGGGAAACCCCACACTTTCTCACCACCACCATTGCCATGGAAATCAAAGGACAAGATCTCTCCTTCATCACCATCATCTTCTTCACCACCAAAAGAGAATTGAGTATCGGGTATGGGCACTCCCCTTGTCTTCTGCCAAGCTTGGGGGAGGTGCCCCGGTATCGTATCGTCCCACTATCTTATTGCTTTTACTTATCTTAGTTTGGTCTTTTGCTTTTAGATGAAATAAAGTTTAGTTCGATCCTTTCTTCTTTGAGAGTTTGCTTAGAGATCTATCCTTGTAATCATGTGCAAGTTATATAATAAAGTTAGTTTGAGTTTTTGCTTTCTTTACTTTCATGTTGCAATTAAAGAAAAGAAATAAGAAATAAGAGAAAGGAAAAAATAAAAGAAAGGAAATAGATAAAGATAAGATCATATACTAATCCTATGGTAGGTGATAGCACCACATAAGGAAAACTATACGTAGGAAATTTTATTAGAGATTGACAAACATAGCATTAGTCAATGGTGCAACTCATGAAAGAATTAATAAGGGAAGAGAAGATTCACATATAGATATACTATCCTAGAAATCTTTTGTGATTGTGCGCCCTCATCAAAATAGTATATGCCAAAATTGTTGAAGTTGGACAAGGAAGACAACTTAATGGTTTATGTTTGCTTATGTTCACATAGAAGTCATATTGTCATAGATCCTTCAACATGTGGTGCTTGCCCCCTATCTTTGCTAGCCAAAAAAATAATTCCACACTAAGTAGAGATACTACTTGTGCATCCAAAAACCCTTAAACCCAAATCTTATTTTCTAGTGTCCACCATACCTACCTAGGGATTGAGCAATATCCCTCAAGTAAGTTGTCATTGGTGCAAAAAAGCAACAAAAATTGCTCCTAAAAGTGTGAGATCATTTAGTATAAGAGAAAATTGAGAGTTGTAAGAACTTGGATGACAAAGAATAAAAGCGACAGACTGCATAATAAAGGTTGTCATCTTAAGGGCAATACAACGTGACGTTCTCTTGCACTAAGGGATTGAGCATATAAACAAATAAACCCATGGAAACCTCTGCTTCTCTCTGCGAAGGGCCTATCCTTTACTTTTATGCACTTACTTTTATGTAAAGAGTCAAAGATTTCCTTCTATTCCTTTTATTTTTCTTCTTTGGCAAGCATCGTGTGGTGAGGAAAGATCTAGGCACATATGTCCAGTTGAATATAGATAGCATGAGTTATTATTGTTGACATCACCCTTGAGGTGAGTATGTTGGGAGGAGAAACTATAAGCCCCTATCTTTCTACGTGTTCGGTTGAAACCTTTTGATCATGGGTACGAGGTGAGTGTTGGCAATCATGGAAGACTATATGATGGTTGAGTATGTGGACTTGCCTAAAGGCTCCGACACGTGACCCTTCCTGAAAAGATGATGAATTGTAGTTGCAAAGTTGACTGAGAACATAGTTTGTTGGTTTCTAACAAAGTTTTTGTTTTATACGTCGATTGTGTGATAAAAGTTCTATGTTTAATTTTGTTGCTGTTATAGTAATCAACATGATGCTTCTATGTCCGTATTTTGTTTTTATCGACACCTTTCTCTCAAAGCATGTGGACATGTTTTTTTATTACGGCTTTTGCTTGAGGACAAACAAGGTATAAGCTTGGGGGAGTTGATACATCCATTTTGCATCATGTTTTCTTACTGTTATTTATAATATTTTTATCCATAATAATGCTTTTTGAAGTAATTCTGATGCCTTTTCTCTCATAATTTGCAAGGTACACACCAAGAGGGAGAATTCCGGCAGCTAGAAATCTGGACCTGGAAAAGCTACGTCAGGCTACCTATTCTGCACAACTCCAAATAAGCTGAAACTTCACAAAGATTTTTTATGGAATATTTAAGAAATACTGGAGCCAATAACCACCAGAGGGGGGCACCAGGTGGGCAAAACCCACCTAGGCGCGCCAGGCCCCCCAGGCGCGCCCTGGTGGGTTGTGGCCTCCTCGGCCCACCTCTGGTGCCCATCTTCTGGTATATAAGTGATTTTGACCTATAAAAAATAAGGGGAGGACTTTCGGGACGAAGGGCCGCCGCCTCGAGGCAGAACTTGTGCAGGAGCACTTTTGCCCTCCGGTGGAGCGATTCTGCCGGGGCAACTTCCCTCTCGGAGGGGGAAATCATCGTCTTCATCATCACCAACAACTCTCCCATCTTGGGGAGGGCAATCTCCATCAACATCTTCAATAGCACCATCTCATCTCAAACCCTAGTTCATCCCTTGTGTTCAATCTTGTTACCGCAACTATAGATTGGTGCTTGTGGGTGACTAGTAGTGTTGATTACATCTTGTAGTTGATTACTATATGGTTTATTTGGTGGAAGATTATAAGTTCAGATCCAATATGCTATTTAATACTCCTCTGATCATGAGCATGTTTATCATTTGTGAGTATTTACCTTTGCTCTTGAGGTCACGGGAGAAATCATGTTGCAAGTAATCATGTGAACTTGATATGTGTTCGATATTTTGATAGTATATATGTTGTGATTCCCTTAGTGGTGTCATGTGAACGTCGACTCCATGAAACTTCACCATATTTGGGCCTAAGGGAATGCATTGTGGAGTAGCATTAGATGGTGGGTTGAGAGAGTGATAGAAACTTAAACCCCAGTTTATGCACTATTCCATAAGGGACCGATTGGATCCAAAAGTTTAATGCTCTGGTTAGAATTTATTCTTAATACTTTTCTCGTAGTTGCGGATGCTTGCGGGAGGGTTAATCATAAGTAGGAGGTTTGTTCAAGTAAGAACAACACCTAAGTACCGGTCCACCCACATATCAAATTATCAAAGTAGCGAACACAAATCGAGCCAACATGATGAAAGTGACTAGATGAAATTCCCGTGTACACTAAATAACGCTTTGCTTATCATAAGTGTCGTGGTATTCTCACCGGGGGTGTTGCAAGACGACATATGCCACAGGGTGGCTTCGTGTGAGGGCAAGACTGCTGCTGATAGGCCCGGGAGCGGGTATGCGAGTAGCACGCGGTGGTTTACCCAGGTTCGGGGCTCTCCGGAGAGATAACACCCCTACTCCTGCATGTCTGAGTATATCTGGTATGTATATCGGGTACAGAGTGCTCCTTGAGCTGTATCTGAGCTCAGTGCTATGGGCATCTGGCTTTGTATATGCCTCATATGTGGCATGCTAGTGGCCGGCCATGCTCATGGCCATGAGCATGTGTGTGTTCAAGCATGGGTGCATGTGAGAATGAGTCCATCCTGGATGGATGGATGGATGCTCATATATATATGGGGAGTTAGCTTAGGATGTAAGCTAGCTAGGGGTATGGGCAAGGCAAGGTGGGTGTCATCCTTGTCCCCTGGGTCACTTCATAAATAGTGCCAGGGGACAAGTGACACTGTACATGATGGCTGGGGTGTCACGTGAACAGTGCCAGGTACGGTCGTCACGTCGGGATCGCGTCGGGCTGCAGTCGGCAGTCAGCCTGGTGGCGCAGTCTGCAGCCAGTAGTCGGCAGCCAGCAGTCGGCAGCCAGCAGTCGGCCTGGTGGCGGAGTCGGCAGCCAACAGTCGGCCTGGTGGCGCAGTCGGCAGCCGGCAGTCGGCCTGGTGGCGGAGTCGGCAGCCGGCAATCGGCCTGGTGGCGCAGTCAGCAGCCAGCAGTCAGCAGCCGACTGGGAAGTCGGACTGAGGGGCTTTGCTAGCCCCGATGTCTTGAAATATCGTCTCGCCGTCTTCGGGGTATCCGTGTCCAATTACTCCGACAGTAGCCCCCAAGCCTCCGGGCAACTTGGCAAAGTTGGGCGGAGGTTTTTTGGCGAGTGTTCATGGAAATGATCATGCAAAAAGACGAAGGTAGTCCATGCAGATATATCAAATGATCGCTTTTAGCATTGCAAGTGTTATGCGGAGGGTGCCGACTCGGTTTCGTCCGAGCCCCCTTAATCTTTTTCGTGTTCCCTCCGCTTTTTGGCTTGTGCTCTCGCTCGCCGGACAGCCGCTCTGCGGTCTGTGGCTGAGAGTGGGCCGCGAAGCGGAGTGTACAGTACTCAGAGTCTGGGAGCAGATTCAACCGAGTAGATACTTGTAAAGGTAACGGTCGGGTCGCCCGAAGCGTTTTTCTTCCCGGACGTTTTTCGCGTGGGTGGCCTCCAGCGTTCACTCTTGCTAGTAGGACATTCGCTCTACGGTCTGTGACTAAGAGTGGGCCTTTGGTACCGCGCACGGTACTAAGCCGTCTGCGGGAACTAACGTCTCAGGCCAAGCGGCCAGCCCCGGGCCAACTCTGGCTGGCGCCGGGGCGAACAGTGATGCAACTGTAATAAAATGCGGAGATAGCCCCCGAGCGTCGCTCGGGATTATCTGTGCTTGCGTGATGCAAAAATATGCGGGTGAGGAGCTCACATTGATTTTCGTGTAGCCGCGGTCGTCGAAGACAGCCGGCGCGACTCGGGTGCTCGAAGTGGGGTCCCGGCCGGTCAGGCTCGACCGGCCAGGCGGCGAGGTAACTTGCAGCGCCCTTTTCTTCTCTTTTTTTCTTCTACCGGCTGCTGGGAGCCGGACAAAAACTCTTCTCTTGTCTGCAATCTTCGCGGGGCGCGCCAGCGCACCCACTAAGTGTAGCCCCCGAGATTCGGGCCGACTGCTGAGCAGTCGGGCCGGATCTCCCGGCAACTACTTTGTCTTCTCTTCGCGGGGGCGCCAGCGCACCCGCTGGGTGTAGCCCCCGAGATTCGGGCCGACTGCTGAGCAGTCGGGCCGGATCTCCCGGCGACTACTTTGTCTTCTTCTCTTTTCTCTTCGTCCGCCGACTGCTGGGAGCCGGAAAAAAACTCTTCTCTTGTCTGCAATCTTCCGTGGGGGCGCACCAGCGCACCCACTGGGTATAGCCCCCGAGATTCGGGCCAACTGCTAAGCAGTCAGGCCGGATCTTCCAGCGACTACTTTGTCTTCTTCTTCGCGGGGGCGCGTCAGCGCACCCGCTGGGTGTAGCCCCCGAGATCTGGGCCGACTGCTCGGGCCAGATCTCCCGGCAACTACTATGTCTTCTTTCTTTCTTCTCTTATAGCAGGCAGACGTATAAGCTGCTCTCTTTTTTTTCAGCAAGCTGGCAACAGGCAGTCGGCCGTTGGCTTGGACAGCCGGCCCTTTCTCTTTTCTTCTCTCTTTCTGTCCGACTCCACGCGGGGAGCCGGACCCTTCTTTCTTTTTTCTTCTTTCCGGCTTTGGGCAGTCTGCCCTTGACTTTTCTTGGGCTGTCAGCCCACTTTTCCCAGCCGGCTACTAGGAAATCGGCCTCTTCTCTTTCTTTCTTCATCTTTTCTCTGCCCGAGCAGTCGGCAGGAGCGGGACGGCAGTAGCCGGCATCCGGGTTGTGGGGGAGCCAACCGGCGCGGGAGCCGGCTGGTGAGGGCGCAGCAGCCGGCGCCGAGGAGCCGGACGCCGGACGCGGGCTATCGCGCGGAGGAGAGGCGGACCTCCTGCTCGGGGTGGAAACGGCGGTAGGTCCCGCGCGGGGGAGACCAGGAGGGCGTGCGGGGGCTGACTGGCGGGGAGTCGGCATCGGGCGACTCGGCCGCGGCGACAAACGGGGCCCGCGCGCGAGGGCGCAGTCGGCGTCATCACTAGGAGGCCGCGGGAGCCGTCGACCGGGTCCTGCGGAGGAGGCGGAGAGGCTCGAAGCCGGCCGGGCGGGGGCGCGTGCCGCTGCGGGAGAGGCCGGACCCGGCGAGCCGGCCACGGGGCAGGCGGGAGCCAGCAGCCGGCCGGGTGAGTAGTCGGCCTGCGCGGGGGATGGCAGGCGCGCGGAGACGGGCGGCCGGGCCGGCGCGAAGACGGCCCAGGCCCAGGCGCGGGCACAGCGCGCGGTCGGGGCGAGGCCGACGAAGGGGAGCCGGCGGAGACGGTGGCCGGGTGCTGGGACCCAGCGCAGCGCGAGGCGGCCGGCGCCGAGAGCGGAGCCGGCACACGGGCGGGTTGCGCGAAGTCGGCGCTGTGGAGTGGGAGTCGGAGCTGGCGCGGCCAGCTGGACGGAGGCAGCGCCGGCACCTGCGGGACGCGGAGAAGGAGAGAGCCGGGCGCGGCGACCCGGTGGCGGGCGAAACCGGACGCGGCGCGGTTGGTGCAGCGGTGACGGGCAGGGGCGATGTGGTGCAGGCGCGGGGCGGCCGTCGTCTGTGTGGTCGGGGGACTCTAGCAGTCCAGCGGAAGTGGCCGGACCAGGCGCCGCTGCGGGCGGAGACGGCGCGGCCTGCTGCTGCTGGGAGTGGTTTAAGGGGTCGCGCTTGCAAGCGCTGGTGGAGCCGCGACGGGGACGGCGGAGTACAGCAACCCACCGGGCGGAGGAGTGCAGCAACGCGACGTTGGCGGGCCGTGCACCCTTGGCCAATGCATGCGCGGGCGGACGCAGGATGCGTGACAGCGGCCGGAGACAACGGGCACAGGCGCCGCTGATGGAGCTGGGCGCTGCCCTCTGCTCGGCGGGGCGAAGTTCAATGGCCGGAGATGCATGAGGCACAGCAGCAGCAAATGGTGCCATTGCGCATGTAGTACACGGGTAGTGTTTGACCGCGGTTTGACTTGCATCTGGGAAGTGCATGGATGGTGTACATGCGATGTATATCATGTATCTGGGATGCGTATGACTAGTGCATGGCCAATGGTTTGACCATTATATGACTTGCGTCTAGCTAGCTAGCGTATGTGGAATGGCGCGTTTCAGCCGGAGCAAGGCACAACACGGAGGAAAACAGATGCGAGCGGTGCATGGATAGCCACGGCCGACCGAAATGAGGCCCCGCGCGCGGCTCCGGGGGCGGGTTGAAGTCGAGTCCCCGAGCGCTACCGGAGAGACGGCGCGATGCCGCGGCGGAGATGACGAAGATGGTCCCGTCCGGACTGCAAAACCAGCAGCAGCGCGGTAGCATAGTACCGCCCCACGGTGGGTGCCAAATGTCGTGGTATTCTCACGGGGGGTGTTGCAAGACGACATATGCCACAGGGTGGCTTCGTGTGAGGGCAAGACTACTGCTGATAGGCCCGGGAGCGGGTATGCGAGTAGCACGCGGTGGTTTACCCAGGTTTGGGGCTCTCCGGAGAGATAACACCCCTACTCCTGCATGTCTGAGTATATCTGGTATGTATATCGGGTATAGAGTGCTCCTTGAGCTGTATCTGAGCTCAGTGCTATGGGCATCTGGCTTTGTATATGCCTCATATGTGGCATGCTAGTGGCCGGCCATGCTCATGGCCATGAGCATGTGTGTATTCAAGCGTGGGTGCATGTGAGAATGAGTCCATCCTGGATGGATGGATGGATGCTCATATATATAGGGGGAGTTAGCTTAGGATGTAAGCTAGCTAGGGGTATGGGCAAGGCAAGGTGGGTGTCATTCTTGTCCCCTGGGTCACTTCATAAATAGTGCCAGGGGACAAGTGACACTGTACATGATGGCTGGGGTGTCACGTGAACAGTGCCAGGTACGGTCGTCACGTCGGGGTCGCGTCGGTCTGCAGTCGGCAGTCGGCCTGGTGGCGCAGTCGGCAGCCAGTAGTCGGCAGCCAGCAGTCGGCAGCCAGCAGTCGGCCTGGTGCCGGAGTCGGAAGCCAGCAGTCGGCCTGGTGGCGCAGTCGGCAGCCGGCAGTCGGCCTGGTGGCGGAGTCGGCAGCCGGCAGTCGGCCTGGTGGCGCAGTCGGCAGTCGGCAGTCGGCCTGGTGGCGTAGTCAGCAGCCAGCAGTCAGCAGCCGACCGGGAAGTCGGACTGAGGGGCTTTGCTAGCCCCGATGTCTTGAAATATCGTCTCGCCGTCTTCGGGGTATCCATGTCCAATTAATCCGACAATAAGAGACCGTTTTGGCCTGTCCTTTGCCTCAAAAGGATTGGGCTACCTTGCTACACTTTTGTTATTACTACCATTACTTGCTCGTTACAAATTATCTTGCTATCAAACTACTCTGCTACTTACAATTTCAGCACTTGCAGACATTACCTTACTGAAAACTAGTCATTTCCTTCTGCTCCTCGTTGGGTTCGACACTCTTACTTATCTAAAAGTGCTACAATTGATCCCCTATACTTGTGGGTCATTAGGGATCTATCGTAGTCCTTTTGATAAGTAAGAGTGTCGAACCCAACGAGGAGTAGAAGGAAATGACAGGCGGTTTTCAGCAAGGTATTCTCTACAAGAACTAAAATTATCGGTGACAAATAGTTGTATGATGAGATAATCTGTAACGGATAACAAGTAAAAAAAGTAAACAAGGTTCAGCAAGGTGGCCCAATCCTTTTGTAGCAAAGGACATGCCTGGACAAACTCTTATATAAAGCAAAGCGCTCCCGAGGACACACGGGAATTGTTGTCAAGTTAGTTTTCATCATGCTCATATGATTCACATTCGTTACATTGATAGTTTGATATGTGGGTAGACCGGTGCTTGGGTGCTGCCCTTCCTTGGACAAGCCTCCCACTTATGACTAACCCCTCTCGCAAGCAACCGCAACTACGAAAGAAGAATTAAGATAAATCTAACCATAGCATGAAACATATGGATCCAAATCAGCCCCTTACGAAGCAATGCATAAACTAGGGTTTAAGCTTCTGTCACTCTAGAAACCCATCATCTACTTATTACTTCCCAATGCTTTCCCCTAGGCCAAAATAATGGTGAAGTGTCATGTAGTCGATGTTCATATAACACCAATAGAGGAAAGCCAACATACATCTCATCAAAATATTGAAGGAATACCAAACTCACATGATTACTTATAACAAGACTTCTCCCATGTCCTCAGGAACAAATGTAACTACTCACAAAGCATATGCATGTTCATAATCAGAGAAGTATTAATTATCATTAAGGATCTGAACATATGATCTTCCATCGAATAAACCAACCAGCATCAACTACAAGGAGTTATCAACACGACTAGCAACCCACAGGTACGAATATGAGGTTTTGAGACAAAGATCGGATATAAGAGATGAACTAGGGTTTGAGAGGACATGGTGCTGGTGATGATGTTGATGGAGATTGACCCCCTCTGGATGAGAGGATCATTGGTGATGACGATGGCGATGATTTCCCCCTCCCGGAGGGAAGTTTCCCCGGCAGAACAGCTCCGCCGGAGCCCTAGATTGGTTCTGCCCAAGTTCCGCCTCGAGACGGCGGCGCTTCGTCCCGAAAGATTCCTTCTGATGTTTTTCTAGGGCAAAACACACCATATAGCAGAAGATGGGCGTCGGGGGCCTGCCAGGAGGCCCACAAGACCGGAGGGCGCGCCCTCCACCCTTGTGGATGGCAGGTGGCCCCCCTCTGGTGCTTTCTTCGCCCAATATTTTTTATATATTTCAAAAATATTCTCCGTGAAGTTTCAGGACTTTTGGAGTTGTGCAGAATAGGTCTCTAATATTTTCTCCTTTTCCAGTCCAGAATCCAGCTGTCGACATTCTCCCTCTTCATGTAAACCTTGTAAAATAAGAGAGAAAAGGCATAAGTATGTGATATAATGTGTAGTAACAGCCCATAATGCAATAAATATCAATATAAACGCATGATGCAAAATGTACATATCAACTCCCCCAAGCTTAGACCTCTCTTGTCCTCAAGCGAAAGCCGATATCGAAAAATATGTCCACATGCTTAGAGATAGAGGTGTCAATAAAATAAAATACGGACATGAGGGCATCATGATCATCTTTAGAACAACAACATACATTGTCATCTAATTTCTTATGCTAAAGTAACAATTCATTCACAAGGTAAAACATGAATCAGAAAATTTATTGAAAACTAAGAAACCATGATCTCAGTCATTGAAGCAATTGCAATTTGTCATAACATCAGAAAGAGTCAATATAAGAGCTTTTCAGCAAGTCCACATACTCAACTATCATTTAATATTTCACAATTGCTAACACTCACGTGATACTTATGGGTACAAAGCTTCAATCGGACACAGAGAAAGATAGGGGCTTATAGTTTCGCCTCCCAGCCTTTTACCTCAAGGGTAATGTCAACTGTAATACTCTATGATAACGTACATCCGAGGGGATATATATATCTGGATCTCTCCAACACATAGTGCTTGCCAAAAGAAAAAGTAAAAAGGAAAGGTGATGATCACCATGACTCTTGTATAAGGGTAGAAGATAAAATTAAAAGATAGGCCCTTCGTAGAGGGAAGAAGAGGTTGTCATGAGCTTTTATGGTTGGATGCACAAAATCTTAATGCAAAAGAACATCACTTTATATTGCCGCTTCTGATAAAGAACTTCATTATGTAGTCTGTCGCTTTTATTTCTTCCATATCACAAGTTCGCATAAATATTATTTTCTTCACACTAATAGATGATACATATTTAGTGAGCAATTTTCATTGCTTGCACCGATGACAACTTACTTGAAGGATCTTACTCAATCCATAGGTAGGTATGGTGGACTCTCATGGAAAAACTGGTTTAAGGGATGTTTGGAAGTACAAGTAGTATCCCTACTTGGTGTAAAGAATTTGGCTAGCATGAGAGGGAAAGGCAAGCTCAACATGTTGGATGATCCATGACAATATAACTTCTATTCGGATATAAGAAAACATAACCCATTATGTTGTCTTCCTTGTCCAACATCAACTTTTTAGCATGTCATATTTTAATGAGTGTTCACAATTACAAAAGATGTCCAAGATAGTATATTTATATGTGAAGCCTCTCTTTCTTTATTACTTCCTATTAATTGCAACAATGACCAAAACTATATTTGTCAACTCTCAACAACTTTTATTCATCGTACTCTTTATATGTGAAGTCATTATTCTCCATAAGATCAATATATGATCTTTTTATTCTTTCTTTTATTTAATTCCCTCAAGATCATAGCAAAATATCAAAGCCCTCAACTCAAAACTACTCTTTATTATATATAACTCACGGACTCGATTACATAGATAGAGATCGAAACAAAACTCAAAGCCAGATCATACTAAAAACTTTATTCTACTAGATCAAGATATAACCAAAATGATTAAACTAGGAAAAATGATAAAGATAAAGATGTGATGGTGATACGATACCGGGGCGCCTCCCCCAAGCTTGGCAGTTGCCAAGGGGAGTGCCCATACCCATGTATTCATGTCGCTTTCTTCGGGGGTGGTGATGATGGAGTTGTTGATGTGTAATCAGCTACAAAGCTCTCTCCCTTCGAATCTTGGGATGACATCTTGCTCTAAATCTGCTGCAGAAACAGCTCAAAACAAAAACAAGAGATATTGCCATGGTACGGTGGTCAAAACCTTTGGGAGATTATATATACTGACCAAAAGAAGTATTGTGCAAGAAGACAGAGTCCGGGGGGCACACGAGGTGGCCACAAGGCAGGGGGCGCGCCCAGGGGGTAGGGCCCGCCCTCCACCCTTGTGGATGCCTCGTGCGCTCTTCGGACTACTTTTAATTTTCCTAAATTTTTAAGTATTCCAAAACGGAGAAAAATTGTCATTGGAAACATTTTGGAGTCGGTTTACTTACCGTACCACATACCTATTGCTTTCCGGAGTCTGAAACATTCTGGAAAGTGTCCCTTATGTACTCCTCTAGTGTTACAGTGTCAATTATATTGGTATCAACATTTATGGGATTACCCGAGATATAATGTTTGATTCTTTGACCGTTTACCACCTTCAGATTCGTGCCTTCGGCGTTGTTGATTTTTATGGCACCGGAACGATAGACCTCCTCGATAATGTAAGGACCTTCCCATTTAGAGAGAAGTTTTTCCTGTAAAAAATCTTAAATGAGAGTTGTATAGCAAAACATGATCACCTACATTAAACTCACGCTTTTGTATCCTCTTGTCATGCCATCTTTTAACCTTTTCTTTAAACAACTTGGCATTCTCATAGGCTTGGGTTCTCCATTCATCAAGTGAGCTAATGTCAAATAACCTCTTCTCACCGGCAAGTTTGAAATCATTGTTTAGCTCTTTAATAGCCCAATATGCCTTATGTTCTAATCCAAAAGGTAAGTGACATGCTTTTCCATAGACCATTTTATACGGAGATATACCCATAGGGTTCTTATAAGCAGTTCTATAAGCCCATAATGCATCATCAAGTTTCTTAGACCAATTCTTTCTAGATCTATTAACAGTCTTTTGCAAAATCACTTTAATCTCTCTATTGCTAAATTCTACTTGACCACTAGATTGAGGGTGATATGGAGATGCAATTATATGGTTAGCATCATACTTAGCAAACATTTTATGGAAAGCACCATGAATAAAATGTGAACCACCATCAGTCATTAAATATCTAGGGACTCCAAACCTCAGAAAAATAACTTCTTTAAGCATCTTAATAGAAGTGTTATGATCAACACTACTAGTTGGAATAGCTTCTACCCACTTAGTAACATAATCGACAACAACTAAAATATGTGTATACCCATTAGAGGAAGGAAAAGGTCCCATATAATCATAGCCCCAAACATCAAATGGTTCAATAACAAGTGAATAATTCATAGGCATTTCCTGAAGTCTACTAGTATTTCCAATTCTCTGGCATTCATCATAAGACAAGACAAACTTACGAGCATCCTTGAAGAGAGTAGGCCAATAAAAACCGGATTGCAATACCTTGTGTGCAGTTCTATCTCCAGTGTGGTGTCCTCCATAAGACTAGGAGTGGCACTTGCATAGGATCTTTTCCAGTTCATGCTCAGATACACAATGTCTAATAACACCATCTACTCCTTATTTATAAAGGTGTGGGTCTTCCAAAAAGTAATGTCTTAAATAATAGAAAAGCTTTTTCTTTTGCTGGTATGTGAAACTAGGTGGTATAAATTTAGCAATAATGTAATTAGCATAATCAGTGTAGCATGGTGTTGGGAACATAACATGTAATTTAAAAAAAATTCCTACGCTCATGCAAGATCTATCTAGGAGATGCATAGCAACGAGAGGGGGAGAGTGTGTCCACGTACCCTCGTAGACCGAAAGCAGAAGTTTTAGTTTAACGCGGTTGATGTAGTCGAATGTCTTCATGATCCAACCGATCTTAGTACCGAACGTACGACACCTCCGAGTTCAGCACACGTTCAGCTCGATGACGTCCCTTGAACTCTTGATCTAGCATAGGGTCAAGGGAGAGTTCTGTCAGCACGACAGCGTGGTGACGGTGATGGTGATGCGATCCGCGCAGGGCTTCGCCTAAGCACTACGACACTATCACCAGAGAAGTAAACTATGGAGGGGGGCACCGCACTCGGCTAAGAGAACAATTGATGTGTTATGGGATGCCCCCTACCCCCGTATATAAAGGAGGGGAGGAGGAGGCGGCCGGCCAGTAGGCGTGTGCCATGGGGGGAGTCCTACTAGGACTCCACTCCTAGTAGGATCCCCCCCCCCTTTTCCTTTCTTCATCGGAGGGGAAAAGGAAGGAGAGCGAGAGGGAGAGGAAAGGGGGGGGCGCACCCCCTCCTCGATGTCCTATTCGGACTCCCTAGGAGGGGGCCGTGCGCCACCCCCCCCCCCCCCCCCCGGCCCCCCGCAGGCTTCCCTCTCTCTCCCCTAGGCCCATGTAACCCCTTGGTACTCCGGTAAAATACCCAAACCACTCGAAACCATTCCGATGTCCGAATACTACTTTCCAATATATGAATCTTAACGTCTCGACCATTTAGAGACTCCTCGTCATGTCCGTGATCTCATCCGGGACTCCGAACAAACTTCTGTCACCAAAACACACAACTCATAATACAAATCATCATCGATCGTTAAGCGTGCAGAACCTACGGGTTCGAGAACTATGTAGACATGACCGAGACACATATCTGTTCAATAACCAATAGCAGAACCTGGATGCTCATATGGGTTCCTACATATTCTACGAAGATCTTTATCAGTCAAACCGCAATAACAACATACATTGTTCCCTTTTTCATCAGTATGTTACTTGCAGGAGATTCGATCATCGGTATCATTATACATAGTTCAATCTCGTTACCGGCAAGTCTCTTTACTTGTTCCGTAATGCATCAACCCGTAACTAACTCACTATTCATATTGCTTTCGAGGCTTATGGTGATGTGAATTATCGAGAGGGCCCAGGATACCTCTTCGATACTCGGAGTGAAAAATCCTAATCTCGATCTATGCCAACCCAGCAAACACCTTCGGAGACACCTGTAGAGCATCTTTATAATCACCCAGCTATGTTGTGACGTTTCATAGCACATAAGATGTTCCTCCGGTATTCCGGAGTTGCATAATCTCATAGTTAGAGGAATATGTATAAGTCATGAAGAAAGCAATAGCAATAAAACTTAACGATCATTATGCTAAGCTAATAGATGGGTATTGTCCATCACATCATTATCTAATGATGTCATCCTGTTCATCAAATGACAACACATGTCTATGTTTAGGAAACTTAACCATCTTTGATTAACAAGCTAGTCAAGTAGAGGCATACTAGGGACACTATGTTTTTTCTATGTATTCACACATGTACTAAGTTTCCGGTTAATACAATTCTAGCATGAATAATAAACATTTATCATGATATAAGGAAATATAAATAACAACTTTATTATTGCCTCTAAGGCATATTTCCTTCAGTCTCCCACTTGCACTAGAGTCAATAATCTAGATTACATAGTAATGATTCTAACACCCATGGAGTCTTGGTGTTGATCATGTTTTGCTCGTGGAAGAGGCTTAGTCAACTGGTCTGCAACATTTAGATCCGTATGTATTTTGCAAATCTCTATGTCTCCCTCCTTGAGTTGATCACGGAATGAGTTGAAGCATATCTTGATGTGCTTGGTTCTCTTGTGAAATCTGGGTTCCTTTGCTAAGGCAATTGCTCCAGTATTGTCACAAAAGATTTTCATTGGACCTGATGCACTAGGTATTACACCTAGATCAGATATGAACTCCTTCACCCAGACTCTTTCAATTGTTGCTTCCAAAGCAGCTATGTACTCCGCTTCACATGTAGATCCCGCCACAACGCTCTACTTGGAACCGCACCAACTTACAGCTCCACCATTCAATATAAATACATATCCGGTTTGTGACTTAGTGTCATCCAGATCAGTGTTAAAGCTTGCATCGACGTAACCATTTACGACAAGCTCTTTATCACCTCCATAAACGAGAAACATATCCTTAGTCCTTTTCAGGTATTTTTGGATGTTCTTGACCGCTGTCTCGTGATTCACTCCTGGATTACTTTGGTACCTCCCTCCTAAACTTATAGCAAGGCATACATCAGGTCTGGTACATAGCATTGCATACATGATAGAACCTATGGCTGAAGCATAGGGAATGACTTCCATTTTCTCTCAATCTTCTGCAGTGGCCGGGCATTGAGTCTGACTCAACTTCACACCTTGTAACACATGCAAGAACCCTTTCTTGGACTCATCCATTTTGAACTTCTGCAAAACTTTATCAAGGTATGTGCTTTGTGAAAGTCCAATTAAGCGTTGATACGTCCATTTTGCATCATGTTTTCTTACTGTTATTTATAATGTTTTTCTCTAATGCTTTTTGGAGTAATTCTAATGCCTTTTTCTCATAATTTGCAAGGTACAGACCAAGAAGGAGAATTCCGGCAGCTGGAAATCTGGACCTGAAAAGGCTACGTCAGGCTACCTATTCTGCACAACTCCAAATGAGCTGAAACTTCACGGGGATTTCTTGTGGAATATATAAGAATTACTGGAATAAATAACTACCAGAGGGGGGCCACCAGGTGAGCACAACCCACCTGGGCGTGCCAGGCCCCCCTGCGCTCCCTGGGGGTTGTGGCCTCCTCGGCCCACCTCTGGTGCCCATCTTCTAGCATATAGGTCATTTTGACCTAGAAAAAAAATAAGGGGAGGACTTCCGGGATGAAGCGCCACCGCCTCGAGGAGGAACTTGAGCAGGAGCACTTTTGCCCTCCAGCGGAGTGATTCTGCCGGGGGAACTTCCCTCCCGGAGGGGGAAATCATCGTCTTCATCATCACCAACAACTCTCCCATCTTGGGGAGGGCAATCTCCATCAATATCTTCAACATCACCATCTCATCTCAAATCCTAGTTCATCTCTTGTGTTCAATCTTGTTACAGGAACTATAGATTGGTGCTTGTGGGTGACTAGTAGTGTTGATTACATCTTATAGTTGATTACTATATGGTTTATTTGGTGGAATATTATATTTTCAGATCCAATATGCTATTTAATACTCCTCTGATCATGAGCATTTTTATCATTTGTGAGGAGTTACCTTTGTTCTCGAGGTCACGGGAGAAATCATGTTGCAAG
Source organism: Triticum timopheevii (assembly GCA_963921465.1). Taxonomy (NCBI): domain Eukaryota; kingdom Viridiplantae; phylum Streptophyta; class Magnoliopsida; order Poales; family Poaceae; genus Triticum; species Triticum timopheevii. The sequence goes on along the minus strand of OY997268.1, from coordinate 376,951,933 downwards.
TAATCATGTGAACTTGATATGTGTTCGAGATTTTGATAGGATGTATGTTGTGATTCCCTTAGTGGTGTCATGTGAACGTCGACTACATGACACTTCACCATATTTGCGCCTAAGGGAATGCATTGTGGAGTAGCAATTACATGGTGGGTTGTGAGAGTGACATAAACTTAAACCCCAGTTTATGCGCTATTCCATAAGGGACCGATTGGATCCAAAACTGTAATGCCATGGTTAGAATTTATTCTTAAAACTTTTCACATAGTTGCGGATGCTTGCGGGAGGGTTAATCATAAGTAGGAGGTTTTTTCAACTAAGAACAGCACCTAAGCACTGGTTCACCCACATATCCAATATCAAAGTTGCGAACATGAATCGAACCAACATGATGAAAGTGACTAGATGAAATTCCCGTGTACCCTCAAAAACGCTTTGCTTATCATAAGAGACCGTTTTGGCCTGTCCTTTGCCTCAAAAGGATTGGGCTACCTTGCTGCACTTTTGTTACTATTATTATTACGTGCTCGTTACAAATAATCTTGCTATCAAACTACTCCACTACTTACAATTTCAGCACCTGCAGACACTACCTTACTAAAAACTACTTGTCATTTCCTTCTACTCATCGTTGGTTTGACACTCTTAATTATTGAAAAGAGCTACAATTGATCCCCTATACTTGTGGGCCATCAAGGCTATTTTCTGGCGCCGTTGCCGGGGAGTGAAGCGCTTTTGGTAAGTTGAATTGGGCAAGGAAACATTTATATTGTGTGCTGAAATTTATTGTCAGTTGTTACTATGGAAAACAATCCTTTGAGGGGTTTGTTCGGGGTATCCTCACCTCGTCCGGAACCACAATTAGCTACCCTCAACCTACTGCACCTACTGAAAATATTGAATATGAAATTCCTTTGGGTATGATAGAAAAACTGCTAGCTAATCCTCATGCAGGAGATGGAACAGAACATCCTGATATGCACTTGATATATGTAGAACAAATTTGTGGAATATTGAAGCTTGCAGGTTTACCCGGAGATCAAGTTATGAAGAAGATTTTTCCTTTATATTTGAAGGGAAAATCATTGGCATGGTATAGGCTATGTGATGATATTGGATCATGAAATTGGAATCGTTTGAAATTGGAGTTCCACCAAAAAAATTATCCTATGCATTTAGTTCATCGTGATCGGAATTTTATATATATATATATATATATATATATATATATATATATATATATATATATATATATATTGTTGAGGAATATAGTAATTTCAAAAAATTTCCTACACACACGCAAGATCATGGTGATGCATAGTAACGAGAGGGGAGAGTGTTGTCCACGTACCCTCGTAGACCGAAAGCGGAAGCGTTATGACAACGCGGTTGATGTAGTCGTACGTCTTCACGATCCGACCGATCCAAGCACCGAACATACGGCACCTCCGAGTTCAGCACACTTTCAGCTCGATGACGATCCCCGGACTCCGTCTAGCAGGGTGTCGGGGATGAGTTTCGTCAGCACGACGGCGTGGTGACGATGATGATGTTCTACCAACGCAGGGCTTCGCCTAAGCACCGCAACGATATGACCAAGGTGGAATATGGTGGAGGGGGGCACCGCACATGGCTAAGGAACAATCACGAAGATCAATTTGTGTGTCTTGGGGTGCCCCCCTGCCCCCGTATATAAAGGAGGGTGGGGGGAGGTGCGGCCGGTCTGGAGGAGTCCTACTCCCACTAGGAGTAGGACTCCCTCCTCTTGCCTAGTTGGAGAAGGAAAGGGGGAAGGGGAAAGAGGAAAGGGGGGCGCCGCCCCCCCCTTTCCTTGTCCTATTCGGACTAGGGGGAGGGGGCGCGCGGCCTGCCCTGGCCGGCCCTCCTCTTCTCCCTCATGGCCCATGTAGGCCCATTAACCCCCGGGGGGTTCCGGTAACCCCCCGGTACTCCGGTAAAATCCCGATTTCACCCGAAACGATTCCGATATCCAAATATAGGCTTCCAATATATCAATCTTTATGTCTCGACCATTTCGAGACTCCTCGTCATGTCCGTGATCATAGCCGGGACTCCGAACAACCTTCGGTACATCAAAACTTATAAACTCATAATAAAACTGTCATCGTAACGTTAAGCGTGTGGACCCTACAGGTTCGAGAACTATGTAGACATGACCTAGAACTGTTTCCGGTCAATAACCAATGGTGGAACCTAGATGCTCATATTGGCTCCTACATATTCTACGAAGATCTTTGTCGGTCAAACCGCATAACAACATACGTTGTTCCCTTTGTCATCGGTATGTTACATGCCCGAGATTCGATCGTCGGTATCCAGCACCTAGTTCAATCTCATTACCGGCAAGTCTCTTTACTCGTTACATAATGCATCATTCCGTAACCAACTCATTGGCCACATTGCATGCAAGGCTTATAGTGATGTGCATTACCGAGAGGGCCCAGAGATACTCTCCGACAATCGGAGTGACAAATCCTAATCTCAAAATACGCCAACTCAACATGTACCTTTGGAAACACCTGAAGAACTCCTTTATAATCACCCAGTTACGTTGTGCGTTTGGTAGCACACAAAGTGTTCCTCCGGTAAACGGGAGTTGCATAATCTCATAGTTATAGGAACTTTGTATAAGTCATGAAGAAAGCAATAGCAACATACTAAACGATCAAGTGCAAGGCTAACGGAATGGGTCAAGTCAATCACATCATTCTCCTAATGATATGACCCAATTAATCAAATGACAACACATGTCTATGGTTAGGAAACATAACCATCTTTGATTAATGAGCTAGTCAAGTAGAGGCACACTAGTGACGTTATGTTTGTCTATGTATTCACACATGTATCATGTTTCCGGGTAATACAATTCTAGCATGAATAATAAACATTTATCATGATATAAGGAAATAAATAATAACTTTATTATTGCCTCTAGGGCATATTTCCTTCAGTCTCCCACTTGCACTAGAGTCAATAATCTAGATTACACAGTAATGATTCTAACACCCATGGAGTCTTGGCGCTGATCATGTTTTGCTCGTGGAAGAGGCTTAGTCAACGGGTCTGCAACATTCAGATCCATATGTATCTTGCAAATTTCTATGTCTCCCACCTGTACTTGGTCCCGGATGGAATTGAAGCGTCTCTTGATGTGATTGGTCCTCTTGTGAAATCTGGATTCCTTTGCCAAGGCAATTGCACCAGTATTGTCACAGAAGATCTTCATTGGTCCCGATGCACTAGGTATGACACCTAGATCGAAAATGAACTCCTTCATCCAGACTCCTTCATTTGCTGCTTAGAAGCAGCTATGTACTCCGCTTCGCATGTAGATCCCATCACGACGCTTTGTTTAGAACTGCACCAACTTACAGCTCCACCGTTTAATAAAAACACGTATCCGGTTTGCGATTTAGAATCGTCCGGATCAGTGTCAAAGCTTGCATCGACGTAACCATTTACGACTAGCTCTTTGTCACCTCCATAATCGAGAAACATATCCTTAGTCCTTTTCAGGTATTTCAGGATGTTCTTGACCGATGTCCAGTGATCCACTCCTGGATTACTTTGGTACCTACCTGCTAAGCTTATTGCTAAACATACGTCAGGTCTGGTACACAGCATTGCATACATGATAGAGCCTATGGCTGAAGCATAGGGAACATCTTTCATTTTCTCTCTATCTTCTACTATGGTCGGGCATTGAGTCTGACTCAACTTCACACCTTGTAATACAGGCAAGAACCCTTTCTTTGCCTGATCCATTTTGAACTTTTTTAAAACTTTATCAAGGTATGTGCTTTGTGAAAGTCCAATTAAGCGTCTTGATCTATCACTCTAGATCTTGATGCCCAATATGTAAGCAGCTTCACCGAGGTCTTTCATTGAAAAACTTTTATTCAAGTATCCCTTTATGCTATCTAGAAATTCTATATCATTTCCAATTAACAATATTGCATCTACATATAATATCAGAAATGCTATAGAGCTCCCACTCACTTTCTTGTAAATACAGGCTTCTCCAAAAGTTTGTATAAAACCATATGCTTTGATCACACTATCAAAACATTTATTCCAACTCCGAGATGCTTGCACCAGTCCATAAATGGATCGCTAGAGCTTGCACACTTTGTTAGCACCTTTTGGATCGACAAAACCTTCCGTTTGCATCATATACAACTCTTCTTGCAGAAATCCATTCAGGAATGCAGTTTTGACATCCATTTGCCAAATTTCATAATCATAAAACACGGCAACTGCTAACATGATTCGGACAGACTTAAGCATCGCTACGGGTGAGAAAGTCTCATCGTAGTCAACCCCTTGAACTTGTCGAAAACCTTTCGCAACAAGTCGAGCTTTGTGGACAGTTACATTACCATCAGCGTCAGTCTTCTTCTTGAAGATTCATTTATTTTCGATGGCTTGCCGATCATCGGGCAAGTCAACCAAAGTCCATACTTTGTTCTCATACATGGATCCCATCTCAAATTTCATGGCCTCAAGCCATTTTGCGGAATCTGGTCTCATCATCGCTTCCTCATAGTTCGTAGGTTTGTCATGGTCAAGTAACATGACTTCTAGAATAGGATTACCGTACCACTCTGGTGCGGATCTTACTCTGGTAGACCTACGAGGTTCAGTAGAAACTTGATCTGAAGTTTCATGATCAACATCATTAGCTTCCTCACTAATTGGTGTAGTTGTCACAGGAACCGGTTCTTGTAATGAACTACTTTCCAATAAGGGAGCAGGTACAGTTACCTCATCAAGTTCTACTTTCCACCCACTCACTTCTTTCGAGAGAAACTCCTTCTCTAGAAAGGATCCGAATTTAGCAACGAAAATCTTGCCCTCAGATCTGTGATAGAAGGTGTACCCAATAGTCTCTTTTGGGTATCCTATGAAGACACATTTCTCCGATTTGGGTTCGAGCTTATCTGGTTGAAGTTTCTTCACATAAGCATCGCAGCCCCAAACTTTAAGAAACGACAACTTCTTGCCAAACCACAGTTCATAAGGCGTCGTCTCAACGAATTTTGATGGTGCCCTATTTAACGTGAATGCAGTCGTCTCTAAAGCATAACCCCAAAACGATAGCGGTAAAACAGTACGAGACATCATAAATCGCACCATATCTAGTAAAGTATGATTACGACGTTCGGACACATCATTTCGTTGTGGTGTTCCGGGTGGCGTGAGTTGCAAAACTATTCCGCATTGTTTCAAATGTAAACCAAACTTGTAACTCAAATATTCTCCTCCACGATCAGATCGTAGAAATTTTATTTTCTTGTTACGATGATTTTGCACTTCACTCTGAAATTCTTTGAAATTTTCAAATGTTTCAGACTTGTGTTTCATCAGGTAGAAATACCCATATCTGCTCAAATCATCTATGAAGGTGAGAAAATAACGATACCCGCCGCGAGCCTCAATATTCATTGGACCACATACATCAGTATGTATGATTTCCAATAAATCAGTTGCTTGCTCCATAGTTCCGGAGAACGGCGTTTTAGTCATCTTGCCCATGAGGCACGGTTCGCAAGTACCAAGTGATTCATAATCAAGTGATTCCAAAAGTCCATCAGTATGGAGTTTCTTCATGCGCTTTACACCGATATGACCTAAACGGCAGTGCCACAAATAAGTTGCACTATCATTATCAACTCTGCATCTTTTGGCTTCAACATTATGAATATGTGTATCACTACTATCGAGATTCAATAAAAATAGACCACTCTTCAAGGGTGCATGACCATAAAAGATATTACTCATATAAATAGAACAACCATTATTCTCTAATTTAAATGAATAACCGTCTCGCATCAAACAAGATCCAGATATAATGTTCATGCTCAACGCTGGCACCAAATAACAATTATATAGGTCTAAAACTAATCCCGATGGTAGATGTAGAGGTAGCGTGCCGACGGCGATCACATCGACTTTGGAACCATTTCCCACGCGCATCGTCACCTCGTCCTTAGCCAATCTTCGTTTAATCCGTAGTCCCTATTGTAGGTTGCAAATATTAGCAACGGAACTAGTATCAAATACCCAGGTACTACTGCGAGCATTAGTAAGGTACACATCAATAACATGTATATCACATATACCTTTGTTCACTTTGCCATCCTTCTTATTCGCCAAATACTTGGGGCAGTTCCGCTTCCAGTGTCCAGTCTGCTTGCAGTAGAAGCACTCAGTCTCAGGCTTAGGTCCAGACTTGGGTTTCTTATCTTGAGCAGCAACTTGTTTGCTGTTCTTCTTGAAGTTCCCCTTCTTCTTCCCTTTGCCCTTTTTCTTGAAACTGGTGGTCTTATTGACCATCAACACTTGATGCTCCTTCTTGATTTCTACCTCCGCAGCCTTTAGCATTGCGAAGAGCTCGGGAATAGTCTTGTCCATCCCTTGCATATTATAGTTCATCACAAAGCTCTTGTAGCTTGGTGGCAGTTATTGAAGAATTATGTCAATGACACTATCATCAGGAAGATTAACTCCCAGTTGAATCAAGTGATTATTATACCCAGACATTTTGAGTATGTGTTCACTGACAAAACTATTCTCCTCCATCTTACAGCTATAGAACTTATTGGAGACTTCATATCTCTTAATCCGGGCATTTTCTTGAAATATTAACTTCAACTCCTGGAACATCTCATATGCTCCATGACGTTCAAAACATCGTTGAAGACCCGGTTCCAAGCTGTAAAGCATGGCACACTGAACTATCGAGTAGTCATCAGCTTTGCTCTGCCAGACGTTCTTAATGTCGTCATTTGCATCTGCAGCAGGCCTGGCACCCAGCGGTGCTTCCAGGACGTAATTCTTATGTGCAGCAATGAGGATAATCCTCAGGTTACGAACCCAGTCCGTGTAATTGCTACCATCATCTTTCAACTTAGCTTTCTCAAGGAACGCATCAAAATTCAACGAAACAACAACATGAGCCATCTATCTACAACAAACATAGACAAGCAAAATACTATCAGGTACTAAGTTCATGATAAATTTAAGTTCAATTAATCATATTACTTAAGAACTCCCACTTAGACAGACATCCCTCTAGTCATCTAAGTGATCACGTGATCCAAATCAACTAAACCATGTCCGATCATCACGTGAGATGGAGTAGTTTCAATGGTGAACATCTCTATGTTGATCATATCTACTATATGATTCACCTTCGACCTTCCGGTCTCCATGTTCCGAGGCCATATCTGTATATGCTAGGCTCGTCAAGTTTAACCTGAGTATTCTGCATGTGCAACTGTTTTGCACCTGTTGTATTTGAACGTAGAGCCTATCACACCCGATCATCACGTGGTGTCTCAGCACGAAGAACTTTCGCAATGGTGCATACTTAGGGAGAACACTTCTTGATAATTTAGTGAGAGATCATCTTAAAATGCTACCGTCAATCAAAGTAAGATAAGATGCATAAAGGATAAACATCACATGCAATCAGTATATAAGTGATATGATATGACCATCATCATCTTGAGCTTGTGATCTCCATCTTCGAAGCACCGTCATGATCACCATCATCACCGGTGCGACACCTTGATCTCCATCGTAGCATCGTTGTCGTTACGCCATCTATTGCTTCTACGGCTATCACTACTGTTTAGTGACAAAGTAAAGCAATTACAGGGCATTTGCATTTCATACAATAAAGCGACAACCATATGGCTCCTGACAGTTGTCGATAACTTCGGTTACAAAACATGATCATCTCATACAATAAAGTATAGCAACACGTCTTGACCAAATCAAATCACAACATGCCCTGCAAAAACAAGTTAGACGTCCTCTACTTTGTTGTTGCAAATTTTACGTGGCTGCTACTGGCTGAGCAAGAACCGTTCTTACCTACGCATCAAAACCACAACGATAGTTCGTCAAGTTAGTGCTGTTTTAACCTTTGCAAGGACCGGGCGTAGCCACACTCGGTTCAACTAAAATGAGAGAGACAGACACTCGCCAGTCACCTTTAAGCACTAGTGCTCGTAACGGTGAAACCAGTCTCGCGCAAGCGTACGCGTAATGTCGGTTCGGGCCGCTTCATCTCATAATATCGCTGAACCAAAGTATGACATGCTGGTAAGCAGTATGACTTATATCGCCCACAACTCACTTGTTTTCTACTCGTGCATATGACATCTACGCATAAAACCTGGCTCTGATACCACTGTTGGGGAACGTAGTAATTTCAAAAAAATTCCTACGCACACGCAAGATCATGGAGAGTGTTGTCCACGTACCCTCGTAGACCGAAAGCGGAAGCGTTATGACAACGCGGTTGATGTAGTCGTACGTCTTCACGATCTGACCGATCCAAGCACCGAACGTACGCCACCTCCGAGTTCAGCACACGTTCAGCTCGATGACGATCCCCGGACTCCAATCCAGCAGGGTGTCGGGGATGAGTTCCGTCAGCACGACGCCGTGGTGACGATGATGATGTTCTACCGACGCAGGGCCTCGCCTAAGCACCGCAACGATATGACCGAGGTGGAATATGGTGGAGGGGGGAACCGCACACGGCTAAGGAACGATCACGAAGATCAACTTGTGTGTTTTGGGGTGCCCCAGCCCCCGTATATAAAGGAGAGAGGTGGAAGGTGCGGCCGGCCCCCTAGGGGTGCGCCTGGAGGAGTCCTACCCCCACCAGGAGTAGGACTCCCTCCTCTTGCCTTATTGGAGAAGGGAAGGGGAAGGGGAAAGAGGAAAGGGGGGCGCCGCCCCCCCTTCATTGTCCTATTCGGACTAGGGGGGAGGGGGAGCGCGACTTGCCCTGGCCGGCCCATTAAGCCCTGGGGGGAGGGGGCGGGGTGTTCCGGTAACCCCCCGGTACTCCGGTAAAATCCTGATTTCACCCGGAACGATTCTGATATCCAAATATAGGCTTCCAATATATCAATCTTTATGTCTCGACCATTTCGAGACTCCTCGTCGTGTCCGTGATCATATCCGGGACACCGAACAACCTTCAGTACATCAAAACTTATAAAATCATAATAAAAATGTCATCGTAACGTTAAGCGTGCGGACTCTACGGGTTCGAGAACTATGTAGACATGACCTAGAACTATTTCTGGTCAATAACCAATAGCGGAACCTGGATGCTCATATTGGCTCCTACATATTCTATGAAGATCTTTATCGGTCAAACCGCATAACAACATACGTTGTTCCCTTTGTCATCGGTATGTTACTTGCCCGAGATTCGATCGTCGGTATCCAATACCTAGTTCAATCTCGTTACCGGCAAGTCTCTTTACTCGTTATGTAATGCATCATTCCATAACCAACTCATGGGACACATTGCTTGCAAGGCTTATTGTGATGTGCATTACCGAGAGGGCCCAGAGACACCTCTCCGACAATTGGAGTGACAAATCCTAATCTCGAAATACGCAAACTCAACTTGTACCTTTGGAGACACCTGTAGAACTTCTTTATAATCACCCAGTTACGTTGTGACGTTTGGTAGCACACAAAGTGTTCCTCCAGTAAACAGGAGTTGCATAATATCATAGTTGTAGGAACTTTGTATAAGTCATGAAGAAAGCAATAGCAACATACTAAACAATCAAGTGCTAGGCTAATGGAATGGGTCAAGTCAATCATATCATTCTCCTAATGATATGACCCCGTTAATCAAATGACAACCCATGTCTATGGTTAGGAAACATAACCATCTTTGATTAATGAACTAGTCAAGTAGAGGCACACTAGTGACGTTATGTTTGTCTATGTATTCACACATGTATCATGTTTTCGGGTAATACAATTCTAGCATGAATAATAAACATTTATCATGATATGAGGAAATAAATAATAACTTTATTATTGCCTCTAGGGCATGTTTTGGCCTCGTGAAGGAGAAAGTATCGCTCTAGCTTGGCGGAGGTTTAAGTCGATGTTATAATCATGCCCCAATCATGAGCTCTCAAGAGAAATTATTATCCAGAATTTTTATGCTTGGGTTTCTCGTAATGACCAAACCATGCTTGATACTTCTTGTGCTGGTTCTTTTATGAAGAAGACTATTGAATTCTGGTGAGACCTTTTGGAAAGAATTAAACGCAACTCTGAAGTTTGGGAACTCGAAGAAGGTAAAGATTCAGGTATTAAAATTAAATATGACTGTGTTAAATCTTTTATGGATACCGATGCTTTTCAAAAGTTTAGCACTAAACATAGACTTGACTCTGAGATAGTAGCCTCCTTTTGTGAATCATTTGCTACTCATGTTGAACTCCCTAAAGAGAAGTGCTTTAAATATCACCCACCTATTTAAGAAGAAATTAAAGAACCGGTACCGGTTAAAGAAGAAACTATACTTTATAATGTTGATCCAGTTGTTCCTTCTGCTTATATTGAGAAACCACGTTTCCCTGTTATTATAACGGAACATGCTAAAGTTTCAACTATGCTTAATAAAGCTATATTAGAACACCTAAACCTGATGAACACATTAAAGTTGAACCTAGTATTGCTATGGTTAAAGATCTCTTGAAAGAAGATATAGATGGGCATGTTATTTACTTCTGTGAAGAAGATACTAGAATTGCCAAACTTGATAAAAAGGATAAACATAGACCTGTTGTTGGCATGCCTGTTGTCTTAGTTAAAATAGGAGATCACTGTTATCATGGTTTATGTGACATGGCTGCTAGTGTGAGTGCTATTCCTTACACATTATATCAAGAAAAAATTATAAAAGACATAGCACCTACAGAAATAGAAGACATAGATGTTACTATTAAACTTGCTAATAGAGACACTATATCACCAATTAGGATTGTTAGAGATGTTGAAGTCTTGTGTGGGAAAATAAAATACCCTACTGATTTTCTTGTTCTTGGTTCCCCACAAGATGAGTTTTGTCCCATTATCTTTGGTAGACCTTTCTTGAATACAATTAATGCTAAGATAGACTGTAAGAAACAAACTATTGGTGTTAGCTTTGGTGATGAGTCTCATGAGTTTAATTTTTCCAAGTTTAGTAGAAATCTTCATGAAAAAGAATTGCCTAGTAAGGATGAATTAATTGGTCTTGCTTCTATTGTTGTTCCGCCTACTGATCCTTTAGAACAATATTTGCTAGACCATGAAAATGATTTACATATGCATGAAAGAAATGAAATAGATAAAATTTTCTTTGAACAACGTCCTCTGCTTAAACACAATTTGCCTCTTGAAACTCTAGGATGTCCTCCTCCACTTAAAGGTGATCATGTGTTTGAATTAAAACAATTGCCAGACACTTTGAAATATGCTTATCTTGATGAAAAGAAGATATATCCTGTTATTATTAGTGCTAACCCTTCAGAACATGAAGAAGAAAGATTATTGAAAGTTCTAAGGAAGCATCGGGCTGCTATTGGATATACTCTTGATGATTTAAAGGGTATTAGTCCCACTCTAGGTCAGCAAAAATTTAATATGGAACCTGATGTTAAACCCGTTGTTGATCACCAACATCGGTTAGATCCAAAAATGAAGGAAGTGGTAAGAACAGAAATCTTAAAACCTCTAGAAGTAGGTATAATCTATCCTATAGCTCATAGTAGATCGGTAAGTCCTGTTCATTGTGTTCCTAAGAAAGGAGGTATTACTGTTGTTCCTAATGATAAGAATGAACTTATTCCACAAAGAATGGTTATATGTTATAGAATGGTAATTGATTTTATAAAATTAAACAAAGCAACTAGAAAAGATCATTACCCATTGCCTTTTATTGATCAAATGCTTTAAAGATTATCTAAGCACACACACTTTTGCTTCCTTGATGGATATTCCAGCTTTTCACAAATACCTGTTTCTCAACCTGCTCAAGAAAAGAACACTTTTACTTGTCCCTTTGGAACCTATGCTTATAGACGTATGCCTTTTGGTTTATGTAATGCACCTGCTACCTTTCAAAGATGTATGACTGCTATATTCTCTGACTTTTGTCAAAAGATTGTTGAGGTTTTCATGGATGACATTTCTGTTTATGGGAAGTCTTTGGATGATTGTTTAAGCAATCTTGAGCGAGTTCTGCAGAGATGTGAACAAACAAATCTTGTCTTGAATTGGGAGAAGTGCCAGGCATTGTCTTGGGTCATAAAATTTCTGAAAGAGGTATTGAACTGGACCAAGCTAAGGTGGATGCAATTGAGAAAATGCAATGTCATAAAGATATAAAAGGTATTCGTAGTTTCCTAGGTCATGCTGGTTTCTATAGGAGATTTATCAAAGACTTATCTAAAATTTCTAGGTCTCTTACTAGTCTCTTGCAAAAGGATATTCCCTTTGTTTTTGATGATGATTGTTTAGAAGCCTTTGAAACACTCAAGAAAGCCTTAATTTATGCACCTATTATTCAACCACCTGATTGGAACTTGCCTTTTGAAATTATGTGGGATGCTAGTGATTATGCTGTTGGTACTGTTCTAGGACAGAGATTTGATAAGAAATTGAATGTTATTCATTATGCTAGTAAAACTCTAAACAATGCTCAAAGAAACTACGCTACCACTGAAGTATAATTCTTAGCAGTGGTGTTTGCTTGTGATAAATTTAGACCTTATATTGTTGATTCCAAAGTAACTGTTCACAGAGACCATGCTGCTATTAAATATCTTATGGGAAAGAAAGATGCTAAACCTAGACTTGTTCGGTGGGTTCTCTTGTTACAAGAATTTGATTTACGTATTAGTGATAGAAAAGGAGCCGAGAACCCAGTAGCTGATAATTTGTCCATGCTTGAAAATGTGCTTGATGACCCACTACCTATTGATGATAGTTTTCCTAATGAGCAGTTAGCTACAGTACTCCTTGGTATGCTAATTATGCTGATTACATCGTTGCTAAATATTTACCACCTAGCTTTACATACCAACAGAAGAAAAAATTCTTCTATGATTCAAGACATTACTTTTGGGATGACCCACATCTTTATAAAGGAGTAGATGGTATTATTAGACATTGTGTACCTGAGCATGAACAGGGACAAATCCTACGGAAATGTCACTCCGAGGCTTATGGAGGGCATCATGCTGGAGATAGAACTGCTCATAAAGTATTGCAGTCTGGATTTTATTGGCCTACTCTCTTCAAGGATGCACGTAAGTTTGTCTTATCTTGTGATGAATGCCAAAGAATAGATAATATCGGTAAGCGTCAAGAAATGCCTATGAATTATTCACTTGTTATTGAACCATTTGACGTTTGGGGATTTGATTACATGGGACCTTTTCCTTCCTCTAATGGGTATACACATATCTTGGTTGCTGTTGATTATGTTACTAAATGGGTAGAAGCTATTCTAACTACTAGTGCTGATCACAACACCTCTATTAAAATGCTTAAGGAAGTTATTTTCCCAAGGTTTGGAGTGCCCGGATATTTAATGACTGATGGTGGTTCACACTTTATTCATGGTGCTTTCCGTAAAATGCTTGCCAAGTATGATGTTAACCATAGAATTTCACCACCCAATCATCCTCAGTCTAGTGGTCAACTTGAACTTAGTAATAGAGAAATAAAATTAATTTTGAAAAAGACTATTAATAGGTCCAGGAAGAATTGGTCTAAGAAATTAGGTGATGCACTTTGGGCTTATAGAACATCATATAAAAATCCTATGGGTATGTCTCCATACAAAATGGTTTATGGAAAAGCTTGTCATTTGCCTTTTGAGTTAGAACATAAAGCATATTGGGCCATCAAAGAGCTCAATTATGATTTCAAACTTGCTGGTGAAAAGAGGATATTTGATATTAGCTCTCTAGATGAATGGAGAACCCAAGCTTATGAAAATGCAAAATTATTCAAAGAAAAAGTTAAAAGATGGCATGAGAAAAGAATTCAAAAGCGTGAGTTTAAAGTCGAAGAATATGTTCTTTTGTACAACTATCATTTCAGATTCTTTGCAAGAAAACTCCTGTCATAATGGGAAGGCCCATATGTCATCGAGGAGGTTTACCGGTCTGGAGCCATCAAAATAAATAATCCCAGAGGTACTAACCCAAAGGTTGTCAATGGGCAACGAATAAAGCATTATATCTCAGGTACGCCCATTAATGTTGAAAGTAATATTATCCAAACTTTCACACCAAAAGAACACATAAAATGAGTCCTTCTGGAACACTCCAAAATCGTGAAAATAAGGAGGTACATGATACGGTAAGTAAATGGACTCCGAAAATCCAGAAAAATATTTTTTTCCAGCTTTGGAATGTTTAAGAATTTTGGGAATAAAGAAACTTCCAGGAAGCGTCCCCTGGTGGGAACAATACAGTAGGGCGCGTCCTCCAAGATAAAAAATCTATATATACTTCCTGAACCTGTTGATCACCGTGTCGCGGAGAAATCCTCTGTTCTCTTTTCTTGCTGTTTTCTGTCAGATCCCATCTACCATGGCCCCTTCAACTCCCTCCAAGGACAAGTTCTTGAAGAACGTCATCAACCCTTATATGCGGGAGGTTGTGCAGCACCCTCAAACCATCCAGATGTATGAGGGGGTGCTGTACATCCGCGATGAGCAAGGTCCCAAGGGCACGGGAACCGTGGAGGCTAGGCATGAAGCCATAGAGCAGGAAGTCTTCCGGTGCAAGGGGATGGTGGAGCGTGGGCTCAATGCTGATCACCTCATAATCACGAACCTTTCCCGTGATCTCAAGGTGGATGGCAAGCCCATGAAGGACAACGTCTTCACCCTCAACGAGCAAATCAACTTCCTCCAAAGCCAGATCTATGACCTCTAAAACCAAGTCTTTGAATATGAGGTGAGGTTCAAAGTATGATTTTTGCCGCTAGTTGCAGGACCCGTGAGACTCACTCCTCCTCTTATGATGGAGGACCACCGCCATGGAAATCTGAGGACAAGATCTCTCCTTCATCACCATCATCTTCTTGACGACCAAAGGAGAACTGAGTATCGGGTATGTGTACTCCCCTTGGCTTCCACCAAGCTTGGGGGAGGTGCCCCGGTATCGTATCATCCCACTATCCTTTTGCTTTTACTTATCTTAGTTCGATCTTTTGCATTAGATGAATAAAATTTAGTTTGATCCTTTCTTCTATTGAGAGTTTGCTTAGTGATTTATCCTTGTAATCGTGTGCAAGTTATATAATAAAGTTTAGTTTGAGTTTTTGCTTTCATTACTTTCACATTGCAAATAAACGAAAAGAAATAAAGAAATAAAAAGAGAAAGGAAATAAATAAAAGGAAAGAAATAAATCAATAATATTATATAATAATCCTATGGTAGGTGAGGGAGTCCTGGACTAGGGGGTGTCTAGATAGCCGAACTATCATCGTTGGCCGGACTCCAAGACTATGAAGATACAAGATTGAAGACTCCATCCCGTGTCCGGATGGGACTTTCCTTGGCGTGGAAGGCCAGCTTGGCGATACGGATATGTAGATCTCCTACCATTGTAACCGACTCTGTGTAACCCTAGCCCTCTCCGGTGTCTATATAAACCGGAGGGTTTTAGTCAGTAGGACGAACAGCAATCATACCATAGGCTAGCTTCTAGGGTTTAGCCTCCTTGATCTCGTGGTAGATCTACTCTTGTACTACCCATATCATCAATATTAATCAAGTAGGAGTAGGGTTTTACCTCCACCGAGAGGGCCCGAACCTGGGTAAAAACATCGTGTCCCTTGTCTCCTGTTACCATCCGCCTAGACGCACAGTTCGGGAACCCCCTACCCGAGATCCGCCGGTTTTGACACCGACATTGGTGCTTTCATTGAGAGTTCCTCTGTGTCGTCACCTATAGGCCCGATGGCTCCTTCGATCATCAACAAGAATGCGGTCCAGGGTGAGACTTTTCTCAACGGACAGATCTTCGTATTTGGTGGCTTTGCACTGCGGGCCAATTCACTTGGCCATCTGGAGCAGATCGAAAGCTACGCCCCTGGCCATCAGGTCAGATTTGGAAGTTTGAACTATACGGCTGACACCCACGGAGACTTGATGTTCGACGGATTCGAGCCACAGCCGAGCGCGCCACACTGTCATGATGGGCATGATTTAGCTCTGCTGCCGGACAGTGCCCTGGAGGCCGCACAAGAGTTCGCTCCAACCCTTAGCTCGGAGCCAACTGCGCCGATCGAGGATGGGTGGCTGGACACCACCTCGGGGGCTGTTACCTCTATGGCGATAGAGCCGAATACCAATCCTGTCCGTCGCGAAGCTCGTGACTCCGAGGTGCCGGACTCCTCTCCGGACTCCGAACCTTCCATGCCCCTGCCAATCGAATCCGATTGGGCGCCGATCATGGAGTTCACTGCCGCGGACATCTTTCAGCACTCGCCTTTTGGCGACATCCTGAATTCACTAAAGTCTCTCTCTTTATCAGGAGAGCCCTGGCCGGACTATGGTCAGGTAGGTTGGGATGCGGACGACAAAGAAATTCAACGCCCACCCACCACCCACTTTGTAGCCACTATCGATGACTTAACCGATATGCTAGACTTCGACTCCTAAGACATCAACAGTATGGACGACGATGCCGGAGACGACCAAGAACTAGCACCAATAGGGCACTAGAAGGCCACCTCAACTCACGATCTATATATGGTGGATACACCTAAAGGAAGCGATAACGAGGAACAACGGGACGCTGCGAAGGATAATTCCCTCGAAAAATAGTCAAAATGGCGACGTAAGCGCCGCTCAAAGTACAGCCTTGACAACGACAACACCCATATAGACCCAGCCATAGAGCAGGGCGAACCGGTGGACGACGAACATGCCCCCGAGCAACCATCCGAACAGGATAAATTGGATAAATAATCTGTCCCCGGCAAAAACAACAGTCCGGACGATCTCACGACGGACACATCGTTGGAGCAGAAGAACCTCCACAAAAGGCTCGTCGCCACTGCACGAAGTCTGAAGAAGCAGAAGCGGAAGCTCAAAACAGCGGAAGACATACTCAGAATGAGATGGAGCAAAGTACTCATGATCGCAGACAAATACGGCGATAGTCGCCAAACAAAGAGCTACCCGAAGCACAAACTACTGCCCGAATTCGACGAGGAGGCCGTAGAGCCCCCACAATCAAAGAACAAAGAGGCCGCCCGGTCGGATAGACGACCACATGACAAACAAAGAGCGGCAAGCGGCGCCGCACACAAGCCGGCATGCGATCCAGATAAGGATCCTCACAAAAAGGATGGCCCGGTCAGGTTCATATATGGGCTAAGAAAGCAAGCTCTAGAAAGCAATACAACACGTCAAGTATTCGAACATCACGGCACACCCAAATACAGGGGCGCCGCACACCCCCTATGTTTCACCAATGAGGTGCTAGATCATGAATTTCCAGCGGGATTCAAGCCCGTAAACATAGAGGCATACGACGGAACAACAGACCCTGGAGTCTGGATTGAGGATTACATCCTGCACATACATATGGCTAGAGGAGATGACTTCCACGCCATAAAATACTTACCCCTCAAGCTCAAAGGGCCAGCCCGGCATTGGCTCAAAAGCCTCCCAGAAAATAGCATTGGAAGTTGGGAAGAGCTCGAGGATGCGTTTCGGGCAAATTTTCAGGGGACTTATGTCCGCCCTCCGGATGCAGACGATTTAAGTCACATAACTCAACAGCCCGGAGAGTCAGCCCGCTAATTCTGGAACAGGTACCTCACCAAAAAGAACCAAATAGTCGACTGTCTGGAAGCCGAAGCCTTAGCGGCCTTCAAACATAATGTCCGAGACAAATGGCTCGACAGACACCTCGGCCAGGAAAAGCCAAGAACAATGGCCGCACTAATGTCGGATTTCGGGTTCCGGCAGACCCTTGAGGTTCGAACACTGGGGTGCGCGCGGAGATTTCGCCCTCTACCTACCTGTTCTTCGCCGCCTCGCTAAGATCTAAACTACGGAAGGAACAACACAAAAGACACAGAGTTTATACTGGTTCAGGTCACCATTGTGGTGTAATACCCTACTCCAGTGTGTGGTGTGGTGGATTGCCTCTTGGGCTGATGATGAACAATACAAGGAAGAACATCCTCGCGAGGGTCTGTTCTTGGCTGGTGCGATGAACCGCTAGGAGGAGTTCAGTTGCCCTCTCTACTGGTTTCTTGGTGAGGATCCAGATGCCTCTACCCTGGGGGTGGCTAGTCCTATTTATAGGCAAAGGCCCAGGGCCTCTTCCCAAAAATTGAGCGGGAAGGGCGCCAACAATTGGCCATTTTGAAGGGGAACATCGGGTACACTTATCCTGACTAAAGTTGGTCCTCGCCTGTCAAAGGCTCGGGTGGTGACGCCTGCTTGGGCTCCACAATGACTTCCTTCCTGCCGTTGGGCTGCTCTTGGTCTTGTTGCACTGAAATGGATGCCTTTGCTTGATGCTCTTGCCTGCGCTTGCTCCCTTTGCACCAAAGAGGAAAGGAGGACACTGCGCGGGCTGGCGCCCGACTGGCGCCCTTGGTCGTCATGGCTTGCGTCATGGGCACCTCGCGAGGTACCCCACCTTGAACTCTCCGCCTCCTCGTCACCCAGCCTGATGAGGCCGTGCCTGAGGAAGCTCCTTGTCGTCCGCCCCACGAGGCTTGGCCCCTCACGAGGGTCTTGAGCTTGTGTTGATGAAGATGGGCCGTGTTGGGCCCCCTTTTGCGCCACGCCGCAGGCCGCAGGCAGGCAAGTCTGGGGACCCCCGTTCCCAGAATGCCGACAGTAGCTGCCGGGCCCAAGGCGCGCCCGGACTTGGCCGAGTAGAGAAGCGAAAGGGCAAGTGCGAAGCGCCACGGGCCCTCACAGCCTGCGGCCTTGGGCGCCTCATGGAGGTTGATTGGACGCGGGCTTCTCCACTTCCCCATGACGCCTCGGCAACTGCGCGGATTCGACAAGTCCCTGCATGCAAAGCGGGTCATGATTACCTGCGATCGTGGAGGTCGACGGTTGGCCTTCGTCAGCTATAAGTACAGAATGGGGCGCGCCCTTCCAGTTCATCTCTTCTTGCTTCTCCTTCTTCCCGGTCCTTGCTCCGACTTGCTGTAATGGCTCCAATCCACCGGTTCTCTACGGCAGAGAAGGGAAAAGCTCCCCGAGAGGGTCCTGACCCGCTTCTGCCGAAGAAACGGCTAGCCCTCTGCCATCAGGGCGAGGGCGCCCGCCATGAAGTGTCGAGGCCCTGGTGCGAGCGGCCACCACCAGGGTTCCCACTTCCCTTGTATGCGCACATCGAGGGCCCTGAAGGAGTCGATGCCGATCGCCACGGGCGGCGCCGCCGTCGGCGCCGATGGGTCACGAAGGTGTGCGTCTTTCCCCCTGGAGTCCACGCCGAGGGATCCTCCCGAGAGTTCGTGCTTCACGCCGCCATGCCTCCTCAGTCTTGGATTCGCCTTCCTCGTTTCTTCGCCTCCGTCATCCCACAGGGGGAACCCCTGGGGCTCTGGCTGCAGCACTCTCGCGACCGGGGCTGAGGTCGCGGTCGTTGCCCTGGGCGAGGTCTTCATGACTCGAGGCTGGGGCGAGATCGCCCGGGTCTGCAGGACAAGGGGCGCCCTTGCGATCCACCTGGAGTACGACGGTGCTTCGGTGATGTTCTTCAAGGTCTTTGATGCAGATGGTCGCCTGCTGGAGTGCAGCCCCGGGAGAGGCGGTCGATACCCCGCTACGGCGAGGCCGAGGCCGGCTAACCGCTCCCTTGGCAGCTCCTCAGGCGATGGAGGCGCCGGAGGATCCAGTGACTCCACCGAGCTCTTCGCGACTCCGGAGACGAGCGACGACAGCTACGAGCCCCCGAGCCTGCGCCGCTCCCGGAGCAGGGCGGGCTCGTCGGGCCGTCGCCGCTCCTAATCTGGATGGGGTTGGCGTCGGTGCCTGGCGGCCCACTGTTGATGATGGCGTCTGCCGTGATGGTTCCTGCAGTTAGGGCTCCTTAGGATTCGCGTCTTTTATTCCTGCGAGGAGCCAAGAATATACGCCATGGGGGCTTTGTAAGGTGTCTGTAGCTCCTTTTGTCAACATGATCCTCATCGTGAAGCAGTGCGAGATGCTTATTCCGTCTTTGCTTAGTTCTTCCTTTCGAACCTTGCGAGGGCTTGATGCTCTGCGCCGACAGGTCCCAGTCCCAAGGCAGCTTCAGCCGTCGCTGGTATGCCAGGTCGCGATGCCGTGGTCAAGGCCAGGAGGTGAGCGGCCCGGAGTCCGGTAAGAGCCCCTGAGTCATGATGCTCAGGAGGTCCCATTTAGCGCTCAAGCAGCCATCGTTCGGTGAGAAAGGAATGTGACGTTGCTAAGACGGGATTGCATTGGATGCGGTGGCGGTGTTGCGATAGTTAGTGTTTCCGGAGAGTGACTTATCTCGAGGGTCAGGAAACGCTTCCTGGTGCGGCGCTAGGTCCGTGCCTTGGCCAGCGAGGGGTTGCCTGGCGAGGTCTCCGCGTGCCTCTTTCCTCTCGCCTCTGCTCCCCTTCCTGCTCTACGTCATCGGGTCCTGGCCCTCGAGCGGGTCTCAGCCGTCGCTAGTTTGCCGGGGCGCGATGCCGTGGACAAAGCCAGAGGGTGAGGGCCGGAGAGCCGGTAGGAGCCCTGAGTCGTGATGCTCAGGTACCCCCCCTTTAATGTGCAAGCTGTTTGCGCGGGCGAGAGTGAAGAAGACGCCTTGAGGGCCTCGCCTGGCGCTTCTCCTTGGGGGGATCCTGCAGACCCACCACAAAAAGAGCAAAAGTCCGCTATGACAAGCGGCGGTTAGCGTTAGTTGCCTCAGATAGGCGACGAGGCACGAAAGGCCTGGCAAGGTGTATCTGGGCACTCGTGATCCAGCACGGGACTCACGGGGCCCTACCTTAAGGCGGCTTGCGCCTGGCACTGGGCCTTATCTTGGGGTGTGTTCCTGCAAATTTGGTTAGATGCCGAAGCTCTACGTCCTCGGGTCCCGGCCCTCGAGCTGGTCTCAGCCGTCGCTGGTATGCCAGGTCGCGATGCCATGGACAAGGCCAGAGGGTGAGGGCTGGAGAGCCGGTAGGAGCCCTGAGTCACGATGCTCAGGTACCCCCCTTTAACGCGCAAGCTTGGTTGGATGGCGAAACTCTACGTCCTCGGGTCCCGGCCCTCGAGCTGGTCTCAGTCGTCGCTGGTATGCCAGGTCGTGATGCCATGGACAAGGCCAGAGGGTGAGGGCTGGAGAGCTGGTAGGAGCCCTGAGTCGCGATGCTCAGGTACCCCCCTTTAACGCGCAAGCTGCCGACATCCAGGAAGAAAAGGTGCCACAGACAGGCACCAAATAACAAGCATGATGGGTCGAAAGCATGGCCCGAAGATAGACGCAAGAGAGGTACACGCCGCTGGGTCTGACCCGAGCGACTTGGGGATAATGCAGCCCGAGGGGCGCCCCCAACAAAGTAAGCTAAAAACACGAGAAAAAGGGAGACACGCCGCAGGGACGGACCCACGCGGCCTGGGAATGATGCAGCCCTGAGGGCACTCCCAGCTGGAAATGAAACTTGAAAGATGTCACCTGATAGTGTTGACGACGAAGAGGTGTTGGTGTAGCAGACTCGGTGGGCTGCGGTAGCCGATCCTCACGAGCCCCCAGGCCCTGGGGCCTCGGGAGGCTCCGGAGGCGCTGGTGGCTCCTCTCGGACCATCTCCATCTCCGCCAGGGCTGCGGAATGCCTGACCCCTTGAGCCTCCAGGATGCCCCTCATGAGGCGCTGGTATGTGGCAGCCGCGTTCGGCAAGCCATAAGGCATGCGAACATAGCTGTGGGGTGGACCTTCGCAGCGCCCCACTTGCGAGGGCCAGAGGCGCTCCTTAGAGGCGGCTCGGTTGAGCCCTAGTATGTCGATGTAGACGCGCAGCCCACCATCCTCGCCTGGATGGGGGGCCACAACGGGTAAGCGGCGGCTGCCTCTCATGACTCTTAACTCATGTAGCTCCTGAATGGCCTTGCTGACGAACTCCTGAGGGTTTGGCCCTCCTTGCCTTGCTCCTTCTTGAGGGAAACGTGCTTCGAAACACGCCTCCAAGTGGTGCCCAAGCGCCTCCCTCGTGACCTTGGCGAGGTCGGAGGCCCTCCAGGGGAGAGCCCCCGAGCCCTGCCTGAGGAGGGCGCCGGGCGCGCTTCCCTATGCGATGGAAGGAGGTTCCCCCTGGGCAGGCGCAGGCCCTGAGGGGCCTGCCTCCTGAGGGGCCGGCCGGATGATATCTTCTTCTTCTTGGGGGCGTCTCGGGAAGCCTCCTGCTTCCGCGATCCGGGTCTTCCAGTGACGCGGCCTGAAAGGCTCGTTCCAGGGAGCACACCGCGTCTTTTTCTTCGCAGGGCACCGTGATGACTCCGCCACTTCCTGGCATCTTGAGGACGTTGTAGCTGTGGTGGGTTACGGCCATGAACTTGGCCAGCGTCGGGTACCCGAGGATGGCGTTGTATGGCAGGCGGATGTGGACGACGTCGAAGTCGATGAGCTCGGTGTGGTAGTTGTCGCGCGCCCCGAATGTGACAGGGAGGCGGACCTGCACAATCGGGACCGTGGAACCGTCGGTGACTCGGGAGAAAGGCTTGGTTGGCTGAAGCTGGTTGTAGGGCACTGTGAGATTGTTGAATGTTTCCACGGATAGGACGTTGTGCCCTGCCTCGCCATCGATAAAGGTCCTGGTGACTAGCACGTTGCTGATGATTGGGGAACAAAGCATTGGGAGGACTCCGGCTGTGGCGCGCACTTGAGCTGATCCGCTGAACTGAACGTGATGGTGCACACCGACCACCTAAGAGGGTGCGTGGCCTCGAGCTTGGGGAGGACTGCATTTACTTCACGAGCGAACTGCTTGAAGATGCGTTGAGAGGCTGGGGCTTGAGCTCCGCCTAGGATGCAGGCGATCGCACATGGCTCCTGGAAGCCCCCAGCCCCCTCGTCCTTATGACGATCCTCATTTCTCCTTGGCTGTGGCGGCAGTGGAGGGAGGCCTGCATTGCCTTGCGGGCGATCCTCGCGAGGTGATCCCTCCAGCCTCCCTCGCGAGGCGGGTCCTGCCAGCGATCCTCACGAGGTTGGTCGTGCCACCTTTGGCGAGGGCCGCGGTCTTCCCAGCGTCCTGCGTTCCTTCCTCCTCCTCGGCCGTAGCCCCGGCCGCTACGGTCGGGACGTCGGCCGGTCCTTCCTTCTCACACGGCTCGGAGCTCTTGTCATTCGTTGGTGTTGTGGGTGTGGAGGTCGTGGTACACGCAGTACCGACTGCCCTTGGAAGATTTGGGCTGATCTGTGCCCCGCTTGGTGTCTGGTTCTGCCGCGAGCATGGCAGCCCCCTTGCGCTTCGCATCCTTGGCCTTGGGTTTCTTCTCTTCTGGGTCTGCGGCAGGCAGCTCGAGGAGGGAGAGACGCCCTTCCTCAGCCCTGGTGCACTTGGTCGCCAAGTTGAACAGCTCCAAGGAAGTGCACAGGTCTTCATGCATCGCCAGCTCCTCCTTCATCTTGACGTCGTGCACGCCGTCGGAGAAGGCTGAGATGATGGCCTCCTCGGTCACCTTGGGAATCTTGAGGCGTGTGTTGTTGAAGCGCTGGATGTACTTCTGCAGGGTTTCCCCTGGTTGCTGCTTGATATGGCGCATGTCGCTGACGGCGGGGTCGCGAGTACCCTGGAAGTTGGCGATGAAGCGGGTGCGCATCTCGTCCCAGGAGGAGATCGTGCCCGGAGCCAGGTTCAGGAGCCAGGTGCGGGCCCCGTCCTTGAGCGCCATGGGAAACCAGTTCGCCATGACCTTCTCGTCTTCGTTGGCATCTTCGATGCCTAGCTCGTAGAGCTGGAGGAACTCTGCGGGGTCAGCCGTACCGTCATAGCGAGGAGGCAGGTCTGGCTTGAACTTGCCGGGCCACGCGACGCTGCGCAGCTCGATGGTGAAGGCACGACAGCCTACTGTGGCCACGGGAGGCCTTGGGTGACGAAGAGCTTGGTCCTGCGGGTCCCCATGCGCCGCAGCTGGGAGCAGCGCGGGGTCTTGACGTGCTGGAGCAGGAGCGTGGTCGCGATGAGCCGGAGCGGGGAGCGCTCGGGCAGCTTCTCGCGGGCGAGGTACTTCTTGGCAGCTCTTCTCTTGCCGTGCTGGCGCCTGACGGAGTGGGTTCCACCTAGGGGCCACGCACCATGGGTCCAGGGCGCCTTCTTGAGGGGGAGGCGGCTGAGGCGCCCCCGGAGCTTCGTCGCCCGCGCAGGGCGGGGCGCGGTGCAGCGAGAAGGACGGCGCGGGGGAGCCCCCTGCGGCGCGGACGAGCTTAGCGACTCGGCCGAGCCATTCTTCGTAGACGTCATCGACGGGACGGTAGCGCAGGAGCTCGTTTGCCGTGATAAGCGCAGCTCGAGCCTCCATGGCCGCGCGAGGCGCGCGGGACGAAGAACCAGCTGGGGTGAGCGAGGGTGTAGCAGTGCGGCCGTCTCGCCTCATGGATGGATGCTGGGACGATGCTTGCTGCTCGTTCCCTGCCGAGCCGGTGGCGGCGTTGACGGCAGGTGACGGGGAACGACGCGGACGCCCGCTGACGGGAGCCGTTTGGGCGACATGGGAAGCGAGGGCGGCTCGGCGCTCGGCGCGGGCCCGACGAGCGTCAGACATGGATGCGATGGTCGGAGAAGAACAGGGCGACGGAAGACGAATTCCGGCGCACCCCTACCTGGCGCGCCAAATGTCGGATTTCGGGTTCCGGCAGACCCTTGAGGTTCGAACACTAGGGTGCGCGTGGAGATTTCGCCCTCTACCTACCTGTTCCTCGTCGCCTCGCTAAGATCTAAACTACGGAAGGAACAACACAAAAGACACAGAGTTTATACTGGTTCAGGCCACCATTGTGGTGATATACCCTACTCCAGTGTGTGGTGTGGTGGATTGCCTCTTGGGCTGATGATGAACAATACAAGGAAGAACAGCCTCGCGAGGGTCTATTCTTGGCTGGTGCGATGAACCGCTAGAAGGAGTTCAGTCGCCCTCTCTACTGGTTTCTTGGTGGGGATCCAGATGCCTCTACCCCGGGGGTGGCTAGTCCTATTTATAGGCAAAGGCCCTGGGCCTCTTCCCAAAAATTGAGCGGGAAGGGTGCCAACAATTGGCCATTTTGAAGGGGAACATCGGGTACACTTATCCTGACTAAAGTTGGTCCTCGCCTGTCAAAGGCTCAGGTGGTGACGCCTTCTTGGGCTCCACAATGACTTCCTTCCTGTCGTTGGGCTGGTCTTGGTCTTGTTGCACCGAAATGGATGCCTTTGCTTGATGCTCTCGCCTGCGCTTGCTCCCTTTGCACCAAAGAGGAAAGGAGGACACTGCGCGGGCTGGCGCCCGACTGGCGCCCTTGGTCGTCATGGCTTGCGTCATGGGCACCTCGCGAGGTACCCCGCCTTGAACTCTCCGCCTCCTCGTGAGCCAGCTTGATGAGGCCGTGCCTGAGGAAGCTCCTTGTCGTCCGCCCCACGAGGCTTGGCCCCTCGCGAGGGTCTTGAGCTTGTGTTGATGAAGATGGGCCGTGCTGGGCCCCCTTTTGTGCCACGCCGCAGGCCGCAGGCAGGCAAGTCTGGGGACCCCCGTTCCCAGAACACCGACAACTAACAAGCCTCATGACCCGCTTTTGCGTGGGAGAGGATAGCTGGCTGGCAAGATGCAGCACCAGCGACCCAAGTACATCCGAGGTCAGGGATGGAAATGGGAAACCACGACGCAGCAAGGACCAGCGCCGGACTAAGGGAAATGGTCCAAAGAGCACGGTAGTAAATGCCGGATTCAAAAGCTCCCGGCAGAACAACAAAAAACTGCCTCTCAAGGACAACAGCGATGAGCTATCCAACCTAAATAAAATATTGGACAAGATATGCCAAATCCATAGTACCTCAGGGAAGCCTGCAAACCACACCCACAGAGATTGTTGGGTCTTCAAACAGTCCGGCCGACTTAATGCCGAACACAAGGGGCTCGACACACCAAGTAAGGACGATGACGAACCCCACAAGCAGAGCACCGGAAAACAAAGGAATTTCCCACAAGAGGTCAAAACAGTAAACTCACTTCAAGTGACAACAGGAAAAAAAAGAGCAGCGCCCATTAAAGTACACGCCGCACGGTCCACCCCAGCGGAGTCCCGACACTAGATGTCAAAACCAATCACTTTCGACCATCAGGATTACATCCGGAACGCATGATGGACTGCTTTGATATTAGATCCTATAATCGACGGACTACAATTTACACAAGTCCTAATGGACGGCGACAGTGATCTAAACCTGCTATATCAGGACACAATCCTCAGAATGGAGATAGACCCAACCAAAATGCGCCATAGCAACAATTCTTTAAAGGAGTGATGCCAGGCCCATATGCCCATTGTACGGGCTCCCTACCACTAGAAATTGTGTTCGGCTCATTCGACAACTTCCGTCGCGAAAAGTTAGTCTTCCACATCGCCCCATTTAAAAGTAGCTATCAAGCACTATTGGGACGCGAAGCTTTCGCCCGCTTTAACGCAATACCACATTATGTATCTCTTACACATAAAATGCCCGGTCCACGTGGCATCATCTCATTAAAGGGAAACTTCGAGTGTTCCTTGAATACGGAAGAAAGTGAGACTACCTTGACAGCCACACACTAATCCGGCTTTGCTGATCAAAGCACCTAAACAGGTCATTCAGATCCCGGACACGGTTAGGCGAGTCCGTCATAAATAAACAAGGGGCTTACTAGCCGCGTACCCCCTTATAAGGGGCTGCACGCATGAACAATAAGAGACAATAAAGCTCAATTTCATTCATTTTTTGAATTATACTCTATTTATACATTTTTCGCACGATCCTTTTTTACAACTAAGTTCTTCTCTTTTACAGATGAACACTGTGCTACACCTGTCCAGGATACGGCACAACGGAGACACAGGCGCAGACATGCAGTAGCTACCCGTTGCAAGGATTCTTTTCAGATTAAGACCCTGCGTAAACCTTTCTTACTGTCTCTTGTTGATGCACAACCCCCGGTTTCTTACTATAACCGAGGAGGAGGCTGGCCTTTTGGCATCGGCCGTGTCAGAAATTTTTGCGCGTACCTGGACATTAGGGGCTTAGGGCATTGTTCTGCCCGTTTTCATAAAGACCAAATACCTTAGGGAGTGTTCGGCGTCTCGAGTTAGGCCTTATATGCATCAGCTCCGAATCAAGTCTTTGGTCAAATGTTGGGTTTGCCCGGCTCCTGTGTTTTGTTGCCTTACATTCTGCTCTATCGGCTAACGCGGCACCGGGAGAACTACTACGATTGTGCCCTAGTTCGTCCAGGTGAGCACCTCAGTAGAGAAAGCCGAAAATTGTTTGTCATGACATAGCGAGAGACTGGTCAACCACTCAATCGACCACCGGAATGTTTAGAATTCCTCCGCTTTAACAAAGGACCGTTTCCCGGTCAGGCACATACGCGCCCCGAATTCGGAGAGTGCGGTGCCCCTAGGGGCTATATAGTAGCCCCACCATCGAAATCCTATGGCTAAGTGAAAGTGATAAAGCATTATAGTCCGGTTGCCTAGATTGCTACGCTATCACCTCCTTCACAGGACCAAGACGTTGGATTAAGTGTGAAAACGCGCTTTTTTTGCAAACACCCCCGCACTATGTGCGTGGGGGATGAAGCCGAAGACTGCCATCTTTCAGGTTATATACACATATACATTAACGGCCGCACAGGAGGTATTTCAATACTTGAACACACAAGTATAAAAAAGCACCTATATTATATTTGAAACATGGTTTCACAAATCATACATGTCATTTGAACATAACATTTTTCAAGCACTGCGTCTCTATTAAACGAGCGCCCTGCAGGACTTCCTCAAAATAGTGCTCGGCAGGTACTCGGCTTCTGTCCGAATCCTGGGATGCAACATCAGTGGCCTTCATCTCTGCCTAGTATGTTTTGACACGGGCAAGAGCCATCCGTGCACCCTCTATGCATGCCGACCGTTTCATCGCATCGTTATGCGGCACTGCATCAAGGAACTGCCGCACCAAGCCAAAATAACTCTCCGGCTCGGCCCTTTTCGGCCACAAATGAGACACGACATCCTTCATGGCAAGTCCGAACAACCTATTCAGCTCAGCCCATTTGGCTAACCGATCGGTTAATGGAAGTGGACGCTCTGGACTATGAAAGTGCGACCAAAAAAGCTCTTCCATTCTGTGATCCTTTTGGCCTCGGAAGTGTGCGACCGCGTCTGCGGCACTCACCGCCAAATCCAGATAAGCATCCTCCACACCCCACAGCTGGCCCAACTGAGCATACTTCGGATCCGTGAACTTCCTCCGCAGCAGAAAGGGCTTTCCAGCCGCGATATCCCCGGCTTGACGTAGCTCCTCCTTTATAGCTCTCATCGCGGAGCGGGCATCCTTGGCTTCGGCGGCGGCCTTCTTCAGGTCCTATTGCTCTGCTCGGCGTTCTTTTTCAAGAAACTCGCAGCGAACAGTAGCATTCTTCAGCTTCACGGCCATCTCGGCCATTTCCTCCCTGCTTCGGCAGTAAGCAGCCTGTTCGACTTTTAGTTCTTCGGCCGCCTTCAAGGCAGCCGCATTACTTTTTCTGGCTTGCTCCTTGGCTTGGGCGAGCTCCGCCCGAAGGTCCTCCATAGCAGCGGCACCATCTGCATTAAGCATACATGTTGTAAGGCACGGGCGTCAAGCTCCCTCACCGGTGTCCGCGGAGAAGCCACATACCTTGCGACTCGTCAAGTCGCTTATTGACCAGCGTGATGTCTGCATCTGCAACGTCAAGTTGCCGCTTCAGTTCGGCAATCCATCAGTCCGACTGGCCACCGAACGCTCCGCCACCTATATAGGAAGGGTGACATCTTACAACTGATATTATGATCCTCGACACGCTGTCACCTTTGACAACGTACCGAGTCTGAGGGGCTACTATCTATACAAGGCGCATTCAATATGCAAAACTGTCAGAAGGTATATCATTTTTGCGTACCTCAAACCCCATCAGTAAACTTCTGACGGCTTCATGCAATCCGCTCTCAGCAGATGAAATCCTTTCAATCACCGTACCCATTAACGTACGGTGATCTTCTGAGATAGACGCTCGCCCGAGTAAATCCTTCAGCTCCTCCGACCGTACACCAGTTGGTGCCGATCCTTTTGGCCCCGCCGGACTCGGGGAAACCCTCCGCGACGACACCTCAGGGTCGTCCACCCCGCCTGACGGTGTGGCAGATGGAGGCTTTTCGCTCTCCATCATGTCCGGACGAAGATCCCTCGAAGATGAGCTCTGCTGAGAAGGGCTGAGATCCAAACTACAAGGTAAAAACTTCGTTTATCTTTAGAAATAAAAATAGGGATGCCCCTTATTACAAAACTCCCTTTCTACTTACGGCTCGCTAGAGGGCTGATTTCCTTGGGGAAATAGTGCGGTCGGGGCTTCTCCCGGCGCAGGACCCTCTGGTGAAGATTTCTTCCCCCGCTCTGAGGCCTTGGCCTCCAGATCTTCAGAAGCGGTCCTCCTCTCCCCCTAGAGGGAGGGATTCTTGACCCCCCCCTTTCTTGAGAGCCTCCTTAGCGGAGGCAGTAGCTTTCCTGTTCCCCCCTTCGCCCTCTTCCAAAGGCGCAGCCTCCAGCATCTTGGTTAATACAGGATCCGGCGTGTTCTCAGGAAGGGGGGCTTATTAGTTTTTCTTTTGCTATCCATTCCTGTTCAAGGGACAACTCTTTAAAGGGCAAGTTTATGATAAATGTACGGATGATGTGTCTGGGCACAGGACTACTTACTTGAGTATCCGGGAGATTGCAGCTTAGACCTGCGTCCTCAGTCAAGTCCGGACACATCTCTTGTGATCCTAAGAACAGTTTATACATCTCCACGGACGTTGCACCCATGAAGTGTTGGAGAGCTCGCGGTCCCTCCGGATTGAATTCCCACAAGCAGAGGGGGCGACGTTTGCAGGGCAGAAGGCGCCGAATCAGCATGACCTGCGCCACTACAACCAGATTGATCTCCCTCTCTTGGGGGTCCCGAATACGGCCCTGCAACAGAGGTACGTCCTTGGACAGCCCCCAGTCAAGCCCTTTGTTGACCCATGACGCCAGCCGTTGTGGAGGGCCCGAACGAAAGGCAGGTGGCGCCACCAATCTGGTGCCCCTGGGAGCGGTAATGTAGAACCACTCCTATTCCACAAACCAAGCTCCTCTTGAAAAGAGCCCTCGGGCCAGGGAGCGTCAGCACTCTTGCTTATAACAGCCCCTCCGCACTCTGCTTGCTGCCCCTCGATCATCTTCGGCTCCACATTGAAGGTCTTGAGCCACAATCCGAAGTGAGGGGTAGTGGAGAGGAAGGCTTCGCATACAACAATGAACGATGAGATGTGGAGGATGGACTCCGGATCCAAGTCGTGGAACTCCAGACCATAATAAAACATGAGCCCCCTCATGAAGGGGTCCGTCGGGAAGCCTAAACCCCGACGGAAGTGAGACACAAACACCACGCTCTCACCGGGCTCGGGGTAGGAATAGCTTGCCCTTGGGCAGGCAGCCTATGCGAAATTTCGCCGATTAGATACCTGACATCTCTCAGCTTTAACACATCTTCTTCCGTGACGGAAGAAGGCATCCACCGGCCTTGCAGGTTGGAGCTGGACATTGTCGAAGGTTCGAAGCGCCTGAATCTGGAGCCTTGGGTGTTGGAACTCGAGGCAAGGGGCGGATTCGATTGAAATTGAAAGAAAGGAGTAGGCCTTGGTCTCGTTATAAAGAGGTTGTATACCAAGAGGCCTCCCCGTGACCGTTTGGGACTCGCCTTCGATAGAGGGGGCGTGCCAATGGGCGCGGTTGGGTTACCCACGCCCGTATTGATGAGAATCCCGAAATAAGGGGACACGATCTCTGCTTTGATAAGACGTGCCAAGGAAACCGCTTCGCTAAACGCGCTGAGGTGGAACAATAAAAACAATTCGAATAAAGGCTTGGCCGTGGTGTGATGTCACGCCATGAAATACGTCAGCAGATGGAACTTGTGTAAATATTATTATCTCTACGGTGGTATGTGGAACTTATTTTCCAGAGCCGGACACTATCCTGGTGTTCAAAATCTTCTATGAATGATTCGGAGGAGGAACCCGCCTTGCAATGCCGAAGACAATATGCGCGCTGGACTCGTCGTCATTGAAGCCTGGTTCAGGGGCTACTCAGGGAGTCCTGGAATAGGGGGTGTCCGGATAGCCGAACTATCATCGTTGGCCGGACTCCAAGACTATGAAGATACAAGATTGAAGACTCCGTCCCGTGTCTGGATGGGACTTTCCTTGGCGTGGAAGGCAAGCTTGGCGATACAGATATGTAGATCTCCTACCATTGTAACCGACTCTGTGTAACCCTAGCCCTCTCCGGTGTCTATATAAACCGGAGGGTTTTAGTCCGTAGGACGAAAAACAATCATACCATAGGCTAGCTTCTAGGGTTTAGCCTCCTTGGTCTCGTGGTAGATCTACTCTTGTACTACCCATATCATCAATATTAATCAAGAAGGAGTAGGGTTTTACCTCCACCGAGAGGGCCCGAACCTGGGTAAAAACATCGTGTCCCTTGTCTCCTGTTACCATCCGCCTAGACGCACAGTTCGGGACCCCCTACCCGAGATCCGCCGGTTTTGACACCGACAGTAGGTGATGGCACCACATAAGGAAAAGTATAAGTAGAAAATTTATTAGAGATTGACAAACATAGCATTAGTCAATGATGCAACTCATGAAAGAATTAATAAGGGAAGAGAAGGTTCACATATAAATATACTATCCTAGAAATCTTTTGTGATTGTGAGCCCTCATCAAAATTTTATATGCCAAAATTGTTGACGTTGGACAAGGAAGACAACTTAATGGTTTATGTTTGTTTATATTCACATAGAAGTCATGTTGTCATAGATCCTTTAACATGTGATGCTTCCCCCTATCTTTTCTAGCCAAAAATTCCGCACTAAGTAGAGATACTACTTGTGCATCCAAAAACCCTTAAACCCAAATCTTATTTTCAAGAGTCCACCATACCTACCTAGGGATTGAGCAAGATCCCTCAGTAAGTTGTCATCAACGCAAAAAGGCAATAAAAATTACTTCTAAAAATGTGAGATCATTTAGTGTAAGAGAAAATCGAGCGTTGTACGAACTTGGATAGCAAAGAATAAAAGCGACATACTGCATAATAAAGGTTGTCATCTTAACGGGCAATACAACGTGACGTTTTTTTGCACTAAGGGATTGAGCATACAAACAAATAAGCGCATGGCAGCCTCTGCTTCCCTATACAAAGTGCCTTTCTTTTACTTTTATGTATTTAACTTTATGCAAGAGTCAAAGTTTTCCTTCTATTCCTTTTTATTTTTCTCTTTTTGCAAGCATCATATGGTGAGGAAAGATCTCGGCACATATGTCCAGTTGAATATATGATGGGGAGTTGATACGTCCATTTTGCATCATGTTTTCTTACTATTATTTATAATGTTTTTATCCATAATAATGCTTTTTGGTGTAATTCTAATGCCTTTTCTCTCATAATTTGCAAGATACACACCAAGAGGGAGAATTCCGGCAGCTGGAAATCTGGACCTTAAAAAGATATGTCAGGCTAACTATTCTGCACAACTCCAAATGAGCTGAAACTTCCCGGGGATTTTTTATGGAATATCTAAGAATTACTGGAACAAATAACTACCAGAGGGGGGCCACCAGGTGGGCATAACCCACCTGGGCGCACCAGGGCCCCCTGGCGTACCCTGGGGGGTTATAGCGTCCTCGGCCCACCTTCGATGCCCATCTTCTGGTATATAGGTCATTTTGACCTAGAACAAATAAGGGAAGGACTTTCGGGACGAAGCGTCGCCGCGTCAAGGCGGAACTTGGGCAGGAGCACTTTTGCCCTTCGGTGGAGCGATTCCGCCAGGGCAACTTCCCTCTCGGAGGGGGAAATCATCGTCCTCATCATCACCAACAACTCTCCCATCTTGGGGAGGGCAATCTCCATCAACATCTTCAATAGCACCATCTCATCTCAAACCCTAGTTCATATCTTGTGTTCAATCTTGTTACCGCAACTATAGACTGGTGCTTGTGGGTGACTAGTAGTGTTGATTACATCTTGTAGTTGATTACTATATGGTTTATTTGGTGGAAGATTATATGTTCAGATCCAATAAGCTATTTAATACTCCTCTGATCATGAGCATGTTTATCATTTGTGAGTAGTTACCTTTGTTCTTGAGGTCACGGGAGAAATCATGTTGCAAGTAATCATGTGAACTTGATATGTGTTTGATATTTTGATAGTATATACGTTGTGATTCCCTTAGTGGTGTCATGTGAACGTTGACTACATGACCCTTCACTATATTCGGGCCTAAGGGAAGGCATTGTGGAGTAGCGATTAGATGGTGGGGTGCGAGAGTGACAGAAACTTAAACCCCAGTTTATGCGCTATTCCATAAGGGACCGATGGATCCAAAACTTTAATGCTATTGTTAGAATTTATTCTTAATACTTTTCTCGTAGTTGCAGATGATTGCGGGAGGGTTAATCATAAGTAGGAGGTTTGTTCAAGTAAGAACAACACCTAAGCACTGGTCCACCCACATGTCAAATTATCAAAGTAGCGAACACAAAT
The DNA here is from genome assembly GCA_963921465.1 of Triticum timopheevii. Taxonomy (NCBI): domain Eukaryota; kingdom Viridiplantae; phylum Streptophyta; class Magnoliopsida; order Poales; family Poaceae; genus Triticum; species Triticum timopheevii. Next base: position 376,918,283 of record OY997268.1, on the reverse strand, counting down.
CGAACCAACATGATGCAAGTGACTAGATGAAATTCCCGTGTACCCTCAAGAATTCTTTGCTTTTCATAAGAGACCATTTTGGCTTGTCCTTTGCCTCAAAAGGATTGCGCTACCTTGCTGCACTTTTGTTACTATTATCATTACTTGCTCGTTACAAATTATCTTGCTATCAAACTACTTCGCTACTTACAATTTCAGCACTTGCAGACACTACCTTACTGAAAACTACTTGCATTTCCTTCTGCTCCTCATTGGGTTCAACACTCTTACTTATCGAAAAGAGCTACAATTGATCCCCTATACTTGTGGGTCATCAAGCGTCTTGATCTATCTCTATAGATCTTGATGCTTAATATATAAGCAGCTTCACCGAGGTCTTTCATTGAAAAATTCTTACTTAAGTACCTTTTTATGCTATCCAGAAAATTCTATATCATTTCCAATCAAAAATATGTCAACCACATACAATACTAGAAATGCTACAGAGCTCCCTGTCGGTGTCAAAACCGGCGGATCTCGGGTATGTGTAACATCAATTAGAAATTTCTAATTTTCATATTTGAAATTTTATCAAATAATGAAGAAGAGGATTTGATTTTAATTATTTTCTCTCCGGGAAATATTTCATTTTTAAAATAATAAATGAGGGGAGATTATATGACTTCTCCAAAATAATTGAAATATAGGAGGAAAAATATGAAAATCATTTTTGGATTTTATTTGAGTTTATTCTGATTTTTATTTGCCCTAGAAAAATGTTGCATGTTTTAAAATTGCATTTTAGGGGCCAAGAAAAGTTCATCTTGTTCTAAATATTTTATTTAGACGGAGAAAACTTGTTTTGGAATTTTTAGATTTTTATTTATTTTTCTAGGAATTTTTCTTTCGGCGGAATGTTTTTTTTTAAAAAATGACCTCGCGCCCAACTGGGCCGAACGCCCAGCCGAGCAGGCCGGCCCAGCCCCGCGCCGCCGCCTTCCCCGCGTCGCCGCCGTGCTTGGCACGGACGCCAAGGGCGAGTCCGAGCCGGACTCCACCCCCGGGCGCCCCTTCCCCAAGCCGCCCGCCCCGCCCTCCAATTTAAGCCGCCGCCCCCGCCGCCACACCACCACCCGCCACCACCCGCCACCCGCACCGCCATCGGAGCCCCGAGCCCCGATCCGCCGCTGCCCGAGCCGCCGCCGTCGCCCTCGCGCCGCCGCCGCCTCCCGCCGCCACCCCGCAGCCACCCCGAGCCCCGCCGACCCGCCGGAGCCGCCCGCCCCGCCGGACGAGCCTCGCCGGAGGTACCCGACCCCGCCGCCGGTTTTTTTAAAAATAAATCCTTCGGTTTTTTTTAAAAACCTAGATCGTTTTTTTCTAGATCGGTTAATTTTTCCCGGTTTATTTATTTAGCGAACGTCCGTTCGTCCGTTCGTTTTAACGAACGTGTTCACTGTTTAGTTTCTGCTAACGAACGTTCGTTCGTTTAGCCGTTCGTCATTTTTCTTTTTATCGGATTTATTCCGCGATTATTCTGATCGTGATTTCTGATCCGATTTTCAAACTTGTTTATCTTTTCGCTCGTTTATCGGAATTAGGCGATTCAAGCGCCTGGAGTTTCATCTCGAAACCCTCTTTCCGAATAATTTGACTTAGATCCAGAATAGCAAAACGAAGTTGTTTCTTTTGCCGTTTGAGTTTCGTTGATTCGTTTGATTTGATTCTTCTTTCAAACCGGAGTTCTTAAGTTGAACTCTCCGGTCAAACTCTTTTATTTGGAGTTCTACTTGTGCATCTTTGATTGTTGCTTATGTATGCTATTGTTTGCTTGCGATAGATGTCCCGGAGTGCGAAACGTGTTACTACGAGTCTCTAGGATTCCCGGATCGTCAGCAAGGCAAGTAACACATTGATCATACTCTTTCCTTACCCAGTTTTTATGCATTAGTTTCAATCCTCAAACATTGCATGATTAGGATGCTTTAACATCTGGGTTTTGGGAAGTAGTTGATGAGGTAGAACCTATTGCCCTGTTTATTATCAAACCCTTGGGAGTTACTTCTACATTATGCTTATATTGCCATGCTATGCTCGTAGACGTGGATTGGGTTTGAGTGATATCCATGACAGATGCGAGATTGATACTTAATGGTTTACTTAAGGTGGCAACTTTAATACACATCTGGGTGGATTGAGGCACCTGGGGTTACCAGTGATTGCCTATTTTATTTTTGGAAATCCCGGGGTTACCGTGTGATTCTCCTATGGACCGCCACCCAGGCTCAAAGGGAACTAAGTCTATTCATGCTAGAAACTTCCGTGTGCAGCCGCAAGCTATTATGGGCTCTAGCATAGTTGAGTAAGTTGCGTGAAGCTCTTGAAGAGGTGGATCAGGAGGTAGTGGGTTTGTAGGTTTGGTATGGTCTGCCCGGAGTAGAGAGTTAATGCTTCTGAAAGACTGTGTCTCGGTCATCCGTCTCTCAAACATCATGTAGTGCGAGAAATTTACGGAGGCGATTGAGTCTTGCAGGGAAAAGTGAGCAAACCTTTGCAGAGTGTACAATCTAATCATGGTTAGCCGTGTCCCCGGTTATGGACAATTCTGAGTATCTAGTACTTGAGTATTCGCATGTATCTCGACACTCTTAAATTAATATTGCTTGGGTTGTTAAGTACTTTTAATTGGGATCATTGATTTGGGGTTTACCTTCTCAGATGATGTTTCAACTACCATGATAGTTAAATTAAAATTGATTCCTTTGAAGTAGGGAAAATTTGGCTTTTCGCAAAACTGTAACCATAGAGCTTTCCACCAGCCAAATATGCATGTAGTGGTAGCATTATTCTGTTATTGCTCTTTTGTGTTACATTGCCAGCATATTCCATGTGCTGACCCGTTCTCGGGCTGCAACATATTATGTTGCAGACTTTTCAGACGAGGAGTAAGGTTCGTAGGTCGTTGCCGTGCAGCTCAGCTATGCCGTTGGAGTTGATGGACTCACTTTATCTTCCAAGCTTTCCGCTGTTATCGTATTAGATGGCCTTAAGCCATATTATTGTAATAAGTTCTCTTCTGAGACATTCGATGTAATAAGTGTGTGATTGCTACTCTGTTATAAATCCTTCGAAGTACTGTGTGGTGTCAGCATTATTGATCCAGGGATGACACCTGAGCACAGAGACTTGACCATCTGAGGTCGGGTCGCTACAAGATGGTATCAGAGGACACGACCACTAAGATAAACCATAGGTCACACTTCTCTTCTCATTTCTGACTCCTCTTCTCTTTCCACTCTTTAGGATGAAGGAGATGAAGACCAAGTTTGCACAACCGGATGAAGACACACTCTTTGGACACCACTTGAAGGAAGTCACTAGGTACTTGAATATTGGAATACCAAGCTTCACTGGGACGAACAACGCCACCCTACCGGAAGAAGAGCGCTGGATGATTCAAGTACGAGTTCCAGGAAGGACGTTCTCGCCAAATTCTAAACCCATAGAGTTTTCTTTCGGAGCACCCACTTGGAGCCATGGCAAGAGTATGGCAGCTCATATTACCATGGGACGCATTGGAGAAATCTACAACAAGGAACTAGAAGATACCACCTATCAAATATGTGGGCGCCGAGATGAACAATGGGAGATGATCAGCACCAGGAAGGATAGATCTGTCGCAGCCTTTATCCAGGAGCAAAATCAGCACATTCGACGTCAGGAGAACCAGATGTGCGCAGACATGATCGAGTTAAAGAAGGCAAAGACCAGGATCATCGAGCTGGAGGAAGAACTTAAGTTCACACGCGATGGATATGAGGAGGAAATCAAGGCGCTATTGGAAAAGAATGACGACCTAGTTGAGAAGATCGAAATTTTCATGGGAGGACCAGTTCCAAGAGAAGACCCCATTTGTTCGGACAACTACATCATCATCGATGACACTGATTCGGATTCAAGGGATGATGATGACGAAGATGAAGCTGGAGCAGACATCATGGAGTCTTCCACTGATCAAAATTTCTAGATGACCACCATATGATAATAGTATTCCCCCATGTAACTAGTAGTAGTAATGAGCACTTTTGCGATAGTCTTAGACCGTTTTGTATGCCTTTGCTTGATTGATTGAATGAATGCTTGTGTTTGCCTCATATACATATGGGTAGTGTTTCTCCCCTAAATCTTTTTTATTCTAAATCTCTTCCATCTAAACCCATCAGATGCCTCCGAGGAGAGACCCCGAGTTTGTTTTCCCACCGGAGGTCACCCAGTTGATCCAGCAGCAGAACGCTTTGATGCAATTGCTAGTTCAGAACCAGGGCAATGCCAATAACAACAATGCCAACAACAACAACCCGCCGCCAGTGGATAACCTCGCCCGTTTCTTAAGGTTACAGCCGCCGGTGTTCTCCAGTAGCATCGAGACAATAGTTGCAGATGATTGGCTATGTCGTATTGGAAGGGAGTTAACCACCGCTGGATGCACAGATGCTGAGAAGGTGCGTTTTGCCGCACACCAACTGGATGGACCTGCAGCAGCATGGTGGGAGAATTTCACAGCCACCTATCCTATCGACACTGTCACATGGGCACAGTATCAGCAGGCTTTTCGCACTGCCCATGTCTCGACTGGAGCCATGCAGATGAAGAAGCGCGAGTTTCGCAACCTACGCTAGGGGAATCGTACTGTTGGCCAATACGTGGATGAGTTTAGCAAGTTGTCACGTTATGCCCCTGATGATGTGGTCACAGTTGCCGCGAAGCAGGAGAAGTTTATGGAAGGGCTGAATGATGAGATGAGTATGCAGTTGATGGTAGCAACCTTCAACAACTACCAGGAGTTGGTAGATAAGGCCCTAATGATTGAAGGGAAGCAGCAGCAGATTGATAATCGTAAGAGAAAGTATGGACAAGGAAAATACAACTCCGGAGCTCACCAGAAGCCCCGCTTGACCCCGAACTCAGGAGGACTTGTTCATAACCATGCTGGAGGAGGATCGCATAACCATAATGGTGCGAAGAACGGGAATGGGAATGGAGCCAACAATAATCAGAACCGCTCTAACCCATCTACACCTGCAAAGAGAGACCTAAGCCAAGTTGTTTGCTACAAGTGCGGGAAGACAGGGCACTATGCCAATGACTACTCTGAAGGAAAGAATGGGAATGGAAACAGGAGCGCAGGGAAGAAGCCCAATCCATTCAACAAAGGACAAGTGAACCACGTTAACGTGGAGGAGGTTGAAGAGCAGCCGGACGCGGTAATAGGTAAGTTTTTGGTTCAGTCATTTACCGCTATTGTTCTTTTCGATACTGGTGCATCGCATTCATACATATCAAGGGGATTTGTGGAAAAGTTTAAGTTACCAACCCAAACCCTTAGGACACCCCTCTTAGTGAGCTCGCCAGGATCAGAGTACATGGCTAGCAGATGGTGCACCCAGATACCCCTAATCATTGACACGCATGTATTTCCGTCTGACCTAATTATCTTGGAGTCGCAAGGATTGGATGTGATATTAGGTATGGACTGGATGTCAAAGTATGAAGGAAGTATTGACTGTGCTAGTAAGTCAATTTATCTTACCACCCCAGAGGGAAAAAGGATTAAGTATGTATCTAGGCATGTGCCTAGGAGGAGCCAAGTAAACGCCCTCACGGGAGTTGTACAGGAGGAAGTACCTGTGGTAAAGGATTTTCTGGATGTTTTCCCCGAAGAGTTACCTGGTATGCCACCGGACAGAGACATTGAGTTTTTGATAGAGCTATTGCCAGGAACAGGACCGATATCCAAGAGACCCTATCGGATGCCAGCAAATGACCTGGAGGAAATTAAGAAGCAGATTAATGAGTTGTTGGAGAAAGGTTACATCCGTAGAAGCTCATCACCTTGGGGAGCCCCAGTACTTTTGGTGGAGTAGAAGGATAAATCCCTGAGGATGGTTGTTGATTACCGAGCTCTAAATGAAGTAACGATAAAGAACAAGTATCCCTTACCGATGATCAATGATCTGTTTGATCAGTTACAAGGAGCTAAGGTGTTTTCAAAGATTGATCTGCGATCGGGATACCATCAGTTGAAGATACGAGTGAAGGATATACCCAAGACAGCGTTTACCACTCGGTATGGATTATATGAGTATATGGTCATGTCATTTGGACTGACTAACGCCCCTGCCTATTTCATGAGTATGATGAACAAGGTGTTCATGGAGTATTTGGACAAGTTTGTTGTGGTATTCATTGATGACATTATGATATACTCGAAGAACAAAGAGGAGCACGCGGAACACTTGCGTTTGGTTCTCGAGAAACTCAGGGAACACCAGTTATACGCCAAATTCAGCAAGTGCGAGTTTTGGTTGAAGGAAGTTGGATTTCTTGGGCACATTATATCCGGAGAGGGTATAGCAGTGGATCCCAGTAAGGTTCAGTCGGTCACTGAATGGTTGGCACCCACTTCAGTTGGCGAGATCTGCAGTGTTCTTGGATTGGCAGGATATTATCGGAGGTTCATTGAGAATTTTTCCAAGATTGCTAAACCAATGACTGAATTGTTAAAGAAGGATACTAAGTTCAAATGGACAGAGGAGTGTGAGACAAGTTTTCAAGAGCTGAAGGAGCGATTGACTACAGCCCCAGTGCTGACCTTGCCAGATATACATAAGGAGTTTCAAGTGTATTGTGACGCCTCTCGCTTGGGACTTGGATGTGTGCTTATGCAGGAAGGAAAAGTTGTTTCGTATGCCTCACGACAACTGAAGCCACACGAGTTGAACTATGCCACGCATGATTTGGAGTTAGCAGTCGTAGTGCATGCACTAAAGACCTGGAGACATTATCTTATTGGAAACCGTTGTGATGTGTACACGGATCATAAGAGCTTCAAGTACATTTTCACATAGAAGGAGTTGAACCTCAGGCAGAGGAGATGGTTGGAACTTATAAAGGATTACGATATGAAGCTACACTACCATCCAGGAAAAGCAAATGTCATAGCGGACGCCTTGAGCCGGAAGAGTTATGCTAATGTTCTTGTGAGCAATGGAATGCCAAATGAGTTAGCTGCAGAGATCATGGAACTTCGATTGGAGATTGTTCCAAGAGGTTTTCTTGCAACAATGGAAGTTCAGTCGACGCTGTTGGACAAGATTCGAGAAGCTCAAAAGGAAGATAAAGAGATTGCTGAGATAAGAGAGAGGATGGGCGAAGGTAAAGCCAAAGGTTTTCGCGAGGATGAGCACGATACCTTGTGGTTTGAGGACCGAATTTATGTGCCCAACAATTCGGAGATCAGGAAGTTGATATTTCAGGAGGCCTATGATTCACCATACTCGATTCACCCCGGAAACACCAAGATGTACCTGGACTTGAAGGAACGTTTCTGGTGGACTGGAATGAAGAAGGATATTGCCGAGTATGTAGCCGTATGTGATGTATGTCAGAGAGTAAAGGCAGAACATCAGAAGCCAGCCGGACTGTTACAGCCTATGCCAATACCCGAATGGAAGTGGGACAAACTTGGTATGGACTTTATTACCGGATTACCCAGAACCAAGGCAGGATATGATTCTATCTGGGTAGTTGGATCGATTGACTAAGGTAGCTCATTTCATCCCGGTGAAAACAACGTATACAAGTGCAAAGATGGCCAAGATATATATGACCAGGATCGTATGTTTACATGGAGTTCTGAGGAGCATCGTATCAGATAGAGGAACCCAGTTTACTTCAAAGTTTTGGCATCAGTTACACCAGACTTTGGGGACCCGATTGGAATTCAGTACAGCTTTTCACCCGCAGACAAATGGGCAGACAGAGAGAGTCAATCAGATTTTGGAGGACATGTTGAGAGCCTGTGCGCTAGATTATGGATCTAGTTGGGATGACAATTTGCCGTACGCAGAGTTTTCATATAACAATAGTTACCAGGCCAGTTTGAAGATGGCACCATTCGAAGCTCTGTATGGACGCAGATGTAGAACACCATTGATGTGGGACGAGGTAGGAGACCGTCAGTTGTTTGGACCAGATTTGATCAAGGAATCAGAGGAAAAGGTTAAGCTGATCAGAGACAGACTAAAGATTTCTCAGTCCAGACAGAAGAGTTACGCAGATTCAAAATGCAAGGAAGTAACTTATGAAATCGGAGACAGAGCTTACCTCCGAGTATCACCCTTGAGGGGAGTAAAACATTTTGGAGTTAAGGGAAAGTTAGCCCCAAGATTTGTAGGACCGTATTGTATTTTTAACGGATGGGAGAAGTTGCCTACAAGCTGGAGTTACCAGAAGGATTGTCAGGAGTTCACGATGTATTCCGCGTATCACAGCTGAAGAATTGTCATGCTGAGATGGCCGATATACCATTGAATGATACAGTACCTTTGGAGGCGATTCAGCTGGATAATAATCTGACTTATGAGGAGAGGCCAGAAAAGATTCTTGAGTTTGATAGCCGAGTCACTCGCAACAAGGTGATCAAGTTTTGCAAAGTTCAGTGGAGTCATCATACTGAGGAGGAAGCCACCTGGGAGCGAGAGGAGGATATTCGCAAGGACCATCCGCACCTATTTTCTAGCCAACCCGAATCTCGAGGGCGAGATTCATCTTAAGGGGGGTAGGTTTGTAACATCCCAAATTTCCAATTTGGCATGTTATACATAGATCATCCATGCATATCATATTTTATTGCTTTTCGTTTGCAATCCTCGAGATCCTAAGCAACTCAAGGACCTTCAGAGAGAGTTGGGGATTTTCTAATTTTCATATTTGAAATTTTATCAAATAATGAAGAAGAGGATTTGATTTTAATTATTTTCTCTCCAGAAAATATTTCATTTTAAAATAATAAATGAGGGGAGATAATATGACTTCTCCAAAATAATTGAAATATCGGAGAAAAAATGTTAAAATCATTTTTGGATTTTATTTGAGTTTATTCGGATTTTTATTTGCCCTAGAAAAATGTTGCATGTTTTAAAATTGCATTCTAGGGGCCAAGAAAAGTTCATCTTGTTCTAAATATTTTATTTAGACGGAGAAAACTTGTTTTGGAATTTTTAGATTTTTACTTATTTTTCTAGGAATTTTTCTTTCGGCGGAATGTTTAAAAAAAACGACCTCGCGCCCGACTGGGCCGAAGGCCCAGCCGAGCAGGCCGGCCCAGCCCCGCGCCGCCGCCTTCCCCGCGTCGCCGCCGTGCTTGGCACGGACGCCGAGGGCGAGTCCGAGCCGGACTCCACCCCCGGGCGCCCCTTCCCCAAGCCGCCCGCCCCGCCCTCCTATTTAAGCCACCGCCCCCGCCGCCACACCATCACCCGCCACCCGCGCCGCCGTCGGAGCCCCGAGTCCCGATCCGCCGCTGCCCGAGCCGCCGCCGTCGCCCGCATGCCGCCGCCGCCTCCCGCCGCCACCCCGCAGCCACGCCGAGCCCCGCCGCCCCTTGCCGACCCGCCAGAGCCGTCCGCCCCGCCGGACGAGCCTCGCCGAAGGTACCCAACCCCGCCGCCAGTTTTTTTAAATAAACCCTTCGGTTTTTTTTGAAAAACCTAGATCGTTTTTTTTCTAGATCGGTTTATTTTTTCCCGGTTTATTTATTTAGCGAACGTTCGTTCGTCCGTTCGTTTTAACGAACGTGTTCACTGTTTAGTTTCTGCTAATGAACGTTCGTTCGTTTAGCCGTTCGTCGTTTTTCTTTTTATCGGATTTATTCCGCGACTATTCTGATCGCGATTTCTGATCCGATTTTCAAACCTGTTTATCTCTTCGCTCGTTTATCGGAATCAGGCGATTCAAGCGCCTGGAGTTTCATCTCGAAACCCTCTTTCCGAATAATCAACTCAAACAAGATTTTTATTCTTTAAAATTTGACTTAGATCCAGAATAGCAAAACGAAGTTGTTTCTTTTGCCGTTTGAGTTTCGTTGCTTCGTTTGATTTGATTCTTCTTTCAAACCGGAGTTCTTAAGTTGAACTATCCGGTCAAACTCTTTTATTTGGAGTTCTACTTGTGCATCTTTGATTGTTGCTTATGTATGCTATTGTTTGCTTGCGATAGAATTCCCGGAGTGTGAAGCGTGTTACTACGAGTCTTTAGGATTCCCGGATCGTCAGCAAGGCAAGTAACACATTGATCATACTCTTTTCATACCCAGTTTTTATGCATTAGTTTCAGTCCTCAAACATTGCATGATTAGGATGCTTTAACATGTGGGTTTTGGGAAGTAGTTGATGAGGTAGAACCTATTGCCCTTTTATTGTCAAACCCTTGGGAGTTACTTCTACGTTATGCTTATATTGCCATGCTATGCTCGTAGACGTGGATTGGGTTTGAGTGATATCCATGACAGATGCGAGATTGATACTTAATGGTTTACTTAAGGTGGCAACTTTAATACAGATCTGGGTGGATTGAGGCACCTGGGGTTACCAGTGATTGCCTGTTTTATTTTTGGAAATCCCGGGGTTACCGTGTGATTCTCCTATGGACCGCCACCCAGGCTCAAAGGGAACTGAGTCTATTCATGCTAGAAACTTCCGTGTGCAGCCGCAAGCTATTATGGGCTCTAGCATAGTTGAGTAAGTTGCGTGAAGCTCTTGAAGAGGTGGATCAGCAGGTAGTGGGTTTGTAGGTTTGGTATGGTCTACCCAGAGTAGAGAGTTAATGCTTCTGAAAGACTGTGTCTCGGTCATCCGTCTCTCAAACATCATGTAGTGCGAGAAATCTACGGAGGCGATCGAGTCTTGCGGGGAAAAGTGCGCAAACCTCTGCATAGTGTACAATCTAATCATGGTTAGCCGTGTCCCCGGTTATGGACAATTCTGAGTATCTAGTACTTGAGTATTCGCATGTATCTCGACACTCTTAAATTAATATTGCTTGGGTTGTTAAGTACTTTTAATTGGGATCCTTGAGTTGGGGTTTACCTTCTCAGATGATGTTTCAACTACCATGATAGTTAAATTAAAATTGATTCCTTTGAAGTAGGGAATTTGGCTTTTCGCAAAACTGTAACCATAGAGCTTTCCACCAGCCAAATATGCATGTAGTGGTAGCATTATTCTGTTATTGCTCTTTTGTGTTACATTGCCAGCATATTCCATGTGTTGACCCGTTCTCGGGCTGCAACGTATTATGTTGCAGACTTTTCAGACGAGGAGTAAGGTTCGTAGGTCATTGCCGTGTAGCTCACCTATGCCGTTGGAGTTGATGGACTCACTTTATCTTCCAAGCCTTCCGCTGTTATCGTATTAGATGGCCTTAAGCCATATTATTGTAATAAGTTCTCTTCTGAGACATTCGATGTAATAAGTGTGTGATTGCTACTCTGTTATAAATCCTTCGAAGTACTGTGTGGTGTCAGCATTACTGATCCAGGGATGACACCTGAGCACAGAGACTTGACCATCTGAGGTCGGGTCGATACAGTAGGGGGTCCCGAACTGTGCATCTAGGCGGATGGTAACAGGCGACAAGGTACACGATGTTTTTACCCAGGTTCGGGACCTCTCGATGGAGGTAAAACCCTACTCCTGCTTGATTGATATTGATGATATGGGTAGTACAAGAGTGGATCTACCACGAGATCAAGGAGGCTAAACCATAGAAGCTAGCCTATGGTATGATTGTTGTAATGGTTGTGTGTCCTACGGACTAAAACCATCCGGTTTATATAGGCACCGAAGAGGTTTAGGGTTACACGGAGTCGGTTACAATGGTAGGAGATCTACAAATCCGTATCGCCAAGCTTGCCTTCCACACCAAGGAAAGTCCTATCCGGACACGGGACGAAGTCTTCAATCTTGTATCTTCATAGTCTTGGAGTCCGGCCGATGATGATAGTCTGGCTATCCGGACACCCCCTAGTCCAGGACTCCCTCAGTAGCCCCTAAACCAGGCTTCAATGGCGATGAGTCCGGCGTGCATATTGTTCGGCATTGAAAGGCGGGTTCCTCCTCCGAATAATTCATAGAAGATTGTGAACACCAGGATAGTGTCCGGCTCTGCAAAATAAATTCCACATACCACCGTAGAGAGAATAATATGTACACAAGCTCGATCTGCTGACGTATTTGGTGGCATGACATCACGCCACTACCAAGCCTTTACTTGAATTTTATTATATCACCTCAACGCGTTTAGCGAAGCGGTTTCCTTGGCACGTCTTGTCAAAGCAGAGATCGTGTTCCCCTTATTCCGGGATTCCCATCAATACGGACGTGGGTAACCCAACCGCGCCCGTTGCCACGCCTCCTCTATCGAAGGCGAGTCCCAAACGGTCACGGGGATGGCTCTTGGTGTTCTCCCTCTTTATAATGGGACCAAGGCTCGTTTCTTTTCTTCAATCCTCAATCGAATCTACCCCTCGCCCCGAGTTCCAACACCCAGAGCCTCAGATTCGAGCGCCTTGGACCTTCAACGATGTTCGGATTCGACCTACAGGGCCGATGGATGCCCTCCTCCATCACGGAAGAGGGCGTGCAAAAGCTGAGAGAAGCCAAGTACTTGACCTACGAGATTTCGCATAGGCTGCCCGCCAAAGGGCAAGTCATTCCCACTCCCGAGCCCGGCGAAAGTGTCGTGTTTGTGTCCCACCTCCGTCGGGGTTTAGGCTTCCCGATGGATCCTTTTGTGAGAGGGCTCATGTTTTTCGATGGGTTGAAATTCCACGACTTGGCTCCGGAGTCCATCCTCCACATCTCATCATTCATCATCGTCTGCGAAGCCTTCCTCCGCACTACCCCTCACTTCGACTTGTGGCTCAAAACCTTCAACGTGGAGCCGAAGGTGATCGAGGGGCGTCAAGCAGAGTGCGGCGGGGCGGTTGTAAGTAGAAGGGTCGATGCTCCATGGCCCGAGGGCTCTTTCCAGGAGGAGCTCAGCTTGTGGCAACAGGAGTGGTTTTATATTACCGCTCCCAGGGGCAGCAGGCAGAAGCCGCCGCCCATCTTTCGCTCGGGACCTCCACGAGGGCTGATGTCATGGATCAACCAAGGGCTCAACTGGGGGCCGTCAAAGGACGTGCCCCTATTGCAAGGCCGGATTCGAGACCTCCAAGCGAGGGAGATCAATCTGGTCGTGGTGATGCAGGTCATGGTGAGTAGGCGTCTTCTGCCCTGCAAACGGCCTCCCCTGCAGCTATGGGAATTAAATCCGGAGGGACCACGAATTCTCCAACACTTCATGGGTACGACACCCGTGGAGATGTACAAATTGTTCTTCGGATCACAAGAGGTGTGTCCGGAATTGACCGAGGACGCCGGCCTAAGCTGCAATCGCCCGGATACACAAGTAAGTGGCTCTGTGTCCGGACATACCGTTCGTTTGCATTCCTAGGATTTTAACCAATTGTCCCCTGAACAAGAGTGGATAGCGCAAGCGAAACTAATACGGTGTCCAGCCCCCCTCCCGGAGATCGCGCCGGATCCCGTGCTGGTCAGGATGCTGGAGGTTGCGCCTTCAAAGGAAGGCAAAGGGGAAAACAGAGGAGCTACCGCCTCTACCAAGGAGGCTTTTGAGAAAGGGGGGGTCGAGAATCCCTCCTTCCAACGGGAGAAGAGGACCGCTTCAGAAAACCGGAGGCCAAGGCCTCGAAGCGGGGGAAGAGATCTTCACCGGAGGGTCCTGCGTCCGGGGAGGCCCCGGCCGCACTATCTCCCCTAAGGAATCAGCCCTCCAGCGAGACGTAAGTAGGAAAAGGGGAGTTTTGTAATGAGGGACATCCCTATTTGTGCTTCTGAGGATAACCTGAGTTGTTACCTTGTAGTTCGGATCTCCGTCCTTCTCAGATGAGCTCATCTTCGGGGGACCTTCGTCCGGAGATGATGGAGAGCGAGACGCCTCTATCTGCCACACCATCAGGTGGGGCGGACGACCCTGAGGTGTCATCACGAAGGGTATCCCCAGGTCCGGCAGGGCCGAAGAGTTCGGCGCCAGCTGGTGTACAGCCGGGGGAGCTGAAGGATCTCCTTGAGAGGGCGTCTATCTCAGAAGATCACCGTACATTGATGAGTATGGTAATTGGAAGAATTTCATCCGCCGAAGGCGGTTTGCATGATGCCATCAGGAGTTTGCTGACGGGGTTTGAGGTACGTAAAAATGACATACCTCTAGACAGTTTTGCACATAAAGCGCGCCCTGTATAGATAGTAGCCCCTGAGACTCGGTATGTTGTCGAAGGCGACAGCATGCCGAGGATCATAATCTCAGGTATTTAATTCTCGCCTTACCTACACAGGTGGCGGATAGTCCGGTGGCCAGCCAGACTGATGGAGTTGCTGAACTAAGGGGGCCACTCGACATTGCGGATGCGGACATCGCGCTGGTCAATAAGCGACTTGACGAATCGCAAGGTAGGTTGTTTCTCCATGGTCACCTAGTAAGGGAGCCGAAGCTCACTCCTTACCATATGTGTGCTTGATGTAGATGGTGCCACTGCTGTGGAGGACCTTCGAGCAGAGCTTGCTCGAGCCAAGGAGCAGGCCAGGAGGAGTGATGCGGCTGCCTCGAAGGTGGCCGAAGAGCTAGAAGCCGAAAGGGATGCTCACTATCGAAGCAGGGAGGAGATGGCCGAAATGGCCATGAAGCTGAAAGATGTTACCAACCGCTATGAGGTTCTTGAAAAAGAGCGCCGAGCGAAGCAAGAAAGCCTGAAGAAGGCCACCGCCGAAGCCAAGGATGCTCGTTCTGCAATGAGGGCTATAAAGGAGGAGCTGCGCCAGGCCGGAGATATTGTGGCTGGCAAGCCCTTTCTGCTGCGCAGGAGGTTTACAGATCCGAAGTACGCTCAGCTTGGCCAGCTGTGGTGTCCGGAGGATCCTTATATGGACTTAGCAGCGAGTGCGGCAGATGTTGTTGTGCACTTCCGAAGTCAAAAGGATCACGAGACGGAAGAGCTTTTTTGGTCTCAATTCCATAGTCCGGAACGTTCACTTCCGCTGACCGATCGGTTGGCTGAGTGGGCTGAGCTGAATAGATTGTCCGGACTTGCCATGACCGATATCGTGGCTCATGTCTGGCCAGATAGGCCCAAGCCGAAGAGTTATTTGGCTTATTGCAGCAATTTCTTGGGGCGGTGCCGCATATCAAGGCGCTGAAGCGGTCGGCCTGTATAGAGGGTGCACGGATGGCCCTCGCCCGTGTGAAGACATACTGGACGGAGATGGATGCCACCGATGTTGCGACCCAGGGTTCGGACTAGAGCCGGTTACCCGCCGAGCACTATTTTGGGGAAGTTCTGCGTGGTGCTCATGTAATAGAGTCGCAGTGCTAAAAAATGTCATGTTCAAATGAACTTTATGGTTTGTAAAACGATGTTTATAATATAAGCGCTTTCTGTACTTGTGCATTCAAGTATTGAAATATCTCCTGTGCGGCTGTTAATGTATACTTGTGTATAACCTGAAAGATGGCAGTCTTCGGCTTCAGCCCCCACGCACATGGTGCGGGGGTGTTTGCGAAATAGCGCATTTTCACATTTAATCCAACGTCTTGGTCCTGTGAAGGAGGTGGTAGCGTAGCAAACAAGGCAACTGGACTATAATGCTTTATCACTTTCACTTAGCCATAGGAGTTCGAAGGTGGGGCTACGATATAGCCCCTAGGGGCACCGCGCTCTCCGAATTGGGGGCGCTTGTGTGCCTTACCGAGAAGCGGTCCTTCGTCAAAGCGGAGGAATTCTAAACATTCCGGAGGTCGATCGAGTGGTTCACCAGTCTCTTGCTACATCATGACAGTCAGTTTTCGGCTTTCTCTACTGAGGTGCTCGCCCGGCCGAACCAGGGCACAATCGCAGTAGTTTTCCTGGTGCAGTGTTAGCCGATGATACGGAACGTAAGGAAGCAAAACACAGGAGCCGGGCAAACCCAACATTTGACCAAAGACATCATTCGGAGCTGATGCATATAAGGCCTAACTCAAGACACCGAACACTCCCTGAGCTGTTCGGTCTTTATGATGATGGGCAGATCAATGCCCTAAGCCCCTAGTGTCCAGGTACACGCGAGATCCTCTGACGCGGCTGATGCCAAAATGCCAGCCTCCTCTCTGGCTATAGTGAAAAACCAGGGGATGTATAGCAACAAGAGACAGTAAAAAAGGTTTACGCAGGGTCTTAATCTGAAAAGAATCCTTGTAACGGGTCACTACTGCACATCTGCGCCTGTGTCTCCGTTGTGCTGTATCCTGGACGGGTGTAACATGATGTTCATCTGTATAAGAGAGGAACTTAGTTTGAAAAGAAATCATGTGAAAAATGTATTTAAAACAGATCATGAATAAATGAATAAAGATGAGCTTTTGTTAGCTCCTTATTGCTCATACGCACAGCCCCTTGTGAAGGGGTGTGCGGCTAGGGAGCCCCTAGTTTATTTATGCCGGACTCGTCTAGCCATGTCTGGGGTCTTGAACGACCTTTTAATGAGATGATGCCGCAATGACCGGGCATTTTAAGTGTAAGAGACGCGTAGTGTGGTATTGCGTTAAAGCGCACAAAAGCTTCACGTCCCAATAGTGCTTGATGGCTACTTTTGAATGGGGCGACATGAAAGATTAGCTTTTCACGTCGGAAGTTGTCGGGTGACCCGAACACAACTTCTAGTAGTAAGGAGCCCGTGCACTTGGCATAAGGGCCTGGCGTCACTCCTTTAAAGGAAGTGCGGCTATGTCGAATTTTAGTAAGGGCTACCCCCAACTTGCGGATTGTGTCCGGATATAGCAGGTTTAAATCGCTGTCGCCATCCATTAGGACTTGTGTAAATTGTAGTCCATCGAATATAGGATCCAATATCAGAGCAGTCCATCCTGCGTTTCGAAAACTTATGGAATAGTCCAGGTGGTCGAAAGTAATTGGTTTTGACATCCAGTCTCGAGGTTCCGCTGGGGTGGACCGTGCGACACCTACTTTGGCGGGTGCTGCACTGTTGTTCCGTATTATCACATGAAGTGAGTTTACTGTTTTGACTTCTTGTGGGAAAGTCTTTTGTTTTCCGGCGCTCTGCTGGTAGGGTTTGTTGTCATCCTCGCTTGGCGCGTCGAGCCCCTTGTGTTCAGCGTTGAGTCGGCCGGACTGTTTGAAAACCCGACAATCTCGGTGGGTGTGGTTTGCAGTCTTCCCGGAAGTATTGTGGATTTGACATATCCGATCCAAGATTTTGTTTAGGTTGGATAACTCATCACTGTTGTCCTTAAGAGGTAGTGTTTTATTGTTCGGCCGCGAGCTTTTGTATCCGGCGTTGACCGCCTTGTTCTTTGGGCTTTTTTCTTTATTTCGTCGCTGGTCCTTTCTGCGCCGTGATTTTCCGTTTCCATCTCTGATCTCGGATGTACTCGGGTCGCTGGTGCTGCATCTTGCTAACCAGTTGTCTTCCCTCACGCAAAAACGGGTCATGAGGCTTGTTAGCGCGGCCATTGTTCTTCGCTTCTCTTGGCCGAGGTGTCTGGCGAGCCATTCGTCTCGGACATTATGTTTAAAAGCTGCTAAGGCTTCGGCGTTCGGACAGTCGACTATTTGGTTCTTTTTTGTGAGGAACCTGTTCCAGAATTTGCGCATTGACTCTCCGGGCTGTTCAGTTATGTGACTTAAATCGTCTGCATCCGGAGGGCGGACATAAGTCCCCTGAAAGTTTGCTCTAAACGCGTCCTCGAGCTCTTCCCAACTTCCAATGGTATTTTTTGGGAGGCTTTTGAGCCAATGCCGAGCTGGCCCCTTGAGCTTGAGGGGTAGATATTTTATGGCGTGGAGATCATCTCCTCTAGCCATATGTATGTGCAGGATGTAATCCTCAATCCAGACTCCGGGGTCTGTTGTTCCGTCCTATGCCTCTATGTTTACGGGCTTGAACCCCGCTGGAAATTCATGATCCAGCACCTCATCGGTGAAGCATAGTGGGTGTGCGGCGCCCCTGTATTTAGGTGTGCCGTTATCTTCGAACACTCGGTGTGTTGTGTTGCTTCCTGGGGCCCTCTTCTTTGGCCCATAAATGGACCTGACCGGGCCATCCGTTTTGCGAGGATATTTATGTGTGTCATGTGCCGGCTTATGTGCGGTGCCGCTTGCCGCTCTTGGCCTGTCATCTGGTCGTCTATCCGGCCAGGCGGCCTCTTTGCTTTTTGACTGTGGGGGCTCTACGGCCTCCTCGTCAAATTCGGGCAGCAACTTGCGCTTCGGGTAGCTCTTTGTTTGGTGGTTGTTGCCATATTTGTTTGTGGTCTTGAGTACTTTGCTCCATCTCATTCTGAGTACGTCTTCCGCTGTTTTGAGCTTCCGTTTCTCCTTCTTCAAACTTCTTGCAGTGGCGACAAGCCTTTTCTGAAGGTTCTTATGCTTCGGTGGTGTGTTCGGCGTGAGATCGTCTGGACTGTTGTTTTCGCCGAGGATGAGTTGATTATCCGATTCATCCTGCTTGGATGGTTGCTTGGTTGTAAGTTCGTTGCCCACTGGTTTGCCCTGCTCTACGGCTGGGTCATTATGAGTGCTGTTGTTGCTGAGGCGGGACTTAGGGCGGCACTTGCGTTGCCGTTTTGATTGTTTTTCGGGGGAGTTATCCTTCGCCGCGTCCCATTGTTCCTCGTTGTCGCTCCCTTTTGGGGTGTCCACCATGTATATATCATGAATTGAGGTGGCCTTCCCGTGCTCGGTAGGCGCTGGTTCTCGGTAGTCTCCGGCATCGTCGTCCATACCGTCGATGTCTTTGGATTCGTGGTCTAGCATGTCGGTTAGATCGTCGACAGTGGCTACAAAGTGGGTGGTGGGTGGGCTTTGAATTTCTTCGTCGTCCGCATCCCAACCATCCTGACCGCAGTCCGGCCAGGGTTCTTCTGATAACGAGAGATACTTTAGCGAATTCAGGATGTCGCCAAAGGGTGAGTGCTGAAAGATGTCCGCAGCGGTAAACTCCATGATCGGCGCCCGATCGGATTCGGTTGGCAGGGGCGCAAGAGGTTCGGAGTCCGGCAAGGAGTCCGGCACCTCGGAGTCACGAGCTTTGCAAGGGACAAGGTCAGTATTCGGCTCCATCACCGTAGAAGTTGCAGCACCCGAGGCGGTGTCCAGCCACCTGTCCTTGATCTGCGCAGTCGGCTCCGAACTAGGGGTCGGAGCGGACTCATGTGCGGCTTCCGGGGCACTGTCCGGCAGCAGAGCTAAATCATGCCCATCGTGACAGTGCGGCACGCTCGGCTGTGACTCGAATCCATCGAAGATCAAGTCTCCGCGGACTTCGGCTGTGAAGTTTAAGCTTCCAAACCTGACCTGATGGCCAGGGGCATAGCTTTCGATCTGCTCCAGATGGCCAAGCGAATTGGCCCGCAGTGCAAAGCCGCCGAACACGAAGATCTGTCCGGGGAGAAAAGTCTCACCCTGGACTACGTTGTTGTTGATTGAAGAAGCCATCAAGCCTATCGGTGACGACACAGAGGAACTCTCATTGAAAGCACCAATGTCGGTGTCAAAACCGGCGGATCTCGGGTAGGGGGTCCCGAACTGTGCGTCTAGGCGGATGGTAACAGGAGACAAGGGACATGATGTTTTTACCCAGGTTCGGGCCCTCTCGATGGAGGTAAAACCCTACTCCTGCTTGATTGATATTGATGATATGGGTAGTACAAGAGTGGATCTACCACGAGATCAAGGAGGCTAAACCCTAGAAGCTAGCCTATGGTATGATTGTTGTAATGGTTGTGTGTCCTACGGACTAAAACCCTCCGGTTTATATAGACACCAGAGAGGGCTAGGGTTACACAGAGTCGGTTACAATGGTAGGAGATCTACATATCCGTATCGCCAAGCTTGCCTTCCACGCCAAGGAAAGTCCTATCCGGACACGGGACGAAGTCTTCAATCTTGTATCTTCATAGTCTTGGAGTCCGGCCGATGATGATAGTCCGGCTATCCGGACACCCCCTAGTCCAGGACTCCCTTACTCCCACTCACTTTCTTGTAAATACAGGCTTCTCCAAAAGTACGTATAAAACCATATGCTTTGATCACAGTATCAATGCGTATATTCCAACTCCGAGATGCTTGCACCAATCCATAAATGGATTGCTGGAGCTTGCACACTTTGTTAGCACCTTTCGAATCGACAACACCTTTTGGTTGCATCATATACAACTCTTCTTTAAGAAATCCATTAAGGAATGTAGCTTTGACATACATTTGCCAAATTTCGTAATCATAAAATGCGGCAATTGCTAACATGATTCGGACAGACTTAAGCATCGCTATGGGTGAGAAGGTCCGATCGTAGTGAACTCCTTGAACTTGTCGAAAACCTTTCGCAACAAGTCGAGCTTTCTAGATAGTAACATTACCGCCAGCGTCAGTCTTCTTCTTGAATATCCATTTATTCTCTATGGTTTGTCGATCATTGGGCAAGTCAACCAAAGTCCACACTTTGTTCTCATACATGGATCCCATCTATGATTTCATGACCTCAAGCCATGTTGCAGAATCTGGGCTCATCATCGCTTCCTTATAGTTCATAGGTTCGTCATGGTCTAGTCACATGACTTCCAGAATAGGATTACCGTACCACTCTCGTGTGGACCATACTCTGGTTGACCTATGAGGTTTCTTTAGTAACTTGATCTGAAGTTTCATGATCATCATCTTAGCTTCCTCACTAATTGGTGTAGGAATCACTGGAACTGATTTCTGTGATGAACTACTTTCCAATTCTAGAGAAGGTACAATTACCTCATCAAGTTCTACTTTCCTCCCACTCACTTCTTTCGAGAGAAACTCCTTCTCTAGAAAGGATCCATTCTAAGCAACGAATATCTTGCCTTCGGAACTGTGATAGAAGGTGTACCCAACAATTTCCTTTGGGTATCCTATGAAGAAACATTTCTCCGATTTGGGTTCGAGCTTATCAGGTTGAAGCTTTTTCACATAAGCACCGCAGCCCCAAACTTTAAGAAATGACAGCTTAGGTTTCTTGCCAAACCACAGTTCATATGGAGTCGTCGCAACGGATTTAGATGGTGCCCTATTTAACGTGAATGCAGCCGTCTCTAAAGCATAACCCCAAAACGATAGTGGTAAATCGGTAAGAGACATCATAGATCGCACCATATCTAATAAAGTACGGTTACAACATTCAGACACACCATCGCATTGTGGTGTTCCAGGTGGCGTGAGTTGCGAAACTATTCCACATTGTTTCAAGTGAAGACCAAACTCGTAACTTAAATATTCGCCTCCGCGATCAGATCATAGAAACTTTATTTTCTTGTTATGATGATCTTCCACTTCACTCTGAAATTCTTTGAACTTCTCAAATGTTTCAGACTTATGTTTCATTAAGTAGATATACCCATATCTACTCAAATCATCTGTGAAGGTGAGAAAATAATGGTACCCGCCGCGAGCCTCAACACTCATTGGACCGCATACATCAGTATGTATTATTTCCAATAAGTCAGTGGCTCACTCCATTGTTCCGGAGAATGGAGTTTTAGTCATCTTGACCATGAGGCATGGTTCGCAAGTATCAAGTGATTCCAAAAGCCCATCAACATGGAGTTTCTTCATGCGCTTTACATCAATATGACCTAAACGGTAGTGCCACAAATAAGTTACACTATCATTATTAACTTTGCATCTTTTTGCTTCAACATTATGACACTACAAAAAAAAGACACATCCGTGACATTTTGAGCCGAACGAATTTTTTTCTGTCAAGCTTATGACACTTCTATGATGATGTGACAAAAGCCGGTATCATCATAGATGTGGTGGGCTCCTACTTCTATGACAAAAAATCATGACAGAAAATGAGTTGTTCATCCTGGGCGGGCCGAAGACGCAGCTGCATGACATTTTTTTGGGCCGTCCATGATGGAGAAAACCGTGGTAGAAGCGAGGGCGAGAAAAATATCGGGGGAGTTCCCGGTTACGGTGGCTAGTCGGGGGCCGAGCGATGCGCGTTTCTCTCATACATATGCGCGTGTGTGCGAGGCGTTGCGCTCTAACTGAACCAAAGCAATTGCACTGCAGGCTACGCGTTACTGAACCCGAGCGATTGATTGATCCCTTGCTGTTGATTCCTTTGCTACTGCTGCTAACTGAAGCCGATCGATGTTGCCTCTTGATGAATAGTGTGTGTTGTTGGGGGGTTTGGATGAACAGTTCCCGGTGGGGGGTTGGATGAATAGGACCCCGTGGTAGTTGAGGCCGTTGCCACTGGATGAACAGAACCCCGATCGATCGAGCCGGTGGATGAACAAGACCCCGTGGAGGGCTGGATGAACAGGACGCCGTGGAGGGCTAGCTGAACAATAGCCGGTGGAGGGCTGGTTGAATAGTAGCCGATGGAGGGCTTGATGAATAGTAGCCCATGGAGGGGTGGTTGAAAAGGACCCCGTGGAGAGGGATGGTTGAACAGTAGCCGGTGGAGGAGCATGCGGTGGAGGCTGGATGAACAGGAGCCCGTGGATGAACAGTTGCATGTGGAGGCTGGAGGAGGTCGATGGTGGATGAACAGGGGCCCGTGGAGGCTGGAGCAGGTCGACGGTGGAGATGAATAGTATCTCGTGGAGTATCGTTTTGCGGTATGCCACACCCCTCCTGATGAACAGGAACCCCGTTTCGACCGTAGCTCTCTAACACAAGTCCATTTCCTTTGTTTTGCAGTAAGCCACACACCTCCTGATCAACATGACACTGTTTCGACCGTCGGAGGTCCATTTCCTCGGTTTTGCAGTACGCCAGACCCCTCCCGATGAATAGGATCCCGTTTCGACAGTGGCCGGTCGAACACAAGGCTGTTTCCTTTGTTCTGCTGTATGCCTGGCCTCGTTTCCATTGGCTGTTCCATCCAAGCCGGTTGGCTCCCGATGAACAGCACGCATTCCGTTGCCTCCCGATGAACACAAAGCATTCCATTGCCTCCCCAGAACACGATGACGACGCAGTTTCTCCATTCCGACCCAGGCACAGCCATGTACATGAGCCCTGGCTGTACGTATGCGCGGGCAGGCGTTCGAGACCCCGCCCGTATGTACGTATGTGGCCGTATTTACTTTCTTGCAGCCTGGCCGCTGTACGTACGTGTACATGCTATGTGCGTGCCTCTACTACGACACGTGCCCTTCCTTACACGGCCACAGTTCATCGCTGCAGCCTGCAGACAGACCGATCGTATGTACGTACACGTTCGCGGTGGGTCCCGACTGTCAGCACTTCCTTGCGTGCGAAGATGTTGCTAGTGGGTCCTAGCAGTCAGGGGGAAACATTTTTTTTCGTGAAATATGGTGGCCCGTCCGGTGGATCCCTGCTGTCAGGTGGAGGAATCATTATTTTCTGCGTAATAAGGAGGCACTTCCTTGCTGCGGTCGTGGACCCGCTGTCAGCCTCTCCACGTATAGTACTCTTCCGATGGAAGTCGTTTGTTGACCATGTTGACCACGCCGCATCGAGAGCACCAAGGCGGTGGATGACGGTGAGGCCTTGGAAGGGAACGACGCGGAGCCGGGGAAGATGCGGCAGTGGATGCCCACGCGGAGAGGAGTACGAGGGTTCACTGGTTCGGCTACGGTGTGAGGCTGCCGTCGCCGCAGGGCCTGGCTAGCGGTGGGAGTAGTAGGGGGCTATGATGCCTCCGCGGCAGCACAGCTAGCCACGGGAGGCAGGAGCAGGCGGCACGACCGGCACTGCTTTGGGCGGCTGGAGCAAGAAGACCAGAGTTTGAAGAAGCACGAAGGCCGTTGGATGGACATCGTACGGTCACTGCAACTAGAATCATTTATTTTGACTAAGTTGACAAAGCCCTTGGTAAGCGTCAACTTAGTAGGCCCACAGGTCAGCCTCCGAAATGGTGCGCTCCAGATGTCAAGGGGAGGAAACATTTTTGGGTTGCTGAAGCTAGAATATCCGAGATTGAAGAAGAAGCACGACATCCATTGGATGGACATCCAACGACCACTCTTGCTAGAACCGTGTGTTGCCTATAAGTTGACCAAGCCTTGCATACGCGTCAACTTATTTTTTTAGGGGACACGTCAACTTAGCAGGCCCACATGTGTGTGGCAGAGAACTTATAGCCCATTTGAGATTTGTAACAATGTACAACCCATTTTTGAATTCTAATGGAATTTAGTACAGTCCATTTATAGTTTGTTAAAAGTACAAACCATTTTCTAGCTAGGACAAAGATTAATAATTTCAACCAACCGTTCAAAACAGAATTCAAAAAAATTTCCCACATTTTGATGGGATCCGAAATATTTTTATCCCGAAATTTCTAGTCAGATTAAATATAACTTCAATATAAATTTGTCTTACGTAAAAATCCAACGAAACATTGCGCGCGCAACAATTAATGATATTAAAATTTTCAAAATCCAAAAACAATATTTTATAAACTAATTACGTGTTTGGTGCATTTTTTTAGTTACAGCCCAGTTTTTAATTACATCCCATTTATTATTTCTTAAAGCCCATTTTATTGTTAAGCCTAATGCATCCCTCTTAGGAAAGATTTGCAGCCCAGTGGGGTGGAGAATAATAAGTTGACCTTGCCTGGGTATTCTTCAAAAAAAAGTATAGCTGGGCTTGCCATTTTTAGCTTGAAAAAAATTAATATCTGGGCTGGATATCTGGCATGGGCTAGACGGGCCACCGCCTGCCCAGTTAATACCCAACTCTCCTCTGAACAACAACGAAAACATCGCTCTTGTCTACAAAAACGAAAACATCGCTCAAGAAAAACTCTACAGTGCTCACACCTCAAAAACACAAATATTGCTCGAGCTGCTTGGTCCCAGCTTTCGGCCACTCCTTGCGCATTTCTCTCATTTATTGACTACATAGGTTGACAATGGTGTGGGACGGTGGTGTTAGGAAACCAGGAGGAAGCAAAAAAAATTACAGTTGTAGTATATAATAAGGAGGCACTTGCGTACGTGCGGCGATGGCCTTGGTGGGTCCCCACTGTCATCCTCTCCAAGTAAAGTCATCTCCTCATTCCTCATGTCTGTTGACCATGTTGACAATGCGAGACGGTGGCGCCACAGCGAGCGCAACAACTCGAAGGACAACGGAGAGGGCCTCGCGGGCCCTACGGATGGTCTAATACAGCGCCCGCCGCTCATTCGGGATGCCAGGATCATAGGGCCACATGTCCGCCATGACATTGTCATTCGCTTGTTCCTCGATGCTCATTGACGAGACAGAGGTCACAGCACATGTCCTCCTGTGCTGGTAGCTATTCCGCCCTTAGGGCGTCGAAGTGCGGCCGCACCTGCTCTACGGTGAACACGGCATGAACCGTCTTAGACAGTGGCACTAGCTCCTGGTTGGAAGCTATGTCCATCGTCTGGTTGTTGTCGCTTAGCTCAGCGAGCTCACTGGCGAGCCAACATGTCCGGCTGCTGGACCAACCCACTGCCAAGCACGAGTCTGACTGCCCTGGCCCACCCAGACCGCCTCCCTTGCCCGCGCGCGCTTTTCGCCCGAAACGGTCAACGCCACCCGCCCCGCTTCCCGGTGCAGGCTATAGCTCCGCATTCAAACGACACAAGTGTCATTCGTCCATCCCTCTGCCGCCCACATTAATGATACGCGGTTGCTGGGGCAGCTACTCTGGTGCCGCACGTCCGTCCCTCCGCCACCCACCATTGCTATATAAACTACTGTGCCGGATGTAGCCGCAGTCATCCGCCTCTGTTCCCTTCCTCCTGTCCACGCCACTACTGCCCACCATGGCTTCCTCGCGCTCCAGCGCTCTTCGGGACGGGCGGACGATGGACCACAAGGAGATGGCAGCCATTGCTGCCGACTGCTTGGCAGGCTGGCAGCCGGAGGACGACGACGTCCCAATGGAGAACATGGTAGTCGATGATCCGGCGCCATCCTCCTCCTCCGCGCCATCCTCGCCGGTGCATTGCACAATGACCATCGGCGAGGCCCGTGCCTAATACATGGACACGGTGAGGCAGAAGCATGAGGAGCAGTTCCGGGAGGCGCGGGCCGACGCCGCCTACAACCACCATCTCCTCCAGGAGCACCTGCAGGTGGAGGAGCAGATTGCCGCGGAGCGGGCGGAGCAGGAGGCGCTACTCGACTCGTACCCGCTCCACCCGCAAGGGCCACCTCGAGCACTGGCGGTACCGCATGCGGGTGGCGGAGGCTGTGGCCGCATACAAAGAGGGCGATGAAGCGGGCGAGGACCTGTTTGGCGAGACCGAGGACAAGGCAGAGGACAATGAAAGTTCCGACGAGTCCCCGCTCCACTGGCATCGACAAGGCCCTGCCCCGCCGAGGCCCCGCGGTGCCAACAACGAGGCAGAGGACACCGCCGGCTCCACCGAGGCCCCGCGCCGCCGGCACCGAGGCGGAGACCCTACTCTGCCGAGGCCCCGCCCCGCCAACAACGAGGCAGAGGACATCACCGGCTCATCTGAGGCCCCAACCTGCCGGCAACGAGGGGGAAGGTTTCCCCCGCTCCGCCGAGGCGCCGCCCCACCGGCAACGAGACAGAGGACATCGCCGGCTCTGTCGAGGCCCTGCCCCGCTACCAACGACGCCGCGCCACACAGAAAATGAGGAAGAGTAGAACACGGTAGGTTGCCACTGCTGCTACCCTCTAGTTGAAGCCAAGCTAGGCGGGTTGGCGGCGATGTGGAGTCGGAGAGCTATATTGGAGAAGGACGTTGCTTCTACTTAACTGCTGGTGCAGTTGGCTCACTGACACGTGGGACCAACAAGCATCTGAGCCACATGTCAGTTATGCAACTGCACGTGCAGTTAAGTCACTAAAGCTCAGTCCGCTGGAGAAGAAGCTTCTGTTCGGCTCAGCCAGACACAGGTGGCTAGCTTCGGTTAATTAATTATACCTCCAGCGCACCCCTTTTTAGTTGAAGAATCTATGAAATGTAATGAAATCAGGCATGTTTATATGAAATCCGACCGTGCATGAATGAATTTAGTTTGATTAGTTCGAATTCTTGTATCACTGGCATTGGATGAACATGCAAAACAAAACGTACTACATTATTCCCAGGGTGATCACCTCATTTGCAGCAGTTTCACATGTAATCCCTTCGGTCCTTTTTAGTCTGCATACAAGTTTTATCTACAGTCAAAGTATCTCAACTTTGACCGGAGTACAAAGAGTTTGAGCAGCTTTTTAGCGTTCCTGTACATTGCAATCAAACACATAGGCCTGGCAATTCATAGAGAACATTCAAAACCATCGATGATTATGCATCTCAGCGATTCACATGTCAGAGCCAATATTTACTTCACAACTAAAGAATAAAGAAAATAGATCGACGCTGCTGACAACAAAGGGCATACCATTCAAAAATATCAAACGGATTTCTTCTTGCTAACATCAGTGAGCAAAATTTGACAAGGTTGTACCTATTCCAAAATGTCAAATGCTTGTTGTTTTTCGTACATCAATGAGCAAACTTTGACAAGGTTTTCCCATCCCAAAATGTCAAATGCCTGTTCTTTTGCGTACATCAATGAGCAAACTTCGACAAGGTTTTCCCATTCCAAAATATCAAATCCCTGTGATTGTGGAATGCGCAGGGTTTGCCATCAGTTCGGACATTGACATGGCACCTCGTGCTAAATAAACCAGCTGTTCTTTTTGTGCAGTTCTACCAAAATCAACCTAATTCGCGCGTAGCTTGTATGATTTCGCCCTTATATGTTGCAACGCCTTGAACATATGGGCACCTCCTTTCTTGTGGTGGAAATGAATGATTTGATGTAGTCATAAACATTTTGTGCAGTGCCCATTGAAATCAAGCTGAGCACCCATGTTTGCACAAATACAAAAAAGTGATTAGTATAAAGCAAACTGTACTATGAATTGACAGTTTAAACAGGCACCTACATGGTCCATGTAGAGCACAATTTTAAAAAATGGAACTCACCGAAAAGAATCAGTCCTTCTGAGCTGAAGTTAGTTTGGTCTTGTGGGGAGTAATATAACCATTCTTCAACTGCTCCTTCTGATGAGAAGATAGACATGGCTTCTTCATCCTGGCATAATCGGAACTAGTCACTTCATGTACTCCATATTCTTCTTCAGAGGAGGATGATCATGTTGTGCAAAGACAAGAGGACAACTAAATGCTAGTATCTCTGTTTGCTCGGAAAAAAGGAAAGGAAATATTTAAAACAGCACAGATGAAGCACTTCTCAAGGACAATACCACTCTCTCATGACAGTATCTTAATAGTAGCACAACACCAATAGAGATGACAAAGCTCAATCATATGGATGAAATCCGTGGGCGAGTACCAACCTTTGTTAGGAGGCTTATTGTGTAGAGCATACAGATCAAGCACTTTCTCCGGAACCATCTGTTGTTATCTACTGTGGTTGCCATGCTTACTATATACTCCACAATTAGTTTAATTTTTCCACCATCCTCTTGTGTAGTTCCACTAAAATATATGGTATCTTCAAAGAAGATCCCTATTTGCACAAGTAGAGATAATTACATATTACATTAAGAGTGGCAAAACAATTGCTCATTCCAGCCATAGCAATAAATTAAGATGCAAAACTATATCATTACTTGTGTCATCACAGTTCTAGTGCTTCATTACAGCACCGGGAGTTGCTTTTTGTTTTTCTTCCGCTTGTTCTTCCCCTTCATCACTTGGTTCAATAACATACAAGCTTCGCCTTCAATGTAAGATTTGGCATGTCAATTAGGGAGCACAAGTATAGCACTAAACAACGACATTAATTTTCTGATGAAAGTGGCAAAATACAGGCCAACAGTTGTGAAATATCCTTATTTTACCTCAATGGGATATTACGGTGCACATACAGATTGGAAGTCTTGTCTCCATTTGTGCAGTTCACTAAAATCAAGCAACATTACCTTACAAGTAGCACAACATATGAAAGCACACTGCACAATCATGTGAAAGAAAGCTAGTACTGACCTCTCATGACAGAGAACTCAAACAACTCACAAGAAGAAGATCTGAACCAAATTTGCCAACATGGATAGGAAGTAAGATCTCCTCTTGTGCAGTTCCACTAAGATCAAGCAATCAAGCAATGTTGTAAGTGTGACATTTTGGTTGAACTGCACAAAACACTCTTAAAACAAAAGTGTTTTGTGCAGTGCAACAAAAGGTCACAATAGCAACGTGGTGAAGTAGATAACCCTGTTTACACAAAGGTGCAAAGGAAACAACTAGTGGTCAATAACGGTGGATGACACAGAAGCCAACAAAGGAAGCATTTAATGTATCTAAATGGGAAAGAAAGCAAGACAGTAGCATTTCTCAAACGGTGGCATTGATTAATGTTAACAGAGAGATTATATTAACAATAAAATTCGTTAAACATGTAATTTGCTTTTAACTATGGCATTTCCTCAATTTTCCTGCGGCATTATTAGAGGGTGTTTGTTTAAAGGGACTTTTTGGTGTAGGGACTAAAAAAAGTCCTTCTCATTCCCATCTAAACAAAACAGGAGGGACTTTTAGGGACTAAAAGTGGGCATTTGGGACTAAAGAAAGAAGACCCTGGGGGAGTCTTTTTGGGACTTTTTCCAACAGTTGCCCCTGCCCCGCATCGCACCTTGTCTCTATTAGTTCATTACTAGGGGTAACATGGTCTTTTAGCATGTTATTTAATAACCTCTAGTCCATGTTTAGTCCTTGGAACCAAGCAGGTAGGGACTAGGGACTTTTTAACCAAACAGGGTCTTAGATTAACAACAACTAAAGAGTTGCACGGGACAATGGACACACCAGCACCATGTGCATCTACCGAGGTATGAAGGGGTGATGCACAGTCTGTTGCAACAAAGAACAAACAACCAAGGAGCATATTTGTGTTGGTCCCAGTTTTGTTATCTTTAGGCACATTTCCCTATGTGAGCACAACAAAACTAGTCATGCTCAAACTGTACAGCCTTGTTCCCCAAAACAAAAAGATCAGTTCGTTACAGATGTGTGCACTGTGTTTGTCATTGTTTTCCCTTTTCGACCAACGTAGGTGCTGGATAGCCAGCCTATACTAGTACTTTCCCCCTTCCTTTCCTCTTTGAACCATGTCCTAGATTCTTGCTATACAACTTTCCCCACTACGTTCCCCCATTCCATTCCTCTTTGAACCACGTCTTAGATTCATGCTATACAACTTTCCCCACTACTTTCCCCCCTTCCTTTCCTTTTTGAACCACGTCCTAGATTCATGCTATACAACTTTCCCCACTACTTTCCTGTTTGATCCAACACCTAGATTTGAGTGCAGAAGCGGAAAAAGCTCACATGTAGCTAGAGCGGAAAAAATTATACCGTAAGGTTCTTGGGGTGTGGTTCGGTGGGCGACCGAAGGCCGTTCGGCCCACACTACGTACGGTGGCGAGGAAGAAGGGGTCGGAGGCCCTCCCATGCCGCCGCTGGGTGAAAGAGAATAGTGCACCGGTGGTGGATTCCCCCCCCCTCGCTGAAGGCGACAACGTTAAGCCTGCTTCCCTTCCCGGCGGACGGATCCTGCTGGCTCTTTGACCAGCAGTGATGGGAGAAGAGAGAGGCAAACGAAATCTTGTTTGGATGTGGAGAGGGTTAGAGAGTGTGAAGAGAGAAAATACAAGCGTTGAGGATCCAGCGTGTATATATATACTAGAGAGAAAGTGTGAAGAGTGCAAACCCTAGAAAACAAGTGCCGAGGCTGCAGCGTATACGTGATGAGGTGATTATACGGTCACTACGAGATCGTATAGCTCCGTATCCATCCATTTTGACCAGTCATAGAATCCTCCTAGCACCGCCCCAGATAACTTTCTCTCTCTGTCATGCGGGGCCTACCTATCATTGGGTGGAAGAAAGAAGTCAGACAAAAACAAAATTATGCTCAAGTGTAGTTATCCAACCCGAAACCTCAAGTTTGATGAGCAAACATGCTAACCAGCTACACCACCCTCCCGTTATGTTCAACGAGAGGAAAATAACCTTTTATACATTCCTGCATTCGTGTGACAAGCATGCCGTGTTTTTTCTGCATGCGAGTCACTGGGATTTAAATCATAATCGTGTCATGTGACTTTGTTGGTAAGGTCTTTTGGGATTTAAAGCAGTGTTGGTAGTACAGAAATAATGCAGCCTTAGTCACCTTACCTCTCTCCATGTGGTATGTTGGGTCCCACCAGTCAGAGTGTGAAACAAACAAATTAATAAGAAAAATTAAAAGCGCCAGCGGTGTATCTTACCTCACACATCTCGCTACTACTCATGAACACTGTCCAATTGATCCCTTTGTTCACTCACGTACAATTTTAAGTGAATCCTTATTATAACATGAACACAATTTTGGGCACTTGTATTCGACCTAAGTCAGTGTGCCACTGTATCTCGTACTACTCTCTCCGTCTAGGTGTAATCAGTCATGTTAGAAGGTGTAGCGAGACCAAGGTGCAAGCAGATTGGAGGAGAAGGAGAAACTTGACCGGTCCTTCCTCCAATCAAAGCCATGATTTCTATCTCTAAACACAACAATTAATCCCAACAACTAAGAGATGTCATTTTAGCTACCATGCAGGGCCACGTATTAACTCGCATGCAAGCCGACTTTGATTTCTTGACTGATCAACGCGTAGTTGAGCTCCATGCATTGGGTTTCCAGGGAGATAACAAGGCAGAGTAAGCATTTGGTAACATTGCTTAGGCTGGTCATAGTGGTGAGTAACTTGGACTAGCAACATGCATATGTTGCTAGTCTATGTTACTACTTGTACATTCGTCCTGGTTGATAGGTCCCCTTTGTAGTTTGTGCCAAATTTTGACCAAAGATTTAACTAACAAAATGTCAATGCATGTCAACAAAAATTATATCATTGGATTCGTATTTTAACATAGTTTTCAATGATATAATTTTTTGTGACATGCGTGAACATTTTATTAGTTTAATCTATGGTCAAAATTTGACACGAAATACAATGGGGACAAATAAACCAGGACGGAGGTAGTATGGAAGTTTGCCGTCGGAAGCGAGCTGATCTGGCTCTCCTGAGCTAGCAAGGTTTTTCTAGCCCACCGAAGCTAGCAGGCACACAAAAGCTAACATATTGTAAGACTAGTCACAATGGGGAGTAACTTAGAGTAGTAACATGCATATGTTACTAGTCTATGTTACTACCTCCACAGTGGGTAGTAACATATTTGTTGTGTGATGCATCACTTCATTTATTAGGTTGTAGACTCATCTTTTCTTGATACTCCTATGTGTGATGTTATAGTAACTAGCTATGTTACCACATCCCTCTCTTTCTTCATCAATTACATGCCACGTCATCTATTTTGCTTAGATAAGTGTGATGTTACCACCTATGTTACTTCCACTATGGGTAGTCTAATAGTTCCAAATGCCTAACCTTGCCCGGCTAGGCTATAAACCGTTCTTACTAAGGATCCAAATGCTCCCTATGTACCTCGCACGATATTCCTATTCTATGAACATGTGTGTGCGTGTGCGTGTGTGTTTAACAGCATGTGTGTGTTAGAGAGAGCGACACATCGACCTACTCCTACAGAGAGATGGTGTGTAGTGTACGATTTAGCTGCGAGAGTTGGTGCATCCTCTTTCGGGCATCTGGTCAAGACAGGCAGACCGCTGCCACGCCCGCTCCTGGCCAGCCTGGCCCATCCATCGCCCGCGCGTGCTTCCCGCCCAAAACGGTCAGCGCCGCTCCAAAGAATCGATGTCACATTCATGCCCGGGCAGAGCGAACGCGACCTCTCACTAGCGCCTGCATTGAAGAGAGAAGCTGGTTCAAGAGTGATGGTTGCTTCGTCCATCCAACTTACTGCTGGGTCTATGTGATTTGATGGCTCATTGGTCATTATTATTGACGTGGTAGGACTGCTGGATGTCCCACGCTTTCGGCGAAAGGAGGTACTACTAGATTACAATTTTCTCCATTCTTACAGCGGAGGAGTGCGAGGGCAGTGAAAACACGCAGGCTCACTGATTACATGGCCCACCTCACATTATCACCATATTTTCCGGACACCGTGCGACACCTAACTCTTTACATAGTACTACTCGTATAGTACATACCGTAATTTATCAGCTAGATAAATTTGTACAATGCTATGAAGCTTCCAGCTTCTGTTTCATGTATATTGCGTCCAAGGTTGCCCGTTGCAACATTTCATCAAATACAAAGGAGACTAACATGCATGCTATTGCATCTCAATGATTGATAGATCATAGCCAATATGTACTCCCTCCATTCCAAAATAAGTGTCTCAACTTTATGCAAACTTTAGTACAAAGTTGTACTACTACTAAAGTTGACACTTATTTTGTAACAGAGAGAACTAAAGAAAAGAAGATCCATGCAGTCCCTAGCCCTTGAACCGTAAACCCTAACCAGGCTTTAATTTGCTGGCAACATTGGAGCTTCCAAAGAAATGAATTTTGCAACCCTTTGAGCATCGGATCATTTTGTGCAGTTTCACCAAAATTGAGATGAGCATCCCCGTGGCAAAGAAATTGAAGAAGCGTGATTAGAATAAGATTACCGGGACTAGTTGATGAGACATAAACTCATCACAAATACAGTATGTAGAAGCCAATAGAGGTATGTGCCAGGCAAAGAAGTAGAGAAATATCCACATGGAGTGATGTGCGCAGCTGGAGCAGTGGTGCAAGCCGGCTGTAAAGGGAGTTGTACTTGAGGGATGTTGGGACGTAGCTCAACCTAGAGGAGGGCAGCGGGAGGCGGCAACTTCCCACGTCGTTGTAGTGAGCAAGGGATGAAGGCAACCTCGCCGGCTTTGTGAGAGAGAACGGCGGGGACCCCTGATCAGTACGTGCCGACAACGGGTTTTCGTTGTTGGTGATGGCGACCGCATCTACACTAAGCATCCACCCCTTCCCCCAGCGGACGTGATCTGCCAGGATGTTAGAGATGTGGCCACAGTTGTCGGTGTCAAAACCAGCGGATCTTGGGTAGGGGGTCCCGAACTATGCGTCTAGGGTTGATGGTAACAGGAGGCAGGGGAAACGATGTTTGACACAGGTTCGGGCCCTCTTGATGGAGGTAGTACCCTACTTCCTGCTTGATTGATCTTGGGGAATATGAGGATTACAAGAGTTGATCTACCACGAGATCGTAATGGCTAAACCCTAGATGTCTAGCATGTATGATTATGATTATGATTGACTCTACGGACTAAACCCTCCTATTTATATAGACACCAGAGGGTCCTAGGGTTGTACAGAGTCGGTTTACAAAGGAAGAATCTACATATCCAAACACCAAGCTTGCCATCCATGCAAAGGAGAGTCCCATCCGGATAGGGGAAGAAGTCTTCTATCTTGTATCTTCATAGCCCATTAGTCCGACCCATGTTAATAGTCCGGATGCCCGAGGACCCCTTAATCCAGGACTCCCTCAGTAGCCTGTGAATCAGGCTTCAATGATGATGTGTCCGGCGCGCAGATTGTCTTCGGCATTGCAAGGCGGGTTCCTCTTCCGAATACTTCAAAACAGCCTTCGAACATAGAAAACATGTCTGGCTCTGCAAAAGAAGTACCACACACACACACGCGCGTAGAGAGTATAATATTTCACGAGTCCAATCCACTGACAACTTTTGTAGCGTGACATCACGTCACTGCCTGGTCATTATTTCGAACCATTTTTTTAGCCTCCCGCTCCATGTTTCAAGATGCGGTTTTATTGGCACGTCTTGTCGAAGCAGAGATCGTGTCCACTTAATATGGGATTCTCATCAATTCGGGTGTGGGTAATCCAACCGCACCATTGGCATGACCCTTGGGGAATAGGCAAGTTTTAAGGCGAGTGGGGAGGCGCTTGATATTCACTGCTTTTATAAGCAGATAAGGATTCATTATTTCACCCATGCCTTCTTTCTCTCTGGCCAACCATTCTCGAGCTCCAGCACCCAAGCTTCCATTCTTTCCACCTCAGAAAAGCACTTCAGCCATGTCCGAATCTGGAGCGCAGGGCAAGTGGATGCTTTCCTCCATCAAGGACAAGGGCATCACCAAGCTCCGGGAGGCCAGGTACTTAGCCCATGAAATCGCTCACCGGCTTCCAGCCGAGGGGCAGATCATCCCCACCCAAAAGCCCCATGAGAGGGTGGTATTCATCCCTCACTTCGTCCATGGATTGGGATTCCCTCTTCACCCATTTATCCGCGGAATCATGTTCTACTACGGGGCGGATTTCTATGATCTGGCCCCCAACTCCTTCCTCAACATCTCGCCATTTATTTCATGTGCGAGGCCTTCCTCCGCATCCCACCCCACTTCGGATTGTGGCTAAAGATCTTCAATGTGAAGCCAAAGGTGGTGGGTGGTCAACACGCAGAGTGCGGAGGCGGCATGGTGAACAAGATTCCCAACGTCACATGGTCCAAAGGTACCTTGGTGGAGACCATCAAGGGGTGGAAACAGCAGTGGTTCTACGTCATAGAGCCTCGCGACGCCACCAGGGCCACGGCTCCTGAATTCCAGTCCGGAGCCTCGATGCGACTCACCTCCTGGCTAGAGAAGGGCCTGGACTAGTCTTCGTCGGACGAGCTGAGAGCGCTTCAGACGCGCATTAGGAGCATGGTCGACAAGAACATCAAGCTCGTCAATGTGATCCAGGTGATGCTAGTTCGCCAGATCCTTCCATGCCAAAGTCGGACTTGCCATTTGTGGAAGTTTGATCCGGCCGAGCACCAGACCTTGCAACAGTTCTTCGGAACTACGCACGAAGACATCTGGAAGGTGCTCTTTAAGGCCAACGAGATGTGGCCGAAGACGACCGAGGACCGTGGGCACGACCTGGCCCATCTCGCCAGTCCGGTAAGTCTTTCATATTTCAAGGTGTATCCTTTACTTGCTTACTCAAGGAAGATGTCTAAGCTTCCCTATTTGTTTTTTCAGCGTTGGACAAAGAAGGCGGAGCGGATTCAGTGTCCGGCTCCGCTGCTCGAGGAACCAGCTATCCCACTCCTGACGATGATGCTGGTTCCGGCACCCTACCAGGCACCGAAGAAAAAGGCCAAGGAGACCAGAAGTGGCCTCCGACGTAAGGGCAGTTCGGATGTGATGTCTGAAGACGCCGAGACCCACTCCTCCCCCACCGAGGACGACGAGGAGGAGGAGAAAAGCAATTCTCCCCCCATGGGGGTAAGGAAGAAAAGGGCGGCCTCCACGCATCTGGAGGCAGAGGCGTCCAAGAAGGGGAAGGTTTCCCTCGCGGACAACTCCGCGTGGGACATCGACAGCAGCTCCGAGTGGTCCCCAAGGGATAAGCCCTTGGCCGAATCGTAAGTACTCGAAGACGCACACACATATATAGCTCTTTTACTTCATGGTTTTAACATACTGAATCATGCGCTGCAGCCGGCTCGTTCCGACCTCATGTGATCCTCCTCTTCGGGGAATTCGCTGGACTCGAAGGTGATGGACAGCGGGTCCCTTCCGGCGGCCTCTTCTCCCAAGGCCATGGATGACACCGAGGTGTTGTCCTGAAGGACCCCAGGCCAGGGAGAGATGCATGAGGCCATCAGGGTGGCGCCATAGGGTGAAACCTCGGCCGCCGGACACATGGGGGAGCTAATCCCTATGGAGACTAGCGATGGGGGCCATATCCAATTCGGCCCCCAGCCGAATACGATCCCGGAGACCTATACGGCTCCGAAATCCGGCAAGTAGCCTCCTTCAAAAGAAGGAGGTACACCAATTCCACCGGTGAGCTCTGTCCATCCAGAAGCACTCGATACTCTACTGGAAGCATTGCAAAGTGGTTCCATTGTTGAGGAACACCGTATCCTTATGGGTATGGTGATTGAGAGGGTTCAGTCTGTTAAGAGAGGACTGACCAAAGCCTGCACCAACCTTCTAACAGGCTTTGAGCTAAGCGACGCAATTGTATAAAAATAATGTCATAGTATAGAGAGTAGCCCCTAAGACTCTGTCCGGTGCTCGGAAAGAAAATTCGGATAGAGGATCAAGTAATTTTCCTAGGAGACTAACCAAATATGTCTTATGTGAATAAGCAGGCATCGTTGCTGGCTGCGACCTCCCATTCTGCCGAAGTCTCCGGACTAAAGCAGAGTCTGGAGCGGACCGAGGAAGAGCACGGTCATGTGAAAAAGCAGCTGGAGGACCAGCAAGGTATGTAATGGACTTTTGTAGATCCAAAAAGGATGGATGATTTATGTTGACCATAGTACTGTGATATTTTGTACGACCGGCGTTTGAGGTGGAGACCCTCAAGCAGGCACTGGCCGAGGCCCAGGAGACAGTGGCAAAGGAACAAGACGCTCGCGAAAGACACGAGGCCAGGGTTGGTGAGGTCCAGCAGGAGCTCCAGGACGCCATGAAGAAATGCGAGTCCTGGGAGAGCAATATTGCGGATCAAGAGTCCGAACTTTCCAAGGCCCACCAAAACACACACGATGCCCGGGTTGAAGCCCAGGGCGCCCTCCAGGAAATCCAGGAGGCTAGAAAAATCGTGGCAGGTAAGTACTTTATTATGCAGAGCAAGTATGTGAAGAAAAGGTTCCTCTTACTGACCCGGATTTGGAGTTCTCCAGGGGCGTTTGTGGATCTGCCGCGCAGTGTTGCCGGCGCTGAGGAATTCTTCCTAGCCAAAGAGGGGAGCTCAACAGAGAAGCTGTTCTGGTCGCAGTACCTTGCGCCAGAGCATCCGGTACCCTTTAGTGATCAGCTGAAGCAGCTGACCGAACTGCATAGGGTGGCCGAACTGGCCATGAAGGATTTGATAATCCGTTTATGGCCTACCGTAGCCATACCCAGTAGCTACTTCGGGCTCATGAAGCGGCTGGTCAATGCCTGCCGTCGGCTTGATGCCATCAAGGGGTCGGTCTGCATCGAAGGTGCGCGGATGGCCTTCGCCCGTGTCAAGCTCCAGTGGGCGAAGATGGACGCCGTCAAGCTTGTGACCGAGGGACCGCCCGCGGGTAAGGAGCACCACACGCCCGAGCGGTATTTTGCTGATGTCTTGAAGGGATCCCGTATTGTAGAGGGCCAGTGTTCAAAAGACATTATCTTTGAATGAAGTCATTCATATTGTCCCTTCCTGTATTATGAAACAAAGCTGTTATGTAATACAATGCTTGTTGTTTTAAAATTTTACCTCCTGTGCGTCCGTTTTGTTAAATCTGGGAGTTGGCCAGTCGTCGGCTTCAGCGCCCACGTAGGTAGTACGGGGGTGTTCGGGATGGAATCTAAATACTCTCGATCCAATAGTTTGGTCCTTGAAGGAGGTGTTTAGCGCAACGAACGAAGCAATCAGACTATGGGGCTATATCACCCTCACTTAGCCATAGGAGTTTGACAATAGAAATGTAGGTGCGGCCCCTAGTTAGTATTTAATCCGGACTAGGGTGTTGTAAACACCTGATTGG
Source organism: Triticum timopheevii (assembly GCA_963921465.1). Lineage (NCBI taxonomy): Eukaryota > Viridiplantae > Streptophyta > Magnoliopsida > Poales > Poaceae > Triticum > Triticum timopheevii. The sequence goes on along the minus strand of OY997268.1, from coordinate 376,879,919 downwards.
ACAGAGGCCGATTCATCGCATAATGCGGAAACAATCGCAAAAGATTTTTAACCTCTGAATAGCTGACCCGCTCTCGCCACATCATGACAGTCAGTTTTCGGCTTTCTCTACTGAGGTGTTTGCTCGGACAAACCGGAAACACAATCGCAATAGCTCTCCCTTTATTACCTTAGCAGATAGGACGGAATGTAAGGTAGCAAGCAAAGGATCCGGACAACCCAACTATTGACCAAAGACATGATTCGGAGCCGATGCATATAATGCTAAAATTCGGGGTGCCGAACTGTACTGTAAAAGTGTTCGGACTTTGTTGCCGTAGTATGGAGAACAATGAAGCCCCTAGCAAATTAAAGCATACCAAAGTGTACGGGTGCAATCGATAAGAATAATAAGATGAAGTAGTAAGCTAGTGCCACGTAAGTTGGGCCGCAAACTATCTCTATTATAATTTGATTGATACGTCAAAGCATATTGGTACAAATAGTGCGATAAGCAACCTGGCTATTTAACATACCAAGACCAAGGGGGAGCTGCGTGTTGGTCCTGAAAAAAGGTAGAACGATCGTCAAGAAGAGCATCTAGAGATTCCCCCACACGGCTGTACTGCTTGCCGCCTTGGTATATCAATCCTTCAAAAGGACAGATGATCAAGCCGTCGGGAGGGGCCTGTGAAAAAGAGACAAAAAAATGGTAAAAAGGAAAAGGAAAATTATGTGGGTGAGCCATATGATGGGCCACAATAAAGTTACGCCTCCGTCCATGCCCATGGTATTTTCAGTGCGTAGTTATGTACGCGCGGTACGTACACCGCCATTTGGTCGGGACTGAAACGGAGGCCAAATTGCTAGTCGAGCTCTTGACGAGCTGGACTGTCCTGCTGCAGAGTAGTCCGAACTCGTTTGACAGTGTCTGGGAGCTTGGGACGCTGAATTAAGGTTGCTCTTGATAAGGCCGCTCTGTACTTCTGCTGCCAGAGCTGCGGTGTGCTCCTCAGTACAGAGGGAGCGGTCCGTGTTTCCATTGGCTGTTATGACACCCCGTGGTCCGTGCATCTTGAGTTTGAGATAAGCATAGTGTGGCATCGCATTGAATCGGGCAAATGCAGTTCGTCCGAGCAGTGCATGATAACCGCTGCGGAAGGGGACGATATGGAAGATTAAATCCTCGCTTCGGAAGATGTCCGGAGATCCGAAGTCGACTTCCAATGTGATTGAACCCATGCAGCTAGCCTCTACACCCGGTAGTACTCCTTTAAAGGTAGTTTTTGTGGGCTTGATCCTTGATGGATCGATGCCCATTTTGCGGACTGTATCCTGATAGAGCAGGTTGAGGCTGCTGCCACCATCCATAAGGACTCGCGTGAGGTGGAATCTATCATTGATTGGGTCAAGGACCAGTGCGGCTGAACCGCTGTGACGGATACTGGGCGGATGGTCCCTGCGATCGAAAGTGATCGGGCAAGGACGACCATGGGTTGAATTTTGGGGCGACTGGCTCTATCGCATAGACGTCCCTAAGCGCACGTTTATGGGTAACGTATATCATGTTCACTGTTTTAACCTGGGGGGAAACTTCTTCTGTTCCCCTGTGTTCGGTGGACGGGGCTCCTCGTCGTATTCCTCACTCTGCGACCCCTTATCCTTGTTCTCGGCGTTTAAGTTGCTGGCCTGTTTAAAGACCCAACAACTTATCTTGGTATGATTGGCTGGTTTGTCGGCGGTGCCGTGGATCTGACATGGACGATCGAGTATGTGGTCCAAGCTAGATGAGCCCGGATTGTTCCTTTTAAATGGCTTCTTCCTCTGGCCTGACTTGGAGCCACTGAATCTGGTGTTGACCTCTGTGTCATCGGTATTATCACTGTTGCTTCAATGCTTGTGCCTATTGCGTCGGGGCTTGTCGTTGCTATTTCTAGCTTCAAAGGTGCCAGGTTCGCTTGAACTATTGTTGCTATGGGCTAGCCAGCTATCTTCACCCGCGCAAAAGCGGGTCATGAGTGCCGTGAGGGCTGCCATGGACTTTGGCTTTTCCTAGCCGAGGTGTCGGGCGAGCCATTCGTCACAGATGATGTGCTTAAAGGCCATTAGGGCTTCGGCATCTGGACAGTCGATGATCTGGTTCTTTTTAGTTAGGAACCTAGTCCAGAATTTCCTGGCTGACTCTCTGGGCTATTGAACTATGTGACTTAAGTCATCGGCGTCCGGAGGTTGGACGTATGTACCTTGGAAGTTGTCGCGAAAGGCATCTTCCAAGTCCTCCCAGCTGCCAATGGAGTTTTCAGGCAGGCTGTTCAACCAGTGCCGAGCTGGTCCCTTGAGTTTTAGCAGGAGGTATTTGGTGGCATGAAGACCATCACCGCGGGCCATATGAATATGGAGAAGAAAATCCTCAATCCATACCGTGGGATATGTTGTTCCATCGTATGATTCGATATTCACGGGTTTAAACCCTTCTAGGAATTCATGCTCCATTACTTCATTAGTGAAGCAGAGGGGGTGTGCGGCGCCTCTATATCGGGCCAAGTCGCGATGCAGCTCGGATGGAGTCCGTCTGCGGTTTTTGGCCTGAGCGTGGTTATGCTTGTCACGTCCGATGAGGTAGCCGTCGTTGTGCATCGGGGCGCGCCCCCGCGATCCATAGATTGTTTTGGTCTGACCTGCTCTACTGTCCAGGTCTTGCCGCAAGTCATATGTATATCCTCGAGCTGTTATATCTCTACCTTTATTGAGAGGTAGTATGGGCTGGTGTTTGGCTTGAGTTGCCGTTTTGTCCCGGCCACGAGGTGGTCGGTCAGCCGCATTACATGCTGATGGTACGGGCTCAAGGGCCTCGTCGTCAAATTGGGGTAGCAGTTTATGCTTCGGGTAACTTTTGGTTGGGCGCTCGAGACCGTATTCCTCGGCTGCCAGGACATTAGCCCATCTATCGTTGAGCAGATCTTGATCAGTTTGAAGCTGCTGCTGCTTCTTTAGGCTCCTTGCAGTGGCAATAAGCCGGCGCTTAAAGCGCTCCTACTCGAGAGGTTCCTCAGGCATGATGAAATCCTTGTTGCCGAGGATCACCTCATCCTCGGAGGGAGAAAGATAATTGCTATCCTCCCAGTATTCTTTTTCAGCTTGTTCATCGGGGCTAACTTGCCCATCTTCCCGATCATCCAGTTTGAAAGTTGGCTCGACGGGGTCTTCTTTGTCTTCGGCATCGTCCAGAGTGTTGTCTCTTGTGCCGGTATTGCTGTTTTTCGCACGGCGTGATTTAGAGCGGTGCCGCTGACATCGGCACTTTGGCTATATCTCAGGAGGTTTATCCTCAAATGGATCTTCTTTGTCATCGTTGTTGCTCGCTTTGGGTGTATCCACCATGTACACGTCATACGAAGAGCTGGCCATCCAGCGTCTGGTAAACGCGTGTTTTCGGCCTGCTCCTCCCCAGCATCGTCGTCCATACCGTCGATGTCTTCGGAGCCATAGTCGAGCATGTCAGTTAAGTCCTCGACAGTGGCTATGAAGTGGGTGGTGGGTAGGACGTAAAATTCCCTGCTCTCAGCCCCTAGTCCGGGCTGGGCGTAGTTCGGATGTTGCTCCTTTGTAATGATGAGGGATCGCATCAAGTTCATAGCCTCGCTTAAAGGCGAGGTTTGACCAGGGAGAAGGAAACCCGTGGTGTACGGCGGGAGGGAAACTCCTTGGCCAAGCTGACTCTGAGGGTTTGGAGCCTATGTCCGGAGAAGAGTCTGGCTTCGTGATGGTTGCCAGTGATAATTCTTCCCCCGGTTCTCCCTTGCTGGGCTTAGCGGCCGCAGATAGTCCAGCGGGCTCAGTAATCCCGTCTTCGGACATGGCGACGCACTCCGGATCTAAAGCCAGAGTGGAGGTTGTGGTCATGAACCCTTGGAAGATCAAGTCTCCTCGGATATCAGCGACATAATCCAGATTTCCAAAACTAATCTGGTGATCTGGGGCGTAGCTGTCGATCTACTCTAGATGGCCAAGCGAGTTGGCCCGCAGTGGGAATCCGACGAATACGAAGAGCTGGCCGGGAAGGAAATCCTCCCACGGGGCAGCATTGTTGTAGACGACTAATGGAGCCATCAAACCTTTTGATGATGTCATAGTGGAACTCTCAATGAAAGCACCAATGTCGGTGTCAAAACCGGCGGATCTTGGGTAGGGGGTCCCAAACTGTGCGTCTAGGGTCAATGGTAACAGGAGACGGGGGATGCGATATTTTACCCAGGTTCGGGCCCTCTTGATGGAGGTAATACCCTACTTCCTACTTGATTGATCTTGATGAATATGAGGATTACAAGAGTTGAACTACCACGAGATCGTAATGGCTAAACCCTAGATGTCTAGCCTGTATGATTATGATTATGACCGACTCTACAGACTAAACCCTCCGGTTTATATAGACACCAGAGGGTCCTGGGGTTGTACAGAGTCGGTTTACAAAGGAACGAATCTACATATCCGAATGCCAAGCTTGCCATCCACGCAAAGGAGAGTCCCATACGGACACAAGAAGAAGTCTTCTGTCTTGTATCTTCGTAGCCCATTAGTCCAGCCCATGTTAATAGTACGGACGCCCGAGGACACCTTAATCCAGGACTCCCGCAACAGTTGTCTTGTGCGAGACAGTGTGAAGAGATCAACCCCAACTAGCAACCGTGTAGGCTCGTCCTGCCTATGTATATGGTGGAGCGGTTTCCTTTTCTCTCCATATGAACCTATTTATATTGCATACGTGCCATTGAAGAAAAAAAAACTTTATTTATAAATGATGCGGCACCTACTACTCGTTCTCCTATAAACCATGCGCTTGGCATCTCCAAAATATTAACCTGGTGATTGGCTCTTGCCTCTTCGGGAAGTCGAGCAATAATAGTACTGAAGTATATATCGTTCTGGCTATATGAGACTGAATGAATTGCTGCATGTCCACCATGTTGGCGAGGGTCGAGGGGCGAGGGAGAGTGCATACTATCACGTCCGTTTCAATATGGACTACATACGGAGCAAAATGAGTGAATCTACACTGTAAAATATGTCTATATACATCAGTGTTTGGAGTATGTACTAGTAGTTCATATTGAAATCTACTAAAGGAAATATATTCCAAACTATATGATAATCTCTCTAACCAAGGTAGGGATGAGGAGTAAACGGAGGGAGTAGTAAAATTTTCTCCTCGTCCTGCGACGGAGTGGGCGTAAGGCGTAGTACTACTACCTCCGTCCTGGTTTATAGGTCACCTTTGTAGTTCGTGCCAAATTTCTACCAAATATTTAGCTAACAAAATGTTAATGCATGTCAACAAAAATTATATCGTTGGATTCGTATTTCAACATAGTTTTCAATGATATCATTTTTGGTAACATGCATGAAAGTTTTGTTAGTTTAATCTATGGTCAAAATTTGACACAATATACAATGGAGACCAATAAACCAATATAGTACAATGAGTAGTAGTAAGCAAGCTTCACCTCGTCCTGCGAGCCACCGCGCCCGTGGGTGGGGGAGACGGCGTAGTAAGCAAGCTTCTCCTCATTCCACGAGTTGACGGGACACATCAAAAGTAATACGTACGGAGCATCTTGAGTGTATTGAACCTTGCCTCTAAGGTAGGCCCCACATGGTTTGCCTCTTTTTTAACATAACGCGTCAAGTCGCAATTTGTTTGTCCACCTGTGGTAGATGATCCTCCATCAAGTGGACAACCAGTACACGTGTCAAATTACCATGTGGGCCGCCTTTTCGTACAGAAATGAGCTCCACCATGAACCCGCGCGGGTGTGGTTGGGAAAGAGACGGGAGTACGTGCACCGTGCGTGCACCTCTTGTCTTCATGCATGTCCCCCACCTACGTGGGTGTGTGTGAGAGAGATACAAACCTACAAAGATGGCATGTGCGTGAATGAGTGTTTTTTGTTTGGGGGTGATTTCAGGTATGTATCTGTGGGAATATGTGTCGATGACATATTAAACAAAATTTTGCATGCAATGTGTGTAAAATAGAGGCCTATCCATATCAAATATAGAGGGGGCGATCCACGATAAGAGAGGGAGTGGTCATAGATATCGATAGAGTCGAAGAGAGGATCAAGTGGGTGGGTGCGAGATCGATGAAGAGAGCCATCGAAATTGTGTGTGTGCAAGTCAAAGATATAGGGCGACTGACCAACCGGAACATTAGAGGGCACAGGGCAAGTTTGTGTGTGGCAGCGAGACATGACTAGACCACTCAATGTATCGGTGTGTGTGTGGGGTGGGGGTTGGGGGAGGGGGGCAGAGGCCTAACTAGAGAGGTAGAACGACTCGTATCTGTGTTGAAAAGGAGAGACCCAGCTATGTCTTGAGGGAGAGCGGTCGACATCCATACATAACTGAAGGACGGGAAATAGGCTGGGACAGAGAGAGAGAGGAGAGAGAGAGGGGTAGATTGTTGGATGGGTGATGGAGTTGCTTCTCGAAGATGGTGGGGGAGGCCTACTAGACAAACTGAGAGTAGAACTGCAATATTATCAATAAGAGTGGCGATGTGTTTCTGTATGTGCCTGTGCGTGATAGATCTGTCAGGACGCATGCATGGATGATGAAGGGGAACCATGTGTTTGGTAAGCAAACCTAACTAGTTCAGTAGATCAATTGTTGTTTGTCGGAGGAAGGGAGAGAAATAACTAATGAGGTAGATCGACCGACGCGTGGGAAAAACGAGTTATAAGGACCTAGCTAGCTATATGTATAGCGGGAGATCGGTCGGTGTACATCCATTTGTTAGATGCAAATAAGGCCTAGCGAGACGGATAGACAGAGAGAATGGAGCTAGGAGGTGGTGCGAGAGGCCGAGCTACTAGCTAGATAGGGGGAGGAGTGTGCGGTTGTGAGATCAATGAAAAGATGGGCGAGAGTTTACACATGTGTGGGACCATATGAGAGACACGAGGCATGGACACAGAAAGGAGGAGATGGAAGGTGCGTGTGTATGTTGTGGGTAGACATGGCTGGAGAGGTTTATCGATCAGTGTGTGTTGGAAAGGAGTTGTAGAGACTGTGGGAGAACGACCTAAAGAAAAAAATGAATGTGCGCGATGGATAGAATGTTGAGGGAGGGGGAGGACAAGGAGGGCGTGTGCCGGTGTGCATGCACAAGAGAAAGTTAGTGCTAGCTACAAAGGTTAGAGGATTCTGTGGGTGTAAGGGACTAACAAAGATCATAATTTGATATGAAAGTGGATTCATATATTTGAATAGGAGATCATAGTGTTATAAACATATGCATGCATGAATATAGCGGTGATACGCATGCTGTTGTTTTGCACATGTTATACCATAATGTGATAATGCATGGCGTTTGCAACTCACAGCTAAATGTTGAACAATCTAAACCATACTATACATCGAACAATCTCACATTTTATTTGAATTTGTGATAATGTGTGGAGTTTGCAGCTTACAACTAAATATTGAACAATCTAAACAATACTATATATCGAACAATCTCACATTTTATTTGAATTTGTGGTAATGTGTGGTGTTTGCAACTCACATCTAAATACTTGTAAGCGTAGGGGGTGGGGCACCATATATTATGTGATAAACTCATTGTACATATGAGACATGGTTTAGATTATGAAGATCTAGCTAGAGCTTGAAATGTGATTTGAAAACAACATAAAGTGGATTCAAAAAATCGAGTTCGAGTTCATATAGTACACATAGTTCATGTCTAACTCGAGAGCAATCATGTGGTGTGCTGTGAAGATAATACACAAACGATGGTTTAACTTGACAATAATGATGATTGTAGATCTTACTAAAATAGAGAAACGAATTCAAATGGTTTGACTTCACAAAAATCATTATTGTAGATCTTATTCAAATAGAGAAACGAATTCAAATTTAGTTTATGTTGAAGCGGTAGTATATACGTTTGGAATGCACTAAAACGTTCATTTGAGTAGCAGGTTGCATGCATTAAACATGTAGCGAAATATTTTAATTGAACATAACATGAATTCATAGTTTTGAATGACATTTGTAGTGTGAATTGGTTTGGTACAGTACATGGACTAGACTCTCTTGTGTGCTGCGAATTGATTTATTTTTGTTTTTTCGGCAACGGAAGTACGAATTGATTTGGTAAAGTACATGTTACGCTTGTCCGGAAATTTCAACCCACACCTTGTTACCCCGAAATATTTAAGATATATCTTTGTCTTGTTGTGCTCCGACAACTCCCTCCATCTCAACCCGCGCCTTGCTATTCCAAAATTACAACGCGTGCAAAAACTCCCACCTCCTGTGAAATCCCGACACACGAAATGCCCGTGATACCCCTGAACCGAAAGAACCGCCTATGTCAAATCAGTGGGGGTACTTTCATAACTTACCCCACATTTAGGAAAAGCGCGTCCCTAAGCAATGGTTCCCCACTCCCATCCCATCCGCCCACCCATTCATACACTGAGGCCGCGAAAAACCGTGAAGCCCCACACCCTCCTCCATCCGCCACCCAGCTGGAGCATCTTCCCCGACGACATCGTCCACAGCAACACCTCGATGTCCCTCATCCACAGTACCGGATGAGGATCCATCGTCGATCTCGTCTTCCCCCCGGTTCAGCCACCCCGTCCTCCACCTCCAAGGAGCTGCCCCGACGTTCCCCTCGTCTTTTGCGCCACCTCCATTCCCACACCGCCGTTTTCACCTGCACCACCAGAAGAGCATCATCATCTCCGCTTCCTTGAATGAAGTTCAGGCCTAATCAGCACCACCAAAGAGGTTGTACACTAATCGCCGCATTTTCTTCGGGATTCGATCTCACGGTGCTGCTGGCGCTCGGTCCCGAGCCGACACGGCGCGGCTCCATCCACGGCGGCATCCCCGGCCACTTCCTCCACGGCGTCACTCCCTCGGCAGCAATGTCCACATCAGTAGGAGATATTGCTGCTTTAGCTCTCGCTCGCTATTGCACTGCTCTTGCGCTCTGTCCCCTGCTTGGTCTGCTCTTGCTATTGCTCTTGCTCACCCTCTGCTCTCGCTCTTGCTATTGCTTGCGATGCTGCTCTGATTTAGCTACACTTCGGTCGACTGAATCAACTTTTGGGTCAGTCGATTTTCAGGGGGTGGGCGGCTCGCCGGAGTTAAGGAAGAACCAGCCGCAGCGGGGAGGGGGGCTCGCCGGAGAGGTACCCCACTATCTATCTTAGGGTTCAGGGTGGGGGCGGTGCTAGGGAAATGGCGTGGGGATCACCGGAGAAAAAGCTCGGCACGGGGGGCCTAGAGGGATGGCCGGGGTGGCGGCGGACCGGCGGTGGGGAGTGGTTTGGGGGCGGGCGGGGTGACGCACCGCCGGCCGCGGGCGGCGGGGGCGCCTGTTTGGCCAGTGGTGGCTGGCAGCTTAGGGGGGTGGAGGTTGAAGATGAACTACAGGCCCTTGATTTCGTATCCAATGGCTGGAAAATCGACTGACCAGAGATGAAAAAGTCAGTCGACTGACGTGTAGCCTCACCTGATGTTGCTAACCGACCAGCTGCCCCGGCTCTCGCACGCACTGCTGCTGCTACTGCTACTGCTTTTCTGCTACTAGTGCGTTCAGTTTCGACAGCAAAATTTAGTTTCGACAGTTTAGTTTCGACAGTTAAATTCAGTTTCGACAGTTAAGTTCAGAGATGAGCGGCTGATGTGCTTTACATCTAGAACTTTGTGGTTATGTATTTTACGTCATCTCTTGGAAATGCTATTAGAATTCCAGTCAGGTTAACGTTGTCCCTTCTGTCCTGCTTCAGCCTCGGCGTCATACAACTCAACGGAGCTGCTCCCACAATGAAACCCTCCATCACAGCGGAGCAGTACCCCGGGCTCCATCTCAAGATGCCTAAGATCTTCTTCCCCCCCTCCGACAGCCAAGTCAACAAGATCATCGTCACCAACCAACCCAATCACGTTGAGATCGACATGGCTTCGCCAAAGAAATTGTACACTTGTTGTATCTCTTTTTTACTCTACATGTTATATATATTGTCCACTGAGCACAAGAAGTAACGTGAAATACGATTAGTTTCTCCTACTATATGACAAGAAGTGAGGTGCTAGGCAACTTAGCTATCCGCGATGGACTCTCTTGAATGCCATCATTATTTATCTCTGCCCGTTTGAGCTGTGAATTTGTCGATGGGCCTGGGAGTTGAGCTAGTAGAGCAGTGGCCTGGGTCCAAAGTAGTAGAAGTAGCACAAAAACATTTTTTGAGTGTAGGCTTTTCCTTGCTCAAGCCTGCCTGCTAGAATCGCCAGTGCTTGAAAGGAAAATTGAAGAAAAACATAGGAATTGGAAAGTTTCCTATGGTACTACAATTCATGCATTTGGTTCAAAGGAATGGAGCAAAGGAAAACTGTAGGATTTGTTCCTTTAGTGTCTCCTTGAAAGAAAAACCGTAGGAATTTTAATATCCACTTGTCCTCCTTTTCAAATTCATATTCATGCTATCATTTTTTTGTATTACGTGTTCCATTTGTCGACAACATTTGTATATTCAACTACTCTTCATGTGCATCAGCCATTTGAAGCGGTGATGGAAGTATCTGGAGTGAAAACAAGGTATTCATAGCAGACAATGCTACCTGCTGAAGCAGACATGTTGCTGGTTACAGAGAGCTCCTCAGAGGAGGATTCAGAGACTGATGACCAGTCCTATTTCCCCCCTTAGGTCTATGCTCAAACTTGGCAGGGTTATATTACCCATGTCATGCATGTTGTCTTGCATTTCTTAGTTTTTACATCATATATGGATTGCGATCTGCTTCCTTGCTTACTATATAAATTGTATATTTGAATTATATCATGCCATCATGTTTACATACACAGCATGTATCTAAATTATGGCATGACAACCCATTTAATAAAGACATCATATAGTTATATCATCTCATCCTGTTTAGTGTTTACAGTCACTATATTTTGAATTATGTCATTCTATTCGTGAATTATATCATGCTATCATGTTTCCATAGGCGGCATGTATGTGAATTATGGCATGCCAACCTATATAATAAACACATTATATAGTTATACCATGTCATCCTGTTTACATAGTCATCATATTTTGAACTATGTATTTCCATCTTTTTTAGTTAGCCATCATAATGTGAAATTGTGTCATGTTATCCTGTTTAGTTAGCCATCATATATGTGAAATTTTGTCATGCTATCATGTTTGGTTAGACAATATAAATGTGAATTATTTCATGCCCTCTTTTATTCCCCACTATCCATTGCACCTGTCTTATCATACAATGTCTATACATTCAATTACTTTTCTTGTTTATCAGCCATTTGAATTGGAGAGGGTGATGGCAGTATCTAAGGGAGTAACAACACGGTCTTCGGGAAAGATAATGCTACCAGTTGATGCAGATAGAACCACGGTTGTACTTGCCCAAGAACCAGCCCCACGACACATATCCCAGACTCTCGCAGATTGTACCCCTACCTAGTTGGACAGAGAACCAGCTACTCCCCTTCTCACCCCAACCCCAGCAGATAGTAACCCAATTCCAGTTGACACAGCACCGTCTCCACCATAGAGCACCCAAACACGATCAGTTGGTAAGGGAACTGCGGTGCCCAAAGCACGAGGACTACCACTCCGAATCCTAACTCAACGCTTAAAGGAGAATAATAATTGTTCTCAGGCCAGGTTCTGTAGCTATGGTTCATACTCCTTTGCTCTTGCATCACTGTATTTACTCATGCCAACTATTTTCAAATTTGAAGGATGGAATTGAAACTCCAATGGCACAACAGGTATGTTTTAAACCCGTTTCTTTAACTGGTTTGCTATTGTAACTTGCTCTATGTTGATTTCAGTTTCAATTGAATAAACAATTCTGTTCTGATGTCATGCACATTACAAGTGTTGTTACTGCTCTATAGTTTCCCACACTTATATTCTGTCTATTCCGCTTTGTCTTGAACAAATATTATTTGAACTGTGTCTCTATCTTGATTTGGCAACAAAAACTAGAATGATATAGACCATAAAGTGACCATGGTACATAGATATATGTTTGTTTCATGCTGTTATCCTGTCCACTTTACTACTGAACTGGTTTACCAAAATGAGTTTCATATACAACATGGTAAACCTGTGATGTGTCTGCTTGTTTCTCTTTTAGAATGCGGACAAAATATTGGAGAACAGTACCCCGTTATGCAGTGGTAAAGGAACTAATGCAGATAAGGTTCAAGATAGTGAGACATCCCTATTGGTCTCCAGGAAAGCTGATAAAAACTATCTTGACGATAGTGACAGAACCCAAAAGTCCTGTCTTGATGTAGTGTTCAAGTTACTGGCCACTACTGTTGGCACAAGCTCTTCGAACTCTCTGCCTGAATCAGTTCGTCTTCTTGAGTCTCAACTTCAACTTGAAATACATCGATCAGATGTGCTGCGACAGGAAGCTAAAGGACTGAGGAAGTCCCTGCAGAATTCAGATGCATACTTTCTGGTGCAACAGCAAGCGCTAGAGGATTTAAGCGCCAAACAAGAGAAAGTTAATAAGCTTGCTAAGAATCGTGCTAGCATTATGGGTACCTAGGATATTGTTTCTTGAGATCTTCTGAAGTGGTTTCAGTTCTGGACTTGTTTTGCTGCGGCATTTATTTGCACTGGTCGCCAAATTTGACAACCAGTGTATATGATATGGGCCTTGTTCCCTATATTTGCACTGCTAGCAAACTTTGATGCCCAGTGGATGTAATATGTGTAATAGCCATGATAGCCTAGCGTAAGTTACTTGCTTATTTATTTCCTTGTTGTCTTGTTTATTTGTTTGCTTGTAGTCAATGCAGTTCTTTTTCCGCGGTTTGGCCGCAATAACCTATTTTTTAAACTAGGCCACAGTAACCAAGGGCTACATATTTACTATAGTTACCATGGGCCTCCTACGGGCCGTAGAAACAATGGGCCTTGTAAGGGCCGTAGAAACAATGGGCCTTCTACGGGTCGTAGCATCAAAGGGCCTTATACGAGCCGTAGCATCAATGGGCCTTATACAGGCCGTATGATCGATCGGCCAAACCTGGGCCAATAACAGACCGCATTATGGGCCGTAAACGGGCTAGATTTGGAATCGTCCGTTCATGGGCCGACAATAACGAGCCGTCGTTAATCGTCCGTATTTGATGATGCTGTGAAAATGGCCCAACGGATTAACGGGCCGCAAACGGGCCAATTGTAACCATGGGCTGAATTTGGCCCACAAGCAGAAAAGGCCAGTAACAGGCCGTAAGTAACCGAATGCTGGAAATAAGCCCAAGAATAAATGGGCCCTGAGAAGGCCGAAAGATAACACGGGTTGGAAACGGGCCAATGGAATAATGGGCCGTTAATGGGTATGAAGCGATACACTATTCATTGCGGGCCAGATTCACTACGGGCCTTTAATGGGCCAAGAGTTACAAATGGCCTCGTATGGGCCGAAAGACATCATGGGCCATAAATGTCCCGGAAGTTACAACGGGCTGGAGTCATATTGGACGGTCCAGATGAAGCTACTGGGCTTAATTCTGATAGGCCGTAATGGGCCATGAGTTAGGGGGCCGTAAATGGGCTATATAGGAACAGGCTTTCCGTGGGCTGGCCCGTTACCTTTTGACCAAGTCAAACAGGCTGGCCTTTTCACTGGAATGGGCCTCTGTTGGGCCGTGCCACATGTCGACCTATCATAGGCGCCTCCTGTCCAATGAATGGATGACATCTGTCCCAACGGTGAGCCAACACGTGTTTCCTCCGGCCAATGACAATTTTACACGTGGAAAATCCTCATTGGTCCAGGATGTTAACGGGTTATTGGATCCAAAACCGGACCCGATAGCTTAACGGTGACCCCTTTACAGTGGATGCCATGTGTTGGTCACCCTTGACGAAAGCACTTCCATGACGCGCGATTTATCATCATGGAAGTGGACAATTCCGTGATGATAATTTTGGTAATGTCATGGAACACTTCTACGACAACATAGGTATGACTATCTTGATTTTGTCATAAATTTGTCATGGATCTACATGCATGACAGAAAACATGACCTACTGTGACAAACACGTATCATCACGGAAGTGTATTTTTTTTGTAGTGTGAACATGTGTATCACTACGATCGAGATTCAACAAAATAGACCAGTCATCAAGGGTGCATGACCATAAAATGTATTACTCCTATAAATAGAACAACCATTATTCTTTGATTTAAATGAATAGCCATCTCGCATCAAACAAGATCCAGATATAATGTTCATGCTCAACGCTGGCACCAAGTAAGAATTATTCTGGTCTAAAACTAATCCCGAAGGTACATGTAGGGTAGCGTGCCGACGGCGATCACATCGACCTTGGAACCATTTCCAACGCGCATCATCACCTCGTCCTTAGCCAATCTTCATTTAATCTGTAACCCCTGTTTCGAGCTGCAAATATGAGCAACAGAACCAATATCAAATACCCAGGCGCTACTACGAGCATTAGTAAGGTACATATCAATAACATGTATATCAAATATACCTTTAACTTTGACATCCTTCTTATCCGCCAAATACTTGGGGCAGTTCTGCTTCCAGTGACCAGTCCCTTTGCTGTAGAAGCACTCAGTTTTAAGCTTAGGTCCAGACTTGGGCTGCTTCCTGGGAGCAGCACTTGCTTTCTATTCTTCTTGAAGTTCCCCTTCTTCCCTTTGCCCTTTTTCTTGAAACTAGTTGTCTAGTTAACCATCAACACTTGATGCTCCTTCTTGATTTCTACCTCCGCAGCTTTTAGCATTGCGAAGAGCTCAAGAATTGTCTTTTCCATCCCTTGCATGTTATAGTTCATCACGAAGCCTTTATATCTTCATGGCAGTGATTGAAGAACTATGTCAATGACACTATCATCAGGAAGATTAACTCCCAGCTAAGTCAAGTGGTTATGGTACCCAGACATTTTGAGTATGTGTTCACTGACAGAACTATTCTCCTCCATCTTGCAGCTATAGAACTTGTTGGAGACTTCATATCTCTCAACTCGGGCATTTGCTTGAAATATTAACTTCAACTCCTGGAACATCTCATATGCTCCATGACATTCAAAACGTATTTGAAGTCCCGATTCTAAGCCCTAAAGCATGGCACACTGAGCTATCGATTAGTCATCAGCTTTAGTCTGCCAGACGTTCATAACATCTGGAGTTGCTCCTGCAGCGGGCCTTGCAACTAGCGGTGCTTCCACAACGTAATTCTTCTGTGCAACAATGAGGATAATCCTCAAGTTACGGACCCAGTCCGAGTAGTTGCTACCATCATCTTTCAACTTAGCTTTCTCTAGGAATGCATTAAAATTCAAGGGAACGGTAGCACGGGCCATTGGTCTACAACAACATAGATATGCAAAAACTATCAGGACTAAGTCTGTGATAAATTAAAGTTCAATTAATCATATTACTTAAGAACTCCCACTTAGATAGACATCCCTCTAGTCATCTAAATGATCACGTGATCCATATCAACTAAACCATGTCCGATCATCACGTGAGATGGAGTAGTTTTCAATGGTGAACATATCTATATTGATCATATCTACTATATGATTCATGTTCAACCTTTCGGTCTCAGTATTCCGATGCCATATCTGCATTGCTAGTCTCGTCATGTTTAACCCGAGTTTTTTGCACGTGCAAAACAGGCTTGCACCCATAGAGCATATAGCTTATCACACCTGATCATCATGTGGTGTCTCGGCAGGACAAACGGTAGCAACAGTGCATACTCAGGGAGAACACTTATACCTTGAAATTTAGTGAGGGATCATCTTATAATGCTACTGCCAAACTAAGCAAAATAAGTGCATAAAAGATAAACATCACATGCAATCAAAATATGTGACATCATATGGCCATGATCATCTTGTGCCTTTGATCTCCATCTCCAAAGCACCGTCATGATCTCCATCATCACCGACTTGACACCTCGATCTCCATCATAGTTTCATTGTCGTCTCACCAACTATTCCTTCTACGACTATCGCTTCCACTTAGTGATAAAGTAAAGCAATTACATGGCAATTGCATTTCATAAAATAAAGCGACAATCATAAGGCTCCTACCAGTTGTCGATAACTTGTACAAAACATGATCATCTCATACAACAATTTATATCTCATCACGTCTTGACCATATCACATCACAACATGCCTTGCAAAAACAAGTTAGACGTCCTCTACTTTGTTGTTGCAAGTTTTACGTGGCTGCTATGGGCTTCTAGCAAGAACCGTTCTTACCTACGCATTAAAACCACAATGATTTTTCGTCAAGTGTGCTATTTTAACCTTCAACAAGGACCGACCATAGTCAAATTTGATTCAACTAAAGTTGGAGAAACAGATACCCGCCAGCCACCTTTGTGCAAAAGCACGTCGGTAGAACCGGTCTCATGAACGTGGTCATGTAATGTTTGTCTGGGCCACTTCATCCAACAATACCGCCGAATCAAAATAATATGGTTGTGGTAAGCAGTATGACTATTATGGCCCACAACTCTTAGTGTTCTACTCGTGCATATCATCTACACATAGACCTGGCTCGGATGCCACTGTTGGGAATGTAGCATGCAATTTCAAAAAAATCCTACGCTCACGCAAGATCTATCTAGGAGATGCATAGCAATGATATGGGGAGAGTGTGTCCACATACCCTCGTAGACCGAAAGTAGAAGTGTTAGTTTAACGCAGTTGATGTAGTTGAACGTCTTCACGATCCAACCGATCTTAGTACCGGATGTACGGCACCTCCGAATTCCGCACATGTTTAGCTCGATGACGTTCCTCGAACTCTTAATCCAGTAGAGGGTCGAGGGAGAGTTCTATCAGCACGACGGCGTCGTGATGGTGATGGTGATGTGATCTGTGCAGGCTTCGCCTAAGCCCTACGACGCTATGACCGGAGGAGTATACTATGGAGGGGGGCACCGCACACGGCTAAGAGAACAATTGATGTGTTATGGGGTGCCCCTGCCCTCGTATATAAAGGAGGGGATGAGGAGGCAGCCGGCTAGGAGGTGCGCGCCATGGGGGGGAGTCCTACTAGGACTCCACTCCTAGTAGGATTCGCCCCCCCCCCCCCTTTTTCCTTTCTTCACCGGAGGGGAAAAGGAAGGAGAGGGAGAGGGAGAGGAAAGGGGGGCCGCTGAAAGTGCGTTATATCGACTAGAGGGGGGTGAATAGGCGATTTTTATGAATTCTTCACTGAGAAATTTGCCGGTGAGGAAATTCCTTAGCGAAGAACTACTAGCAGCGAAATAAGTACTCAGAAGTAAGCATAACAGAATACAAGCATGGTCATCAAGATGAAATGAAGACAAGCACTGAGTACAGAGAGCGTAATCACAGGATAACACAAGGTGAAGACAAAGAGATTGAAGAAATTGATCTAAGGAAATTGAGAAAGTCTTTAGTCGAAGTCTTCAAACATAGATATGAACAAACACTCAACACAGTAATGAGGAAATGAAAGGGTTGAGGAAATAGAACCAGTTAGGTTGGTGAAGACAATGATTTGGTAGACCAGTTCCAACTACTGTCTCAGTTGTACGTCTGGTTGGAGCAGCTGAGTATTTAAACTCGAGGACACACAGTCCCGGACACCCAGTCGCTGAGCACGCAGCTCAGGACACCCAGCCCTCACCGTATTCTCCTTGAACTAAGGTCACACAGACCTCGTCCAATCACTCGTGGTAAGTCTTCAGGCGACTTCCAAACCTTCACAGACTTGGTCACTCGGCGATCCACAATTCCTCTTGGATGCTCTAGACCATGACGCCTAACCGTCTGGAAGAAGCACAGCCTTCAAAGGTAACAAGCGTCGGATCCATGCAGGATCAATTTCTTTAGTGATGCTCAATCACTTTGGGTTTGTAGGGGTTTGGTTTTGGGTTTTTCCTCACTCGATGATTTTCGCTCAAAGTCCTCGAAGGATGGGTTGCTCTCAAATGACAAGTGTCAAGTTCTCTCGGAGCAGCCCACCAGCTAGTGGTTGTAGGGGGCGGCTATTTATAGCCTAGGGAGCAGCCCGACATGATAAGACATAAATGCCCTTCAATGATATGACTGTTAGGTGGATAAGATATTTTGGGACAGCTGGCGCGCAGCACAGCAACGGTCGGAAATTTGACTCTCAAATTCCTCAAGGCTATCATGTTCCTCACTGTGTAGGCAATTCGCACTGGCGAATTCCTAACTCCTCAGTCAGAACAAATTCATCAACGACCAGAAGAACTTCGTCTCTGTCACTGAAGAAAGTGACTGAACTGTATGAGATTTCCAAAGGCTTCACTCGAAGGGATTGGTAGGTGTAGGATTTTTAGTTGAGCATCACATGGAAATTTTTCCTTAGTATTTCCTCGACCCCCTTTAATAGTACGGTGTTTCCTATGACTCAAGAAAGAGAAAATGAAACTACGAAAACAAAAGTCTTCACGCTACATGTTCCACAAATGAATACCAAGTCTTCAAGGTCACACCAATTTCTTCACTTTCGAAGTCTTCAGAATGTCTTCAGAATATCAAAGTCTTCAGTCGAAGAACTTAATTTTTAGGGGTCGACTTTCTCTGTAAATATCAAACTCCTCATAGACTTATAGACCTGTGTACACTCACAAACGCATTAGTCCCTTAACCTATAAGTCTTCAATACACCAAAATCACTAAGGGGCACTAGATGCACTTACAGCCGCGCCCCCTCCTCCTTGTCCTATTTGGACTCCCTAGGAGGGGGCGTGCTCCACACCCCCTGCGGGCTTCCCTCTCTCTCCCTAGGCCCATGTAGGCCCAATACTTCCCCGGGGGGTTCCGGTACCCCTCGGTACTCCGGTAAAATACCCGAACCACTCGAAACTCTTCCGATGTCCGAATACCACCTTCCAATATATGAATCTTTACCTCTCGACCATGTCGAGACTCCTCGTCATGTCCGTGATCTCATCCGGGACTCCGAAAAACTTTGGTCACCAAAACACACAACTCATAATACAAATCAGCATCGAACGTTAAGCGTGCGGACCCTATGGGTTCGAGAACTATGTAGACATGACCGAGACACATCTCCGGTCAGTAACAAATAGCGGAACCTGGATGCTCACATTGGTTCCTACATATTCTACGAAGATCTTTATCGGTCAAACCGCAATAACAACATATGTTATTCCCTTTGTCATCGGTATGTTACTTGCCCGAGATTCGATCGTCGGTATCATTATACCTAGTTCAATCTCGTTACTAGCAAGTCTCTTTACTCATTCCGTAATGCATCATCCCGTAACTAAATCATTAGTCATATTGCTTGCAAACCTTATAGTGATGTGCATTACCGAGATGGCCTAGAGACACCTCTCCGATACTCGGAGTGACAAATCCTATTCTCGATCTATGCCAACCCAAAAAACCTTCGAAGACACCTGTGGAGAATCTTTATAATCACCGAGCTATGTTGTGATGTTTGATAGCACACAAGGTGTTCCTCCGGTATTCGGGAGTTGCATAATCTCATATTGAGAGGAATATGTATAAGTCATGAAGAAAGCAATAGCAATAAAACTTAACGATCATTATGCTAGGCTAACAGATGGGACTTGTCCATGACACCATTATCTAATGATGTGATCCCGTTCATCAAATGACAACACATGTCTATGGTTAGGAAACTTAACAATCTTTGATTAACGAGCTAGTCCAGTAGAGGCATACTAGGACACTCTGTTTTGTCTATGTATTCACACATGTACTAAGTTTCCGGTTAATACAATTCAAGCATGAATAATAAACATTTATCATGATATAAGGAAATATAAATAACAACTTTATTATTGCCTCTAGGGCATATTTCCTTCACATGGAGTATTATAAGAAGCATTTATGACAGCTAATTGTTCATCAGGAAAGCTATCATCAATAGGCAGTGGGTCATCAAGAACATTTTCTAACCTAGACAAGTTGTCTGCAACAGGGTTCTTAGCTCCCTTTCTATCAATAATATGCAAATCAAATTCTTGTAATGAGAGAACTCGTCCAATAAGTCTAGGTTTAGCATCTTTCTTTTCCATAAGATACTTAATAGCAGCATGATCAGTGTGAACAGTTACTTTGGAATCAACAATATAAGATCTGAACTTATCACAAGCAAATACAACTGCTAATTTTTTTCAGTAGTAGCATAATTTCTTTGGGCACTGTCTATAGTTTTACTAGCATAATGAATAACATTCAATTTCTTATCAACTCTTTGCCCTAGAACAGCACCAACAACATAATCACTAGCATCACACATAATTTCAATGGGTAAATTCCAATCAGGTGGCTGAAGAATAGGTGCAGAAATCAAGACTTCCTTAAGTATTTCAAATCCTTCAACACAATCATCATCAAAAACAAAACGAACATCTTTTTGCAAGAGATTATTGAGAGGCCTAGACATTTCAGGGAAGTCTTTAATAAACCTCCTATAGAAACCAGCATGACCAAGGAAACTTCTTATACCTTTGATATCTTTAGGACACGACATCTTTTCAATAGCATCTACTTTAGCTTTATCAACTTCAATACCTCTTTCAGAAATTTTATGCCCCAAGACAATACCTTCATTAACCATAAAGTGTCATTTCTCCCAATTCAAGACAAGATTAGTTTCTTCACATCTCCGCAAAACTCGATCAAGGTTGCTTAAGGAATCATCAAAAGAAGTTCCATAAACGGAGAAATCATCCATGAAAACCTCAATAATCTTTTCACAAAAATCAGAGAATATAGAAGTCATACACCTTTCAAAGGTAGTAGGTGCATTGCATAAACCAAAAGGCACATGTCTGTAAGCAAAAGTACCGAAAGGGCAAGTAAAGTATTATTTTCCTGATCATCTTTTGGCATAGGTATTTGAGAAAAACCAGAATAACCATCTAGAAATAAAAAAATGTGTATGTTTGTACAGTCTTTCTAGCATTTGATCAATAGAAGGTAGAGGGTAATGATCCTTTCTAGTAGCTTTATTCAATTTACAAAAATCAATTTCCATTCTATAACTTGTAACAATTCTTTCTGGAATCAATTCATTCTTGTCATTAGGAATAACGACAATACCTCCCTTGGGACTTACCCATCTACTATCAGCAATAGGATAAATTATACCTGCCTCCAGAAGCTTTAGTATTTTATTTCTTACCACTTCCTTCATCTTAGGATTTAACCGTCGTTGGTGATCAAAAACCGGTTTAGCATCTGGCTCCAAATTAATTTTGTGCTGACATAGAGTGGGACTGATGCCCTTAAGATAATCAAGAGTATATCCAATAGCGGCACGGTGCTTCTTCAGTTTTCAATAATTTCTTTTCTTCATGCTCTGAAAGGTTAGCACTAATAATAACAGGATATATCTACTTTTCATCTAGATAAGCATATTTCAAAGTATCTGGTAATTGTTTAAGCTCAATCACAGGATCATCCTTGGGCGGAGGAGGATCCCCAAGGATTTCAACATGCAAATTATGTTTCAAAACAGGCCCTTTATTAAAGAATATTTCATCTATTTCCCTTCTTTCTTTCATAAACATATCATTTTCATGATCTAGCAAATATTGTTCTAAAGAATCAGTAGGAGGCACGACAATACAACCAAGACCAATAACTTCATCCTTACTATGCAATTCTTTATCATGGGGTTGTCTACAAAATATAGAGAAAATAAAATCATGAGACATATCCCCTAAACCAACAGTAATTATATCTTTCTCATAGTCTATGTTAGCATTAACAGTATTCAAGAAAGGTCTACCAAATATAATGGGACAAAATCATCTTGTGGGGAACCAAGAACAAGAAAATCAGTAGGGTATTTAATCTTCGCACACAAGACTTCAACATCTCTGACAATCCCAATTGGTGATATAGTATCTCTATTGGCAAGCTTAATAGTAACATCAATATCTTCTATCTCAGCAGGTGAAGTATCATTCATAATTTCTTGGTACAAGGTATAAGGGCACTCACACTAGCACCCACATCACAAAAGCCATGATAACAATGATCTCCTATTTTAACAGAAAAAACAAGCATGCCAACAACAGGTCTATGTTTATCTTTAGTATCAGGTTTAGCAATTCTAGCAGCTTCATCACAGAAAGAAATAGCATGCCCTTCAATATTATGAACCAAGAGATCTTTAATCATTGCAATACTAGGTGCAACTTTAATTTGTTCAGGGGGTGTAGGTGTTCTAGTATAACTCTTACGAACCACAGTTGAAGCTTTAGCGTGATCCTTTATTCTAACAGGAAAAGGTGGTTTCTCAATATAAGAAGTAGGAACAATAGGATCAACATTATAAGTAATAGTTTCTTCTTCAACTTTAATAGGTTCTACTACTTTAACTTCAATGGGAGGATGATATTTGAACCACTTCTCCTTAGGGAGATCAATATGAGTAGAAAAAGATTCACAGAAAGAAGCTACTATCTCAGAGTCAAGTCCATATTTAGTGCTAAAATCACGAAAAGCATCAGTATCCATAGGAGATTTAACACAATCAAACTTAAGGTTTATACCTAACTCCTTACCTTCGTCGAGTTCCCAATCTTTAGAGTTGCATTTAATTCTTTCCAATAAACCCCATTTGAATTCAATATCCTTCTTCATAAAAGAACCAGTACAAGAAGTATCTAGCATGGAGCGATCATTATGAGAAAGCCAAGCATAAAATTTTTGAATAATAATTTCTCTTGAGAGTTCATGATTGGGGCATGAATAGAACATTGACTTAAGCCTCCCCCGAGCTTGAGCGATACTTTCTCCTTCACGAGGCCAAAAATTATGTATATAATTCTGATCATGATGAACCAGATGCATAGGATAAAACTTCTGATGAAATTCGAATTTCAATCGGTTGTAGTTCCAAGATCCAATATCATCACATATCCTAACCATGTCAATGCTTTTCCCTTCAAAGATAAAGGGAAAACCTTCTTCTTGACAACATCCCCGGGCATACCTGCAAGCTTAAATAATCCACAAACTACATCCACATAGATTAGGTGCAAATCAAGAAGTAATGTTCCATCTCCTGCATAAGGATTAGGTAGTAGTTTCTCTATCGTGCCCGAAGGAATTTCATAATAAATATTTTCAGTAGGTGCAGTAGGTTGAGGAGCAACTCTTTGCTCTTCCAGCCGAGGTGAAGATACCCCGAACAAGCCCCTCAAAGGATTATTTTCCATAGTAACAAGTGACAGTAAATTTCAGCACACTATATAAATGTTCCCTTACCAAATTCCACTTACCAAAGGTGCTTCACTCCCCGGAAACAGCACTAGAAAAGAGTCTTGATGACCCATACACTACTAGAAAAACGGCTATAGCTAATATGGACATTAATGGTGCACTATACATGTGGTGCGCCACTGCTATATAGCAGTGGCGCACCATGTGTAGGTGCGCCATTAGTAACCAAACCAGTAATGGCGCACCAGGTGAAAAGTGCGCCATTACAAAGTTTGACCAAGGTTTGACCCAGGCATACACATAGTAATGGCGCACCTTTACAAAGTGCGCCATTACTATGTGTATGACTGGGTCAAAACTTGGTCAAACTTAGTAATGGCGAACTTTGCATAGGTGCGCCATTACTATGTCAAACTTAGTAATGGCGCACCTATACAAAGTGCGCCATTACTAAGTTTGACCAAGGTTTGACCAAGTGGTACACATAGTAATGGCGCACTTTGTGAAGGTGCGGCATTACTAACTTTCAAATGCACACACCCCTGGACCGCCTTTTCAGTTTTAAAAAAATAAATGAAATTGATGGAAATGTCAAAAAAATAAAATAAAATAAGTTTCCCATGTGATATGTGGTCTAGTTGTTGGGAAAATTTACAAATATGAATTTCGACTTTATTTGCAAAATCTCTCTAGAATTTGTAAAATGGGCATAACTTTTGCATACGAACTTGGACTAAAAAGTTTTTTATATGAAAAATCATCTACTCGAAAAGTTACATCCGAATTCAACGGGGGCAACCTTGTTGAACATTTTTAGAATCCCCAAAAACCTAACAGAATAAAATATATGGGGCTTTTAAGATCTAGAGGGGGAAAAAGAAAAAAATTCAAACTTAGTAATGGCGCACCATTTGCTAGGTGCGCCACTAGTAACAGGAAAAAAATTGGTTTCGATTTTTTTCTTGGAAAAAATGTTGAAAATATGATACGTAATATGACGGGGAAGTTTGAAATATTTTTTCAAAATTTCATCATACTCATGAACATGAACAAAGTCCTAGACATCAACAAGGTTTTTAATAGGATTGATATGATAGATATATCAACAAGTGCTTGTTAAGTGAGCTGGTGCTGGGGTTGGATAGAACTGCGAAGTTAAGCATGCTCGGGCTGGAGTAGTGTGAGGATTGGTGACCTTCCGGGGAGTTTGACCACGGAGTGCGATTTGACTTGAGATTAAGCATATTGACCCGAGATTAAGCCATAGTGACCCGAGATTAAGAAAAAAAAACAAAACAAATTCTGAAAAAAAAATTCTGAATTTTTTTTTGTAAAAAAATTGCTAGTAATGGCACACTTCTAGGCATAGTAATGGCACACTATAGGTGCGCCATTAGTATTTGTTACTAGTGGTGTGATAATAGTGGCGCACCTATAGTGCGCCATTAATGGCAAAAATAGGTGCGCCACTAATAGGCCTTTTTCTAGTAGTGATAAGTATATGGGATCTATCATAGTCCTTTCGATAAGTAAGAGTGTCGAACCCAACAAGGAGTAGAAGGAAATGATAAGCGGTTTTCAGCAAGGTATTCTCTACGAGCACTAAAATTGTCGGTGATAGATAGTTGTATGATGAGATAATTCGTAACGAGTAACAAGTAAGAAAAGTAAACAAGGTAGAGAAAGGTGGCCCAATCATTTTTGTAGAAAAGTACAAGCCTGGATGAACTCCTATATAAAGCAAAGCGCTCCCGAGGACACGTGGGAATTGTGGTCAAGTTAGATTTCATCATGCTCATATGATTCGCGTTCATTACTTTGATAGTTGGATATGTGGGTGAACTGGTGCTTGGGTGCTGCCCTTCCTTGGACAAGCCTCCCACTTATGATTAACTCCTCTCGCAAGCATCCGCAAGTACGAAATAAGAATTAGGATAAATCTAACCATAGCATGAAACATATGAATCCAAATCAGCCCCTTACGAAGCAACACGTAAACTAGGATTTAAGCTTCTGTTACTCTAGCAACCCATCATCTACTTATTACTTCCCAGTGCCTTCCCCTAGGCCCAAATGATGGTGAAGTGTCATGTAGTCAACATTCGCATAACACCACTAGAGGAAAGACAACATACATCTCATCAAAATATCGAACGAATACCAAATTGACATGATTACTTATAACAAGACTTCTCCCATGTCCTCAGGAACAAACATAACTACTCACAAAGCATATTCATGTTCATAATCAGAGAAGTATTAATTATCATTAAGGATCTGAACATATGATCTTCCACCGAATAAACCAACTAGCATGAACTACAAGGAGTAATCAACACTACTAGCAACCGACACGTACCAATCTAAGGTTTTGAGACAAAGATCGGTTACAAGAGATGAACTAGGGTTTGAGAGGAGATGGTGTTGGCGAAGATGTTGATGGAGATTGACCCCCTCTCGCTGAGAGGAACGTTGGTGATGACGATGGCGATGATTTCACCCTCCCGGAGGGAAGTTTCCCCAGGAGAACAGCTCTGCCGGAGCCCTAGATTAGTTCTGCCCAAGTTCCGCCTCGAGACGGCGGCACTTCATCATGAAAGCTTCCTTTTGATTTTTTTCCAAGGAAAAACACACCATATAGCAGAAGATGGTTGTCGGGGGCGTGCCAGGGGGCCCACAAGAACAGAGGGCGTGCCCTCCACCCTTATCAATGGCAGGTGGCCTCCTCTGGTTCTTTTTTCGCCCAATATTTTTTATATATTCCAAAAATATTCTCCATGAAGTTTTAGGACTCTAATATTTGCTCCTTTTCCAGTACAAAATTCCAGCTGCCGACATTCACCCTCTTCATGAAAACCTTATAAAATAAGAGAGAAAAGGCATAAGTATTGTGATATAATGTGTAGTAACAGCCAATAATGCAATAAATATCAATATAAAACCATGATGCAAAATGGACGTATCAAGGGGGATTCGATCACAGAGGGCATCTACATCAACCTTGCTGCCCTTTCGATGATGTGTGAGTAGTTTACCATGGACCTAAGGGTCCATAGCTAGTAGCTAGATGGCTTCTTGTCTCTCTTTGATCTTCAATACAATGTTCTCCTTGATGTTCTTGGAGATCTATTCGATTAATCTTCTTTTGTGGTGCGTTTGTTGAGATCCGATGAATTATGGATTTATGATCAGATTATCTATCAATATCATTTGAGTCTTCTCTGAACTCTTTTATGCATGATTGAGATAGCTTTGTATTTCTCTCTGATCTATCGATTTGGTTTGGCCAACTAGATTGGTTTTTCCTGAAATGGGAGAGGTGCCAACTAGATTGGTCCTCACCCAGTGATAGTAGGGGTAGCGAGACACGTATTGTAGTTTTGCCATAAAGGATAAAAATATGGGGTTTATGCCATATTGCTTGAGTTTATCCCTCTACATCATGTCATCTTGCTTAAGATGTTACTCTATTCTTATGAATTTAACTTAATACTCTAGATGCAGGCAGGAGTCGGTCGATGTGCGGAGTAATAGTAGTAGATGCAGAATCGTTTCGGTCTACTTGTCACGGACGTGATGCCTATATTCATGATCATTGCCTTAGATATCGTCATAACTATGCGCTTTTCTATCAATTGCTCAACAGTAATTTGTTTACCCACCGTATGTTTTCTTCAAGAGAGAAGCCTCTAGTGAAACCTATGGCCCCCAGGTCTATTTTCCATCATATACTTTTCAGATCTATAAACCAAAAACCCAAGAATACCTTGCTGCAATCTATCTATATTTACTTTTTTTACTCTTTTACTGATCTTTTATACCTATCTTATTAGATCTCACTCTTGTTCGTGACCGTGAAGGGATTGACAACCCCTTTTTCGCGTTGTGTGCAAGTGTTTGTTAGTTTGTGCAGATGTGTATATTGGAGACTTGCTTGTGCCTCCTACTGGATTGATACCTTGGTTCTTAACTGAGGGAAATACTTATCTCTACTTTGCTGCATCACCCTTTCCTCTTCAAGGGAAAAATCAACGCAAGCTCAAGAAGTAGCATGTGTTTGTTGAGATCCGATGAATTGTGGTCTTATGATCACATTATCTATGAATATTATTTGAGTCTTCTCTGAACTCTTTTATGCATGATTAAGATAGCTTTGTATTTCTCTCCTATCTACTGATTTGGTATGGCCAACTAGATTGATCTATCTTGCAGTGGGAGAGGTGCTTTGTTTTGGGTTCAATCTTGCGGTGTCCTCACCTAGTGACAGTAGGGGTAGCGAGGCACGTATTGTACTGTTGCCATTAAGGATAAAAATATTGGTTTTTACCATATTGATTGGATCTATCCCTCTACATCATGTCATTTTGCTTGAGGCGTTGCTCCGTTCTTGTTAACTTAATACACTAGGTGCATGCTGGATAGCGGTCGATGTGTGGAGTAATAGTAGTATATCCAGAATCGTTTCCGTCTACTTGTCACGGACGTGATGCCTACATTCATGATCATTGCCTTAGATATCATCATAACTCTACGATTTTCAATCAATTGCTCAACAGTAATTTGTTCACCCACTGTATGCTTTCTTCAAGAGAGAAGCCTCTAGTGAAAGCTATGCACCCCGAGTCTATTTTTACCATAATATTTTTAGATATATAAAACCAAAAATCAAAAAATACCTTGCTGCAATTTATTTACCTTTATTTACTTTTACCGTTTTACTTGTCTTTTATACCTATCTCTATTAGATCTCACTCTTGCTAGTGACCGTGAAGGGATTGACAACCCTTTTTTCGCATTGTGTGCAAGTGTTAGTTAGTTTGTGGAGGTGCATCTATTGGGGACTTGCTTGTGCCTCCTACTAGATTGATACCTTGGTTCTTAGCTAAGGGAAATACTTATCTCTACTTTGCTGCATCACCCTTTCCTCTTCAAGGGAAAAATCAACACAAGCTCAAGAAGTAGCAGGAAGAATTTCTGGTGCCGCCGCCGGGGAGGTTCTACATCAAGCCTACCAAGTACCTATCATAAACTCTCATCTCTTGCATTTACATTATTTGCCATTTCCGTCTCGTTTTCCTCTCTCCCACTTCTAAAATGTTTTCAGAAAAAACACAAAAATATTTGCCTTTTTATTCGCCTTCTTTCCGTATGTCTTTTCTTTTTCTTTTTGTTTTCTTGTGCGCTAGATTACTTGCTTTGTCACGACGTCTCAAGAAAATACCAAGTTGTGTGATTTTTCCAACACTAATAAAAATGATTTTATTATTACTTCGATTGCTCCCGCCACTAGTGTGAAATCTTATAAAATTAATGCCGTTTTTTGAATCTTGTTATGAAAACAATTTTCTGGTAGTCCTAATGAAGATGTCATGGGGACACCGACCTACATAGTCGAAGCCATCGGTTACATGTGCACAGTGATCCCAAGGATCAATGCTCACTATACACTACAGACTGAATATCAAGAGTTTACATCCATTACATACCGACTTACATAAGTAGGACCATTATGGCCAAGTCTTGAATAAATTACCGCAACGGAAATCTTTGTCGATAACTTGGACCCACGCCATCTGCCTTTACCCTACAAGCATTCAGACTGGGAAAGCGTCCTAGCTTGCATGATCATCACCAAAGAACTCTTCTTCGTATTCCCTCTCTTCTAGGACTGTCCAAGTAAATAGCCAGGGACAAGCCAGTGAGTACATTTGAATTTACTCGCAAGCAACCCGAGAGTGATAACAGAACAAATATGCAAGGCTCTATTGCTAAATTGGCATTTTGCGAAAAGCTAGTATTACTTATGCAAGTATGATCAACATTTATTAAGGTCATGAATGTGTCTGCAACAAGTATCAAGGGGTTACAGACATCAACGTCGAGGACGAGTCATAAACAACTCAGCCTCAAGCTCATCGTAACTTCCTCACAAATCGGATCAACAATTCTGCCAAATTGTGTTGTTTTTCAGAAACATATGGACATAGTCTAAGGAGCACCACCCAACTATCCTTGACCATGGACACAGCTATTCTAATAGTTTGACTCTCTACAGAGGTTGCACACTTTACCCCACAAGATCCCGAGAAATCCCATGTCAGCCACGACCCGTGGTACCTCAAGTACCCGGGGTGAGCAGCCGATCACTACCTTTCCCTAGAAGCCACCAACATGGAGTCCAGTCGATTGATACCATCCCCCATGCCACAACCATGCTCACATGTTTAATTCTGTGGAGTCGCGCTCCCATATTCAACACATAGCACATGCACGGGGGTACCAACGGTGTGTTCGATGCCCTAACAAAACAATCATGGCCGCCCTACCAGGCACGACCCCGTCCCGAGAGCGACCACGCCACTCCCGTCACTAGTAATGCGGGCTCCAAGCTAGCGTGGACTAGGTAATCAATAATGCCTTTTCCCATATAAAGGTAGAGTGGTTGTGCATGTTTGGTCGGGACTGTTAACATATAATTTTTTATTGTTCCATGCTATTATATTATCATTCTTGGATGTTTTATAATAATTTTATAGTCATTTTATATCATTTTTTGGTACTAACCTATTAACATAGTGCCAAGTGCCAGTTGCTGTTTTTTGCATGTTTTCTACATCGCAGGAAATCAATACCAAATGGAGTCCAAATGCAGCGAGACTTTTTGTGGATTTTTTTATGGACCAGAAGACATCCAGTGGGCTGAGAAGCACCTGGGGGGTGCTCTGAGGGGAGCACAACCCACCAGGGCGCGCCTGGAGGCCCAGGCACGCCTTGGTGGGTTGTGCCCACCTCGGGTGCCTCCCGAACCATCTCTTTACTCTATAAATACCCCCAAATTCCAGAAACCCTAGGGGAGTCGACGAAAATCTATTACTGCCGCCGCAAGTTCCAGAACCACCAAATTCAATCTAGACACCATCACGGAGGGGTTCATCATGTCCATTGGTGCCTCTCCGATGATGCGTGAGTAGTTCTTTGTAGACCTACGGGTCTGTAGTTAGTAGCTAGATGGCTTCCTCTCTCTCTCTCTCTTTTGATTTTCAATACAATAGTCTCTTGGAGATCCATATTATGTAACTCTTTTTGCACTGTGTTTGTTGGGATCTGATGAACTTTGAGTTTATGATATTTATCTTTTTATCCATGAAAGTTATTTGAGTCTTCTTTGATCTCTTATATGCATGATTGCTTATATCCTCGTATTTCTTCTCCGATATTTGGGTTTTGTTTGGCTAACTTGATCTATTAATCTTGCAATGGGAAGAGGCGCTTTGTGATGGGTTCGATCTTACAGTGCTTGATCCCAATGATAGAAGGGGAACCGACACGTATGTATCGTTGCTATTGAGGATAACAAGATGGGGTCTGTTTCTAAATAGATCTTGTTTACATCATGTCATCGTTCTTATTGCATTACTCCATTTTTCCATGAACTTAATACACTAGATGCATGCTGGATAGCGGTCGATGTATGGAGTAATAGTAGTAGATACAGGCAGGAGTCGGTCTACTAATCTTGGACGTGATGCCTATATAATGATAATTGCCTGGATATCATCCTGATTATTTGAAGTTATATCAATTGCCCAATAGTAATTGGTTTACCCACCGTTTGCTATTTTTCTCGAGAGAAGCCACTAGTGAAATCAACGGCCCCCCGATCTCTTCTTTATTATATTTGCCTTTGCGATCTATTTTATCTGCCTTTATTTTCATATCTATTAAACCAAAAATACAAAAATACCTTGCTGGAATTTATTTTATCTCACGTTCTCGTGAGATCTATCTATCAAATTATTACAACTCTCTCACGTTCGTTTGCCAATTTCTGGCGCCCTTATCCGAAAGGGATTGACAACTCCTTTAATACGTCGGGTTGCGAGTATTCACTCGTGCGCGTGGTGCTAAAAACAGTTTTTAACCCCTTTCCGCAACAGCATTCGAAACCGTCGCCAAGTGAGTGTGGGCGACAGGGGGGTCCTTCCCACACGACCCAGAAACCGTCGGGGATATGCCCTCCTGGCACACACGCTCAGCAAAATGAGGTCGTATGCGACCGGCGAGCACTCAAATATAGACATACGTATAGTAGTGCTCAAAAAAATACAAGACGAAATCATTTCAAGTTGTAAGTACATCCTACACAGTCAGTCACCTCTAAACGTTTCCGTTCGTATATACATCCCACACAGTCACTCCAAGGAAAACGTTTGCGCAAGGTGGCGTAACGCAAACAGTTTTCTAGAGAATGTTGTGTGTGATTGTTCATTGACCCAACACGGTTTATTCCTAGAAACTGTGTGCATTGCCTCAGGTAATCGCCCACGGTGTTTTCTCATTAACCGTTTGCAATAGGAAAACCCAATTAGCAAGCTAATTGGCCAATTAGCGGGCTAATTGCCCTATTATTAATAATACATTTACTAATCTAATTGACATTCATATTAAGCACATAATATATTCCATTTCCATATTAAGGAAGCAGGATTTCATAATTGAAATACATCGGAGTACAACATGATATAGCTTCAGCACGTAGCTACCCCATTACACAACTGCACTAGCAGGAAGTTTCACATGCAACATCTAGAACCTTTTGAAATTAGCGTCATAGACGGTACATAGAGAGATGCATCTCATCTGGAAAACTGCTAAAGTGGAAGGCCAATATTGAGCCTTCAATCATATTGAAGGTCTTTGCAGCTTTAGGCCAGTTCCTGTGGATGATTGACCATCCATCCTTCGACCCCTTCAGGAACACTTCAATATTGAACCGTGGGTATTGTTTGAAAAGTTTCCTCGCCTCCTGACCACAGAGGTGGTTTGAGAGGTAATCAGTGAACCCTGAAAACAAGGATGTGCATAAATATCTTCTCTATATTGGAAATTGGGAAAGGAATAAAAAAAGGCAAGGTATAATAGTTAGTACAATCTTGTAAACCTCAGTGCTTCCCATTGTTTCCCTGCAACACATATAAGGTAGTTAGTCATCAGGTTAAGTAAGGGTTCGCATGCTATTAGTAAAATATGTTGATGAAAAATAAGCACATTGCAGATTCATCGGATTAATTCAAGCCACATGGAAAACCCATTTATCCAAACCAAGGATGATTAAGAACTAGGACATATAGCACTTGTATATGTTTCTCATGTATTAAGTGCAGCCAAATTCGATTTATATATTCCTCACATGGTATACAATAAGAGAATGCATCCACAACAATTGAACATCGCATTGTAGAATTGAACCAAGCAGTTAACTAAACACCACAACAAATGAACAAAACGTTAACTGAGCACCACATTGCACAATATAACATACTCCTAATAGAAGATTAGACCGTTAACCAAACCAAACATGCTTAACAACTTGGAAATATAGCAATTGTATTTGTTTCTCATGTATTTAGTACATCCAAATTTGATTTATTTCTCATGTGGTATACAATAACAGAATGCAGCCATAACAATTGAACATCGCATTGCAGAATTGAACCAAGCAGTTAACTAAACACCGCAAAAAATGAACCAAACGTTAACTGAGCACCACATTGCACACTATAACATACTCATCATAGAAGATCAGATAGCTAACCAAACCAAGCATGCTTAACAACTTCGGAAATATTGCACCCTGAAGAATTGAACATCACATTTGCACAATTGAACTAAGTAGTTAATTGAACACCACATTGCACGACATATAGAACATATACACTATAGCAGAAGATTGCATGGTAAAAGTAGATAGCACAATTCACTAGAATTTGTTAAGGAAAGGTAGTAGTTAGCAAACTGAACATGGGTCCTTATAGTGAGCTAATAAGACAAGCTACTCCTCATTGTCGGAGATATCAATGACGATTAGCTTCTTGGACATGGAAGAGGGCGAGTCCTCCGCATCGTGGGTGCCCTCATTGTAGTGGTGAGTTGTCTGAGCCGCAACGAGCACCAACCTGCTGGCTCTCAAGATGAGGTAAGCACGTGCACGCTGAGAAAACACCTCGTAGTCTTCGTTGAAGGCACCGACGGTGGCCTCGAGAAAATGCCATGAATTGTCATTTAAAGCAGCCAACCGCATCGCGGCGTCGGCGCACGAGGCGTCAAAGGTGGCCTCGACGGCGAGGTGCTCCTCCAAGATCTGGGGGTCGGCGTGAATGGAATCCATCGCAACCTCATCCGCGCGTGCAACCGGGATTTGTTTCTCCGCTGCCAAATGCTCCTTGAGATCCTGGCTATACTGCGTGCACCATGGCTGAGGCCAGCGCTTATTTGGTGGAGGGGTCGGTGATTTGGGTTGAAGGTGTTGCACTCACGCCGGCGGTCGGGGCATGTGGGATGCGGAAGGATGAGGAGGATGGGGGTCGGGTGTGGATTACCTGCCTAGATAGGCGAGGCCGAGCAGCATGAAGGAGGGTCGCCGGCGAGGAGGCGACGGTGCAAGCAAGGAGTGAAGGTTTCAACTTGGAAAGGAAGGCGAAAACAGGGGAAATGTGGCTTTTGGTAAGGGGAAGGGGGCGGGGAGGTATATATTTCCTCGGAAGCCGAAAATTTGGAATCGCTTCAGCGAAAAACTGGCGCGCTAAGTGTCATCACACACGGTCCCCTATTTAGAGCGGGCTGTGGACAGTAGCCATCGCACCTTCTCACGTAAGCCGTATGCGTACTATAATCTGATGGTGCTCCAAGATATTTTGTGTTGCATCTCACACAGTTGGTTATAATAAACTGAGTGGGATCTACTTGATTTTTCGTCTTGATTTGAATTACATAATGGGGTCACAGCGGCCATGGACGGTGTTTTAATTGCTAGACCCTTGTATCTGCAGTGATCATAAAGAATTGGAATTATTCATGGTTCATTTTGACATTTTTATGCATTAAGTGAGTTTTCAATGCATTTATGTGCATAATTCAAATTTGAACTACATGCACATGCTCCAGTACATATAAATTGGTTGAAAAGTCAAATCTTTTGTCCTTGGGTGCATGCTTAGGTCCCATGTAAGAAATGGGAATGAATGTCAAACACCCTGCCACCATCACTCGGCCGCAAACATTGAGATACCTGGTTTTTAAATTCTAGTAAATCCAAAACTTGTCTGAAATTCATGAAACTTCGCATGCTATCATGGAGCGGCATCAACAAATCATGGTAAATTTTTTGTCCCATTTGGGGCAGGTTTGGGTATATGCTTCTCACAAACCAGACCTTCTCACAACAAGCATGATGGTTTCGATAGGGAATGCCCCACCTTTGGGAACGAAGCGATATCCATTGCCTCTTATTGCTTTCAAAACTTTTCTCGTGTCAACATAGAACAACAGGAGTGTTGTGTTATTTTTTGTGATTTTTCGGGGTTCGTTTGGACATTTTTATGCATTAAGTGAGTTTTCAATGCATTTATGTGCATAATTCAAATTTGAACTACATGCACATGCTCCAGTGCATACAAATTGGTTGAAAAATCAAATCTTTTGTCCTTGAGTGCATTCTTAGGTCCCATGCAAGAAATGGGAATGAATGTCAAACACCCTGCCACCGTCACTCGGCCGCAAACATTGAGATACCTGGTTTTTAAGTTCTACTAAATCCAAAACTCGTCTGAAATTCATGAAACTTCGCATGCTATCATGGAGCAGCATCAATATGCCGTGGTAAATTTTTTGTCCCATTTGGGGCAGGTTTGGGTATAAGCTTCTCACGAACCAGAGCTTCTCACAATAAGCATGATGGTTTCGGTAGGGAACGCCCCACCTTTGGGGATGAAACGACATCCATTGCCTCTTATTGCTTTCAGAAAAATTCTCGTGTCAACATAAAACAACAGGAGTGTTGTGTTATTTTTTGTGATTTTTTGGGGTTCGTTTGCACATTTTTATGCATTGAGTGAGTTTTCAATGCATTTATGTGCACAATTCTAATTTGAATTACATGCACATGCTCCACTGCATATAAATTGGTTGAAAAATCAAATATTGTCCTTGGGTGCATGCTTAGGTCTCATGCAAGAAATGGGAATGAATGTCAAACACCCTGCCACCGTCACTTGGCCGCAAACATTGAGATACTTGGTTTTTAAATTGTAGTAAATCCAAAACTCGTCTGAAAATCATGAAACTTGGCATGCTATCATGGAGCGGCATCAACATGCCGTGGTAAATTTTTTATCCCATTGGGGGCAGGTTTGGGTAGATGCTTCTCAAAAACCAGAGCTTCTCACAACAAGCATGATGGTTTCGATAGGGAACGTCCCACCTTTGGGGACGAAACGATATCCATTGCCTCTTATTGCTTTCAAACTTTTTCTCGCGTCAACATAGAACAACAGGAGTGTTGTGTCAGTTTTTGTTATTTTTTGTGGTTCGTTTGGACATTTTTATGCATTAAGTGAGTTTTCAATGCATTTATGTGCATAATTCAAATTTGAACTACATGCACATGCTCCACTTCATATAAATTTGTTGAAAAATCAAATCTGTGTCTTTGGGTGCATGCAAGAAATGGGAATGAATTTCAAACACCAGGGCACCGTTGATTACCGACAAACGTTGAGATACTTTGTTTTTGAATTCTAGTAAATCTAAACTCGTCTGAAATTCATGAAACTTGGCATGCTATCATGGAAGGGCACCCGACATGCTCTGGTATTTTTCGTGTCCATTTTGAGAGAAGGCGCACTCGAATAATGACAACCAACAAAGGCATTTTGAAAACATAGCTGCCACTTTAATATCTCGAACGTTTGTATAATTCAAACCGTGTGCGTTCTATTAACCATTCACGTGACACCACGTGTCTTTGTTTTAATGGCTATAGGAGGTGTCGTGTGGACAGCTGCTTGACTGAACGGGAGGCGTGCGGGCGCAGTCCGGTGCGCAGGCTGACCGGGAAGCGTACAAGCTATTCAACACAGGATCTGTGCATCTCGTCAACACAAACGATTCAGATTACGGTGTGCAAATTAAAGCCAGACTTCGGCGCTAATCCAAGAGACACTGTGATTTGTCAAAATATGCCGCTAAAAATCAATATCACTATCTATTTTTTGCAACTAACATTCAGTAATTAAGCATAGATTTTATTCATACTAGAGACTAAGCAGTCGTTCTCACCGGGAAGCGAGACAGCCTTGGACCGTCGCCCGCCTCGCTCCCACTGGTCTATATTAATGGCACCGCCGAGCGGCCGCACCGAACCATCCTCGCCACACACACAATTCTTCTCTCTTCGCCTGCATGCTCGACGCCGCTCTGAGTCTCAAAGCCGTCAGTGTACGAGGATGCCGCCAAAGCGCCCCAACGGAGGGAATGGCAACGTCGGGGCTGCTGTAGCACTGGACCATAGTGTGAATATGGAGACACAGGTTTCCTTCGCTGCTGACAAGGTGGAGAATGAGGCTGCCAACAAGCGGAGGCCGGACGAGAAAGAACCGCAAGCGACTCCAGTAGGCCTAGACTTCATCAACAACCTCCCTGATGATATGTTGATAGTCATGATATCCCTCCTCCCAATCAAATATCGGGTAAGGACAACCGCCCTTTCCCGGCGGTGGCGCCCCATATGGCTCCACACCCCTATCGACCTCCTCGACGCCCACAAGCTCTACCATGGGTATCGCCAAAGCTTGGATGCATTCTCCCAGATCCTCGGCAGTCACGATGGCCCAATCAAAGGCCAGGCAAGTTCCGTTCCAATGGCAAGGACCGAGGCAAGCTTGACGAGTGGTTCCGATCCCCCACCATAGATCAGCTTGAGAAGCTAAGTTATAATGATGGGCATATGCACTTGCTGCCAACGTCCACACTCCGCTTCGCGCCCATGCTGCGCCTCTCCAAGTTCATGAATTGCCACCCCCCTTAATGACGCGCTCACTCTTTTCCTACCACGACTGAAGCACCTCGAGCTCATCGCGGTCCGCTTCCCAAAGGATGACATGGAGCGCCTGCTCCGAGGATGTACTGCACTTGAATTCCTTCGTCTTCAGGCGATGAATTGGTCGAGTACCTTGCACATCACCTCTAGGACTCTCTGGACTATCTATGCGTGTTGTTGGTGCTGCAACAAGAGATCACAAAAGGTGGACCACAATATGGTCATCCAGGACACACCTTCACTCGAGAGATTACTTGTAGTTGATCAACAAGGTCTAACAATAATCAATGTCATTTCTGCGCCGAAATTGAAAGTGGTGGGCTACTCGTCTGTCAAATACTACAACTTTCAGGTACAAAAGTCACCTTATATACCTCTCCTTCTTGATATCAACATTATTTCTAGTTTTGAAGATGTATGTTCGTCTGTCATCCAGCGAAGCTTCACCCCGACTCTGGGCACAGTGAAGGTCTTGGCACTAGAATCTATCGGCCCCAACCTGGATCAAGTTGTCAGTTGCCTGAGATGCTTTCCGTGCCTGAAGAAGCTGTATATCGAGGTGATGTTCCTTTCCTGTTAAATGTTAACTATAAGGGAGTTCAATTTTTTGCACCTTTTCCCAAGTTTACAATGACAATGTACTACGATTTCTGAAGCAATTTGGAGGATTTTAGGACATACACCCCCACCCCATATTGGTTGCATCATTCATATGGTTACAATCGTCCATAAGCATTTCTCCTTTGGATTCATCTGTACTAGTTTTCTTAGGGAATTTTTTATCCAATCCAACCTCTTGTGAAGAAGGCTACATGTTTCTAGATTGTAATCAAATGCCCATGTTAATCATGCGAGATCAAAGATGGCACGTTGGTGCATTTTGCAAATCCTGCAAACCAAATGGGCGTGTAGTAGTGTTCAAAACTGCATGTAGGCACTAACACGTTGTCTTCTTTTGCAGATAATAATAGGCCCGGAGGTGGATAATGTTTATAACGACAATCACATCGAATGCCTAGATCTGCATCTCTCAAATATTACTTTGAACTCCTACCGAGGGACCTTACCAGAGATTACACTCGCTAGGTTCTTTCTTGCCAGAGCAAAGGTGCTGAGGGTACTGAGGTTGAACACGCATTTAATTAGGAAAGATCGATGGTATGATTATCAGATCCGACAGGTACTGCGGAATGGAAGAGCCTCCAAAAATGCCAAACTTCATATTGGAAGAGCATATGGCAAAGCAATTGAAAGTCATTGTGTCAAACCCATACATGACTTGTTGGTGGCTGACCCCTTTTCAGAAATGATGCAGCTTGCAATGATTGAATTTGGGCATTGTAATCTTTTAATTTGAACCTTGCAATATTTATGGTATTTTTTATATTGAACCATTTCTGTTCTCCTATCTCAATGCAAAGAATTCATCTGAGTGAACCGCATGTTGTATATCACACACACCTTGACCTGGCTGACCGTTTCTTTTGTGTTGCCTAATCACAAACAGTTCATCCGAGTGAATTGTATGCTGTACATCGCACACTCCTTGATCTGGCTGACCATTTTTTTTGTTGCCTAATCACAAATAGTTCATCCGAGTGAACCATATGTTGTACATCGCACACACCTTCCTCTATCTGCCCATTTCTTTTGATTCTCCTCACTGAAAATGGTTAATTGAACTGAACTGTATGCCCTGAATCGCACACGCAACTAAATCTTGAACTATGTTTGATGCATCCATCATTGCAAATATTTTGCACCTTTTTTGACGGGTTTTTTACACCACCGTTTGCGATTATTGCATCCCACACAGTTTTGTCGAAGAGTCTCTGATCGTAGTGTCGCATTAGCATCATCCTGCAGTAGTGATTTGTTATTTGTGTGCAGGTGCTGTTTAAGTAGTGTTGCTTGGTTCTCCTACTGGTTCGATAACCCTGGTCTCATCACTGAGGCAAATACCTACCGTCGCTATGCTGCATCATCCCTTCCTCTTTGGGAAATACCAACGTAGTCTAGCAGACATCAAAGCACCACTTCTTTATCAAGTGGTGACCTCATTTCAACATCTCCCAAAGGGCATTAGGGGCACCTGATGGGGGTTTTCGAAATATTGTAACCAAGAGATGATCATGGCATAGATGCAACATCATGAGTCAATATCAAGTATTTATCATCTTATGTCTGAGCACTAGGTAGAGCTACGAACATGCAGGTATCAACGGGTATGCATCAATGCAATGATCATATCAAGATCATCATCGACATCGTCATCATGCATAAGAAAAGTTACCGATGAACATGGTCAAAGGGCTGCTTGCGTGGCTTAGAAAAGTCTTCAACTCTTCTGCTCCCTCTCCGAGTATTTTGTCTACTTCGTCAACTATCGCCGAAAGCAATCACAATAAGCAACACAACAAGGCAAAAATAAAAGTGCTCTAAAAATAGTAATTTAACTTTTCTAGGATACCTTTTGTAACAACCCATTAAACCTAGCAGGATCAAGACAGGCCCCATAGACCAACACAAGTCTTTTCTGCGCACTTTTTCCTCACTCGTGCGCACCTGGGAGCAACTTCCCGGTCGGTCACCCATCATAGAAATAGCCCAAGCCAAGCAAGCTTAACTTTGGAGTTCTTTTCGAATGGGCTCCTGGAGAAGAAGTAATTCCTTGTCGATATGAGTAGTCTATCATTCCTACTAAGCCAGGCTCTCACATGCACCCCCACTCAAAGGAACTGACGTCATTGTCAGCCCATCAAGAACATTCCCTCTTGGCACATGCATGCGCGTCAGTCCAGCGCATGGGCCATGCCGTGTGCCACAACGGGCCACACGCCCCATGCGCCACATGCTCGGACACCCGACCTGCACATGTCCGTGTAACCGCGAGGGGCGGCTCTGATACCTATTGTAACAACCCGTTACGCCTAGCGGGATCAAGACTGGCCCCATAGACCAACACTAGTCTTTTCTGTGCACTTTGTCCTCACTCGTGCGCATCCGGGAGTACCTTTCCGGTCGGTCACCCATCCTAAAATTACCCCAAGCCAAGCACGCTTAACTTTGGAGTTTTTTTTTGAATGGGCTCCTGGAAAAGAAGGAATTCCTTGTTGATATGAGTAGTCTATCATTTCTATTAAGCCGGGCTCTCACATCTTTGGTCATTTGAAAAATGACCAAAGTGGTTTGATGGGATTTGGATCAATGACGATTTGTGAATATTTCACTATGATGGAATCAAAGGATTAATGGATTTGCAAGAGGTATATAGAAATACATTTTTGAAAAATGAGTAAGGGCATCCATTTAACAAGACATGTTTTTAGGAGTATTTAGGAATTCGTTTCACTGGATTTGGAGTTAAAATGATTTTCCTATGAATTTGCAAAGTTGACTATTCATGGAGAAATGTACCAATATTTGATGTGGCATAGAAAGTATTGGGAGAAATTTTCATAAAATAATTCATGAACTTATTGAAGGAAATATGCCCTAGAGGCAATAATAAAGTTATTATTTATTTCCTCATATCATGATAAATGTTTATTATTCATGCTATAATTGTATTAACCGGAAACATGATACATGTGTGAATACATAGACAAACTTAATGTCACTAGTATGCCTCTACTTGACTAGCTCATTAATCAAAGATGGTTATGTTTCCTAACCATAGACATGTGTTGTCATTTGTTTAACGGATCACATCATTAGGAGAATGATGTGATTGACGTGACCCATTCCGTTAGCTTATCACTTGATCGTTTAGTATGTTGCTATTGCTTTATTCATGACTTATACAAGTTCCTATAACTATGAGATTATGCAACCCCCGTTTACCAGAGGAACACTTTGTGTGCTACCAAACGTCACAACGTAACTGGGTGATTATAAAGGAGCTCTACAGGTGTCTCCAAAGGTACATGTTGAGTTGGCGTATTTCG
This sequence comes from Triticum timopheevii, assembly GCA_963921465.1. Lineage (NCBI taxonomy): Eukaryota > Viridiplantae > Streptophyta > Magnoliopsida > Poales > Poaceae > Triticum > Triticum timopheevii. The sequence continues at coordinate 376,838,818 of OY997268.1, read as the reverse complement.
AGATTAGGTTTTGTCACTCTGATTGTCGGAGAGGTATCTCTGGGCCATCTCGGTAATGCACATCAATATAAGCCTTGCAAGCAATGTAGCTAATAAGTTAGTTACAGAATGATGCATTACGTAACGAGTAAAGAGACTTGCCGGTAACGAGATTGAACTAGGTATTGAGATACCGACGATCGAATCTCGGGCAAGTAACATACCGATGACAAAGGGAACAATGTATGTTGTTATGCGGTTTGACCGATAAAGATCTTTGTAGAATATGTAGGAGCTAATACGAGCATCCAGGTTCCGCTATTGGTTATTGACCGGAAACAATTCTAGGTCATGTCTACATAGTTCTCGAACCCATAGGGTCCGCATGCTTAAGGTTTCGATGACAGATATATTATGAGTTTATGAGTTTTGATGTACCGAAGTTTGTTCGGACTCCCGGATGAGATTATGGACATGACGAGGAGTCTCGAAATGGTCGAGACATGAAGATTTATATATTGGAAGCCTATATTTGGATGTCGGAAGTGTTCCGGGTGAAATCGGGATTTAACCGGAGTACCGGGAGGTTACCGGAACCCCCCGGGAGCTTAAATGGCCTACATGGGCCTTAGTGGAAATAGAGGGCCGCAAGGGGATGTAGGGCGCCCCCCCCCCCAAGGCCCAAACCGAATTGGTTTAGGGAAAGGGGGCCGGCCCCCTCTTTCCTTCTCCTCCTCTCCCTTTCCTTCCCCTCTCCTAGTCCAACAAGGAAGGAGGGAGTCCTACTCCCGGTGGGAGTAGGACTCCCCATGGCGCGCCCCCTCCTAGGCCGGCCGCCCCCTCCCCCTTGCTCCTTTATATACAGGGCAGGGGGCACCTCCAAGAAACAACAATTGATCTCTTGATCTCTTAGCCGTGTGCGGTGCCCCCCTCCACCATAGTCCTCGATAATATTTTAGCGGTGCTTAGGCAAAGCCCTGCGACGATAGAACATCAAGATCGTCACCACGCCATCGTGCTGACGGAACTCTTCCCCGACATTCTGCTGGATCGGAGTCCGCGGATCGTCATCGAGCTGAACGTGTGCTAGAACTCGGAGGTGTCGTAGTTTCGGTGCTTGATCGGTCAGGCCGTGAAGACGTACGACAACATCAACCGCGTTGTTCTAACGCTTCCGCTTTCGATCTACGAGGGTACGTGGACAACACTCTCCCCTCTCGTTTGTATGCATCACCATGATCTTGCGTGTGCGTAGGAAAAAATTTGAAATTACTACGTTCCCCAACACTTATAAGTATCTAGGAATTTTAATCATGGCATTTGGATTAAATTTGAGCTTTCTGTGATTTTTTAAAATTCATCACAAAAATGGAAAAATAGGTTTTGATAAATAATTGTGAAGTAAATATTTCTGAAAAAATGTGCAAACTTCACCATGAGATAGGTCATGATTCATAGAGTCACTAGGAATTTGAATCGTCAAATTTGAAGTTCAAATGAATTATTTATGGACTTTAAAAGCTCACGAAAAGGGAAAAAGAAAAAGATTTAGGTTATACCTAAAGTGTGCACTGAGCACAATATAGTGTTGTCATGCACTGGGCTGGCCCAGCGGCTCGGCCACGCGAGCGCAGGGGCGACGCCGAAGGCATATTCCACATCGGGCGTCTTCGCTGCGGGCAGGCAGAGATAGCGGGTGCGTCTCTGCTTAAACAGCGCGGGCCCGAGCGGCTTGTCGCTGACAAGCGGGGCCCCTGCCAGCTGGCGAGGCGGTCGTCCTCTACCTCGCGCCTGAGGCAGAGGAGCGACGGGGGAAGCGCGACCGAGCAGCGCTGGTGCTCGCTACGGCGGCTCCGGTCACCTCCGGTGATGCCCCGCACACCGTCGAGCTCGGGGGGGAACGCCGCATCCAACCTGGTAGCGTGCGCAGGCAGCGGAAGGCCATAGGGGCGATGGCATGGGTGGCCGTGGACCGGGCTGTAGGCCAATTTTGGCAAGGCGAGATGATCGCGGAGAGGGAAAAATGGAGCGATGGAGGGCTCCGAGGGGGTGGTGGTGGTCCCCTGGAGTTAAGAGGTAGAGGGGAGGATCTCCAAGGGCCACCTATTTAGCCCGAGGCCAGCGGCGGCTCTCCGGCCATGGAGGTCGATTGGAGGCACGGGAGAGAGAGGACTGGCCTGGGGGTGTATGGGAGATAGAGCCGGGAAGCTCTATATGGCAAGGCCATGGCGCACCGTGAGCCTAGCTCACGGGTGCCCGCGGGAATTTCCGTGGTGGTCGAGGGAGGGAGCCTGGAGCCCACTGTGGTTCTTCTCGACGTAGCCCAACGCTCTGGTAAGGGAGAGGAGAAGCAGAGCAAGCTCGAGGTGGTCACAGACGTGGGCGCGGCAGTGGCCGAACGGGTTGGCGATGGGCGCGAACTGTAGAGGTGAGAGGAGGGAGAAGGAGGATGGGTCCGACAGCTAGGCGTGTCATGGACGTCGAGGCGACCTCGGGGGATACGATCTTGACGCCTAACGCTGTCGGGAGCCTCGGGATGGTTGAGCTACACTGTATGAGAGCACTATAGCATGCTCCAGAGTGCGCTCTCTGCGTGCCAGGGCATGTCAACTATGCCATGGGCGTGTCCTCTAGTGTCTGCGGGTGAGTAAACAACGGGTTTGTGGCATTGGATCCTCTAGGAGGTCTCTAGGACAGAGGAGGGGTTGAGAGAGAGAGAATGGGGTTGTCTAGAGAGATAAAGTGGGGATTTCACCCACCAATAATTGAGCTATGGCCAAGAAAAGTTTACTGGATGTAGAAGAGCACAAGAAGAAGCTCTGGTAAAAAGTTGGGCTCAAGGAGAATAGTGTAAATGGTCAAAATGGTGATTTTGTAAAAATGGCAGATGTTGTTTGATGCTGGTTTGGGCAAGTAAAAAGATTCTACTTTCCATGAGATTTAACAGCATCAAATGGTAGATCAAAATGGGGTCGATAACCAAGTGTGAGCTCATGTGAAGAAAGATGACAATGCAACTTTGGAAAACCCTAGAAATCAACAGAATCATGTTTTCTTAGATCTAGTCATGAAAATTTATTCTACTTGATGCACCGCTTGGTGTAGTGTCATAATTTAGGAATTATAACATTTCCACAAAAATTGAGATCAAAAGGAGACAGTTGGCAATGTAGAGTTGCTCAAATTTGGTTCTGGACAGATATGGTTTTGAGGGGTTTTGATGATGTTAACTTGTTCTCCAAGACATGAGACTTGGCAAGATCATCCAATATGGCATTTTTGTCATGATAGAATTTTCTTGGATTTATTTGACAATATTTCTTATACAAATATTTCAAATGCTTGAAATATGCAGAAATGGGTTTCGAGGGTTTTGTCCAATATTTTGGTCATGACCATGTTTTGAAACTCATATATATGGACAATATATGTCCACTGATTCTCCCAAAATTTTCTAAAAATATTTTTGAAATATTTAAATAATTTTAACCTATTAAAGACCATTTCTGGCCTTATGAAAAAACCTTTAAATAAAATAGCAAATTAACTTTTGAATTATATTTTTGTGGTTTTAGGGAGTCCTATATCTAATAGGATTCAAATATAAATTTGAAAGATTTTTCACATCCCAAATTAAGTACTTGTAGTTCAAACCTTAAGTTAGGGGTTTTTGGAAAACCTAATTTAGAAAATACATTTTGGCCAAATTATTTGTAAAAGAAAAAACTATGATGTCCTATACACAGGGCATGATCATTGGCCAATGTTTTGGAGCAAGGAGAAGAAGTATAAGAGTTGGAGGATTTATTTGATGTTCAAGAGCACTTGAAAACAACAGAAATAGAAATCCAAATCAAAGGCAATCAACAAAAAAGATTTGGTTGGATCCAAATTTTTATGCTTGATTAACCCTAAGTGTTGTGTCATGAAAATCAGGGCGTCACAGATGTTGCATCCCATCTAAATAATTTTACTGAGTTGTGTGATATGCAAAAGAAAAAATATATGGACAATAATATTGTTAAATTGAAGTTATTCCCATTCTCACTACGAGATTGTGCTAAAACTTGGTTTCCATCTTTGCCTAAAAATAGTATTGGTTCATGGAAAAAGTGTAAAGATGCTTTTTTTCAAGTATTTTCCTCCCGCTAAGATCATCCCCCTTAGGAATGATATAATGAATTTTAAGCAACTTGACCATGAACATGTTGCACAATCTTGGGAGAGGATAAAATTGATGATAAGAAATTGCCCTACTCATGGTTTAAGTCTATGGATGATCATACAAAAATTTATGCCGGATTGAATTTTGCATCTAGAAATCTTTTAGATTCGGCTGCAGGAGGTACTTTTATGGAAATCACATTAGGAGAAGCTACTAAACTCCTAGATAATATTATGGCAAATTACTCTCAATGGCATACCGGAAGATCTTCTACTAGTAAAAAAGTGCATGCGATTGAAGAAATTAATACTTTGAGTGGAAAGATGGATGAACTTATGAAATTGATTACTAGTAAGAGTGCTCCTATTTATCCTAATGATATGCCTTTGTCCACTTTGATTGAGAATAATAATGAATCTATGGATGTGAATTTTGTTGGTAGGAACAATTTTGGTAATAACGCGTATAGAGGCAATTTCAACCCTAGGTCGTTTACTAGTAATTCCTCTAATAATTATGGTAATTCCTACAACAATTCTTATGGAAATTATAATAATATACCATGTGATCTTGAGAATAATATTAAAGAATTCATTAATTCTTAAAATATTTTCAACGCTATGGTAGAAGAAAAATTGCTTAAGATTGATGATTTGGCTAGAAACGTTGATAGAATTTCTCATGAGATTGATTCTTTTAAGGTTAAATCTATGCCACCGAAGATTGATATTAATGAATCTCTGAAAGTCATTAAAATTTCTATTAATGAAAGTAGAGAGAGAACCGCTGGGATGCGTGCTAAGAGAGATTGGCTAGAAAAAGCATGTTCGATCTTCTAGTTTGCGTGATAATAATGATGAAGCTCTTAATGTGATTGGTGTGACTCCTATTAAATCCTTGTTTTCTAATATAAAACTTGATAAAGAAGGGACTTGGGAAGAGTCAACTTTAGCTATAAGGTGTCCCAAATAATTTGGAGGTTAAAGATCCTAATGAAGAAATTGAGAAAAGTGGGATTGGTGAGGTCAAAACTTTAAGTAGTGATGAACCCACTCTTTTGGATTTCAAGGACTTTAATTATGTTAATTGTTCTTTGAGATTGTACTTCCTTGTTGCAATCCATGCTTAATTCACCTCATGCTTATAACAAAAACAAGGCTTTTACTAAACATATTGTTGATGCTATGATGAAATGGTTGGAAGAAAAACTTGAGTTGGAAATTTCAATCCCTAGAAAGCTTTATGATGACTGGGAACCTACTATTAAAATTAAGATTAAAGATTATGAGTGCAATACTTTTGTGTGATTTGGGTGCTAGTGTTTCAACTATTCTAAAAACTCTATGTGATGTGCTAGGTTTCCACAAACTTGATGATTGTTCTATAAATTTGCATCTAGCGGATTCCACTATTAAGAAACCTATGGGAAGGATTAATGATGTTCTTATTATTACAAATAGGAATTATGTGCCTGTAGATTTTTATTGTGCTTGATATAGATTGCAATCCTTCATGCCCTATTATTATTGGTAGACCATTCCTTAGAACGCTTGGTGCAATCATTGATATGAAAGAAGGAAACATTAAACCAAGAAAGAAAAATAATTTGCCATATGAATCTATTATGAGGGATACTATGGATTAAATACCAAAGATGACAATACCTAGATCTATGCATTATGCCTAGCTAGGGGCGTTAAACAATGGTGCTTGTTGGGAGGCAAACCGGTTTTATTTTGTGTTATTTTGCTTTTGCTTATGTTTTTAAATAAATACACATGATTAATTCTGTAATCATTTTGTTTAGTATTTTAGTTAGTGTCTGAGCCAAGTAAGACCTTTTGGATGATCTATGTTGATAGTTGATTTGATTTGGCTGATAAACATAAACTTTTTCGCCCAGTAGCAGAATTGTTAAAATTCACTAGAGTGTGATAAAATTCTGAATTTTTTACACAAGATTGATATACAAATTGCGTTGTCCTAATTTTTTAGAATGTGTAGAGTTACAGAATTTTGGCTAAAGTCCAGATTACTACAGACTGTTCTGTTCACTGCTAGAAAAAAGGCTATAGCTAATATGGACATTAATGACGCATCACGTGTGTGGTGCGCCACTGCTATATAGCAGTGGCGCACCATATATAGGTACGCCATTAGTGTCCATATCACTAATGGCGCACCACACCCACGGTGCGCCACTACTACCATTTTTTTTCAAAACTAGTAATGGCGCACCACACCCTCTGTGCGCCACTACTAACAGTGTGCATTACTAGTTTTAACTAGTAATGGCGCACCACAACCAAGGTGCACCACTACTAACAATTATTATTGTTATTTTTTTTCAAAACTAGTAATGGCGCACCACACACCAGGTGTGCCATTAGTAACCAGGGTTACTAATGGCGCATTCTTAGGAGGTGCGCCATTGGTAACCTGAGAGCAGCTAGATATTTTGGACAGCCACCTACCACACTCATTTTCCCCACTTCATTCTCTCCACCTCCTCCTCCAAGCTTGTCTCGGCTGCCTCCTCCTCCTCACCTCATTTGCACCATAGATTCACCCAAATTAAGTGGTTAATTTTCCTTTTTCTCATAGGTAAGTAAGGGGAAAGCTTTCTTTATGTTATAGATCTACTTTTTTCTCCCTCCAACAACATGCACGCTTTTTATGGCCTAGATCTACGTATGTTTCTGGTGTTGCAAATGTTTGTGTTTGGAGGTACCGGTATTTGAAGTGCGATAGTTGCCAATATTTTGCCGGAATTTTGATTCATTTTTGTTCGGCGAGAATTTGGCACTATGCCTTCTTTCTGGTCCTATTTTTAGGCAAAGTCATGCCAAAAAAAATTTTGGTTCTAAAATATCATTTTGCTCTACCCCGTAGGCGACCATGGTCCGCACGATGACCGAAGGCATCATGAATAGGTTTTTGAGCTCCACGAAAGCCGAGATGCTTCAAAAGAACGAGACGGAGATAAGATGTCTGTGTCGAAGATGCAAGCTGAGGAGCCTTATGGACCCGGATTCCAGACAGGTGCGGGACCACCTGCTCGTGCGTGGTTTCATGGATGGCTATCGATGGCAAGGTGATGAAGATGATTATGAAGTCGTCCATGGGGGCCGGGCAAAAAATAAGGAAGGGCAGCAAGACAATAGCGGCGAGGGCAGGCGAGAAGACGAAGAATCTCCAGGACATGATCACGAAGTAGATGCAGGACACAGTCATCATGTAGAAGATGTCGGACATGATGATGAGGAAGATCAAGACGAAGGGAATGATCATGAAGATGAAGATGCCGGAGCAGACGATGATGGACCATCGATGGGCTGGGTGCAGAACCCTCATATTCAAGAGCTGCTTCTCAAGCAGACGGGTACCGCAAGAGCTGTCGCCCGAGAGAAAGCCAAGCTGGATCAACTGGAGATAGACGTAGTTACTCCATTGTCTGAAGGATGCAGGCCCGAGGATACCCGCCTGAAAGTAACGCTCATGGCTCTGGAGATGAAGGTAAAACACAAAATGACCGACGCATGCTTCAACGAGAACATGTCATTCTGGCACGAACGTCTTCCCAAGGGGAACAAGTGCCCGACCAGTTTCGAGGAGGCGAAGAAAATTGTGTGTCCTCTGGATTTACCGCACATGAAATACCATGTGTGCATGAATGATTGCATCATTTATCGAGATGAGCACGCGGAGTATACCATATGTCCGGTGTGCGGCGTCACTCGATACAAGAAGAGGAAGAAAGCTCCTCGAAAAGTGGTGTGGTACTTTCCGATCACTCCTCGTCTGCAGCGGTATTTCGCGGACCCTAAGCTAGTAAAGCTCCTGTGTTGGCACGCGGATAGGTAGGAGAAGAAGCGAGAAGATGACGGAAATGATCCGGAGATAAATAAAAAAGACAAGATGCTGAGTCACCCTAAGGACGCGAGCCAGTGGCAAGCATTGAACTTTGAACACCCAGAATTTGGGGACGATCCAAGGAACATTGTGCTACGCACAAGCACTGATGGAGTCAATCCGTTTGGCAGCCAGAGAAGCACACATAGCACCTGGCCTGTGTTTGTGTGGATGTACAACCTGCCCCCCTGGTTGTGCATGAAGAGGAAGTACATTCACATGAGTATGCTAATTGAAGGGCCAAAACAACCAGGGAACGACATCAATCTGTATCTGGGGATGCTGAAAGAGGAGCTAGACACACTAGAAAATGCCAGCCAATACGTGGCATGCCGCAGCGAAAGAATATTTCCCTATGAGAGACGCACTGCTCACGACGGTGCATGACTATCTCGGTTACGGATATGTCGCGGGGCAGGTGGTCCACGGATTTTGTGCATGTGTCAGGTGCATGGATGACACAATGTATCGCCAGCTAGATAGAGATCTCAGGTCTTTGAAAACCGTGTTCATGGGACATCGAAGGTGGCTTCGCGATGATGACGCATGGCGAAAATGCAAGGATCTATTCGATGGTGAAAGCAAACCCCGAAGACGCCCGCGTACGAGGAGCGGTGAGGAAATAGACGAGCTATTGAAAAATTGGAAAGAGTGCCCACTGCCGGGAAAGAAGGGAAAGGCGCCAGAGCCGCTGCTGAAGGTATGGAAAATGAGGTCTGTTTTTTGGGACTTTCCGTACTGGAAGATCCTCCGTGTGCCTCACAGCCTTGATGTCATACATATCACGATGAACGTGTGCGAGAGTCTGCTTGGTACCCTGCTCAACATGCCAGAGAGGACCAAAGATGGGCCAAAAGCAAGGGCAGACTTGCAATCAATGGGCATCAGGGAGGAGCTTCACGCAAAACGCCCTAATAATGATGATGATGATGATGATGATGAGGCGAAGGACACGGAATGTCGTCGCAAAGGCAAAAAGGCCAAGAAGATCGAAACGACTGCCCTAAGTCAGGAGGAGATCGAGGAGTTTTTCACCTGCCTCGTAGGAGTAAAACTTCCTTACGGTTACGCGGGGAAGATAAGCAGATACCTAGACTCAGCGAAGCAGAAGTTCAGCGGGATGAAGTCTCACGACTATCACGTGTTGATGACGCAGATACTTCCAGTTGCAATCCGTGGGATCATGGATGCGCACGTCCGTGAAACGCTATTTGGCCTATGCAACTTTTTCGATGTCATCTCTCGGAAGTCGGTTGGCGTGAGGCAACTCAGAAGGCTACAGGAAGAGATCATGGTGATACTATGTGAGCTTGAGATGTACTTCCCGCCCACATTCTTCGACGTTATGGTGCAGCTACTTGTCCATATCGTGGAGGATATCATCCAACTCGGGCCGACGTTCCTGCACAGCATGATGCCATTCAAAGCGATGAATGGTGTCATCAAAGGATACGTTCGCAATAGGGCACGTCCAGATGGAAGCATAGCCAAGGGCTTTCTGACCGAAGAGTGCATCTCCTACTGCACGAATTATCTAGGCATCGAGAACCCCGTTGGTCTACCCGTCAATAGGCACCTCGGCAGGCTCTCTGGATGGGGTCACCGCGAGGGTCATCGCGAAATGCATGTCGACTTCAAGGGTCGACTTGCCGACTTTGAAAGAGCAAACCTAGTTGTGCTACAACACATAGACGTGGTCGATCCTTGGGTGGTAGAGCACAAAACCTTTATTGAGAAGACATACAATGACCGAGGCCAACAGAGGACGGGCGGAGATATAATCAAAGAGCACAACTCATGTTTCACGCGTTGGTTCAAGGACAAGCTTCTGTCGTACCCTTTAAATGAGGATTCTTCCGTGGAAGAAAAACTCATATTCGCCTTGTCACAGGGCGCCGAGCACAACCTGATGACCTATGAGGCGTACGATATCAACGGCTACACATTCTACGCCGAGGAAAAGGACATGAAGAGTGATGATTATCAGAACTCTGGGGTAACAATGGAATCCTACACTAGTAACGACAAGGACAGATACTACAGAAGGATCGAGGAGATCTGGGAGTTGAGCTATGCTGGAGAGAAGGTCCCGATGTTCCATGTCAGATGGGCCAAGAGCGTCCTAAAAGAAGACCGGTATTTCGCCACCATGGTTATACCCGAAGCCAAATCCAAGACCGCAGGCGCAAAACGTCACCACGAAAAATGAACCATGGGTACTAGCTTCCCAAGTGGACCAATGCTTGTTCATTACCGACCCGTCAAAGCCCAGTCGTGTTGTCGTGAGGAGAGGCAAAAGGAAGATCATCAGAATGGATGGAGTCGCCAATGAGCAAGAATTTGACAAGTACGGCGACCCGAAGATGTAACATGACGACGATGATGAAGTACCATACACCACAAGAAGAAGCAGGACCACCCTACCTAAAGGACGTCCGTTCAAGAGAAGAAATCCATTTGCGAAAAAGAAGGCAAGAAGATTGTGAAAAGATAGCTAAGATTGATTGTATTTAAATTGTAATCTTCATTTCTCGATTGTATTTCGACATATGGAAATGGCATTTCTTCTGTTCTAGTCCTCTATCCAGTAACCTGTTTTGTTCAAAACAGTGGGGATTAATGTTGTCTGTACTTACCTTCCTTTAATATTTTGTAACTTCTCCATCACCAAGTTGAAGTATCGACCACTTTCTTCTAGGATTTGGAATTTTTGTTCTTCTCCCTCTTGTTTTGTTGCAAATCATCATTTACAGGCACCTTGGGCTTCTTTGTGTTTTCTTCTGGTATTTCAATTGTTTTTATTTATGTTTATTATGGTAAAAAAAGTTATTAATGGCGCACCAGGAGAAGGTGCGCCATTGCTATCAAGGTATTTATGGCGCACCCCTAGGAGGTGCGCCATTGATATACCAATTTTTATTTATGTTTATTCTGGTATTTTATTTTTCAGTGTTTCTTTTCCTGCTTAAATTTGCAAACATTTTTTGAAAATGCGAACATTTTTCTAACTCACAAAAAGTATTGAATTTGTTAATATTTTTTGAACTCATGAATATTTTTAAATTTCATGGGCACTTTTTGAATTCATGAATATTTTTTCAAATTTGTTGATATTTTTTCATATTCATAAATGTTTTACCAATTCACAAATGTTTTGCAACACAAGTATTTGAAAATTAGTAATAAGTACTTATATCGTAACATTTTAAAATTTGTGGTCATTTTCTAAAAAATTATTACATGCAACTAAAAATCCAAAAAAAAGATAGTAATGGCGCACCAGGAGAAGGTGCGCCATTGCTATCATGGTGTTTATGGTGGACCCCTAGGAGGTGCGCCATTGCTAACCCTCCCCCACTCCCACTTCCTCCCCTCTCCCTGTCGCCTCTCTCCCTCCCTCGCCAGATCCATGCGTCCTACGTCGACGCGCGCCCCACCTAACCCGACGACCCCCACGGGATCGAGCACGCCACCGTCCGCCCGCGCCCGCTCCACGGCCGCCGGCATTGCGAGGTGCGCGCGCCCCACCTAACCCGATGACCCCCGCGGGAGCACGGCGTCGTTCGCTTACGCCCGCTCCACCGCCGCCGGCATTGCGAGGTGCGCGCGCGAGACGATAATCCTTCCCTCTCCTCCTCTCCCCGACCGCGCTCTCCCTCCCTCTCGCCCGCTCCTCACGCCCCTCCCTCGTCCCTGTAGGAGCGCGAATCGGAGGAGCCGCACAGAACCCGAGCTGGCCCTCCCATTGGCGCCACCGCCCCTCCCCGTCCGCTAGGGTTGAGGTCGCCCGGCCATCTCCGCTGCGCCACCTCCGCCAGTAGGTACGTCTCTCTCTCTCTCTCTCTCTCTCTCTCTCTCTCTCTCTCTCTCTCTCTCTCTCTCTCTCTCTCTCTCTCTCCGACCAGCCTATTTCTCTGTTGTCCAGGGTGGTCTCCTCCGACGGCAATGTGCTCCGGCAGTCCGGCGTGAAGGTGCTCCGACGTGCCCCTGTTGATCTCCTCCTCATGCAAAAACAACATCGGCAACCAGTTATTGGTTCCCCTCCCTCCCACAATTGCATCTTCGGGAACAAATGCATGTTCTGTTACATATTTGGTTCAGTTTGCATCTGTCCATTAATTTGTAATTTTATTTGAATCAATTGTGATGGACACAGCAGCAAGTGTATGAGATATGATCATGGATTTGGTTGGAAATATGGCTGACGTACATAAAAAATTGCATTTTGGAAAATGGGGACCCCCTGGTTTGGTTCTGTAACCTAGAGTTGGTACTTGACCCCCTGGTTGGAAATAAGGCCGCCCCATTTTTGCTCTGTTCTCAAATTATGTAGGGTTGTGTTGTTGGGAGGGAACTTGACCCCCTGATTTGGTTCTGTAACCTTCAGTTGGTACTTGTTGACACTACTTTTGTTTCCGTTTTCGCTTCAAAAATAAATAAATGCATTTTGTCTACCCAGGTGTTCATGAGCTGCAAGAATACCAAACTAATGAAATAGCATGCTGGCTAAATAAAATACCAAACTAATAAATGCTTATCATACAAATTTATGAAATGTAATGTTTCTCTTTTGGTTCTGTCTGAAATATGCAACAATGATTCAGGAGCTAGCAGCACTATCTACTTCGTAATGAACCAATGTTCTACAGTTTTTATCGTATGGATTGATTTATTTTTACAAACAAACACAGGTCGTAGTAGTATGACAAAGTAGGCGAGGCATTCTGAATCTACAGGATGTGTGACAGTTAAAACTTTAGTGGTAAGCAAATGATCAAGTTGCCCAGGTCATGTGCAAAGCGAGCCACCCGAGGCCTGAACATACATATAGAGGATTTGTTTGTTTCAAGTGGGGAAGGATATGATATCAAAGTGAACAAGAAAGCAGTGTTGAAGACGGACAGTAGTATACATACCTGCACCCTGTTGGCCTCTTTGGCGTTTCTCAGCATGTCGATGTTTTCCTCCCTAGTGAAATGGCTTTGATCCCTAATCTCCACACCCTGTTGCAGTGAACAGAGCGCACACACACAGTCACACACACAAGATAATTCAGATGAAGTATGCCAAATTCTTCTCGGATGGACAACTTTGCTTGATTATGAAATCCTGCTATAAAAACTGTATTCACTGCTGCTGCTGTACTACTTGTGATGATGCTGCTGCTATACTACTTGTGATGCTGCTGCTACTGCAGAGTTGATCATTATATTCACTGAATTTTGTCAACTTGTGATGCTGTTGCTACTGTTGATCTTCTGAACTTGTGATCTTCTGAAATGACCCCTTTCTCCTGAAATGTTGATTACTTTCCGTTCTGGTTGAGAATGGAGCAGTCCTATGTCAAGAAAATTAGCAAAGGTCATGCCTAATTTTCTTGACCTAGAAGGTGCCCGATTCTCAACCGAAACAAAAATTAATCAACATTTATAGTTTGACCTAGAAGATGCCCAATTTGTTAACTCTAGTAGTGTACTCCTGTTAAATGCAGTCTAGTTACTCCTGTTGTTCAAATTCACGATGTAAGCTCATAGTTTAAATGTTTGTTTAATAAGTAGATGCCAAAAGCAGAAACAGTTGTCCCTAAAAAGAATAAGTAGAAGAATACCTATAGGAGTATATGGAAGATCATGGAGACATAACATAGATGTTCAGATTGTTTTTTTTAAGAATACCAAGTTTAGATAGAAAGATTCTGGTGCAAGCATCTATATAAATGCAAGAAAATAACAATCACAAGTGTACCTTCTTGATTTTGCAAGTGGACAACTGAAGGTATCCACAGTCAAGTTTAGTAGGCTTTTTTCCTAGACTGCATTTAAGAAATAACTCTAGTAGCCTTTTTTCCTATTTAGAGCGAACATGGCCAACAACGATGAGGCCGGCGGTTCGGGCAAGCAATTCTGGGAGCTGTCCCAGGAGATGGAGGAAGAACCTCACCGCTATGAGGACGCTGCGGAAGACACCGATCCCGACTACACAACCCCTAGTGGCGTCGGGGATGACACCACTGATGGTGCCACCGAGGATGCCACCACTAATGATGGCAGCGCACGCACAGATGGCAGCCAACCGAAGAGGCAACGGAAGGACCGGTGCCCGAACGTGCTCGGCACCGTCAAGGATGAATTTACTGAAGTGTCCTCCAGTGGGCATCCAACGGCGCCCAAAGAATTAGTCAGTGGGTACGCGGGACAACTCGGGTGCATTCTCCGGAGCACCGTCTCGATCAACACCGAGAACCTAAGGCATCATGACCGAGGGAATTTGCGCAACCTCCTCTTCATGAAGCTGCACGAACGATACAAGTTCCCCGGTGACTTTGCAAACACACGCCTCTCAAGGAATAAAGTGAACAGTGCCGCCCTCACGAAGATGAGCATGGCCCTGGCTACTTGGAGAGCCGCGGGGAAGAGAAGGATTCTAAGAGGTGATAGTCATGAGAAGACCAAGGAGACAAATCCTTCGATCAGTGAAGCTGACTACCGGGAGTTCAAGATCAAGTGCAAGAGCAACGCATCCGCAGAATCAAATCAGTGGGGGGAAGATATGCGGGACTTGAATTTAGGGGTCCACAAACTCGGTCCCGACGGTTACAGAGTGGCAGAACCTATATGGGACAAGGAGGACGCAGAGCATGCCGAGCAAGGCCTACCGCCCCTCTTTGATAAATACCGTGAGAAGCAGACCAGGAACTATGTCAGGGCCCAGTACAAGGTGGACCCGATAACAAAGGAGCTTACCACGGATCCGAAGACCAAGGCGCTTGAGCTTGTTCTGGTAAGGAATACACCCCATGTAATTAGCTCCATATGGTTGCATTCTAATTAATGAAGCCAAATTTCTAAATGGTTCACGTTCCTTCCGCAGGACACTGAAAGTAGTAGCGCCGGCTCGTCTTAGAGCTCCCCTTGGGACACCACTTTAAATAAGGCATTGAACATAATGAAACACAAGGATAAGTTCAGTAAGCCATCGTCAGCTGGTCGTGTGGCCGGCAAAGGCTTGTCCACGAAATGGTCGGATTACTATAACGCTAGGCAAAAGGAGAGAAAGACCAGCTCGGAAAGCTAGGAGCGCGAGGTTCAAGAACTCAAGGCACAAGTTGCGCAGATTCCGGAGATAGTCCAAGAGCAAGTGCGAGACCAACTGGGGGCGAAGATCACCACCATTATGCCTACCTTGGTTGAGGGGCTGCAGGCGTGGATTGCGGGCGGCCAACAGGGGCCGCCCCCGATTCCCAGCTTCACGGGCAGCAACTCGCACAACGCGTCGACGCCATTGGTGTCTCCAGCGGAGGCGGCATTGGTGTCTCCGGCGCCGGCGCCGGCATTGAAGCTTAATGCACCCGGGTGTGGGAAGAATATGCTGGATGGCACCTCGGCAGCAAGCGGTCCCTCCGTCACTTGCACGCCCGCCGTTGGCGGTGCCTCGACATTAGCCGAGCTTGACGCCATCACGGTAACTAAGCCTCGGCCGATGACTTCATCTCCTTGCCTTTGACTGGGCATCCCTGACGCCCTACATGTTTTCACAGGGCGCCGCCGACATTCCATGCACTCTCCTCCACTTCGTGGACGACAAGTTGATCGATGTCACCAAGGCCAGAATCGTTCAACCGGGCAACCGCGTGTTCCACGGTAATCCGATGCCACCCACCGTGTATAGGGTTCAACTGGTTCGGCTGCTGCGGGGCTGCGACGACTTGTTACCTCCGTTTCGACCCCCTGGGGCCGACGAAGATGATGTGATAACCCTCAGCGCCTGCTTAAGCTGGCCCCTGCTTTGGCCGAAGAGCCAGATTCGTATGGGGGCAGGGGACACCACCGCATAGACAACACTGCTAGTCGTGTCGGCGCCAAGCCATGGCAAGACCGCCGCAATGCTACCGTCGTCAGCTGATCCGGACATGCATATGGCACAGGATCCGGACGACGATGACGGTACATTTTCCAACATCGATAAGTACTTCAACGGACATGGGTACGATGAAGAATTCTTGGGGCCTCCTTCTCAAGAACCCAACCCTACAAAAGACGATCGCGATCTAGCTGGTACCACGGAGAAACCCAATTGCAACAGGCGTCGTCTGGCATTCAGTTCTCAGGAGACGCCTCCAACTGCCACCTTCACCGAGCCTCAGATAGCCAAGGTGCAAAAAATTATCAGCACCAACACACTCAAGAAGGCGGTCTTTGAGCAGAACTCGGTCCCATTATAGCAGAAGAAGCAGAAGGGATGGAAAAGAAAAAATAACAAGGTGCGAGCCAGTCGGCACCGAGTACGATCCGTGCTCAAGACAGGCCACCTTCACCTAAGGATATCTCGAGGAGGGTGCATGTGGCAGGTAGGCCGATGCTACCGACTAATCTGCTCAATGCTGCAACCGGTGCTATGCGGAGTCTGCATGACAGTGTTCTTTCTACGGAGAAGCGGCGTCTCTCCGAGAATGATGTGGCATACCCGGTTTTCGTGGTGAAGGTGCCAGAGGGCAAAGGGCTTGGTCGATAGCACCATCGGGGGTATGATTGTCCTGCGGTTTGATGACATCTTCGCTATGTTTAACCTTCATCCGCTGCACTACACCTTCATTCGGCTATTTTCGCTCAGTATGGAGATGCGGATCATTAGAGACAAGACCCCAGACATCGTGATAGTCGACCCCTTCTACATGTGTGCCAAGATCTTGGGAAGCGCTGGGGACCGGCAAGTTGCGAGTTCATACCTCGAAGGTGTCATTCTGGCGAACCCATATAAGGATAACTTCCTCGTGCCTTACTTTCCCGAGTAAGTCATCCCCTCACAGCCCCGTAACATATGATTTCTTAGATTTTGATCGTTTTTTCTAACATTCCGTGTTTTGTGCAGTGACACACATTGCACACTCATCCTCTTAAGCCAGAAATATTCCATGTCCACGTATTTCGACTCGGACCGTCAGTCGAAGAAAGACTACACAAATATCAAGAAAGTTCTTGATGGAGGCACCTTCAGGAGGCCAATTTGTAGGTACGGCAAGCACGTGTTCACCCACGTAATGATGTTCCCCTGCGTCAAGCAGCCGCCTGGCGGTCAGAAGGATGCCTACTACGCCCTCCATCACATGCAGGCGATCGTACGGGACCATAATCACCTTCTGCTACCAACTAATCTCAAAGATTGGGCCGCACGCTTGTCAGCAATCTAGGACGCGGACATCAGACAAGAATTCTTTCACATCCAGTCGGAGTTTGCGGAAATCATCTATCAAGATGTCCTTCGTACCTCGGGGCAGTTCTACCTCAAATATCAACCGTCCAACAGTGAAATAGATACAATGCTACAAATGCAGGCTGACAACGACCGCACATTCATGACCATCACGATAGACGGCGGCTTCATCCATGCTCCGACCCCTGAGTCGAGTTGAAAGTATTGATGCTATGTATGTTCTGAAATATCGATTAGCTCATGTTGTAATTAAACTTTAATGAACTTGTATGTCTCTTTAGTTTGGACAGTCATTCAACTTATATGTAATCGATGCTATTTATTAGTAGGACCATGAGTCATGCTATTAATGTGTTGCTTTTCTCTTCCAATCCTTTTGTTGCGTACTTATATATTGCTTATATATTATCTGTGAATTGCTACTAAGGTTTTGTTTGTCTAGTGCATAGAGATGTCGTCGTATGTCGTGTACAAGGGTAAGGTTCCCGGAGTCTACGACGACTGGGAGGAGGTTCGGAGACAGGTTCACCATTTCAGCGGTAACAGTTACAAAGGGTACACCACTAGGGCGGAGGTGGAAGCTAGATACGCGCTCTATCTAGCGGAAGAGAGGAGGGAGCATTGGAGCAACCGGATGCAGACCAGTTTCATAACGAGGATGCTCATCGTGACCGCAGCTCTCTTCTATGTGATGGTAGTTTAGATATCGACTTGTAATGTGAAGACAAACTCGCTACTTGCGGTCTCGAGACTTGTAATGTTCTAACTTTGTTCGGTATTTTGAATTCGGAGACTAATATGATGAATTGTATTTGGAGACTAATCTTCTATTGTATTCGACAAATCTGTTGTTTATATGTTGTGATGTTTATATTTTGTGATGTAATGTATTTTGTAACCTGCACAAATATCAGAAAAGCAAAAAAAAATTCCTAATATTCATAGTAGTGGCACGCCATATTGCACTTTAGTGGCGCACAGAAATAAACAGAACAGTGGCGCATTATCTAAAAGTGTGCCATTAGTAACCCAGAGCACAAGGTAAATATGGCCCCCTAGGAGGCATAGTAATGGCGCACTATTGGACATAGTAATGGCGCACTATGTGGTGCACCACTATTATCTGGGATACTAGTGGCGCACCAGAGGTGCGCCATTACTATTTGTTACTAGTGGCACGTTAATAGTGGCGCACCTGTAATGCGCCGTTAATAGCAAAAACAGGTGCGCCACTAACGGCCTTTTTTCTAGTAGTGGTTTTTGAGAGATTCTGTTTTCTTTGTGTTGTTTTCTTATTTTAATGAATCTATGGGTAGTATGGGTGGTATGAACAATGGAGAAGTTAGAATACAATAGATATTAACACCAATATAAAATTGGAATGAGTTTACAACAATACCTAAACGTGGTTATTTGCTTTGTTTCACTAACAGATGTCACGAGTTTTCTGTTGAGTTTTGTGTTATGAAGTTTTCAAATTTTGAGTAAAGTTTTGATGGACTGCGGAATAAAGAGTGGAAAGAGCCTAAGCTTGGGGATGCCCAAGGCACCCCAAGGTAATATTCAAGGGAAACCAAGCATCTAAGCTTGGGTATGCCCCGAATGGCACCCCCTCTTTTGTCTTCAATCCATCGGTAAATTTACTTGAGGCTATATTTTTATTCACCACATGATATGAGTTTTGCTTGGAGCGTCTTGTATTACATGAGCCTTTGCTTTTTAGTTTGCCACAATCATACTTATTGTAGACACCTTTTGAGAGGGACACACATCAATCGTGAATTTATTAGAATACTCTATGTGCTTCACTTATATCTTTTGAGCTAGGCAGTTGCTCTAGTGCTTCACTTATATCCATTAGGGCATGGAGGTGGTTTTATTTTGTAGAAATTGATGAACTCTCAGGCTTCACTTATATTATTTTGAGAGTCTTATAAATAGTATGGTAATTTTCTTAGGTTATGAATTTGGTACTAATATGATGGGCATTCAAGAGGGGTATAATAAAAAACTTTATGTAGATCATTGAATATATGAGAAGTTTGATTTCTTGCAATTGTTTTGAGATATAAATATGGTGATATTAGAGTCATGCTAGATGGTAACTGTGGGTAGATATAAATACTTGTGTTAAGGTTTGTGATTCCCGAAGCATGCACGTATGGTCCTACGTTATGTGATAAAGTTGGAGCGTGATTTATTTTTGATTATCTTCCTTATGAGTGGTGGTCGGGGACGAGAGATGGCCTTTTCCTACCAATATATCCCCCTAGGAGCATGCGTGTTAGTACTAATTCTTGAGTTGTAAGTAAATAAAAGTGTGATAACCATCATTATTAGAGCATTGTCCCATTGTAAGTAAATAAATTCTGTTTTTGTCATTTACCTACTCGAGGATGAGCAGGAATTAAGCTTGGGGATGTTGATATGTCTCCAACGTATCTATAATTTTTTATTGTTCCATGCTATTAAAGTATCATTCTTGGATAATTTATACTCATTTACTAGCAACTTTATATCATTTTTTGGGACTAACCTATTGACATAGTGCCCAGTGCCAGTTGCTGTTTTTTGCTTGTTTTTTTACTTCGTAGAAGATCAATATCAAATGGAGTCCAAATGCAGTGAAACTTTTTAGAGATTTTTTCTGCCCAGAAGATACCCAGGAGGCCCAAGATGTTTACCAGAGGGGCCCTGTGGGGCCCACTAGGCACCAGGGCGCGCCAGGGCCCCTAGGCACGCCCTGGTGGGTAGTGCGGCCCACAGGCACCCCCTCGACCGCCTCTCAGCTCTATAAGTACTCCAATGTTCCAGAAACCCTAGGGGAGTCGTCGAAACACAATTCCAGCCGCAAGTTCTAGAACCATGAGATCCAATCTAGAGGCCTTTTTTGACATTCTATCGGAGGGGTCAATGATCACAGAGGGGTTCTTCATCATCACCCTTGCCCCTCCGATGATGCATGAGTAGTTTACCATAGACCTACGGGTCCATAGGCAGTAGCTAGATGGCTTCTTCTCTCTTTTTGATCTTCAATACAGTGTTCTCCTCGATGTTCTTGGAGATCTAGTTGATGTAATGACTTTTTACGGTGTGTTTGTTGGGAACCGATGAATTCTGAGTTTATGATCAGATCTATCCATGAATATTATTTGGGTCTTTTTTGAACTCTTTTATGCATGACCTTTATAGCCTCCTATTTCTTCTCCGAAACTTTGTTTTGGTTTGGCCAACTAGATTAATTTTTCTTGCAATGGGAAGACGTGCTTTGTGATGGGTTCGATCTTGCGGTGCTCAATCTTAGTGACAGAAGGAGACATGACACACATGTATCGTTGCCATTAAGGACAAAAAATGGGGTCTATTCCTACATGAATAGATCTTGTCTACATCATGTCATCGTTCTTATTGCATTACTCCATTTTTCGTTGAAATTAACGCACTAGATGCATGCTGGATAACGGTCGATGTGTGGAGTAATAGTAGTAGATGCAAGGAGGAGTCGGTCTACTAATCTTGGATGTGATGCCTATATACATGATCATTGCCTTGGGTATCGTCATAACTATTTGCTCTTCTATCAATTGCCCAACAGTAATTTGTTTACCCACCGTATGCTATTTTATCGAGAGAAGCCTCTAGTGAAATCTACGGCCCCAGGATCTATTTTCTATCATATTGTTTTTAGATCTATTTATCCAAAAATCCAAAAATACCTTTCTACACTTTTTCTTTACTTATTTTATTTTTTATTTTTGCTCGATCTATTTATCAACTCTCATACAATTTAATCTACCTCAATACTGAGGAGGGGTTGACAAACCCTCTTACTTGTTGGGTTGCAAGTTTTTCTGGTTTCTATGCAGGTATTGTATACATAGTGTTGCTTGGTTCTCCTACTGGATTCATAACCTTGGTTTCATAACTAAGGGAAATACTTATGGTTGATGTGCTACATCATCCTATCCTCTTCGGGGAATTACCAACGCAGATACAAGCAATCACTACTTGGCCCACATTGTATAGTCAGGAAGACGTCTACCCTAGCTGCCACCGCGTCGTATGGTTTCGCACCATTCAGATCATGGCGCCACCATGCAAGTCTTCGCATCCCCGCCTTAAGCAAGATGACATTATGTAGAGGGATAGATCCAATCAATATGGTAAAACCCCCCATCTTTTTATCCTTAATATCAACAATAAAATACATGCCTCGCTACCCCTACTATTACTGGGTGAGGACACCGCAAGATTGAACCCAAAACAAAGCACCTCTCTCCCATTGCAAGATAGATCAATCTAGTTGGCCAAACCAAATCAATAGATCGGAGAGAAATACAAGCATATCTTAATCATGCAAAAAAGAGTTCAGGGAAGACTCAAATAATATTCAAAGATAATCTGATCATAAACCCACAATTCATCGGATCTCAACAAAGGCACCGCAAAAAAAGATTACATCAAATAGATCTCCAAGAACATCAAGGAGAACATTGTATTGAAAATCAAAGAGAGAGAAGAAGTCATCTAGCTACTAGCTGTGGACCCTTAGGTTTGTGGTAAACTACTCATGCATCATGGGAAGGGCGGCAATGTTGGTGTAGAGGCCCTCTGTGATCGAACACCCTTCGGCAGAGTGCCACAAAAGGCCCCAAGATGGGATCTCACGAGAACAGAAGCTTGTAGTGGCAGAAAAGTATTTTTGGTGTGCCCCCAGGTATACCTTGAATATTTGGGTATTTATAGAGCTGGAATTAGGGTTAGGGGGGCTACAAGGGGCCCACAAGTTGCGGGACCTTTGAGCTTGTGGCCCACTCGTGGCTCTCCTAGCCTCCTCCCAAAGCTTCGTGGTTGTCTTCTGGTCCAAGAAAATCCTCAAAAAAATTCGCTCCGTTTGGTATTGATTTTCTATAAAAGACAAAAACAAGGAAAAATAGCAGCTGGCACTGGGAACTAGGTTAATAGGTTAGTCCCCAAAAATGGTATAAAATAGCATATTAATGCATATAAAACATCCAAGATTGATAATATAATAGCATGGACCAATAAAAAAATAGAGATACATTGGAGACATATCAAGAATCCCCAAGCTTAATTCCTGCTCGTCCTCGAGTAGGTAAATGATAAAAACAGATTTTTTGATGTGGAATGCTACCTAACATGTTTATCAAGTAATCTTTCTTATTATGGAATGAATATTCAGATCCATAAGATTCAAAACAAAAGTTTAATATTGACAAAGACCAATAATACTTCAAGCATACTAAGAAATTAATCATGCCTTTTCAAAATATAATGGCTAAAGAAAGTTATCCCTAAAAAATCATATGGTCTTGTCATGCACAACCCCGATGGTAAGCCAAGCAATTGTTTCATACTTTCGGTGTTCTAAAGCTTTTTCAACTTTCATGCAATACATGAGCGTGAGCCATGGATATAGCACTATGGGTGGAATAGAAGGTGGTAGTAGACAAAAAAGGAGAAAGAAATTCTCACACCAACTAGGCAGGCTATGTAGATGCCCATCCATTAATATTGGTGCAAGTGAGTAGGGATTGCCATGCAACGGATGCACTAGAGCTATAAGTGTATGAAATCTCAAAAGAAAACTAAGTGGGTGTGCATCCAACTTGCTTGCTCACAAAGACCTAGGGCAATTTGAGGAAGCCCATCATTGGAATATACAAGGCAAGTTCTATAATGAAAAATTTCGACTAGTAATATATGAAAGTGACACATAGGAGACTCTTTATCATGAAGAACATGGTGCTATTTAAAAGTACAAGTGTGGAAAAGGATAGTACGATTATCCCTTCTCTCTTTTTATCTCATTTTTCTCATTTTCTCTTTTTTTCTAGTGTGGAAAACGATAGTACAATTGTCCCTTCTCTCTTTTTCTCTCATGTTTTCTCTTTTTTCTCTTTTTTTCTTTTTGGGCTCTTTTTCCTTTTTTATTTTTTTATTTGGGCTCTTTGGCCTCTTTTTATTTTAAGTCTGGAGTCTCGTCCCGGCTTGTGGGGGAATCATGGCCTTTATTTCATTTTACCGTTTTACTTATCTTTTATACCTATCTCTATCGGATCTCACTCTTGCTAGTGACCGTGAAGGGATTGACAACCCCTTTTTCGCGTTGTGTGCAAGTGTTTGTTAAATTTGTGCAGGCCCATCTATTGGGGATTTGCTTGTGCCTCATACTAGATTGATACCTTGGTTCTTAACTGAGGGAAATACTTATCTCTACTTTGCTGCATCACCCTTTCCTCTTCAAGGGAAAAATCAAAGCAAGCTCAAGAAGTAGCACTCCTCTCCCGTACAGGATCACGAGAGGCGGGGTTCTGGAGGCCTGCTGTCCTTTCTCATGGTGCACTCCAGAAGGAGGGATGCGAAGACTTGCATGGTGGCGCAATGATCTGAATGGTGCGAAACCATACGACACGGCGGCAGCTAGGGTAGACGTCTTCCTGACTATACAATGCGGGCCGAGTAGTGATTGCTTGTATCTGCGTTGGTAATTCCCCAAAGAGGATAGGATGATGCAGGACATCAACCATAAGTATTTCCCTTAGTTATGAAACCAAGGTTATGAATCTAGTAGGAGAACCAAGCAACACTATGTATACAATACCTGCACAGAAACCACAAAAACTTGCAACCCAACAAGTAAGAGGGTTTGTCAACCCCTCCTCAGTATTGAGGTAGATTAAATTGTATGAGAGTTGATAAATAGATCGAGCAAAAATAAAAAATAAAATAAGTAAAGAAAAAGTGTAGAAAGGTATTTTTTTTTGATTTCTGGATAAATAGATCAAAAAACAATATGATAGAAAATAGACCCCGGGGCCGTAGATTTCACTATAGGCTTCTCTCGTTAAAATAGCATATGGTGGGTAAACAAATTACTATTGGGCAATTGATAGAAGAGCAAATAATTATGACGATATCCAAGGCAATGATCATGTATATAGGCATCATGTCCAAGATTAGTAGACCGACTCCTGCCTGCATCTACTACTATTACTCCACACATCGACTATTATCCAGCATGCATCTAGTGTGTTAATATCATGGAAAATGGAGTAATGCAATAAGAACGATGACATGATGTAGACAAGAGCTATTCATGTAGGAATAGACCCCATTTTTGTCCTTAATGGCAACGATACATGTGTGTCATGTCTCCTTCTGTCACTAAGATTGAGCACCGCAAGATCGAACCCATCACAAAGCACGTCTTCCCATTGCAAGAAAAACTAATCTAGTTGGCCAAACCAAAACATAGTTTCAGAGAAGAAATAGGAGGCTATAAAGGTCATTCATAAAAGAGTTCAAAAAAGACCCAAATAATATTCATGGATAGATCTAATCATAAACTCACAATTCATCGGTTCCCAACAAACAAACCGCAAAAAGTCATTACATCAACTAGATCTCCAAGAACATCGAGGAGAACATTGTATTGAAGATCAAAAAGAGAGAAGAAGCCATCTAGCTACTGCCTACGGACCCGTAGGTCTGTGGTAAACTACTCACGCATCATCGGAGGGGCAAGGGTGATGATGAAGAACCCCTCCATGATCATTGGCCCCTCCGACAGAGTGCCGAAAAAGGCCTCCAGATTGGATCTCATGGTTCTAGAACTTGCGGCGCCTGGAATTGTGTCGATGACTCCCCTAGGGTTTCTCGAATATTGGAGTATTTATAGAGCTGAGAGGCGATCGAGGGGGTGCCTGTGGGCCCCACTACCCACCAGGTCGTGCCTAGGGGCCCTGGCGCGCCCTGGTGCCTAGTGGGCCCCACAGGGCCCCTCTGGTGCACATCTAGGGCCTCCTGGGTATCTTCTGGGTAGAAAAAATCTCTAAAAAGTTTCACTGCATTTGGACTCGTTTGACATTGATCTTCTACGAAGTAAAAAACAAGCAAAAAACAGCAACTGGCACTGGGCACTATGTCAATAGGTTAGTCCCAAGAAATGATATAAAGTTGGTAGTAAATGAGTATAATTTATCCAAGAATGATACTTTAATAGCATGGACGTATCAGCATCCCCAAGCTTAATTCCTGCTCATCCTCGAGTAGGTAAATGATAAAAACATAACTTTTGATGTGGAATGCTACCCATCATATTTCTCACATATTCTTTTCTTTTGTAGCATGGACATTTGTAATTTAGATGATTCAAAACAATAGTATATAATTTGACATGAAGATTTCGATACTCAAGCATATCAACAAGCAACCATGTCTTTCAAAATATCAACACTGAAGAAGGCTAGCCCTATCCCACTATGCTCAATCATTGATCCATTCATGAAACATACTCGAATATTAGCTACATCCAATGCATAAGTATGATCATAGTGCTCCCTAGTTGGTGCTTCTATAAGAGAGGATGGAGACCCAATAAATAAACATTGCATAAAACTAAATAGATAGGCCCTTTACAGAGGGAAGCAGAGATTTGTAGAGGTGCCAGATCTCAAAGCTTAAATGGAGAGATACAACTTTTTTGAGAGGCATGCTTTTCTCATCAACAAAAACGACCGAGAATTTCCAATACTTTCCATCCTAGATACATCATAGGCGGTTCCCAAACATAAAATAAAGTTTATTCCTTTTTCCATCATTCTTTCCTAATCCATGGCTAGCCGTATCCACAGATGCCTTCCATACCAACACTTTCCAAGGAATTTATTATTTGACAACATAAAGTAATTTTGTTTTTCAATTCGGGAGTAGGCATCCCTATTACTGGCCACACTCTCATGCAATGACAAGTGAATAAACACTCATCTTGAGAATAACACATGTAGCATGGAAAATATTGGCCACCCCTAGCCGCTTCATGAGCGGTACGGGCACACAAAAGAGAAATTCATTTTGAAAATTAGAGTTGGCACATACAAATTTACTTGGAACGGCATGGAAGTACAACATATAGGTAGGTATGGTGGACTCATTTGGCACAGTTTGGTTTAACGAGTTTGGATGCACAAGTAGTATTTCCGCTTAGTACATGGAAAGGCTAGCAAATAGATTGAGAAGCAACCGACCAAGAAACGAAAACGATCATAAATGAGCATTAAGCATAACTAACACTGAATAGTGCACCACAAGTAGGACGTAATTTCATTGCATAATTATTGACTTTCTTGCTTGCATAGGGAATCACAAACCTTAACACCAATATTCTTACTAAAGCATAATTACTCACCAACATGACTCACATATTAATATCTCCATATCGCAAAACTATTGCAAGGAGTCAAGTTTTAATATCCAATGATCTTCATGATAGTTTTTATTATCCCTCTTGAATATCTATCACTTTGGGACTAGTTTCATATATTACTATTGCTTATAACAAGCTCTCAAACAAATATAAGTGAAGAACAAGAGCACACATATTTATTCAAAATTTTGATCTCCCAAAATAATATAAGTGAAGAATCAGAGTATATTTCTTCAAAATTAAAGCACCGCCATGCTAAAAAAGATATAAGTGAACCACTAGAGCAATTCCATAGCTCAAAAAAATAATAAGTGAAGCACATAGAGCAATTATAACAAATCATAGCATCATTATGGCTCTCTTAAATAGGTGTGTCCAACAAGGATGATTATGACAAACTAAAAAGCAAAACAAGAAAAGACTCATATAATACAAGATGCTCCAAGCAAAACTCATGATAAGTGACAAATAAAAATATATCTCCAAGTAAAATTACCAATGGTCGTTGGAAGAAAGAGGGGATGTCTTTCGGGGCTTACACAAGCTTAGTTGCTTGGTTCCCCTTGAGTATTACCTTGGGGTGCCATGGGCATCCCCAAGCTTAGGCTCTTTTCACTCCTTATCCATCGTCCATCATGATCTCACCCAAAACTTGAAAACTTCAATCACAGAAAATTTAACAAAAAACTTTGTGAGATCTTTTAGTATAATAAAGAGGTAAATACACCAGAAGTCTTACTACTTGCGCGTGATGGTCAGTTTGGTGCAGAAACTTGTAAAATACATGATTTCAGTCCTCGAACTTGCGTGAGTGTGCAAATATAGTCACAATTCATGTATGCATGCATATAGGCTGCCTACATGGCACACCAGCGTGGCCTGGGCCCTCTGTTAGCCACTGCAAACCTTCATATGAGGCGGGCATATGGTAGATTTGCAAAAAGCACCTCATTTTTTATTTAAGCAAAAAAGGGCCTCACACGGTTGCAATAGATGGGCCACAGAAAGATTGTGAGGACCAAAACAATGAGTGTTGTGGTGTTTTGAACCTGGAACCTCTGTTACATCTTGATGTGTGCAAACCACCAAGCTAGAGATATATCTATGCCAAATACTAGGATGTAGGCTTTATTATATCATGCAAACAACACATAGCAAGTTCTACACACCGACTTGGACTTCCAAACCTAACAAACCAACCGTAGTAGACTAGCACGAAATTTCTTGAATTTTGAAATGGAAATTTTTTTGCTCACTCGTGAAACGGTCCGCAAATTGTAAAATTTTCACACAAATCACCTTTGTTTGAGTTCGAACAATTTTAAATTTTAAAATCTCGAAAAGAAAATATATTGCTGAATGAATATATGTAAATTCTTTCGAACAAACCAACAAAATATTTGTTTGAATTCAAATATTTTTAAATTAAAAAAACTAGATAAAAGAAATAAAATTCAGAATGAATGCACATATTTTTTTTGACTAATCAACAAAATATTTGTTTGAGTTCAAATAATTTGAAATTTAAAACCATTATAAAAGAAAATAGAGTTCAGAATGGATGCACGTAAATTCTTTCTAACAAATCAACAAAAAAATTGGTAGAATTTGAATAATTTCAAGTAAGAAACTAGATAAAAGGAAAAGTAGTTCGGAATGAGTGTACACATTTTTTGGACAAGTCAATGATTTTTTATTTGAATTCCAATAATTTAAATTTAAAAACTGTACATAAAATAATACATAGTTCATGATGTATGTATGTAAATTATTTCAGACAAAAGAACGAAATTTAGTTTGAATTCATATAATATTAAATTTTATAATCTCGTTAAAAGAAAATATATTTTAGAATGAATTATTTATTTGAATTTTAATATTTTAAAATCCAGATAAAAGAACATATAGCTTAGAATGAATGCGCATAATTTTTCGAACAAATCAATGAGAAGTTGTCCTTGTTGAGCATATGTACACCCATCGCATTTCTGCAACTAGCTAGTAGCCTTTGATTCTAGTCAAGGAATTAATCAACACTAACTCAGATTGTTATGAAGTTAAAAAATTAAGACTGCACTAGCTAGTAGGAATAAATGTAAATTAAAGATACTTTTGGTTCAAAATTATAGATAACATGGATGTTCGGAGTTCACAAATAAAATTATTTCTTTTGTATTATGCGTCATGTGTGAGCACACAACATAGCTTTTGTTTTCATTTATTCTTTTATTGTTAACCTGAGCGAAGTTATTATACCTGGCCGACTGGTCAGTGCGTTGTGTTGTATGCATTGAGGTTCAGAGTTTCAAATCCAGCGGGCCGCTATTTTTTTCCTTTCTATTATTTCCAAGCCAATATGTGCGGTTGATATGTCTCCGACGTATCTATAATTTATGAAGTTTCAGGCCATGTTTACAACAATATTATATGGTTTTCGTATGGTTTGCATGGAACTAACCCATACTGACGATGTTTTCAGCAGAATAACCGTGGTGTTGTGTTTTGTGCAGAAATAGAAGTTAACCAAATGAGCTAAAACTTTTTGACGATTTTTTTGGGACAAAAGAGACCTCCGAAGCTTCATGGGAGGGCCATAAGAGCTATGAGGAGGGCACAACCCACCACGGTGCGCTAGAGGGGCCTGGCTTGCCCCGGTGGGTTGTGCTCACCTTGAGGCCCATCATCGCGTTAAACCAATGCCAAAAAATCCTATAAATATAGAAACCGCAGAAATAACCCTAGATATGAAGTTTTGCCGCTGCAAGTATTTGTAGCCACGAAAAACCAATCTAGACCCCGTTCCGGTACACTGCTGGAGGGGGAAATCATCACCAGTGGCCATCTTCATTATCCCGGCGACCACCATGATGAGGAGGGAGTAGTCCATCCTCGGGGTTGTGGGTTTGTACCAGTAGCTATGTGTTCAATCTCTCTCTCATGTTCTTGATGGCACGATCTTGATGTATCGCGAGCTTTATTAATATAGTTGGATCATATGGCGTTTCTCCCTCTCTATCTTGTTGTGATGAATTGAGTTTTCCCTTCGAGATTTCGTTTTTTTGGCTTGAATATTTTTATGGATTTGACAGCACTTATATATGTCTTGCATATGAATACCCGTGGTGACAACGGGGTATTATATTGATTCACTTGATATATGTTTTGGCACTCAACTCGCGGATTCCTGAGGTGACATTGGGGTAATCTATGCATACGGATTGATGCACATTCTTGTCTTTGTTTATCCAATAGAAATCTGGTGGCACTCTTGAGGTTCTTTGTGTTGGATTGATTATTATGAATCTGAAATTGTTTGATGAATATCGCATAATCAACTCACGGATACTCGCGGTGACATTGGAGTATCTAGGTGACATTAGAGTTGGTTGATGTGTATCATATGGTGTTATTTTGTACGAACTCTTGGTTAGATCGATCAGAAGAAACAACTTGGTGTTATTTTAATACGAACTCTAGGATAGATTGATCGGAAAGAATAGCTTTGAGTTGGTTTCATACCTTACAAACAATTTCTTCTTATGTTCTCCACTAGATAAGAACTTTGGAGTGATTCTTCGTTGCATGTTGAGGGATGGTCATATGATCCAATTATATTAGCATTGTTGAGAGATTGCACTAGCAAAAGTATGGACCCTAGGCCTCATTTTCAAGCATTGCAATACCGTTTGTGCTCACTTTTGTTACTTGCTACCTTCCTGTTTTTTATTGTTCCTATTACAAAAATCAATATCTACTATCATTACTACACTTCTATCACCATCTCTTCACTGAACTAGTGCACCTATACAATTTACCATTCTATTTGGTGTGTTGGGTACACAAGAGATTTTTTATTATTTGGTTGCATGGTTGTTTGAGATAAACCATCTTCATCCTACGTCTCCCACGGATTGATAAACCTTAGGTCATCCACTTGAGGGAAATTTCCTACTGTCCTACAAAACTCTGTGCTTGGAGGCCCAACATGAGTCTACAGGAACAAGTTGTGTAGTAGACATCAACAGTCATGTGTTGTAATTAACAAAACCTGGAGGTGTTTCTGCGATCACATGCACCACTACTAGCCTCTAACAGCGGCCCTGGCATGCCACCCAGGCAGCGAATACGCCTGTGTATGGAAAATATGACCGTCTTTGCATGGCCACGCAAGTTCGATGATTGTAATCGTGTATTTTACAAGTTTGTGCATCAAACTGACCATCACTCGCAAGTTTTAAGACTGCTAGTGTATTTACCTCTATAATAAAGCAAATCACCACTTGAAGTACTATTGCAAACCCATTCAGATTTTATTATTGCATTATACCTACTATATTCTAACTTTACCATGGCCCGTACCCTCCAATACAATCCATAGATTTATCAAAATAGAACATTCTGTAAAAACATGGAATATTCTGTAGTAATCTGGACTTTAACCATACTTCCATAACTCCAAAAATTCTAAAAAATTAGGACAGTGTAAGAAATTTGTATATCGATCATGTATAAAAAATTCAGAATTTTTGGACACTCTAGTGTTTTTAAAGAATTCTTCTACTGGACGCGAAAGTTTCTGTTTTTCAGCAGGATCAAATCAATTATCACGCAACATGATCCTAAAGGCTTTACTTGGCACAAACACTAATTAAAACATGAAAACACAATCTAATTAGAGGCATAATTGTGTAATTATTGAAAAATAGAAAGGGAAACAATTGGGTTTTCTCCCAACAAGCTCTCTTTCTTTATAGCCATTAAGATAGGCTTTGAGATTTCAATGATGCTCACATGAAAGATAAGAATTGAAACACAAAGAGAGCATCATAAATCATGTAGAAAACACATTTAAGTCTAACATACTTCCTATGCATAGGCATTTTATAAGAGAACAAATTATCAAGCAAAGAAATATCTAGCATATTCATAGAAGAAGAAGGAAACAATAGCAATCTCAAAATATTGGGATTTAGTAACATGAAAATTCTTAACACGATCCACATGTATGCAAAGTTGACACTCTTCCAAAATAGTGGGATTAACGTCAATTAAAGTCATGACCTCTCCCAACTCACTTCTATCAAAAACTTCATAAGATTGAACATTCTCCAAATATGTGGGATCTAAAGTTGACAATATTCGAAACCCACTTTCAAAATTATTGCAAACATTATTATCAATCTCATATTCATCATGGGGCTTAAATAAATTTTCAAGATCATAAGAAGAATCACCCCAATCATGATCATTGCAACAAATAGTAGTCATAGCAAAACTAGCATCCCCAAGCTTAGGGTTTTGTATATTATTAGCACAATTGACGTCAATAGAATTTATAATAACATCATTGCAATCATGCTTTTGATTCAAAGATCTATCATGAATCACTTCATAAAGCACTTCATCACAATTTTCAAATTCACGAATTTCAAGCAAAAGCTCATAAAGATAATCTAGTGCACAAAACTCACTAGCAATTGATTCATCATAATTGGATCTCTTAAAGAGATTAGCAAGTGGATGAGGATCCATAAACTTTTAGCAAGAAAAGATGCAATCACATAGAAGGCACATGGAAACACAAGCAAACGAAAAAGACGAACAGATGAGGGGCGAAGGGAAGGCAATGGTTTTGAAGTGGGGGAGAGGATAACAAGAGGCGAATGGCAAATAATGTAATGCAAGGGAGAAGAGTTTATGATGGGTACTTGGTATGTCTTGACTTGGCGTAGATCTCCCCGGCAACGGTGCTAGAAATGGCTAGTTGATGGGAGATCAAATCTTGACTTGACTTGGCGCAAATATCCCCGGCAACGGCACCAGAAATCCTTCTTGCTACCTCTTGAGCATGCGTTGGTTTTCCCTTGAAGAGGAAAGGGTGATGTAGCAAACTAGCATAAGTATTTCCCTCAGTTTTTGAGAACCAAGATATCAATCCAGTAGGAGACTACACGCAAATCGCCTAGTACCTGCACAAACAATCAAGAACCTTGCAACCAACGCTATAAAGGGATTGTCAATCCCATCACGGCCACTTGAAAAAGTGAGATCTGATAAAGATAATAAGATAAATATTTTTGGTATTTTTGTTATATAGATTGGAAAATAAAGATTGCAAAATAAACGGCGATAGAAATTGGCAAGTTGACGATAAACTAATATGTTGTAAAATAGACCCGAGGGCCATAGGTTTCACTAGTGGCTTCTCTCTTGATAGCATATATTACGGTGGGTGAACAAATTACTGCCGAGCAATTGATAGAAAAGCGCATAGTTATGAGAATATCTAGGCATGATCATGAACATAGGCATCACGTCCGTGTCAAGTAGACCGAAACAATTCTGCATCTACTACTATTACTCCATGTGATTCCCTCGATTCAATCGTATACTAATCATGCACGCAAATGTGTACGATCAAGATCAGGGACTCACGGGAAGATATCACAACACAACTCTAAAAATAAAATAAGTCATACAAGCATCATATTACAAGCCATGGGCCTCGAGGGCTCGAATACAAGTGCTCGAACATGAACGAGTCAGCGGAAGCAACAATATATGAGTACAAACATAAGTTAAACAAGTTGTCCTAAACTACTCCTGGTCGTTGCCAGCGGCCTGCACGTAGTAGTAGGCACCTCCAGTGTAGGTAGGAGTCATCGTCGATGGTGGCGTCTGGATCATGGGCTCCAACATCTGCTTGCGGCATCCGAGAAGAAGAGGAAACAGGAGGAAAGAGGGATCAAAGCAACCGTGAGTACTTATCCAAAGTACTCGCAGGCAAGGATCTATGCTACATATGCATGGGTATATGTGTAAAGAGGCAATATCGGTGGACTGAACTGCATAATGCCGGAATAAGAGGAGGATAGTTAGTCCTATCAAAGACTACGCTTCTGGCAGCCTCCATCTTGCAGCATGTAGAAGAGAGTAGATTGAAGTCCTCCAAGTAGCATCGGATAGCATAACCCTACCCGGCAATCCTCCCCTCGTCGCCCTGTGGGAAAGCGATCATCGGGTTGTCTCTGGAACTTGTCTGGGTGTGTTTTATTAAGTATCCGGTTCTAGTTGTCATAAGGTCAAGGTACAACTCCGGGTCATCCTTTTACCGAGGGACACGGCTATTCGAATAGATAAACTTCCCTGCAAGGGTGCACCACATAACCCAACACGCTCGATCCTCTTTGGCCGGACACACTTTCCCGGGTCATGCCCGGCCTCGGAAGATCAACACGTCGCAGCCCCACCTAGGCATAACAGAGAGGTCAGCATGCCGGTCTAAATCCTATGCGCACAGGGGTCTGTGCCATCGCCCATTGCACACCTGCACGTTGCAAACGCGGCCGGTGAGCAAACCTAGCAACCTCCATTACAAAGGAAGTTGCGTTACACGGTCCAACCCGGCGCGCGCCGCTCAGTCGCTGACGTCAAGAAGGCTTCGCCTGATACCGCGACGTCGAGTGCCCATAACTGTTTCCGCGTAGTTGGTTAGTGCGTATAGGCCAGTGGCCAGACTTAGATCAAATACAAAGATCTCGTTAAGCGTGTTATTATGAAGTAACCACGAACACCGACCAGGGCCAGGCCCACCTCTTGCCTAGGTGGTCTCAACCTGCCCTGTTGCTCCGCAACAAAGTAACGGTCGGGGGCTGTCAGGAACCCAGGCCCACCTCTACCGGGATGGAGCCACTTGTCCTTCCAGGCCCCCACATCGAAATCACTTGCGGGTACTCAACCAGCCGACCCGACTTTAGTCACCACCTGAATAGTATGTATGTATAGTATATACCCGTGATCACCTCCCGAGTGGTGACGGCCCGATAGTATAGCATGGCAGATTGACAAGAATGTAGGGCCACTAATGGTAACCTAGCATCCTATACTAAGCATTTAGGATTGCATGTAAGGTATCAACAGATGTAGCAACAATGACAGGCTATGCAACAAGAATAGGATTAATCGAAACAGTAACATGCTACACTACTCTAATGCAAGCAGTAGAGGAAAGAATAGGCGATATCTGGTGATCAAGGGGGGGGGGGGGGCTTGCCTGGTTGCTTTGGCAAGAAGGAGGGGTCATCGTCGATGTAGTCGACCACGGGGGTATCGGCGGCGGTCTCGAGGTCTACCGGAAAGAAGTAACAGGGGGACACAAATAAATAATAGAGCAATCGAAGCAACACAAAGCGTAACATGGCAATATGCGGTGCTAGGTCTGCCCAACGCGGTAGTAGGTGATACCGACGAAGGGGGGAAACATCCGGGGAAGTATTCCCGGTGTTTCATGTTTTCGGACAGATGAACCAGAGGTGAAATGTTGCGCCTTTGCTATGCTAGGGACGTGTGACAGACAAACAGAACGTGTATTCGAATGCACCTCATTTTTCTGAGCAACTTTCATGTAGAAAGTTTTTCGATCCGGGCTACGATTGAATTCTTATGTATTTACGAAGTTTTCTGAAAATCTCTGAAATTCTGCCAGGTCTGAGAAGCCCTCAGTTTTAAACACCACTTTGTCGTTTTCCGAAGGCTATTGCTATTGATCTGTACATCCTATGATTTTGTGCCTTATATCAATTGTGAGCATTTTTCTGCTATCTACATGTTAGTATCAGTTTTATCCATATTAGAGCTCATTAGCTTGATCATCAACAACTCTAAGTAGCAACCAAAATAAAGCTGTTTTCAGTCTTTCACTTAACAGAACTTAGACTTTTGTCATTTTCATAGCATTTAAACCTCACACCTTTTGAATTTGGTCCAATGAAATGTTTTAAACCTTGTCAAGTGTACTACATATCCGTATAAGTTTTACCCATATTGGGAAAAGTTTCATTGTTGTTTTGTTGCTGTACAAATTGGCATCCAGGGTAGATTTGCAAAAGCTAGCCAGTACGCGCTACAGTGCACACACCAAACACACAGCACGCACACACGACACACACCTATGGCCATGGCCATGGTCGTGCCCATTAGTAGCAGCAGTAGTTATAGCAGGGCAGCGGCAGCAGCGGTAGCAAGGTAGCAGCAGCAGCAACTAGCACGAGGAGCAGCAGCGTAGCTAGCAAGAGGAGCAGCAGTAAGCAGCAGTGAGCAGCAGAGCTTCAGTGGCAGCAACGGCAAAGCAGCAGGCAGCGATCGCGAGCAACAACAGTTGCAGGCTTGCACGGGCAAGGGAGGCTGCGGGCACAACGCACGACATCGCGAGCGGCGGGGTGCAGCCAGAGGACGGCCAGCGTGCAACCAGACGCGGCCAAGGGGCCCGGCCGGGCGCGTACGATGCACCGTGGTGCGAGGCGTGGGCGCAGACCGTGGCCAACGGCCGGAACTTGGGCAGCGCGGGGCGGCGACAAACGGCGTCGGGGGAAGGGGAAGAAAGGGGTAACGGGCGGAGGCTCACCCCGGGAAGGCCATGGACGAGCTCGGCGAGGCCGGGAGGCGCCGGTGGTGGAGATCGACGGCGTTGGCCGTGGCGACCGTAGCGGGAAGAAGAGACGATGGCGAGGCTACGCGGTGCCCCGGCTTGATTCAATGGTCGTAGACGAAGGAGACGAGGATGCGGAGGCTCCTTGAGATCTTCTCATGGCGCGGGGAGGGCAGTGACCGCGGGATCGACGAGGATGCAGTGACGGCGGCTTGGCAGTGCTTTGCGGGGAAGAAACCGGCGCAGGGAGGAAGACAGAGAGGGCTAGGGTTGTCCCTGGGGTTCGGGGTGATCTTAACCTAGCAGCAGGACCAAGGGATGCGCGCCACGTGAGGCATCTCGCCCGTGGGCGGCCATGGCGCCTCTGCCTCCTGCCTCTGCCTCCTGCCTTGTTGGGAGGTGGAAGAAATGGCCGGCCAGGTGGGCTGGGCCTCGTACAGTTAAGTGTTGGGCTTCACACTGTAGCAGTGTGTGCTTTACTCTTTAATCTATCTGTAACTTAAAACGACATTGCTTTGCAATTAATTTGGACACCATTTGATTTTTGTTAGATGTGATATTTACCACAAAAATACTTGGCGACGTTCTAGCCTGGCACAAAAAGTTTGGGGCCAAAAGGAGTTGTTGAAATTTAGTTTTGAATTTAAGTGTGTATATTTAATGCGGCTAGCCCTATTTTAAAAACATTAAGGGCATTTTAAAAATTCAAAAGATGTTAGTTTCTACACGACAATTACTTAGTGAATACTTGCAACATCTCGAAGATTTTAGTTTTTCAGTTTGAAGAAATATTTTATTTGGCTTTATTTTAAATTTGAAAATGGCTTTGATTTTTATCATGTGGCAATTTGGCTTAGTTAAACATGATGACATGGCACCATTAGGGTGAGGTCACTGTAGAATGACACCGGGGGTGTTACACTCCACACATCGACCGCTATCCAGCATGCATCTAGAGTATTAAGTTTATAAGAACGGAGTAACACATTAGGCAAGATGACATGATGTAGAGGGATAAACTCAAGCAATATGATATATACTCCATCTTTTTATCCTCGATGGCAACAATACAATACGTGTCGATTCCCTTTCTGTCACTGGGATCGAGCACCGCAAGATTGAACCCAAAGCTAAGCACTTCGCTCATTGCAAGAAAGATCAATCTCATAGGCCAAACTAAACCGATAATTCAAAGAGACTTGCAAAAATATCAAATCATGCATGTAAGAATTCAGAGAAAACTCAAATATTGTTCATAGATAATCTTGATCATAAACCCACAATTCATCGGATCTCGACAAACACACCGCAAAAAGTATTACATCGAATAGATCTCCAAGAACATCGAGGAGAACTTTGTATTGAGAACCAAAGAGAG
Source organism: Triticum timopheevii (assembly GCA_963921465.1). Lineage (NCBI taxonomy): Eukaryota > Viridiplantae > Streptophyta > Magnoliopsida > Poales > Poaceae > Triticum > Triticum timopheevii. The sequence continues at coordinate 376,801,518 of OY997268.1, read as the reverse complement.
AGAAGAAGCCATCTATCTAATAACTATGGAGCCGAAGGTCTGTGGTAAACTACTCACACATCATCGAAGAGGCTATGGTGTTGATGTAGAAGCCCTCTGTGATCGAATTCCCCTCCGGCAGATCGCCGGAAAAGGCCCCAAATCAAATCTCACGGGTTCAGAAGGTTGCGGCGGTGGAAAAGTGGGTTTGTGGCTCCCCCGGATGTTTTCAGGGTATAAGAGTATATATAGGCGAAAGAAGTAGGTCGGTGGAGCCACGAGGGGCCCACGAGGGTGGGGGCGCGCCTACCCCCTGGGATATCCCTACTTCCTCGTGGCCGCCTCGTTGCATCTCTGACTTCCACTTCAAGTCTCCTGGATTGTGTTTGTTCCAAGAAAGATCCTCGCGAAGGTTTCGTTCCGTTTGGATGCCGTTTGATATTCCTTTTCTGCGGAACACTGAAATAGGCAAAAAACAGCAACTCGCACTGGGCCTCCGGTTAATAGGTTAGTCCCAAAAAATATAAAATAGCATATTAAAGCCCATTAAACATCCAAAACAGATAATATAATAGCATAGAACAATCAAAATTTGTAAATACGTTGGAGATGTATCAGCATCCCCAAGCTTAATTCCTGCTCATCCTCGAGTAGGTAAATGATAAAGACAGAATTTTTGATGTGGAATGCTACCTAACATAATTTTTAGTGTAATTTTCTTTATTATGGCATGAATGTTCAGATCCGAAAGATTCAAGACAAAAGTTTAATATTGACATAAAAATGATAATACTTCAAGCATATTAACTAAGCAATTATGTCTTCTCAAAATAACATAGCCAAAGAAAGCTCATCCCTACAAAATTGTATAGTTTGGCCATGCTCCATCCTCGTCACGTAAAATGCTCTCATCATGCACAACCCCGATGACAAGCCAAGCAATTGTTTCATACTTTAGTATTCTCAAACTTTTGCAACTTTCACGCAATACATGAGCACGAGCCATGGAGATAGCACTATGGGTGGAATAGAATATGATGATGGAGGTTGTGTAGAGAGGACAAGAAAGGAGAAAGTATCACATCGACACGGCTAATCAACGGGCTATGGAGATGCCCATCAATTAATGTCAATGTGAGGAGAAGGGATTGCCATGCAACGAATGCACTAGAGCTATAAATGTATGAAAGCTCAACAAAAGAAACTAAGTGGGTGTGGATCCAACTTACTTGCTCACGAAGACCTAGGGCATTTGAGGAATCCCATTGTTGGAATATACAAACCAAGTTCTATAATGAAAAATTCCCACTAGTATATGAAAGTGACAAAATAAGAGACTCTCTATCATGAAGATCATGGTGCTACTTTGAAGCCAAGTCTGGAAAAAGGGTAGTAGCATTGTCCCTTCTCTCTTTTTCTCTCTTTTTTAGGGCCTGCTCTTTTTTTATTTGGCCTTCCTCTTCTTTTTTTATTTGGCCTTTCTCTTTTTTTTGACTTTCTCTTTTTTTTTATTTCTTCACATGGGACAATGCTCTAATAATGATGATTATCGCACTTCTATTTATTTACGACTCAAGGATTACAACTCGATACTAGAACAAAATATGACTCTATATGAGTGCCTCCGGCAGTGTACCGGGATGGGCAATGAATCAAGAGTGACATGTATGAAAAATTATGCATGGTGGCCTTGCCACAAATACGATGTCAACTACATGATCATGCAAGCCAATATGACAATGATGAAGTGTGTCATAATAAACGGAACAGTGGAAAGTTGCATGGCAATATATCTCGGAATGGCTATGAAAATGACATAATAGGTAGGTATGGTGGTTGTTGAGAAAGATATAAGGAGGCTTATGTGTGATAGAGCGTATCATATCACGGGGTTTGGATGCACCGGCGAAGTTTGCACCAACTCTCAAGGTGAGAAAGGGCAATGCACGGTACCGAAGAGGCTAGCAATAATGGAAGGGTGAGAGTGTGTATAATCTATGGACTCAACATTGGTCATAATGAACTCACATACTTATTGCAAAAATCTACAAGTCTTCAAATCCAATCACTATGCGCATGCTCCTAGGGGGATATATTGGTAGGAAAAGACCATCGCTCGTCCCTGACCGCCACTCATAAGGAGGACAATCAAAGAAACACCTCATGCTTCAAATTTGTTACACAACGGTTACCATACGTGCATGCTACGGGACTTGCAAACTCCAACACACGTATTTCTCAAATTCACAATTATTCAACTAGCACGACTCTAATATTACCATCTTCATATCTCAAAACAACCATCAAGTATCAAACTTCTCATAGTATTCAATGCATTCTATATGGAAATTTTTATTATACCATCTTGGATGCCCATCATATTAGGAATAATTTTATATCCAAAGCAAATTACCATGCTGTTCTAAAAGACTCCCAAAATAATATAAGTGAAGCACGAGAGATCAATAATTTATATAAAATAAAACCACCATCGTGCTCTAAAAAGATATAATTGAAGCACTAGAGCAAAATTATCTAGCTCAAAAGATATAAGTGAAGCACATAGAGTATTCTAATAAATTCCGATTCATGTGTGTCTCTCCCAAAAGGTGTGTACAGCAAGTATTATTGTGGTAAACTAAAAAGCAAATCCTAAAATCATACAAGACTCTCCAAGCAAAACACATATCATGTGGTGAATAAAAATATAGCCTCAAGTAAAGTTACCGATAGATGAAGACGAAAGAGGGGATGCCTTCCGGGGCATCCCCCAAGCTTAGGCTTTTGGTTGTCCTTGAATGTTACCCTGGGGTGCCTTGGGAATCGCCAAGCTTAGGCTCTTGCCACTCCTTATTCCAAAATCCATCAAATCTTTACCCAAAAACTTGAAAACTTCACAACACAAAACTTAAACAAAAATCCTCATGAGCTCCATTAGTGTAAGAAAAAAACCCTCCACTTTAAGGTACTATAATGAACTCAGTATTTATTTATATTGGTGTTAAAACTACTGTATTTCAACTTCTCTATTGTTCATACCCCCCGATACTAGCCATAGATTCATCAAAATAAGCAAACAACACACGAAAAACAGAATCTGTCAAAAACAGAACAGTCTATAGTAATTTGTATCAAACGTATACTTCTACAACTCCAACAATTCTGAAATAAATTTGTGGATGTGAGTAATTTATCTATTAATCATGTTCAAGAATAATCAACCTAAAAGAACTCTCCAGTAAAAAAATGGAAGCTAATCCCGTGAGCGCTAAAGTTTCTATTTCTTACAGCAAGATCGCAAAGACTTCACCCAAGTCTTCCCAAAGGTTCTACTTGGCACAAACACTAACTAAAACATAAAACAACATCTAAATAGAGGCTAGATGAATTATGTATTACTAAACAGGAACAAAAAGTAAGGAACAAAATTAAAATTGGGTTGCCTCACAACAAGCGCTATCGTTTAACGCCCCTAGCTAGGCATTGATAATTTCGATGATGCTCACATAAAAGATGACAATTGAAACACGAAGAGAGCATCATGTAGCATATGAAAAACACATCTAAGTCTAACATACTTCCTATGCATAGGCATTTTATAGGAAAACAAATTAGCAAGAGAAGCACGATCTAGCATATGCAAGGAAGAAGAAAGAAACATTAGCAATCTCAACATAACGAGAGGTAATTTAGTAACATGAAAATTTCTACAACCATATTTCCCTTTATCATAATAATTACATGTAGGCATAAGAAAGTTCAACAATATATCTATCACAAAACATATTCTTAACACTATCCACATGTATGCAAAGTTAACACTCTTCCAAAATAGTGGGATTAACATAAACTAAAGTCATGACCTCTCCAAACCCACTTTTATCAAAAACTTCATAAGATTGAACATTCTCCAAATATGTGGGATCTAAAGTTGACAATCTTCCAAACCCACTTTCAATATTATTGCAGACATTATTATCAATCTCATATTCATCATGGGGATTAAATAAATTTTCAAGATCATAAGAAGAATCACCCCAATCATGATCATTGCAACAAATAGTAGTCATAGCAAAACTAGCATCCCCAAGATTAGGGTTTTGCATATTATTAGAACAATTGACATAAATATAATTTATAATAACATCATTGCAATCATGCTTTTGATTCAAAGATCTATCATGAATCACTTCATAAAGCACTTCACCACAATTTCCAGATTCACGAATTTCAAGCAAAACCACATAGAGATAATCTAGTGCACAAAACTCACTAGCAATTGATTCATCATAATTGGATCTCTTAAAGAGATTAGCAAAAGGATGAGGATCCATAAACTTTTAGCAAGCATAGATGCAAGCAAATAGAAGGCATATGGCAACACAAGCAAATGAAAAAGATGAACGAAAGAGGGGCAAAGGAAATATAAAGGTTGTGAAGTGGGGGAGAGGAAAATGAGAGGGGAATGGCAAATAATGTAACGCGAGGAGAGGAGTTTATGATGGGTACTTGGTATGTCTTGACTTGGCGTAGATCTTCCCTGCAACGGCGCCAGAAATGGCTAGTTGACGGGAGATCAAATCTTGACTTGACTTGGCCAAATCTCCCCGGCAATGGCGCCAGAAATCCTTCTTGCTACCTCTTGAGCATGCGTTGGTTTTCCCTTGAAGAGGAAAGGGTAATGCAGCAAAGTAGCGTAAGTATTTCCTTCAGTTTTTTAGGACCAAGGTATCAATCAGTAGGAGACTACACGCAAATCGCCTAGTACCTGCACAAACAATCAAGAACCTTGCAACCAACGTGATAATGGGGTTGTCAATCCCTTCGCGGCCACTTGCAAAAGTGAGATCTGATAAAGATAATAAGATAAATATTTTTGGTATTTTTGTTATATAGATTGGAAAATAAAGATTGCAAAATAAACGGCGATAGAAATTGGCAAGTTGACGATAAACTAATATGATGTAAAATAGACCCGGGGGCCATAGGTTTCACTAGTGGCTTCTCTCATGATAGCATATATTACGGTGGGTGAACAAATTACTGCCGAGCAATTGATAGAAAAGCGCATAGTTATGAGAAATCTAGGCATAATCATGAACATAGGCATCACGTCCGTGTCAAGTAGAAGGAAACGATTCTGCACCTACTATTATTACTCCACATATCGACCGCTATCCAGCATGCATCTAGAGTATTAAATTCATAAGAACGGAGTAACGCATTAGGAAAGATGACATGATGTAGATGGATAAACTCAAGCAATATGATATGAACCCCATCTTTTTATCCTCGATGCAACAATACAATACGTGTCGGTTCCCTTTCTGTCACTGGGATCGAGCACCGCAAGATTGAACCCAAAGCTAAGCACTTCTCCCATTTCAAGAAAGATCAATCTAGTAGGCCAAACTAAACTGATAATTCGAAGAGACTTGCAAAGATATCAAATCATGCATGTAAGAATTCAGAGAAGAATCAAATTTTGTTCATAGATAATCTTGATCATAAATCCACAATTCATCGAATCTCAACAAACACACCGCAAAAAGCATTACATGGAATAGATCTCCAAGAACATCGAGGAGAACTTTGTATTGAGAACCAAAGAGAGAGAAGAAGCCATCTAGCCAACAACAATGGACCCGAAGGTCTGTGGTAAACTACTCACAGATCTTCAGAGAGGCTATGGTGTTGATGTAGAAGCCCTCCGTGATCGAATCCCCCTTCGGCAGATCGTCGGAAAAGGCCCCAGATGGGATCTCACGGGTACAGAAGGTTGCGGGGGTGGCAAAGTGGTCTGGTGGTCCCCCTGGATGTTTTCAGGGTATAAGAGTATATATAGGCGAAAGAAGTAGGTTGGTGGAGCTACGAGGGGCCCACGAGGGTGGGGGCACGCCTACCCCCCTAGGCACGCCCTCCTGCTTCATGGCCACCTTGTTGCATCTCTGACATCCACTCCAAGTGTTCTGGATTGTGTTTGTTCCAAGAAAGATCCTCGCAAATGTTTCATTCTGTTTGGATTCTGTTTGATATTCCTTTTCCGCGAAACACTGAAATAGGCAAAAAACAGCAACTGGCACTGGGCCTCCGGTTAATAGGTTACTCCCAAAAAAATATAAAAGAGCATATTAAAGCCCATTAAACATCCGAAACAGATAATATAATAGGATAGAACAATAAAAAATTATAGATACGTTGGAGACGTATCAGGGTTTTGCATATTATTAGCACAATTGACATTAATATAACTTATAGTAACACCATTGCAATCATGCTTTTCATTCAAGGAGCTATCGTTAATCACTTCATAAATTTCTTCTTTTAGCACTTCATCACAATTTTCAGATTCACAAATTTCAAGCAAAACTTCATAAAGATAATCTAGTGCACTCAACTCACAAGCAATTGGTTCATCATAGTTGGATCTTTTGAAAAGATTAGCAAGTGGATCAGGATCCATATCAATAGATTTGGAGCAAGCGAAGATGCAAGCAAATAGAAGGCACATGGCAACACAAGCAAAGATAGTAACAAGAAAACACGCAAAAAGGCAAACAGAAAATATTTTGTATTTTTCCAAAAACATTTTAGGAGTGGAGGAGATGAAAACGAGAGGCAAATGGAAAAGAAAGTAAATTGCAAGGATATTTGAGTTTGTGCGTAGGAACCTGATAGATGTTGATGATGTCTCCCCGGCAACGGCATCAAAAATTCTTCATGATTGCTTGTCTCTGCGTTGGTAATTCCCCGAAGAGGAGAGGATGATGCAACACAATAATGGTAAGTATTTCCCCCAGTTATGAATCAAGGTTATCAATCCAGTAGGAGAACCAAGCAACACTATGTAAACAACACCTGCACACAAACCACAAAAACTTGCAACCCAACGCATAAGATGGCTTGTTAATCCCTCTGCGGTATTAAGGTAGATTAAATTGTATGAGAGTTGATAAATAGATCTAGCCAAAACACAAAATAAAATAAGTAAAGAAAAAGTGCAACATGGTATTTTTGGATTTTTGGATACATAGATCTGAAAACAATATGATAGAAAACAGACCCGGGGGCCATATATTTCACTAGAGGCTTCTCTCGAGAAAATAGCATATGGTGGGTAAACAGATTACTGCTGGCCAATTGATAGAAGAGAAAATAATTATGACGATATCCAAGGCAATGATCATGTATATAGGCATCCCGTCCAAGATTAGTATACGGACTCCTGTCTGCATCTACTACTATTACTCCACACATCGATCACTATCCAGCTTCCAGTGTATTAAGTTCATGGAAAAACGGAGTAATGCAATAAGAACGATGACATGATGTAGACAAGATCTATTAATGTAGGAATAGACCCCATCTTTTTATCCTTAATGGCAATGATACATGCATGTCATGTCTCCTTCTATCGTTGAGATTGAGCACCGCAAGATTGAACCCATCACAAAGCACCTCTTCCCATTGCAAAAAAAATCAATCTAGTTAGCCAAACCAAACCAAAGTTCCGGAGAAGAAATACAAGGCTATAAAGATCATGCATAAAAGTGTTCAACAAAGTTGCAAATAATATTCATGGATAGATCTGATCATAAACTCACAATTCATCGGATCCCAACAAAGACACCGCAAAAAGTCATTACATCAAAAAGATCTCCAAGAACATCGAGGAGAACATTGTATTAAAGATCACAAAGAGAGAAGAAGAAGCCATCTAGCTACTGCCTATGGACCCGTATGTCCGTGTTAAACTACTCACTCGCCATTAGAGGGGCAAGGGTGATGATGAAGAACCCCTCCGTGATCGTTGGCCCCTCTGCGGAGTGCCCAAAAGGCCTCTAGATTGGATCTCATGGTTCTGCAACTTGCGGCGGCTGGAATTGTGTTTCGATGACTCCCCTAAGAGTTCTAGAATATTTGAGTATTTATAGAGCTGAGAGGCAGTGGAGTGGGTGCCTGTGGGCCCCACTACCCACCAGGGCATGCTTGGGAGCCCTGGCGCGCCATGTGCCTAGTGGGCCCCACAGGGCCCCTCTGGTGCACATCTTGGGCCTCATGGCAGAAAAAATCTCCAAAAAGTTTTGCTGCATTTGGACTCCGTTTGATATTGATTTTCTGTGATGTAAAAAACAAGCAAAAACAACAACTGGCACTGGGCACTATGTTAATAGGTTAGTGCAAAAAAATGATATAAAGTTGCTATTAAAAGTATAAAACATCCAAGAATTATACTTTAATAGCAAGAAACAATTAAAAAATTATAGATACGTTGGAGACGTATCAGGTAGGTCGTGGAGTAAACCCCACGTCCAAGTCGCGGTCCAAAAGAATCAGAAACACTAATTAAAAAATATACACAACGTGCATAGCTTTGTCCTCGGCTCGGCACATTCCTGAAACCCGGCCCGTCGGGCCGGGCAGGCGAGCGAGGAGGAGGAGCGCGCATGTAATCTCCTCTTCTCATGCTCATACAAGTGGTAGAAGAGCTCATAAAGTGGTGCAACTCCCACTCAACTTCCTAGGTGGGACTAAACTTTAGTCCCACTCACACCACTCACAGCCATGCATGAATGGATCATGAGAATTTCAGATTTTTAGTTGGGATTTGGGCAAAAGGCCTACTAAGAACTTCTGACAGATATTTCATAATGAGTGGTTCCACTACACACCAAGCTTTATACTCAATAAATGGGGGAAAACCCATGTGCACCACCTGTGAATTCTAGAAATTGAGAAGGATTTCATTTAGTATGTACTTTCAGTTTGCAGAGTCTATTATTGACATGGATTTTCCTTCTGCTGTAGCGACCTGACCCGAATGGATCGAAGTCTCTGTGCTTAAATGTCATCCCTGGATCGGTATGCTGACACACACAGTACTCAAGAATTTATGACAGAGGTAAAACACATGTATAAAGTAACGTAAATACTATTACCTCAATCCATATAGCTGAAGTAACAACAAAGTTGTGGAGTTCCCAACAACGCCAACGGTTGAGTGTAGACATCGTAACCCTAACGTATCACTTACTCGTCGTAAGATTCCTGCAACATGAGACGTTGCAACCATGTAGGTCAGCACATTGAATGTACTGGCAATTTCACAACATAGAATAATAATGAGAATGTCTATCTCTATATGCATATTTGGCTGGTGGACGCTCTAAATTTCATTTTTGCATAACGCTAATTTTTCCCTACAACAAAGGAATAAATTTTATTTACTACCAAGTTGATGTCATTATTGAGAAGGTTCCTCCAACTCAATCCCAAAATTCCCAAATTATTAATAACCCAATATATTAATTAAGTAACGTGATGAGATCAACCAATAATTCAAATACCAGATACTCAAGATGTCCATAACCGGGAACACGGCTAATCATGATTAGTTTGTACACTCTGCAGAGGTTTTTGCACTTCTCTCCACATGACTCGATCTCCCCCTGTAACATCCCAAATTTCAAATTTGGAATGTTATACATAGATCATTCATGCATATCATATTATATTGCATTCCATTTTCATGATCCTAGAAATTCTAAGCAACTCAAGGACCCACTGAGAGAGTTGGGGATTTCATTGTTTTCATTTTGGTTTTAATTATTTTTCTCGAATATTGAAAAAAGAATCATTTTGGTTTTAATTATTTTTCTCTTCAAAAATATTTCATATTAAAAATATATGAGAGGAGATAATATGACTTCTTCAAAATATATGAAACATTCGAGGAAAAGTATAAAATCAAATCAATAGTTTTATTTTGATTTTATTGCAATTTTATTTGAATTAGAAAAATTGCACATTTTCAAAATTGCATTTTTAGGCTAACAAAATGTTCAACTTGTTCTAAATATTTTATTTAGACGGTAAAAATTAGTTTTGGCATTTTTAGATTTTTATTTTATTTTCTAGGATTGTTTTTTTTGGCGCAATTTATTTAAAAAATAAATGTTCGTGGGCCCGACTGGGCCAGCGGCCCAGCCGAGCCGGGCTGGCCTCGCTAGCACTGCCGCCTCGCCCCGTCATGTCGCCGCCGGACTCGGCAGTCCGACCCCGAGCCGACTTGCCATCGCCGCTCGCCCAAGCGCGCCCCCCGTCCCTCTTAAATACCACCGCCCCGCCGCCTTTCACCACCCCACCCCGCCACCCGACGCCACCGGCGCCGCCTGCTGGAGCCGCCCCACCTCGCCGGAGGTAGAAACCGCCGCCGCCGCTGATTCGTTTTTTTCTGAAAAACCGCTCGGTTTTTTTAGAAACCTAGATTTATTTACTTTTTTAGATTAGATCGGTTCGGTTTTCTCGGTTTACCTAAATAGCGGACGTTCGTCCGTACGTTCGTTTTAACGAACGGCGTTCACTCATTAGCTGCAAACAGCGAACGTTCGTTCATTAGCCTGTTCGTTAGTTTTTCTTTTTCCAGGGTTTTTCCGCGATTATTTTTTATCGCGATTTCTGCCCTAATTTTCGTTTTAGTTTATATTTTCGCTCGTTTATCAGAATATGGCGATTCAAGCGCCTAGATTTTCATCTCGAAGCCCTCTATCTGTTTAATCAACTTGAACAAGATTTTGGTACTGTAAAATTTGACTTTAGTCTAGATTAGTAAACGGATCTTGTTTCTTTCGCAGTTTGAGTTTCGTTGCTTCGTTTGATTTGATTCTTTTTGCAAACCGGAGTTCTTAAGTTGAACTTTCTGGATAGATCTCTTATTTGAGTTTTACCCGTGCTTCTAGTTGAGTGCTTATCGTATGCTTGTTTGTTTGCGATAGAGTACCCGGAGTGCGAAGCATGCTATTACGAGTCTCTAGGTTTCACGGATCATCAGCAAGGCAAGTAACACTTTGATCATACCTCTTTACTACCCAGTTTTATTGCAGTAGATCAATCATCAAACAATTGCATGGTTAGGATCTGATTAATATGTGGGTTTTGGGAAGTAGATGATTGATATGTCTCCAGTGTATCTACTTTTCCAAACACTTTTGCCCTTGTTTTGGACTCTAACTTGCATGATTTGAATGAAACTAACCCGGACTGACGCTGTTTTCAGCAGAACTGCCATGATGTTGTTTGATGTGTAGAAAACAAAAGTTCTCGGAATGTCCTGAAAATCCACGAAGGCACTTTTTGGAAAATATAAAAAATACTGGCGAAAGAATCAAGACCAGGGGGTCCACACCCTGTCCACGAGGGTGGGGGGCGTGCCCTCCCTGATGAAGCCATGTACCTAGGGTAGGGTCATGGACCTGTCCAAGATACCCTCCCCAAGGACATCTCTAGAAGAAAATACCTTACAGTCGACCTGGAAGGATTCCACTCGACGGACTCGAAGACACTCGACCACGAAGCCACTCACTCGACCACCAGGAGATCTAGAGTCACTCTGCACGCAAACGGTCGGTCATTAGGTAGTCTTTATGGTCATCATAGCACTTTATGTATGGCGTTACCAGTAACGCTAGACCTTAATGTACCTTAAACCCTGCATAACTGAGGGCCGGAGGGGTTTGGCGGACTCTATATAAGCCACCCCCTCCTCAGTGTAAAGGGTTCGCACCCCAGTAACTCATACGCACATAATACAGTCGACCGCCTCCGGGCTCCGAGACATAGGGCTGTTACTTCCTCCGAGAAGGGCCTGAACTCGTAAACATCTTGCGTATACAACTACTCCATAGCTAGGATCTTGCCTCTCCATTCCTACCCCCCTATTCTACTGTCAGACTTAGAACCACGACAGTTGGCGCCCACCATGGGGCGGTGTCTTAGTGACCTATTGGAGAAGTTGCGATTGTTCCGATCTCCTTCATCATGGTTTCAGGCGGAGGTTTGGTTGAGGGCCGCGAGATCCATCTCGGCGCGCTCACGTTCATCACCGACGACTCCGCTTGGCTTCAAGAGGCTCCACTCGACATCGACGCGCTCCCCGTCCGCGGGGCGATGCACTTCCATGCATGCGTCCGCGGCATCCTCCTGCGGCAACCGTCGACCCAGTATCAGTCGACCCCTGTGTGGTCCTCCCTCCCTGTCTCCTGCCGGCGCAAGCGCTCCGGTCGGTCGAGGCTTCAGTGGTGGGTGAGGCACGCGGTGGCTCGCCAGTCGGCCACTCCCCAAGTCGCGGCGATCGAGCCTGACGAATCTCTCTACGGCCTGTTCGACATGTCGACTGGCTCCATAGAGACTGCATCCGAGTGCGACAGCAGTGATCTAGCGGCGGAGGTTCTGATGGTCAATGGACCACGCAGTCCTCCCGGTTTTCCCCGCACCGACGGAGTTGATGGCGGAGGCGATCCGGCGCACACCCACGAAGATTATCAGCCCGAGCCCCTCATGTCGCTGCAAAGGGAAGATCTTCGCCGCCGGAACACGGATGCGCTGCATACTCCTATCGTTGGAGAAACCCTCGAGGCTCGTGCCTTAGAGGACGCGCGTTTGGCCAACTTGGCTGTGTGCACTCGACTAGAGAACCTCCAGCGAGCACTCGACGAGCGTGCGCGGAAACGGGTTCCAGACTCCAGTCGACGTCAACTCTTTCCACCATCGAATCAGGTATATCAAACTCCGATTCAGAATCTAGCAGCTACAGCCCGTATAGCAGAGTTGATTCAGCCTTCCCAGTCAGAGGCTGGCAGAGGTTTGCTTCAGATCAGAGATTTACTCCAGGCAGCAGGAGATCAAAATTCAGCTATATTGCAGTCGCGAAATAGGATTCACAGCAGATCCGTCGCTGTGAATACAGTCCAATCGGCCCATAGCCCAAGATCCCCCCTAGGTGTGAGGGACATGGAGGCCGGCGTGATCAGTATGATGACCGATTCGATCGTGATGATCGCCGTCGAGTGCCCACTCCGCCCCCAAGGGGTGGGTCGTATGCTCCTCGACAGCAAGATGACAGATGCCAACACAGTGTTGGACGAAGGGTTCCAGTCGACCCCAGAGAACCAGCCTTTGATGCGAGATCCATTATCGTTCAAGGTTTGGTCGACTGGAACAGAGCTCACCGAGAAGGCCATGACAGAGATGTGACCACCAGCAGCAGAGTTCACGTCTCAGGACCAGAGTGTTTTAGCAGAGCCATCAGGGCCGTGGTGATTCCTCCCAACTTCAGGTTGGCGACTGGAGTCAGTAAGTTCACTGGTGAGTCCAAGCCCGATACTTGGCTTGAGGACTACCGAATGGTTGTTCAGATTGGCGGAAGCAATGATGAGGTGGCCATGAAACACCTACCTCTTATGTTGGAGGGCTCGGCCAGAGCATGGCTGAATCAGTTGGCACCTAGCAGCATTTACACTTGGGAAGATCTTGCCCGAGTGTTTGTCAGAGCCTTTGAAGGAACTTGCAAGCGACCAGCAGGGTTGACAGAGCTGCAGGTTTGTGTGCAAAAGTCGAATGAGACTCTGAGGGATTACATCCAGAGGTGGATCGCATTGCATCACACGATGGAGAATGTATCTGATCACCAGGCAGTCTGTGCCTTCAAGGAAGGTATTAAGAACAAAGAGCTAAGTTTGAAATTCGGTCGGACCGGAGACATGACCCTGAGTCGAATGATGGAGATTGCCACCAAGTATGCCAATGGTGAAGAAGAGGATCGGCTCCGGAGTGGCAAGTACAAGCCAACCGCTCATGAAACCGGGGGAGGGAAATCCAGTCGGAAGCAGAAGCGGAAAGCCGAGCCAGCTGCTCCTGGAGAAGCCTTGGCCGTGACTCAAGGAAAGTTTAAAGGGAAGCCCAAAGGGTCTTGGAACCCTAAGAAGGTAAAGGACAATGAAGGAAATGGCGTGATGGATTTGCCGTGCCACATCCACACGAAGAAAGATGAGGAAGGTAAATTCATTTACCCAAAACATACCACTCGATAGTATCGGCTCTTGATCCAGCAATTCCAGGGGAAACAGCCCAAAGATAAGGAAAAGGAGTCGGATAAAGTTGAGGACAAAGAAGATAGTGATGATGGATACCCCCAGGTCAATTCCACCTTGATGATTTTTGCTAATGTTGAAAGCAAAAGTCAATTGAAAGTTATCAACCTTGAGGTGAATATGGTTGCTCCGGCAACTCCCAGTTATCTGAAATGGTCTCAGACTACCATCACATTCGACCAGTCCGATCATTTGACACACATTGCCAGGAGGCAAGCTTTGGTGGTCGACCCAGTCATCGAAGGCACTCGACTGACTAAAGTCTTGATGGATGGTGGCAGTGGCCTGAACATATTGTATGCGGAGACACTGAAGGGAATGGGCATTCCGATGTCCAGACTCAGTACCAGCAACATGAGTTTCCATGGAGTCATTCCTGGGAAGAAGGCTGAATCACTCGGCCACATTGCTCTCGATGTGGTTTTCGGTGATTCAAAGCATTACCGCAAAGAAAAGTTGACGTTTGAAGTTGTAGATTTCTAGAGTGCTTATCACGCTATTTTAGGCAGGCCAGCTTATGCACGCTTCATGGCTCAACCATGTTATGTGTACCTCAAATTTAAGATGCCTGGTCCCAAAGGTGTGATCACCATTACTGGCAATCGGAAAAAGGCAGAAGAGTGCTTTCAGAAGGGCTCAAAGATCGCTGATGCTCAGATGGCAGTGGTAGAGCTACAGGAATACCAGAAAACTGCATATCCGAGTGATTTGTTGCGAGCCAAGAAGCCCGCTACAGAGTCAGCGTTTTAGTCGTCCGGTGAGACAAAGCCGGTTCACATTCACCCGACCGACCCTAGTGCTGCTCCGACTCATATCTCCACATCACTCGACTCCAAATAGGAAGAAGCGCTCATCCAGTTCCTCCGTGAGAACTGGGACATCTTCACATGGAAGCCTGCTGACATGCCGGGTGTTCCCAGGGGGCTGGCTGAGCATCGTCTACGAGTCGACTCAAAGGTGAAACCTGTTAAAGAACATCTTCGACGGTCCGCCGTCCAGAAGAGAAAAGCCATTGGCGAGGAGGTGGCTCGGCTCTTAGCAGCAGAGTTTATCCGAGAGATTTACCACTCCGAGTGGCTCGCCAATGTTGTCATGGTCCCCAAGAAGGACAAGTCACTTCGCATGTGCATTGATTTCAAACATATCAATCGGGCCTGCCCGAAAGATCATTTTCCTCTCCCCCGCATCGACCAAGTAGGTGACTCAACTGCGGGATGTGAGCGCCTGTCTTTTTTAGACGCCTATTCCGGTTACCATCAGATCCGTCTGTATGGACCCGACGAGATTAAAACAGCTTTCATCACTCCATTCGGGTGCTTCTGCTATGTCACCATGCCATTCGGCCTTAAAAATGCCGGAGCCACGTTCATGAGGATGATTCAGAAGTGTTTGCTCACTCAAATCAGTCGGAATGTGGAAGCGTACATGGTTGATATTGTGGTCAAATCACGGAAGGGTTCCGACCTGTTGACTGACCTCGCTGAAACATTTGCCAATCTCAGGAGGTATGATATCAAGCTTAATCCATCAAAGTGCACATTCAGAGTTCCTGGCGGAAAGTTACTCGGTTTTCTCGTTTCCGAATGAGGAATCGACGCCAACCCAAAAAAAGTTGGTACTATACTCTGAATGAAACGCCCTGTGCGTGTGCACGATGTCCAGAAGCTTACTGGATGCTTGGCCGCTTTAAGTCGATTCATCTCTCATCTCGGTGAAAAGGCATTGCCTCTTTACCGACTGATGAAGAAGTCAGACAAGTTCGAGTGGACTCCAGAAGCTGATGCAGCGTTTGCAGAGCTAAAAGCTTTTGTTATAGGGTGGAACCCTATGTGAGAGATCTTTCACGAATTGGAGGGGAATCCCCAAGAACAAGTTGAACAAAATAGGGAAAACAAGAGGAACACTCAAGAACAAGTCCAATCACACATCCACTAGACAATCAAACACATAAGATCCACAAGGTACATGAACAACAAAGGGAAATAAGATACATGGTAGAGTTCATCCCAAATCCTATGAAGGAGATGAGGGCTTGATGATCTAGATAGATCCTTCCACAAGAGGGGGTCTTGAATCCCTAGGGATCTTCTCCAATGGAGGCCTTGAACTCCAATGGAGTGTCTCTCTCTCTCAAGAGAAATCCCACAAGGGGAGGTACATGAGCTAGGCTCTAGTGTTTAGATCTATCCTTAGCTGAGTCTAAATGGAGGAGATGAAGGAGTAGATAAAGTCCTAGGCAAAGAGGGGAATAGGTGGGGGAGAAATGGTAAAACAAGGGCAAAGCCCGCAGCACCACACAGGGGGCCCCGTGTGCATGGGGTAAGTGGAGCCCGTGCACACGGGGTATCCAGGGACCGGACGCAAGGGCCCGTGCGCACGGGGTCCGTGAGGCCCGTGGACACGGGGGTCCCGTGGGCACGGTACACGCCCGTGTGCACGGGGTCTTCAGGACCGCCAGCCTGGGAGGCCCGTGGGCACTGGGTCGGAGGGGCCCGTGCGCACGGGGTCGCCTGGGAGCTGCTGCCTTCTTCTTGGCGCTTCCTTCTCCGCTTCCAGGCTTCCGTCTTGGATGGTGTAGATGTTCTCTTGCGCTTGGACTCCTCCATGATGAATGTGTAGCTCTGCTCACACCTAAGTATGCACACGAGAGAGGGGTCAAGTAGTATACCATCCTCGAAGGGTACAAGTGGACACGTGTAAAGGAGATGGTTCACCTTTGTATGCATGAAGTAGATGTGGCACGTGTCACTTGTCAAATGGACTCTTGACATGGTGATGTCCATAGGATGCTCTGCATCATCCCCTCCCCCTTGGGAAAGATCCGACCTCGGATTGAAATCCAAATCACCATGGGAAAGAGATGATGTTGTCGTGTAGAAGTGGACGATCACCAAGCATTCGTCATCTTGTAGTTCCAAATGGGAACTCTCGGATGTCGCACCGTCTTGTAATTCCTTCAAAAGTAGCAAAGATAACAAGCACTTGGAAAAACAAATGTGGTTGTCGTAAGAGCAAAACCAAGCATTCAAGAGGTGATTCACCCAACAAGTGTTGTCATCAAGCATAGCATATGGTTTGACAAAGAAGTGTGTCATGGCATTTGAGCATATAAATTGAGCACAATCAAGTACATCATGGGAACAAGCATGTAAATGGGAGGTCATGATGCAAATATATGTGATAAGTGGACAAGCATATACCTCAAGGTTATAGCAAGCATGCATAAAGTGCTCAACAAATGGTCTATGGTATGCATAGGAATCATTCACAACACCAAGTATAGTGAATGTCTAAACACATGGGGCAAGTGCAAGACAATCCAAGCATAACGTGCATAGGGTGTAGTGAAGATATCATGGCACTCAACACAATGAAAAGAGAAATTGTTCAACATGTGTGAGGCAATCAAGTCAAGCATGTGATAAGCAAAGGGACATGGCATATGTGAAGAACTAGATGCAACACACAAGGCATATATGTCATGAGGCATAGCAATGGAGCAAGCAACACATGAAGTATGATCCACAATATGCATGCTCATGATTTGTGTGTTCTCAAGATAGAATGATATCACCTCAAAAGCATGTCCTTGTGCGTCCTTCACAATGCCGAAGTGGTAGGAAATGTGGTGTAGAAGTGAGTCGTGGTCGAATGTATGAGGCTCGCTCTCAAGAGCTCGAATGGTCAACTCATATGAAGAGGAAGTCGACACGAATTCCAAGTATCCTACACATGCACACAACAAAACAAAGTGTGTATGCGCATGGTAGATAAACACATCATCCATCATGATGGGTCTCTTCTCTTGCACATAACCATTAGAAGCACAAGTGCATGAATAATATGATGCAACAATGGCGATATTCAAGGCACTAGGTATATGGTGCAAAGAGGTAAGACAAGCATGCTTCACAAGGAATATGTCAAAATCTCCAAACGTATGTAAGAATGCTATGGGGGCAATCTTAAGAGCAAGACTATAAGCATTGTTGCACTCAATACATGGCAAATCATCTAGCATGAGAGAGGCAACACATGGAGATATATGACACGAAGCAATATGAATCATGTGCAAAGCATATAGATGGTTGTCATCAACCGCATGAGATGAGCAAGTATGACACAAGATACAATGATCAAGATATATCATGTGAGAGGCATGAGCATATATGTCATCAACCCAAGAAAGCAAGTAGTGGAACATGGGTGATGCAACATAGCAAGCAATCATAGAAATCAAGTCAAGCAAGCTAGTAGTGCGAAGATGCAACATACTAGGAGGAATCATGGCAAGCATGTCATGTTTGCAAATAGTGGGCATGAATAATTCACATGTCATAGCACAAGCATGAAAGCAAGATATGAGGACACTAGCATGGGGCACATGATAAACATGGCAATAGAAACAAGGATCACTACCAAGCGTGCAAATACACATAGAAGTAGCGTAATGATGAGACATGGGTAGATGCAAGCAAGGGTCACAATTGCATGGCAAAGGCATAGAAGCAAGCATAGCATGCAAAGTGAACACGGTAAAATGAGCATAAAGTGACAAGTGGTAAATGGCCCATAGCCGTGTGAGAGCCAAGTAGAGGAGATGCGCGTAGTCCTTGCGCGAATGGAACGGTGGTAAGGATAGTACACGGGATCCCAAGTCATCATTGCTCTCTAGAGCTCGTTTTGTCAACTCGTGGGATTGCGAGGTTGACAAGTCTTCATGGGTACCTACACAAAAGAGACACAATCCAAAGAAATTGTGCGCATGGTAAATGTACACATCATCTATCATGATGTGTATGTGCACGTGTGAGTTAGCACAAGATAAGCATTGCTCAAAGAAATTTGATGCATGGTATAAGAACATGTCGTCCATCATGAAAGAATAGTTATTATGTATGACATGATGGGGACACAAATTGAGCAAACAAGTATATGGCACATCAAAAGCATGTTTATTCATAGGGAGCATATGGTGCACACAAGTATTGGGATCATGCAATGGATGGGATGGATCAAAATCTCCTAAAATGTATGAGGAAACTATGGGGGTCTCCTCATGAGCAATATCGGAAACATCATATGGAGAAAATGGACAACATCCAAAACAATGCATATCCAAAGCTAGGTGGTCATGGCATGGCATATGAGATAAATGATGCAAAGGGAGCATATCAATCGTCACAAGAGAAACAAATGCCAATAACCATGGGCTTGTCATCTATGCCATATGTGCAAATTGGGTTTATTTTAATGGCATATGCATAGTCACTATGTTGAGATTGTAAAGATGCAATATGATGGATCTCATGCATAGCATATGACAAGTCAAGCGAATTATCAAACATGATGTGACCAAGAGAATTATCACAAGACATCCTATGTAACATGGCATCACAACTAATAGACTCCTCATGGCAATCATCATACTCATCATAAATGGGCAAATCATCACATGGGAAAATCATACTAGCGTGAATCATGGTACTAAGTGGATCAACATCATGCAAGCAATAAATCTGAAGAATGTCCGCTAGTGGGACTAGAGGATCACCTTCACCTTTGTTACCTTTGTAATTCCACTCAAGTGGTGTAGGTGAGGTGGGGAAGACCAAATGGTGGTCATCTTCATCTTGATGGAACCATGTGGGGGGTGCATCATATTCCACCATGGCCATCGTCTTGTCCAAAGGGAGGACGAAGTCGTCGAGGATCGGCGTGTCATCATAAATGGGACCTAGCACCAAATGAGAAGACACAATAGAGGTAGAGGTCAAGTCGTTAGTGTTGAAAGTGGCCTCACATGACCTATCAACTATCTCACTCTCTCTATGTGGTGGTTCACTCACTCCCTCAAAGTAGGTGCACTCAAAGTCACATATGGTGGAGTCACTCATCTCACTCAAGTGGTGGGGGTTGTGGCTCTCCTCACATGGAAAGTGGGGCAACTCATCATATATGGGGCTAGTGGTGAAGTCACTCTTACTCTCAATATGGTGGCAAAAGTCACTCAAGTCATCATACGTCGCCGTGGTCGAAGGGAAGATCCCATGCTCAACCATCTCGTCGTGGTCGCCGTGGATGAAGGCCGGAGATGGCACATCATCGCTCTCGTCATGGATGAAGGCCGAAGATGGCTCAACATCACTCTCGTCGTGGATGAAGGCCGAAGATGGCACATCATCACTCTCGTCGTGGATGAAGGCCGAAGATGGCTCAACATCACTCTTGTCGTGGATGAAGGCCGAAGATGGCACATCATCACTCTCGTCGTGGATGAAGGCCGAAGATGGCACATCATCACTCTCGCCTCCTAAGATGGAAGCATCATCCCTGCTCGCCACCTTGTCGCTCGCCTCCAAAGCTTGGTCCTTGGGAGCATCGTCTTGGACCTCGTCGGGCTTTGACATCGTGGTGGTACTAGCCTCATGCTTGTCGTAGAGCTTGGTCGCCGCGAAGTGTGCTTGGGGTGGAGAAGCCTTGGCCTTCATGAGTTCTTGTTCCGCCTTGAGAGCACCAATGTAGTAGTCGTCGATGGACTTGTAGTTCTCAAGGAAGATGGTTTTGGAGATGTCGTTGTGCAATCCCATCATGAAGTGGAACTTCATTGATATGGGGTCGTCCACGCCGGCTCGTCGCAAGGCAATCATCATCTCCTTGAAGTACTTGTCGATGGACTTGGATCCTTGGGTGGTGTTCTCCAATTGGCGTCGAAGTTGTTCCATGTAGGTTGGAGGCACAAACTCTCGCTGTAAAGCTCTCTTCGTCTTGGGCCAACTCATGTCGTAGTACTCCGAAGGTGTGTGAAGCCACCATGTCGAGGCGTAGTCGTGGAAGTTTCTTGTGGCGCACTTCACTTGATCTTCGGGAGGAACTTGATGTAGCTTGAGGTAGTCGTCCATCAAACACTTCCACTCGAGGTACTCCTCGGGTTCTTGAGTCCCATAGAAAGGAATCTTGTGGTCGATGTCGAGGTCGTAGTAGCTCGTGGAAGTTGCGGACTTGAGCTTGGGTAGCTTCTCTTGAGTGTAGTCTTGAGGTGCTTGTTGGCGAAGATGCCGTATGTCCGTAGGCGAAGATGCCTTGAAGTCGCTTGGCGAAGATGCCAAGGTAGATGGTGAAGTCGTTGAGCGGTTGTTGGTATTGAGCTCTTGACCTTCACGTTCTTGTTGGTGATGGTGTCGATGCCGATGTGATCTTGCCGGAGATGGTAGCACGGAAGTGTTTGCACTTGAGCGTCTTCTCGAAGATGAGGAAGACCGCTTGCGGTTCTTGATGAGGGCCTTGATCTCCTCCATGCGCTTGTCCATCTTGGCGTCGTAGTTGTTGTTCATGGCATCGAACTCGTCGTTGTTGTTGTAGACCGAAGGTGAAATGCCTTGCCTATCCATCACAAGACTCGAGTAGAGGTGAGTAGGAAATGAGATAAACAATACCAAGTTACCTTTTCCCAATGTTGAGGATGTATCTCGTTTCACTCAATGTGAGATGAAAGAATAGTGGAATTGGTACCGGACTTGTTCACTCACACCTACAAGTATGGGGAGGGTCAACTTCCTCCTCCTCTTCCTCCTCCTCCTCTTCACCAGAGTCGTCGTCTTCTTCATCCTCCTCACCAGCAGATTGCCACTCCTCCTGACTTTCACCTCCGCTCCCCTCCTCCTCCTCGATCTGTTCTTGCGCCCCGTTGGGCATCGAGTACATCTCGGTAGTAACCTGGAAGATAACAAACAAGACATCTCAGTCGACCAATGTTAAGCAAACAGGATGGAGAAAGCAGGATCACGGTAAAAGATACAAGATTGGACCTTGTCTACTTCATATGACTGGTCGAGTGGAGGAATCCTCCTAGCTCCTCGAGGGCTATCCTTGTTCCATATGATGGCAGTCATCCACCTCTCCAGCGTGGCATCCTCGACCTCCTCCGGGTGGATCTGAGTGGTGTCTTCAGTGCCAGAATACATCCACATCGGATGGTCTCGATATTGAAGCAGCTGGATGCATCGTCGGAGGAAGACCTCCAAGAGATCCATGCCAGTCACCCCATCACGGATAAGCTGGAATACACGCTCAACTAGCACCTTAACCTGCGCCTTCTCCTCGGGGACCACCTTCAAAGAGGACGGCTTGCTCACTCAGTCCATGGAAAAAGGAGGGAGTCCAGTCGACTGCCCTGGTGTCGGCTGGTCTTGGCAGTTGAACCAAGTCAACTGCCACCCTCGGACCGACTCGGGAAGGACCATGGCTGGAAAGGCACTTTTTTCCCTCATTTGAACCCCAAGACCCCCACACATCTGAATCACTTGGGTTTTCTTGTCACTTGGATTGGCCTTTTTCACCGTCTGGGAGCGACAGGTGAAAATGTGTTTGAAAAGGCCCCAATGAGGCCGACAACCCAAGAAATTCTCACACAAGGACACGAAAACAGCGAGATACATGATGGAGTTGGGTGTGAAGTGGTGGAGTTGTGCTCCAAAGAAGTTCAGAAATCCCCAAAAGAAAGGGTGGGGCGGCAAAGAAAACCCGCGGTCAACATGGGTGGCCAAGAGGACGCACTCACCCTCCTGAGGCTGCGGCTGCCACTCCTTCCCCGGGAGCCTCCCTGATCCATGGGGGATCAGTCCTTCATTAGCCAGGTCGTCAAGATCTTTTTGACGGATAGTTGAGCGGATCCAGTCGCGCTGGATCCAGCCCTGCGGCAGACCGGCCCGTGACGAGGATCCGCCCCAACTGGTCGCCCTTCCCTTCGCGTTCACCGTCGCCTTCTTCGCCCGCTCCAAAGCCGCCGTCTTTTCCTTCACCATCGTCGCTGAAGAAGCACGCACGGAGTAGCAGTGCTGGGATGGAGGCGAACACGGCGGATGAGTTTGAGGGAGAGGGAGAAGAAAATGAGGGCGCACTGTTCAAAAACCCCCGTCCGGCACCTTATATGGGGTTGCTTCCGAGTGACTGACTGGTAGGCCCGGACGATCCTATCAAATCCCGCAACAGTCGCACACGCGATACGTGGCAAAAAAGGTGGCGCGGAGATCGAGGCGTTCCTGCCTTATCCCATCCGAGTACCGCGGCCTCCTCCGCCTCTCGCGCTTCCCGAAATTCAGATCCCGCAAATTTCCGCGAACTGCAGAGCAACTTGTCAGACGAGAGATTTCCTCTGCTCTGTCGTTCGGAGATCTCCAAGTACAGAAAACTCACTCGACGGATACAAAGAATGGATCAAGGCGACTGAAAAATAAGTTGGGGCCGTCACCTAAGTTCATTGATCCAGAACAAGACATACTCATAGCACGAAAAATGAGTCGGAAGAGTTCTCAACTCCTTCCCCACTCAAACCTCGATCCATTCAGGGGCTAATGATGAAGCCATGTACCTAGGGTAGGGTCATGGACCTGTCCAAGATACCCTCCCCAAGGACATCTCTAGAAGAAACTACCTTTCAGTCGACCTGGAAGGATTCCACTCGACGGACTCGAAGACACTCGACCATGAAGCCACTCACTCGACCACCAGGAGATCTAGAGTCACTCTGCACGCAAACGGTAGGTCATTAAGTAGTCTTTGTGGTCATCATAGCACTTTATGTATGGCGTTACCAGTAATGCTAGACCTTAATGTACCTTAAACCCTGCATAACTGAGGGCCGGAGGGGTCTAGCGGACTCTATATAAGCCACCCCTCTCCTCAGTGTAAACGGTTCGCACCCCTGTAACTCATACGCACATAATACAGTCGACCGCCTCCGGGCTCCGAGACGTAGGGCTGTTACTTCCTCCGAGAAGGGCCTGAACTCGTAAACATCTTGCGTATACAACTACTCCATGGCTAGGATCTTGCCTCTCCATTCCTACCCCCCTATTCTACGGTCAGACGTAGAACCACGACACTCCCCCTGGGTGCGCCCCCCTGTATCGTGGGCCCCCTAAGGCTCCGCCGACCTCAACTCCAACTCCATATATTCCGTCTCGCGGAGAAAAAAAAACCAGAGAGAAAGATTCATCGCGTTTTACGATACGGAGCCGCTACCAAGCCCTAATCTCTCTCGGGAGGGCTGATCTGGAGTCCGTTCGGGGCTCCGGAGAGGGGGATTCGTCGCCGTCGTCATCATCAACCATCCTCCATCACCAATTTCATGATGCTCACCGCCGTGCATGAGTAATTCCATCGTAGGCTTGCTGGACGGTGATGCGTTGGATAAGATTTACCATGTAATCAAGTTAGTTTTGTTAGGATTTGATCCCTAGTATCCACTATGTTCTGAGATTGATGTTGCTATGACTTTGCTATGCTTAATTCTTGTCACTAGGGCCCGAGTGCCATGATTTCAGATCTGAACCTATTATGCTTTCATGAATATATGTGTGTTCTTGATCCTATCTTGCAAGTCTATAGTCACCTATTACGTGTTATGATCCGACAACCCCGAAGTGACAATAATCGGGATACTTCTCGGTGATGACCGTAGTTTGAGGAGTTCATGTTCACTATGTGCTAATGCTTTGTTCCGGTTCTCTATTAAAAGGAGGCCTTAATATACCTTAGTTTCCGCTAGGACCCCACTGCCACGGGAGGGTAGGACAAAAGCTGTCATGCAAGTTCTTTTCCATAAGCACGTATGACTATTTACGGAATACATGCCTACATTACATTGATGAACTAGAGCTAGTTCTGTGTCACCCTATGTTATAGCTATTACATGAGGAATCGCATCCGGCATAATTATCCATCACTGCCTACGAGCGTTTCACATATTGTTCTTCGCTTATTTACTTTTCCGTTGTTCTAGTTACAATCACTACAAAACCCCAAAATATTACTTTTGCTACTGTTACCTTTATTATCATATTACTTTGCTACTAAATACTTTGCTGCAGATTCTAAGTTATCCAGGTGTGGTTGAATTGACAACTCAACTGCTAATACTCAAGAATATTCTTTGGCTCCCCTACGCTTGTGGGTTATCAAGACTAATTTCTGGCGCCGTTGCCGGGGAGCACAACTCTATTCTCTGAGTCACTTGGGATTTATATCTGTTGATCACTATGAAGAACTTGAAAGATGCGAGAACCAAGATTTTGCCCTCAACTACGAGGGGAGGTAAGGAACTACCATCTAGCTCTGCACTAGATTCTCCTTCCATTATTAGTAAACTTGCGACACCTAAAGCTGCTACTGCTATGAATTCTGATATGTCGCATGTTATTGATGATGCCACTTCTGCTATGCATGATACTTATGATGAAACTACTTCTGTGCATTATACTTCTTTGCCATTAGGTGAATTTCTTGATGAACAACTTGCTAGAGTTAGAGGGAATGAAATTATTGAAGATGCTATTATTGATGAAACTGATGATGAAACTTCTCCCAATGATTATGAATTGCCTGTTGTTCCTGAGGGTTATGTTATGAATGAAGACGCTGCTAGAGATATCTTTGCTTGCAATGATAGATATGATCTTAAGAAATTATTAGCTAAATGGAAGCAGCAGTCTCTTACTGCTAGAATTAAACCTGACCCTGCTTTTGCTAGTTCACCTATTTGTGTTACTGATAAGGATTATGAATTCTCTGTTGATCCTGAGATTATTACTATAGTTGAATCTGATCCTTTTTATGGCCTTGAATCTAAAACTATTGTGGCACATCTTACCAAGTTGAGTGATATAGCTACACTGTTTACTCATGATGATAAATCTCGCTATTATTATATCCTTAAGATATTTCCATTCTCGTTAAAGGGTGATGCTAAGACTTGGTATAATTCTCTTGCTCCTGGCTGTGTGCATAGTCCCAGGATATGATTTATTACTTCTCAGCTAAATATTTCCCTGCTCATAAGAAACAAGCTGCCTTGCGGGAAATATATAATTTTGTGCAAATCGAAGAAGAGAGTCTCCCACAAGATTGGGGGAGGCTTCTCCGATTACTTAATGCTTTGCCTGATCATCCTCTCAATAAAAATGAAATACTTGATATCTTTTATAATGGACTAACCGATGCTTCCAAGGACTACTTGGATAGTTGTGTTGGTTGTGTTTTCAGGGAAAGAACAGTCGACGAAGCTGAATTACTATTGAATAATATGTTGACTAATGAAAATAATTGGACTCTTCCTGAGCCAATTCCTGAGGCAATTCATGAACCAATTGAGCCAACTCCTGAGCCTATTCCTAAACCCACTCCGAAGAAGAGAGGTGTTTTATTTCTCAGTCCTGAAGATATGCAAGAGGCAAAGAAATCAATGAAAGAAAAAGGTATTAAAGCTGAAGATGTTAAGAATTTACCTCCTATTGAAGAAATACATGGTCTTAATATACCGCCTGTTGAAGAACCACATTGTCTTGATAACCTGACACAAGTAGTAAAGGTAAATTCTCTATATATATATGATAAAGTTGAAATCCCCTCTACTAAATTTCATAGCCCATGCTTAGATGAATTTGATGACTTTATGGCTAGACAAGAAAGTTTTAATGCTTATGTTGGTAGAGAGTTAAAGAATAATGCTTTCGAGATAGGACACATGAGCGATAATATGGCTAGAGTTAAAGGTGAACTCAAACTCGTTAGCAAATATGTTTCTATGGTTGCTACTCAAGCTGAGCAAGTACTTAAAGCTCAAAATGTTTTGGTTGATGAATCAAAATGTTAGAGTGGCTACTAGAAATAGTAGAATGACTCAGGAACCTTTGTATCCTGAAGGCCACCCTATGAGAATCGAGCAAGATTCTCAGAGAAATAATTTAGAGGCACCTAGTTCTTCTAAAAAGAAGAAAAAGAAAAATGATAGAACTTTGCATGTTTCTAGTGAACCTACTGTAGACACACCTGAGAATCCCAATGATATTTCTATTTCTGATGCAGAAACACAATCAGGTGATGAACATGAACCTAGTGATAATGTTCATATTGATGCTCAACCTAGCAAAAATAATGATGTAGAGATTGAACCTGCTGTTGCTCTTGATAACCCACGATCAAAGAATCAACGTTATGATAAGAGAGATTTTGTTGCTAGGAAGCACGGTAAAGAAAGAGAACCATGGGTTCAGAAACCCATGCCCTTCCCTCCTAAACCATCCAAGACAAAGGATGACGAGGATTTTGAGCGCTTTGCTGAAATGAGTAGACCTATCTTCTTACATATGCGCTTAACTGATATGCTCAAAGTAAATCCTTATGCTAAGTATATGAAGGATATCATTACAAACAAAAGAAAGATACCAGAAGCTGAAATTTCCACCATGCTTGCTAATTACACTTTTAAGGGTGGAATACCAAAGAAACTTGGAGATCCGGGTGTACCAACTATACCATGCTCCATTAAAAGAAATTATGTTAGAACTGCTTTATGTGATCTTGGAGCCGGTGTTAGTGTTATGCCTCTCTCTTTATATCATAGACTTGAATTGAATAAGTTGACACCTACTGAAATATCTTTGCAAATGGCTGATAAATCAACTGCTATACCTCTCAGTATTTGTGAGGATGTGCCTGTTGTGGTTGCAAATGTCACTATTTTAACGGACTTTGTCATTCTTGATATTCCCAGGAGGATAGTATGTCGATTATCCTTGGTAGACCTTTTTTGAATACTGCAGGGGCTGTTATTGACTGCAACAAAGGCAATGTTAGTTTTCATGTTAATGGTAATGAGCATACGGTACACTTTCCAAGGAAACAATCTCAAGTCCATAGCATCAATTCTATTGGAAAAGTTCCAACTATCATTATTGGAGGTTTTGAATTTCCTCTCCCTACTTTCAAGAAAAAGTATGATATTCTTATTGTTGGGGATGTTCATATCCCCGTTGAGGTAACTTAGTGTTATTCGAAATTTCTCCGGTTCCGTGTTATTCTGAATGAGTTTGTTGACAAGACTTGATCAACCTTGTTTGTGGATTCATTTTGATGATCATGAGATGGATGAAACTAGAAGGCACAACCTTCTGTACCCTCTTTTTACTTTCTGTTATTTAGAATTAATAAATCAAATATAGTATTATCTGTCTGTTTTCTGAATTATCCATGCATTAAAAAATATCCCGAAAGTAAAAGTGCTCCAAATGCCCTGCAAATTTAGTAAGATTTTTTGTGGAGTATTTGAGGATTTTAGGCACTGAAATCACTACACGAGGGGCAAGCACCAGGCCACGAGAGTGGAGGACGTGCCCACCCCCTGGGCACGCCCCCTATCTCATGGGCCCCTGGTGGCCCCCCTCCACTTATGCCAGCACCCACACACTCCATCTTCTTCCCAAAAAAATCCCCATCCAGCTCAAGAATGAGTTCTAGCTCATTTTGCTGCGATTTTCGATCTCCTTGCTTAAAGCTCCATTCACAAAACTGCTTTGGGAGATTGTTGCTTTGTATGTGACTCCTCCATTGGTCCAATTAGTTTTTGTTCTAGTGCTTTATTCATTACAAATTTTTGCTGCATAGGTGACCATGTTTTTGAGCTTGCATGTTGCATTTATGAGGTCCCAAGAAATTCTAATTCATGATATAGGCTCTAGGCACTTGTAGGAGTAGTTACTACCAATCTTGTTTATTTTTATTCACTTTTATTTTGAAGTTACTAAAATATTCAGAAATTTTTCAGAAAAAGAATTATGTCTAAGAGATTGTACCAAGGTGGTTCCTCGGTAAAGAAAGGACCCAGGATTGCTATACGTGAGAAAGATGTTGAATTACCGAGGGACGCGGATGTACGAGCTTATGAGTGGCCATCCGATGATTTTATGGTCGAAGCAGGCTTTAAGGAGGAATTTGAAGCGTATGTGCGTAATGCTGAGCTGGAGGACTTCCTACAAGATAAGTGTCCTCGGTACTATCAATTGATTGATTCCTTTGTGCGGAGATTTAAATATAACTGCACGCGTAATTCTCCTAGTGTCCTATTTGATATTTATGATACATCTTATACCATGGACCTAGAGGATTTTACGACTACTTGCAAACTTCCGCAGTGGGGTAATATTAATGATCCTCACAAATCTGAATTTAGAGACTTCCTTGCTAGTATTACTGTGGGAGAATATAGGGACATAGCACAAGCTACCATAGGGAGCATTCATTTTCCTGCTATACATTATTATGCTATCTTCATTGGTAGATGCATTAACGGTAAAGATGAAGCATGTCACATGTGTGTCCCCGATCTCTGTGTCCTCAAGAGTGCTGTGTTAGGTTATAAAGGGTATAACTTGGGGACAATAGTTGCACGTAGGTTGCAGAATAATGGTAGAGCTAGAGATTTATGTGGAGGAATTTATGCAACCCGTGTGGCTAATTATCTTGGTATAGCCCCACGAGAGGGGGATATGATGATACCTCCTGCTTATTTAGATTATGACGCAATAGTCAATCATCATTTTCTTAGGAGGAATGAACAATTCCTACATTATCGACTAATCTATGACAGACGCAACGTCATCCATGTTACTCTTCCTGCTCCTCTCCTTTTTGATTATCAGGCAAAAGGAAGATATGTTGTTACCAGGGAGGAAGCAGTTGAACATGAGGGGAGAGCGGAGGCAGCTCGCCGACATGCCGCAGCTCAGGAGGCGGTTGCTGTTGCATCTCAGTACGACCCCAGCTACAAGTATGGATATCAGCCAGGCGGTCCTTGGTATTAGCCAACTTAAGCCAAAAGCCTAAGCTTGGGGGAGTACGTATTTCTCACCGACTTTACATTCATGTTCACACACTAGTCGTCGGTGCTCATACTCTTTCATTGTATTATCCATGATAGTTTAATTTCCTTTTTCTCGCCTTCTTCTTGTGTGTTTGATAAACCTTAAGAAAAATCAAAAAAAATAGTTAGTTTAATTTCCATGCTTGTAGTAGAAATTAAAATGAAAACCCTAAAAGATGTCTAGTTCTTCTTCTTACTTGTTGGGAGCTTTCCCGTGTAAATAGTTTTATGTTCTTTTCTTTCCTTTGGGGGTCGAGAAGACTATATTGAAAATGTTTAGTGGCTCTCATATGCATGATTGTTTATTTAACTTAGAGCCCATATTATCTTGTCTTCTCTTTTGAGTTGAATGCCTGCAGATTCCAGCTTAGTCCAATGCACGTGCACTATTATTATTATACACATTGTTCGGTCGTGCAAGTGAAAGGCAATAATGACGATATATGATGGACTTATTGAGATGAGAAAAGCTGGTATGAACTCGACCTCTCTTGTTTTTGTAAATATGATGAGTTCATCATTTCTGATTCAGCTTATTATGAAGTAAACATATTTGCAATGACATTTAGAGATTATAGTTGCTTGTGCCATGCTTGATTAGCTATGAGTTATAATGGTCTACCTTGCGTGCCAACATGCTATTAGAATGATTATGATGTGGTATGATGGGATGGTATCCTCCTTTGAATGAATTGAGTGACTCGACTTGGCACATGTTCACGCATGTAGTTGCAACAAATCAACATAGCCTTCATGATATTTATGTTCATGGTATATTATATCCTACTCATGCTTGTACTCTGTGTAAATTAATTTTAATGCATGTTTATGACTGTTGTCGCTCTCTCAATTGGTCGCTTCCCAGTCTTTTGCTAGCCTTCACCTGTACTAAGCGGGAATACTTCTTGTGCATATAAACTCCATAAACCCCAAAGTTATTCCATATGAGTCCAACATACCTTCCTATATGCGGTATTTACCTGCCGTTCCAAGTAAATTTGTATGTGCCAAACTCCAAACCTTCAAATGAAATTCTGTTTTATATGCTCGAGCAGCTCACGTTTCAACTAGGGCTGCCTATATCTTCCATGCTAGGTGGGTTATTCTCAAGAGGAGTGGACTCCGCTCCTCATTCACGAGAAAGGGACGGTAACCGGGATGCCCAGTCCCATGATGCAAAAAGATCAAAGCAAATCAATATAATTAAACAAAACTCTCCGAGGGCTGTTGTTAGTTGGAGGCACTCATTGTTTCGAGCAAGCCATGGATTGATGCTTGTTGGTGGTTGGGGGAGTATAAACCTTTACCATTCTGTTTGAGAACTGCCTATAATGCATGTAGTATGGAAGATACAGCCATCTCATAGTTGTTGCGTTGACAGTGAAAGTATGCCGCTCAAAATGTTATTCAATCTCTATTTTAAAATCGAGCTCTGCCACCTCTACAAATCCCTTCTTCCCTCTGCGAAGGGCCTATCTATTTATTTTTATGTTGAGCCATCACCCTTCTTATTAAAAAGCACCCGCTGGAGAGCACACTGTCATTTGCATTCATTATTATTGGTTTATATTGGGTATGACTTGACTAGATCTCTTTTACCATGAATTACAATGTTTAGTCAGTCCTTGATATTTAAAGGTGCTCTGCATTTATGTTTTGCGGTCTCAGAAAGGGCTAGCGAGATACCATTTTTGTTATATCATGTTATGATTGCTTTGAGAAAGTGTTGTCATCCGAGTTTTATTATTATGGCTCGCTAGCTGATTATGCTATTGATATGAGTAATTGTGAGACCTAAGTATTATTGTGAGTATGGTTAGTTCATAATATTTGTTGAAACCTGAATGCTGGCTTTGCATGTTTACAACAACAAGAGCAAACAGAGTTTGTAAAAGTTTTTCTTTATCACTTTCAGTTTATCAACTACCTTGAGGACAAGCAAAGGTTTAAGCTTGGGGGAGTTGATACGTCTCCAACTTATCTACTTTTCCAAACACTTTTGCCCTTGTTTTGGACTCTAACTTGCATGATTTGAATGAAACTAACCCAGACTGAGGCTGTTTTCACCAGAACTGCCATAATGTTGTTTTATGTGTAGAGAACAAAAGTTCTCGGAATGTCTTGAAAATTCACGGAGGCACTTTTTGGAAAATATAAAAAATACTGGCGAAAGAATCAAGACCAGGGGGCCCACACCCTGTCCACGAGGATGGGGGCGCGCCCTCCCCCCTGGGCGCGCACCCTATCTCGTGGCCCCCCTGAGGCTCCGCCGACCTCAACTCCAACTCCATATATTCCGTCTCGCGGAGAAAAAAATCAGAGAGAAAGTTTCATCGCGTTTTACGATACGGAGCCGCCGCCAAGCCTTAATCTCTCTTGGGAGGGCTGATCTGGAGTCTATTTAGGGCTCCAAAGAGGGGGATTCGTTGTCGTCGTCATCATCAACCATCCTCCATCACCAATTTCATGATGCTCACCGCCGTGCGTGAGTAATTCCATCGTAGGCTTGCTGGACAGTGATGGGTTGGATGAGATTTACCATGTAATCAAGTTAGTTTTGTTAGGGTTTGATCCCTAGTATCCACTATGTTCTGAGATTGATGTTGCTATGACTTTGCTATGCTTAATGCTTGTCACTAGGGCCCGAGTGCCATGATTTCAGATCTGAACCTATTATGTTTTCATGAATATATATGTGTTCTTCATCGTACCTTGCAAGTCTATAGTCACCTATTATGTGTTATGATCCAACAACCCCGAAGTGACAATAATCGGGATACTTCTCGGTGATGACCGTAGTTTGAGGAGTTCATGTATTCACTATGTGCTAATGCTTTGTTCCGGTTCTCTATTAAAAGGAGGCCTTAATCTCCCTTAGTTTCCGTTAGGACCTCACTGCCACGGGAGGGTAGGACAAAAGATGTCATGCAAGTTCTTTTCCATAAGCAGGTATGACTATTTACGGAATACATGCCTACATTACATTGATGAACTGGAGCTAGTTCTGTGTCACCCTATGTTATAGCTATTATATGAGGAATCACATCCGACATAATTATCCATCACTAATCCATTGCCTATGAGCTTTTCACATATTGTTCTTCGCTTATTTACTTTTCTTATGCTCTAGTTACAATCACTACAAAACCCAAAAATATTACTTTTGCTACTGTTACCTTTATTATCATACTACTTTGCTAGTAAATAATTTGCTGCAGATACTAAGTTATCCAGGTGTGGTTGAATTGACAACTCAACTGCTAATACTCAAGAATATTCTTTGGCTCCCCTTGTGTCGAATCAATAAATTTAGGTTGAATACTTTACCCTCGAAAGCTGTTGCGATCCCCTACACTTGTGGGTTATCAATGATGAGGTAGAACCTATTGTCATGTTTACTATCAAACCTTTGGGAGTTACTTCTGCGTTGTTTATATTGTTATGCTATGCTTGTAGACGTGGTTTGGTTCGAGTGATTCATGATAGATGTGAGAGTTATTATTAATGGTTAAACTTAAGGTGGCTACTTTAATACACATCTGGGTGGGTTGCTTGAGGCACCCTGGAGTACCAAGTGGTTGTCAGGGCACCTGGAGAATCCAGTGTTGTCCAAGGATATCCCGAAGTACCCGTGTGATCATCCTACGGTCCAACACCCAGGCTCAAAGGGATCATAAGATTATTCATGCTAGAAACTTCCGTGTGCAGCCACAAGCTATTATGGGCTCTAGCATAGTTGAGTATGTTGCATGACCTCTTTCAGTGGTGGGCTAGCAGATGTAGGGGAAAGTAGGTATAACTGTCCATCGAGAGCAAAGAGTTATTGTTTAAGAAAGATTGTGTCTCGATTCTAGGACCATTGATGTAGTCGAGTCTTGTGGGGAAAAGTGCGCAAACCTCTGCAGAGTGTACAAACTAATCATGCTTAGCCGTGTCCCCTGTTATGGACGTTTTGAGTATCTAGTTCTTGGATTATCATGTTGATCTCATCACTCTAAATTTAATTTGATTGGGTTTAATGATGATTCTTAATTGGGATTGAGCTAGAGGAACCTTCTCAATGTTTAACGACCACCATGATAGTTAAATAAAATTTATTCCTTTGTTGTAGGGAAAAATTGGCTTTATGCAAAACTATAACCGTAGAGCTTTCCACCAGCCATATATGCATGTAATGATAGCATTTATTCTGTTCATTGCTCTCTATGTGTTACATTTCCAGCATATTCCATGTGCTGACCCGTTTCGGGCTACAACGTTCATGTTGCAGACTTTTCAGACGAAGAGTAAGGTGCCATAGGTCGTTGTCTTTCACTCAGTGATGCCGTTGGAGTTGATGGACTCACTTTATCTTCCAAGACTTCCGCTGTTATAGATTTTAGATGGCCTTAAGCCATATTATTGTAATAAGTTCTCTTTTGAGACATTCGATGTAATAAGTGTGTGATTGCTACTCTGTTATAAATCCTCAAGTACTGTGAGTGTCAGCATTACCGATCCAGGGATGACACTGATGCACAGAGATCAGACTATTTGAGGTCTGGTCGCTACATGATGGTATCAGAGCACACACTGACTGTAGGACACGACCACTAAGCTAAAGCCCTAGATCACTACTCCATTCTCATTTCTGACTCATCTCCCTTTTCTACTCTATAGGATGGCGGATGCAATGAACCAGTTCACCCAACCGGATGAAGATACACCTTTTGGACGACACTTGAAGGAAGTCACTAGATACCTGAACATCGGAATACCAAGCTTCACCGGGACCTACATCGCCACTTTACTAGAAGTGGAGCATTAGATGATTCGAGTTCAAGTTCCAGGAAGGACGTTCATGCCAGTCACTGAGCCCATAGAGTTTTCCTTTGATGCACCAACCTGGAGTCTAGGAAAGAGCATGGCAGCCCACATCAACATGGGACACATTGGAGAAGTTTACCACAAGGATCTCAAGGATACTATCTACCAGATTTGTGGGCGCCGAGATGAGAAATGGGAGATGATCAGCACCAGGAGAGATAGGTCTATTGCAACTTTCATCCAGGAGTTAAACCAGCACATTCATCGCCAGGAGAACCAGATGCGCGCAGGCATGATAGATCTGAAGAAGGCAATAACTAGGATCACGGAGCTGGAGGAAGAACTCAAGTCTACACGTGATGGATATGAGGAGGAATGACGATACTCGTGGAGAAGAATGACGATTTGACGAGGAAGCTAGGAGTATTCATGGGAGACCCCATGCCCGGAGGAGAAGACAACGATTCCACTTGCCTGGAGAACTACATCATCATCGACGACACCGACTCAGACCCCGATGATAGCGATGATGATTATGTTGATGAAGCTAGAGCAGATATCATGGAGTCTTCCACCGATCAACTTTTCTAGTCGACCACCATATCAGTAGTAGTATTTCCCCCATGTATATAGTATAGTCCGAGCACATTGGTAACGATAGTTAGATCGATGTATGCCCTTGTTTGAATTGATTGAAGTGATATGTTGTGTTTGTCTCATGTGCATATGGGTAGTGTTTTCCCTCTAGATCTCATTCTATTCTGTTTTCTCATCTTTTCTAAACCCATCAGATGCCTCCGAGACGCGACAATGGAGTTTTTTTCCCACCGGAGCTCACTCAGTTGATCCAGCAGCAGAATGCATTGATGCAGATACTAGTCCAGAATCAGAATCAGGCGACCAACAACAACAACAACAACAACAACAACCCACCACCACCTGTTGATCACTTAGCCTGTTTTCAGAGGCTGAATCCGCTGGTGTTCTCCAGTAGCACCGAGCCAATTGTTGCAGATGATTGGCTCCGCAAGATTGGAAGGGAGTTGACCACTGCAGGATGCACAGATGCGGAGAGAGTGCGTTTTGCCGCACATCAGCTTGATGGAGCCGCAACATCATGGTGGGAGAATTTCACAGCCACTTACCCCATCGACACTGTCACATGGGACCAACTTCAGCAAGCTTTTCGCACTGCCCATGTTTCAGCAGGAGCAATGGCCATGAAGAAGCGCGAGTTTCGCAACTTGCGCCAAGGGGGGCATACAGTGGGCCAGTATGTGGATGATTTTAGTAAGTTAGCACGTTATGCCCTAGATGACGTTGCTACGGATGCAGCTAAGTAGGAGAAGTTTCTGGAAGGACTGAATGATGAGCTGAGCATGCAGTTGATGGTGGAAACCTTCAACAACTACCAGGAGTTGGTAGATAGAGCTCTCTTGATTGAAGGGAAGCAGCAGTAGATTGAAAACCGCAAGAGGAAGTATGGATAAGGGAAGTACAATTCAGGAGCTCATCAGAGGCCACGTTTTACCCCGAACTCCTGAGGACACCTTCACCATAACCATGGAGGTCACAATTCCAATGGAGGAAGTTCTCACAACCATAGTGGCCCCATGAATGGGAATGGGAATGGAGGAAGCAACGGCTAGAATCGTTCCAACCCAGCAACGCCCGCCAAGAAGGATCTAAGTCACATTACTTGTTTCAAGTGCGGGAAGAATGGACATTACGCCATGGAGTGTTTTGAAGCTAAGAATGGAAATGGCAATGGAAGCTATGGGAAGAAGCCCAACCCTTTCAGCAGGGGACAAGTGAACCACGTTAACGTGGAGGAGGTTGAAGCGCAACCAGATGCAGTAATAGGTAAGTTTTTGGTTAAGTCATTTACTGCAATCGTTCTTTTTGATACTTGTGCATCACATTCATACATATCAAGGGGATTTATGGATAAGTATAAATTGCCCACCAAAGTTCTTAGAACACTGATGTTAGTAAGTTCATATGCCTTTGACCATAGGTAGGCATGTTTTCCCCTCAGACCTGATAATTTTGGAGTCGCAAGGTTTGGATGTGATTTTGGGTATGGATTGGCTATCGATGTATGGAGGAAACATCGATTGCGCCAGTAAATCGATTATGCTCACCACCCCAGAAGGAAGGGGGATAAAGTATGTATCCCGGCATGTGCCGAAGAGGACTCAGGTGAATTCCTTATCAGGAGTTGTACAGGAGGAAGTACCAGTGGTGAAGGATTTCCATGATGTATTTCCAGAGGAGTTGCCAGGCATGCCACCAGATAGAGACATCGAGTTTTTGATTGAGCTTTTGCCAGGCATAGGGCCAATATCTAAGAGACCGTACAGGATGCCCACAAAGGATTTGGAGGAAATTAAGAAGCAAATTAAGGATTTACTTGATAAAGGCTATATTTGCCCAAGTTCGTCACCTTGGGGATCACCAGTGCTTCTAGTGGAGAAGAAGGATGGATCATTAAGGATGGTTGTTGATTATCCTGGATTGAATGAAGTGACAATCAAAACAAGTACCCACTGGCGATGATCAATGATTTGTTCGACCAGTTGCAAGGTGCTAATGTATTTTCCAAGATCGATCTGTCATCAGGATACCACTAGCTGAAGATTCGAGAGCAGGATATACCTAAGACAACTTTTACCACAAGGTACGGGCTATATGAGTATACCGTTATGTCATTTGGTCTGACTAACGGACCTGCCTATTTCATGAACATGATGAATAAGGTGTTTATGGAGTTTCTAGATAAGTTCGTCGTGGTGTTAATTGATGACATACTAGTCTACTCAAAGAATGAAGAGGAGCATAAGGAGCATTTGCATTTGGTACTTGGGAAGCTCAAAGAACATTAGTTATATGCCAAGTTCAGCAAGTGTGAGTTTTGGTTGAAGGAAGTTGGATTCCTCGGACATGTTATATCCGGAGAAAGAATAACAGTAGACCCCGCCAAGGTTGTCACTGTGACAAAATGGGAAGCACCCACATCAGTTGGAGAGATCCAGAGTTTTCTTGGACTCACAGGATACTACAGGAGGTTCATTGAGAATTTCTTGAAGATTGCAAAGCCCATGATGAAGTTGTTGAAGAAGGACACCAAGTTCAAATGGACTGAGGAATGTGAGGCCAGTTTTCAAGAGTTGAATAAACGTTTGGTTACAACTCCAGTGTTGATTCTTTCAAATCAACGCAAGGATTATCAAGTGTATTGCAATGCTTCTCGTCGAGGACTTGGAGCAGTGCTTATGCAGGAGGGAAGAGTTGTTTCATATGCCTCATGACAGCTTAAACCCCATGAGTTGAATTATGCTACACATGATTTGGAGTTAGCAGCTGTAGTGCATGCGTTGAAGACTTGGCGACACTTTCTCATCGGAAACCATTGTGAGGTGTACATGGATAACAAGAGTTTGAAATATATCTTCACACAGAAGGAATTGAATCTCAGGCAGAGGAGATGG
This sequence comes from Triticum timopheevii, assembly GCA_963921465.1. Classification (NCBI taxonomy): domain Eukaryota; kingdom Viridiplantae; phylum Streptophyta; class Magnoliopsida; order Poales; family Poaceae; genus Triticum; species Triticum timopheevii. Next base: position 376,763,617 of record OY997268.1, on the reverse strand, counting down.
TTGGAGCTCATTAAGGATTATGATATGAGGTTGCATTATCATCCCGGAAAGGCTAACATAGTAGCCGATGCGTTGAGCCGCAAGAGCCATGTCAATACACTCATGACCGGAGAGTTACCCAAGGAGTTAGTAGAGGATCTTCGTGAGCTATGTTTGGAGATAGTTCTGAGAGGCTATGTAGCCGCATTGGAAATTCAGTCTACTTTGATGGATAATATCGGAGAAGCTCAGAAGACGGACAAGGATGTCACGCCCAAGATGCGACCCTATCCTAAAGGAACTCGAAGGTCCCACCAAGGATAGAAGCGCATCTTGAAGACGCTTTTGCAAGGTGGATATCATTACATCAACATTACATAATAGATGGGGATACATACATAAGGCATACAATGCCACACGAATACAACATCACAACATACAAGAACAACATCCGACTACGAATGAATCATAAACAGAAACTCAAACAATATCCACCCTGCTAGCCCAGGCTGCCGACCTGGAACCTATCCCCTGATCGAAGAAGAAGCAGAAGAAGAACTCAACGCAAGCAAGCATCGCTCTCGCGTCATGACCATCGCATAACCTGTACCTGCAACTGTTGTTGTAGTAATCTGTGATCCACGAGGACTCAGCAATCCCATTACCATGGGTATCAAGACTAGCAAAGCTTAATGGGAAAGGAAGGGGTAAAGTGGTGAGGTTGCAGCAGCGACTAAGCATATATGGTGGCTAACCAACGCAAATGAGAGCGAGAAGAGAACAAAGGAACGGTCGTCAACTAGTAATGATCAAGAGGTGATCCTGAACACCTACTTACGTCAATCATAACCCAGAAACCGTGTTCACTTCCCGGACTCCGCCGAGAAGAGACCATCACGGCTACACACGCGGTTGATGCGTTTTAATTCGGATCAGGTGTCAAGTTATCTACAACCGGACATTAACAAATTCCCATCTTCCACATAACCGCGGGCACGGCTCTCGAAAGTTTAAACCATGCAGGGGTGTCCCAACTTCGCCCATGACAAGCTCTCGCGATCAACGAAGGAATAGACCTTCTCCCAGGAAGACCCGATCAGTCTCGGAATCCCGGTTTACAAGACATTTCGACAATGGTAAAACAAGACCAGCAAAGCTGCCCGATGCACCGACAATCCCGATAGGAGCTGCACATATCTCGTTCTCAGGGCAACACCGGATGAGACATCCTACGAGTAAAACCAGACCTCGAGTTGCCCCGAGGGGGCCCCGCAGTCTACTCGGTTCGAACCAGCACTTAGACAAGCACTGGCCCGGGGGGGGGGGCTAAAATAAAGATGACCCTCGAGAGAGCGACTCCCAAGGGAAAAGTAGGTGGTGGTGAGGCAAATGGTAAGACCAAGGTTGGGCCTTGCTGGACAAGTTTTATTCAAAGCGAACTGTCAAGGGGGTCCCATAAATCACCCGACTGCGTTAGGAACGCAAAATCCGGGAACATAACACCGGTATGACGGAACCTAGGGCGGCAAGAGTGGAACAAAACACTAGGCATAAGGCCGAGCCTTCCACCCTTTACCAAGTATATAGATGCATTAATAATATAAGAGATATTGTGATATCCCAACATAACCCTGTCCACCATGGAGAAATCTTCAACTTCACCTGCAACTAGCAACGCTATAAGAGGGGCTGAGCAAAGCGGTAACATAGCCAATCAATGGTTTGCTAGGAATGGTGTCAAAGGTTAGAGGTTCATGGCAATTTGGGATGGCTTGATAAACAGGTAATAGGTAGCGCAGCATAGCGATAGAATGAAGCAACTAGCATAGCAATGATAGTAGTGAGATCCAGGGTAGCGGTCATCTTGCCTGAAATCCCGCAAGGAAGAAGAACGAGTCCATGAAGAAGATGAAGCCACGAAGACGAACCACACATAGACGAACGAATCCTCACGATCGCAACGAAACGGGAACTATCGAGAAGAAGCACACAACATAGTAAACACACCACACACGAACAAGACATGATGCACAACAAGCATGATGCATGACAAAGCTACATGAAGCTACTCATGGCAAAAGATGATGCATACAAGACCAACACATCAAGGCAAGTTTAAATGAGGCCGGAAACAACATATAACAATTCCGGTAAGTCCTCATATGCAAATTTCGAAATTGGTCCAGGACTGAATAAATCTTATGTTCAAGTTGTTAAACAGCAAGTTAAGATGCACCACGATGATCTACACGAAATTCTAGTCAAGTTACATATAAAGTTCATTAGATTCGGAGCTACGGCCTAGAAGATATGAGCAAAACAAGTTAAGCATGGCATTGATGCAAAATGCACCCAAACATCAAGCAAACACACCAAGACAAGGATGCAACATGATAATATGAAGCTACATGCAAAATCAAGCAAGTTTCATATAAAGCACACTCAAAACGGAGCAACGGTGCAACACACACACACACACTATACAAGTCATAGCAACAATCTGTCCATAATAGCAACTAGGCATCTTACAAGCATCAAAACAACATGCTACAGCACCCCAACATAATAACAAAAGGCATGAGCACGAAGTATAGGTAAAGCATAACAAAACATGAACACTGAGCTATCTCCAGAAACAACTAGAACATGCTCAAAAAGACATGGAGATATTGCAAATAATAACAGTTTCAGACTTTAGCAGAAATAACATCAGGTTGCAATGTTTAGAGCTATCAAACAACATGTTACAGGAACATATCATGGAAAACAAAGGCATGGAATGAATCTACTAATTGCATAGATCAAAAGTCCCTTACTGACCATGAGCCAAAAGGGCACAGAAAATATGATGGCACCCATGTAAACATGGCAAGTTATATTACAGATTCAAACATGGCAGAAACAACAATAAGTAGGCATGTTCGTGAGCTTGAACCACTCACCACAGAGCAATACATGGCATGGCAAGGCAACCAACAGTAAGAAGACATGTTTATGAAGCTAAGCATGGCAAGAGCAAGTTCATAGGGTGCATGGATCACTAGGAAAACACATGGGAACAAGTGTACTTAATGTTAACAGGTTGACAGCAACATTATCAAGCAACTTTGGAGCAAGATAGCAACAAGCTACAGTAGGCTATAAATGCAACCAAGGGCATGAATGGATAGAGCATGACATGTAGATCAAAACATGTTTATAGAGCATCTCCAGATTATGCATAGAACGATTAGTAGAAGCATGTTAACATAGCAACAAAATATAAAAGAATCTGTCAGGAAAACATCAACAACAACTACGCTACTTAGCAAGCTTGATACACTCAGCACACAACTCACAAAAATACATGGTTGGCACCACTGGAAATATGGCATGGCATAGATCAACATTCATGTAGACATCAACCTCATAGGATGCACACATTAATCATGGCAAAAATGATAAATGAGCAAGTTATAACAGTTTCAGCAGATTAACATCAACATGCACTCTTCCAACAGCATTTCGGGCATCAAGATGAGCTCAAATGAAAATTATGCAATGGAATGAAATGAAGTACTCGTCGAGACGAACAATTTTTCATATTACACGCACAAAACGGAGCTACGGATGCAGAGATGTGATGCGATGAACATGGCATGTTTATGCAAGAAAACTAGGACTTAGTGGATTTTGGGGCAACCTCAAGTAGCACGGGGATCGAGGATGGACGGAGCTGGGTCGCTGGAGGACGGGGCGGCGCCGGAGGACGACGGGGGAGGGTCGCCGGAGGACCGGGGCGGCGGATCCGGGCGGCGCCGGCCCGGATCTGGCCACCGGAGGCGATGGCAGCGGCGCAGTGCGGCGGGAGCAGGGGCGGCGCGGCGCGGGGCGAAGGAAGTAGGGGCGGCGCGGAGGAGCTAGGGGCGAGGCCGCTGGGGCGGGGCCGGACCGCGGGAGCAGGGGCGGCGCGCGCCGGCGAGGTCCGGCGGGTCGGGCGTCGCGGGGAGGGCGCGGGCCGGGCGCGGCAGAGGAGCGGGAGGCCATCGGCGGCGGCGGACGGCGGCGAAGGCGGCGGTGCACGGCGCGGAGGCGCGCTGGCGAGGTGCCGCGGCGAGGCGCGGGGCGGCGCGGATCGGGCCCGCGCGGGCCCCGGATGGGCTCCGCGGGCCGCGGCGGCGGGGAGGGCATGGGTGCCACGTGGCGCGAGGGGAGTGGTGGAGGGCGGCGGCGCGGGCTTCGTCCGGCAGCGGGCGGACATGTCCGGTGGCGCGGAGGGGAATAATCTAGGGTTTCGGGGGGATCATCCGTGAATTTCGGGGGAGGGGCTATATTTATAGGTAGAGGGAGTTAAGAGAGTCCAAATGAGGAGCGGTTTTCGGCCACGCGATCGTGATCGAACGACCGAGAGCATGGAGGGGAGTTTGCTGGGCTTTGGGCCACTTTGGAAGGGGTGTTGGGCTGCAACTCAAAAGAGGCTTTTAAGGTTACCCAGTTAACCGTTGGAGTACCAAACGACCTCCAAATGGCACGAAACTTGACAGGCGGTCTACCGGTGCTATACCAAGGCCACTTGGCAAACCTCGGGCCATTCCGAGAAAGTTTAACACCCACACACAACAAGAGACAAAAGGGGGACGCCGGGGGACATAGGAGCGCCGGATTGCAAAACGGACAACGGGGAAAATGCTCGGATGCATGAGATGAACACGTATGCGAATGTAATGCACATGATGACATGATACAATGCATATGATGACATGGCAAAGTGCAACACGCAAACAAATGACATGGCAATGACGGCGAATAACTGGCAGACACCTGGCGCAACGAATCCGGGGCGTTACAACACTCCTCCACTAACAAGAGATCTCGTCCCGAGATCTTAGGACCGAGACGGAAGCGAAAAAGGGATGAGGTGAAACAAGAAATCAAGAGAAGAAGCAAAGAATCGAGAGCACTCGAGAAGAAGAGAGGATCGACGAGAATGACGAGAATCAAAAGCTTACGGAATCAGATAGACTATGAAATCACTCATTCTAACCGGAGTGGTTAGAATGAGAAAAGAAACGGATAAGACTGAAAGGATTTAGGCAGCACTCTGACTGAACATGGAAAGAATAGAACACGAGCTTAGAAGGAAAGGTTGAACGGAGTTGTTGAGAAAATTCAACAACGAAAAGAATAAGCTTGTTGTGGACTTATGGAAAACATCTCGAAATTATGAGGTGATAACCGACCACAAACGGAAATGTTTGGGTAGCTGAGAAGAACGAAGAAATGCAAAACTCCACTTCAAAAGTATACGGAGAATTAATTGCACTTCGAGACGTGAGAAGAACAAAAATACTTGAATTCCTCCAAAGAATCTTGATGAACTCCTGAAGAATGAATGAAAACATGAAGAACCACCATGAAGAACTCCAGTGACAAAAGGATGATGAGAAAGAATGAAGGATGAAAGAATAAGATTAAATCTTACGATGATTTAGATGGAGGTTCCGACGAGATGGCCGAGGAAATTTGAACTCCGGAAAAGAAAAGATGAAAACACGTGGCACTAGAATTTATTCACGAAGAACAAACTCTGAAGGAAGGGATTAATCAATTTGATGAAATAAGAATAAGATTTATTGTATGCTTATCCTTCATCAAATTAAATTGATGACAAATGGATTTTGCATACTACTTATTCTTCTTGAAAAGGATTAAGGAGAGAATAGCACAAAACTTGAGAAAGTCTTCATGAATCACCGGTAGGATTGAAAAGAACGAATGGATTAAAATGATAATCAAGGAAAGAGAATCTTGAACGAACCACCGAAAGAATTCAAAATGACTGATGACAGAGAATGAATCACCGGAAGAATTAGAAGAACAAATATGCTAGAGAGGATTTAGATGCAAAAGAACAAAGAGGTCATGAGGTGATTAAGAACACTTGAATGAAGCACCGGGATAAATAGAGAATGATAACTGGAATGATGGCCTCCGGTGAAAGAAACGGGAAAACAACTCCTGAATACTCCAGATGGATGAAAGAATTTGCATGACTTGAAACGATTTGATAGGATAACATCGAGCTAGCATCGCGAATCTCCGGGGAATGGACAAGATTTAGAGGAAAAAATCTTCTTCAATCTTCAAGTGATGACGAGAAACACCACCAAAATTACTAAGACACTCCGGAAGAATGAAAAAACGAAGAGATTAAGCCAACAATGAAAATGATTTGAACGATCTTGGAAAGGCATCTGACTGATGGAATCCATTCTTACGTCACACTTGAATAGAAATGAGAATAGCTCTGGAATAATTAGAAGAGTCAGGTAAGATCCTGGGAAAAGACCTGTGGGTTAGGGCCCACTCGAAAGAAAACACCATTGGAAAAGGTTGTTGAACAGATAGATGATGCAATGGATGATTGAAATATTTGAATTGTTCCGGTGCATCATACTCCGGAAGGATAAAATGGCGAGAGGCGAACGAGCAAAGGGAAATACTTGAGCCGAGAGAAAGAATATGATCAACCCGAAAAACTTGAATTAAGTCCACCAGAGAAGAAGAAGAGATGATGAATGTCAAACGAGACGAGAATTCACCGGTAGAAATAATTGAGGGAAGACTGAAGAGGCTCCGCACGAAAGAAATTGATGGTCGAAACATACTCAGACTCCGGGAAGAAAAAGGGGTGGGAGGGCGGGAAAAACAAAGACAACTTGGAAGGCGGAACCGACGAATATCTTGAAGAGAAAACACCGGTTGAAATCATTGAGGAAGGAAAACAAAGGCTTCGCACGAGTAGGATGGATACTTGATTACGGACTCCGGTTCTGAGAAGAAGAAGGGAGGGTGGGTGGGAAAAACAAGGACAACTTCAGACAAGGAAAAACATCGATCGAAAAGAGCTGAGGATTGAACTTGGCAAAGATGAAGAGGCTCGAGTTGACTTGACGATAAATGCACCGGACAAAAGAGGATGGGCAACTCACGAAACTACCACGTGAACCTAAAGAAAAATTTGAAGGGGAAGAGGAGTAGTTCAAAACACCTACGAAAAGATTCCTCACCAGAGCGATGAAGGGGCAGAGGAGTAAAAAGAATTCCTACTCTCCGATATAACTAGAATCCGAAAATTAGTTTTCTTCTAGACTCAACAACGGCCAAACTACACGATCAATCAAGGGGGCTCCTAGGGTCGGTCGAGGCTCTGATACCAACTTGTCACGCCCAAGATGCGACCCTATCCTAAATGAACTCGAAGGTCCCACCAAGGATAGAAGCGCATCTTGAAGACGCTTTTGCAAGGTGGATATCATTACATCAACATTACATAATAGATGGGGATACATACATAAGGCATACAATGCCACACGAATACAACATCACAACATACAAGAACAACATCCGACTACGAATGAATCATAAACAGAAACTCAAACAATATCCACCCTGCTAGCCCAGGCTGCCGACCTGGAACCTATCCCCTGATCGAAGAAGAAGCAGAAGAAGAACTCAACGCAAGCAAGCGTCGCTCTCGCGTCATGACCATCGCATAACCTGTACCTGCAACTATTGTTGTAGTAATCTGTGAGCCACGAGGACTCAGCAATCCCATTACCATGGGTATCAAGACTAGCAAAGCTTAATGGGAAAGGAAGGGGTAAAGTTGTGAGGTTGCAGCAGCGACTAAGCATATATGGTGGCTAACCAACGCAAATGAGAGCGAGAAGAGAACAAAGGAACGGTCGTCAACTAGTAATGATCAAGAGGTGATCCTGAACACCTACTTACGTCAATCATAACCCAGAAACCGTGTTCACTTCCCGGACTCCGCCGAGAAGAGACCATCACGGCTACACACGCGGTTGATGCGTTTTACTTCGGATCAGGTGTCAAGTTATCTACAACCGGACATTAACAAATTCCCATCTGCCACATAACCGCGGGCACGGCTCTTGAAAGTTTAAACCCTGCAGGGGTGTCCCAACTTAGCCCATGACAAGCTCTCGCGATCAACGAAGGAATAGACCTTCTCCCAGGAAGACCCGATCAGTCTCGGAATCCCGGTTTACAAGACATTTCGACAATGGTAAAACAAGACCAGCAAAGCCGCCCGATGCGCCGACAATCCTGATAGGAGCTGCACATATCTCGTTCTCAGGGCAACACCGGATGAGACATCCTACGAGTAAAACCAGACCTCGAGTTGCCCCGAGGGGGCCCCGCAGTCTACTCGGTTCAAACCAGCACTTAAACAAGCACTGGCCCGGGGGGGGGCTAAAATAAAGATGACCCTCGAGAGAGCGACTCCCAAGGGAAAAGTAGGTGGTGGTGAGGCAAATGGTAAGACCAAGGTTGGGCCTTGCTGGACAAGTTTTATTCAAAGCGAACTGTCAGGGGGGTCCCATAAATCACCCGACCGCATTAGGAACGCAAAATCCAGGAACATAACACCGGTATGACGGAACCTAGGGCGGCAAGAGTGGAACAAAACACCAGGCATAAGGCCGTGCCTTCCACCCTTTACCAAGTATATAGATGCATTAATAATATAAGAGATATTGTGATATCCCAACATAACCCTGTCCACCATGGAGAAATCTTCAACTTCACCTGCAACTAGCAACGCTATAAGAGGGGCTGAGCAAAGCGGTAACATAGCCAATCAATGGTTTGCTAGGAATGGTGTCAAAGGTTAGAGGTTCATGGCAATTTGGGATGGCTTGATAAATAGGTAATAGGTAGCGCAGCATAGCGATAGAATGAAGCAACTAGCATAGCAATGATAGTAGTGAGATCCAGGGTAGCGGTCATCTTGCCTGAAATCCCGCAAGGAAGAAGAACGAGTCCATGAAGAAGATGAAGCCACGAAGACGAACCACACGTAGACGAACGAATCCTCACGATCGCAACGAAACGGGAACTATCGAGAAGAAGCACACAACATAGTAAACACACCACACATGAACAAGACATGATTCACAACAAGCATGATGCATGACAAAGCTACATGAAGCTACTCATGGCAAAAGATGATGCATACAAGACCAACACATCAAGGCAAGTTCAAATGAGGCCGGAAACAACATATAACAATTCCGGTAAGTCCTCATATGCAAATTTCGAAATTGGTCCAGAACTGAATAAACCTTATGTTCAAGTTGTTAAACAGCAATTTAAGATGCACCATGATGATCTACACAAAATTCTAGTCAAGTTACATATAAAGTTCATTAGATTCGGAGCTACGGCCTAGAAGATATGAGCAAAACAAGTTAAGCATGGCATTGATGCAAAATGCACCTAAACATCAAGCAAACACACCAAGACAAGGATGCAACATGATAATATGAAGCTACATGCAAACTCAAGCAAGTTTCATATAAAGCACACTCAAAACGGAGCAACGGTGCAACACACACACACTATACAAGTCATAGCAACAATCTGTCCATAACAGCAACTAGGCATCTTACAAGCATCAAAACAACATGCTACAACACCCCAACATAATAACAAAAGGCATGAGCACGAAGTACAGGTAAAGCATAACAAAACATGAACACTGAGCTATCTCCAGAAACAACTAGAACATGCTCAAAAAGACATGGAGATATTGCAAATAATAACAGTTTTAGACTTTAGCAGAAATAACATCAGGTTGCAATGTTTAGAGTTATCAAACAACATGTTACAGGAACATATCATGGCAAACAAAGGCATGGCATTAATCTACTAATTGCATAGATCAAAAGTCCCTTACTGACCATGAGCCAAAAGGGCACAGAAAATATGATGGCACCCATGTAAACATGGCAAGTTATATTATAGATTCAAACATGGCAGAAACAACAATAAGTAGGCATGTTCATGAGCTTGAACCACTCACCACAGAGCAATACATGGCATGGGAAGGCAACCAACAGTAAGAAGACATGTTTATGAAGCTAAGCATGGCAAGATCAAGTTCATAGGGTGCATGGATCACTAGGAAAACACATGGGAACAAGTGTACTTAATGTTAACAGGTTGACAGCAACATTATCAAGCAACTTTGGAGCAAGATAGCAACAAGCTACAACAGGCTATAAATGCAACCAAGGGCATGAATGGATAGAGCATGACATGTAGATCAAAACATGTTTATAGAGCATCTCCAGATTATGCATAGAACGATTAGTAGAAGCATGTTAACATAGCAACAAAATATAACAGAATTTGTCAGGAAAACATCAACAGCAACTACCCTACTTACCAAGCTTGATACACTCATCACACAACTCACAAAAATACATGGTTGGCACCACTGGAAAGATGGCATGGCATAGATCAACATTCATGTAGACATCAACCTCATAGGATGCACACATCAATCATGGCAAAAATGATAAATGAGCATGTTATAAAAGTTTCAGCAGATTAACATCAACATGCACTCTTCCAACAGCATTTCGGGCATCAAGATGAGCTCAAATGAAAATGATTCAATGGAAGGAAATGAAGTACTCGTCGAGGCGAACAATTTGACACATTACACGCAGAAAACGCAGCTACGGATGCAGAGATGTGATGCGATGAACATGGCATGTTTATGCAAGAAAACTGGGACTTAGTGGATTTCGGGGCAACTTCAAGTAGCACGGGGATCAAGGATGGACGGAGCTGGGTCGCTGGAGGACGGGGCAGCGCCGGAGGACGACGGGGGAGGGTCGCCCGGAGGACCGGGGAGGCGGATCCGGGCGGCGCCGGCCCGGATATGGCCACCGGAGGCGATGGCGGCGGCGCAGAGCGGCGGGAGAAGGGGCGGCGCGGCGCGGGGCGAAGGAAGCAGGGGCAGCGCGGCGCGGGGCGAAGGAAGCAGGGGCGGCGGCGGAGGAGCTGGGGGCGAGGCCGCCGGGGCGGGGCCGGACCGCGGGAGCAGGGGCGGCGCGGGCCGGCGAGGTCCGGCGGGTCGGGCGTCGCGGGAGGGCGCGGGCCGGGCGCGGCAGAGGAGCGGGAGGCCACTAGCAGCGGCGGACAGCGGCGAAGGCGGCGGTGCACGGCACGGAGGCGCTCCGGCGAGTTGCTGCGGCGAGGCGCGGGGCGGCGCCTGGCCGGAGGCGGCGAACGGCGGCGACGGGTGGAGGCGAAGGAGTGCCCGGGCGGCGGCGGCGCGGATCCGGCCCGCGCGGGCCCCGGATGGGCTCCGCGGGCCACGGCGGCGGGGAGGGCGCGGGTGCCTCGTGGCGCGTGGGGAGTGGTGGAGGGCGGCGGCGCGGGCTTCGTCCGGCGGCGGGCGGACATGTCCGGTGGCGCGGAGGGGAATAATCTAGGGTTTCGGGGGGATCATCCGTGAATTTCGGAGGAGGGACTATATTTATAGGTAGAGGGAGCTAGGAGAGTTCAAATGAGGAGCGGTTTTCGGCCACGTGATCGTGATCGAACGACCGAGAGCATGGAGGGGAGTTTGCTGGGCTTTGGGCCATTTTGGAAGGGGTGTTGGGCTGCAACTCAAAAGTGGCTTTTACGGTTACCCGGTTAACCGTTGGAGTACCAAACGACCTCCAAATGGCACGAAACTTGACAGGCGGTCTACCGGTGCTATAACAAGGCCGCTTGGCAAACCTCGGGCCATTCCGAGAAAGTTTAACACCCACACACAACAAGAGACAAAAGGGGGACGCTGTGGGACATAGGAGCGCCGGATTGCAAAACGGATAACGGGGAAAATGCTCGGATGCATGAGACGAACATGTATGCGAATGCAATGCACATGATGACATGATAAAATGCATATGATGACATGGCAAAGTGCAACACGCAAACAAATGACATGGCAATGACGGCGAATAACTGGCAGACACCTGGCGCAACGAATCCGGGGCGTTACAAAGGAGATCGCCAAGATAAATGAAAGGATGAGCAAAGGAAAGGCTAAAGGATTTTGTGAGGATGAGCACGATACCTTTTGGTTTGAGGACCATGTATATGTGCCTAATAATCTGGAAATCAGGAAGTTGATTCTGCAGGAGGCCCATGATTCGCCGTATTCGATTCACCCAGGAAACACCAAGATGTATCTGGATTTGAAGGACAGTTTCTGGTGGACAGGAATGAAGAAGGATATTGCGAAGTATGTAGCAGTTTGTGATGTATGTCATAGAGTGAAGGCAGAGCATCAGAAGCCAGCAGGATTGCTACAGCCATTGTCGATACCCGAATGGAAGTGGGATAAGCTAGGCATGGATTTTATCACGGGATTGCCCAGGACTCGTTTAGGCTATGACTCGATATGGGTTGTAGTCGATCGGTTGACGAAGGTAGCTCATTTCATCCTAGTGAAGACCACTTACACCAGTGCTAAGTTGGAAAAGATATACATGACCAGGATCATATGTCTGCATGGAGTTCCGAGGAACATTGTATCAGATAAAGGAACCCAGTTTACCTCAAAGTTTTGGAATCAGTTGCATGAGACTTTGGGTACGAGGCTAGAATTCAGTACAACCTTTCATCCACAGACAGATGGACAGACCAAGAGAGTCAATCAGATTCTGGAGGACATGTTGAGAGCTTGTGCGCTAGACTATGGATCTAGTTGGGACGACAATTTGCCATATGCAGAGTTCTCTTACAATAACAGTTATCAAGCCAGTTTGAAGATGGCCCCTTTCAAAGCTTTGTACGGAAGGAGGTGCAGGACACCGTTGTTATGGGATGAAGTTGGAGACCGTCAGTTGTTTGGACCAGATTTGATTAAAGAGTCTGAAGAGAAGGTTAAGCTGATTCACGATAGACTCAAGGTAGCCTAGTCCAGGCAGAAGAGCTATGCGGATTCTAAACAGAATGAGACAAATTACAAAGTCGGAGACCGAGTGTATCTTCATGTGTCCCCACTTCGAGGAGTTAAGCGTTTTGGAGTTACGGGAAAGTTAGCACCATGTTTTGTGGGACCATACAAAGTTTTGAAATGTATGGGAGAAGTTGCTTACAAGTTGGAATTGCCAGAAGGATTGTCAGGAGTTCACGATGTGTTCCACGTTTCTCAGTTGAAGAAGTGCCACGCAGAGATGGCTGATATCCCTTTGAGAGATACAGTGCCACTGGAAGCGATTCCGTTGGATAATGATTTGACCTACAAGGAGAAACCAGTGAAGATTCTCGAGTTTGCCAGCCGAGTTACGCGCAGCAAGGTTATCTGATTCTGCAAAGTTCAGTGGAGCCACCACAACAAAGATGAAGCCACCTGGGAGCGAGAGGAAGACCTACGGAAGGACCATCCGCACCTATTTTCTAGCCAATCCGAATCTCGAGGGCGAGATTCATCTTAAGTGGGGTAGGTTTGTAACATCCCAAATTTCCAATTTGGAATGTTATACATAGATCATTCATGCATATCATATTTTATTGCATTTCGTTTTCGCGATCCTCGAAATTCTAAGCAACTCAAGGACCACAGAGAGAGTTGGGGATTTCATCGTTTTCATATTTGAATTTTATCGAATATCGAAACAAGGATCATTTTGGTTTTAATTATTTTTCTCTTCAAAAATATTTATTAAAAATATATGAGAGGAGATAATATGACTTCTTCAAAATAAATGAAATATTCGAGGAAAAATATTAAAATCAAATAAATAGTTTTTGGATTTATTGCAATTTTATTTGAATTAGAAAAATTGCACGTTTTCAAAATTGCAAATTTAGGCCAAGAAAATGTACATCTTGTTCTAAATATTTTACTTAGATGGTGAAAATTTGTTTTGGCATTTTTAGATTCTTATTTTATTTTCAAGGGTTTGTTTTGTTTCGGCGGAATTTATTTTAAAAAAAATGTTCGCGCGCCCGACTGGGCCAGCAGCCCAGCCGGGCGGGCCTCGCTCGCACCGCCGCCTCGCCCCGCCGTGTCGCTGCCGGACTCGGGAGTCCGACCCCGAGCCGACTCACCGCCGCCCCTCGCCCAAGCCGCCGCCACCCCCCCCCCCCCCCGCCCCTCTTAAATACCACTGCCCCACCGCCTTTCGCCACCCCACCCGCCACCCGGCGCCACCGCTGCCGCCTGCCGGAGCTGCAAGCTGCCTGCCGGAGCCACCCCGCCTCACCGGAGCATCGCCGGAGATAGAAACCGCCGTCGCCGTCGATTCATTTTTTTATAAGCGCTCGGTTTTTTGAGAAACCTAGATTTATTTATTTTTTTAGATTAGATCGGTTTGGTTTTCTTGGTTTATCTAAATAGCGGACGTTCGTCCGTACGTTCGTTTTAACGATCGGTGTTCACTCGTTAGCCGCAGACAACGAACGTTTGTTCGTTAGCCTGTTCGTCAGTTTTTCTTTTTCCAGGGTTTTTCCGCAATTTCTGCCCTAATTTTTGTTTTAGTTTATCTTTTTGCTCGTTTATCGGAATCAAGCGATTCAATCGCCTAGATTTTCGTCTCTAAGCCATCTTTCTGTTTGATCAACTTGAACAAGATTTTGGTATTGTAAAATATGACTTTAGTCCAGATTAGTAAATGGATCTTGTTTCTTTCGCAGTTTGAGTTTCGTTGCTTCATTTGATTTGATTCTTTTTGCAAAGCGGAGTTGTTAAGTTGAACTTTCTGGTTAGATCTCTTATTTGAGTTTTACCTGTGCTTCTTGTTGAGTGCTTATTTTATTCTTGTTTGTTTGCGATAGAGTACCCGGAGTGCGAAGCGTGCTACTACGATTCTCTAGGTTTCACGGATTATCAGCAAGGCAAGTAACACTTTGATCATACCTCTTTACTACCCAGTTTTATTGCATTAGATCAATCCTCAAACAATTGCATGGTTATGATCTGATTAATATGTGTGTTTTGGGAAGTAGATGATGAGGTAGAACCTATTGTCCTGTTTACTATCAAACCTTTGGGAGTTACTTCTGCGTTGTTTATATTGCTATGCTATGCTTCTAGACGTGGTTTGGTTCGAGTGATTCATGACAGATGTGAGAGTTATTATTAATGGTTAAACTTAAGGTGGCTACTTTAATACACATATGGGTGGATTGCTTGAGGCACCCTGGAGTACCAAGTGCTTGTCAGGGCACCCAGAGAATCCAGTGTTGTCCAAGGATATCCCGGAGTACCCGTGTGATCATCCTACGGTCCGCCACCCAGGCTCAAAGGGATCATAAGATTATTCATGCTAGAAACTTTTGTGTGCAGCCAAAAGCTATTATGGGCTCTAGCATAGTTGAGTATGTTGCATGACCTCTTTAAGTGGTGGGCTAGCAGATGTAGGGGAAAGTAGGTGTAACTATCCATCCAGAGTAAAGAGTTATTGTTTCAAAAAGACTATGTCTCGATTCTCTGACCATGGATGTAGTCGAGTCTTGTGGGGAAAAGTGCGCAAACCTCTGTAGAGTGTAAAAACTAATCATGGTTAGCAGTGTCCCCGGTTATGGACGTTTTGAGTATCTAGTTCTTGGATTATCATGTTGATCTCATCACTCTAAATTTAATTTGATTGGGTTTAATGATGATGCTTAATTGGGATTAAGTTGGAGGAACCTTCTCAATGTCTAACAACCACCATGATAGTTAAATAAAATTTATTCCTTTGTTGTAGGGAAAAATTGGTTTAAGCAAAACTGTAACCGTAGAGCTTTCCACCAGCCATAGATGCATGTAGTGATAGCATTTATTCTGTTCGTTACTCTCTATGTGTTACATTGCCAGCATATTCCATGCGCTGACCTGTTTCGGGCTGCAACGTTCATGTTGCAGACTTTTCAGACGAAGAGTAAGGTGCCATAGGTCATTGTCTTTCACTCAGTGATGCCGTTGGAGTTGATGGACTCACTTTATCTTCCAAGTCTTCCGCTATTATCGACTTTGGATGGCCTTAAGCCATATTATTGTAATAAGTTCTCTTTTGAGACATTCGATGTAATAAGTGTGTGATTGCTACTCTATTATAAATCCTCAAGTACTGTGCGTGTCGGCATTATCGATCTAGGGATGACACTGATGCACAGAGATCAGACTGTTTGAGGTCTGGTCGCTATACCTCCGTTGAATTTCTTGCACTACATGGTGTTTGAGAAACGGATGACCGAGACACAGTCTTTCTGAAGCATTAACTCTTCACTTTGGGTAGACAGTACCACCTACTCCCTCTACATCTGCTAGCCTACCACTAAAAGAGGTCACACAACATACTCAACTATGCCAGAGCCCATAATGGCTTGTGGCTGCACACGGAAGTTTCTAGCATGAATAATCTTATGATCCATCTGAGCCTGGGTGGCATTCCATAGGGTGATCACACGGGTACTCCGAGATTCCCTTGGGCAAGCACTGGGTTCTCCAGGTCCCCGGTCAAACCACTGGGTGCTCCAGGGTACCCCAACCATTCCACCCAAATGTGTATTAAAGTAGCCACCTTAAGTTTCCCTTAGTTAATATATCTCTCGCAACTTTCATGAATCTCACATACCAATCCAAGTCTACGAGCATGGCTAAGCAATAAGTAACAAAGCATATATTCCCGGGGTTGATAAAAGGATAATAGGTTCCTACCTCATGAACTAAATAGCAATGCCTCAATTCCCAATCCTACTCATGCAAATCTTTGAGGGTGAAACTAATGCATAAAAACTAGGTATGAAAAATATGATCAATGTGTCAACCTGCCTTGTACTGTTGATGAAGATTCTTCGCACTCATAACTCGTGATAGATCTACTCGTCACACTTCGATCAATCTATCGTAAGCAAGCAATTATAACCATACATAAGCAACCGCTCAAAAGATCCAAAAGAACACAGAAAACACATCGGAAAACTTCAAAAACCATCAAATAAAGCTTCCAGACAGAAATGTATTTTTAAAAGCAGCAATATTGTGTTATTTTGATCTTAACAGAAAGTACATGTCAAGAGCTTTGATTTGCAAAAAGAATCAATTAAATCGGAGTTATAGAACTCAAGTTATGAACAAAAACAAGTTTGAATTCAAATTTGATATAATTCAAATTTTAAAATTTCAAAAAAGTTGATTTTATATGTTCTCTGGATATATGAGATCATGTCGAAGAAGTGGGCGATGGTTTCGTTGGATTTGGACAAACAAGTAAAATGTTGTGATCGTTTGAAGAACAAGGACTAAACTGCAAAGAAAATAATCACAGATAGGTCCCTGGCCAAAAATAAAACAGAAAAAGAAAAACCAATCGGACGAACGTCCGCTATAGAATACTAACGAACGAACTTGTTCACAACAGAAGCTTAATGAACGAACAGGTCAACAGATTAGAAAAAAAATGAATGGACGGATATCCGTCGGATCGGGATCCGACAGTCCGAGAGGGGCGGCGAGGGTTACCGACGGCGGTGGTGGCTGCGGCGGATTGGGCGGCGACGGCGGAGTCGGCTGCGTTGGCTCCGGCAGTGCGGCGGATCGGGCGGGAGGTGAGGCGAGGCGGCGGGTGGTGGCAGCGGCGGCGCGAAGTGCGGAGCAGCGGCGGCGGCAGCGAAGTCGGCGGGCTGCGGTGGCGGCGGTGCGGCTTGAGGGGGAGAGAAGGGGTCGGCGGTGGCACTTATGAAGGCGGGGAGGGGCAGGGGCAAGGGCGGCTTGAGGGAGGGACCAAGAGGTGGCAGCAACACGAGTCTGTTGCGGACAAGACGCGGCGGCGGGGCGTGCAATCTCAGGACTCATCCCGAGCTCGGAAATGGGGTGCGCGGTTCGCGGGGGTTGGGCTGGGCCATGGCCTCGCGGCTGAGCCAGGTCGGCCTAGTTCGGCGGTCCAAACTTAAAAAAACAATTTTACAGCCAACAAAAATAAGAATAAACAACAAATACTAAAAATGGTATATAGGCATATTATATTTCAAAATTCTCAGAAAAAGATTTTATATAACATGAACATTTTTCTAGCGTCAAATAAAATCCACAAAAAATTAAAAAGCAAACAGTGCTACTTGTGCAATAAAACCCAATAAAAATCATTTTTTAAATACCAAAATGATTTCAAACTCATTTTCTCCTAATTTTGTATTGAAGGAAATCATTTTACCCTTTTTCCGTTTATTTTATTTTTGGAGAAAAATAATTTGAATAAAAACCAAATAATTCCATATTGAAGAAAAATAATTTCAAAGGGAATGTAAATTTGATTCTTTTAAACTTCCAACTCATATTTCATACGATTTGAAGAAGTCATTTTATCTTCTCCGATGAATATCCTTGAGTTGCATAAAGTTTACGAATTTGAAATATTTTCAAATGGAATTCAAATATTTTCAAAACCCCTTTTTCATTTAATTAAATGGAAGAAATCATATCATCTTCTCTCTAGGATTCTGTGATGAAATGAAATTTGAATTCATGGAGATCATAAATGTAAGGTGAAAGTTTGGGAAAGTCCTTTTATGCCCTCTCATTTAACTTTCAAGAAAAGTTTCAAATTTCACTTAATTTTACAGAAGCAACTACACCACAATCAACAATCAATAAAAACTATTTATTTAATATAACATTCCAAAATTTAGAATTTTGGGATGTTACATCTGCTAGAGAGGCTGGTGCCAAATCTACAATAGAACAACGACAAGTTAACAAACGGGGAGGCTTCCGAGTTGTACTGTGACTGCTGTTAGATCTGTTTTTGCACTTTTGAATTTTATTTGAGAGTTAATCTTGAAGGTATAACTTCTGCAAAGTGCTAGCGCCCACCTACAGATGACAAGATTTTCTTCTTCTAAATGTAATGAGTCATGAGCCACAAACTCTTCACAGAGCTTTGGAGCAAGATATTGATCCCCTGCCTGCATATTACCCTTTGACCATTTAGAAGTGACAAACCACCCCCACCCACACCCCACACACACATAAAAATCATTCATTACAGGCTCCCCGCTCGAACATAGGCTCCCCGCTCCGTGTTGCCCGCTCCAGTGCCTCCACGCCAGCCCGGCGAAGGCCACTCCGGCCCCGCCGTCCACCCGAGTTCATGTCCTCCCCTCCCCCCTCGACCTTGGGGCGCTCGCTGATACGTCTCTAATGTATCTATAATTTTTTCTTGTTCCATGCTATTATATTATCTATCTTGAATGTTTTATATGCATTTATACGCTATTTAATATGATTTTGGGGACTAACCTATTAACCTAGAGCCCAGTGCCAGTTTCAGTTTTTTCCTTGTTTTTGAGTTTCGCAGGAAAGGAATATCAAACGGAGTCCAATTGACCTGAAACTTTACGACGATTGTTTTTGGACCAAAAGAATCCCACGGAGTACCAGAGATGCACCAAAGGAGTCCCGAGGCCACCACAAGGGTGGAGGGCGCCCCACCCCCCTAGGGCATGCCCTCCGACCTTGTGGGCCCCTCATGGACTCCCCTGACTTGTTCTTGACGCCAACACCTCTTATATATCCCCAAATCTCTTGAATAGAACCTAGATCGGGAGTTCCGCCGCTGCAAGCCTCTGTAGCCACCAAAAACAAATCGGGACACAATCCTGGCACCCTGCCGGAGGGGAAATCATTACCAGTGGCCATCTTCATCATCCCGGCGCTCTCCATGACAAGGAGGGAGTAGTTCACCCTCAGGGCTGAGGGTATGTACTAGTAGCTATGTGTTTGATCTCTCTCTAAGCATAATTAACACCAAATAATGCACCACAAGTAGGATATAATTTCATTGCATCACTATTGACTTTCGTGCTTGCATAGGGAATCACAAATCTTAACACCAATATTCTTGCTAAAGCATAATTACTCATCAAGATGACTCACATGTCACATCATCATATCTCAAAACTATTACTAAGAATCAAATTTATTTTGTCCAATGATCTTCATGAAAGTTTTTATTATATCTTCCGGGGGTTGGGTGCGACATATGCCAAAGGATGGCTTATCATGGTGGGAGCGAGTAGAACGTCGCCGGTGCCGGGAAGCGGGATGAGGCGTAGACATGAACGCTGGCACACTTTACCCAGGTTCGGGGCTCTCCTAGGAGATAACACCCCTAGTCCTGCTCTGCGGGTTCTCCACATGATCACTAAGGCACTAGTGAGTACAGATGTGCTCCTCGAGCTGTATGCTAGAGGTAGAAGAAGGCAAGGCTTGCTCCCTTCTCTCTCTGTGTATGAGTCTAGTTCTAACAGGTTGGGAACCCTTTGCATCGGTGCCCTGGGGGGTTTATATAGGCCTACCACCCAGGGGTACAATGGTAATCTGGTCGGGCGTAGGACCCGTTTGTTAGTGTCTCCGGTCGTCGGCTTCTCCGCCGGCTGCTGGGGCCCGCCGCCTGGTGGGTCCCGCCGGCTGGTCTGGTACGAAGCCGACAGGCCACCTCCACCGCTCGCGGATCTGGTTGGCGGCTGATTACCGTAGCCGCAAAGCTAATGACGCATGCTTGGTCGGGGGAGGGGCGTGGCTACAGTCCCGCCATCTGGTGGGAGATCACTGTAGCCTCATCGTGTCTCGTCTGGTTAATGGCGCACGGGCCTCGAGGGAGGAGCTGGCTGCCTGGGAGGGCCCGCCGCCTGCAAGCCGTACAAACAGGCCATCGTGGGAGCAGGCCCCGCCTGACAGGAGTGACGTCAAAGGTGGAGTGGCAACAATGCCGCGTCGTGCGGAGATCTTCGCCTGTATGGAGCACTGCGGCCATGCAAGGCCCTGGATATGGGGGTGATGGGCTACACTGTAGCCTCACCCTATCTTGTCTTCTTAATGGGGGGCACAGATTCTAAGGGCGTCGTGGGCCGCCTGCTAGGAGCCGGCCTCTCTGGAGGCCGCCTGCCAGGAGTCGGCCCATCTTGGTGCCGTCTTCTGGTATTTGGCCATCTTCTGGCAGCCGCCCGTCTGAGCCAGCCGGCCACCAGAAGGCGGCGCTTCTTTCTGGATGTTCGTGGGGCGCCGCCGGCCCAATGTCTTGAAAGGTTCAGGGACTCGGGTCGGGCTACCCGTGGCCCATTACTCCGACAGTAGTCCCCGAAGCTGGTGAGGCGTCGCGGCTGATAAGTGGAGAAGCCTTAGCAGTTTCCTCCTCCGCCGTGCTCTTGCTAAATGCTTGGCCTGCCTCTTGGCATGCCGGCTGCCAGGAGCCGACATGACCAGGCGGGCTCGTCTGATAATTCCGAAATGGCAAGGCGGGAAACAGGTGTCTTGCTTGCTAAGCCTCTTGGCCTACCACCCGCTGCAATTACACCATGCGACGCCCGCTAGCCAGGCCAGCCTGCCAACCCATGCTCATGATGGGACGTGACGGCGGACCGGGCCCGCCACCACCGGTGCTCGGCGCGCGGGCGGATCCACTGCGGCCGAGGCGAGCGGTTGCGATTCCGAGAGGAGTTACTGCATAGTAACTTTGCAAAATAAGCACGGGGTCATGGGGTCGTGGGTGCAGTTAATCCCACAATCCCACGCCCCACCCCCTCAGCTTCGTAGCCCGAGGGCTATAAGTAGGGGGAGGAGGGGGAGCGGCAGAGCTCGCGCACCTTCCTCACCCTTCGCCATTTTCACCTTCTTCCTTCCCTGCTGCCGCCGCATCTCCGTGCTCCGCCGAAGCGCCGCCGCAGCTCGCCGCCGTCAGGCTCCTTCGCGCCAAGCTTCTCGCTCGATCCCGCTTGGGATCCATGGCGCGCGAGAAGGGAGGGGACTGGGATGGATCAGTGGTGATTGATGACCACCTCACCTTCCTCCAGGCCACACGTCGATTGCCCGGAGCAAGCTTCATCAAGGTGTGCGTGCCGCCGGAGAAGGACATCTTGCCGACGCCGCAAGGAAACGAGCGGGTTGTCTTCCGCTCACACTTCCTCTGCGGCTTTGTCCTGCCGGCGAGCGGATTCTTCCGCTCCTTCATGGAGTTCTACCATCTTCAGCCGCATCACCTGACGCCCAACACCGTGACGCTGTTGTCTGCCTTTGTCACGGTGTGCGAGGGCTACCTCGACATCCTCCCTACCATCGAGCTT
Organism: Triticum timopheevii; assembly: GCA_963921465.1. Lineage (NCBI taxonomy): Eukaryota > Viridiplantae > Streptophyta > Magnoliopsida > Poales > Poaceae > Triticum > Triticum timopheevii. Next base: position 376,741,735 of record OY997268.1, on the reverse strand, counting down.
TGGGGAGCCTTCTTCTACACCAAGCTAGGCACCTCCGCTAAGGAGAAGGCGGCCCAGTGCAATGCCTTCGTCGTAGTGCACCGGCCGTCGGTGAAGAACGCCATCCCCGTCATCAAGCTGTCACAGTCGGTGAAACTGTGGCAGAAATCATATTTCTACATGGAGAACGTCGACCCGGCAATCGACTTCATCAACTTGCCGCCCTACGAAGCCGGCCCTCCGGCTGAACCTCGGGCCAACTGGGGCTACTAGCCAAAGCCCGTGCCGGCCGACGCCACTGCCGCCATCAACCGGCTTCGAGTGCTGACGGAGGCGGAGGGACTCATGGCGTCCGACTTGCTGGTCGCCTTTGTCAAGCGCCGGGTTCTCCCGCTCCAAGGCCATCCTCATCTGATCTATCAGATGAGGGGGCACCGCCACCCGAGTCGGATGTGCACAAGGGACATGCCGACTGCTGAGGTGGCCCGAATGGTGAATGAGATCGCTGACCTCAAGCTGTTGGAGGGGTCTTGGCGGTTTGGGAAGCGGCCATACTCCCGCATCAACCCGCCGCCTGCTGTAAGTTCTTCAGCTCTTTCTTTTTAGTACCTGCCTTGGTCTTGTCTTGGTCTTGAACAGTCGATCTTTTGGATGTAGATCTACATGTCTCCGGAGACGGCCGCTGTTGTAGGGCCGGGTGGAGACTACCTGCCGGGCTGGGAGGTAAGCGACGTGGACGATCCTGACTTGGGGGCGGCCTCCTTGGAGGACGACGCTGTAGGCGGTGGTGACGGAGCAGGCGGCTCCGAAGAAAGGGGTGGCATCGAGACTTGGCCCGATGATGACGATGAGGAAGACGAGCCGCGCCCTGCACGAGGCGCCGACAAAGAGGGCACAGGCCCCTCCGCCGAGCCAACTGCTTGAGGCGGCACGCGTAAGCAAAAGAAGGGCGTCGTCTTGTTTGGCAGCGCACCGAAGAAGGCCAAGAACCTGACCGCCGCGACCAGGCGGAAGGAGTCCGCACCGAAGGCGGCCAAGTTTCAGAAGCTCCTGAAGGTGCCTCCCATGGTGTCGGCATAAGTATCCTTTCTTGTGCTTTTCCTTTCTTGCTGATTCTGTCTAAGCTTCCTTGCTTTATTTTTCTTGGCTTAGGGCCCCGCTCTCCCTTGAGAAATCGACCACCGCCTCTGTCATTAGGTCGGCAGAGACCTCGACCACCACCCGGCGAATCGACCCGGCCGCCGACCTCCGAGAGGCGTAAGAGAAAAACATGCAGGAGGCGCGCGAGGAGCAGGAAGCCGCCGGCCTGCAGAAGGTAGAGGCAGACAAGGCGGAGGCCGCCGCGCTGAAGAAGCTAGCGGAGGCTGAGGCTGATGCCGCAGCGAAGAAGCAGCTTGAAGAAGCTGCGCACCGTCAGGAGCCACTATTCGTTGCTCCCTTGAACTCCGCGCCACCTCCGCCAGAGTTCACGACGACGGGGAGCCGGCAACGAGAACCCGGTCATGGAGAGGGATGGCGGCGATGTCGTCATGCCGGACGTGGTCGTGCCTCCGCCACCACCATCTAGAGGGGCACGAGATAAGAAGCCGGCCGCCCTGCCGGTGCCACCAGCCAGAAACGAGGTGGTGACAGGCCCGACTCCTGAGGCCCACACACCCACGCACCGTCTCCTTGCGAAGGCGGCCTCAGCGCCACGACCGCTGGAAACCGTTGCCGCGAGCTCGTCAATCCCGGACACCGAGGCGACCAGCGCTACGCCCGCCGACTGGGTGCGTGGAGGCGGGACGGGAACCTTAAACCAGGCAATTGTTGACGTCCAGGCCAAACTCCGAGCCGAGGCTGATGCTCTCAAGCGGTGCAATGAGGCGTTCCTAGATTCACGAGCGGCCATTCGGGTACGTTTCTTGCTTCTTCCTCTTTGGTCCTTGTATTTCTCGGTGGGGGCGCGACAGCGCACCCACTGGGTGTAGTCCCCGAGTTTCGGGCTGACTGCTGAGCAGGCGGCTCAGAACTTTAATTTGCAATCTCCGAGTGCTAACTTCGCCTGATATCCTTGTTGCAGGATTATCATAACCTTTGTGCAGCCACCTTCAACTCCAGCGTCTGAGAGCTGGACCAGCAGACCACCGACTTGTCAGAAAGCCGGAGTAAGTCTTTGTTTTCTTTCTCCGCGGGGGCGCGCTTGCGCACCCGCTTGTAGTCCCCGAGATTCAGGCCGACTGCTGAGCAGTCGGGCCAGATCTTCCCGGCAACTGCATTTCTCCTTTGTTGACCGTTGATAACTCCTTTCTCTGGGGGGCGCGATAGCACACCCGCGGGCTGTAGTCCCCAAGATTCGGGCCGACTGCTGAGCAGTCGGGCCGGATCTCCCCGGCAACTGCACTTCTTCCTTGTTGATTGTTGACGTCTTTTTCTTCTTCTACTTTTGCAGAGGCCAAAGCCATCCTGCAGCAGCAGCTAGGTGAAGCCAACACTGCGCTATGTGCCAAGGAGGTAGAGTGCAGCAGGCTGGCCGAGGAGCATGACCGGCTGGCCACGCAACTGGCGGAGTAGGCAGAACTTCTCCACAAGGCTCAAAAGAAGGCGGACGTGAAAGAGTCCAATCTCCTCGCCGAGTTCGAGACCAAACGCTCCGCCTGGGCCGACAAAGAGGCGCTGCTGACTGCCGGCTTCGGTAGTATTGAAGACATGGTTGATGGAAAGCTTCCTCTTTTTTCTTTCTTTGAGCTGCTAGCTTCTGATCAGGCCGACTCCTAGCTTCTGACTTCTGTCTTCTTTGCAATCCGCCCGAGCAGACTTCTTCCCTGGCCACTCTGGTGCCGCCAACCAGGCCATTGAGGCTTATTGCAAGGAAGAGAGGGCGGACAGTGCACAGTTTGCTGCCGATGCCCCTCGGACCCTTATCGAGCAGCTTCTCAGCATCCAGGCCCGCCATCGGCCGGCTCATCGGATGATGCATCGTCTTCAGCGTGTCGGGGCCCAGGCGATCTCCGGCCTATGGCCAGACATGCTGGCTCTGGGCACTCCCAGCCGGACTGCCGACTGGCTCGAGGTGGCGGCCAGCCGTCTGGAGGCCTGGAAGGGTTCATCGGCCAAGGCTGGAGCGCGTCGGGCCTTGGAGTTCGTCAAGGCGTGGTACCCTGGTCTAAATCTAGCCCAGTTGACCATGTTTTGGCAGGAGGCTTAGGAGGAGCTGGTGGCGGTGGAGGGTGATCTTGTTAAACGGGCGGCGGCGATCGCCGAGTACACCAATACCAGCATCCTCATCCTGGAGTTGGCTGACAATGGTGCCCAGGCTCCACCGGAGTGGTTCGGGCTAAACCCACAGGATGGCTAGGACTCGGCCGAGGTGATTGACTCCTACGATGAGGGAGAGGACGAGGAGGATTGGGAAAGCGGAGAAGATGCACCAGAGGTCGGAGCGGACGGCCAGCCTCAACTTGACCGCACCTCGAACAACGAGCCACGCTCGAGCGTGCCGACTACTGCTGGAGGCAACCAAGCGGCGACCGACCAGCCGTCCACTCCACCAACCGGCACCATTGACTCGGCCATCCAGCCGGACCCCTGTGTTGCTCCCTAGGCCGTCTACTTTTATTTTTCCTGCTTATCAATCTTGACAAACTTTGTTAAATTTCCACAATTCCACCTGCGGGGTGTATTTCAAACTCTGTTGAATGCTGGCCAATGGGCCTTTTGACAAGTAAATATTCTTCAACACAAGTTGTGTTTTTTGCCGAATTCATACTTTTCTTGCTTTCTGCTCCTTGCCTTTTTCCCTTTGCCGCCCACCCTGTGCTACCCTCTTGCCAGCCAAACAACCGCTCTGCGGACTACGGCTGAGTCAAGTACTTAGCTGCTTTCGAGAGGGCAAGTACTTAGCCGAATGGAGCGTTGGCAAGGTAAGTAGAAACCGGCCGGCCGGCCGCTCAGCAACCAGTCGATGAGGCGGGATGCCGGCCTAGAGTACGTGCGCACTTTGATTCCTTAGCCATTTTTCGTGTGGACACCGTTTCTACAACCCCTGCCCACTGGACAGTCGCTCTGTGAGCTGCGGCTTTTGGCAGGAGAAGGTTTAGGTGCCAACACACTACTTGTACGACTGCAGGAAGCACCAAGTAGAAGGCGGCGAGCCCCTGGGCCGACTAGTCGAACCCGGTGCCCGGCGGAATAATGAAATAACACATTCATAGGCATAATACTTATCATATAGATAAAAGAGGGTAGTCCCCGAGCTCTTCTTGGGGGACACAGATTCTTCGTACTTAATACAAAAGGTAGCGTGGTAAATACTACATTAACTGTAAAATCTTCGGAGGAGGTTTGCATTCCACAGCCTCTCTGTCTCCTTGCCAGAGTCGTGTCCCTTGCGTGCTCTGGGCTTTTGAGCATCGATCAGGTAGTAGGAATCGATGCCCAAAACTTTGCTGATGATGAAAGGGCCTTCCCAAGGTGCCGAGAGCTTGTGCTGGCCGGCTGTTCGCTGTATCAGCCGGAGCACAAGGTCTCCCTTTTGGAAGGATCTTGGCTTGACCTTCCGATTGTAGTATCGGCATAGACTCTGCTGGTAGATGGTGGACCGGCTGAGCGCCAACAGCCGGCTCTCTTCCAGCAGATCAACACCGTCTTCTCGTGCTTCTTTTGCCTCCTGTTCAGTGTACATGGTGACTCGAGGGGAGTCAAATTCTATGTCCGTCGGGATGACGGCTTCAGCACCGTAGACGAGGAAGAAAGGCATGAAGCCGGTTGACTTGTTCGGAGTTGTGTGTAGGCTCCAGAGGACGGCTGGTAGCTCATCGAGCTAGTAGCCGGCCGAATGCTCTAGAGGCTCGACCAGTCGGGGCTTGATGTCGGACAAAATGAGGCCATTTACCCGCTGCACTTGGCCGTTTGACTGCGGATGCGCAACAGACGCTAAGTCCAGTCGGATGCCCTGCGTTGCGCAGAAACGAGCCACAGCGCCTTTGGCAAAGTTTGTGCCGTTGTCGGTGATGATGTTGTGTGGTATGCCGTACCGAATGGTGTTGTCCATGATGAAAGTCACAGCAGTCGGCCCATTCAACTTCTTGATTGGCTTTGCTTCTATCCACTTGGTGAATTTATCCACGGTGATAAGCAGATGAGTCATGCCGCCGCGCTGTCTTGAATGGTCCTACCATGTCCAGCCCCAAGACGGCAAAGGGCCAGGCAATGGGGATGGTCTTGAGTGCATAAGCCAGCAGATGTGGCTTGGAACAGAACTTCTGGCACCTTTTACATTTCTGGACCAAGTCTTTGGCATCTTCTAGAGCAGTCGGCCAGAAAAAACCATGGCGGAAAGCTTTGGCAACAAGTGATCTTGAAGCCGCGTGGTGACCACACTCTCCTTGGTGGAAATCTTTGAGGATTTCTTGGCCTTTGTCTGGCTCTACGCAGTGCTGGTACACACCAGTGACACTGCGCCTCACAAGTTCTCTGTTGACAATGGTGTATGCTGCTGCCGACGTTGCACTTGTCGGGCCGAGATCTCATCAGTCGGCAGCTCTTTGTTCACCAGAAAGTTGAGGATGGGCAGAGCCCATGAAGGTGCTGCTATTTCTTCGACTGCCAGACCTGCAATTTGCATGAGGGCAGTTGGGCCGGGAGGCGGCGGGTTGGAGTCGGCTGCCGCTTGCTAAGTCAGTGAAGTCCCCGGGCCGACTGCTGTAGTCCCCGGGCCGGGTTCTGAAGTCCCCGGGCCGGGTGCGTCTACTGCTGTCCCCGAGCCGCCTGCCGAAGTCCCCGCGCCGGCTGCTGGGGTCCTCAAGTCGGATCCAACTGCTTCAGGAGGAGCCGCTATGAAGATGGAGTCTGATTCTGGCGACGGCTTGATAGACGGCTTGAGGAGGCATTGTAGGGCGACGCCGGCTGGTATCGCTTGCCGGGTGGAGCCGATCCGTGCCAAGGCATCTGCTTGCTCATTGTCATTTCTTGGCACATGGAGGAATTCGCACCCCTCGAAGTATCCAGTGAGTTGCTGTACGAGGAAGCGGTAGGTTGCCATATTTGCATCCTTGGCGTCCCAGTCGCCCGACAACTGCTGGACCACCAAGTCGGAATCACCATAACACAGGATCCGGCGAATGCCGAGTTCCTTGGCAAGCCGGAGCCCGTGTATAAGTGCTTCATATTCAGCTACGTTGTTGGCGGTGGAAAAATGAATTTGCAGCACATATCTAATCTTGTCACTTTTGGGAGAGGTGAGGACGATGCCGGCTCCTAAACCGGTGCGCGTCTTTGAACCATCGAAGTGCATCCGCCAATGGGTGGAGTCCGGCGTTGGGGCATGTACTGGGTCTCGGCCCAGTCGACGAGGAAGTTGGCCATCACTTCTGACTTGATGGCGGTGCGAGGCTGGTAGTAGATGGTGTAGGGGGCCAAATCTATGGCCCATTTGGCCACTCGGCCCGAAGCATCTTGGCTTCCAATGATCTCGGCAAGCGGAGCAGTGCAGACAACAGTGATTGGGTGCTCATGAAAGTATGGCTTCAGCTTCTTGGCAGCAAAATGTACGCCGTAGCACATGTTCTGATAGTGGGGGTAGTTCTGCTTGGCGGCGGACAACACTTCACTCAGGTAATACACGGGCCTCTGGACTGGTAGTGCTCTGCCACAACTATGACTGTGCTGACCACCCGACTGGTAGCGGCGATGTAGAGAAGCACGGGCTCCTTAGCAGTCGGAGCCGCCAGGACAGGCAGGGTGGTCAACATCTTCTTGACCTAGAGAAAAGCTTCGTCCGCCTTGTCGTTCCACTCGAAAAAAGTGGTCTTCTTCATGAGCTAGTATAGGGGAAGAGCCTTCTCGCCCAGCCGACTGATTAAACGGCTGATGGATGCCAGGCAGCCGGTGCATTTTTGCACGTCCAATAGTCGGGTGGGCACCTCCATCTTCTTGATGGCCTTGATCTTCACAGGGTTGCACTCTATGCCGCACTCTGCGACCAGGAAGCCAAGAAGCTGGCCGGCTGGTACTCCAAAGAAGCATTTCTCCGGGTTGAGCTTGATTTGAAATCGGCCAAGTTTTCAAAGGTTTCCTTGAGGTCTTCTAGCAACATGCCATGCTTCTCCTTCTTCACCACCATGTCATCCACGTAGACATGGGCGTTTCTACCGAGTTGCTTGAGGAGACATTTCTGCATGCAATGCTAAAACGTGGCGCGACATTCCTCAAGCCGAATGTGATGGTCAGGTAGCAGAAGGCTCCGAATGGTGTGATGAAGGCGGTCTTCAGCCTGTCGGCCGGGTTCAGCTTGATCTGGTGATACCCTGAGTATGCATCCAGAAAACTCAACAGCTCGCATTCGGCTGTGGAGTCTATCACTTGGTCAATTCTTGGCAAAGCAAAGGGATCTTTGGGGCAAGCTTTGTTGAGACTGGTATAATCAATGCACATGCGCCACTGCTCATTCTTCTTTAGCATGAGGACTGGGTTGGCTAACCATTTTGGGAAGAACACTTCCATGATGAAGCCGGCAGCTAGAAGCCGGGCTATCTCTTCTCCAACGACTATTCTCTTCTCTTCTAACAGGCGGCACAAGGGCTGCCTGACCGGCTTGGCATCAGGTCGGACATGTAGCTTGTGCTCGGCGAAATCCGTCGGAACACCCGACATGTCTTTGGGAGACCATGCAAAGATGTCCCAATTCTCATGGAGAAAATCGATGAGCTCACTTTCCTATTTGCTGTCAAGGTTTGCACCAATGACAGCGTGCCTCTCCGAGTGCTCCGGGTCCAAGGGTATCTTCTTTGTTTCCTTCGCCGGTTTGAACGAGCCCTCAGCTTCCGACTCCTTGGGGTTTGGTGACATTCCAGCTGCTTGCCTGCCATCGCCACAACCCGATCAAGGAGCCGCTTTTCAGCTGCAATCACATGGGACTCGGCCTGCCGGCTGCTGTCTGTCGCACAGGCGGACGACTTCTTGTAGTCTCCGACTACGGTTAGGATTCCCTTAGTACTCGGCATCTTCATCTTGAGGTAAGCATAGTGGGGGACCGCCATGAAGTTGGCCAGAGCTGGCCGGCCAAGTAGTGCATGATAGGGGCTCTCAAGGTCCACCACCTCAAACCAGACTGGCTCTCGGCGGAAGTGATCTTTGTCTCTGAAGAGAACGTCAATCTGGGTCTTGCCGATTGGTGAGCAGGAAAGGCCAGGAACTATGCCATGGAATACAGTCCGACTGGGCTGAAGCTGCTTCTACTTGATACCTAACTTCTCCATAGTGTCACGGTATAGGATGTTGATGCTGCTGCAGCCATCTATCAGGACTCGGGAGAAACGGGCACCCGTCTCTCGGTTGCGAAGGTGGCGTCTAAGACCAAGGCATAAGAACCAAGAGGGCATCACCTCCGGGTGGTCAGCCCTGCTCCAACTGATAGGCTTGTCAAACCAATGCATGAACTCTGGGGTCTTTGATGCTACTGCATGTCCTTCTTGTTGCCGTTGCCGTTTGCTGTGATTATCGTCGGCCACGCTGGTGAACACGACATAAGCTCCATTCTCCTCAGGATACTCATATTGTATGGCACCGACTGGCCGAGCCGCCAGCTGCTGGGGTGGAGGAGGCGGCGGGCCGGCAGGCGGAGGAGGCAGGAGTCCATCACCCTTGGCGATTCTGGTGAGCCAATGGCATTTCCGAGTGATGTGGTTGGATGGCTTCGCGCTGCAATGGAACTTGCAAGGTGCGTCAAGAGTCTGCTCGTACGAGAAGGAGGGCAACCAGTTGGGCTTGCCGCCCTTTTGATGCTTGGGTAGAGGCTGCCCTTCCGGCTATTGGTCTTCGACTGTTGCTACCTTCCGGCTTGTGGAAGCCGGCTGCGTGGCCTTGCGCTTGTTGTCATTCTGCTGCTGACGCCGACTGGCGTCACCAGCCAGAGTCCGAGGAGCTTGAGGAGCCACTTTGTCAGATGCGTCGACTTGGATCTCCGCCTTCATGGAGGAGTCGGCCGTGGTGTACTTGTCTGTTATGATCAGCAGTTCGTCAAGTGTCGCCGGCTCGTTGCAGAGAAGTCGGTGCTTGAGGAGGGTGAATTCTCGGCACCCGGCAGTGAAGTATTCGATGGCCTGCACCTCGTGAACGCCCTCGCAAGAGTTGCGCAGCTCGGCCCAATGCATGAGGTAGTCGCGAGTTGATTCGCTGGGGCCTTGGACGCACAAAGAGAGCTGGCGGGGCTTGGGAGGCCGCTTGTACATGCTGGTAAAGTTGCAGATGAAGGCTTCGGTGAAATCAACCCAGCTATTGATGCTGCGGGGCTTCAGGCTGTTCAACCATGTCCAGGCTGTGCCCGGGAGCATGAGCAGGACGTACTTCACAACAACACACTTGTTGCCGTTTGCTATGCTAACGGCCGTGGAGTAGTCGACCAGCCAGTCTTCCGGCTTCACGGAGCCGGTGTACTTGGGCGTATCTCTTGGAAGCATGAACCCTTTGGGGAAGGGCTCATCTTTGATTCGAGGTCCAAACCAGGGCGGACCCAATGCGTCTTCTTCTTCTAGCGCCAGGGATCGATTGAGGCGTTCAATCCGGTGGCGGGCGTCATTCTCTCCGACTCCTTCCTGTCGGCCAAGGCGGTCGCCAAGTATCGGGTGCGTGACAGGCGGCAGGGTGGGATATCTCTCCCCGCGAGGCGGAGGAGGAGGCGGGTTGCCTCGTCGCTCCACGGCTCGGGGGCGGCCTTCTGGGTCACGCTCGATGGTGAGGCGAGTACAACTGCGGCTAGCAGTCAGCTCCTTATCTATCATACCGTGGAAGCCACCAGTCGACGTCTGAGATGTCGCGCCTTGATCCCAGTGAGGAGGCAGATCGTCGTCTTGCCGGTTGGGCGCTTTAGTGCGGCAGTCGGCCTCTTGCTGCTCGGCGGCCGCGACAAGGAGCTGCTGGATGCGCTCCGTCATGTGGCAACGCTCTTCGCCCTCGAGCTTGTCTAGCTCGTCTACTGCCGCCTGGGCAGCTCGTATGTTCTCTACAGGCGTGGCGTAAACGGGATGATCTGTCCTGACCATGCTGGCAATGGTCGCGCCGTGCTGCCGGATCACGCCGATACGACTAGGCCCACTAGGAGCCGGCGGGCCGCCGACAGCACGGTCCATCTCACGCTGGTAGGCCTCTGAAAGGCATCTCATGCTGGCCAGCCTGTTGGCGCTTTCGACGAGCTGCTTGCGGCGTGCTTCTAGCGTCTCGGCGTCGGTGTCTTCTAAGATGGGCGCAGACAGGTCTTGCAATGCCGCCTCGAGGGGGTCTCGAGCACCTCCGCTCGAATGCTCGCCATGCCTAATGATGAGCACCTCTGTGACGGTGCTCCCGTTGCCGTGCTCACGTGGAGGCAGCTCGTCATAGACCACCACGTTGGTGGGGAACGCGTCGAGCGATGCCATGTCAGAGTCGACAAGCATCGGCTCGATGGAGCCAACCAACTCCAAGTCCACAGCAGGCTCGCTGACGACGTGGAGCTGGTCGAGGAGGCTAACGAGGTGGCTCTCGGGGCAATCTCTGCCCGTGTCAGGTACGGGCTTGTCGGAGAGGCGAATCTCACCAACAAGATTGGCGAGGTAGCTCCCCGCGCAGGCAACCTCTGCGTCGTGCAGCGTGTCAGTGCAGACGCCGTCGGGCGTGCCGGGCTGGCTGCGCTTGCCATGAAGGAACAAGGTTCCCGTCCAGAACAGATCTTCGGACGACGGTGCAACTCGCCCCATGGTGGGCGGCAAATGTCGGGGGTTGGGTGCGACATATGGCAAAGGATGGCTTATCATGGTGGGAGCGAGTAGAACGTCGCCGATGCCTAGAAGCGGGATGAGGCATAGACATGAACGCCGACGCACTTTACCCAGGTTTGGGGCTCTCCTAGGAGATAGCACCCCTAGTCCTGCTTTGTGGAGTCTCTGCATGATCACTAAGGCACTACTGAGTACAGATGTGCTCCTCGAGCTGTATGCTAGAGGTAGAAGAAGGCAAGGCTTGCTCCCTTCTCCCTCTATGCATGAGTCTAGTTCTAACAGGTTGGGAACCCTTTGCATGGGTGCCCTGGGGGGTTTATATAGGCCTACCCCCAGGGGTACAATGGTAATCTGGACAGGCGTATGACCTATTTATCAGTGTCTTCGGTCGCCGGCTTCTCTGCCGACTGCTAGGGCCCACCGCCTGGTGGGTCCCGCTGACTGGTCTGGTACGGAGCCGACAGGCCGCCTCCGCCGCTCGTGGGTCTGGTCGGCGGCTGATTACTATAGCCGCAATGCTAATGACGCATGCTTGGTCTGGGGAGGAGCGTGGCTACAGTCCCGCCATCTGGTGGGAGATCACTGTAGCCTCACCGTGTCTAGTCTGGTTAATGGTGCTCGGGCCTCGAGGGAGGAGCTGGCTGCCTGCTAGAAGCCGGATCCCCTTGGGTCCGCCTGGTCAGGCTATGCCGCCTTCCGGGATCTCACTGCCTGGTAGGGCCCACTGCCTGCAAGCCGTAACGACAGACCGTCTTGGGAGCAGGCCCCGCCTAACAGGAGTGACGTCAAAGGTGGAGTGGCAACAGTGCCGCGTCGTGCGGAGATCTCCGCCTGTACGGGGCACTATGGCCACGCCAAGCCCTGGATATGGGCGTGATGGGCTACACTGTAGCATCACCCTGTCTTGTCTTCTTAATGGGGGGCGCAGATTCTGAGGGCGTCGTGGGCCGCCTGCTAGGAGCTGGCCTCTCTGGAGGCCGCCTGCTAGGAGTCGGCCCGTCTTTGTGCCGTCTTCTGGCAGCCGGCCGTTTGAGCCAGCCGGCCACCACAAGGCAGCGCTTCGTTCTGGATGTTCGTGGGGCGCCGCCGGCCCAATGTCTTGAAAGGTTCGGGGACTCGGGTTGGGCTACCCGTGGCCCATTACTCCGACAATAACCTTCTTGGATATCTATCACTTTGGAACTAATTTTCATATGTTGCTTTTGATAAGCTCAAACAAATATAAGTGAAGATCATGAGCATAAAAGTTCTTTCTTTCTCTCAAATTAATTTAAGTGAAGCAAGAGAGAATTTCTTGAAAATTTTACTAACTCTCAAATAAATCTAAGTGAAGCAAGAGATCATTTCTTCAAAAATACTAAAGCACACCGTGCTCAAAAAAATATAAGTGAAGCACTAGAGCAAGTCCATAGCTCATAAATATTTAAGTGAAGCATAGAGAGCAATTCTAACAAGTCATGAAATAATTTTGGCTCTCTCAAATAGGTGCGTTCAGCAAGGAATCAAGACTTAAAACACTAAATAAAACAAGCAAAGACTCATATCATACAAGACGCTCCAAGCAAAACACATAGTATGTGACGAATAAAAATATAGCGTCGAGTAAAATACTGATGGTCGTTAGAAGAAACAGGGGATGCCACTCGGGGCATCCCCAAGCTTAGTTGCTTGCTCTATTTTGGATAATATCTTGGGATGCCAGGGCATCCCAAAGCTTAGGCTCTTCTTACTCCTTATTCCTTCATCCATCGTAAGGTAGCCCAAAACTTGAAAACTTCAATCACAAAAAACACCAACAAAACCTTCATGAGATCAGTTATTATAAGAAAGCAAATCACTACTATAAGTATTATAGCAAACCAATTCATATTTTGTTCTTGCATTATATCTACTGTATTACAACTTTTCTATGGCAAAAACTCATCAACGAAAACCATGGAATCATCAAAATAAGCACACAGCGCAAAGAAAACAGAATCTGTCAAAAACAGAACAGTCTGTAGTAATCTGAATATTTAGAATACTTCTGCAACTCCAAAAATTCTGAAACAAATTAGGACCACGTACGCAATTTGTTTGTTAATATTCTGCAAAAATAATTGTCATTTTATCATACTCTGGTTAAAAATTAGAATTGTTTTCGTGAGCGCAAAAATTTCAGTTTTTCAGCAAGATCAAACAACCATCACCCAAGAAGATCCTAAAGTCTTTACTTGGCACAAACACTAATTAAAACACAAAAACACAATCATAACAGTAGAATAATTGCGCTAACACTCAAGACCAGAAAGTATAAAGCAAAAATAAATTTTATTCATTGGGTTGCCTCCCAACAAGCGCTATTGTTTCATGCCCTTAGCTAGGCATAAAGCAAGGATCTAAGTTTTGTCATCTTTGTTTTGAGATCCATAAGATGCCCTCATGATTGATTCATATGGTGGCCTAATTCTTGTTCTAGGGAAGTGTTCCACCCTTCCTCAAAGGAAATTGGAACTTAATATTGTCTTCTTTCATATCAATCATGACACCAATTGTGCATAGAAACGGTCCACCAAGAATAATTGGATAAGACGGATTGCAATCAATATCGAGAACAATAAAATCTATGGGCACATAATTCATATTTTCAAGAATAATAACATCATTAAATCTTCCCATAGGCCCTTTAATAGTAGAATCCGCCAAGTGCAAATTTAAAGAACATTCTTCAATATCGGTAAGACCAAGCACATCACATAAAGATTTCGGAATTGTAGAAACACTAGCACCCAAGTTACACAAAGAAAAACACTCATAATTTTTAATCTTGACTTTGATAGTAGGTTCCCATTCATCATGCAATTTTCTAGGAATTGAAACTTCTAATTCCAACTTTTCTTCTAAAGATTTCATCATAGCATCAACAATATGTTTAGTAAAAACTTTATTTTGTTCATAAGCATGGGGTGAATTTATCATGGATTGCAACAAAGAAATACAATCAATCAAAGAGCAACTATCATAATTAAAGTCTTTGTAATGCAAAAGAGAGGGCACATCACTAGTTAAAGTTTTGACCTCTTCAAACCCACTTTTATCAATTTTCTCAACAAGATTTTCACCCTCCAAAATATCCGGACGCCCTCTAGATAAAGTTGACTCTTCTCCAGTCCCTTTCTCATCAATCTTAATATCACTAAACAAGGAATCAATAGAGGAAACACCAATCATTTTAAGATCTTCATCACTTTTGCGAAAGTAGTCACTAGAAAATGCTTTTTCTGAAAATTCTCTTTTAGCTCTAAGCCTAGCGGTTCTTTTCTTACTTTCATCCATAGAAATATAGAGTGCTTTAATTGATTCATCAACCTTAGGCACAAAAATTTTCATCTTGAGATTTTCTACATCATGTGAAACTCTATCAACACTTCTAGACAAATCATCAATTTTATTCAACTTTTCTTCTATGGAAGTGTTAAAAAAAATTTGTGTGTTGATAAAATCTTTAATATTATTCTCAAGATCAGAGGTGTTCCTATTTTTATAATAAGGATTTCCATAGGAATTACCATAATTATTAGAGGAATTACTAGGAAAAGGCCTAGGATTAAAATTACCTCTATAAGCATTGTTGTTGAAATTATTTCGAGAGATAAAATTCACATCTACGGCATCACTATTTTTCTCAATCAAAGTAGACAAAGACATATCATTGAAATCAATAGGAGCACTTTTACTAGCAACCAATTTCATAAGAGCATCAACTTTTTCACTCAAAGCAGAAATTTCTTCAATCGAATTAACTTTTTTTACTAGTAGGAGCTCTTTCGGTATGCCATTGTGAATAATTTGGCATAATATTATCAAGCAATTTGGTGGATTCACCCAAAGTAATTTCCATAAAAGTACCACCTGCGGCAGAATCTAAAAGATTACAAGAAACAAAATTCAATCCCGCATAAAATTTTTGTATGATCATCCAAAGATTTAACCAATGACTTGGGCAATTTCTTAGCATCATTTTCATCCTTTCCCAAGATTGTGCAACATGCTCATGTTCAAGTTGCTTGAATTCATGATCTGGGTTCTAAGGGAAATAATTTTTGCGGGCGGAAAATACTTAGTGATAAAAGCATCTTTTCACTTATTCCAAGAATCGATACTATTGCGAGGCAAAGAAGAGAACCAAATTTTTGCAGAATCACGCAAAGAAAATGGAAATAATTTCACCTTCACCACATCATTGTCCACATATTTTTATTTTGCATATAGCATAATTCCACGAAGGTATTAAGATGGGATGCGCCATCATCATTAGGAGTACCAGAAAATTGATCTTTCATAACAAGATTCAGCAAAGCGGTATTAATATCACTAGACTCTACACTAGTGGCGGGAGGAGCAATCGGAATGCCAATAAAATCATTGTTGTTGGTATTTGAGAAATCACACAAACTTGGTGTTCTCTTGAGTCATGATGACTACGCAACAAGATTGCACTCAAAAATAGATCCGGCAAGAAAACAGCGAACGAAAAACAGGGCGAATAAATTGGCAATTTTTGTGAAGTGGGGGAAAGGAAAATGAGAGGCAAATGGCAAATAATGTAAATTGCGAGGAGATGAGATTTGTATTAGGAACCTGGTATATGTTGAAGATCCTCCTCGGCAATGGCGCCAGAAATTGGCACGTGGCCGGGAGACTATCTTTGACTTGATCTACCCCGGCAACGGCGCCAGAAATTCCTTTTGATGCGGCTTGAAGCTACGTCGGTATTTGAAGACCCACATGTATAGGGGATCTAACATAGTCCTTTCGATAAGTAAGAGTGTCGAATCCAACGAGGAGCAGAAGGAAATGACAAGCGGTTTTCAGTAAGGTATTCTCTACAAGCACTGAGATTATCACTAACAGATAGTTTTGTGATAAGGTAATTTGTAACGGGTAACAAGTAATAAAAGTAAATAAGGTGCAGAAAGGTGGCCAAATCCTTTTTGTAGAAAAGGACAAGCCTGAACAAACTCTTATATGAAGGAAAGTGCTCCCGAGGACACATGGGAATTATCGTCAAGCTAGTTTTCATCACGCTCATATGATTCGCGTTCATTACTTTGATAATTTGATATGTGGATGGACCGGCGCTTGGGTGCTGCCCTTCCTTGGACAAGCATCCCACTTATAATTAACCCCTATTGCAAGCATCCGCAACTACAAAAGATGTATTAAGGTAAACCTAACCATAGCATGAAACATATGGATCCAAATCAGCCCATTACGAAGCAACACATAAACTAGGGTTTAAGCTTCTATCACTCTAGCAACACATCATCTACTTATTACTTCCCAATGCCTTCAACTAGGGCCAAATAATGGTGAAGTGCCATGTAGTCGACGTTCACATAACACCACTACAGGAGAGACAACATACATCTCATCAAAATATCGAACAAATACCAAATTCACATGACTACTTATAGCAAGACTTCTCCCATGTCCTCAGGAACAAACGTAAATACTCACAAATCATATTCATGTTCATAATCAGAGGGGTATTAATATGCATAAAGGATCTGAACATATAATCTTCCACCAAATAAACCAACTAGCGTTAACTACAAGGAGTAATCAACACTACTAACAACCCATAGGTACCAATCTGAGGTTTTGGGACAAAGATTGGATACAAGAGATGAACTAGGGTTTGAGAGGAGATGGTGCTGGTGAAGATGTTGATGGAGATTGACCCCCTCCCAATGAGAGGATTGATGGTGATGACGATGGTGATGATTTCCCCCTTTCGGAGGGATGTTTCCCCGGTAGAACAGCTCCGCCGGAGCCCTAGATTGGTTCCGCCTCGTGGCGGCGGTGTTTCATCCCGAAAGCTTCCTTCTTGTTTTTTCTCGGACGAAAGACTTCCTATAGCAGAATATGGGCACCGGAGGCCTGCCAGGGGGGCCACGAGACAGGGGGCGCGCCCCCCACCCTCGTGGCCAGGGTGTGGGCCCCCTCTGGTTGATTCTTTCTCCAGTATTTTTTATATATTCCAAAATGTGCCTCCGTGAAGTTTCAGGACTTTTGGAGTTGTGCAGAGTAGGTCTCTAATATTTGCTCCTTTTCCAGCCCAGAATTCCAGCTGCCAGCATTCTCCCTCTTCATGTAAACCTTGTAAAATAAGAGAGAATAGGCATAAGCATTGTGACATAATGTGTAATAATAGCCGATAATGCAATAAATATCGATATAAAAGCATGATGCAAAATGGACGTATCAGTATTTCCCCAAAGAGGAAGGGATGATGCAGCATAGCGGCGGTCGGTATTTCCCTCAGTTATGAGACCAAGGTTATCGAACCAGTAGGATAACCAAGCAACCCAACATAAACAACACCTGCACACAAATAACCAATACTCGCAACCCGACGTGTAAAAGGGGTTGTCAATCCCTTTCGGGTAGCGGCGCCCCAAGATAGGCAAACAGACGTGAATAAATTGTGTAGATTGATAGATCGAATGCCAAATAAAATAAATAAGAATAAATTGCAGCAAGGAATTTTTGTATTTTTTGTTTAATAGATCTGAAAATAAAAAGCAAAGGAAAATATATCGCAAAGGCAAATAATATGAGAAAGAGACCCAGGGGCCGTAGGTTTCACTAGTGGCTTCTCTCGAGAAAAATAGCAAATGGTGGGTAAACAAATTACTGTTGGGAAATTGATAGAACTTTTCAAATAATCATGACGATATCTAGGCAATGATCATTACATAGGTATCACGTCCAAGATTAGTAAACCGACTCCTGCCTGCATCTACTAGTATTAGTCCACACATCGACCGCTATCCAGCATGCATCTAATGTATTAAGTTCATGGAGAAACGGAGTAATGCAATAAGAACAATGAAATGATGTACACAAGATCTATTTATGTAGAAATATACCCCATTGTTTTATCCTTAGTAGCAATGATACATACGTGTCGATTCCCCTTCTGTCACTGGGATCAAGCACCGTAAGCTCGAACCCACTACAAAGCACCTCTTCCCATTGCAAGATAAATAGATCAAGTTGGCCAAACAAAACGCAAATATCGGAGAAGAAATACAAGGCTATAAGCAATCATGCATATAAGAGATCAAATAAACTCAAATAACTTTCATGGATATAAAAAGGTAGATCTGATCATAAACTCAAAGTTCATACGATCCCAACAAACACACTGCAAAAATAGTTACATCATATGGATCTCCAAGAGACCATTGTATTGAGAATCAAATGAGAGAGAGGAAGCCATCTAGCTACTAACTATGGACCCGAAGGTCTACAAAGAACTACTCACGCCTCATCGGAGAGGCACCAATGGAAGTGGTGAACCCCTCTGTGATGGTGTCTAGATTGGATCTAGTGCTTCTAGACTCTACGCTGGCTGGAATTGATTTTCGTCGACTCACCTAGGGTTTCTGGAATATTTGGGGTATTTATAGAGCGAATAGTCGGTTCGGGGGACACCCGAGGTGGACACAACCCACCAGGGCGCGCCTGGGCCTCTTGGCGCACCCGGGTGGGTTGTTCTCCCCTCGGAGCACCCCCAGGAGCTTCTTTAGCCCACTGGTTGTCTTCTGGTCCAAAAAAATCTCCGAAAAGTTTCGCTGCGTTTGGACTCCATTTGGTATCGATTTCTTGCAATGTAAAAAACATGCAGAAAACAACAACTGGCACTCGGCACTATGTCAGTAGGTTAGTACCAAAAAATTATATAAAATGACTATAAAATGATTATAAAACATCCAAGATTGATAATATAACAGCATGGAACAATCAAAAATTATTTATACGTTGGAGACATATTAATCACATTGCTGGCCAATCCCCTCCACCTGCTCCTTCCAATCCTGTGGCGAACGAACCCACCTTTCCTACAGCGGCAACAGATCCGAGGTCTCCGGGGCCCTCCACTCCATCGATGCGGCCGTTGGCGCTGGACCCTAGCAGCCAATCGCCACCCAAGGCAATGATGGAACCACCCCCCGGGCACATGCAAGGCTGGACCCACCGCCCGCGGATGCCATCCCCGCGGCCACCGAGGGCGACGCCATGCATGACCCTTTGGATCCTTTGTCCCCATGCGCTAGTTGCATGCCATGCCCTCCTGCATGCACTACCATTGCAGCTTGCTCCAAATAGTCTCCTAGTGCCAATGCCGAAGGGAGTTCCCTTGCTGCGTTCGTAGATGCGTTATCCGTCCAAACCCAGCCCCTTCAGCCCGCTCCTCCGACTCGCCGTCGCCGGAAGGAAGTCCCTGCCAACTTCACACCTCGTTGTAGCTTTCGGATAGCTAAACCCGACCATGGACTGGGATCTGAGATGAAGGCCAAGCGGGTGCTCCTACGGCACCTCGGGGTGATCAATGATACGTCTCCAATGTATCTATAATTTTTGATTGTTCCATGCTATTATATTATCCATCCTGGATGTTTTATATGCATTTATATGCTATTTTATATTATTTTTGGGACTAAACTATTAACCTAGAGCCCAGTGCTAGTTTCTATTTTTCCTTATTTTTGAGTTTTATAGAAAAGGAATATCAAACGGAGTCCAAATAAGCTGAAAATTTATGGTGATTTTTTTATGGACCACAAGAAGCCCTGGAAGCAAAAGAGTTGGGCCAGAGGAGTCCCAAGTCAACGAAAATGGTGGAGGGTGCGCCCACCCACCTAGGTGCGCCCCCCTGCCTTGTCGCTGACTCATGGACCCCCCTGATGTGAAACCGACAACAAAAACTCCTATAAATCTAGAAACCCCCAGAAAGAAACCTAGATCAGGAGTTCCGCTGCCGCAAGCCTCTGTAGCCACAAAAAACCAATTGGGAGCCCGAACCGGCACCCTACTGGACGGGGAAACCATCACCGGTGGCCATCTTCATCATCACGGCACTCTCCACGACGAGGAGGGAGTAGTTCACCCTCGGGGCTGAGGGTATGTACTAGTAGCTATGTGTTTGACCTCTCTCTCTCTCTCTCTCTCTCTCTCTCTCTCTCTCGTGTTCTTGATTTGGCACGATCTTGATGTACCGCAAGCTTTGTTATTATAGTTGAATCATATGGTGTTTCTCCCCCTCTACCTTCTTGTCATGAATTGAGTTTTACCTTTGAGGTTTCACTATTATCGAACTGAATATTATTATGGATTTGAGAACACTTGATGTATGTCTTGCATGGGATAGCCATGGTGACAATGGGGGTGTTCTATTGATTCACTTGATGTATGCTTTTGCAATCAACCCATAGATTCCCGAGGTGACATTAGGGTAATCTATGCATAGGGGTTAATGCACGTTTTCGTCCTTGTTTCTCCGGTAGAAATCTTGGGGCAATCTTTGAGGTTCTTTGTGTTGGATTGAATATTATGAATCTGAACTTGTTTGATGCATACCGTATAATTGACCCACAGATACTTGTGGTGACATTGGAGTATCTAGGTGACATTAGAGTTGATTTATGTGTACCATATGGTGTTATTTTACTAAGAACTCTAGGGTTGTTTGTGATACTTATAGGAATAGCTCAATGGATTGATCGGAAAGAATAGCTTTGAGGTGGTTTCGTACCCTACAAGCAATTTCATCTTATGTTCTCCGTGATAGGAACTTTGGAGTGACTTTTGTCGCACGTTGAGGGATTGCCATATGATCTAATTATGTTATCATTGTTGAGAGAACTTGCACTAGTGAAAATATGAATCCTAGGCCTTGTTTTCAAGCATTGCAATACCGTTTTCGCTCACATTTACCACTTTTTACCTTGCTGTTTTTTTATTTTCAGATTAAAACAACCTATATCTACCATCCATATTACACTTGTATCACCATCTCTTCGCCGAACTAGTGCACCTATATAATTTACCATTGTATTCGGTGTGTTGGGGACACAAGAGACTCTTTGCTATCTGGTTGCAGGGTTGTTTGAGAGAGACCATCTTCATCCTACGCCTCCCATGAATTGATAAACCATAGGTCATCCACTTGAGGGAAATTTGCTACTGTCCTATAAAACTCTGCACTTGGAGGCCCAACTGTTGGGAACGTAGCATGCAAGTTCAAAAAATTTCCTACGATCATGCAAGATCTATGTAGGAGATGCATAGCAACAAGAGGGGCATAGTGTGTCCACATACCCTCATAGACTGAAAGTGGAAGCATTAGTTTAACGTGGTTGATGTAGTTGAACGTCCTCACGAGCCAACCAATATAGTACCAAATGTACGGCACCTCCGAGCTCTGCACACATTCAGCTCGATGACATCCCTTGAACTCCTGATCCAGCATAGGGTCGAGGGAGAGTTTCTTCAGCATGACGGCGTGGTGAGGGTGATGGTGATGTGATCCGCACAGGGCTTCGCCTAAGAACTACGTGAATATGACCGGAGGATTAAACCGTGGAGGGAGACCCCGCACACGGCTTGGAACAATTGGTGTGCCTCCAAGGGGTGCCCTGCCCACG
Organism: Triticum timopheevii; assembly: GCA_963921465.1. Classification (NCBI taxonomy): domain Eukaryota; kingdom Viridiplantae; phylum Streptophyta; class Magnoliopsida; order Poales; family Poaceae; genus Triticum; species Triticum timopheevii. The sequence goes on along the minus strand of OY997268.1, from coordinate 376,720,551 downwards.
TATATAAAGGAGGGAGAGGGGGAGGCCGGCCCTAGGGAGCGCGCCATAAGGGGGGAGTCCTACTAGGACTCCTAGTCCTAGTAGGATTCGCCCCCCTCTTTTCCTTCTCATGGAGGTGGAAAAGGGGAAGGAGAGGGAGTAGGAGAAGGAAAGGGGGGTGGCGTCCCCTTTCCTCAACCAATTCGGCCTCCTCCCTTGTGGGGCGTGCACCAGCCCCTTGTGGGCTGGTTAGCCTCCCTCCTATGGCCCATATGTCCCATATCTTTCCCTAGGGGGTTCCGGTAAACCCTTCGATACTCTGGTATGTACCCGATACACTCCGGAACCCTTTCGGTGTCCGAATACTACCTTCCAATATATCAATCTTTACCTCTCGACCATTTCGAGACTCCTAGTCATGTCCGTGATCTCATCCAGGACTATGAACAATCTTCGGTCACAGTAACACATAACTCACTATACAAATCGTCATCGAACGTTAAGCGTGCGAACCCTACGGGTTCGAGAACTATGTAGACATGACTGAGACATATCTCCGGTCAATAACCAATAGCGGAACTTGGATGCTTATATTGGTTCCTACATATTCTACGAAGATCTTTATCGGTCAAACCGCAATGACAACATACGTCATTCCCTTTGTCATCGGTATGTTACTTGCCTGATATTCGATCGTCGGTATCCTTATACCTAGTTCAATCTCGTTACCGGCAAGTCTCTTTACTCATTCCGTAATGCATCATCCCACAACTAACTCATTAGTCACATTCCTTGCAAGGCTTATAGTGATGTGCATTACCGAGAGGGCCAGAGATATCTCTCTGATACTCGGAGTGACAAATCCTAATCTCGAGCTATGCCAACCCAACAAACACCTTCGGAGACACCCGTGGATCATCTTTATATTCACCCAGTTACGTTGTGACGTTTGATAGCACACAAGGTGTTCCTCTAGTATTCAGGAGTTGCATAATCTCATAGTTTGAGGAATATGTATAAGTCATGAAGAAAGCAATAGCAATAAAACTTAATGATCATTATGCTAAGCTAATGGATGGGTCTTGCCCATCACATCATTCTCCCAATGATGTGACCCCGGTCATCAAATGACAACACATGTCTATGGTTAGGAAACTTAACCATCTTTGATTAATGAGCTAGTCAAGTAGAGGCATACTAGGGACACTTTGTTTTGTCTATGTATTCATGCATGTATCAAGTTTCTGTTTAATACAATTCTAGCATGAATAATAAACATTTATCAAGATATAAGGAAATATAAAATAATAGCTTTATTATTTCCTCTATGGCATATTTCCTTCAGTCTCCCACTTGCACTAGAGTCAATAATCTAGTTCACATCGCATGTGATTTAACACCAATAGTTCACATAACCATGTGATTAACACTCAAAGGGCTTACTAGAGTCAACAATCTAGTTCACATCGCCATGTGATTAACACCCAAAGAGTACTAATGTGTGATCATGTTTTGCTTGTGAGAGAAGTTTAGTCAACGGGTCTGCCACATTCAGAGCCGTATGTATTTTGCAAATTTTCTATGTGTATAATGCTCTGCATGGAGCTACTCTAGCTAATTGCTCCCACTTTCAATATGTATCCAGAATGAGACTTAGAGTCATCTGGATTGATGTAAAAGCTTGCATGGACGTAACTCTTTACGACGAACTCTTTATCACCTCCATAACCAAGAAATATTTCCTTAGTCTTCTTAGGTAACTAAGGATAACTTTGACCGCTGTCCAGTGATCCACTCCTGGATTACTATCGTACCCCCTTGCCAAACTCATGGCAAGGTACACAATAGGTCTGGTACATAGCATAGCATACTTCATAGAACCTACGACTGAGGCATAGGGAATGACTTTCATTCTCTTTCATTTTCTGCTGTGGTTAGGTTTTGAGTCTTACTCAACTTCACACCTTGCAACACAGGCAAGAACTCCTTCTTTGACTGTTCCATTTTGAACTACTTCAAAATCTTGTCAAGGTATATACTCATCAAAAAATCTTATCAAGCGTCTTGATCTATCTTTATAGATCTTGATGCCCAATATGTAAGTAGCTTCACCGAGGTCTTTCTTTGAAAAACTCTTTTCAAACACTCCTTTATGCTTTCTAGAAAATTCTATATCATTTCCGATCAACACTATGTCATTCATAAATACTTATCAAAAAGGCTGTAGTGCTCCCACTCACTTTCTTGTAAATACAGGCTTCATCACAAGTCTGTATAAAACTATATGCTTTGCTCAACTCACCAAATCATATATTCCAACTCCGAGATGCTTGCACCAGTCCATAGATGGATCGTTGGTGCTTGCACACTTTGTTAGCACCTTTAGGATTGATAAAACCTTCTGGTTGCATCATATACAACTCTTCTTTTATAAATCTGTTAAGGAATGCAGTTTTGACATCCATTTGCCAGATTTCATAAAATGCGGCAATTGCTAACATGATTCAGACAGACTTTAAGCATCGATACGAGTGAGGAAATCACATCATAGTCAACACCATGAACTTGTCGAAAACCCTTTGCGACAATTCGAGCTTTGTAGATAGTAACACTACTATCAGCGTTCATCTTCCTCTTGAAGATCCATTTATTCTTAATGGCTCGCCGATCATTAGGCAAGTCAATCAAAGTCCATACTTTGTTCTCATACATGGATCCTATCTCAGATTTCATGGCCTGAAGCCATTTATCGGAATCTGGGCTCATCATCGCTTCCTCATAGTTCGTAGGTTCATCATGGTCTACTAACATGACTTCCAGAACAGGATTACCATACCACTCTATTGCGGAACGTACTCTGGTTGACCTACGAGGTTCAGTAGTAACTTGATCCAAAGTTTCATGATCATCATCATTAGCTTCCTCACTAATTGTTGTAGGCATCACGGGAACAGTTTTCTGTGATGAACTACTTTCCAATTCAAGATAAGGTACAGTTACCTCATCAAGTTCTACTTTCCTCTCACCCACTTATTTCGAGAGAAACTCCTTCTCTATAAAGGATCCATTCTTAGCAACAAAGATCTTGCATTCGGATCTGTGATAGAAGATGTACCCAACTGTTTCTTTTGGTTATCCTATGAAGACTCATTTCTTCGATTTGGGTTTGAGCTTATTAGGGTGAAGCTTTTTCACATAAGCATTGCAACCCAAACTTTAAGAAACGACAGCTTAGGTTTCTTGCTAAACCACAGTTCATACGGTGTCGTCTCAACGGATTTAGATGGTGCCCTATTTAACGTGAATGCACCCGTCTCTAATGCATAACCCAAAAAACGATAGTGGTAAATCGGTAAGAGACATCATATTTCGCACCATATCTAATAAAGTATGGTTACGACGTTCGGACACACCATTATGCCGTGGTGTTCCAAGTGGCGTGAGCTGTGAAACTATTCCACATTGTTTTAAATGAAGGCCAAACTCGTAACTAAAATATTCGCCTCCGCGATCAGATCGTAGAAAATTTTGTTTCTTGTTACGATGATTTTCTACTTCACTATGAAATTATTTGATCTTTTCAAATGTTTCAGACTTGTGTTTCATCAAGTAGATATACCCATATCTGCTCAAATCATCTGTGAAGGTCAGAAAGTAACGATACCTGCCGTGAGCCACAACACTCATCGGACCACACACATCGGTATGTATTATTTCCAATAAGTCAGTGGCTCGCTCCATTGTTCCGGAGAATGGAGTTTTAGTCATGTTGCCCATGAGGCATGGTTCGCAAGTATCAAATGATTCATAATCAAGTGATTCGAAAAATCCATCGTATGGAGTTTCTTCATGCGCTTTACACCAATATGACCTAAACGACAGTGCCACAAATATGTTGCACTATCATTATCAACTTTGCATCTTTTGGCATCAATATTATGAATATGTGTATCACTACGATCGAGATTCAATAAACCATTTACATTGGGTGTATGACCATAAAATGTTTTATTCATGTTAACAGAACAACAATTATTCTCTGACTTAGATGAATAATCGTATCGCAATAAACATGATCCAATCATATTCATGCTCAACGCAAACACCAAATAACATTTATTTGGTCCAACACTAATCTCGAAGGTAGAGGGAGTGTGCGATGGTGATCTTATCAATTGGAATCACTTCCAGCACACATCATCACGTCACCCTCAACTAGTCTCTGTTCATTTTGTAACTCTTGTTTCGAGTTACTAATCTTAGCAATTGAACCGGTATCAAATACCCAGGGGCTACTATGAACACTAGTAAAGTACACATCAATAACATGTATATCAAAAATACCTTTGTTCACTTTGCCATCCTTCTTATCTGCCAAGCATTTGGGGTAATTCCATTTCCAGTGACCATTCCCTTTGCAGTAGAAGCACTCATTTTCAGGCTTAGGTCCAGCTTTGGGCTTCTTCACAGGAGTGGCAACTTGCTTACCATTCTTATTGAAGTTCCCTATCTTTCCCTTGCCCTCTTTTCTTGAAACTAGTGGTCAGAGCTTGGGAATCGTTTCCATTATCCCTTGCATATTGATACTTCTCCAACGTATCTATAATTTTTTATTGTTCCATGCTATTATATTATCTGTTTTGGATGTTTAATGGGCTTTACTATGCACTTTTATATTATTTTTGGGACTAACCTATTAACTGGAGGCCCAGCGCAAATTGAAGTTTTTTTGCCTATTTTAGTGTTTCGCAGAAAAGGAATATCAAACGGAGTCCAAACGGAATGAAACCTTCGGGAGAGTTATTTTTGGAACAAACGCAATCCAGGAGACTTGGAGTGGACATCAAGAAAGAAATGAGGCGGCCACAAGGCAGGAGGGCGCGCCCAGGGGGTAGACGCGCCCCCTCCCTCGTGGCTTCCCTGACCGACTTCTTTCGCCTATATATACTCATATACCCTGAAAACATCCAGGAGCACCACGAAACCCTATTTCCACCGCCGCAACCTTCTGTACCCATGAGATTCCATCTTGGGGCCTTTTCCGGCGCTCCGCCGGAGGGGGAATCGATCACGGAGGGCTTCTACATCAACACCATAGCCTCTCTGAAGATGTGTGAATAGTTTACCATAAACATTCGGTCCATAGTTATTAGCTAGACGGCTTCTTCTCTCTCTTTGAATCTCAATACAAAGTTCTCCTCGATCTTCTTGGAGATCTATTCGATGTAATTCTTTTTGCGGTGTGTTTGTGAAGATCTGATGAATTGTGGGTTTATGATAAAGATTATCTATGAACAATATTTCAATCTCCTCTGAATTCTTTTATGTATGATTGGTTATCTTTAAAGTCTCTTCAAATTATCAGTTTGGTTTGGCCTACTAGATTGATCTTTCTTGCAATGGGAGAAGTGCTTAGCTTTGGGTTCAATCTTCCGGTGTCCTTTCCCAGTGATAGCAGGGGTAGCAAAGCACGTATTGTATTGTTGCCATCAAGGATAAAAAGATGGGCTTTATATCATGTTGCTTGAGTTTATCCCTCTACATCATGTCATCTTGCCTAATGCATTACTCTGTTCTTATGAACTTAATACTCTAGATGCATGTTGGATAGCGGTCGATGTGTGGAGTAATAGTAGTAGATGCAGAATCGTTTCGATCTACTTGTCGCGGACGTGATGCCTATATACATGATCATGCCTAGATATTCTCATAACTATGCGATTTTCTATCAATTGCTCGATAGTAATTTGTTCACCCACCGTAATACTTATGCTATCTTGAGAGAAGCCACTAGTGAAACCTATGGCCCCCGGGTCTATTTTGCATCATATAAGTTTCCGATCTATTTTATTTTGCAATATTTACTTTCCAATCTATATCATAAAAATACCAAAAATATTTATTATCTCTATCAGATCTCACTTTTGCAAGTGGCCGTGAAGGGATTGACAACCCCTTTATCATGTTGGTTGCAAGGTTCTTATTTGTTTGTGCAGGTACGAGGAATTTGCGTGCAGCCTCCTACTGGATTGATACCTTGGTTCTCAAAAACTGAGGGAAATACTTATGCTACTTTGCTGCATCACCCTTTCCTCTTCAAGGGAAAACCAACGCATGCTCAGGAGGTAGCACATATTATAGTTCATCACGAAGTTCTGTAACTTGGTGATAGTGACTTGAGAACTCTATCAATCACTATCTTATAGAAGATTAACTCCCACTTGATGCAAGCGATTGTGGTACCCAGACATTGTGAGCATATGCTCACTGGCTGAGCTATTGTCCTCCATCTTGTAGGCAAAGTACTTGTCAGAGGTCTCATACCTCTTAACACGGGCATGAGTCTTGAATACCAATTTCAACTCTTGGAACATCTTATATGCTCCGTGGCATTCAAAATGTTTTTGAAGTCCCGGTTCTAAGCCGTAAAGCATGCGCACTAAACTATCAACTGGTCATCATACTGAGCTTGCCAAATGTTCATAACGTCTTCATCTGCTCCTGCAATAGGTCTTTCACCTAGCAGTGCATCAAGGACATAATTCTTATGTGCAGCAATGAGGATAATCCTCAGATTACAAACCTAGTCTGCATCATTGCTACTATCATCTTTCAACATATTTTTCTCTAGGAACATATCAAAAATAAACGGGGAACTACATTGCAAGCTATGGATCTACAACATAGATACACAAATACTATCAGGACTAAGTTCATGATAAATTTAAGTTCAATTAATCATATTACTTAAGAAGTCCCACTTAGATAGACATCCCTCTAGTCATCTAAATGATCACGTGATCCATATCTACTAAACCATGTCCAATCATCACATGAGATGGAGTAGTTTTAAATGGTGAACATCTCTATATGTTCATCATATCTACTATATGATTCACGTTCGACCTTTCAGTCTCAGTGTTCCGAGGCCATATCTGCATATGCTCGGCTCGTCAAGATTAACCCGAGTATTCTACACGTGCAAAACTGGCTCGTTGTATATGAACGTAGAGCTTATCACAACCGATCATCACGTGGTGTCTTGGCACAACGAACTGTAGCAACGGTGCATACTCAGGGAGAATATTTATACCTTGAAATTTAGTGAGGGGTCACCTTATAATGCTACAACCATACTAAGAAAAATAAGATGCATAAAAAAGATAAACATCACATGCAATCAAAATATGTCACATGATATGGCCATCATCATCTTGTGCCTTTGATCTCCATCTCCAAATCACTGTCATGATCTCCATCGTCAAAGGATTGACACCTTGATCTCCATTGTAGCGTCGTTGTCGTCTCGCCAACTATTGCTTCTACGACTATCGCTACCGCTTAGTGATAAAGTAAAGCAATTACATGGTGATTGCATTTCATACAATAAAGAGACAACCATAAGGCTCCTGCCAGTTGCCGATAACATTTACAAAACATGATCATCTCATACAATAATTTATATCTCATCACGTCTTGACCATATCACATCACAACATGCCCTGCAAAAACAAGTTAGATGTTCTCTACTTTGTTCTTGAAAGTTTTACGTGGCTGCTACGGGCTTCTAGCAAGAACCGTTCTTACCTACGCATCAAAACCACAACGATTTTCTGTCAAGTGTGTTGTTTTAACCTTCAACGAGGACCGGCCGTGGTCAAATTCGATTCAAATAAAATTGGAGAAACAGACACCCGCCAGCCACCTTTATGCAAAACAAGTTGCATGCCCGATGGTGGAACCGGTCTCATGAACGTGGTCATGTAAGGTTGGTCCCGGCTACTTCATCCAACAATACCGCCGAATCAAAATAAGACGTTGGTGGTAAGCAGTATGACTATTATAGCCCACAACTCTTTGTGTTCTACTCGTGCATATCATCTACGCATAGACCTGGCTCGGATGCCACTGTTGGGAACGTAGCATGCAATTTAAAAAAAAGTCATGCGATCACGCAAGATCTATCTAGGAGATGCATAGCAACGAGAGGGGGAGAGTGTGTCCACATACCCTTGTAGACTGAAAGTGGAAGCGTTAGTTTAACGCGGTTGATGTAGTTGAACGTCTTCACGATCCAACCGATCTAGTACCGAATGGACGGCACCTTCGAGTTCTGCACACGTTCAGCTCGATGACGTCCCTCAAACTCTTGATCCAACAGAGGGTCGAGGGAAAGTTTCGTTAGTACGACAAGGTGGTGATGGTGATGGTGATGTGATCCGTGCAGGGCTTCGCCTAAGCACTATGTGAATATGACCGGAGGAGTAAACCGTGGAGGGAGACGCCGCACATGGCTTGGAACAATTGGTGTGCCTCCAAGGGGTGCCCAACCCACGTATATAAAGGAGGGAGAGGGAAGAGGCCGGCCCTAGGGGGGCGCCATAAGGGGGGATTCCTACTAGGACTCCTAGTCCTAGTAGGATTCGCCCCCCACCCTCTTTTCCTTCTCATGGAGGTGGAAAGGGGGAAGGAGAGGGAGTAGGAGAAGGAAAGGGGGGTGGCGCCCCCTTCCCTAAACCAATTCGGCCTCCTTCCTTGTGGGGGGCGCACCAGCCCCTTGTGGGCTGGTTAGCCTCCCTCCTATGGCCCACATGGCCCATATCTTTCCACGAGGGGTTCCGGTAACCCCTCTGGTACTCCGGTATGTACCCGATACACTCCAGAACCCTTCTGGTGTCCAAATACTACCGTTCAATATATCAATCTTTACCTCTCGACCATTTTGAGACTCCTCATCATGTCTGTTATATCATCCGGGACTCTGAACAATCTTCATTCATCAAAACACATAACTCATAATACAAATCATCATTGAACGTTAAGCATGCGGATCCTACGGGTTTGAGAACTATGTAGACATGACCGAGACATATCTCCGGTCCATTACCAATAGAGGAACCTGTCTGCTCATATTGGTTCCTACATATTCTACGAAGATCTTTATCGGTCAAACCGCAATTACAACATATGTCATTCCCCTTGTCATCGGTATGTTACTTGCCCGATATTCGATCGTCGGTATCCTTATACCTAGTTCAATCCCATTACCGGCAAGTCTCTTTACTCATTCCTTAATGCATTGATGTCTACTACACAACCTTCTTCTTGTAGACGTTGTTGGGCCTCCAAGTGCAGAGGTTCGTAGGACAGTAACAAATTTCCCTCAAGTGGATGACCTAAGGTTTATCAATCCGTGGGAGGCGTAGGATGAAGATGGTTTCTCTCAAACAACCCTGCAACCAAATAACAAAGAGTCTATTGTGTCCCCAACACACCCAATACAATGGTAAATTGTATAGGTGCACTAGTTCGGCGAAGAGATGGTGATACAAGTGCAATATGGATGGCAGATATAGGTTTTTGTAATCTGAAAATATAAAAACAGCAAGGTAACTAATGATAAAAGTGAGCGTAAACGGTATTGCAATGCTTCGAAACAAGGCCTAGGGTTCATACTTTCACTAGTGCAAGTTCTCTCAACAATAATAACATAGCTGGATCATATAACTATCCCTCAACATGCAACGGAGATTCACTCCAAAGTCACTAATAGCAGAGAAAAAACGAAGAGATTATTGTAGGGTACGAAACCACCTCAAAGTTATTCTTTTTGATCGATCTATTCAAGAGTCCGTAGTAAAATAACATGAAACTATTCTTTCCGTTCAATCTATCATAGAGTTCGTACTAGAATAACACCTTAAGACACAAATCAACCAAAACCCTAATGTCACCTAGAGACTCCAATGTAACCTCAAGTATCCGTGGGTATGATTATATGATATGCATCACACAATCTCAGATTCATCTATTCAACCAACACAAAGTACTTCAATGAGTGCCCCAATGTTTCTACCAGAGAGTCAAGACAAAAACGTGTGCCAACCCCTAAGCATAAGTTCATAGAACCTACAAGTTGATCACCAAAACATACGTCAAGTAGATCACGTGAATATCCCATTGTCACCACAAAGAAGCACGGCAAGACATACATCAAGTGTTCTCAAATCCTTAAAGACTCAATTCGACAAGACAACTTCAAGGGGAAAACTCAATTCATCATAAGAGAGTAGAGGGGGAGAAACATCATAAGATCCAACTATAATAACAAAGCTCGCGATACATCAAGATCATATCACCTCAAGAACACGAGAGAGAGAGAGAGAGAGAGAGAGAGAGAGATCAAACACATAGCTACTGGTACATACCCTCAGCCCCGAGGGTGAACTACTCCCTCCTCGTCATGGAGAGCACCGGGATGATGAAGATGGCCACCGATGAGGGCTCCCCCCTCCGGCAGGGTGCCGGAACAGGGTCCCGATTGGTTTTTGGTGGCTACAGAGGCTTGCGGCGGCGGAACTCCTGATCTATTGTGTTCCTCGATGTTTTTAGGGTATATGGACATATATAGGCGAAAGAAGTCAGTCAAGGGTGGGGGCGCGCCTCCCTGCCTCATGGCCACCTCGAAGCTTCCATGACGTCTACTCCAAGTCTCCTGGATTGCTTCCGTTCCAAAAATAACTCTCCTAAAGGTTTCATTCCGTTTGGACTCCATTTGATATTCCTTTTCTTCGAAACACTGAAATAGGCAAGAAAACAACAATTTGGGTTGGGCCTCCGGTTAATAGATTAGTCCCAAAAATAATATAAAAGTGTATAGTAAAGCCCATAAACATCCAAAACGGGTAATATAATAGCATGGAACAATCAAAAATTATAGATACGTTGGAGACGTATCATGCATCGTCCTGCAACTAACTCATTAGTCACATTGCTTGCAAGGCTTATAGTGATGTGCATTACCGAGAGGGCCCAGAGATACCTCTCGGATACTCGGAGTGACAAATCCTAAGTCATGAAGAAAGCAATAGCAATAAAACTTAACGATCATTAAGCTTAGCTAACGGATGGGTCTTGTCCATCACATCATTCTCCCAATGATGTGATCCCGTTCATCAAATGACAACACATGTCTATGGTTAGGAAACTTAACCATCTTTGATTAACGAGCTAGTTAAGTAGAGGCATACTAGGGGCACTTTGTTTTGTCTATGTATTCACACATTTTCAAGTTTCCGGTTAATACAATTCTAGCATTAAAATTAAATATTTATCATGATATAAGGAAATATAAAATAACAGCTTTATTATTGCCTCTAGGGCATATTTCCTTCACCAAAACCGTCTACAAGGATAAAGTTGCGTAGTAGACATCAAGCTCTTTTCTAGCGCTATTGCCGGGGAGATTACTGCTTGAAGGTATATCTTTAGATCTTGCAATCGAATCTTTTAGTTTCTTGTTTTATCACTAGTTTAGTCTATAAAAGAAAATTAAAAATGGAATTCAGGTTACCTCATATGCTTCATCTTTTTAATGTCTTTCATGAAAATGATGGAAAGGAAAATTGTGCTCAAGTGATAGAAGAAGAAGAAGTTAATAAAATGTTTGGCCCTAAATATTTGAATGATGAGCATGATTGCAATGTTGTTAGTATGAATTCTTTGAATATCCATAGTACTAATGACGATTGCACTAGTCATGATAAAAATGTTTCTTATATGCATGTCAATTTTTGTGGAGTGCATAGAGTTTCTGTTACATACCAAAAAGCGAAGATAGATTTTGCAAGAGGCATAAGTATTTAGAAACTAAATAGTTGCAAGAGAGGCTAGATGTCTGTGTTGAAAAATATTATTTTTCTCGCCATCATTATGAACTTTGCAATGAACATGGTCATCTAAATCTCCAACGCGAATTGTTTCGTGATCAAATCGTGTCCAAATATTGTGATAACTTGATTTCCCTTGCGCATCATAATGAAGTTAGTTTGCTTCTGGGATATGAAGAAATGAAACATATAACTAAGGGTATTCCAGAATATAACCTTAAGAGAGTTCTTGATTTTGATCTAGAGGAAATTTATATGTATTGTGCGGTAAATTGCATTGAAAATCCGCCAATTACTTAAAGACAAGAAAACAATTAGAAGACGAAGAGAATAGTAATGAAGGGGAAGAGGTTTCCCAATATCCTCCTATTTTTTCTTATGATGAATCAAGTAATGAGGAGGAGCTTTTTATTCAACCAATCTCATCAATAAGGAGCTCCAAAAATTTGATTAAACCCACACATGAAATGGAGAAGAAAAAGAAAATACAGAGAAGCAAAGGTAAAAAGGTATCTCTCCCAAATGATGTTTCTCCTATTATTGTTATGCCTCATGAGAGTGAATCAAAAATAAATGTGGATGATGATATACTTGATGATGATATTGATTCTTTGCCTTATGGTACTATGTCCGAAAAAATTATTGAGGATGATTTCGTTATGCCTATTACTCATTGTGATGATTATGATTGGGAAAGTAATGATACTTGTTATAATCTTGAGAATCTTTTTGGCACCAACGTAGAAAATTGTGATGATAATAATTGCTATACTATTGGTGCTATCCATACTATTAATGATGAGAGTGATTATGCTTATGATATGCAAAGCCACAAGATTTGGGATGCTATGTTTGATGAGAATGACATGTTTGAGAATTTATTTGCTGCAATTAATGTTTATCCCAAGCTTGGGGATGCTATGTTTAATGAAGATGATATTTTTAGTCCCCCAAGTTTTGATGTGCACATTTATTATGTTGATAACATGCCTCCTATTTATGATGATTGCAATATTTATGAAAATGGGTTTGGAAGAGTGTCAACTTTAGATAATAATTACCCCACTATTTTGGAGGGTGTTGAATCTTATTATAATAATAAAAGTGGACTTGGAGAGGTCATGACTTTATTTAGTAATGATTCCATTATCTTGGAAGAGGTTTCAATTGATTTTGATGAGAACAAAGTTGCTACTTATGATGATTATTGTGATGACACTTATGTTATAAAAAGTAGTGATGATTATATTTATAAAACTTGTCATGATTATGATTACCCTTTCTCTGAACATTACTCTTTTAATGTGGAAACAATTTATAGTATTCGAGTTTCTTATGATACTCCCACTATTTCGAATGAGAAGAATTTTGCTTATGTCGAGAGTAGTAAAATTTCTATGCTTGTAGATCATGAAAAGAATGATTTATGTGATAGTTATGTTGTTGAATTCATTCATGATGCAACTGAAAATTATTATGAGAGCGTAACATATGCTTTTACATATTGCAATAATATCAAGGTTCCTCTCTATGCGTTGAAAATCTTGAAGTTATGCTTGTTTTTCCCTTTCTATGCTAGTTGATTCTTGTTCCCATAAGTTGTTTGTTCACATAATCCCTATGCATAGGAAGTGGGTTATACTTAAATGTTCTTGCCACATATGTTTCGTGATGCTCTCTTTGCGTTTCAGTTATTTACTTTTATGCGAGCATCATTGACATCATCGTGCCTAGCTAAAAAGGCATTAAAGAAAAGCGTTTGTTGGGAGACAGCCCAACATTTACCCCTACTTCTTTAGTGTGTTCACATGATTAAGCTACTGTAGTAATCATGTTTTATAGCTTTTGTTTCAATAAAGTGCCAAGTAAGACATTTGGGATGGTCTATGGTGATAGTTGATTTGATCTTGCTGAAAAACAGAAACTTTTGCGTCCAGTTGTAGAATTTCAAAAATTCACTGGAGCATGATAAAATTCTGATTTTTTTAAACAATATTGATATAAAATTGCCTCTTATTTCCTAATTTTTTTAAAAAATGGAGTTACAGAAGTATGGAAAGTTTCCATATTACTACAGTCTGTTCTGTTTTTGACACATTATGTTTTCATTGTGTTGTGTGCTTGTTTTGATGAATCTATGGGTAGTATCGAAGGGTATGAACCATGGAGAAGTTGTAATACAGTAGATATTACACCAATATAAATTTAGAACGTGTTCAACACAGTACCTAAGTGGTGATTTTCTTTATTATACTAATGGAGCTTATGAGTTTTCTGTTGAGTTTTGTGTTGTGAAGTTTTCAAGTTTTGGGTGAAGTTTCGATGGACTACGGAATAAAGAGTGGCAAGAGCCTAAGCTTGGGGATGCCCAAAGGCACCCCAAGGTAATATCCAAAGACAACCAAGCATCTAAGCTTGGGTATGCCCCGGATGGAATCCCCTCTTTCATCTTCGTTCACCGGTAACATTACTTGGAGCTATATTTTTATTCACCACATGATATGTGTTTTGCTTGGAGCGTCATTTTATTTTATTAGTATTTTATTGCTGTCTAAATAATATCCCAAGATCTGAAATTCTTAAATGTTAGGGATTCTTCACATAGTTACATAATTATTCGACTACTCATTGATCTTCACTTATATCTTTCGGAGTAGTTTGTCAGTTGCTCTAGTGCTTCACTTATATCTTTTTAGAGCATGACGGTGGCTTTATTTTGAAGAAATTGATGAACTCTCATGCTTCCCTTATATTATTTTGAGAGTATTGAAACAACATGGTACTTTTCTTAGGTTATGAATTCAGTCCTAATATGACGGGCATCCAAGAGGGATATAATAAAAACTTTAATATTAAGTGCATTGAATACTATGAGAAGTTTGATTCCTAATGATTGTTTCGAGATATAAAGATGGTGATATTAGAGTAATGCTAGTGAATAATTGTGGATTGATAAATACTTGTGTTAAAGTTTATGATTCCCGTAGCATGCACGTACGGTGAACCGTTATGTAACGAAGTTGGAGCATGATTTATTGATTGATTGTCTTCCTTATGAGTGGCGGTCGGGGACGAGAGATGGTCTTTTCCTACCAATCTATCCCACTAGGAGCACGCGCGTGGTACTTTGTTTCAATGACTAATAGATTTTTGCAATAAGTATGTGAGTTCTTCATGACTAATGTTGAGTCCATGGATTATACTCACTCTCACCCTTCCACCATTGTTAGCCTCTCTAGTACCGTGCAACTTTTGCCGGTGCATTACATCCACCATTACCCTTCCTCAAAACAGCCACCATACCTACCTATTATGCCATTTCCGTAGCCATTCTGAGATATATTACCATGCAACTTTCACTGTTCCTTTTATTATGACACGCTTCATCATTGCCATATTGCTTTGCATGATCATGTAGTTGACATCGTATTTGTGGCAAAGCCATCATTCATATTTTTCTGTACATGTCACTCTTGAGTCATTTCACATCTCGATCACCATTGGAGGCATTCATATAGAGTCATATTTTGTTCTAAGTATCGAGTTGTAAGTAAATAAATGTGTGATAATCTTCATTATTAGAGCATTGTCCCATGTGAGGTTATTAAAAAAAGAGAGAAGAGAGGCCAATGAAGCCAATCAGAAAAAGAGAAAAAAAGAGAGAAAACAAAAAAATGAGAGAAAAGAGAGAAGGGGCAATGTTACTATCCTTTTTCCACACTTGGGCTTCAAAGTAGCACCATCATCTTCATGATAGATAGTCTCCTATGTTGTCACTTCCATATACTAGTGGGAATTTTTTGTTTTAGAACTTGGCTTGTATATTCCAATGAAGGGCTTCCTCAAATTTCCCTAGGTATTCATGAGCAAGCAAGTTAGATGTGCACCCACTTAGTTTCTTTTTGAGCTTTCATAAATTTATAGCGCTAGTGCATCAGTTGCATGGCAATCCCTACTCACTCACATTGATATCTATTGATGGGCATCTCCATAGCCCGTTGATACGCCTAGCTAATGTGAGACTATCTCCTTCTTTTTATCTTCTCCACAACCACCATATTCTATTCCACCTATAGTGCTATGTCCATGGCTCATGCTCATGTATTGCGTGAAAGTTGAAAAGTTTTGAGAACATAAAAAGTATGAAACAATTGCTTGGCTTGTTATCGGGGTTGTGCATGATTTGAATACTTTGTGTGATGAAGATGGAGCATAGCCATACTAAATACAATTTTGTAGGGATAGCTTTCTTTGGTCATGTTATTTTAAGAAGACATGATTGCTTTATTAGTATGGTTGAAGTATTACTATTTTTAAGTCAATATTAAACTTTTGTTTTGAATCTTATGGATCTGAATATTCTTCCCACAATAGAGAAGATTACATTCATAAATATGTTAGGTAGCAGTCCACATCAAAAATTTTGTTTTTAGCATTTACCTACTCGAGGACGAGAAGGAATTAAGCTTGGGGATGCTTGATACGTCTCCAACTCATCTATAATTTTTTATTGTTCCATGCTATTATATTATCCATCTTGGGTGTTTTATATGCATTTATATGCTATTTTATATTATTTTTGAGACTAATCTATTAACCTAGGGCCCAGTGCCAATTTCCGTTTTTTCTTCTTGTTTTTGAGTTTTACAAGGAATATCAAACGGAGTCCAAATGAGCTGAAAATTTACGGTAATTTTTTACGGACCAAAAGAAGCCCCCGGAGCAAAAGAGTTGGGCCAGAAGAGTCCCCAGTCAATGACAAGGGTGGAGGGCGCGCCCCCCTGCATTGTCACTGACTCGTGGACCCCCCTGACGTGAAACCAACGCCAAAAATTCCTATACATCCAGAAACCCCTGAAAGAAACCTAGATCGGGAGTTCCACCACTGCAAGCCTTTATAGCAACAAAAAACCAATCGGGAGCCCGTTCCGGTACCCTGCCAGAGGGGGAAACCATCACCGGTGGCCATCTTCATCATCCTGATGCTCTCCAAGATGAGGAGGGAGTAGGTCACCCCTCGGGGCTGAGGGTCTGTACCAGTAGCTATGTGTTCGATCTATCTCTCGTGCTCTTGATTTCGCACTATCTTGATGTACCATGGACTTTGTTATTATAGTTGAATCATATGGTGTTTCTCCCCCTCTACCTTGTTGTGATGAATTGAGTTTTACCTTTGATGTTTCACTATTATCGGATTGAGTACTATTATGGATTTAAGAACACTTGATGTATGTCCTGCGTGGGATACCCGTGGTGACAATGGGGTGTTCTATTTATTCACTTGATGTATGTGTTGGCACTCAACTCGCGGATTCCCGAGGTGACATTGGGGTAATCTATGCATAGGGGTTGATGCACGTTTTCGTCCTTGTTTCTCCGGTAGAAATCTTGGGGCACTCTTTGAGGTTCTTTGTGTTCGATTGAATATTATGAATTTGAAGTTGTTTGATGCATATCGTATAATTAACCCAGGGATACTTGTGGTGACATTGGAGTATGTAGGTGACATTGGGGTTGATTGATGTGTATCATATGGTGTTATTTTACTACAAACTCTAGGGCTGTTTGTGACACTTATAGGAATAGCTCAATGGATTGATCGGAAAGAATAACTTTGAGGTGGTTTCGTACCCTACAAGCAATTTCATCTTATGTTCTCCGCGATAGGAACTTTGGAGTGACTTTTGTCGCACGTTGAGGGATTGCCATATGATCTAATTATGTTATCATTGTTGAGAGAACTCGCACTAGTGAAAGTATGAGTCCTAGGCCTTGTTTTCGAGCATTGCAATACCGTTTTCGCTCACTTTTACCACTTGCTACCTTGCTGTTTTTATATTTTCAGATTACAGAAACCTATATCTACCATCCATATTACACTTGTATCACCACTACTAGGGAAAACCCTAGCATTAGTGCGGCTTTAATGCCTATCAGTAGCGCGGGGAACCGCGCTACTAGTAAGGCGCTACAGCTAAAGGTTAGTAGTAGCGTGTGTTAACCCACGCTACTGCTATGTCGACTTAGTAGTAGCGCTTTCATCAAAGAGCGTTACTGGTAATTACTAGTAGTGCTTCTCGCAGCCCGGGCTACTACTATTATTTCGTATTTTACTTTTATTTCATGTTGTATTCATACAGCTTTATACAAGTTTTCATACAGCAGCAATTTGGAGATTGTTTTTACATCATAATGAGTTATTACATCACCGGTGAAAGAATCATGGACTAGTTTCAAGTGGATGGACATCCACTTAAAACAAATCTGCATTTCTTTCACCCAATGATGTAATAAATATCATCATCATCAAATCATTAACAACTTATCATCATAATACATCATTGTCATATAACACCTCCTCATGATCATCGTTTTCATCAATGAGACATCACAGAGCAAGTTGGTCACTAGTCATAATCACAACTACTCCTCATCATCAACTCTAACACATTGTACCACATAATAAACATATTGTACCTCATAGGACCTACTACATTCTCTTAGGACCTACTATATTCTCTTAGGTAAAATAGCATAAAACAAGATAGCCCCCGACTCTCCATTATGGAGAATGGAGATTATCCTGTCTCCGATTCTTTCCTTTCGCTTAATGTTGCTTCCAAGAACCTCCTTATGACTGTCCATACAGTTTTTCCATTCTTTGATTAGCATGTGTTCACCGGTTTTAGAAATCCGATATGGACAGGTGAGATTCGTAGGATGACCTGGCTATATGTTCAAAACTTCAAGACGACCATTCTGATACATCAGATGAGGCACACAATCCATCGGGATTTTCTGTTGAAAAACATAGTAACAACTTCGTAGTTAGCAATGTAGTTCAGTTTTAGAAGTATGCAAAAGATGCAGGGATGTCGTAATAGTATAAAATCTTACCACAGTATCTCCGTAGAAATTACCGTGGTTCAACACGTGCACTAGTGGCACGTATTCACCATAATTTGGAGGAGTTTGATAATAGGTATTGTAATTCTCAAGATCGGTACAAAATGCGATCAGATTATTTTTCTCCTGATAAGTTAATTCGGAGCCATCGGTGTAGTAGGTTATGTCTACCATCTTCCGCACATTGTTCGAAGAATGAAAATAAGCTGTCAATGGAAATAAGCTGTAAACTATTTTGAAATATACAATATAAATTAGTTAATAACTATGTTTGAGAAACTCACATAGCGGTAGAATTGGAAGCGTATCAACAAGGACCGAAATGTCCATATCGTCTAGCTCGATGTCAGGATCACCAAGATCCATGGTGACAAGCATATCCTCATAAAAACCATACATCTTGAAAAGTGCTTCCAAATTTGGGTAACCAAAATGGGTTACGCTCTGAGAATTGTACAGATTTACTTCAAAATCCATACCATGATGGGTCCTTAGGTGAATTTTCTTTGGTTCGAAACTTTCATGGTCTTCAAAACTCATCCTCTCCAATACATTGCGTCTTGCATGGCATGGGATAAGCTAGTCAAATTGTAAAAGATGAAAATTACACATTGAAATAGTTGAAGTCGTGCTTAATTACAAAAAAAAACACTTGTCATCGTTGCATACCGTTTCAACATCGAAGGTATCCTGGAGCTTAATGCTGAAGCGCTGATCTTCGTCCAGGTGAGGCCTGTCGCACTGACCTCGGTCGTCATTGCACCAGTCGCACTCCCCCGGGAGACTTCCATCGTCCGAGTACGACATTTCCTATGTTCATAATTCAAGGATTAAACTTGTACAATTAAATATATGTACTACAAAAACTAAATTAGATCATTATTATTCATCACGGGTTGACTATCGGTCTGTCGAGTCTTTTCTTGAAAACTCTCAGCTCACGTGGTGTATACATTCGACCGTTGGTGATGGTCGCTCCTCCTTCCGTTCCCAAGTTCATTACACCAAAATGGCTAGCACACGGGAACGAAGGAGAAGCGACCCCCACGACAACAGTCGGGATTCTTCGTCCTCTCATATATGATGGAGACTCTCCCTCATTGATTCCTCTCTGACATTTGCGACCGTCGGTGATGGTCGTTACTCCTCCTTCCAACAGTCAGGATTCTTCGTCCTCTCATATATGGTGGAGCCTTGACAGACTTAATGTCAACCCGAAATATCGTTTAATTATCTTTCTAGAAAATCCAGACCACTCGATATTTCCTACATATTCTAGCACAAGTCATAACAAAATTCACGGAAAATTCTGGCATGACCTTTGCTAAAAAAAGGACATATCGAGCGCCTGAAATTTGCCGGAACGGAAATTAATCAACACTCCGGCAAAACATAGGCCACTCAGAGGTGTTCAACTAGTTCTATTAATTCAACTAGTTCTTACTAAAAATATACTTACTATAAATAAAAATAAACTAGTTCAACTAGTTATATTAATTTTCTTACTAAAAATACATTAATTCTATTAATTCAACTAGTTCTTACTAAAAATAAACTAGTTCAACTAGTTCTATTAATTTACTTACTAATTATATTAAACACTTACTAAAAACAGTAAAAAAAGACTACATTATACAATAGTAAAAAAACTACAGTAAAAACGGAAAAAAGAGATGGAGGGAGGAGGGGAAGGGAGGACACTACAAAAAAAAACACTTCCGTGATGATACGTGTTTGTCACTGTAGGTCGCGTTTTTTGTCATGCATGTATATCCATGACGATTTTATGATAGAATCAAGATAGTCATACCTGTGCTATCGTAGAAGTGTTCCATGACATTACCAAAATTGTCATCACGGAAGTGTCCACTTCCATGACGATAAATCGCGCGTCACAGAAGTGCTTTTGTCAAGGGTGACCGACACGTGGCATCCACCGTAACGGAATGCTGTTAAGCTATCAGGTCGGGTTTTGGATCCGATAACCCGTTAACAACCCCGACAAATGGGGATTTTCCACGTGTAAAATCATCATTGGTTGGAGGAAACACGTGTCGGCTCATCGTTGGAACAGATGTCATCCACTCATTGGACAGAAGGCACCTATGATACATCGACATGTGGCATAGCCCAACAGAGGCCCATTCCTGTGAAAAGGCCGGCCCATTTGACTTGGTCAAATGGTGGCGGGCTGGTCCATGGAAAGCCTGTTAACAGCTTGTTCGCATATAGCCCATTTACAGCCCGCTAACCGAATTAGGCCCAGTAGCGTCATCTGGGCCATCCAATATGATTCCAGCCCATTTTCACTTCTGGCCCATGATGTCTTTCAGCCCATATGAGGCCCTTTGTAACTCTCGGCCTATTAACGGCCCGTGGTGAAACTGGCCCGTGATGAACAATGTATCACTTTACACCCATTAACGGCCCATGGTGAAACTGGCCCGTAATGAAGAGTGTATCACCTTATAGCCACTAATGGCCCGTTATTCTGTTGGGCCGTTTCCAGACCATGTTATCTTTCGGCCTTCTCAGAGCCCATTTATTCTTGGGCTCATTTCCAACATTCATTTACTTATGGCCCGTTACTGTCATTTTCTGCTTGTGGGCCAAATTCAGCCGGTGGTTACAGTCGGCCCGTTTGTGGTCCGTTAGTACGTTGGGACATTTTCATAGCGTCATCAAATATGGCCTATTAACGATAGCCCGTTATGGTCGGCCCATGAACGGACGATTCCAACTCTAGCCCGTTTACGGCCATAATGCGATCTGTTTGGCCCATGTTTGGCCAATCGATCATAAGGCCCGTATAAGGCCCATTGATGACAGGCCCGCTAAAGGCCCATTGTTTCTACGGCCCATAGAAGGCCCATTGTTTCTATGGCCCGTAGAAGGGCAACTGTTTCTACGGCCCGTAGGAGGCCCAGTGTCACTATAATAAATAATAGCCCATGGTTATTGTGGCCTAGTTTTAAAAAATAGGTTATTGCAGCCACTAGCAAACCGCGGAAAAAGAACTGCAATGACTACAAGCAAACAAATAAACAAGACAGCAAGGAAATAAATAAGCAAGCAACTAACGCTAGGCTATCACGGCTATTACACATATTACATCCATTGGGCATTAAAGTTCGCCACCAGTGCAAATATAGGGAATGAAGCAGCATATCATATACACTGGTTGTCAAAGTTGGCGACCAGCGCAAATAAACGCCGCAGCAAAACAAATCCAGAACTGGAACCACTTCAGAAGATCTCAAGAAACAATATCCTAGGTACCCATAATGCTGGCAAGAAGCTTAGCAAGCTTATTAACTTTCTCTTGTTTGGCGCTTAAATCCTCCAGCGCTTGCTGTTGCACCAGGAAATATGTATCTGAATTCTGCAGGGACTTCCTCGGTCCTTTAGCTTCCTGTCGCAGAACATCTGATCGATGTCTTTCAACTTGAAGTTGAGACTCAAGAAGATGAACTGATTCAGGTAGCGAGTTCGAAGAGCTTGTGCCAGCAGTAGTGGCCAGTAACTCGAACACTACATCAAGACATGACTTTTGGGTTCTCTCACTATCGTCAAGATAGTTTTTATCAGCTTTCTTGGAGACCAATAGGTATGTCTCACTATCTTGAACCTTATCTGCATTACTTCATTTACCATTGGATAACGCGGTACTCAATATTTTGTCCGCATTCTAAAAGCGAAACAAGCAGACACATCACATGTTTACCATGTTGTATATGAAACTCATTTTGGTAAATGAGTTCAGTAGTAAAGTGGACAGGATAACAACATGAAACAAACATATATCTATATACCATGCTCACTTTATGGTCTATATCATTCTAGTTTTTGTTGCCAAATCAAGATAGAGACACAGTTCAAATAATATTTGTTCAAGACAAAGCAGAATAGATAGAATATAAGTGTGGGAAACTATAGAGCAATAACAACACTTTTAATGTGCATAACATGAGAACATAACTGTTTATTCAATTGAAACTGAAATCAACAAAGAGCAGGTTACAACAGGAAACCAGTTAAAGAAACAGGTTTAAAACATACCTGTTTGTTTTTGAGAACTGATGACAGTGAGCAACTCTCACTGCCTTTTGTATTAAAATAATTAAGGTTAGGGGGGGTCAGAGTGTCCAGGACTGTACAAAGTTACATGTTGTTGAGGGGGGGGTGTGGCGGGTGGTTGTTAGCTATACAACACAATCGAACAGAAAATCAAAGCAAGTTGACAATGGAAGTGATGCAAGGAGCCAACTCCTGCCTAGCTCTATGAACCAGCATAGCAAAATCCTTCTTGAATCTGTTCCTCCAAGAATCAAAGGAAGGCTGAACCCCCCTGAAATGTTTGTCATTCCTCTCCTTCCAGATCCCCCAAGTAGCAACCGTGAAGACTTCTAAAAACATCGGCCTTGTCCACCTGTTCTTGCCTTCATGCACCATTTTAATCCAGTCAGGGTCACTTGGCCAATGTATCCCCAGCGCAGCCCAGCACCTCTGACTGAAAGGGCAAGCGAAAAAGAGATGAGCAATGTCTTTCTCGGGCGGCTGGTTACAGAGAAGACAGGCATAGTCATCATTGTGGATTCTGAAGTGTCTACGTCGAAGCATATTCCTGGTATTCAGCCTGTCAGCCAGTAACAGCCACAGAAACACCTTCCATTGCATCGTGCACTTGGTTTTCCAAATCAAACCAAAGACCTCATCTGCATGAACCTGACTAAAGCAGTACTCATAATATTTGGAAGATCGGAAGTTTGTTCCTCCCCAAACACACGACCATACACCTGTGTCCTCAGTCAATGCCACCTCAAGCGTTTCCGACTGTATCTGAAGAACTTCATTCTCAGCTTCCACTGACAGTGGCAAGTAGAACACCTCTCCCAATCTTTCTGAAGACAGGAGGTGTCTAACAGACACATCTGGATTTTGAGCAAACGAAAATGCTCTCGGGTATTTGTCTTGAAGGATATCTGTGCTCCAATTGTCCTTCCAGAATAAGATCGTATCACCAGAAAACACTTCAGATTTAGTGATTCCTCTGTATATATCAGATATCGACATAAGGTCTCTCCACCAGAAGGATCCACACGGGTCAGAGGCATGGGGTACTTTGTCCACATAGTATGAGTCCCATATCAGCTTGACCCAAGGGACATCATGTTTATTATAAAACTTGTGAAGTTGCTTCAGCAGGAGTCCTTGGTTTTGAGTTTTGAGGTCAATGATCCCTAGGCCACCTTTGCTCTTGGGTTTGCACACCATATCCCAAGCCGCCAATGAGCTACCCTTGAGCCCATCGTTAGATTTTCTCACCCAAAGACACGACCTCCTCAGCTTATCAAGGTGCTCAATGATCCTGGGGTTTATCTTGATGGAGCACATGGCATAAACAACCAAGGAAGTGACCACAGAATTCAGCAGCGTAAGCGTGGAACCATAGTCCAGAAGCAAGATTGCAGCAGGCATCTTACGCTGAACGGAGGCTACCATTGGCATCAGATCATTCAAGCTCGGGCGTGTGGTACCCATGGGCAGGCCCAAGTAAGTGAACGGCATGTTGCCAATGGAGCAACCAAAAATTGCAGCAATCTCCCCTGCTAGCGCCGGGTCAGAATTGATGGTCACTAAAGTCGACTTGTGGAAGTTTATTTTCAGTCCCACCGACTTCGCGTAGTCAACTAGGATGGACTTCAGAACTTGCGCTTGCGAGACTGAAGCCGGGAGCACAACGATCGTGTCGTCAGCATACTGAATGACAGGGTAGTTGCTGTCAGAAGTGGGGATAGGTAGCTGAAGCAGTCCATTCCGCGTGGCATCATTGATCACTGACTGAAGCAGGTCTGCTGTGAGGACAAAGATCAAAGGGGAGAAAGGGTCGCCCTGACGGACCCCACAAAGGAAATCAAACTGTTTTCTGGGGGTTCCATTGAGCAAAACCGAGGAACTACCAGAAGAAAAAATGCATTTGATCCATCCCAACCACCTCTCATCGAAACCCATATGTTTCATGGTCTCAATCATTGGTTCATGCTGGATGGTATCGAAGGCCTTCGCAAAGTCTAATTTTAGGATGCAACATGCTCTCCCCGACGACTGGCACTGATGTATGTATTCAAACGCCCATGCCAGACAGTCTTGGATCGATCTCCCCTTCAAAAAACCGTATTGGTTCCGATGTATGATTTTGAGAACCAGCTTCTGCAGACGGTTAGCCAGCAATTTAGTTATCAGTTTCAGGCAACAATTGAGCAGTGTGATGGGTCTGAAATCATTGGCGGTTTCAGGCGACTGGGTTTTTGGGATGAGAGTTATGAACCAGTTCAGACTCCTGAGATCAATGGCACCCTCATAAAAGTCATTGCATAATCTATAGAAGTCATGTTTGATAATGTGCCAGCATGATTTTAGAAAACACCCGTTAAAGCCATCTGGGCCGGGTGCTCTATCCGATGGCATGTCTCTAACCACAGTGTCAATTTCCTCATGTGTGAAAGGCGTGGTCAGTTCCTCCAGCCCCTCCACTTTCTTAATGATTCTAGACAGGTCAAATTTCATCTCAAACTCACCTTTCGTGCCCAATCTCTCTCTGTAGGTACTGAACAGCTCATTTGCTTTTCCCACAGGATCCGTTACCAGCGAACCGTCTTGAAGTTTTAGCGAGGATATGGAGTTCTTGCGATATCTTTCCGAGGCCGCCGAGTGAAAGAATTTGGTGTTGTCACCCCCGTAGGAAAACCATCTTACTATATATCTCTTTTTCCAATATTCTCGTTTGTAGCCAAGGAGGGTGACTAGGTGGGTTTTAGGAATATCTCTGAAGTTTGCTTCTGGGACTGATAGCGGCCTTTTGTCCTCGATATTGTCAAGTTCCAGGAGAGCCCAGTTGGTGTTATCAATACAAAGGTTCAGCCGAGAAATCCGTTTACTCCAACGTTTAAGGGCATACCTTAGGTTCTTAAGTTTTTTGCACAAGATTTGAGCCGAGTTCGGTGCAAAGCAATGTTTCTCCCAGGTTGATCGAACCAGCTCAAAGAAACCCAAATGAGAAATCTAGAAGTTTTGAAACCTAAATACCTTACTCTTAGGTACCGAGGATTCAATCGAAATCACAGAGGGTGTATGATCAGATACTGGTTTGGGAAGGGGACCCACTGTGGTGTTTGGATAGTTGGAGGTCCAGTTAGACGAGGTAAAGAACCAGTCAATTTGTTCTAGTAGTGGATCAGACTGCATATTACTCCACGTATATTGCTTGCCCTTAATTGGTAACTCAACCAGAGCCTGAGCATGTATGAAATCATTAAACGTGAGCATATCATTAGCATCCCCTCCTGGCTTGTTGCGATTATCTGGCGCTCTAATATAATTGAAATCCCCACAAAATAACTAGTCCTCATCGTCAGGTATATCTAGATCAAACAGCCAAGATGTGAAATCGGATCTGCCTTGCCCCACGCAAGGTCCATAGATATTAACAATTTTCCAGGACTTGCCAGTGTGCACAGAGGTTAGCTAGATGCCCAATGCAAAAAATTCAGAGAAAAAAACACAACCAGAGAAAATAGAGCTATCCCATAGCACAATAAGACCACCAGAGGCCCCTTGGGAGGGCACAACCTCAAACTTATCAAATTTTTTCGGGCAGAATAGTTTAACAAATGCTAGATCGAAAGTAGCACGCTTAGTTTCTTGCAGACAAATAACTGAACACCCACTAGAACTGATAGCAATGCGCAGCGCCAAAAGCTTCTTGTCGGAGTTAATCCCTCGGACATTCCAGCATAGAACTTTCCACTCCTTAAGCTGCATCCTGGCCACTAGTGTTGCTCTTGTGCCTCTCTTGCATAGCAAGCAGCTTATCTTCACTCAACTGGCTTGGATGAACACCACACATATTAGTCCCAATGGACTGAATAGCATGGATAGAAGTGGGAGGTGGGACAGTATCAGATACCTTTTCATTTTTCCTAGCAGAAGAAGAGCCGGCAGTAGAAAGGCCGGTAATAGAAGGGTCCTTCCTAGGCTTGACCTTGGAAACTGGCATTCTCTTGTCAGACATCGGTGGCACCCTGAACCCATCATATTTGTTTGCGCGTGCACTGCGAAAAAGGAGAACCGTGTCCACATTGGCTGTCTCCGTGAGTATCATACGCCCGATTGGGCCTGCATCATGAGCCACAGCATCACGGACTTCCAAGTTCACATTGGGGGCCAACCTTGGGGTGTCAATTAAAGGCAGATCAGACGTAGGTTTTTGAAACCAAGTAGACAGAACAGTGACATTACCCAGCTGAAAAACTGAGCCAAAGATGCGCCCGAAGACATCAACTTCAGGCCTCATATTAGCAAGCACAGCCAGGCGCATACGGTCAAAATGGAGTTGAATACCAGTGAAAGGGTTAAGTGGATAGCACGCTTTTTGAGGGATCTCAGCAGGTAATATAGCTCTGGTGTATATCCTCTTTAACATCCCTCCCATTCATGAGAGCAACTCACTGTCAGCGGCAAAGAACACAGCAGAAACAAAGCATCCCGCTCGGACAAAGGCATGGGCTGCAGAGGGGACGCCATTTATGAAATTATCAGCCAACTCCTCGACATAAGAAATCTCGGACCACACATCAGACAGATTGTCAACCAGATTATGTTCTTGCTGCACACCATCCATCAGAGACGGACCATCATATTCAAAATAGGTTCTGAAACTGAATCCTGTGTACGGCGGCAGCACCACTGGCCACGGGCTCCAGCCATTGGCATGATCCTGGTCCTGGAATTGCTGATTGCCATTCCATGCTGCCTCATTAGCTGCCTGTTGTGCCTCCATCTCATTGATTCTATCTTGTTGCATGATTGTGTAGTATGGCAGAGCGTATGGGTGTGGAGAGGCATTCAGGAGAGGGGGAGTATCCTCTGTCCCTTGCAGACCAAGTACAGTATCTCTGCCATTCAGAACATAAACGGGGACAGACCAAGAGCGGCCCAAACCCGGCAGCAATCCAACTTTAGTGACAAGCAGACTATGGGGGACTTCCGCAATATCCTTAATGTGGCACTTGACTAGAACCCTAGCTTTATTCTCATTCGGTCTTGGCCACGACAGCAGTTTACCAAAGCGTGAAACCGCCTTATGAACATAGTGTTCAGTCATGTAATCCATAGGAAAAGCAAGCATCAAGATCCAGACTTCATATTGAAAAGCAGGCATTCTCATGTTAATCCCCTCGTCATGGGGGATTAGTGTGAAGCAAGAATCATCTGTCAATGCGTGCGGCCCCTCTCTAATGGCGTCATCTCTACTCTGAACATCAACAAAAGCAACACAACCCACAGCGATCGGATAGACAAACTCGTCCTCAATCTGAAACTCCAAATCCTCCCTAATAATCCGGCAGACTTCTCCTAACCAACACCTTTTCTGATGATCTAGAACAGGGGGAGTGATCTCGATCAGAGCATACCTCTAATGGTTCAGCGGCACCTCATCCACCACCATGGTGCTCCTCTGCAGGAGATGATCTAGCCCTCGCTCAATGTGCGAGCCGACAGGAGTGAACGCAAACGGCCTGACTGGAAAGTTTGCCATGGCGATGCTAGTAGGGTTTTTCGGGGACTCCGGTCTTGGAGCAGGGGATGCAGGGGCAGAGGAGAAGGAGGAGGTGGATGAAACTGGGGAGACTGATTCTGATTGGGCCCCTGGGGCGGTGGAGTTGATAGCTGCAATGGGGGGGGGTATTCGGAGCGTCAAGCAATGGGGAGTGGACACGTCAGAGCTACATGGGATTTTCTGTTTCACCTTCCATAACAAACCCTGGTTTGTACCGTGTATATCCCGCCGACCCTGGCAGTTGATATCTTTCCGTTCCACTAGATGAGGTCTAGGCAGTTTGAAGTTCTTGGGCCGCCAGTAGTAGGCAGGCCCAATCCAACCCCCCCGACATGCAACATGGCCCAACAAGTTACACGAGCTGCATCTCTGGATGCCAGGACAACTACGACTTAGATGTTCCCTGCTGTTACACGCTAGACAGGTTTGAAGCTTACGGCCCGACATGCATGCGCCGCCCCAATCAGGAGTATATTCTGGACATAAACATTGATCGATAAGGCGGATACAACGTTGGCAAAAAATACCTGGGAAATCCGTGTGAAGGTGGCCATGACGTGAGCATTTAGAGCATTTGAGCAAACGAGAATCAATATAAGCTTGAGTTGGGACATCAACAATCTGGACCATAGAGGCGACTTCAGCATTAGAATAACCCGCTTGCCAACCGTCCATAATATGGTATAACTTTTCGTCAGAAATGGAATCCCAATATGAATCATGAAAACGAGATCCCTTGAAAGAGGGCAATGCATGCACGTTTTGCTTTCCAGAGCAAACAAAATCTCCCAAACGGATATTCAGCTTCTGATCCGCAATCACCGGAAAATTGAACTACCCAAAAAAGATTCCATTGGCGGCTGGCTGCCGACTCCACTCCGGCGAGGAACTTTGTGTTTCATCATGTGAATGCGCCAAGTGTTGAGCAACTGAGTTCTGCTGATCAAATTTACTTTATTAATCTTGGAGCCATTTGGATTTTATAGCCAAAGAACGAGATCCCACCTCATGGAGAAAACTGTCCGCATGCCAACCAACTTCATGATGAACACCAGCGTGATCAGGGACACCACGAAACAGATGAAAATGACAGATAAAATCTAGCCAAATCCGATCCTTAAGACCATAAATAAAGTGTCCCACACGGTTGGAGGCAACCGAGAATCGAAGACGACCATCACTTAGTTGCAAAACCCTAAACTTTGAGGCGAGGCCGCCAATGCAAGATTGGAGCGCTAGGGACACAAATTCCTCAGTCAACTTGAATGAGGCCGACGAGAAAGAAACAACAAGGAAGAATTCCTTGGAGGATCCAGGGTTTGCCCGAGAGAAGTGCACCGAAGATCCAAACTTGGCACGTACTTGAGATTCAATCACCAAGCCCGGAGAGAAATCCCAATGGAGGAGACTCTCCATGAGTAGATGGTGGATGCCACGGCCGGAGTGGCCCGTGACAGGGAAGGGGTGGTGGTGGCCGCCGGCGCCGGAGTGGCCACCGGCGGTGGTCTCCTAGGGAGTCGCCTAGGGAGTCGCCTAGGGAGAATTGAGATGATAGGACTCGAGAATTGAGATGATACCTGTTGTGCCATTGGAGTTTCAATTCCATCCTTCAAATTTGAAAATAGTTGGTATGAGTAAATACAGTAATGCAAGAGCAAAGGAGTATGAACCATAGCTACAGAACCTGACCTGAGAACAAATCTTCTTCTCCTTTAAGCATTGAGTTGGGATTTGGAGTGGTGGTCCTCATGCTTTAGGCACTGCAGCTCCCTTACTAACTGCTCGTGTTTGGGTGCTCTGTGGTGGAGATGGTGCTGTGTGAACTGGAACTGGGTTACTATCTGCCGGGGTTGGGGTTAGAAGGGGTGTAGCTGGTTCTCTGTCCAACTGGGTAGGGGTACAATCTGCGAGAGTCTGGGTTATGTGTGGTGGATCTGGTCCTTGGGCAAGTACAACTATGGTTCTATCTGCATCAACTGGTAGCACTATCTTTTTTGAAGACTATGTTGTTACTCCCTTAGATACTGCCATCACCCCCTCCAATTCAAATGGCTGGTAAACAAGAAAAGTAATTGAAAGTATAGACATTGTATGATAGATAGGTGCAATGGATAGTGGGGAATAAAAGAGGGCATGAAATAATTCTTATTTATGTTGTCTAACCAAACAGGATAGCATGACACAATTTCACATATATGATGGCTAACTAAACAGGATAGCATGACACAATTTCACATTATGATGGCTAACTAAAAAAGATGAAAAGACATAGTTCAAAATATGAGACTATGTAAACAGGATAACATGATATAACTATATAATGTGTTTATTAAATAGGTTGGCATGCCATAATTCACATACATTCACCGATAGAATGCCATAATTCAAAATATGATGACTGTAAACACTAAACAGGACGGGATGATATAACTATATGATGTCTTTATTAAATGGTTTGCCATGCCATAATTCAGATAGATGATGTGTATGTACTATGTAAACATGATGGCATGATATAATTCAAATATATGATTTATATAGTAAGCAAGTAAGCAGATGACAATCCATATATGATGTAAAAACTAAGCAATGCAAGACAACATGCATGACATGGGTAATATAACCCTGCCAAGTTTGAGCATAGACCTCAGGGGGGAAATAGGACTGGTCATCACTCTCTGAATCCTCCTCTGAGGAGCTCTCTGTAACCAGCAAGATGTCTGCTTCAGCAGGTAGCATCGTCTGCTCTGAATACCTTGTTTTCACTCCAGATACTTCCATCCCCGCTTCAAATGGTTGATGCACAGGAAGAGTAGTCGAATATACAAATGTTGTCGACAAATGGAACATGTAATACAAAAAAATGATAGCATGATATAATTCACATACATGATGATTGGCTAAACAGCATGGCATTGCATAATTCACATATATAATGCCTTTGAAACAAGATAGCATTGTATAATTCTCATATATAATGTCTTGCAACAAGATGGCAATGCATAATTCACATATATGGTAATTAGACACTGAACAGGTGGCATTCACACAAAGCATGTCTAAACTAATCAAATGACATAGCAATGCGAGACACCATACGCACGATATGAGCAACATAACCCTGCCAAGTTAGAGCATACACCTCGGGGGGGGGGGGGGGGAATAGGACTGGTCATCTGTCTCTGAATCCTCCTCTGAGGAGCTATCCGTAACCAGCAAGATATGCGCTCTGTCAGATAGCATAGTCTGCTCTGAAGACCTTGTTTTCACTCCAGAATTTGCCATCACCGTGTCAAATGGCTGATGCACATGAAGAGCAGTTGAATGTACTAACATTGTTGACAAATGTAATATGTAACGAAAAAAAGGATGGTCTGATATAATTTACATATAAGATGACTGGCTAAGCAGGATGGCATTGCAAAATTCACATATATGATGCCTGGCTAAACAAGATGGCGTTGCATAATTCACATAAACAATGAATAAACTAAGTAGATGGCATTCACACAAAGGATGTCTAAACTAAGCAGATGACACATTTGATGTATAAAGTAAGCAATGCAAGACACCATATGCATGATATAACCAACATCAGCATGCCAAGTTAGAGCGAAGACCTCAGGGGGTAGTAGGAGTTGTCTTCTCCTTCTGAATCCCCCTCAGAACAGATATCTTCCTCTCGATTACAATCCAAAATGCGTGGAGGGGGCTGCCTTTGCACCTACCATGGAGCGATGTCTGCATGAAATTTTATTGCCACGCAACGCTCGTCTCTTTTGCTCTACATGTTCAGTTCCATTGTTTACAATAACTGTCATGCATAGGAATAAAACATAGTGAGATTATGTAAGGAGTGCATGAAGAAATCCAGAGTGATGGTAGCAACCTGTGCATAGACCCAAAACCAATAATAGTAGGAAGATAATGGCTTCAGTTAAAAATATAGATAATGGCTTCTTTACTGTTTGTTTCCCACCCAACATGAAACTGATAGTAGACACCGGAGATTAACCAGATAGTAGATAGATACTATTATTGCGGCCCCGATATGTACCCCACAACCATTTAAAAACTCAAGTTTGACCATTAGTTTGGAGCTGGCTCAGAGTCTAATCGGTGAATAGGACGATAAAGTAGCATGTAATATTAAGCGATGCATAACGTAAGCAGACACGAAAGAGTGCGACCTCTCTTGCGGACCCGTGTAGTCCTCGAGGTCATCTACTCGGTTGATGATGGTAATGCAGTTTTCATGGCTGCCGGCGGCAGGGAAGAAGATCTGAGGCGGTGAAAGACAGTCTGGAGGTTGGATCCCTGCTGTGCTGGACCCTTCTGTCATTGGAGCAGCTGAGCTGGGGTGGACGACGGAGCAGCAGGAGCGGGACAAACCACACAAGGTTTTATTTAACAACTTTATGTAAGAGAAGTAATTCTATAAGGGCTCGTTTGAATTGGAGGATTCGAACAATGTAGGGATAGGAAATAGACAGGAATAGGATAGGAATGCACATGCAAAACAGAGAATTTAAAAATACAGGATTTCTGCCAATCTGGGTGTTTGATTCACAACAATTGGAAGATCACATGATGCAAAGAAGCATGGTGAGATTAAGTCAAACCACAAGAAAATGTACGGTTATAATGCTATTATGCTACTATCTCTTAGTCTTGTGCTTCATGAATAGGAATTTGAAAAGGAGGACAAGTGAAAATTAAAATTCCTACGTGTTTTCTTTCAAGGAGACACTAAAGGAACAAATCCATGTGCTCAGTGGACAATATATATAACATGTAGAGTAAAAAAGAGATGCAACAAGTGTACAACCTCTTTGGCGAAGCCATGTCGATCTCAGCGTGATTGGGTTGGCCGGTGAGGATGCTTTGGCTGACTTGGCTGTTGGAGGAGGGGAAGAAGATCTTAGGCGTCTAGAGATGGAGCCCGAGGTACTGCTCCGCTGTGATGGGGGTTTCGTTGTTGGAGTAGCTCCGGTGAGTTGTACGACCCCGAGGCTGAAGCAGGATAAGAGAGACAATGTTAACCTGAGTGGAATTCTAATCGCATCTCCAATACATGACGTAAAATACATAACCACAAAGTGCTAGATGTAAAATACATCAGCCGCTCATCTCTGAACTTAACTGTCGAAACTGAATTTAACTGTCGAAACTGAACTTAACTGTCGAAACTGAACTTAACTGTCGAAACTAAACGCACTAGCAAGATGAGGCGACACGTCGGTCGACTGACTTTTTCATCTCTGGTCAGTCAATTTTGCAACCATTGGATACGAAATCAAGGGCCTGCAGTTCATCTTCAACCTCCACCCCCCTGAGCCCCAGCCACCACCGGCCAAATAGCAGCCTCCCGCCGCCCACGGCCGGCGGTGCGCCGCCCCGCCCGCCCCGAAGATACTCCCCACCGCCGGTCTACCGCCGCCCCGGCCATCCCTCTAGGACCCCCATGCCGAGCTTTTTCTCCGGCGATCCCCACGCCACCGCTCCGCCACCGCCCGTGACCACCGCCCCCACCCTAAACCCTAAGATACATAGTGGGGTACCTCTCCGGCGAGCCCCCTCCCCGCTGTGCCTGGTTCTTCCTTCACCCCGACGAGCCCCCCCCTGAAAATCGACTGACCCAACAGTCGATTCAGTCGATTGAAGTGTAGCTAAATCGGAGCAGCATCGCAAGCAAGAGAAAGAGCGAGAGCAGCAGCGCGAGCAAGAGCAATAGCAAGAGCAGACCAGGCAGGGGACCGAGAGCAAGAGCAGAGCAGCAACGCGAGCAAGAGCTAAAGCCGCAGCATCTCCTACTGACGTGGATGTCGCCGCCGAGGGAGCGATGTCGTGGAGGAAGTAGTCGGCGACGCCGCTGTGGATGGAGCCGCGCCATGTCGGCTCGGGACCGAGCGCCGGTAGCACCGTGAGATCGAATCAAGAAGAAAATGCGATGATTAATGTACAACCTCTTTGGTGTCGTCGATTAGGCCGCAGCTTCATCCGAGGAAACGGTGATAATGATGCTCTTCCGGTGGTGCAGGTGAAGACGGCGGTGTGGGAATGGAGGTGGTGCGAAAGACGAGGGGAACGTCGGGGCAGCTCCTTGGAGGTGGAGGACGGGGTGGCTGAACCGGCGGGACGACAAGATTGACGATGGATACTCATCCGGTACAGTGGATGAGGAACGTCGAGGTGTTGCTGTGGACGATGTCGTCGGGGAAGAGGCTCCGGCTGGGTGGCGGACGGAGCAGGGTGTGGGGCTTCATCGTGGGTTTTCACGGCCTCGGTGTACGAATGGGTGGGCGGATGGGATGGCAGTGGGGAACCATGGCTTAGGGACGCACTTGTCTGAAATGTGGGGTAAGTTATGAAAGTACCCCCACTGATTTGAGGCGGTTCTTTCGGTTCAGGGGTACCACGAGCATTTCACGTGTCGGGATTTCACAGGAGGTGGGAGTTTTCACGCGCGTTGTAATTTTGGAATAGCAAGGCGCGGGTTGAGATGGAGGGATTTGTCGGAGCATGATGAGACAAAGATACTCCCTCCGTTCCTAAATATTTGTCTTTCTAGACAGTTCAAATGGACTACCACATACAGATGTATGTAGACATATTGTAGAGTGTAGATTCATTCATTTTGCTCCGTATGTAGTCACTTGTTGAAATATCTAGAAAGACAAATATTTAGGAACGGAGGGAGTATATCTTAAATATTTCGGGCTAACAAGGCGTGGGTTGAAATTTCCGGACAAGCCTAACGTGTACTGTACCAAATCAATGCGCACTACAAATGTCATTCAAAACATGGAATTCATGTTATGTTCAATTAAAATATTTCGCTACGTGTATAATGCATGCAACCTACTACTCAAATGAACGTTTTAGTGCATTCCAAACGTATATACTACCGCTTCAATATGAACTAAATTTGAATTCGTTTCTCTATTTGAATAAGATCTACAGTAAGATTGTTGTGAAGTCAAAGCATTTGAATTCATTTCTCTGTTTTAATAAGATCTACAATCATCATTATTGTCAAGTTAAACCATCGTTTGTGTATTATCTTCACAGCACACCACATGATTAGTCTCGACTTACATATGAACTATGTGTACTATATGAAGTCGAACTCGGCTTTTTGAATCCACATTATGATGATTTGAAATCACATTACATTTCTAGCTCTAGCTAGATCTTCATAATCTAAACCATGTCTCATATGTATAATGTGTTTATCACATTATGTATGGTGCCCCGCCCCCTACGCCTACAAGTATTTAGATGTGAGTTGCAAACACCACACATTACCACAAATTCAAATAAAATGTGACAATGTTCGATATATAGTATTGTTTAGATTGTTTGATATTTAGTTGTAAGCTGCAAACGCCAGACATTATCACAAATTCAAATAAAATGTGAGATTGTTTGATGTATAGTATGGTTTAGATTGTTCGCCATTTAGCTGTGAGTTGCAAATGCCATGCATTATCACATGATGGTATAACATGTGCACAGCACGTGTATCACCTCTATATTCATGCATGCATATGTTTAAAACACTATGATCTCCTATTCAAATATATGAATCCGCTTTCATATCAAATTATGATCTTTGTTAGTCTCTTACACCCACACAATCCTCTAACCTTTGTAACTGCCACTAACTTTCTCTCGTGCATGCACACGCCCTCCTCGCCCTCCCCCTCCCTCGGCATTCTATCCACCGGGCACATTCTTTTTTTTCTTTAGGCCGTTCTCCCAGAGTCTCCACAACTCCTTTCCAACACACACCGATCGATAAACCTCTCCAGCGATGCCTGCCTACAACATACACACACACCTTCAATCTCCTCCTTTATGTGTCCTTGCCTCGTGTCTCTCATGCGGTCACACACACGTGTAAACTCTCGCCCCTCTTTTCATCGATCTCACAACCGCACACTCCTCCCCCTATCTAGCTAGTAGTTGGGCCTCTCGCAACACCTCCTAGCTCCATTCTCTCTGTCTATCTGTCTCGCTGGGCCTTATTTGCCTCTAACAAATGGACGTACACCGACCGATCTCTCGCTATACATATAGCTAGCTAGGTCCTTATAACTCGTTTTTACCCATGCGTCAATCGATCTACCTCAATAGTTGTGTCTCTCCCTTCCTCCGACAAACAACAATTGATCTACCGATCTAGTAAGGTTTGCTTACCAAACACATGGTTCCGCTTCCTCATCCATGGATGCCTCCCGACAGATCTATCACGCACAGGCACACACAGAAACATATCCCCACTCTTATTGATAACATTGCAGTTCCACCCTCAGTTTGTCTAGTAGGCCTCTCCCACCATCTTCGAGAAGCAACTCCATCACCCATCCAACACTCTACCTCTCTCCCTCCCTCTCTCTCTCTCCTCTCTCTCACTTTGTCCCATCATATTTCCCGTCCTTCAGTTATGTATGGATGTCGACCGATCTCCCTAAAGACATAGTTGGGTCTCTCCTTCTCAACACATATATGAGTCATTCTACCTCTATAATTAGGCCTCTGCCTAACCCTCCCCCCACCCCCCTCCCCCCCACACACACCGATACATCGAGCGCTCTAGTCATGTCTCCCTATATCTTTGACTTGCACACACACACACACACAGAATTTTGATGGCTCTCTTCATCGATCTCGCACCCACCCACTTGATCCTCTCTTCAACTCTATCGATAGCTATGACCCCTCCCTCTCTTCTCGTGGATTGCCCGACCCTCTATATATGATATGGATAGGCCTCCATTTCACACACATTGCATGCAAAAGTTTGTTTGAGATTTTATCGACACATATTCCCACAAATAATTTATGAAATCAACCCCCACCCCACCCCCACCCCCTACCCCAAAACAAAAAACACTCATGAATGCGGTTTGTATCTCTCTCACACACACCCACGTAGGTGGGGGACGTGCACGAAGAGAAGAGGTGCATGCACGGTGCACGTACTCCCGTCTCTTTCCCAACCACACCCGTGTGGGTACACGGTGGAGCTCATTTCTGTATGAAAAAGGCAGCCCACGTGGTAATTTGGCATGTGTATTGGTTGTCCATTGGTGGAGGGAGGATCGTCTACCATGGGTGAACAAACAAATTGCGACTTGACGCGTTATGTTAAATTAAAAAAAGAGGCAAACCATGTAGGGCCTACCTTAGAGGCAAGGCTCTATACACTGGAGTACTTTTGATGTGTCCCATCAACTTGCAGAACGAGGAGAAGCTTGCTTACTACGCTTTCTCCCCCGCCCAAGGGCGCGGTGGCTCATAGGATGAGGTGAAGCTTGCTCCACCTTACGCCCGCTCCCTCGCCCATGCGCGCGGTGGCTCGCAGGACGAGGAGAAAAATTTACTACTCCCTCCGTTTACTCCTCGTCCCTACTACCTTGGTTATAGAGATTACATCATAGTGTTTGGAATATATATGTCATTTAGTAGATTTCAATATGAACTACTAGTACATACTCCAAACGCTGATGTATATAGACGTATTTTAGAGTGTAGATTCACAAATCTTGCTCCGTATGTAGCACTCTCCCTCGCCCCTCGACCCTCGCCCACGTGGTGGACGTGCATCAATTCATTCGGTCTCATATAGCCAGAGTGATATATACTGCACTACCATTATTGCTCGACTTCCCAAAGAGGCGAAGAGCCAATCGCAAGGTTAATATTTTGGAGATGCCAAGCGCAAGGTTATAGGAGAACGAGTAGTAGGTGCCGCGTCATTTATAAATAAAGTTTTTTTCTTCAGTGGCACGTACGCAATATGGTAGGTTCATATGGAGAGAAAAGGAAACTGTTCCACTATATACACAATCAGGACGGGCCAGCCTACACAGTTGCTTGCTGGGGTTGCTCTCTTCACACTCTCTCACACAAAACGACTGTGGCCACATCTCTAACATCTCGGCGGATCACGTCCGCCGGGGGAAGGGGTGGATACTTAGTGTAGATGCGGTCGCCGTCGCCGACGGCGAAAACCCACTGTCGGCATGTCCCGATCAGGGGTCCCCGCCATTCTCTCTCACAAAGCCGGTGAGGTTGCCTTCGTCCCTTGCTCACTACCGCGACGTGGGCAGTTGCCTCCTCCCGCTGCCCTCCTCAAGGTTGAGCTACGTCCCTCGGGTACAGCTCCCTTTACGGCCGGCTTGCACCACTGCTCCAGCTGCCCACATCACTCCCTGTGGATATTTCTCTACTTCTTTGCCCCGCACATACCTCTACTGGCTTCTACGTACTGTATTTGTGATGAGTTTCTGTCTCATCAACTAGTCCCAGTAATCTTATTCTTATCACGCTTCTTCAATTTCTTTGCCACAGGGATGCTCATCTCGATTTTGGTGAAATGGCACAAAATGATCCGATGGTCAAAAGGTTGCAAACTTCATTTATGATCAGATGGTCAAAAGGTTGCAAACTTCATTTATGAGGAAGCTAGGGACTTCATTTATGAGGAATCCAGGAAGCTAGGGACTTCATTTATGAGGAAGCTAGGGACTTCATTTTGTTCCGTATGTACTTCACCTAGTGGAATCTCTACAAAGACTTATCTACTCACTACTAGGAATTCTCTATCCTCTCCTTGAGCCACATCATCAAAATGAATGTAGCCGTTAGATGAACTAAATCAGTCCATAGTAGCCATCTGATCTTGACGTTGAGAGGCTCCGCACTAAGCCACATGCAAGCATGCAGAAATACCATGGCATGCATGTGAGTGGGTTTTAAATCACATCAACATGTCTGCATGCAAGCATGCATCGGTAGCATGCATGTAAGTGAGCTTTTATGTCCCATTAACATGTCAAAAAGAAAAATATAATTCCATTATGCAGTAGGAGTTGGCTGATCTTTTTTCCTTACGTGGGATGATCTAAATGATGATGGGAGTTTATTTAGTTTGGCTACCACATTTGTCATGCGGTTATAGAGTTTTTTTTAGTTCTATCAAATCGATAATTTTGGCCGGAGAGATATACGGTTGTTCCATGGCAACGCGCGGTGGCTCATCTAGTAATATTTAGGAATGGAGGCAGTACTATGTAAAGAGTTAGGTGTCGCACGGTGATAGTGTGAGGTGGGCCATGTAATCACTGAGCCTGCGTGTTTTCACTGCTCTTGCACTCCTTCGCTGTAAGAATGGAGAAAATTGTAATCTAGTAGTACCTCCTTTCGCCGAAAGCATGGGACATCCAGCAATCCTACCACCTCGGTAATAAAGACCAATGAGCCGTCAAATCACATAGACCCAGCAGTAAGTTGGACGGACAAAGCAACCATCACTCTTGTGCCAGTGAGAGGTTGCGTCCGCTCTGCCCGGGCATGAATGCTGCACCGATTCTTTGGAGTGGCGCTGACCGTTTTGGGCGAGAAGCGCGCGCGGGCGATGAAGGGGCTTTGGGTGGGCCAGGCTAGTCAAGAGCGGACATTGCAGCTGTCCACATGTCCCTACGGGACACGCCCGGAAACCAGAGGATGCACCGACTCTCGCGGCTAAAATCATACACTACACACCATCTCTCTGTAGGAGTAGGTCGATCTGTCGCTCTCTCTAACACACACATGCTGTTAAACACACACACACACACACACACACACACACACACACACACACACGCATGCACCTTGGTCCCATTGCACCTTTCTAACGTGACTGATTACACCTAGACGGAGGGAGTACTAAGTATACTAGATACGGTGGCACACTGACTTAAGTCGAATACAAGTGCCCAAAATTGTGTGAGGTAAGATACACTGCCGGAGCTTTTAATTTTTCTTATTAATTTATTTATTTCACCCTCTGACTGGTGGGACCCAATGTACTACGTGGAGAGAGGTAAGGTGACTAAAGCTGCATTATTTCTGCACCACTGTGGATAGTCTTACCACCAAAGCCACATGACATGATTATGATTGAAATCCCAATGACTCCCACACACACACACAAAAACATGGCGTGCTTGTCATACGAATGCAGGAATGTATAAAAGGTTATTTTCCTCTCGTTGAACATAATGGGAGGGTTGTGTAGCTGGTTACCATGTTTGCGCATCAAACTTGAGGTCTCGGGTTCGATAACAACACTTGAGCATAATTTTTGCCAGGAGGATTATTTGATTGGTCAAAATGGATGGATACGGAGCTATACGATCTCGTAGTGACCGTATAATCACCTCATCACGTATAAGCTGCAGCCTCAACGCTTGTTTTCTAGGGTTTGCACGCTTCACACACTCTCTCTAGTATATATATACACGCTGGAGCCTCAGCGCTTGTAGTTGCTCTCTTCACACTCTCTCGCCCTCTCTAGATCTAAACAAGACTTCGTTGGCCTCTCTCTCCCCTCACTACTGCTCAAAGAGCCGGCAGGATCTGTCTGCCAGGAAGGGAAGGAGGCTTAACACTGTCACCGTCGGCGAGGGAGGGACCCCACTACCGGCGCAGCTATTCATTTTCACCCAGCGGCGGTGCGGGAGGGCCTCCGACCCCTTCTTCTTTGTCGTCGTCCCGTCGCCCACCGAACCACGCCCCAAGAACCTTAAGGTATAATTTACTTACTCCACATGCATTGCTCTAGCTGCATGTATACCATGAATCTAGGACGTGGTTCAAAGAGGAAATGAAGGGGGAAAGTTGTATAGCATAAATCTAGGACGTGGTTCAAAGAGGAAAGGAATGGGGAAAAGTAGTGGGAAAGTTGTATCACATAAATCTAGGACATGGTTCAAAGAGGAAAGGAAGGGGCAAAAGTACTAGTACAGACTGGCTATCCAGCACCTACGTTGGTCAAAAAGGGAAAACGATGACAAACGCAGTACGCACATCTGTAACAAACTGATCTTTTGTTTTGGGGGACAAGGCTGTAGAGTTTGAGCAGGACTAGATTTGCTGCGCTCACATAGGGAAAGGTATCTAAAGATAACAAAACTGGGATCAACACAAATATGCTCCTTGGTTGTTTGTTCTTTGTTGCAACAGACTATGCATGACCACAGTACATCGGTAGATGCACATGGTGCTGGTGCGTCCACTGTCCAGTGCAACTCATTAGCTGTTGTTAATCTAAGGCCATGTTTGGTTAAAAATTCCCTAGTCCCTACCTGCTTAGTTCCAGGGACTAAACATGGACTAGAGGTTATTAAATGACATGCTAAATGACCATGTTACCCCTAGTAATGAACTAATAGAGACAAGGTGCGATGCGTGGTAGGGGCAACTATTGGAAAAAGTCCCAAAAAGACTCCCTCGGGGACTTCTTTCTTTAGTCCCAAATGCCCACTTTTAGTCCCTAAAAGTCCCTCCTGTTTGGTTTAGATGGGACTGACATGGAGTCTTTTTAGTCCCTACACCAAAATGTCCCTGTAAACAAACACCCTCTAATAATGCCGCTGGAAAATTGATGCAATGCCACAGTTAGAAGCAAATTACATGGTTAACGAATTTTATTGTTAATATAATCTCTATGTTAATATTAATCAATGCCACCATTTGAGAAATGCTACTGTCTTGCTTTTCTTCCCATTTAGATAAGGTAGATGCTTCTTTTTGTTGGCTTTTGTGTCATCCACCATTATTGACCACTAGTTGTTTCCTTTGCACCTCTGTGTAAACAGGGTTATCTACTTCACATCGTTGCCATTGTGACCTTTTGTTGCACTTCACAAAACACTTTTGTTTAAGAGTGTTTTGTGCAGTTCAACCAAAATGTCACACCGACAATGTTGCTTGATTGCTTGATTTTAGTGGAACTGCACAAGAGGAGAACTTACTTCCTATCCGTGTTGGCAAATTTGGTTCAGATCTTCTTCTTGTGAGTTGTTCGAATTCCGCATCATGAGAGGTCAGTACTAGCCTTCTTTCACATGATTATGCAGTGTGCTTTCATATGTTGTTCTACTTGTACGATAATGTTGCTAGATTTTAGTGAACTGCACAAATGGAGACAAGACTTCCAATCTGTATGTGCACCGTAATATCCCATTGAGGTAAGAAAAGGATACACTACTAGGGAAAAGCCTAGCGGCAGCGCGGGTTTTGGGCCTATTAGTAGCGCGGGGGTCGGCGCTACTAATAAGGCGCTACAGCTAACTTATAGCAGTAGCGCGGGTGCTACCCGCGCTACAGCTAACGTATAGCAGTAGCGTGGGTAAAAACCCGCGCTACTACTAATCTGTAATCTCTGAATTTTTTTTGAATTTTTTCGATTTTTTTTTGATTTTTTCCCTAATTTTCAAATTTCTGAATTATTTTAACCTCAAATCTCTAATCACCCCTCATCGCTGCTCAATTTAATCTCTAATCACCCCTCATCATTCCAAATCATCTAACTTCCCGGACGGTCACCCATCCTCTCACTACTCCAGCCTGAGCACGCTTAACTTCCGGGTTCTATTCTCCCTCGTTTTCAAGTCTGCACTTGTTGTTTTCCTGACAATAGTAAGATGTCAATCCTATTAACCTCAGGAATTTAGCTTGAGCATGAAGTCACACATTTCACTGTTTGAGTTTGAAACTATTGTTCTAAAAAATTAGTAACACTAATATTTCTTGAATAATTAGTTTGACCACAGTTTGACCAGATTTGACCACAGTTTGACCATAGTTTGACCAGATTTGACCAAAATTCAAAAAAACTAAAATAATTATTTAGTAACACTAATATTCTTGAATAATTAGTTTGACCATAGTTTGACCAGATTTAACAAAAATTTAAAAAACTGATTTTTTTAATGTTTTTGCCTCCAGATCTTAAAAGCCCCGTAACTTTTTTTCTGTTAGGTTTCTGAGGATTTTAAAAATGTTTACCGGGGTTCGCCCGGTTAAATTCGGATGTAACTTTTCGTGTAGATGATTTTTCATATAAAAAACTTTTTCATCCGAGTTCGTATGCAAAAGTTATGGCCATTTTACAAATTTCCAGAGAGATTTTGCAAATAAAGTCGAAATTCATATTTGTAAATTTTCCCAACAACTAGACCACATATCACATGGGAAACTTATTTTCTTTTATTTTTTTGACATTTTTATCATTTTCTTTTATTTTTTTAAAACTAAAAAGGCGGTCCACGGGGGGGGGGGGGGGGTAGACTTTGACAAATAGGCCATACCCCGTGCTACTACTATGGCAGACGATTAGCAGTAGCGCGGGTTTTTAACCCTCGCCACTACTAAGTTGATAGCAGTAGCGCGGGTTTATAACCATCGCTACTACTATGGCATGGTCCAGGGGCCACTTAGTAGTAGCGAGGGTTAAAAACCCGCGCTACTGCTATCAACTTAGTAGTAGCGAGGGTTAAAACCCGCGCTACTACTATGGCATATCCCGGGGGGCACGATAGAGACCGCTTAGTAGTAGCGAGGGTTACAAACCCGCGCTGCTGCTATCAACTTAGTAGTAGCGAGGTTTAAAAACCTGCGCTGCTAGTAAGTAGCAGTAGCGAGGGTTTTTAACCCTCGCTGCTGCTAAGATTCTGTGTATAGGCTTTTCCCTAGTAGTGATATTTCACTACAGTTTGCCTGTATTCTGCCACTTTCATCAGAAAATTAAGTTTAGTACTATACTTGTGCTCCCTAATTGACATGCCAAATCTTACATTGAAGGCAAAGCTTGTCTGTTATTGAACCAAGTGATGAAGGGGAAGAACAAGCGGAAGAAAAACAAAAATCAACTTTCAGTGCTGTAATGAAGCACTGGAACTGTGATGACACAAGTAATGATATAGTTTTGCATCTTAATTTATTGCTATGGCTGGAACGAGCAATTGTTTTGCCACTGATTTGATGCCACTCTTAATTTAATACGTAATTATCTCCACTTGTGCAAACAGGGATCTTCTTTGAAGATACCATATATTTTAGTGGAACTGCAAGAAGATGTTGGAAACATTAAACTAATCGAGGAGTATATAGTAAGCATGGCCACCACCGTAGATAGCAACAGATGGTTCCGGAGAAGTGCTTCATCTGTATGCTCCACACAATAAGCCTCCTGATAAAGGTTGGTACTCGCCCACTGATTTCATCCAGATGATTGAGCTTTGTCATCTCTATTGGTGTTGTGCTACTGTTTAGATACTGTCATGAAAAAGTGGTATTGTCCTTGAGAAGTGCTTCATCTGTGTTGTTTTGAATATTTCCTTTCCTTTTTTCGAGCAAACAGGGATGCTAGCATTTAGTAGTCCTCTTGTCTTTGCACAACAGGATCATCTTCCTCTAAAGAAGAATATGGAGTACGTGAAGTGAATAGTTCCGATTATGCCAGGATGAAGAAGCCATGTCTATCTTCTCATTAGAAGGAGCAGTTGAAGGATGGTTACATTACTCCCCACAAGACCAAACTAACTCAGCTCAGAAGGACTGACAAATCTCCATTTTTTTGCTGTGATGCGCGAGTACAACGTTGTTCTAGGATTCTTTCTGGTGAGTTCCATTTTTCTAAAAGTGTGCTCTACATGGACCATGTAGGTGTCTGTTTAAACTATCAATTCACAGTACAGTTTGCTTTATACTAATCACTTTTTTTGTATTTATGCAAACAGGGGTGCTCAGCTTGATTTCAATGTGAACTGCACAAAATGTTCATGAATACATCGAATCATTCATTTCCACCACAAGAAATGTGGTGCCAATAAGTTCAAGGCGTTGCAACATATAAGGGTGAAATCATACAAGCTACGCGCGAATTTGGTTGATTTTGGTGGAACTGCACAAAAAGAACAGCTGGTTTATTTAGCACGAGGTGCCATGTCAATGTCCGAACTGATGGAAAAGCCTGCCCA
The DNA here is from genome assembly GCA_963921465.1 of Triticum timopheevii. Lineage (NCBI taxonomy): Eukaryota > Viridiplantae > Streptophyta > Magnoliopsida > Poales > Poaceae > Triticum > Triticum timopheevii. The sequence goes on along the minus strand of OY997268.1, from coordinate 376,675,561 downwards.
TTCCACAATCATAGGCATTTGATATTTTGGAATGGGACAACCTTGTCAAATTTTTCTCATTGATTTTAGCAAGACATGCGTTTGATATTTTCAAATGGGACGCCCTGTGCTGTCAGCAGCGTCGATCAATTTTTTCTTTATTCTTTAGTTGTGAAGTAAATATTGCCTCTGACATGTGAGTCGTTGAGATGCATAATCATCGATTGTTTTGAATGTTCTCTATGAATTGCCAGCCCTGTGTGTTTGATTGCAATGTACAGAAACGCTAAAAAGCTGCTCAAACTCTTTGTACTCCTTCTGTTCCTTTTTACTTCACACATTGTGAAAGTGCATACTTTTTTGTATAAGATTGGTAAAAGTAGAGATACTTTGACTGCAAACAAAACTTGTATGGAGATTAGAAAGGACCAGAGGGAGTACATGTGAAACTGCTGCAAATGAGGTGATCACTCTGGGAATAATGCTAGTACGTATTGTTTTGCATGTTCATCCAATGCTAGTGGTATAGGAATTCAAACTAATCGAAATAAATTCATTCATACATTGTCGAATTTCATATAAAACATGCCATATTTCATTACATTTCATCCATTCTTCAACTAAAAAGGGTGCACTGGAGGTATAATTAATTAACCGAAGCTACCCACATGTGTCCCGCTGAGCCGAACAGAAGCTTCAGTGACTTAACTGCAGGTGCAGTTGCGTAACTGACATGTGGCCTGTTGGGCCCACGTGTCAGTCAGCCAACTGCACCAGTAGTTATGTAGAAGCAGCGTTCTTCTCCAGCACAGCTCTCCGACTCCACGTCGCCACCAAGAAGCTAACCGGGAGTTAATGGTCAACCCGCCTAGCATGGCTTCAACCAGAGGGTAGCAGCGGTGGCCTCACTTGGACCCGAGCGGCGGCGACCTACCGTGTTCTACTCTTCCTCGTTTTTTGTGTGGCGTGGCCTCGTTGGTAGCGGGGCGGGGCCTCGGCGGAGCCGGCGATGTCCTCTATCTCGTTGCTGGCAGGCGGCGCCTCGGCGGAGCGGTGGAAATCCTCCCCCTCATTGCCGGCAGGGTGGGGCCTCGGCTGAGCCGGTGATGTCCTCTGCCTCATTGTTGGCGGGGCGGGTCCTCGGCGGAGCCGGTGGTGTCCACTGCCTCGTTGTTGGCGCCCCGGGGCCTCGGCGGAGCAGGGCCTCGTCGACACCAGCGGAGCGGGCACTCGTCGGAGCTGGCATTGTCCTCTGCCTCGTCCTCGGTCTCTCCAAACAGTGCCTCGCCCGCATCATCGCCCTCTTCGTAGGCGGCCGCAGCCTCCACCACCCACATGCGGTACCGCCAGCGCTCGAGGCGACCCTCACGGGCGGAGCGGTACGAGTTGAGAAGCGCCTCCTGATAACCCACAAGTGTAGGGGATCGCAACAGTTTTTGAGGGTAAAGTATTCAACCCAAATTTATTGATTCGACACAAGGGGAGCCAAAGAATATTCTTGAGTATTAGCAGTTGAGTTGTCAATTCAACCACACCTAGATAACTTAGTATCTGCTGCAAAGTATTTAGTAGCAAAGTAGTATGATAATAAAGGTAACGGTGGCAAAAGTAAAGATAATAGTTTTTGGGTTTTTGTAGTAGTTGTAACAATAGCAACAGAAAAGTAAATAAGCGAAGAACAATATGTGAAAAGCTCGTACGCAATGGATCAGTGATGGATAATTATGCCGGATGCGATTCCTCATGTAATAACTATAACATAGGGTGACACAGAACTAGCTCCAGTTCATCAATGTAATGTAGGCATGTATTCCGTAAATAGTCATACATGCTTATGGAAAAGAACTTGCATGACATCTTTTGTCCTACCCTCCCGTGGCAGCGGGGTCCTAGTGGAAACTAAGGGATATTAAGGCCTCCTTTTAATAGAGAACCAGAACATAGCATTAGCACATAGTGAATACATGAACTCCTCAAACTACAGTCATCACCAAGAAGTATCCCGATTATTGTCACTTCGGGGTTGTCGGATCATAACACATAATAGGTGACTATAGACTTGCAAGATAGGATCAAGAACACACATATATTCATGAAAACATAATAGGTTTAGATCTGAAATCATGGCACTCGGGCCCTAGTGACAAGCATTAAGCATAGCAAAGTCATAGCAACATCGATCTCGGAACATAATGGATACTAGGGATCAAACCCTAACAAAACTAACTTGATTACATGGTAAATCTCATCCAACCCATCACCGTCCAGCAAGCCTACGATGGAATTACTCACGCACGGTGGTGAGCATAATGAAATTGGTGATGGAGGATGGGTGATGATGAAGACGGCGACGAATCTCCCTCTCCGGAGCCCCGAACGGACTCCAGATCAGCCCTCCCGAGAGAGATCAGGGCTTGGCGGTGGCTCCGTGTCGTAAAACGCGATGAAACTTTCTCTCTGTTTTTTTTCTCCCCGAACATGAATATATGGAGTTGGAGTTGAGGTCGGTGGAGGTCCAGGGGGGCCACGAGATAGGGGGCGCGCCCAGGAGGAGGGGGCGCGCCCCCCTGTCTCGTGGACACGGTGTGGGGCCCCTGGTCTTGATTCTTTCGCCAGTATTTTTTATATTTTCCAAAAAGTCGCTCCGTGGATTTTCAGGACATTCCGAGAACTTTTCTTTTCTACACATAAAACAACATCATGGCAGTTCTACTGAAAACAATGTCAGTCCGGGTTAGTTTCTTTCAAATCATGCAAGTTAGAGTCCAAAACAAGGGCAAAAGTGTTTGGAAAAGTAGATACGTCGGAGACGTATCAACTCCCCCAAGCTTAAACCTTTGCTTGTCCTCAAGCAATTCAGTTGATAAACTGAAAGTGATAAAGAAAAGCTTTTACAAACTCTATTTGCTCTTGTTGTTGTAAACATGAAAAGCCATCATTCAGGTTTCAGCAAATACTATGAACTAACCATACTCACAATAACACTTAGGTCGCACAATTACTCATATCAATAGCATAATCAGCTAGCGAGCCATAATAATAAAACTCGGATGACAACACTTTCTCAAAACAATCATAACATGATATAACAAAATGGTATCTTACTAGCCCTTTCTGAGACCGAAAACATAAATGCAGAGCACCTTTAAAGATCAAGGACTGACTAAACATTGTAATTCATGGTAAAAGAGATCCAGTCAAGTCATACCCAATATAAACCAATATAATGAATGCAAATGACAGTGTGCTCTCCAGCGGGTGCTTTTTAATAAGAAGGGTGATGACTCAACATAAAAGTAAATAGATTGGCCCTTCGCAGAGGGACGCATAGATTTGTAGATGTGCCAGAGCTCGATTTTGAAATAGAGATTGAGTAACATTTTGAGTGGCATACTTTTGCTGTCAATGCAACAACTATGAGATGGCTGTATCTTCCATACTACATGCATTATAGGCAGTTCCCAAACAGAATGGTAAAGGTTTATACTCCCCCAACCACCAACAAGCATCAATCCATGGCTTGCTCGAAACAACGAGTGCCTCCAACTAACAACAGCCCTGGGGGAGTTTTGTTTAATTATTTTGATTTGCTTTGATCTTTTTGGATCATGGGACTAGGCATCCCAGTTACCGGCCCTTTCTCATGAATGAGGAGCGGAGTCCACTCCTCTTGAGAATAACCCACCTAGCATGGAAGATATAGGCAGCCCTAGTTGTAACATGAGCTGCTCGAGCATACAAAACAGAATTTCATTTGAAGGTTTAGAGTTTGGCACATACAAATTTACTTGGAACGGCAGGTAAATACCGCACATAGGAAGGTATAGTGGACTCATATGGAACAACTTTGGGGTTTATGGAGTTTGGATGCACAAGCAGTATTCCCGCTTAGTACAGGTGAAGGCTAGCAAAAGACTGGGAAGCGACCAACTGAGAGAGCAACAACAGTCATAAACATGCATTAAAATTAATTCACACCGAATACAAGCATGAGTAGGATATAATCCACCATGAACATAAATATCATGAAGGCTATGTTGATTTGTTTCAACTACATGCGTGAACATGTGCCAAGTCGAGTCACTCAATACATTCAAAGGAGGATACCATCCCATCATATCACATCATAATCATTCTAATAGCATGTTGGCACGAAAGGTAAACCATTATAACTCATAGCTAATCAAGCATGGCACAAGCAACTATAATCTCTAAATGTCATTGCAAATATGTTTACCTCATAATAGGCTAACTCAGAAACGATGAACTCATCATATTTACAAAAACAAGAGAGGTCGAGTTCATACCAGCTTTTCTCATCTCAATAAGTCCATCATATATCGTCATTATTGCCTTTCACTTGCACAACCGAACGATGTGTATAATAATAATAGTGCACGTGCATTGGACTAAGCTGGAATCTGTAAGCATTCAACTCAAGAGAGAAGACAGTAATATGGGCTCTAAGTTAAATAAACAATCATGCATATGAGAGCCACTAAACATTTTCCATATGGTCTTCTCGACCCCCAAAGGAAAGAAAAGAAAATAAAACTATTTACACGGGAAAGCTCCCAACAAGTGAGAAGAAGAACTAGAAATCTTTTTGGGTTTTCATTTCAATTTCTACTACAAGCATTGAAATTAAACTAACTATTTTTTTGGTTTTTCTCAAGGATTATCAAACACAAAAGAAGAAAACTAGAAAAAGAAATTTAAACTAGCATGGATAATACAATGAAAGAGTATGAGCACCGATGACTAGTGTGTGAACATGAATGTAAAGTCGGTGAGAAATACGTACTACCCCAAGCTTAGGCTTTGGCCTAAGTTGGTTTAGTACCAAGCACCACCTGGCTAATATCCGTAAGTGAAGCTGGGGTCGTACTGAGATGCAGCGGCAAACGCCTGCTAAGCTGCGGCGTGTTGGCGAGCTGCCTCCGCTCTCCCCTCGTGTTCAGCTGCTTCCTCCCTGGTGACAACATATGTTCCTTTTGCCTGATAATCAAAAAGGTGGGGAGTGGGAAGAGTAACATGGACAATGTTGCGTCTGTCATAGATTAATCGATATTGGAGGAATTGTTCATTCCTCCTTAGAAATTGATGATTGACCATAGCTTCATAATCCAAATAAACAGGAGCTATCAACATATCTCCGTCTCGTGGGGCTATACCAAGATAATTAGCCACACGGGTTGCATAAATTCCTCCAAATAAATCTCCATTTCTACTATTATTCTGCAACCTACGTGCAACTATTGCCCCCAAGTTATAACCTTTATATCCTAACACAGCACTCTTGAGGACACAAAGATCAGGGACACAGATGTGACATGCTTCGTCTTTATCGTTAATGCGTCTACCAATAAAGAGAGCAAAATAATTTATAGCAGGAAAATGAATGCTCCCTATGGTAGCTTGTGTTATGTCCCTGGATTCTCCTATAGTAATACTAGCAAGGAAATCTCTAAATTCAGATTTGTGAGGATCATTAATATTACCCCACTGCGGGAGTTTGCAAGCAGTTGTAAAATCCTCTAAGTCCATGGTATAAGATGTATCATAAATATCAAATATGACAATAGGAGAATTAAGCGCACAGTTATATTTAAACCTCCGCACAAAGGAGTCAGTCAATTGATAGTACTAAGGACACTTATCTTGTAAGAAGTCCTCCAGCTCGGCATTACGCACAAACGCGTCAAATTCCTCCTTAAAGCCTGTTTCGACCATAAAATTATCGGATGGCCACTCACAAGCTCGTACATCCGCGTCCCTTGGCAATTCAACATCTTGCTCACGTATGGCAATCCTGGGCCCTTTCTTCACCGAGGAACCACCTTGGTACATTCTTCTAAGCATAATACTTTTTCTGAAATAATTCTGAAATTTTAGTAACTTCAAAATAAAAGTGAATAAAAGTAAACAAGATTGGTAGCAACTACTCCTACAAGTGCCTAGAGCCTATATCATGCATTAGAATTGCTTGGGACCTCATAAAATTAACATGCAAGATCAAGAACATGGTCACCTATGCAACAAAAATTTGCAATGAATAAAGCACTAGAACAAAAACTAATTGGACCAATGGAGGAGTCACATACCAAGCAAAAATCTCCCAAAGCAGTTTTGTGAATGGAGCTTTGAGCAAGGAGATCGAAAATCGCAGCTAAACGAGCTAGAACTCGTGCTTGAGCTGGATGGGGATTTTTTTTGGGTAGAAGATGAAGTGTGTGGGTGCTGGCATAAGTGGAGGGGGGCCACCAGGGGCCCACGAGACAGGGGGCACGCCCAGGTGGGGTGGGCGCGCCCTCCACTCTCGTGGTCTGGTGCTTGCCCCTCCTGTAGTTATTTCAGTGCCTAAAATCCTCAAATGTTCCATAAAAAATCATACTAAATTTGCAGGGAATTTGGAGCACTTTTATTTTCGGGGTATTTTTTAATGCACGGATAATTCAGAAAATAGACAAATAATACTATTTTTGCTTTATTTATTCTAAATAACAGAAAGTAAAAAGAGGGTACAGAAGGTTGTGCCTTCTAGTTTCATCCATCTCGTGATCATCAAAATGAATCCACTAACAAGGTTGATCAAGTCTTGTTAACAAACTCATTCCAAATAACACGGAACCGGAGAAATTTCGAATAACACTAAGTTACCTCAACGGGGATATGAAAATCCCCAACAATAAGAATATCATACTTTTTCTTGACAGTAGGGAGAGGAAATTCAAAACCTCCAATAATAATAGTTGGAACTTTTCCAATAGAATTGATGCTATGAACTTGAGATTGTTTCCTCGGAAAGTGTACCGTATTCTCATTACCATTAACATGAAAAGTGACATTGCCTTTGTTGCAATCAATAACAGCCCCTGCAGTGTTCAAAAAAGGTCTACCAAGGATAATCGACATACTATCATCCTCGGGAATATCAAGAATAACAAAGTCCGTTAAGATAGTGACATTTGCAACCACAACAGGCACATCCTCACAAATACCGACAGGTATAGCAGTTGATTTATCAGCCATTTGCAAAGATATTTCAGTAGGTGTCAACTTATTCAATTCAAGTCTATGATATAAAGAGAGAGGCATAACACTAACACCGGCTCCAAGATCACATAAAGCAGTTCTAACATAATTTCTTTTAATGGAGCATGGTATAGTTGGTACCCCGGGATCTCCAAGTTTCTTTGGTATTCCACCCTTAAAATTGTAATTAGCAAGCATGGTGGAAATTTCAGCTTCCGGTATCTTTCTTTTATTTGTGATGACATCCTTCATATATTTAGCAAAAGGATTTACTTTGGGCATATCAGTTAAACACATACGTAAGAAGATAGGTCTAATCATTTCAGCTAAGCGCTCAAAATCCTCGTCATCCTTTGTCTTGGATGGTTTAGAAGGAAAGGGCATGGGTTTCTGAACCCATGGTTCTCTTTCTCTACCGTGCTTCCTAGCAACAAAATCTCTCTTATCATAACGTTGATTCTTTGATTGTGGGTTATCAAGATCAACTACAGGTTCAATCTCTACTTCATTGTTTTTGCTAGGTTGAGAATCAACATGAACATTATCATTAACATTATCACTAGGGTCATGTTCATCACCTAATTGTGTTTCAGCATCAGAAATAGAAATATCATTGGGATTCTCAGGTGTGTCTACAGTAGGTTCGCTAGAAGCATGCAAAGTTCTATCGTTTTTCTTTTTCTTCTTTTTAGAAGAACTAGGTGCCTCTAAATTATTTCTCTGAGAATCTTGCTCGATTCTCTTAGGGTGGCCTTCAGGATACAAAGGTTCCTGAGTCATTCTACCAGTTCTAGTAGCCACTCTAACAGCAAAGTCATTTTTACTATTTAATTCATCAAGCAAATCATTTTGAGCTTTGAGTACTTCCTCAGCTTGAGTAGCAACCATAGAAGTATATTTTCTAATGAGTTTGAGTTCACCTTTAACTCTAGCCATATTATCGCTCATGCGTCCTATCTCGAAAGCATTATTCTTTAACTCTCTACCAACATAAGCATTAAAACTTTCTGGTCTAGCCATAAAGTCATCAAATTCATCTAAGCATGGGCTATGAAATTTAGTAGAGGGAATTTCAACTTTATCATATCTATAGAGAGAATTTACCTTTACTACCTGTGTCGGGTTATCAAGACAATATGGTTCTTCAACAGGCGGTATATTAAGACCATGTATTTCTTCAATAGGAGGTAAATTCTTAACATCTTCTTTAATACCTTTTTATTTCATTGATTTCTTTGCCTCTCTTCTCTGGAGTGGGTTTAGGAATAGGCTCAGGAGTTGGCTCAATTGATTCAGGAACTGCCTCAGGAATTGGCTCAGGGAGAGTCCAATTATTTTCATTAGTCAGCATATTATTCAATAGTAGTTCAGCTTCATCGACTGTTCTTTCCCTGAAAACACAAGCAGCACAACTATCCAAGTAGTCCTCGGAAGCATCAGTTAGTCCATTATAAAAGATATCAAGTATTTCATTTTTCTTGAGAGGATGATCAGGCAAAGCATTAAGTAATCGGAGAAGCCTCCTCCAAGCTTGTGGGAGACTCTCTTCTTTGATTTGCACAAAATTATATATTTCCTGCAAGGCAGCTTGTTTCTTATGAGCAGGGAAGTATTTAGCAGAGAAGTAATAAATCTTATCCTGGGGACTACGCACACAACCAGGAGCAAGAGAATTATACCAAGTCTTAGCATCACCCTTTAACGAGAACGGAAATATCTTAAGGATATAAAAATAGCGAGATTTATCGTCATGAGTAAACAGGGTAGCTATATCATTCAACTTGGTAAGATGTGCCACAACAGTTTCAGATTCAAGGCCATAAAAAGGATCAGATTCTACTAAAGTAGTAATTTCAGGATCAACAGATAATTCATAATCCTTATCAGTAACACAGATAGGTGAAGTAGCAAAAGCAGGTTTAGGTTTCATTCTAGCATTAAGAGACTGCTGCTTCCATTTAGCTAATAATTTCTTAAGATCATATCTATCATTGCAAGCAAAGATAGATCTAGTAGCTTCTTCATTCATAACATAACCCTCAGGAATAACAGGCAATTCATAATCATTGGGAGAACTTTCATCATCACTATCATCAATAATAGCATCTTCAATAATTTCATTCCCCCTAACTCTAGCAAGTTGTTCATCAAGAAATTCACCTAATGGCAAAGTAGTATCACACACAGTACTAGTTTCATCATAAGTATCATGCATAGCAGAAGTGGCATCATCAATAACATGTGACATATCAGAGTTCATAGCAGTAGCAGGTTTAGGTGTCACAAGCTTACTCATAACAGAAGGAGAATCTAGTGTAGAGCTAGATGGCAGTTCCTTACCTTCCCTCGTAGTTGAGGGAAAAATCATAGTTATGTCATCTTTGAAGTTCTTCATAGTGATCAACAGATATAAATCCCAAGTGACTGAGAGAATAGAGCTATGTTCCCCAGCGATGGCGCCAGAAATTAGTCTTCATAACCCACAAGTGTAGGGGATCGCAACAGCTTTCGAGGGTAAAGTATTCAACCCAAATTTATTGATTCGACACAAGGGGAGCCAAAGAATATTCTTGAGTATTAGCAGTTGAGTTGTCAATTCAACCACACCTGGATAACTTAGTATCTGCAGCAAAGTATTTAGTCGCAAAGTAGTATGATAATAAAGGTAAATGTGGCAAAAGTATAGATAATAGTTTTTGGGTTTTTGTAGTAGTTGTAACAATAGCAACGGAAAAGTAAATAAGCGAAGAACAATATGTGAAAAGCTCGTAGGCAATGGATTAGTGATGGGTAATTATGCCGGATGCAATTCCTCATGTAATAGCTATAACATAGGCTGACACAGAACTGGCTCCAGTTCATCAATGTAATGTAGGCATGTATTCCGTAAATAGTCATACGTGCTTATGGAAAAGAACTTGCATGACATCTTTTGTCCTACCCTCCGTGGCAGCGGGGTCCTAGTGGAAACTAAGGGGTATTAAGGCCTCCTTTTAATAGATAACCAGAACAAAGCATTAGCACATAGTGGATACATGAACTCCTCAAACTACGGTCATCACCGAGAAGTACCCCGATTATTGTCACTTCGGGGTTGTTGGATCATAACACATAATAGGTGACTATAGACTTGCAAGATAGGATCAAGAACACACATATATTCATCTAAACATAATAGGTTCAGATCTGAAATCATGGCACTCGGGCCCTAGTGACAAGCATTAAGCATAGAAAAGTCATGGCAACATCAATCACAGAACATAATGGATACTAGGGATCAAACCCTAATATAACTAACTTGATTACATGGTAAATCTCATCCAACCCATCACTCTCCAGCAAGACTACGATGGAATTACTCACGCACGATAGTGAGCATCATGAAATTGGTGATGGAGGATGGTTGATGATGACGACGGTGACGAATCCCCCTCTCCGGAGCCCCGAACGGACTCCAGATCAGCCCTCCTGAGAGAGATCAGGGCTTGGCGGCGGCTCTGTGTCATAAAACGCGATGAAACTTTCTCTCTGATTTTTTTTCTCCCTGAACGTGAATATATGGAGTTGGAGTTGAGGTCAGTGGAGGTCCAGGGGGCCCACGAGATAGGGGGCGCGCCCAGGAGGAGGGGGCGCGCCGCCCTTTCTCGTGGACAGGGTGTGGGCCCCCTGGTCTTGATTCTTTCACCAGTATTTTCTATATTTTCCAAAAAGTCGCTTCGTGGATTTTTAGGACATTCCGAGAACTTTTCTTTTCTACACGTAAAACAACATCATGGCAGTTCTGCTGAAAACAGTATCAGTCCGGGTTAGTTTCATTCAAGTCATGCAAGTTAGAGTCCAAAACAAGGGCAAAAGAGTTTAGAAAAGTAGATACATCGGCGAAGTATCACCTCCTGCTCCGCCCGCTCCGCGGTGATCTACTCCTCCGCCTGCAGGTGCTCCTGGAGGAGATGGTGGTTGTAGGCGGCGTCAGCCTGGGCCTCCCGGAACTGCTCCTCACGCATCTGCCTCACTGTGTCCATATATTGGGCACCGGCCTCGCCGATGGTCATGGTGCAATGCACCGGCGAGGATGGCGCAGAGGAGGGGGTTGGTGCTGGATCGTCAACTACCATGTTATCCATTGGGATGTCGTCGTCCTCCGGCTGCCTGCCGGCCAGCCGGTCGGCAGCAATGGCTGCCATCTCCTTGTGGTCCACCGTCCGCCCTTCCCGAAGAGCGATGGAGCGCAAGGAAGCCATGGTGGGCAGTAGTGGTGTGGACAGGAGAAAGGGAACGGATGCTGATGACTGTGGCTATGGCCGGCGCAGCAGTTTATATAGCAATGGTGGGCAGCGGTGGGACGGACGTGTGGCGCCAGAGTAGCCGCCTCGGCAACCGCATATCATTAATTTGGGCGGCCGATGGATGGACGGACGACACTTGTGTCGTTTGAAGGTGGAGCAATCGCCTGCACCGGGAAGCGGGGCGGGCGGCGCTGCCTGTTTCGGGCGGAAAGCGCGCGCGAGCGAGGAGATGACTTTACTTGGAGAGGATGACAATGGGGACCCACCAGGGCCATAGCCTCACGTACGCAAGTGCCTCCTTATATATATATATATATATATATATATATATATATATATATATATATATAAAATTTATTTTGCTTCCTCCTGGTTTCCGGACATCACGGTCCCACACCATTGTCAACCTATGTACTCTCTCCATTCCGGTTTATAGGGCTTATCTCAAAATTTTAGTTTTTCCATTTTATAAGGCTCAATTTGGTTGTTTTCCATCACATTTTCAGATTCCAAGGTGCACCAAATAATTGCATGCAAGTATTAAGAGAAAATTGACCAATGCATGTACTTTATGCATGCATGCATGCATTGCAATTAATGCATTGATAAACATAATTTTTTGAGGAAAACAAGAGCATTAATTAGGTGCTTTTGCAAACTACAAAAAGTATTCCACCACTCGCCATCTACCTTGATTGGTGAGATTTTTGAATTGAGCACTATAAACCGGAAAGGAGGGAGTAGTCACAAAACGAGAGAATTGCACAAGAAGCGGCCGACAGCTGGGACCAAGCAGCTCGAGCAGTATTTGTGTTTTTGAGGTGTGAGCGCTGCAGAGTTTTTTGATGTTCAGCCCAGATATTATTTTTTCTCCTCTAAACAACAACGAAAACATCGCTGCAGGTATTAACTGGGCGGGCTGTGTCCCATCTGGCCCAGGCCAGATATCCAGCCCAGATATTAATTTTTTTCAAGCTGAAAATGGCTAGCCTAGCTATACTTTTTTTAGGAATACCCAGGCAAGGTCAAGTTGTTATTCTCCGCCCCGCTGGGCAGCAAATCTTTGCTAGGAGGGATGCATTAGGCTTAACAAGAAAATGGACTTTTAGAAATAATAAATGGGATGTAATTATAAAAACTGGGCAGTAACTACAAAAAAATGCACCAAACACGTAATTACTTTATAAAATATTATTTTTGGATATTGAATTTTTTTATTTCATTAATTGTTGCGAACGCAATGTTTCGTTGGATTTTTACGTAATATAAATTTATATTGAAATTGTATTTAATCTCACTAGAAATTTCGGGATAAAAATATTTCGGATCCCATCAAAATGTGGGAAATTTTATTGAATTCTGTTTTGAACGGTTGGATAAATGGGTTGTACTTTTAAGAAACTGTAAATGGGCTGTAGTAAATTCCATTAGAATTCAAAAATGGGCTGCACATTCTTACAAATCTCAAATGGGCTATAAGTTCTCTGCCACACACTTCTGGCCTTACTAAGTTGACGCGTCCCCTAAAAAAAGAGAGTTGACGCGTATGCAAGGCTTTGTCAACTTATAGTCAACACACGGTTCTAGCAGCATGGCCGTTGGATGTCCATCCAATGGATGCCGTGCTTCTTCTTCAATCTCGGATATTCTAGCTTCACCCGCCCAAAAAATGATTCCTCCCCCTGACATCTGGGGCGCACCATTTCGGAAGCTGACATGTGGGCCTACTAAATTGAAGTACCAAGGGCTTTGTCAACTTAGTCAATATAAACGGTTCTAACTGCAGTGACCGTACGATGTCCATCCAACGGCCGTCGTGCTTCTTCAACCTTTGGTCTTCTTGCTCCAGCAGCCCAAAGCAGCACCGGTTGTGCCGCCTGCTCCTGCCTCCCGTGGCCGGCTGTGCTGCCGAGGAGGCCTCACCGCCCCCTACTACTCCCACCATTGGCCAGGCCATCCCTGTTATTCTGCGGCGACGGCAGCCTCACACCGCAGCGGAACCAATGAACCCTCGTACTCCTCTCCGCGTGTGCATCCACTCTCGCGTCTTCCCCGGCTCCGCGTCGTCCCCTTCCTAGGCCTCGCCGTCGTCCACCGCCGTGGTGCTCTCAGCGCGGCATGGTCAATGTTGTCAAGGAACGACTTCCATTGGACGTGGACTATACGTGGAGAGGCTGACAGCTGGGTCCACGGCAGCCGCAAGGAAGTGCCTCCTCATTACACGCAAAATAATTATTCCTCCACCTGACAACGGGGACCCACCGGACGGGCCATCGTATTTCGTGAAAAAAATGATTCGCCCCCTGACTGCTGGGACCCACCAGCTACATCTTCGCACGCAAGGAAGTGCGTCCGGGAAAAAAATGATAAGCCCCCCTAACTGCTGGGACCCACCAGCTACATCTTCGCATGCAAGGAAGTGCGTCTGGGAAAAAAATGATTTGCCCCCCTGACTGCTGGGACCCACCAGCTACACCTTCGCACGCAAGGAAGTGCGTCTGGGCAAAAAAAAGATTCGCCCCCCTGACTGATGGGACCAACCAGCTACATCTTCGCACGCAAGTAAGTGCCTGACAGTCAGGACCCACCTGGTCAAAGCGTACGTAGCATTGTCATTCTGGTCGCAAACGTGTACGTACATATATACTGGTCGATGTAGAGGCGCGCACGTGTCGTAGTAGAGGCACGCACGTGTCGTAGTAGAGGCGCGCACGTAGCATGTACACATACGTACAGCAGCCAGTGTGCAAGAAAGAAAATACGGCCACGTATGTGTACATACGGGCGGGGTCTCGAACGCCTAGTCGCACGTACGTACGGCCATGGCTCGTTTACATGGCTGGGTCGGAGCGGAGAAATAGCGTCGTCGTCGTGTTCATGGGGAGGCAATGGAATGCATCGTGTTCATTGGGAGGCAACGGAATGCGTGGGAGCCAACCGGCTTGGACGGAACAGGCGATGGAAATGAGGCCTGGCGTACCGCATAATGGAGGAAACGGCCTTGTGTTCAATGGGCCACATTCGAAACGGGATCTTGTTCATCGGGAGGGATGTGGCGTACCGCAAAACGGAGGAAACGGACCTCCTACGGTCGAAACGGGGTTCCTGTTGATCGGGAGGGGTGTGGCGTACCGCAAAACGGACGAAACGGACTTGTGTTGGAGTGCTACGATCGAAATGGAGGTCCTGTTCATCGGCAGGGGTGTGGCGTACTGCAAAATGGGACTCCACGGGATACTATTCATCTCCACCGTCGACCTCGTCCAGCCTCCACGGGCTACCGTCGACCTCCTCCAGCCTCCACGGGCTCCTGTTCACCCAGCCTCCACCGCGCGGTACTCCACCGGCTACTGTTCAACCACCCCTCCACGGGCACCCCTCCACCGTCTACTGTTCATCCAGCCCTCCACGGGGTCGTCCTATTCATCCAGCCCTCCACGAGGTCCTGTTCATCCAGCCCCAACCGGCTTGATCGAGGCAACGCCACGGGGTCCTGTTCGTCCACCCCCACCGCTCACTGTTCATCCAACCCCCCCCCCCCCCCCCCCCCCCGCACCGCTCACTGTTCATCCCAGAGGCAGCATCGGTCGGCTTCAGTTAGCAGCAGTAGCAAAGGAATCGCTCGATCGGGTTCAGTTAACAGCCATAGATCGATCGCTCAGGTTCAGTAACGCATAGCCTGCAGTGCAATCGCTCGGGTTTAGTTAGAGCCCAATGCCTCGCTCGGGTTCAGTTAGAGCCAACGCCTCGCACACACGCGCATACTTGTATGAGAGAAACGCGCATCGCTCGGCCCCCGACCGCCCACCGTAACTGGAAACTCCCCGAAATTTTCCTCGCCCTCGCTTCTACCATGGTTTTTTCCATCATGGACGGCCCAAAGAATGTCATGCAGCTACGTCTCCGGCCCGCCCAGGAAGAAAAGCCCATTTTCTATCATGATTTTTTGTCATAGAAGTAGGAGCCCACCACATCTATGATGATACCGTGTTTTGTCATAATTATCGTCATAAAAGTGTCATAAGTATGACAGAAAAAAATTCGTTCGACCCAAAATGTCACGGATGTGTCTTTTTTTGTAGTGGGAGGCAGGAGAGAGGAGGAGGGGGAGAAGGCCGGCGGGATCGGAGGAGGGAGGAGGAGGGCGGGGGCGGGGGAGGAGGGTGAGGGGGCGGCCGGAGGAGGACGAGGGAGGGGGCGGCCGGAGGAGGACGAGGGAGGGGCGGTGGAAGGAGAGCTGCCGGCAGAGGAGGGAGGAGGGAGGAGGGGGTGGCCGGAGGAGGAGGGATGGGGAGGGAGGGGAGGAGGGCGGAGGGAGTACTCAATGGAGGAGTAGCGCGGCGGCGGCGGCCGACGACGAGTTCGGCGCGGGCGGGAGTGAGTGAGAGGGAGAGTGAGTGAGAGGGTCGGGCGCGTGGTGAGGATAAGGTAAGGTAGTAGTAGCGCGGGTCCGCGGAAAGTGCTACTGCTACAGAACATAGCAGTAGCGCTGGGTTCAGATACACGCTACTACTAAGTGGGGCTAGCCATCTGCGCCCAATACAAACATAGCAGCAGCGTGTTTGCCTAGCACGCGCTACTGCTAAAATAGTAGCAGTAGCGCGGTTTATTTAAACACGCTACTACTAAGTAGCAGTAGCACACTATTTTGTCCAACGCTACTCCTAAGATGCTGTGTATAAGGTTTTCCCTAGTAGTGCACCATCTCTTTGCCGAAGTAGTGCACATATACAATTTACCACTGAATTGGGTGTGTTGGGGACACAAGAGAATCTTTGCTATTTGGTTGCAGGGTTGTTTGAGAGAGACCATCTTCATCCTACGCCTCCCACAGACACTACAAAAAAAATACACTTCTGTGATGATACGTGTTTGTCACAGTAGGTCGTGTTTTTTGTCATGCATGTACATCCATGTCAAATTTATGACAGAATCAAGATAGTCATACCTGTGCTGTCGTAGAAGTGTTCCATGACATAACCAAAATTATCATCACGGAAGTGTCCACTTCCATGACGATAAATCGCGCGTCACAGAACTCCTTTCATCAAGGGTGACCGACACATGGCATCCACCGTAACGGAACGCCGTTAAGCTATCGGGTCGGATTTTGGATCCGATAACCCGTTAACAGGCCCGACCAATGGGGATTTTCCACGTGTAAAATCATCATTGGCTGGAGCAAACACGTGTCGGCTCACCGTTGGGACAGATGTCATCCGCTCATTGGACCGAAGGCGCCTATGATACGGCGACACGTGGCACGGCCCAAGAGAGGCCCATTCCTGTGAAAAGGCCGGCCCATTTGACTTGGTCAAAAGGTGGCGGGCCGGCCCATGGAAAGCCTGTTAACGGCCTGTTCGCATATAGCCCATTTACAGCCCGCTAACCCAGGGCCCGTTACGCCCTATCCGAATTAGGCCCAGTAGCATCAGCTGGGCCGTCCAATATGATTCAACCCATTTTAACTTCCGGCCCATGTGTGGCCCATGACTTCTTTCGGCCCATATGACGACCTTCGTAACTCTTGGCCCATTACGACCAGTGGTGAAACTGGCCCGTAATGAACAGTGTATCACTTTATACCCATTAACGGCCCGTTATTCCATTGGGCCGTTTCCAGCCCAAGTTATCTTTCAACCTTCTCAGGGCCCATTGATTCTTGGGCTCATTTGCAGCATTCGGTTACATACGGCCCGTTACTGTCATTTTCTGCTTGTGGGCCAAATTCAGCCCGTCATTACAGTCGGCCCATTTGCGGACCGTTAATACGTTGGGCTGTTTTCATGTCAAAAAAAAACCGTTGGGCTGTTTTCATAGAGTTATCAAATACGGCCTATTAACGGCCCGTTATGGTCCACGAATAGTATGGCCCATGATTGGCGAAATGATGATATGCCCCGTAGAAGGCCCATGGATCCTACAGCCCGTATGAGGCCCATGGATAGTACGGCCCGTAGAAGGCCCATGGACCCTACGGCCCGTAGAAGGCCCATTGATCCCTAAGGCCCGTACAGAAGGCCGATGGATCCTACGGCCCGTATAGAAGGCCAATGGTCCTACGGCCGAACGAAGGCCCATGGATCATATGGCCTGCAGGAGGCCCATGGTTACAACAGTCCGTGTGTTGCCATGATTATTTTGGCCTAGTTACCAAAAATAGCCTATTGTGGCCACTAGAAAAACACACAAAAAGAACTGCAATGACTACAAGCAAACAACTAAACAAGACAATAAGGAAATAAATAAGCAAGCAATTAAGGCTAGCCTATTACCGCTATTACACATATTACATCCACTAGGCATCAAAGTTTGCCACCAGTGCAAATATAGGGAACAAAGCAGCATATTACATACACTTGGCCGTCAAAATTGGCCACCAGTGCAAATAAACGCGGCAGCAAAACAAGAGCATAACTGAAACAACTTCAGAAGAGCTCAAGAAATGTTATCCTGGGTATCCACCATGCTGGCAATAAGCTTAGCATGCTGATTAGCTTTGTCCTGTTTGGCGCTAAAATCCTCCAACGCTTGCTGTTGCACCAGAAAGTATGCATCTGAATGCTCCAGGGACTTCCGCAGTCCTTCCGCTTCTTGTCGCAGCACAACTGATCGATGTCTTTCAGCTTGTAGTTGAGACTCAAGAAACCAAACTGATTCAGACAGTGAGTTTGAATAGCTTGTGCATGCGGTAGTGGCCAGTAACTCGAACACTAAACCAAGACAGGACTTGGGGGTTGTCTCGCTGTCTTCAAGATAGTCTTCCTTAGCTGTTTTATCAGCTTTGTTGGAGACCAACAAGGATGTGTCACTATCCTGAACCTTATCTGCATTACTTCCTTTACCATTGCTTAATAAGGCACTCTTGCCCAATATTCTGTCAGCATTCTAAAAGAAGAAACAAGCAGACACATAACAAGTTTAGCATGTACTAGTATATGAAACTCATTTCGGTGAACCAGTTCATTAGTAAGGTGGACAGGATTAAACTACCAAGTCTTCTATTGCCAAGTACTAGTACATAATAAAAGCATCAAACAAACATATGTCTATGTCCTATGGTCACTGCATTGTCTTGCCAAATCAAAATAGAGACATGGTTCAAATCATATCACTTCAAGACAAAGCAGCAGTGAAAGAATACAAAGCGTGGGAAACTACACGGCACAACAAGATTTCAGATGGGTACCACGGGTCTATATGTACAACAACACTATTGGCTCTGTTGTGATGCTAGTAATGTGCATGATATGAAAGTCAACTGTATACACAATTGAAATTGAAATCAACAAAGCTATTGAAATCAACATACCTGCTGTGCCATTGGAGTTTCAATTGGATCCTTCAATTTAAAAATAAGTTCGTATCAGTAAATACAGTGATACAAGAGCAAAGCAATCATAGTTAAAAAAAAGGCGCGCCTAAGCGAGCGCTTAAGCGCGCCTAGGCTCTAGGCGTTGGCAAAACACATTGCGCATAACTACGCATAATCTGTGCATAACTGCGCATAAGCATGCGCTTTGGTCAGTAAATTGCAAGGCGGTGGCAAAACGCACAATTAACGCCTAGCACTTTTTTGATCTATGATAGCAATGGAATCTTAAATTAGAACAGTTGTTCTTCAGGTTTAGGCACTTGTTCTACATGAACAGAGTACAGTAAGACGCAAGAATAAAATAATTAAAAATAGAAAATGAGCTCATAGACCTTACCACATTCTTTGTTC
This sequence comes from Triticum timopheevii, assembly GCA_963921465.1. Taxonomy (NCBI): domain Eukaryota; kingdom Viridiplantae; phylum Streptophyta; class Magnoliopsida; order Poales; family Poaceae; genus Triticum; species Triticum timopheevii. The sequence goes on along the minus strand of OY997268.1, from coordinate 376,656,535 downwards.
GGGACCAGTACAGAACAAGGTGTTCCCAGTCATCATCCAGTAAATGTGTCTCAGAAGAACGTAAGGGAATTTGATGAGTTTCTTTGCCGGTGAAGTACGTTTTCTTCAGGTAATTCCGATACTGCCACCAAGCATTCTTGAAGATAGCAGAGGTATTAGCACAGGTTACCTCATCCTGAGTTTCCAAATCGGTCATTCTCAATAGAGAAAAATGGGAAAATTTGTTGTATTATAACTGAGGGAGTCCTGGACTAGGGGGTGTCCGGACAGCCGGACTATCATCGTCCGGCGGACTCCAAGACTATGAAGATACAAGATTGAAGACTTCGTCCCGTGTCCGGATGGGACTTTCCTTGGCGTGGAAGGCAAGCTTGGCGATACGGATATGTAGATCTCCTACCATTGTAACCGACTCTGTGTAACCCTAGCCCTCTCTGGTGTCTATATAAACTGGAGGGTTTTAGTCCGTAGGACACAACAACCATTACAACAATCATACCATAGGCAAGCTTCTAGGGTTTAGCCTCCTTGATCTCGTGGTAGATCCACTCTTGTACTACCCATATCATCAATATCAATCAAGCAGGAGTAGGTTTTTACCTCCATCGAGAGGGCCCGAACTTGGGTAAAAACATCGTGTCCCTTGTCTCTTGTTACCATCCGCCTAGACGCACAGTTCGGGACCCCCTACCCGAGATCCGTCGGTTTTGACACCGACATTGGTGCTTTCATTGAGAGTTCCTCTGTGCCATCACCGATAGCAAGGATGCCTCCTCCCGTCTTCAAGGACGGTATTTTCGCCAAAGGAGCCCTGGCCGCCGGCCAAACTATTCGGCTAGGTGGTTTTTCATGACCGCCTGTCCGGCCACCGCTTCGACAATGACCTCTCGGGTCATCAAAAGCAATCTTCACGCCAGCTCGGAATTTGCCGAGCGGCTGGATCCAATAGAGCTCTCGTCCGTAAACGAGCTCTTGGATTGCATCGCCGCCCTGGGAGTCGCTACAGACTACAATCAGATTGGGCTTAAAACCGATCTAAGAGAGATTAACTCTCCCAGGTCACCCACCATGTTGCAGTGGTAGAGGAACAACGCGGTGACTCTTCTCCTATATTGAAAATTAGTCATGTCCGGGCTGCCGAACCCTCCATGCCGGATTCCCGCGGAGGGACGGACTTCGACTAAGCACTGAAACTAAAGTCAGGCATTGGACCGGACTCGTTGGACAATGTTCCACTTTCCAAGCTTCCAAATTTGGAAACTTCTCGGCCCTTGAGCCTTGAGATGGGTAGGGTTCCGGACTCAATTCCACCCACCCGCCCAGACACATGCGATCTTTCTCTAATCCGGCAAGAGCCCGCTGAAACAGTACATCATTACTGGGCCAGATTCCTCCTGGTTATGGACAGGATAAAGAACTGCCGAGAGGAAAATGCAATCTCAATCTTTTGCAATAATTGCACGGACGAGGGAATCTTGAACGCCATCAGTTGTCGTGAAGTTACACGCTTCGCCGACCTGGCGTCCATAGTACGAAAGTACTGTGCGATGGAGAGTTTCCGGAAAACCGAAATTAGGTTTTGGGACAATCCGGCCCTGAATACAACCCCAGTCCGCAACAAAAGGGTGCATTACACTCAGGCACCGGGTACAAAAACCAAAAAGCAAAACCCCATAAAGGGCATGGAATCGTACTGGAGGGGTGGCTTAGCGGACCCTGTAAAATTCACAGTACAGAGGGCGCCACCCCAACACATAGCCTTCGAGCATGTTGGATATTACGGCAGGTGGCCAAAAGTGGCGAGGAGCTTCTAGCCCCGGGAAACCACTCCAACAATACCGGTACGGTATCAACAGTCTTTGAGACTTTCGCATCAAATAACATGCGGAAACGAACAATCCGCAGCCTCGCCGAAATCTACCAAGTAGCAACAACATATCCATGGAGTGATACAGCCATCACCTTCAACGCCAGCGATGAACCTAAATTCTGAACAGCCAGAGCACCAGCCGCACTGGTACTTAGCCCAATAGTGGACGGCTTTCGACTCACCAAGGTACTCATGGATGGCGGCAGCGGATTAAACCTCTTCTACGAGGAAACTCTTCAAAAAATGGAAATAGACTGGAGCCGCATTGAGCGAAACAACACAACCTTCAGAGGAATAATCCCTAGCCGGGAAGCGCGCTGCACCGGAAAAATCACATTCGATGTGGTGTTCGGCTCGCCGGACAACTACAGATCCGAAGAAGTCACGTTCCAAGTGGCCCCATTCAACAGCGGATATCACGCTATATTAGGACGAGAGGCATTCACAATTTTTCAAGTCGTACCCCACTACGGGTACATGAAGCTCAAAATGCCTGGGCCCGGCGGAATAATCACTCTCGTTAGTGATCTGGACATAGCACTCCGCGCCGAAAACAAGATAGCCGCATTAGCCCTGGAGGCACTATCCGAAGCCCTAGCGGCAGAAGAACTCACCGCGCTACGCTCTACGGTGAATAGGGACGATGTGATACTCGATAAGAGATCCAAGTCCACCTCCTTTAAACCAGCGAACGAAATCGTAAAATTCCAGGTCCATCCAATGGACCCGACAAAGACGGCCTCCATCGGGGCACAGTTGAACCCTGATGTAGACGCCGCACTGCGAGAATTCCTTCGGGAAAATTGGGACATCTTCGCCTGGCACCCTTCAGATATGCCGGGAATCCCACGCAGATTGGCAGAGCACAGCCTAAACATCCTCAAAGGATTCAAGCCAGTCAAACAGGCTCTTCGACGATTTTCCGAACCCAAAAGACAGGCAATGGGAGAAGAGCTAGCCAAACTATTGGAAGCTGGATTCATCAGAGACATCAAACATCCGGATTGGCTGGCAAACCTGGTAATGGTACCAAAGAAGGACAAATCCTGGCGCCTATGTGTCGATTTTAAAGACCTCAACAAGGCTTGCCCAAAGGATCCCTTCCCCTCCCTCGCATCGACCAGATAATCGATGCTACCTCAGGACACGATTCATTGTGCTTCCTTGACGCATACTCCGGCTACCATCAAATCAAGATGGCAGAAGCGGACCAAGCCGCAACGGCATTCATCACTCCATACGGACCATTCTGCTTCAACACGATGCCCTTCAGACTTAAAAACGCTGGCGCAACATATCAGTGCATGATTCAAACATGTCTGGCCACCCAGATCGGCAAAACAGTAGAGGCATACGTAGACGACGTAGTCGTCAAAACCAAACACGTCGAAACTCTAGTAGACGACTTGAGGCTCACATTCGAAAACCTCAGAGCATATGACATCAAGCTGAATCCGGAAAAATGCGTTTTCGGCATACCAGCCGGAAAGCTCTTGGGCTTCATTGTATCCGGCAGAGGAATCGAAGAGAACCCAGCCAAGATCCGAGCTCCGTCACAGCTGGATATCCCAAAGGACCTCAAACAAATACAAAAATTGACTGGATGCGTGGCAGCTCTAAGCCGCTTTATCTCCCGCCTAGGAAAAAGGCATTGCCACTCTACCGCCTCCTTAGGCGCACCGAACACTTCGAGTGGACGGATGCTGCCACCGCCGGACTCGAAGAAATAAAAGCCATATTGGCAACAAATCCGGTCCTGGCTGCGCCCAACCTGGGCGAACCAATGTTGTTATACATCGTGGCAACACATCAAGTTGTAAGCGCAGTACTCGTCATCGAACGAGAGACAGAAGGGCATAAATTCCCTCTTCAAAAACCAGTGTACTACGTATCCACGGTGTTAACCCCCTGCAAGTCCCGTTACCCGCACTATCAAAAGATAGCGTATGCGGTGTTCATGGCATCCCGGAAGCTCCGACACTACTTTCAAGAGTGTTCAATAACAGTGGCATCCGAAGTACCCCTCAACGACATCAGAAACAACTGCGACACGACGGGCAGGATTGCAAAATGGGCCATTGAGCTCTTACCATTCAATATAACTTACAAACCTCGGCGAGCTATAAAGTCACAAGTTTTGGCTGACTTTGTCGCTGAATGGACCGAAGCCGAACTCCCTAAAGAGTACGGCGCATACTCCAATTGGATTATGCACTTCGACGGCTCTAAAATGTTGGCCGGATTGGGGGCTGGCGTCGTATTGACGTCCCCAACTGGGGACACAGTCCAATACGTACTTCAGATAATGTACACGGACTCCAACAACGCAGCCGAATACGAGGCCCTTTTACATGGCCTCTGGATGGCAATCTCCATGGGCATTCAACGCCTAGAGGTGCGCGGGGATTCAAACCTTGCAATATCCCAAGTAAATGGAGACTTTGATGCCAAGGATCCGAAAATGGCAGCATATTGTAACGTTGTCCTAAAAATGTCAGCTCGGTTTGACGGACTTGAATTCCACCATGTAGCTAGGGATAATAACCAAGCGGCCGACGTATTGGCACGCATCAGCGCAAAACGTGACGCTGTCCCTCTAAACATCTTCCTGGAATGGCTGTTTAAGCCATCCGTACTATGGGAAGAGGAGTTCGGAAATAACAAACCGGAAGCAGCCGCACCAACCGACACAGAGCAATCTGACATAACCGGCGATTCAGCCGATGAAATAACACCTTCAGCCCACGACATAATGGCAGTAATCGTCCCGTGGACAGAGCCATTCCTAGCCTACTTGCTTAGGCAGGAACTTCCTGAAGACCAAAATGAGGCCCGCTGCATAGTCCGGCGATCTAAAGCCTACAAGGTCCATGAGGGAGAACTCTATAAGAAAAGCACAACCAGAGTCCTTCAAAGGTGTATCTCTGAAGAGGAAGGGCGAAACCTTCTGGCTGAAATTCATGCCGGACTAGGCGGACACCACGCAGCAGCTCGGGCCCTTGTAGGAAAGGCATTCCGTACAGGATTTTATTGGCCGACGGCCCGGGCAGATGCTCAGAACTTAGTCTGAAGATGCGTCGGTTGTCAGCTCTTTGCTAATCAGAGCCATATGCCACCCACCGCCCTCAAAACTATACCCATTACCTGGCCGTTTGCGGTCTGGGGGCTTGACATGGTTGGACCCCTTAAAGGGGGAACCCACAAGCAAAGGTACCTATTGGTCATGGTGGATAAATTCACCAAATGGATAGAGGCCAAGCCAGTTAAAACGGCAGAGTCCGGACCAGTGATAGACTTCATATCCGGGGTAGTACACCGTTATGGTGTCCCCCACAACATCATCACCGATAACGGAACGAACTTCACGGCTGACGAGGTTAAATCATGGTGCATAGATATGGGCATTAAGCTCGATTACGCTTTAGTCTATCATCCTCAAACCAACAGTCAAGTGGAACGAGCGAACGGTCTAATAATGATCGGCATCAAACCCAGACTAGTGCGGTCACTTACGAAATCTGACATGCACTGGGTAGAGGAGCTCGACTCCGTACTCTGGGGGCTGCGGACAACGCCCAACCGTACTACCGGATTCACACCATTTTTTATGGTATACGGTGCAGAGGCAGTTTTGCCCTGCGACATCATTCATGACTCACCTCAAGTGCGCATGTACGAAGAAAGAGAAGCCGAGCTGGATCGGCAGGACAGCTTGGACGCATTGGAGGAAGAACACGACATTGCCAAGGCTCGTTCCGCATTCTATCAGCAGCAGGGTCGAAGATATCAAAGCAGAGAAGTACGGGCCAAGACTTACAATGCTGGCGAACTAGTTCTACGCTTGCCGGACAAGAAAAAGGACAAACTCAAGCCCAAATGGGAGGGCCCTTTCATTATCGATCAAGTCCTGACCGGCAGAGCGTACCGTCTACGAAATGCGTCGGACAACCGACTCGAGCCGAACCCATGGAATGCAGTCCGCCTCCGAAGATTCTATGCCTAGCGCCGGACTAAGAGTTCGTCCCCTTCCCCCGTCCAAACTTTTACATTTCAGCTGTCTTTTGTTTCTCTTTCTTCTCTCAACCCTTTTTCTAAAAAGCCCTTAAAGGCCTACTTGCGCATTGTTCGCACACACTTGATGTGCCATCCGCAATCATTATACCTAGGGGCTTCTTTACCAGAAGCTTAATTATAAGGGCTTCATGCCCGGCACATGTGTCAAGCTTCCACATGTACCTTTTATTCACCATTATATGCATCGATATGACTTAAGTTTTGGCCAAGCTGGGTTGCCTGGCTCCTGTGCTTACCCCTACGTTCCCGATTGTTCGGCTAGGAGGTAAAGGGAGCACCTCTGCGATTGTTACTGCCGGGTCAGCCGGATGTGTACCTCAGACTGGGTGAAGCCGAAAGCTAGCGTTCTTAAGGGAATATTCGGTCGGTGACTTGAAAGATGATTTTTTTACCTACTTATTTATCTGCCCCCAGATGTTTTTCTGCTCTTTTCGCAATCCAGACATGCACTTTAGGGCATTCCTCCCAGGGAAAGGAACCCTTAACGGAACTATTCTCCCTAGAAGATGTTTCTTACTAACCATGTAATATAACATAACTAGTTGGGCACTTGTCTGATAAAGCACTAATGACCCCTACGCCTGGTCTCCATGCATACCCCGGTTGTTTCTTAACCGAGAAGGTATTCGGACACACTCCGGACTCTAGGGTCCCGAGGTTGAAGCGAAAAGGTCGGCAAAGACAAACAATCTACAATCCGGCTAGAAGGCATTTCACATGTCATTTTAAAATACATTGTCAAATCTACTGACTGTATTCCTCCTCAATCCCGTCTAACAGGCTGTCTAATTTACAGTCCCGTTGGGAAAATTTAGCGGCCAACTCTACTTGGCCGTATACTAAACTCATAGGGATCTCCTTCCCATCGGGCCCCACAGGTCCGACCTCGGCCATGTGGTTGGGATCCGCCTTCTTGTACCGCGTCTTCACCATGGCCCAAGCCTCCCTGGCACCTTGGCGGCAGGCCAAAATCTTCCATAAATGGAAGCGCTGCCGCACTCCCTGAAGCTTCTCGGCAAGCTCCCCAAGGCCCTCGGGTAGGGAGAGGGCTGGCCGTAAAGCCTGGACAACGCCGCTCATTGCCTGCCGAACTCGTTCGAGCAGCTGCAACAGCTCGGGAAGTTGATCACCCATTGATATGGGCATCTCCTCCGCAGGGCGACCTGTGAGTATACCTACAAGACATATTTTGTCAATTGACTTCCTCGCCGAACTCTTCTTTTCAAAGGAGTCCGCTCAAGCACTTACTATAGATGCCGCGACGAAGCCGCTCATTCTCCTTAATGGAGCCGGACAGCTCGGCCCGAACACCTTTCAGCTCTTCTCCGAGCTGGGCGTGGGCATCCTGGAGCTTGTTCCTTTCCTGCTGCACCTTATTCAGCACCCTCTCGCCGGCCTTCAGCTGGCGCAGTAGTTCTTGCCTATCCGAATCTTGTCCGGCAGCACCTGCAATGTCGTTATTAGACTTGCGCGCACGCCGCACACCACTTATCTTTTTAAAATAATGTGTTACCAGGAGGGGTCTCTGTGTTTCCTCCTGCGGCAGCAAGTGCGGCCTCGAGTTGGGCCTTGCACTCTTGCAGCTCCTGAGACAGTTGGGAATTCTTCTCCGTAAGATCCTGCGTTTCCAATGATCCTTAAATCAGTTAATATAACTACTTTAAGTCTCGGGGGCTACTGGCATATACAACTATTAAATTCTTTTACCCGTATGTCCTTTACATACTGCTCCGTGGCTATGGTCAAACCATCTTGAGCAGCACGGAGGTGCGCGTCCCCCGTGTTAAAGGCATTCAACGCCTCAGGGGAGAAGCATGCGTCACGAAAAACTGTCCGGCGGCGCCTGTGGTTCATGGCGCTCTCCACCTCAGACTTGGTGGCGGACAGTCTGTCGGCATCCTCCGTTGGAGGAGCATCTGGCTCGCGCCTTGCGCTCGCCTCCCCCTTCAGACCAGGTGCTGGAGCCTGGCTGGTAGAGGTTGGATTGGCAACCTCTACACCCACAGTCCGGCGGGCGCTTTTTCTCCTACAAAAGTCATGAGCACTCAAACGCCTCCTAGGAACATCGCTCTAAATAACAAACTGCAAGCTATACCTTTGCGGTGACGTTTTGATCCGCATCGCACTCCTCTTCCGCCTACTGGGCCGGACTGACTCCTGTTGGTCGGCCGCCGCGGGCTCGGCTTCCCGCCTTGGAGGCGCCTCCTGCAAAGCACCGTCGTATACGGTGGTCAGAAATGGGCAAGGAAGGAATAATGGTGTCAGGACTTCGGTCACAGTCACATGGGAAGCCGGATATAGTCCGGGGTAGTCAGCCGTAATGGCGACTAAAGCATTATCCATGCTGAGCTGGTGGAACACCCCATCGATTAGCTCCACCTTTATGTCCGGATCCTCTTTGGAGGCCGGATCCTGTGATCTCTCTGGATCCTCGGGTTGCGGAGCCGGACTAAGCATGCCCTCCACAACCCGGCGCAGCTCCTGCGCCGAAAACATAATATAAGAAACTTAAAACTTTGAAAGTATCGGTCGGGCACACAAAGTGTTCGCTTACCCAACGTCGAGGGTTATTCATGGAGAACTCATTCAACGGGCTCGTCTGGAGGAAATCCTCCCTCTCCCCCTTGTACAGGCCGGACAGGATCTCCGCCAGGTCTTCGGCCGATCCCGGCCCCTTGCGGCCATGACGGGTGGCATCGTCCTCCCCGTTGAAATCCCACATAGGGTGGCCCCTATACTGTAGCGGCTGCACCCCCCGCATAATGCACGTTGTCATGACTCCAATCATGGTCAACCCGGAATGGGCCAGTAACCTTATCCGGCCAATCAAATAATGGACGCTCTTGTCTTCCTCCAGCTGGGGGCTCCGTGGGCGCCAGCTGAGGCGCTTCTTCAAAGGAGCATTACTGAACTCCGGAAGGCCGATCCGAACAGGGTCCGGCAGCGGAGCGTCTTCTATATAAAACCATTCTGAAGGCCAGTCTTCGGACGCCTTCTTAGGGGTTCCGGATAGATATCCGGTCCCGGCGATGCGCCAAATTTCGGCACCGCCCACTTGATATATGGACCCCTCGTGAGAGCGGGGCACAAGGCAGAACAACCTCTTCCACAGTGCAAAATGGGGCTCAACGCCCAGGAATAGCTCGCAAAGAGCTACGTAACCCGCGATACGCAGGATAGAGGCGAGCGTAAGGTGATGGAGCTGGAGTCCGTAGAACTCCAGGAGCCCGCGGAGGAACGGATGTATAGGAAATCCGAGCCCCCTTATCAGATAGGGGACGAAGCATACCCGCTCCCCTTTGTTGGGATTTGGGTTATCCTCCGCTTGCTTCCTGCCTTGGTAGGTGGCCAACCCGGCTCGAACCGGAACCATGAAGGCCGGAGCGAGACATCCCTTCGCCTGGAGCGTCACCAGCTCATTGTGCGGGACAGAACATCTCCTCCAATCTCCTGGCGGAGGGCTGGGAGCGCGAGAAGAGGAGCCGCGTCGACGGTCCATAATGGAATGGATTCTTGGTCAGAAGTGCTCTGATGAGTACTCGCGGAAGCAAGATGGTGTGATTTGGATCTGAATTCTTGCCTCTCTTATAGGCAGATTATTTGCATAGCTAGGGGGTAAAACATAAAAGATGCCCTGGCTTTTCGCATTCATGCGACGCGTGGAAGATGGCCATTATTGGGCTTGGAAGCCAAGAAGTGCAACATTGATAAGGAAGCCGGACACTGTTCGGCAGGTACATGGAACTTAAGGGAGAACCCGCCTTGCAATGCCGAAGACTATAAACGCGCTGGACTTATCGTCATTGAAGCCTGGTTCGGGGGCTACTGAGGGAGTCCTGGACTAGGGGGTGTCCGGACAGCCGGACTATCATCGTCCGGCGGACTCCAAGACTATGAAGATACAAGATTGAGGACTTCGTCCCGTGTCCGGATGGGACTTTCCTTGGCGTGGAAGGCAAGCTTGGCGATACGGATATGTAGATCTCCTACCATTGTAACCGACTCTATGTAACCCTAGCACTCGCCGGTGTCTATATAAACCGAAGGGTTTTAGTCCGTAGGACACAACAACCATTACAACAATCAATCCATAGGCTAGCTTCTAGGGTTTAGCCTCCTTGATCTCGTGGTAGATCCACTCTTGTACTACCCATATCATCAATATCAATCAAGCAGGAGTAGGGTTTTACCTCCATCGAGAGGGCCCGAACCTGGGTAAAAACATCGTGTCCCTTGTCTCCTGTTACCATCCGCCTAGACGCACAGTTCGGGACCCCCTACCCGAGATCCGCCGGTTTTGACACCGACAATAACCATTATGGAGGTAGGATGTATGGGATGAAGCAAAGTAATTGCCATGAATAACATTACTTACACATAACTCCTGGACAAACACCTGCAACTGGCATTTTCCTTCATCTTCAGTATAATATTTCCAAGATGGGAAGATACGCACATACGATTTAACAACATCAAATGCGACAGATGCTAAACTACGACTGGCTGGTTGTGCTTCCTCCACAGGAATAGGCGTACTAACTGGTGGAGTTGGGGTTCGCCGTGATAGTACTGGCCTTTTGGGCACTGGAGCTGCCTTACTAACTGTTGTTGTTTGGGAGCTCTGTGGTGGAGATGGTGCTGTGTCAACAGGAACTGGGTTACTATCGGCTGGGGTTGGGGTTAGTGTGACGCCCCCGATTCAATCGTACACTAATCATGCACGCAAACGTGTACGATCAAGATCAAGGACTCACGGGAAGATATCACAACACAACTCTAAAAACATAAATGAGTCATACAAGCATCATATTACAAGCCAGGGGCCTCGAGGGCTCGAATAGAAGTGCTCGATCATAGAGGAGTCAGCGAAAGCAACAATATCTGAGTACAGACATAAGTTAAACAAGTTTGCCTTAAGAAGGCTAGCACAAATTGGGAAACAGATCGAAAGAGGCGCAGGCCTCCTGCCTGGGATCCTTCTAAACTACTCCTGGACGTCGTCAGCGGCCTGCATGTAGTAGTAGGCACCTCCAGTGTAGTAGTCGTCGTTGACGGTGGCGTCTGGCTCCTGGGCTCCAAAGTCTGGTTGCGGCATCCGGGAAGAAGAGGAAAACAGGGGGAAAGAGGGAACAAAGCAACCGTGAGTACTCATCCGAAGTACTCGCGAGCAAGGAGCTACACTACATATGCATGGGTATATGTGTAAGGAGGCCATATCAGTGGACTGAACTGCAGAATGCCTGAATAAGAGGGGGATAGCTAGTCCTATTGAAGACTACGCTTCTGGCAGCCTCCGTCTTGCAGCATGTAGAAGAGAGTAGATTGAAGTCCTCCAAGTAGCATCGCATAGCATAATCCGGGTTGTCTGTGGAACTTGTCTGGGTGTGTTTTATTAAGTATCACCGGGTTGTCTATGGAACTTGTCTGGGTGTGTTTTATTAACTATCCGGTTCTAGTTGTCATAACGTCAAGGTACAACTCCGGGTCGTCCTTTTACCGAGGGACACGGCTATTCGAATAGATGAACTTCCCTGCAGGGGTGCACCACATAACCCAACTCGCTCGATCCCATTTGGCCGGACACACTTTCCTGGGTCATGCCCGGCCTCGGAAGATCAACACGTCGCAGCCCCACCTAGGCACAACAGAGAGGTCAGCCCACCGGTCTAATCCTATGCGCGCAGGGGTCTGTGCCCATCGCCCATTGCACACCTGCACGTTGCGAGGGCGGCCAGAAGCAGACCTAGCAAGCTCCATTACAAAGGAAGTCACGTTACGTGGTCCAATCCGGCGCGCGCCGCTCCATCGCTGACGTCAAGAAGGCTTCGGCTGATACCACGACGTCGAGTACCTATAACTGTTCCCGCATAGTTGGTTAGTGCGTATAGGCCAGTAGCCAGACTCAGATCAAATACCAAGATCTCGTTAAGCGTGTTATTATGAAGCAACCGCGAACACCGACCAGGGCCAGGCCCACCTGTCTCCTAGGTGGTCTCAACCTGCCCTGTCGCTCTGCCACAAAGATCCACACAGAGGGCCGTCGGGACAAATGTCGTTTCAGGCCCCAATCCGTGAATCACTCGCGGGCACTCTTCGAGTGGACCCGACTTTAGTCACCATCTGTATTATGTTTATATGTATAGTATATACCCGTGATCACCTCCCAAGTGATCACGGCCCGATAGTATAGCAAGGCAGACTGACAAGAATGTAGGGCCAATGATGATAAACTAACATCCTATACTAGGTATTTAGGATTGCAGGTAAGGTATCAACAAATGTAGCAACAATGTTAGGCTATGCATCAGAATAGGATTAACGGAAAGCAGTAACATGCTACACTACTCTAATGCAAGCAGTATAGAGGAGAATAGGCGATATCTGGTGATCAAGGGGGGGGGGCTTCCTTGGTTGCTCTGGCAAGAAGGAGGGGTCATCAACTCCGTAGTCGAACTGGGCAGCAGTAGCGTCGGTCTCATAGTCTACCGGAGAGAAGAGGGGGAAGAAACAATAAATATATTGCAAACATAAGTAGGACGATGTAAGACATGACAATGCGCGGTGCTAGGTGTGCCCTAACGCGGTAGTAGGTGATACCGGCACAGGGGGAAACATCCGGGAAAGTATCCCCGGTGTTTTGCATTTTCGGACAGGTGAACCGGAGGGGGAAAGTTGCGTGTTCGCTATGCTAGAGATGTGTGGCGGACGAACGGGCTGCGTATTCAGATTCTTCTCGTCGTTCTGAGCAACTTTCATGTACAAAGTATTTTCATCCGAATTACAGATTACTTTTTAGGGTTTTTTTCATTTGTGCCACTAGTTGTGTCTCACTACTCAGTTTTGCCACTAGAAGTTACAACTACTCAAAAATGCCATCGTTCTGGGAGATGCTTGCTCAAAAATGCCATTAGATATCTAAAAAATGCCATCGTTCCATTAGATGTTTTCTTAAAAATGCCATTAGACATCGTTATTGTCTGGTCAAACCCGTTGACCATGTTATATGACAAAAATACCCCTAGACCCGCAAGTCAGTTCTCTCTATCTCACAATGATAAGTGTGGGCCCCACTTTTTAGGAGTAAGTAAGCAAATAAATTTACAGCAAAATAAGAATGTTGTTGGGATCAAGTGGGACCCACACTTTATTGTAGTGAGATAGAGGGAGAGATGACATGTTGTTCCATAGGTATTTGTGTCATTATAACATGAGAAATGAGATTTGAGCTGACAATCATGGTGTCCAGTGGCATTTTAAGCATGTGTCTCACAAAGCGATGGCATTTTTAAGTAGTTGAAATTTCTAGTGGCAAAATTGAGTAGTGAGACACAACTAGTGGCATAAACGACAAAAACCCTTTTTTATATTAATTTTCAAAGTTTTAATTCATTTTCTAATTTATTTTAATTCGAATTAAACCAGAATATTCTTCTGTCACCTAGTGTCACTCTAGCCAGAGTGCATGACCGTGGGCCAGGGGAGTGCTGAGTCAGCAACCCAGTCAGCGTTTGAGTGGGTCTACTTTGACTAGTCAAAGGGTCAGGTGGGACCCTTCTGTCAGTGTCACAAGTATTTAAAGATTGCTTTTAAACGGTTTATTTAGAGGTGGGGGGCACTGTCATAGTCGTATCAAATAACAGGGTTACTTAGTTTGGTTAACAGGGGCATTCACCTAATCTAATTAGGTGGGACCCATTTGTCATTTGCTAACAGGCTTAATTAGCATTAATTTAATACTACTAAACTAAACCTACTACTTTTTTTCGAGGGTACGCAAATTGCGTACCTTAGCTTTATAGAAGGAGAGAAATAAGACATACAACAACGTCTACCATTCGCTGCGGAGAACGAAGGCGACCAACTCCACACCCGGTTCGAACAAGGACAACCAAACACAACAACATGGCTATGACACAAACAGCCTAGCCAACACCGAGCCCCTTGCCGCGTCTCGACCGACACTAAAGACATCCGAAGAACAGCAAATCCAGCTTCCTTGGAGTAGCCAGCGACGATCGTACATGGCGCCGAAGGAGAAAGATCCGCGTAGCGGTGAACACCGGAGGAGCGCATCATTGGACCGCGAGTCTCCCAGCACAATGCTCCCAACAGAGTAACAACCTCAAAGACGTTGCCATCATGCCGATCCTACGAATCAAGGCTTTCGCCCCGGAGACAGCTGCCGAAATGAGGTCGCGAGGAAGATGGCGTTGCACTCGGCGAAGCCTTCAAGAAGGGGAACGACACCCACAGGCGCCATCAACGCCGGTCCGGCCAAAAACCGAACAGGATTTTCATCCGTAGCTCTGCACATCTCCAAGTCTCCAAGATCCCGGCCAGTCCCGATCAGATGATTCACACCGCCGTCACCGCAACAACTTGCCATCGAAGCCCCCCCTCACTGCCGAGAGGACACGCCTAAAGCCATCGCCTTCAACATCGACTAGGAGCCGCAACATCCACTGAGTGGTGCAAAGCCAGTTCCGCCATGGTGGCCTTCACCCACGCCAGGGGCTGCCACCAGAATGGATCCGACCAGCACCTCCGACCATCCTCCAGCACCCGCACCGCTGAGGCATCGCCGCACGCCACAGTAGCAACCGAACGCCCGCTTCCCGCCAAGACCCTTCCTGGCAAGGCCTCACAGCGCCGCCGCCGCCATGGCTGCGCTCGCACCGCCTCCACTGCCAGTGCTGGTGCACCACCTGCATCCTCCATCCTGATACGATCCACGCAAGGATCCAGAGATAACCGCCGCACCCCCTGCCGTGAGCACCTCAAGGACGCCGGCCAGCGCTAAAACCGCACCAAATCCGGACCGAGATCCTCGAATCCACGGATCGGCCCGCTCGGAACTGGCCAGGCACGAACTCCCCTGCGGCGAGTAGCACCAACCCGCATCCGATCTGCACACTCCACCGCGACGCGCCGCCGCCAGGCCGCCGCGACGCCCCGCACCACCTCCGGCCAGGGCGCATCTCCACCGCGTCGGCCACGACGCCAGGCTGGAGAAGCGGTCCCGCCGGCCTACACACGCAACGCGCCGCTGCCAGACCGCCGCGACGCCCCGCACCACCTCCCGCCAGCACGCATCCACCTGTCGCGCCGGCCACCGAGATCCGCCGCCAGGCCGAAGAAGCGGTCCCCCGCGACCACCGCTCCAGGCGAGGGCAAGAAGAATCCCGCCGCCGCCGGCACCACACGGGCTTTGCCCGGCGGCGCCCGCCGGCGGCGGCGGCGGGGAGGGGGAAGGGAGGGAGGATGGGGCCTGCGGCGGGGTTAGGGCACCCGAGTCGCCCGCGGGAGGGCGACGCGGGGCAGACTAAACCTACTACTACTAGTAGTAAACAAGGGCCGGCCGTTCGTGCGAGAGACACAGCCAGCGTTGTGCTCACACATGCACACAAGCACGGCGGCCAGAGTCGGTCGACGCTAGGAGGCACGGAGCTGGGAGCAACAACCCGCGGCTAGCGCAGGGAGCGGCGGTCGAGGGTGAGCGGCGCACGGACACCGGCGCCAGTGGCGCAGCAGGCGGGAGCAGCAGCAGTTAAGCATGAGTAGCACAGCCAGCAGCAGATCAGCAGTAGCAGGCGGGCGCAGCAGGGGAGTGCGGCAGCGAACGGCCGCGGACGCGCGCGGTGCACAGGGCCCGCGCGGACAAGGCAGCAGGCGAGTGCGGGGCATGGCCAGGGTGCGGCGGATGAGCATGGTTGCGGGCATGGAGCTTCGGGCACGACGGGACGAGCAGTCTACAGCGTCAGATCGAAGAGGAAAAAAAAGGGGAGATGGAGGAGAAGCTCACAATGAGCTCGATGGTAAGGTCGGGGAGGTCGGGGTGGACCGGAGTGGCGGGAATCAACGACGGACGACGACGATGTACAAGATGAAGATGGTGGCGATGGCGAGTGTACGGGCCTTCCCCACTCAATTCGGTCCTCGGGACGGACGAAGTGGACCGTGGCGGTCCTTCTGGGCGTCTTCTCACGGCGCGGGGAACACGGTGGTCGCGGCCATGGCGACGGCATCGGCGGCACGCGGGGAGAAGGGAGAGAGAGAGAGAGCGAAAGGGGGAGTGGATGAGGAGGAGCGCAATGGCAAGTGGGAGGGGATGAGGGGAGCCCGAG
Source organism: Triticum timopheevii (assembly GCA_963921465.1). Taxonomy (NCBI): domain Eukaryota; kingdom Viridiplantae; phylum Streptophyta; class Magnoliopsida; order Poales; family Poaceae; genus Triticum; species Triticum timopheevii. The sequence continues at coordinate 376,640,467 of OY997268.1, read as the reverse complement.
GTGTGAGGGGATCTTATCCCCTCGCCCACGACCACGGCAAGGCGGTTGGGGGTAACCATGCCCCTGTAGCGACCGCACCACGGGAACAGGAGAAGAAGCAGACCGGTGGGGGTAGGTGGGCTGGCGCGGGTGGGGGTGGGCCGAGGCCTGGAGGAGTCAGGGGAATTTTCCTTTTATTTTGCCTTTTTATAAATTGCAAAACTAAAAGAGTTTTGATAGAAAAGAGACTTGTCAACTAAAGCAAGCACATTAATTCTAAGAGTCGCAAAAAGTTTAAGGCCGAAAGTAGTTGTCTAACTATTTTTAGAGATTTAAAAATGCCAATTTTAAATGCTGCTGGATCACTAAATAATTTCCAGGGGCACTTTCGAAACCCAAAAGAGGTTGGTCCAACATGACAATTATCCAGGGATTATTTGCCACACTTTGAACATTTTAGTTTTCATGTTTGGCAGATTGGAATTTTTGACTTTAAATTTTGAGTTTGAATTTGAATCATGATTTGGATCAAGTGAGGATTAACAACAGTAATGTGATGACATGGCACCATTAGCAGAGGTTCACTGTAGCTTAATTATCCGGGCGTCACAATTCTCCTCCACTACAAGAAATCTCGTCCCGAGATTTAAGCGGTGGAGTAAGGGGGGAAAGGTGTTGGTAGCGAAAAACCTAACGAGTCTTCTCGGTCTTGGTTGCTCTTCTCGAAGAGGTTGGTCCATTACATGGATGTCTTCATTTCTCTGCTTCAGGTCATCATGATGAAGTCATCATCCTTTCTTTGGACATTTCATCGTACTTACGAAAGAATAAGGGAGTATACCGGAAAAATGGAACTCTGCACGATTGCTTATTCAGTAGATAACCATTAGGGAAGGTGGCGAAAAGTAACTCTTGAATTGAAACTTAAGAAATTATCGAGAGCAAAGTAAGAAGGTGCAAAGTAGAAGTTTCAAGTGCATAGGCAATCGTTCGTTGCCTGATACGAAATGTGAAAGGGGTTCAGAGCAATGGGAATAAGTATTGCGTCCGATACCAGAATAGATCACTAGGCAGGTGGCCCGTGAACCACATACAAAGTCAAGCCCTATGAATAACTTTGGCAACAGGGTGTACAAGAGAGTCAGGTTTCGATCATGTGGAACTGTGGGTTATGGGCCCACCATGTGCTTTAAAGTAGAAAGGGGGGCAGACATCTTGCACGGTAACGATAGCAAGGCATGTCAGAGGCTAGCCTGTCAGTTATGTCGGCAACAACATCAATACCAAGGTTGAGGGACGAAGAGAACCATTTTCCTGCTCGTTAGGACGAGGCGGACCAATAGGCAAAGTTCTCGTCCATCGGTGGTTACCGGAATGTTATCAACAATAGCAACAGGCTCTTACTGACAGAGTTGTACACCGAGATGTTTGCACAAGCAGGGAATTATTATTGCTTATATCATATAGATCATAGAAAGGGTTTAAACAAACCAATGGATAGGGAAAATGTCTATCAGATTTAGTTAGAGCAATGGAAAGAAAAATGTGTTTAGATACATATTTCAAGGGTATATCCTTCCCAAGGACAAGCAGAGCATGATATCCATGAAAGGATATAATGTAGAAAACTCTTTAGGTACAGGAGAGAATTTTCATGACATTACCCATACAACGGTGTTTGGATAATTGATAAGGGAATTTTAGCATTGTGCTTCAAATGTTCTTATTGAAAATCTGAGTACCAAAAACATGCTTCGAGATAGCATTAACACGATCTTCAAGTAAAGGTCAGACTCTGGATACACGAAGGATTCATCAGGAACAACTTATAGAATAAGTCTTACAATTTCCTCATGGAAGAATGGTTAACCTTGCTAAAAAGGAAACTATAACAATATGTCCTCCGGCCAGATGTGCTAGGATGGCATCACCTTACTGAGCCATGTAAGGACCAATGTTATGACTCTTGGAAAAATGTTCTAACCATCATATATGACCAAGTTTCAATTCTGATTGGGGTCAGGATACCTCAGACTCAGGATGCCTGAGAAGAAAAGGTGCAACACAAATTGACAAGAAGACATTGTAGGATTCTCGGGAAATGAACTATGAAAGCGAGTTCTGAAACAAGAGTTCATCATTAAACCAAGGAGAGGAGGAGGGTGGCTGATGGATTCAGCGACATAGCATCGAGATTTCCAAAAAGATGGATTTCCACACTTATGTGAACAAGGAGATAACATTTGTCATATCAAATGATATAATGATGTATGCTCAAGGAAAAACATACACAATTAAACATTGGTTGAAAGGTGCACCCGAAATATGGGCTTAGGTAGTATGATCAATGTTAGAATGGTGATTTGATAACCAATCGTCAAAGAATGAAATGTCGACCATTAACTTCAAAGCAATAGGGTTGCTAGAAGTTTTAGAATCCGAACAACACAGTTCACCTGTTGGTATCCTGGTTAGAATCAACACGGGAACCTAGAAACGAATGGAGATGGCGAGAAGTATTACTATATCAGGAATTCTTAAGAGGTGGAGCAATCCTCACAACATCCTTTACATGAAGGACAGTAATAGTTCAAGGTAGAACATAACATAAGCTGGATGGGAAGGATCTCCATAACATGATCAAGTCTGAAATGGAAGGGGGGGGGGGGCAATAACGTTGCCGATGATAACACAAACCATCGAGGGGCAAGGAGGTATTTCTCATCAAGAATTTTATAGATATCTTGGAAGAGCTCAGAATGTTGATGATGACCACGACACAATTGTCGAGAGATTTCATGAAGATGTAATCGATCGGCGATGACATCAAGTCAAAGGAATGATGAAGTGGAAGGTTATTGGAACCACGGGTATGGCACAAACTCGAAATCAAGCTTGCTGTTCAAGGCGAAATGATACGACGAGGAAGATCGTCATAAGGTTATCTCAACGTCGAAAATTGTGCTCCGAGAAGAAGGACCAGACATCACGGTTAAATTTTAGCACAAATTGATATAGCCGATCAGGCTAGGAATGACGTCATGAAGTATTAAACTTCTCAACCACAAAGTACTAGAAGTACTGAATCACAGGGGTGATTCGATTCACTAATCGGTGTTCTCGGTTGACGACAACCCAGAACCCGTGGAGTCACTATGACAGGGAAGGTACTACTTCATCAGAAATTCATAAGATACCATGGGGGTAATACAAGAAGGCATATCAAAATAGAGGTTGGGCAGGCGTATTGATCTGTAGAAGGCAAGTACTCTAACATGTCCGAGAAATGGAATCAAGAAGAAAATATGGTCAGAACCATGGTTGCAAAAGACCAATTCCCATATATAAGATGAACTTATACCAAAGAGGGTTTAAGAGGAGCATCCATGACAAGATCAGCATCGTGTCCATGGGCATGAACGCAAGGTTCAAGGTCGACTCCCACTTCTCCAATACACAACTTCTCATTTACTGCTCTCGGTTAAGAATGTTTCGAGTTTGAAAGTTTAACTGGCGGAATACCAGAAGGTTATGACCCATGAAGACTTTTGGGTTCACACAAATTAAGGAAGGTATATGTTCAACCCATCAGGGCATCTTAGAAACATATACCACAACTCCAGGAGTAATTCATACAAGCTTGAAAGCAGCACCTGGTTGAGAAAGCAGAGGATACAATTTACCCAAGGCATTATGTATCCGAGGACGGCTTAGAAGATTACTGAATACGAAGGACGCTGTCAGATAAAATCCAACAAAGTATCTGACGGTCCATAACAGTGTTAATGTGAGTACCGGCACAATCAAAGGAAGAAACAATGCAAAGGCATTGGATTATAGAAACAACTGTCTAATTCAAAGTCCAGATGCAAAGAAATTTATGATTTCCAAATCAAGGGATCAGAAGCAAACGCTCTGATTAAGGATGGATAACTTGAGTAAGCTTAGGGGTACAAACGACGACAATTTGATTGGTCAAGATCCAGCTCATGTTAAAAATGACGTCTGAGCCGGAAGGATGAATTCTAGGATATGATTGAGGATTGCCAGCATTCGCAACATATTGAATCAATGGACTCAAAATGATATTGACAAAGGATGCCAATAAGATTACCAGACTTATGGAATTAATCATAATGCTAGTAAGCAAGAATTTCAAGAACAATAGGCTGTTGAGGATTTTCGAAAGATCGAATAGCATTCCAATTTTTTTTGTGAAACACATGATCAACTTTGGGCGAACGGATACTCGGCAAGCGCGAGTAATTAACCGTAGGGGTATTCATACAGCAAGGAACTGTAGGGTAGTAAGCATAAAGAATTATCGGAATATCGGAGAGTATTTCAGGACATCTTGTAATAACAAGAGCAACTGGGGATGACAATATGAACGACAGGTGTAAGTAGTTATCCAGAGGGAATTATCGATGGAAGTGAATTGCAAAAGCGATGGCACATAGCCCCGAGAGCACATTGTAGAGTATTTTCGGAAACTTCTGGTGCAGCAGGCGGTCATCGGTAACACGGGGCTCTCCGGGTGGAAGTGATCACGAGATCCTAATGTTAGAGTTAATAAAATTCATTTAACTCGAATAGAAGAGAGATTAGAGTCCGAGAGTATAGACGAGGAGTAAAAGATCCTAATACCACCCAATGGCGACGTGGGCCCGTAAGCCGCACAGCCATGTTAGTAAAAGTTTTTCAATGACTAGACTCGACTTCGGCCAAAGAGTTGGAAAGGGGGATTTCTACAGGCAGTCGGCTCTGATACCAACTTGTGACGCCCCCGATTCAATCGTACACTAATCATGCACGCAAACGTGTACGATCAAGATCAAGGACTCACGGGAAGATATCACAACACAACTCTAAAAACATAAATGAGTTATACAAGCATCATATTACAAGCCAGGGGCCTCAAGGGCTCGAATACAAGTGCTCGATCATAGACGAGTTAGCGGAAGCAACAATATCTGAGTACAGACATAAGTTAAACAATTTTACCTTAAGAAGGCTAGCACAAACTGGGAAACAGATCGAAAGAGGCGCAGGCCTCCTGCCTGGGATCCTCCTAAACTACTCCTGGACGTCGTCAGCGGCCTGCATGTAGTAGTAGGAACCTCCAGTGTAGTAGTCGTCGTCGACGGTGGCGTCTGGCTCCTGGGCTCCAAAGTCTGGTTGCGGCATCCAGGAAGAAGAGGAAAACAGGGGAAAAGAGGGAACAAAGCAACCGTGAGTACTCATCCGAAGTACTCGCAAGCAAGGAGCTACACTACATATGCATGGGTATATGTGTAAGGAGGCCATATCTGTGGACTGAACTGCAGAATGCCTGAATAAGAGGGGGATAGCTAGTCCTATCGAAGACTACGCTTCTGGCAGCCTCCGTCTTGCAGCATGTAGAAGAGAGTAGATTGAAGTCCTCCAAGTAGCATCGCATAGCATAATCCTACCCGGCGATCCTCTCCTCGTTGCCCTGTGGAAAAGCGATCACCGGGTTGTCTGTGGAACTTGTCTGGGTGTGTTTTATTAAGTATCCGGTTCTAGTTGTCATAAGGTCAAGGTACAACTCCGGGTCGTCCTTTTACCGAGGGACACAGCTATTCGAATAGATTAACTTCCCTGCAGGGGTGCACTACATAACCCAACACGCTCGATCCCATTTGGCCGGACACACTTTCCTGGGTCATACCCGGCCTCGGAAGATCAACACGTCGCAGCCCCACCTAGGCACAACAGAGAGGTCAACCCGCCAGTCTAAATCCTATGCGCGCAAGGGTCTGGGCCCATCGCCCATTGCACACCTGCACATTGCGAGGGCGGCCGGAAGCAGACCTAGCAACCTCCATTACAAAGGAAGTCACGTTACGCGGTCCAATCCGGCACGCGCCGCTCCGTCGCTGACGTCAAGAAGGCTTTGGTTGATACCACGACGTCGAGTGCCCATAACTGTTCCCGCGTAGTTGGTTAGTGCGTATAGGCCAGTAGCCAGACTCAGATCAAATACCAAGATCTTGTTAAGCGTGTTATTATGAAGCAACCGCGAACGCCGACCAGGGCCAGGCCCACCTGTCTCCTAGGTGGTCTCAACCTGCCCTGTCGCTCCGCCACAAAGATCCACACAGAGGGCCGTCGGGACAAAGGTCCTTTCAGCCCCCAATCCGTAAATCACTCGCGGGTACTCTTCGAGCGGACCCGGCTTTAGTCACCATCTGTAGTATGTTTATATGTATAGTATATACCCATGATCACCTCCCAAGTGATCACGACCCGATAGTATAGCAAGGCAGACTGACAAGAATGTAGGGCCAATGATGATAAACTAGCATCCTATACTAAGTATTTAGGATTGCAGGTAAGGTATCAACAGATGTAGCAACAATGTCAGGCTATGCATCAGAATAGGATTAACGGAAAGCAGTAACATGCTATACTACTCTAATGCAAGCAGTATAGAGGAGAATAGGCGATATCTGGTGATCAAGGGGGGGGGGGGGGCTTCCCTGGTTGCTCTGGCAAGAAGGAGGGGTCATCAACTCCGTAGTCGAACTGAGCAGCAGTAGCGTCGGTCTCGTAGTCTACCGGAGAGAAGAGGGGGAAGAAAAAATAAATATATTGAAAACATAAGAAGGACGATGTAAGACATGAGAATGCGCGGTGCTAGGTGTGTCCTAACACGGTAGTAGGTGATACCGGCACAGGGGGAAACATCCGAGAAAGTATCCCCGGTGTTTCGCATTTTCGGACAGGTGAACCGGAGGGGGAAAGTTGCGTGTTCGCTATGCTAGGAATGTGTGGCGGACGAACGGGCTGCGTATTCGGATTCGTCTCGTCGTTCTGAGCAACTTTCATGTACAAAGTATTTTCATCCGAATTACGGATTATTTTATATTAATTTTCAAAGTTTTAATTCATTTTCTAATTTATTTTAATTCGAATTAAACCAGAATATTCTTCTGTCACCTAGTGTCACTCTAGCCAGAGTGCATGACCGTGGGCCAGGGGAGTGCTGAGTCAGCAACCCAGTCAGCGTTTGACTGGGTCTACTTTGACTAGTCAAAGGGTCAGGTGGGACCCTTCTGTCAGTGTCACAAGTATTTAAAGATTGCTTTTAAACGGTTTATTTAGAGGTGGGGGGCACTGTTATAGTCGTATCAAATAACAGGGTTACTTTGTTTGGTTAACAGGGGCATTCACCTAATCTAATTAGGTGGGACCCATTTGTCATTTGCTAACAGGCTTAATTAGCATTAATTTAATACTACTAAACTAAACCTTCTACTACTACTAGTAAACAAGGGCCGGCCGTTCGTGCGAGAGACACAGCCAGCGTTGTGCTCACACATGCACACAAGCATGGCGGCCAGAGCCGGCCGACGCTATGAGGCACGGAGCTGGGAGCAACGACCCGCGACTAGCGCAGGGAGCGGCGGTCGACGGTGAGCGGCGCGCGGACACCGGCGCCAGCGGTGCAGCAGGCGCAGGGCCGGCCCTGAGGGGGGGGCAGGGGGGCGGCCGCCCCGGGCCCCCAGGGTGAAGGGGCCCCCAAATATGTATGTATTTCTTTGCATCAGGCGATGGCTGCAGTAAAAAAAATCATATGGGGCAGGCCCATCGCCCAAGTAGTAGCAGCTATCGTAGAAGTAGATTGAATCAGAATGTCTAATACATTGCCGTAACTCACGCATTGACTAGCGGGATTCAGAAACACACGCACGCATCGCCAATTCGCCATCATGCACGCAGCAGGCGCCGCCTTCTCGTCTCACTACCAGATTGTGGCAGATGAACCGGGAGAGCTTTCACAAGGAGGAGATCCGGAGGTCATGCGATGCTGTGCGCACCAGATATCAGCGGCAGATCGGTGCTGCTGTGTGTCGTTAGGTGAGTATTCCTGGCCGATTACCCGAAAAAAAGAGTATTCCCGCCGATAGAATCTTTCACTGTTTGTACAATTAATCGTTCTGGTTCTGCGGTTTAATACTGATGTTCATGTGTTGCTATATACTCCCTCTGGCGTTATAGTATGGGACGGAGGGAGTAGATCTCAAGCGAAGAATGATATTCTGCATGCTGGTCATGGCGGTTACTTTATAGAAGAACTGATCAATGACGGCATAATTGGGTACTTAACTCTTGATTTAATCATTTGCATAAGTAGGTCGGAGTAACTTTGCACTATCACCGCACCATAGATTGAATTTTTTAGAAACATAAAGGTGTTTAAGCATTGAAAAAATGAAGACATATTTAGCTCATCACTCGTATGGATTTGATCTTCTATCTAATTTCTCATATACCCCTATTTGTCGTAACAGACTTATCATTGTCATTACAAGAACTGAAAATGAGAATCCAACTATGCATTTTGAATGCAATTTTTTAATGATTATTCCCTGAATCTTCTGTCCCCTTTGATACCTAAAATAATATACTCCTAAGGTGTAATTCAAACATGACATTAAACAAGACTTTGTATCACGCACCGTTGTCTACTTTCTTTATAGCCCAATTATTTTGATGTTTATATGGAGAAGGCCCCCGGTTTTAGTTTCGCCCCGGGCCACCGAAATCTCAGGACCGGCCCTGAGGCGGGAGCAGCAGCAGTTAAGCATGAGCAGCACAGCCAGCAGCAGATCAGCAGTAGCAGGCGGGCGCAGCAGGGGAGTGCGGCAGCGAACGGCCGCGGACGCGTGCGGTGCACAAGGCCCGGGCGGACAAGGCAGCAGGCGAGTGCGGGGCATGGCAAGGGCGCGGCGGACGAGCATGGCTGTGGGCATGGAGCTTCGGGCAAGACGGGACGAGCAGTCTACGGCGTCAGATCGAAGAGGAAAAAAGGGGAGATGGAGGAGAAGCTCACAGCGAGCTCGATGGTGAGGTCGGGGAGGTCGGGGTGGACCGGAGTGGCGGGAATCGACGGCGGACGACGACGATGTACAAGATGAAGATGGTGGCAATGGCGAGTGTACGGGCCTTCCCCAATCGTTTCGGTCCTCAGAATGGACGAAGTGGACCGTGGCGGTCCTTCTGGGCGTCTTCTCGCGGCGCGGGGAGCACGGTGGTCGCGGCCATGGCGACGGCAGCGGCGGCACGCGGGAAGAAGGGAGATAGAGAGCGAGGGAAAGGGGGAGTGGATGAGGAGGAGCGCCAGGGCAAGTGGGAGGGGATGAGGGGAGCCCGAGGCGTCGGGGGATCTTATCCCCTCGCCCACGACGCCGGCAAGGCGGTCGGGGGCAACCATGCCCCTGTAGCGACCGCACCACGGGAACAGGAGAAGAAGGAGACCGGTGGGGGTAGGTGGGCTGGCTCGGGTGGGGGTGGGCCGAGGCCTGGAGGAGTCAGGGGAGTTTTCCTTTTATTTTGCCTTTTTATAAATTGCAAAACTAAAAGAGTTTTGATAGAAAAGAGACTTGTCAACTAAAGCGAGCACATTAATTCTAAGAGTCGCAAAAAGTTTAAGGCCGAAAGTAGTTGTTTAACTATTTTTAGAGATTTAAAAATGCCAATTTTAAATGCTGCTTGATCACTAAATAATTTCTAGGGGCACTTTCGGAACCCAAAAGAGGTTGGTTCCAACATGACAATTATCCAGGGATTATTTGCCACACTTTGAACATTTTAGTGTTCATGTTTGGCAAATTGGAATTTTTGACTTTAAATTTTGAGTTTGAATTTGAATCATGATTTGGACCAAGTGAGGATTAACAACAGTAATGTGATGACATGGCACCATTAGCAGAGGTTCACTGTAGCTTAATTATCCGGGCGTCACAGTTAGATTGGGTGAAGCTGGTTCTCTGTCCATCGCAGTAGGGGTACAATCTGCGAGAATTTGAGTTATGTGTGGTAGGGCTGGTTCTTGTGCACGTACAACCGGGGTGCTATCTCCACCAAGAGGTAGCACTGTTTTATTTGAAGACCGTGTTTTTATTCCGCTAGATACTGGCATCACCCGCTCCAATTCAAATGGCTGATAAACAGGAAACATAGTTGAATGTACAGACATTGTATGAGAGACAGATGCAATAGATAGTGTGGAAAAAAGAGGGCATGAAATAGTTGACATGTATATTGTTTAACTAAAATGGATAGCATGACATAATTTCACATATATGATGTCTATCTAAACTGGATAGCATAGCATAACATAACTCAAAGATATGATGAATAACTAAAAAGGATTGCATGACATAATTCACCTACATGTTATCTAAGTAATCAGGATCGCATCATTTAATTCACATATGTGATTTATATGCTAAACAGAGGGCATTTGATATGACGTCTGAACTAGGAACATGGTGTTGAATATTATGTATATGATGTCTAAACTATGCAATGCAAGACACCGTATGCATGATAAGAGCATTATAACCGTGCCAAGTTAGAGCTTATACCTCAGTGGGGGAATAGGACTGGTCATCTGTCTCTGAATCCATCTCTGAGGAGCTATCGGGACCCAACAAAAGATCTGCTTCGACAGGTAGCACTGTCTGCTCTGAAGGCCTTGTTTTCACTCCAGATTTTTCCATCTCCCACCCAAATGCCTGATTCACAGGAAGAGTAATTTAATGTACAAACATTGTCGACAAATGGAAATGTAATGAAGAAAAGGATGGGCAAGATATCATTCAAATATATGATGCCTGGTTAAATAGGATGGAATTGCACATTTCACATATATTATGGCTGGCTAAAAGACATGAGACTGCATAATTCCCATATATGATATAGAAACTAAACAGGTGGCATTACAGAACATGTCTAAACTAAGCAGATGACATATATGATGTCAAAAGTAGGCACTGCAAGGCAACATATGCATGATATGACTAACATCATCATGCCAAGGTAGAGAAAACACCTTGGGGGGTAAATAGGAGTGGTCAGCGGCGTCTGAATACGCCTCAGAACAGATATCTTCCTCTGGATTACAATCTGGATAGGGGTGGGGAGGGTTTGCCATTGAACACACCATGGAGCGATGTCTGCATGACATTGTATTGCTGTGTAAAACTCTTCTCTTTTTCTCTACATGTTCAGCATGACTGTGTACAATATCTGACATGCATACGAAAAAAATATGGTGAGATTATGTAAGGAGAGCATGCAAAAATTTAGAGTGATGGTAACAACCAGTGGATCAACGTTTTTTCGTTGAACCAAAATAGCCCTAATGGATCGACGTGAATGTATAGTAATAAGTGATGCAACAAGTGTACAACCTCTTTGCCGTAGCCGTGTCGACCTCAGCATCATTGGGTTGGTCGCTGAAGCAGTTGAGGCAGAGGTGGCTGTCGAAGGTGTGGAGGAAGATCTGAGGAATCTGTAGACGGCGTCCAGGGCACTTCTCTGTTGTGATGGATCATTCTGTTGTTGGAGCCGCTCTGGTGAGCCGTAAGACGTCAAGGCTGAAGCAGCACAAGACAGACATCGTCAATCTCAACTGGGATTCTAATAGCATCTCCAATAGATGATGAAAAATGGATGTAAAATTAACATCACCAAAAACCACCTGACTACAACAGATGAGGTAAAAACTGTTGACTCTGAACTTAACTTTCGAAACTGAAATTTACTGTTGAATCTGAATGCTACTGTTGAAACTGAATGCAATGGTAGCAGAGAGGCACTTGACATGTAGTTTAGGGAGGGCCTGCAGTTCATCTTCAACCTGCACACCCCTGAGCCGCCTGCCACCACCGGCCGAACCGCCGGCACCAGCGCCACCTCGCTGCCCCGAAACAACTCGCCACCGCCGCCCCGGCCAGCCCTCTAGGCCCCCCGCCCCCACCCACCCTGAACCCTAAGATAGATAGTGGGGTACCTCTCCGGCGAGCCCCCATCCCCGCTGCGGGTGGTTCTTCCTTAACTCCGGCGAGCCCCCCCCCCCCCCCCAACCCCTGAAAATCGACTGACCCAAAAGTCGATTCAGTCGACTAAAGTGTGGCTTAATCGGAGCAGAGCAGCAGCACGAGCGAGGGAGAGAGCAGCAGCAGCAGCAGCAGCTAGGCGAGCGAACGATCGAGCGAGAGCCGGAGCAGCAGCAGCAGCGCGAGCGAGCGAGCGAGAGCCGGAGTAGCAGCAGCAGATCCGGCTGGTATGGACGCCGTCGCCGAAGGGGCCTCGCACTGGGGGAGAGCCGCCGTGGAGATGTCGCCCGCGGCGCCGGCTTCAAGGTAGCCGCTCCATGGGGGTGCGGGATGGAGCACCGTCGGCGCCGGGAGGTCGCGTTAAGGAGAAGGTGCGATGCGATGAGTGTACAATCTCTTTGGTGGCGCCGAGTAGGCCTCGGCTTCGTCTGAGGAGTCGGTGAGGATGCTGCGGTTCCGATGGAGCAGGTTAAGGCGGCGCTGTGGGGATGGAGCAGCCGTGATAGACGAGGCGATCGTCGAAGCAGCTCCTTGGAGGTGGAGGACGGGGCGGCTGAGCCGGCGGAACGGCAAGATGGACGACGGATACTCATCCGGGGAGGTGGACGAGGGACGTTGAGCTGTTGCGGTGGACGTCATCGTCGGGGAAGAGGCTCCGGCTAGGCAGTGGTGACTTGGCGGACGGAGGAGGGTGGGGTTTCGTGGCTGGAGCAGAGAGGTTATGGCGGCCTGGGATTTCGAATGGCGAAAAGGGGGCGATGGGAGGGGGTGAAGCATGACTTAGGGACGCGCTTGTCCAAAATGTAGGGTGTGTTACAAAAGTACCCGCCACCGATTTGAGCTAGCGGCCCTTTCGGCTCAGGGTTAGAAGGGGGATTTCGCGTGTCGGGATTTGGCAGCTGGAGGGAGTTTTCGCGCGTGTTGTAATTTCGAGATAGCAAGGCGCGGGTTGTGAAGGCGCCAATTTTGGGAGCACGATATCTGAATTTTCGGGATATAACAAGACGCGGGTTGAATTTTAGGGACAAGCCTAATGTGTAGTAATATTGTACTTTTACGTACCAAATCAATTCGCACTTCCCTCAACCAAAAAGTAAACGAAAAAAATAAAACTATTCACACCACACAAAGAGAGAGTCTTGCCCTGTTTTACTATACAAATGCTATTCAAAGCTACTCCCTCCTTCCATCTATATAGGGCCTAATGCGTTTTTCGATGCTAACTTTGACCAAATATTAGAGCAATGATATATGACATGCAACTTACACAAAGCACACCGTTAAGTTCGTCTGTGAAAGGTTCTTTCAATGATATAATTTTCACATTGTGCATGTCATGTACTATTAATCTTTTCAATAGTCAAAGGCGGTCTTAAAAATATCATTACGCCCTATATAGATGGAAGGAGGGAGTATGAATCCATGTTATGTCCGATTATTTTTTTTGCTTTGCTGTATAATGCATGTAACCTACTAATACCAACATTTTAGTGCATTCCAAATGTCTATACTACCGCTACAATTCGAACTAAATTTGAATTTGTTTCTCTATTTCAATAAGAATCTACAATCATGATTGTTGCCAACTTCAACCATCATAGATTCCTAGCTATCCGCCAGATATAAATCGGACGGCCTATAATGCAGAATGGCAGGCACACCATCATCAACAACTCCATTTTTTATAAGAGTAGAGATAAAATATATTAAATATAGTATAACATGTTCATAAACACACCATGTGTATCACCGTTATATATATTCACACATACGTCGGTTTAAAAGACTATGATAAATTCTTCAAATATCCGAATTCGCTTTTTATAATGAAGTATATATGATCTCTATTCGTCTTTTACACCCACATAACCCTCTTATCTTTGTAGCTAGCGCTAACTTTCTCTTGTGCATGCACACGCCCGCATCCCTCTCATCCTCCCTCAGCATTCTCTAGCTCCATCGCGCAAATTCGTCTTTTCACTTTAGGTCGTTCACCCACGGTGTGTGTAGGCCCCCCAGCTCCTTCTTTACGGCACACATCAATCGATATGCCTCTCTAGCCAGGTGTGCCTAGCACAAACACAAGCTTCCCCTCTTCTCTTGTCACCGTCCATGCCTCACACCCACCACTCTTTTCATCGTTCTCGTACTCGCACACTCCTCCCCCCTCGATATAGTATGCCTCTCGTACCACCTCCTACATGCATCCCTCTATCTCTATCCTTCTCCTCGTGCCTCATTTACTTCTAACACACACATGCATGTATACCGATCGATCTCCCAACATATACCTGGGTCGACTTTAACTACCCCCCCATCGATCGACATACCTCACAAGTTATGTCTCTCCTTTCTCTAACAAAGGGTGATTGATCTTCCTATGTAGTTATCTCTTCTTACCACAGCCACATCGTCCCCCCTCATCATTCGTGCATGCCTCCTGACCCGTCTCTCACACGCACGAGCACAGACAACAAGCAGCCATCTCCTCTCTTATTGATATTGCGGGCGTGCCCTCCGTTTGTCTAGCAAGCCTATCCCACCATTTGTTAGAAGCAACTCCACTACCACCCCCTCCAACACTCTAGCTCTATCTCTCTCCCAACCTTATTCCTCTCATGCACATATGCATGGATGCCGATCGATCTCCCTTAATACATGAGGCAGATCGATCTCCTTAATGCATGAGGTAGGCCTCTCTCCTCCTCCACACATATACCAGCCATTGTACCTGTATAGTTAATTGGGCCTCCCTCTTCCCCCACCACACACCGATAGTCGAGCGCTGCAGGTAGGTATCCATGCCACAGAGACAAACTGCACATGTCCCCTCTCACGTTCCAGTAGGCAAGCCACTCTATATCTTTGATGTGGGCACACACAAATTCGATGGCACTCTTTATCGATCGCGCGTGCACACACACACACACACATCATCCCTCTTTTCGATTCTATGGACACCTCAAGCCGGTGATACCTCCACTCTCTTCTCGTGGATCGCCCCCTCTATATATATGTTATATCCAGGACTCTATTTCACACACATTGCATATGTTACATTTTTTGATTGAACCCCCCCCCCAAAAAAAACTCTCAAGAACCCACACACTATATCTCTCTAGGTTTGTATCTCTCTCACACAACCCCACGTAGGTGGTGTACATATACAAGAAGAGAATAAGTGCACCGTGCACGTACTCACGCTTCGTGCCCAGCCACACCTGCGCGGGTACACGGTGGAGCTCATTTCTTTACGAAATGGCAGCCCACGTGCTAATTTGAACGCCTGTAGCGGTTGTTTACCTAGGGAGGTCGTGTACCACGCCTGCACGAAACAAAGTTCGACTTGACGCATTGCCGCACTATTTTTAAATAAAGTTATAGCGCTCAATGGCACGTACACAGAATATAAAACGATTTTTATGGAGAAAAAGGTAGTCCGCTCATTATATACAATGGAGCCTTGCGTGCCTGGTTTGTCGCTCTTCAGAGTATCTCACACAAGGATGCGGTGGCCTCTCTCTCTCTCACCATTGGTCACTGATCCGGCCGCGTCCCGTCCGCCGGGGGAAAGGGAGTGCGGTGGCCTCTCTTTCTCTCACCGTTGGTCACTGATCCGGCCGCATCCCGTCCGCCGGGGGAAAGGGAGTGCGGTGGCCTCTCTCTCTCACCGTTGGTCACTGATCCTTCCGCATCCTGTCCGCCGGGGGAAAGGGAGGAAGTGCATCGTTTCTCCGTTCGACGGTGCCGAGGCACCACGTCCCGATCTGCGGTACACGCCGTTCTCTCTGACCAAGCTCCGGCGCGGCAGGGCCTACGCCACCTGCTCGCAGGTTCTGCCCGCCGCCGCTCACCTATTTACATCCCGATGACCTCCAGGTATCCCCTCCGGCCTTGCTCCACTGCCCGTCTTCCCACGTCGCTGCATGTGGATCTTCCATAGTTCTTTGCCCAAAACGTAGCTCGTCCAGCGTACTTTCCATATTGCATTCTCGTCCTCACACCATTTTAGACAAACACAACCATGTTGTTATCTTCCCTTAGGGCAAGGAATATGCTTCTTTTTTGTCGTCGCATGTGTCATCAACTGTTATTGGCCAGTAATTGTTTACTTTCTACCTCTTTTTTGCAAACAGGGCTATCCATTTCACCTCGTTGCTATTGCGACCTTTTGGTGAACTGCACAAATCACTTTTTTCTTAAGAGTGTTTTGTGCAGTTGTACTAAAATGACACATGGGCAACGTCTCTACATTTCAGTGCGACTGCACAAAGGGAGATTGGTTTTGCTCTATCCTCCTCATCCAACTCCGAGCCTAATCTTCTCCAACTAGTTAGTCTTAAAAGAGACTGCAAAGGTGACTGGCTTCTATTTATGTGTTTATTGTTTCATCAGCAGTCCTCTATTATCGTAATCACACTTAATATCTTTGGAACAGGGACGCTCAGCTCTATTTTAGTGGAACTGCACAAAATCATCGGAATGTTGCATGCTCTAGACAGCTACTTTTTTTCCCAACATGCCTTGTTGATTTAGACAGAGCTGGGGGGACGTTGCTGCCAATGAAAGCATGGATCAATTTTGATTTAACACCTTCTCACAACTCTGTCTTCTGTTGTGATGTAATTATTATCTCTGATCTGCTAATAATTGAGATGCATTAGCAAGGAAGTTAGTTTTTTATTGTTTCCGAAAGAGCATCGATGGCAAGACATGCGAAACAGAAGCTGAAAGCTCACACCATTGTACAATTTCATGTCTCGCTGGAAAATTATTTGTATAGTACGTCAGTTATGTAAACAAATGATGGAAGCTTGATAGCATTGCCAGAAGCCTCTTCATCATCCGGGTCCATGTGCCATGCACAAAATTATACTCCTTCGTTCCTAACTATTTGTATTTTTACAAATTTCAAATGGGCATATTTTAGTGTGTAGATTCACTCATTTTGCTTCGTATGTGTACTCCCTCCGTTCCTAAATATTCTATTCGTCTTTCTAGAGATTTCAACAAGTGACTACATACGAAGCAAAATGAGAGAATCTACACTCTAAAATATGTATATACATCCGTATGTGCCAATCCATTTGAAATCTCTAAAAAGACAAATATTTGAGTAGTCACTCGTTGAAATCTCTAGAAAGACAAATATACTCCGGAGTATATTCAAGAACCGAGGGGGTAGTGCACAACCGCATGGGAGACTCAGCCCGGTCGTTGCGCCACACTAATAGTGAGTAATGAGCAGTCAAATCGTAAGCCCCACCTTTCCCACTGTAAGTTGCTCTGAAGAAGCAACCATCAATACGCTCTTCTTTGAATCCGCTCATACTACTCCATCCGTCACTGTTTATACAGCGCACTTCAGAAAAAAGAAAAAAGATCTGTGGGACCAAGGCAACTAGCGATCGGCCTGAAAAATAGCATTGGTAGTTATAGCACGGCGTCTATTACTAGTAGAGGGAATAATGCGTACACACATGCATGCAGTGCTTCCACCACAGATACACACATGCATGCAACTACTCCACTCCGTAGTTACATGGAGAGAAAATTGTGGACTTGATTGCGGTTACCACGCCCTAATTAATTGAGCATTAAACCAAACGCGTCTAAAGTCTCTCTGGTGGTGGAAATGCATTGAGAGAAATGCATCATAATGAAGCGCGCCCTGTAAACTATGACGGAGGGAGGAGTAGTATGAAGGTTCAAAACCAAGTACGCGTATGGCCAGTCGGTCAACGCACCTCCTCTTGTCATATCACTGACATGTGGGACAGGAGTGTGAGCAAACCGATCTCAATTGACAGCAAAGAGCCAACCCGCCGTTCCTTGAGAGAGACGAGGAGCGAGAACACACAGACGGGTTCACATGGAGGCCAAGATATATTCGAGCATGGTTGGTTGATCGATATCATTCATTACATGTTGGGCTGCCATTTTCCGCCCTTCTCCAGAATAAACATGTACTTTATCAGAGATAAAAAGTAATAAGAGTACAAACGCTCCACCATGCGGTTCTAGTAGTAGTACTACTCGTACTACTGCACTTGGCTCTTCGCCTCTTCGTGAAGTCGAACAATGATGGTACTCCGCATGTTGGGTACTATAGTGTATGCCTCTGACAATCTGACACCGAATGGACTGATGCATGTCCACCGAGGGTAGGTTGCATTAGTCAAAAGGCGTAAGCGAGCTTCACCTTGTCCTGCAAGCTTCTCCTCATTCTGTGAGTTGACGGGACACACCAAAAAGTAGTGCTAGTTCATACTCCCTCCTTTCCGGTTAATATGGCTCAATCTTTTTTGCGAGTAAATGAGAGAGCTTTATTCATATATAAGCATTCTTAGGACGATCTGCCAAGACACTGGTCACTAGGAAGCGAGGTACCCCGCAAAAAAAGAAGTAGGAAGCAAGGTGTTTCATCAAGCCAGCTCTTGGCCACATTCAAAGTGCAGCAAGCATGGTTCACACGAAGATGCGCTGCAAGGTTTGCTGACCTGTTTACACGCTGAATAACAAAAAAAGAGGAAATATTAACAAGCGCTACTATTTGTAACAGGATATGAGCCAGAATTAAGCGAGAATTGTGGCGAGTGTTCCATGCAATCAACTTCCATTATCACATGCGAGAACCCTCGAAGAGAACCAAATGTGTTGAAGATTGCTTTATCACATTTTAAAATTATAATAAGAGTGTAGACGCTCCTCCATCCGGTTCCTAGTACTAGTATAGTACGTACCTTTATAGACTATATTAGTAAACTTTGTGCTTGGCTGTTCGCCTATTCGGGAAGTCAAACAATAGTAGCACTAGTAGTATAGTGTATGCTTCTGGCAATCTGACACCGAATTAACTGTTGCACGTCCACCGCCTGAGCGAGGGAGAGCTTGCATTAGTCAAAAGTTTCTCCTTGTCCTGCGAGCCACCGCGCGCAAGTAATGCTAGTCCATACTGCCTCCTCTCCAGTTAATATGGATTAATTTCAAACGAGATAAATACACTGTCTGTCACTGTATATTTGTAAAAATACGGTCAGTGTACTTCATAATACGCTCATTGGGCTCAATATATATATTTTCTGGTGTTTATACGGTCACTAGCTCACCCTGACTGAGTATGTGTGTGCATGCACGTGTAGGTTGAGCACTTAGCGTGACCGTGTGTGTTCCGTTGTGTGCTCGGACATGCATGCATTAGGGCGTCGCGCGCGTTTTTGCGTCCATGTGTACGTGTGACTGTTGCATACACGTAGGGGGAGTACGTGTAGGGGCCACTAAGGAGCAGTCAAATCACAGAGTAAGTTAGTCGGAAGAAGCAACCATCATTTCACTCTTGAATGACACGTACACAATATAAAATGGTTGATATGGAGAGAAAAAGAAAACCACTATATATACACTAGCAGGAGCCTAAGCTACAAGCCTGCTTTCTAAGGTTGCTCTCTTCACAAGCATAGAACGATGGGCCTGATCCCGCAGCTGGGGGAAGGGAACAATGTTCTGCGTAGACGCGGTCGACATCGGCGAGGGAGAAAACCCACAGTCGGTGCATCCCAATCAGGGGTCACCGCGGTTTGGGCCGATGCCGCGTCCCAACCGCCCTTCTAGCTACAACCCGACGTCCCAGGTAGTCCATCTTCCTTTTGGAGCCGACTTGCTCCACTGCCGTAGCTCCATCTCCATGTCGATCTTTCTCTACTTCTACCGGCGTCTACTTGTGATGAGTTTATGTCTCATGAACTAGTGCTAGTACTATTATTCTAATCACACTTCTTCAATATCTTTGCCATCAGGGATGCTCATGTCGATTTTACTGGAACTGCAAAAAAGCATCGTATGATCCGAGGGTGCCAGCCGTCTTTCCTTCGATAGGTTCTACCTGGCCAGGGAATTAAACCATGTTTAGGGTTTAGGGTTTAAGTCGTAGTGACCCCATCAATAGTTTTTCTTTCGTACACACTCTCACAACTTTTTTCTTTAGTTGTGAAGTAAATATTGGCTATGATCTGTGAATCATTGAGATGCATCAGCATGCGTGTTAGTTTTCCTTTGTATTTAATGAAATGTTGTAACGGGGCAACCTTGGAATAGGAATGAAAATGGAGTGGAAAGTTTCTGTTTTTCCGGAGAAAAAATGGAAACGGAGAGAAACCAACGTTTCGTTTCATTGGATCGCGCCATCGAGCAAAACCAACATTTAAATCACGTCTGTCATGTTCGTGTCTCACCCTCCTCCACGGCTCGACCCCACACGGTCGCTCGGCATGCCACTCACTGCAAACCGAGTATACGATAACTTTCTCGCCTGCTTGTCGATGGATCGCGCCATGGAGTACTACTAGCACTACTGGAAGAGATTGACGAGTTGGGGGAGGACAGCTAGCCGTAGCACGGACTCCCAAAAACTTTTTACATGCATGTTGTAGCCGACTATTGCGACCTTTGAACGCGGAGCAGCCGCGTGCACCCGGAAGCGGCGCGGGCGACACTCTCTCGGTCGGCGCGCCGCTTCAATGCTGGCGCCAATTAGATGTCGCGTCCGCTCTGGCCGGGCATGAATGCGGCACTGACCGTTTCGGGCGGGAAGCACGTGCGGGTGATGAAGAGGGTTCGGGTTAGTCAGGACCGGCCGTGGCAGCGGTCCAGACATGCGCAAACAAGAGATGTTGTACGTTAATATTGCTGCTATATAATTAATAACGTAAATAATGTGACAGTTGGACAAATATGACTGGTGATGGAGATGGAAATAGAATTTTACGTAAACACGGATATGCATGTCTATGTCTATGTGTGTGTGCGCGACGACTCTCGTGACCTGGAAGCGGGGGCGTGTTTTTGATTGAGTTTTCTTTCTTGGTACGTTAGAAAATCAGTTTGTCCAATTCACATCTAGATGTTATTTAAGGATATCACATCTAAGCTCCCACAAGTATATAATGTAGCAACAAGGAACAAAAAAACTAGGACAAAAAAATAGACCACAAACAGAGTGGACATCAACTTAGATGTGACATAACTATGTCACATCTAGATGTGTCCTAGACAGACCCTTAAAAAATTGTCGCCAGTTTTCGTTTCTTTTTTTTGGGAACGCGCGTATTCTATTTAAAACCACTGCTATGGAGAGATTTTTTTACTCCATTATAACCTCTTGTTTGATAGAGTTTCTCGCGTCTCGCTCTCTCACCCTCTCCGTATCAAAACAAGATGACAGTGTCCAGTCTATCTCTCTCCTCACCGGTGGTCACAGATCTGGCCGAATCCCGTCCGCTGCGGGAGGTGAGGAGGTGCAGCGTTGACGTTGTCGCCGTCGGCGACGGGGGGAGCCGATGCGCACCGTCCTCTCGGAGCCGGCACTGGCGCGGACGAAGATCCTCCGCGCCCTTGTTCGCTGCCGTCATGTGGGCAGATCCCGCCCGCCCGCCTAAACGACATCTCGCCCACCTGAGGTATAACTTCTTGTACTGGTCCAGCTCCCCAGGTCGCTGCGTGCGGGTTTTCTTCTATGCGACTACTCCCCAGCTCCCCATGCATAGTAGCTAGGGTTCGTCGGCTGGTCCAACATCACCTACTAGTACTATTATAGAGGAAATGCCACTCAAAAAGTTGTCCTAATTTATGCCTCGGTGGAGGTATACATGTTGTTTCGACAAAAAGTACATGGTGGTTGTGCAGTCCTTGTCCATATGGTGGTAGTACTATCACTGGTTAAATGAAGAAATGCTTTTTTTCTCGGGTATCCTGGTTTAGTTCCCATCAAGATATAATTATGATGCTTCTGTTTGTTGGTGTACTTTTCATTAACCCTTTTTTATATTTTTGGAAACAGTGATGCGTGTCTCCATACCCGGGCATGTCTTCCTCAATTTTAGTGGAACTGCACAAAATTGGATGGCCATTGTTGTTCTGCCTCACTGTCCTCTGCCACGTGGTTCTTCCTTCCTCGAGCTTGATTACTGAGAAGAAACAGACCACAGTGAGGATTTGTCGAACTTCATAGGTGCCTCACCCAAACTTGATGCCAAATGGATGATGCATCACCACGATGACCTATCGATGCTCATGGTCGCGCCTCATGGTTGCGTCGGCTGGTGAAGCTGATCGATTTTGAATGAAAAAAAGATGTCTTCCATCAGTGCTCTTTGCTAGTTACGCACAAAGATGATATCCTTCGTCAGTTCACCGTGGTTGCGTTCGAGACGCAGTCGTCTTTCATGTTGGTGCAATTTTATCACACAATTGGCTATGAACCAAATGTTTCCTCGAAGAAGGATCGACGTTGGTACTAAGAGCATAAGTTTTGCATTGATTTCTAAGCCTTCTGACAACTTTGTCTCCAGCTCCCCTGTAATTTTATTTGTCCAGCTATTAACTTTGATTTAAAAAATGGTGTGGACTAAAAACCCAGATGGACGTAGTAGCCCTCCATTTTTATTTACTCCACATATTAGATTTGACTGAAGTCAAACTTTGTAATACTCTCAAACCTTTCCGATAATTGAAATTAAAATTCTTTATTTGTACACACTCTCACACGTTTCTGATAATTTGGCGCATGTGTGGTTGTTCACTTAAGGGAGGGTAGTGTACCACACGTGAAGGACAGGAAGTGCGACTAGGACGCGTGGGCGTGGATCATTAGTTCATCGGAAGTAGTACTCCCTCTGTACATTAAATAAGGAGTTTCATTTCATACTTACACAATTTAAAATGATTGTTATGGAGAGAATAAGAAAACCACTCCACTATATATTAGTCGTATACACACGAGAGTACTATATGGACGCAGCTTCATTAACTTAGTGCACCTGCCTTTGGTTTTATGACAGGTGGGCCCAAAATGTGGCTGGCTCACCTGTCATACAGCCAAAAGCAGATGGAGTGAAGGCACCGGAGCTCAGTCCGTACTACATTAGTATATATATAAGCGGGAGCCTCGGCGCTTGTTCGTTAGGGTTTGCACTCTCCACAGCTCGCCGCAATACATATATGTTACACGCTAGAGGCTTAGCGTTCATTTGCTAGGGTTTGCTATATTCACAGTCTCTCACCCTCTCTTCACCAGATCTAAACAAGACTGCATTGGCCTCTTGTCTCTCTCCCCCCTCATAGCTGGTGAAGGATGCGTCCGTATCCCGTCGCACCGAGAAGAGGAGGAGGTGCAGCATTAACTCTATAGCCTTCGGCGAGGGAGGCAATCCGCTGCCGGCATCGCTGTTCTCTTTCACCCAACGCCTGTGCGGCAGGGCCACCGACCCCTTCTTCCTCGCTGCTGTATGTAGTGTGGGCAGATTCGGCCTCCTGCCGCACGCCTTGCCACATCCCGGCGACCCTAAGGTATAAGTTTCTTTGAAACCATCGTTGCTCTAGCTGCATGTGGATCTTTTTTGATCTGTAGTCGAATCTAGGTCATGGTTCAAAGAGGAAAGAAAGGTGCGGTGGCGTGGAGCATCAATCTAGGACGTGGTTCAATGTGGAAAGGAGGGAGGAAATGTATTATAGACTGGCTATCCAGCCGCTTTGTTGGTCGAAAAGGGAAAAAGGGGGTAACCCAGTACACACATCTGTAAGGAACCGATCTCTTTGTTGAAAAGGGAAAGAAACTGGGGGGTCGGGTAGTTTGTGCAGGACTAGATTTGCTGCCCTCACATAGGAAAAAAGTTTAAAGAGAACGAATATGGGACCAACATAGATATGTTGCTTGGCTACATACTCTGCATCACCCATCACTACAAGAAATATGTCAACCTGTGACCACCACTACTGGTCACTGAAAGGTCACTGTTTTCAATTTGTGACCTTTTTGTGACCAAAAATATAAGGTCAAAAGCTGAGGGTCGTTAACTGACTATAGCGACCTTTCTTCTGGAATGGTCGAAGACGTTTATGACCAAAATATGTCCACTATGGCGTTTTGGTCACTAGCAACCTCCCCAGGCCATGTAGGCATCCAGCGTGGCAAGCTGATGTGGCACAAGATTCAGCCCGGTCCAATTCGGTTTTCTACATGGGCCTAGCCCAAGAATTCGGCCTTTTAATGTATTTTTTTCCTGTGCTTTTATTAGCTACATGGGTCTGGCCCAACAATTCAGCCTTATTGATTTCTTTGTGTGGCCCTTTTAATAGCATATTTTCTTTTTGATCATGTATTTTTCTGGGCCATTTCTTTGCTGGGCCTCTCATGTTTTCCCTCAAAAATAATTGTCCAATATAACTTGGGCCTAGCCAAGTTCCGAAAAAATTGATATAATCCAAAAAAAATTATTATGCCATTGACATTACAACATATCACACCACAAGATATCTTTGGCAATGTGCAATATTATTATATTACAACCATTCATTCCAGCAATACATATCTAAGATATCTTTACACCCCAGGAACAATAACTGCCAAACAAAACTATTCTACGACAAAGAAAATTAAAATAGAAATTTAGATGCTAAGACATAACAGAAGTTCCTATTGTCCTCCTCCTTCCAACATTTGAAAACCTCATTCACCTGCAGTAGATCAATCATGAGTAAGAAACTATATAGCAGGAAAAAAGTTTAAATGATGCAAAAATAACAATCATTACACATGGTATTCAGGTACAGATTCATTAGTCATTCCACATGGTATGGCAGGTACAGATTCATCAGCCATTAGAGTAGATAATAACATCACTGGCAACAATTAATACGGCTTGGATCAAGTCTCAAGCATAATAGAGTACAGATTAGTCCAGTTTATACTCCTCTTTTAGAGGTACAGATTATAGCTAATGGGAGCTGATGTCCAGGAGTATTTGCAAATGATACAACATCATGGAGTAGGATAACATGTTTAGCAGTACAGGTTATATAGTAAGCAAGCAAGCAATTTGGCAAGCTATGTTGCAAGATAATTGTTGTGTCGCTAACAATCACCATGTAAGAATGCTTTGTTGTACTAATACATGCACATCAAGCGAGAGTGGTGTTCTATTCTTACCACAGAGGCACAAGTGAGATGATGCCCGATTCGCCCTGCTTCTCCACAAGACTCGACCAAGAGCACAAGAAAGTAGGCTGGTAACAAAATAACAAGCCACACATAAAACTGTCATGCCCTGGACAACTACATAGAAGAAAGCAAAAGTAACCAGAACAGTAGAGGTGTGGTGATCAAGTATATAAACACTCCTAGCAGCTAATTATATAAGGGCACTGCTCATAATGAAGAGCAAAGTATTTTTATGGGGAGGAAAGGCTCCCAGCTTCACCACCCCCAGGATATGCATTCAAACAAGAATTTATTAGTGAAGAACAAAAAGAGCGGCTCCCCTGTTTTTTTGCTGGAACTGCAGTAGCCTAGCTTAGTTTCAAACAAGAATAACGAATTTGTAAGACATGTATGTCGGCCATAACCAAGCAAGCAGATTCAGTAGCTACTTAAACAAAATCCTAGTTCCAAATTCTTTCATACAGTAACGGTGACTAGATGAAGGTTGTTGAGTAGTAGTAATATGCATCTACACCCACATAAGTTAGGCCCGGATAATTCCCTTGAAGAAGTCGTATTGACACTCACACATAGATATCTCAAGGAAAATTCTAACTGTATCTATGGGTTTCAGCTAAAAAGGGCAACAACAACAATGAGCATCAGCGTCACTGATAATTTCTAACACCGCAGCATTGACAGTAGGAAGCTAACTAGCATTTGATAATTTCTCGACAGATGATAATATCATCTAGCATCTGAATCTAAACTCAAGCAGCATGCATCGATTGTAGGAAGGGGCAAGCAATTAAAATCTACAGATAGAACACAAGTTCTATGTACCTAGATAACAAAAGTAAGAAAGAAATTGATGAAATGTACAATGGAAATTTACTATTGTTACAGAGCAAACATTAAAAATCCATGCTCATTTATAAACCAATTATTGCAACTGATGATGCTGCACCATTCATAGGCAATCAGATATGAAGGAAACAAAGCAAAGAAATGATCATCACCTTAAGCTCCTCAAGGGTAAAGCCTCTGCCAGCCCTCGCCTTAATGTTATACTTGCGGGTCTGGCATTGCACGATGGGGCGAAGAGGTCCAGAGGTAGGGCAGGGGAAGATCTTCACAGCCTTCTTCTGGCGAGCTGTATACAAAAAAGAACAGAATGTAAGATGGCAGTGAGTTAAGCAAGCACCACAATAACAGAAACATGTTGTCAGTGGATTGGATGGTAACACAAACATCTACTCTGTCCTGCTGTAACAAACATGTACTTAAATCCTTACATACACCAGTGCAAGTGTTGTTCACATGTTACTACTTGATTCGACTTTATACATATAAATAAACATGACAATAAACTTGCATAAAGAGACGTCCAGTCTAGCATCAGACTAACTTACTGGTATAAAGAGACATGGATATTCATGAAAATACAATGGCTCAATGGCTCAATGCCTGAAGCTTTTTCGCTTATGATAGGAGATTTTACAAAAAAGAATACAAGGTGCCTCTGAACAGGAGCAGAGCAGCTCTAGAGCACTTATGTCAATGCCTCCCATACAATTTATTTAACTCATAGGTTTAAATTAATTGAAATATTCTAGGACAGTTCAACAAACAAAAATGTGAAGCAAATAGCATTTTCAGCAACATGTTGTACTTACAGTATGAGCAACGCAGGACGGTAAAAATAGTGAGCAATCTGCAACTCTATTTTGATGATGTGGGTGCATCCACATAATAGAATTTATTTATCTGTGTGCATCGATCACTAGTCAATTAGTATCCATTGATGACCACAATGTTGCTGCAGCAGGAAACATTCAGTCAATGTTGCTGCAGTGTCCCATAACAAGATTCTTATGTATGGACTGAATTTTTGTGCATATGTAACTAGAATCAAACTGTATCCAATAATATATGGCGACATGTCACAGCAGGAAATTTGAGCAGGGGTTGGAGAAGAAGGGCGGGCAGTTAGTACCTTGTAAGAAGAGATGCTGATGGGCAGAGGCCTAGTCATGGATTACCCGTGGAGGTTCATGGAAGAAACATGAAGGGGATGTGAGAACACTCTTGGGATTGCATTAGATTGAAACGAGACGAATGGGATAGTGGAGCGGAGTGGATGCTTACGGGAACTCGATCTCGAGGCGGGTCCTACCGTCGTCGATGGAGGCGGTGAGGGAGTGGGCGGCGTCGGAGACGAGCACCTCGTAGGAGCGCGGCTTGTAGACGGACACCCCGGACCTGGTCTCCCCCACCTCCGCCTCCTTGGCCGCCTCCGCGCACACCGACCGGAGCCGGCGGCGGCACCGGAAGCGCGCTGGCGCCCCGGCGAGGCGGGCGGGCGGGGAAGGGACGACGTGCGGAGCCGCGGGGGAGCGCGGGAGGCGGACGGCGGTGGAGAGAGGCGCCATGGCCGCGCGCGGAGGAGGAGGGGAGGAGGAAGAGGCGAGGCGGTGCTGGATTGCACCCCTCCCAGTGGACCTCGAGGTCGGAGAGAGACAGATCTCGTAGCTCTGGATCTGCGAGGAGGGGAGGGGGAGGCCCGGCGGCGAGCTATGGTGGGAGGATGTGGTCTGAATCGGGGAGAAGGGGGTGGGGGCGACGGCGGCGGCGGAAATCCTCGCCGCGGTGGGATGGGAAGGAGGGGGCAGCGACGGGGGGCCGTCGTCGTCGATCTGGAGCGAAAGAATGGAGGCGGGGAGGGAGGAATGAGAGAAAGAATGGAGGCGGGGGGTTTGGGTTTCGGCTCGGGTGGGTTTGGGTTGTTGGATCCGAAAGCATCCCACGGTGGTTGATGTGTGATCCGCGTGATATACCCATGGTCCAATCAGAACGCAGCAAACCATTTGATGACCTTATGACCACATATATTGGTCATGATCGATTCAAGATAAAAAAATTCATTCCATTTTTCAGTGCTCAAAATGAGTATTTTTGTGAAAGTCCTATCAAATATTTGTTCAAATGATCTCATATTGTGCACAAGGGTACATCTTGGAATTCCAAACAATGTTGCCTAAGGAAGTTTTCATTTTCTTTGCACGGAAAATTCATTTTTCATTTTCCGAGTGCCCAAAAGGAGGTTTTTGTAAAGGAACTACCAAATAATTGTTGCAAAAATGGACCAAATCAATTTTATAAAATACTAGGCCATATATAATGCACAATTGACAAAATGGTTGGGTGAAAAAAGTTTTGATCCACCTCTGGTGAAAAAGACAAATTGCCGTCGATTCAGCTGGAAACGGGTCAAATTTGAACTGTAGCTGCCTCATCGTTTGCTCTTTATTTTTTCCAAAAATCATTTCTAGGTACATAAGTATCTATTTAAGCATAGAAACACCAAAAAAATTCCAAGACTCAACCACTAGCTAGGAACGGTCAAGCCCGCCGTTTTGACCGCATTTTGAAACGGGCATAAAAAATTCAAAAAAATCAAAAAATTGGAAAACCTTCGCATTGTGTCATTATATGTGACCAAGTTTCTAGGAAAAATAATAAACTTGTAATACGGTAATTATTTTAAAAAAGTGTTCTCAGAAATGAGCTATCATGCGTGAAGATTCATGGCTTTCAAGCCAAATGATCAACCTTATGGCCACATTCATGGCATAGTTTGTTCAAATGATCTCATATTGTGCACAAGGGTGCATCTTGGAATTCCAAACAATGTTGCCTAAGGGAGTTTTCATTTTCTTTGTACGGAAAATTCAGTTTCCATTTTCCGAGTGCCCGAAATGAGTTTTTTTTGTGAAGGAACTATCAAATAATTGTTGCAAAAATGGACCAAATAAATTTTATAAAATACTAGGCCATGTTTAAGGCACAATTGACAAAATGGTTGGGTGTAAAAAGTTTTGATCCACCTATGGTGAAAAAGACAAATTGTCACCGATTCAGCTGGAAGCGGGTCAAATTTGAACTGCAGCTACCTCATAGTTTGCTATTTATTTTTTACAAAAATCATTTCTAGTTTAATAAGTAACTATTTAATCAGAAATACATGGTTTTATGGCGAGACATCGACATTTGGATGGTAGCCGAGGGCCCCAACTCTAGAGCGCGTTAGCTCGCATGCCCGCCGCGTGGTCACCGTGTGACCGTGGCATTGCCATGTGTTCTGGGTGGCCTGGGCATGTCTAGTGGGTTGGGCACTCCCCAGGCAGGTGCTAGGAAGAAAATCACAACAGACCGATCGATGCTCAAAGATGAATAAGCAGCCAAGTGTTTGATTTGTGGTACGGGAAATGCACATGGCTAATGGGCATGAGTTTTGGCTGAGGATGATCAGTTACTAAGAAGACCGTCTTCACAAATTTTCACCACAAAAGGAGGAGCCTAGGTGGTACTTGCTTTACAAAGTACCACACTGGACATAAATACGAATGTTGAAGCTGGGCTCAAAATAATGAATGGATTGAGCTAGCATTTGGTGGAGGATGGTTATTTGGCATAGGAAAGCACTACAGAAAATGGATACCATTTGGACATGCCAAAGTGGTACTTCCTTCACAAAGTGCTGCTCTGACCAGAATAGGAAAATGAATATTTTTGAATTATTTTTGAACTATGCAAGGAAGGTTTTAACATATTTGACGAAGATATGACCCAAAGAATTTATGATATTTTTTTGGGAATTTTGGGAATAAAAGAAATATAGGTTGCTTCACAACCTAGGGCAAAAACCGCCACATGGACATGACACATAGGCAAAACTGATGAGATGGCACCTAGTCATCACAACGCACCACAATCTACAAGGCTATGACCATCTATATTGGTCATTAACAACTAGAAATAAGGTAGCGGACTAGCACTGTTTGCTTTGTGACCTTTTCGTGTAAGGAAATTACGACCTTTCTGACCAAAATGGTCGCAATGGTTTAGGGTTTGGAGCCCCTCGAACAGCTTTTGACCAATTGGTCTGAAATGGTCATAGACCAATTCTTCCAAGGTCACTGACAAAAGGTCACTAGTTGACATATTTCTTGTAGTGCATTTATACGTGTGGATGCACATGGTGCTAGCATGTCCCATACAGCTATTTTGCTGTTGTTAATCAAAGAATGCGGCCGGAAAATTGAAGCAATGCCACTGTTAAAATTAAATTACATTTTTTTAACAAATGTTGTTTCAAGAGAGTGTCTCTGTTAATATGAATCAATGCTACCGTTTTAGAAATGCTACTATCCTACTTTTTTTCCATCCAAGATAAGATAGATGCTTCTTTCTGTCACCGTTTGTTTCATCCTCGGCAAGTAATTGTTTCCTTTTTTGCCTCTGTTAAAACAGGGGTATCGATTCAACCTGTTGCTACATTTTGCTTCGCTACTCGAAACACTTATGTTTTAAGAATGTTTTGTGCAGTTCAACTTGAATGTCACACCGTTGACTTTGCTTAATTTTGGTGGAACTGCACAAAAGGAGATCGAGATTTGTTTCCAGTGTTCCTGTCGAGTTGTTTCAAATCTTGGTCTCAACCACATGATATCTATTTAACTTGTTGCTATTGCGACATTTTGCTTCGCTACGCGAAACACTTTGCTTGATTTCAGTGCAACTGCACAAAATGAGATTGGATTTCCTATTCATGTTAGCAGATTCGTATTTTATCCTGGTGTTCTCATGAAAGGTCAGTACAGGCCTTCATCCACATGATTGTGCAGTGTGCTTTGAGATGTTGTGCTAATTGTATTGGTACTATTTTAAATAAATGTTGAATTGAAGCTATTGTATTGCTGTCTTTTCCCATTAAGTAGTGAACAAAAATGGGACCAACCCAGACATGATGCTTGTTGCTTTGTTACAACAAACTCTGCATCACCCCCTTTATAAGTAGATGGAAGCACATATTGTTGTTGCGCCCACTCTCCCCTGGAACTGTTTATGCTTTTTGTTGATCTAATGCCGCTGGTAAAATTAAGAAATGCCACTCTCAGCATTAATTAACTACTGAATCTTAGTTCAAAACTGCAACACTTGTTAGGAATGGTACTACCCTGCTTTGTAGTTCTTTCTACATGTTTAACCAATGTATTGTTAAGATAATATCTCTTTAAAAATGAATCAGTTGCATTGTTTTAGGAATGGTACTTTTCTGCTTTGTCGTTCTTTATACATGTTGAACCAAGGCATTGTTAAGATAATGTCTCAGTCAATATGAATGAATCACACTGATGGAGAATTGCTCCTCTCCTGCTTTGTTTCCCATTAAGACAAGTCATCAACCGTTATTTCTCAGTAACTGTTTCCCTTATACCTATTGTTGCTTACAGTGATATCAAAATTAAAGCTCGGTTTTATTCCGACTTTGATTTTAGTTGAACTGCACAAAAGGAGCCAATGTGTCCAAGGCAAATTGCTGCATTACTGGGTCCACTTGGTCGTTCCACTTTGCAGAAAGAAGCAGTCACTGGATGCGGTACATTACAGAAGGAATCACTGAGAAGCTTTACAGAGTATTATTAGACACCGGTGACATGACTAGTCTGCAGAGACCATTGGCAATTTAACAACACGTGGAGTGCCCTGGGCAAAAAGTGCCCAAACAAGTACAAGAAGCTAAGACAGGACACGATCATAGGCATTACATACTTTGAATGGGAAAAGCTTGTCAAAGTTTAATCATTGATGTTAGCAAGAAGACGTTAGTTTAATATATTGGAATTGGAAAACCTTGTCAAAATTTTCTCATTTGATGTTAGCAAGAAGACGTTAGTTTAATATATTGGAATTGGAAAACCTTGTCAAAATTTGCTCATTGATGTTAGCCAGAAGACATGCATTTGATATTTTTGAGTGGGACGCCCTTGCTGTGAGCAGCGTCGAGTGTTTTTTCCTATTCCTGTGTTCAGTTTAGAAGTAAATAGTTACTCTACTGAGATATTCATGTGTTAAGAGTTTGTTCTGAATATTGTCTATGTAATGCCAGGCCTTGTGTTTGATTGCAAAGTTGAGCTTGGAATGTTGTGGCATGCGGCATCACGAGTTGTTCATCGTGCCTCCTGAGAATAATGCTTCGTATTGTTTTGCATGTCGATCTAATGCCAGTGATTTGCTTGTTAAGAAGATCATCCTCTTCTGTTGTTTCCGTGCGTAAGAAGTTCATCGTCTGATGTTTCATTCATAGCATATACGACATGTCGGGTAGGTTAGTCGTGAAACCATATGATCTTCCGACCAACTCATGATATTAGGTCGTGATTGGATCGTCGTTTTCCAACCAAAACCGCTTGTAAAACTGACGCTTGTAAATTAAAGCAGATGGTCTCGGGCGAAGGCGCTTGGTTGGTTGATTCGACTAGTAAAATATCGGAAGTACTTCACACACGATAAAAACGTTGAACGACACTCGGATGATTGCTAATCCAGCCGTTAGCTGCTGTTTCAGCCTTGCCCATGGATGGCATGATACGCACGTCGTGCATGTATCGTCTGGTAATGTCGTCCATATAGCAATGCTCGTAAAATATACACTGGTCTCTAAAATTACACGCGTAACCCGTCGGTTTTACTTACAGACCTCGGGCCCTCCGATGACGAGTAAATTACACTTGTATGTTAATACATGTTTGAAATAAACCAGAGCTCCCAAGTGCGGCCTTACCGTTTCATGCCGTCTTAGTTTCTCGAAGCTGCTCATAGGTGTCCGATGATCCTGGCTTCCTGAATGAGCAGCGGGCGCTGTATCAGACCTCCGTAGGGCCCGCCAGGCCCTCTCCATTGTCCTTCGAGTTGTTGCGCTCGCCGTGGCACCGAGCATTGTTAACATGGTCAACGAACATGAGGATTCGGGAGATGACTTTATTTTGACTGGATGACACTAGGGACCCACTAGGGCCATAGCCGTATGTACGCAAGTGCCTCTTATTATGTACAAATATATTTTTTTTGCTTTCTCCTGGTTTCCTGACATCACGGTCCCACACCATTGTCAACCTATGTATTCAATATAAAAGAGAGAATTGCACAAGGTGCGGCCGACAGCTGGGACCAAGCAGCTCGAGCAGTATTAGTGTTTTTGAGGCGTGAGCACTGCAGAGTTTTTCTTGGTGATGATTTCGTTGTTGTTCAGAGGAGAGCAGGGTATTAACTGGGCGGGCTGTGGCCCGTCTAGCCCAGGCCAGATATCCAGCCCAGATACTACTTTTTTCAAGATGAAGAAGGCTAGCCCAGCTATACCTCTTTTTGAGGAATACCTAGGCAAGGTCAACTTGTTATTCTCCGCCCCGCTGTGCTGCAAATCTTTTCTGGGAGGGATGGATTAGGCTTAACAGGAAAATGGGCTTTAAAAATAATAAATGGGATGTAATTATAAAAACTGGGCAGTAACTATAAAAAATGCACCAAACACAAAATTAGTTTATAAAATATTATTTATGGATTTTGAAAATCTTAAATTTTCATTGTTGTGCGCGCAATGTTTCGTTGGATTTTTACGTAATACAAATTTATATTTAATCTGAATAGAAATTTCGGGATAAAAATATTTCGGAACCCATCAAAATGTGGGGAATTTTATTGAATTCTGTCTTCAACGGTTGGTTGAAATTATTAATCGTTGTCCTAGCTAGAAAATGGGCTGTACTTTTAAGAAACTGTAAATGGGCTGTTGTAAATTCCATTAGAATTCAAAAATGGGTTGTACATTCTTACAAAACACAGGGGCTATAAGTTCTCTGCCACACACTTGTGGGCCTACTAAGTGACGCGTCCCCTAAAAAATAAGTTGACGCGTATGCAAGGCTTTGTCAACTTATTATAGTCAACACACGGCTCTAGCAGCAGTGGCCGTTGGATGTCTATCCAACGGATGTCGTGCTTCTTCTTCAATCTCGGATATTCTTAGCATCGGCCGCCCAAAAAAGATTCCTCCCCTGACATCTGGGGTGCACCGTTTCAGAGGCTGACCTGTGGGCCTACTAAGTTGGAGCGTACCAAGGGCTTTGTCAACTTAGTCAATATAAACGATTCTAGCTTCAGTGACCGTACGATGTCCATCCAACAGCCGTAGTGCTTCTTCAACCTCTGGTCTTCTTGGTCCAGCCGCCCAAAGCAGCGCCGGTCGTGCCGCCTGCTCCTGCCTCCCGTGGTCGGCTGTGCTACCGCAGAGGCCTCACCGCCCCCATACTACTCCCACCGCTGGCCAGACCATCCCTCCACTCACCCACACCCCCTGTTATTCTGTGGCGACGGCAGCCTCACACCGCAGCCGAACCAATGAACCCTCGTACTCCTCTCCGCGGGGGCTTCCACTGCTGCGTCTTCCCCGGCTCCGTGTCATCCCCTTCCTAGGCGTCGCCGTCGTCCACCGCCCTGGTGCTCTCGGCGCGGCGTGGTCAACATGGTCAACGACCGACTTTCATCAGAAGAGTACTGTATGTGGAGAGGCTGACAGCTGGGTCCACGGCGGCCGCAAGGAAGTGCCTCCTTATTACGCGCAAAATAATTATTCCTCCACCTGACAGCAGGGACCCACCGGACGGGCCACCTTATTTCCTGAAAAAAAAACGTTTCCCCCCTAACTGCTGGTACCCACCGGACGGGCCACCATATTTCGCGAAAAAAATGTTCCCCCTGCTGTCAACTCGGACCCATCGGAAGTGCCTCTTTATTACGCACAAAAAAATGAATACTCCCCCTGCTAGCTGGGACTCACCTTGGTGGGAAGCTGACTTGTGGGCCTACTAAGTTGACGGGGACGGAGGCTTTGTCAACTTAGTCAATATGAACGATTTTAGCTCCAGTGACCGTACGATGTCCATCCAACGGCCGTAGTGCTTCTTCAACCTCTGGTCTTCTTGCTCCACCCGCCCAAAGCAGCGCCGGTCGTGCCGCCTGCTCCTGCCTCCCGTGGCCGGCTGTGCTGCCGCGGAGGCCTCACCGCCTCCATACTACTCCCACCGCTGGCCAGGCCATCCCTCCACTCCACTCAACCACACCCCCTGTTATTCTGCGGCGACGGCAGCGCAGCCAAACAAGTGAACCCTCGTACTCCTCTCCATCCATATTACACTTGTATCACCATCTCTTCGCCGAACTAGTGCACCTATACAATTTACCATTGTATTGGGTGCGTTGGGGACACAAGAGACTCTTTGCTATTTGGTTGCAGTGTTGTTTGAGAGAGACCATCTTCATCCTACGCCTCCCACGAATTGATAAACCTTAGGTCATCCACTTGAGGGAAATTTGCTACTATCCTACAAAGCTCTGCACTTGGAGGCCCAACTATTGGGAACGTAGCATGCAATTTCAAAAAAATTCCTACGATCACGCAAGATCTATGTAGGAGATGCATAGCAACAAGAGGGGCAGAGTGTGTCCATGTACCCTCATAGACTGAAAGTGGAAGCATTAGTTTAACGTGGTTGATGTAGTTCAACGTCCTCACGAGCCAACCGATATAGTACCAAATGTACGACACCTCCGAGCTCTGCACACATTCAACTCGATGATGTCCCTTGAACTCCTGATCTAGCACAGGGTCGAGGGAGAGTTTCTTCAGCATGACAGCGTGGCGAGCGTGATGGTGATGTGATCTGCACAGGGCTTCGCCTAAGAACTACGTGAATATGACCGGAGGATTAAACCGTTGAGGGAGACGCCACACACGGCTTGGAACAATTGGTGTGCCTCCAAGGGGTGCCCTGCCCACGTATATAAAGGAGGGAGAGGGGGATGCCGGCCCTAGGAAGCGCGCCATAAGGGGGAGTCCTACTAGGACTCCTAGTCCTAGTAGGATTCGCCCCCCCTCTTTTCCTTCTCATGGAGGTGGAAAAGGGGAAGGAGAGGGAGTAGGAGAAGGAAAGGGGGTGGCTTCCCCTTTCATAAAACAATTCGGCCTCCTCCCTTGTGGGGGGTGCACCAGCCCCTTGTGGGCTGGTTAGAATCCCTCCTATGGCCCATATGTCCCATATCTTTCCTCAGGGGGTTCCGGTAAACCCTTCGATACTCCGGTATGTACCCGATACACTCCAGAACCCTTCAGGTGTCCGAATACTACCTTCCAATATATCAATCTTTCCCTCTCGACCATTTCGAGACTCCTCGTCATGTCCGTGATCTCATCCAGGACTATGAACAATCTTCGGTCACGGTAACACATAACTCACAATACAAATCGTCATCGTACGTTAAGCGTGCGGACCCTACGGGTTCGAGAACTATGTAGACATGACCGAGACATATCTCCGATCAATAACGAATAGCGGAACTTGGATGCTCATATTGGCTCCTACATATTCTACGAAGATCTTTATCAGTCAAACCGCAATGACAACATACGTCATTCCCTTTGTCATCGGTATGTTACTTGCCTGATATTCGATCGTCGTTATCCTTATACCTAGTTCAATCTCGTTACCAGCAAGTCTCTTTACTCATTCCGTAATGCATCATCCCGCAACTAACTCATTAGTCACATTCCTTGCAAGGCTTATAGTGATGTGCATTACCGAGAGGGCCAGAGATACCTCTCTGATACTCGGAGTGACAAATCCTAATCTCGAGCTATGCCAACCCAACAAACACCTTCGGAGACACCTGTGGATCATCTTTATAATCACCCAGTTACGTTGTGATGTTTGATAGCACACAAGGTGTTCCTCCAGTATTCAGGAGTTGCATAATCTCATAGTTAGAGGAATATGTATAAGTCATGAAGAAAGCAATAGCAATAAAGCTTAATGATCATTATGCTAAGCTAACGGATGGGTCTTGCCCATCACATCATTCTCCCAATGATGTGACCCCGTTCATCAAATGACAACACATGTCTATGGTTAGGAAACTTAACCATCTTTGATTAAGAGGCATACTAGGGACACTTTGTTTTGTCTATGCATTCACGCATGTATCAAGTTTCCGTTTAATACAATTCTAGCATGAATAATAAACATATCAAGATATAAGGAAATATAAAATAATAGCTTTATTATTGCCTCTAGGGCATATTTCCTTCAGTATCCCACTTGCACTAGAGTCAATAATCTAGTTCACATCGCACGTGATTTAACACCAATAGTTCACATAACCATGTGATTAACACCCAAAGGGTATACTAGAGTCAGCAATCTAGTTCACATCGCCATGTGATTAACACCCAAAGAGTACTAATGTGTGATCATGTTTTGCTTGTGAGAGAAGCTTAGTCAACTGGTCTGCCACATTCAGAGCCGTATGTATTTTGCAAATTTTCTATGTGTACAATGCTCTGCATCGAGCTACTCTAGCTAATTGCTCCCACTTTCAATATGTATCCAGATTGAGACTTAGAGTCATCTGGATTGATGTAAAAGCTTGCATGGATGTAACTCTTTATGACGAACTCTTTATCACCTCCATAACCAAGAAATATTTCCTTAGTCTTCTTAGGTAACTAAGGATAACTTTGACCGTTGTCCAGTGATCCATTCCTGGATTACTATCGTACCCCCTTGCCAAACTCATGGCAAGGTACACAATAGGTCTAGTACATAGCATAGCATACTTCATAGAACCTATGACTGGGGCATAGGGAATGACTTTCATTCTCTTTCATTTTCTGCTATGGTCAGGTTTTGAGTCTTACTCAACTTCACACCTTGCAACACAGGCAAGAACTCCTTCTTTGACTGTTCCATTTTGAACTACTTCAAAATCCTGTCAAGGTATATACTCATCGAAAAATCTTATCAAGTGTCTTGATCTATCTTTATAGATCTTGATGCCCAATATGTAAGTATCTTCACCGAGATCTTTCTTTGATAAACTCTTTTCAAACACTCCTTTATGCTTTCCAGAAAATTCTACATCGTTTTCGATCAACAATATGTCATTCACAAATACTTATCAAAAAGGCTGTAGTGCTCCCACTCACTTTCTTGTAAATACAGGCTTCACCACAAGTCTGTATAAAACTATATGCTTTGCTCAACTCATCAAAGCGTATATTCCAACTCCGAGATGCTTGCACCAGTCCATAGATGGATCGTTGGTGCTTGCACACTTTGTTAGCACCATTAGGATTGATAAAACCTTCTGGTTGCATCATATACGACTCTTCTTTTATAAATCTGTTAAAGAATGCAGTTTTGACATCCATTTGCCAGATTTCATAAAATGCGGCAATTGCTAACATGATTCAGCCAGACTTTAAGCATCGATACGAGTGAGGAAATCACATCATAGTCAACACCTTGAACTTGTCGAAAACCTTTTGCGACAATTCGAGCTTTGTAGATAGTAACACTACTATCAACGTTCATCTTCCTCTTGAAGATCCATTTATTCTCAATGGCTCGCCGATCATCGGCCAAGTCAATCAAAGTCCATACTTTGTTCTCATACATGGATCCTCTCAGATTTCATGGCCTCAAGCCATTTATCGGAATCTGGGCTCATCATCGCTTCCTCATAGTTCGTAGGTTCATCATGGTCTACTAACATGACTTCCAGAATAGGATTACCATACCACTTTGTTGCGGAATGTACTCTGGTTGACCTACGAGGTTCAGTAGTAACTTGATCTGAAGTTTCATGATCATCATCATTAGCTTCCTCACTAATTGTTGTAGGCATCACATGAATAGTTTTCTGTGATGAACTACTTCCCAGTTCAAGAGAAGGTACAGTTACCTCATCAAGTTCTACTTTCCTCTCACCCACTTATTTCGAGAGAAACTCCTTCTCTATAAAGGATCCATTCTTAGCAACAAAGATCTTGCATTCGGATCTGTGATAGAAGATGTACCCAACTGTTTCTTTTGGGTATCCTATGAAGACTCATTTCTTCGATTTGGGTTTGAGCTTATCAGGGTGAAGCTTTTTCACATAAGCATCGCAACCCAAACTTTAAGAAACGACAGCTTAGGTTTCTTGCTAAACCACAGTTCATACGGTGTCGTCTCAACGGATTTATATGGTGCCCTATTTAACGTGAATGCACCCATCTCTAATGCATAACCCAAAAAACGATAGTGGTAAATCGGTAAGAGACATCATATTTCGCACCATATCTAATAAAGTATGGTTACGACGTTCGGACACACCATTATGCTGTGGTGTTCCAAGTGGCGTGAGCTGTGAAACTATTCCACATTGTTTTAAATGAAGGCCAAACTCGTAACTAAAATATTTGCCTCCGCGATCAGATCGTAGAAAATTTTGTTTCTTGTTACGATGATTTTCTACTTCACTATGAAATTATTTGATCTTTTCAAATGTTTCAGACTTGTGTTTCATCAAGTAGATAGACCCATATCTGCTCAAATCATCTGTGAAGGTCAGAAAGTAATGATACCTGCCGCGAGCCACAAGACTCATCGGACCACAAACATCGGTATGTATTATTTCCAATAAGTCAGTGGCTCGCTCCATTGTTCCGGAGAACAGAGTTTTAGTCATGTTGCCCATGAGGCATGGTTCGCAAGTATCAAATGATTCATAATCAAGTGATTCGAAAAATCCATCTTATGGAGTTTCTTCATGCGCTTTACACCAATATGACCTAAACGACAGTGCCACAAATATGTTGCACTATCATTATCAACTTTGCATCTTTTGGCATCAATATTATGAATATGTGTATCACTATGATCGAGATTCAATAAACCATTTACATTGGGTGTATGACCATAGAAGGTTTTATTCATGTAAACAGAACAAAAATTATTCTCTGACTTAGATGAATAATCGTATCGCAATAAACATGATCCAATCATATTCATGCTCAACGCAAACACCAAATAACATTTATTTGGTCCAACACTAATCTTGAAGGTATAGGGATTGTGCGATGGTGATCTTATCAATTGGAATCACTTCCAACACACATCATCACGTCACCCTCAACTAGTCTCTGTTCATTTTGTAACTCCTGTTTCGAGTTACTAATCTTAGCAATTGAACCGGTATCAAATACCCAGGGGCTACTATGAACACTAGTAAAGTACACATCAGTAACATGTATATCAAAAATACCTTTGTTCACTTTGCCATCCTTCTTATCCGCCAAGCATTTGGGGTAGTTCCATTTCCAGTGACCATTCCCTTTGCAGTAGAAGCACTCAGTTTCAGGCTTAGGTCCAGCTTTGGCCTTCTTCACAGGAGTGGCAACTTGCTTACCATTCTTATTGAAGTTCCCTGTCTTTCACTTGCCCTCTTTTCTTGAAACTAGTGGTCAGAGCTTGGGAATCGTTTCCGTTATCCCTTGCATATTGATACGTCTCCAACGTATCTATAATTTTTTATTGTTCCATGCTATTATATTATCTGTTTTGGATGTTTAATGGGCTTTACTATGCACTTTTATATTATTTTTGGGACTAACCTATTAACCGGAGGCCCAGCCCAAATTGATGTTTTTTTGCCTATTTTAGTGTTTCGCAGAAAAGGAATATCAAACGGAGTCCAAACGGAATGAAACCTTCGGGAGAGTTATTTTTGGAACAAACCCAATCCAGGAGACCTGGAGTGGACATCAAGAAAGAAACGAGGCGGCCACAAGGCAGGAGGGCGCGCCTAGGTGGTAGGCGCGCCCCCACCCTCGTGGGCCCCTCGTGGCTTCCCTGACTGAC
The DNA here is from genome assembly GCA_963921465.1 of Triticum timopheevii. Classification (NCBI taxonomy): domain Eukaryota; kingdom Viridiplantae; phylum Streptophyta; class Magnoliopsida; order Poales; family Poaceae; genus Triticum; species Triticum timopheevii. Next base: position 376,600,064 of record OY997268.1, on the reverse strand, counting down.
TTCTTTCGCCTATATATACTCATATACCCTGAAAACATCCAGGAGCACCACGAAATCCTATTTCCACCGCCGCAACCTTCTGTACCCATGAGATCCCATCTTGGGGCCTTTTCCGGCACTCCGCCGGAGGGGGAATTGATCATGGAGGGCTTCTACATCAACACCATAGCCTCTCTGATGATGTGTGAATAGTTTACCACAAACCTTCGGTCCATAGTTACTAGCTAGATGGCTTCTTCTCTCTCTTTGATTCTCAATACAAAGTTCTCCTTGATCTTCTTGGAGATCTATTCGATGTAATTCTTTTTGCGGTGTGTGTGTGAAGATCTGATGAATTGTGGGTTTATGATAAAGATTATCTATGAACAATATTTCAATCTCCTCTGAATTCAATCTCCTCTTAATTCATTTAAAGTCTCTTCGAATTATCGGCTTGGTTTGGCCTACTAGATTGATCTTTCTTGCAATGGGAGAAGTGCTTAGCTTTGGGTTTAATCTTCCGGTGTCCTTTCCCAGTGATAGCAGGGGCAGCAAGGCACGTATTGTATGGTTGCCATCGAGGATAAAAAGATGGGCTTTATATCATGTTGCTTGAGTTTATCCCTCTACATCATGTCATCTTGCCTAATGCGTTACTCTGTTCTTATGAACTTAATACTCTAGATGCATGTTGGATAGCGGTCGATGTGTGGAGTAATAGTAGTAGATGCAGAATCGTTTCGATCTACTTGTCGCAGACGTGATGCCTATATACATGATCATGCCTAGATATTCTCATAACTATGCGCTTTTCTATCAATTGCTCGATAGTAATTTGTTCACCCACCGTAATACTTATGCTATCTTGAGAGAAGCCACTAGTGAAACCTATGGCCCCCAGGTCTATTTTGCATGATATAAGTTTCTGATCTATTTTATTTTGCAATATTTACTTTTCAATCTATATCATAAAATTACCAAAAATATTTATTATCTCTATCAGATCTCACTTTTGCAAGTGGCCGTGAAGGGATTGACAACCCATTTATCGTGTTGGTTGCAAGGTTCTTATTTGTTTGTGCAGGTACGAGGAATTTGCGTGCAGCCTCCTACTGGATTGATACCTTGGTTCTCAAAAACTGAGGGAAATACTTATGCTACTTTGCTGCATCACCCTTTCCTCTTCAAGGGAAAACCAACGCATGCTCAGGAGGTAGCACATATTATAGTTCATCACGAAGTTCTGTAACTTGGTGATAGTGACTTGAGAACTCTATCAATCACTATCTTATAGAAGATTAACTCCCACTTGATGCAAGCGATTGTGGTACCCAGACATTGTGAGCATATGCTCACTGGCGGAGCTATTGTCCTCCATCTTGTAGGCAAAGTACTTGTCAGAGGTCTCATACCTCTTAACACGGGCATGAGTCTGAAATACCAATTTCAACTCTTGGAACATCTTATATGCTCCGTGGCGTTCAAAATGTTTTTGAAGTCCCGGTTCTAAGCCGTAAAGCATGGCGCACTAAACTATCAAATGGTCATCATACCGAGCTTGCCAAATGTTCATAACGTCTTCATCTGCTCCTGCAATAGGTCTGTCACCTAGCGGTGCATCAATGACATAATTCTTATGTGCAGCAATGAGGATAATCCTCAGATTACGGACCTAGTCTGCATCATTGCTACTATCATCCTTCAACGTATTTTTTCTCTAGGAACATATCAAAAATAAACGGGGAACTACATTGCAATCTATGGATCTACAACATAGATACACAAATACTATCAAGACTAAGTTCATGATAAATTTAAGTTCAATTAATCATATTACTTAAGAACTCCCACTTAGATAGACATCCCTCTAGTCATCTAAATGATCACGTGATCCATATAAACTAAACCATGTCCAATCATCACATGAGATGGAGTAGTTTTAAATGGTGAACATCTCTATATGTTGATCATATCTACTATATGATTCACATTCAACCTTCCGGTCTCAGTGTTCCGAGGCCATATCTTCATATGCTAGGCTCGTCAAGTTTAACCCGAGTTTCCTGCACGTGCAAAACTGGCTTGCACCTATTGTATGTGAACGTAGAGCTTATCACAATCGATCATCACGTGGTGTCTTGGCACAACGAACTGTAGCAACGGTGCATACTCAAGCAGAATATTTATAACTTGAAATTTAGTGAGGGGTCATCTTATAATGCTACAACCATACTAAGCAAAATAAGATGCATAAAAAAGATAAACATCACATGCAATCAAAATATGTCACATGATATGGCCATCATCATCTTGTGCCTTTGATCTCCATCTCCAAAGCACTGTCATGATCTCCATCGTCAAAGGCTTGACACCTTGATCTCCATTGTAGCGTCGTTGTCGTCTCGCCAACTATTGCTTCTACGACTATCGCTACCGCTTAGTGATAAAGTAAAGCAATTACATGGCGATTGCATTTCATACAATAAAGTGAAAACCATAACGCTCCTGCCAGTTGCCGATAACAATTACAAAACATGATCATCTCAGACAATAATTTATATCTCATCACGTCTTGACCATATCACATCACAACATGCCCTGCAAAAACAAGTTACACGTCCTCTACTCTGTTGTTGAAAGTTTTACGTGGCTGCTACGGGCTTCTAGCAAGAACCGTTCTTACCTACGCATCAAAACCACAACGATTTTCTGTCAAGTGTTTTGTTTTAACCTTCAACGAGGACCGGCCGTAGTCAAATTCGATTCAAATAAAATTGGAGAAACAGACACCCGCCAGCCACCTTTATGCAAAACAAGTTGCATGTCCGATGGTGGAACCGGTCTCATGAACGTGGTCATGTAAGGTTGGTCCAGGCTACTTCATCCAACAATACCACCGAATCAAAACAAGACATTGGTGGTAAGCAGTATGACTATTATAGCCCACAACTCTTTGTGTTCTACTCGTGCATATCATCTACGCATAGACCTGGCTCGGATGCCACTGTTGGGAACGTAGCATGCAATTTAAAAAAAAATCATGCGATCACGCAAGATCTATCTAGGAGATGCATAGCAACGAGAGGGGGAGAGTGTGTCCACATACCCTTGTAGACTGAAAGTGGAAGCGTTAGTTTAACGCGGTTGATGTAGTTGAATGTCTTCACGATCCAACCGATCTAGTACCGAATGGACGGCACCTCCGAATTCTGCACACGTTCAGCTCGATGACGTCCCTTGAACTCTTGATCTAGCAGAGGGTTGAGGGAAAGTTTCGTTAGTACGACGACGTGGTGATGGTGATGGTGATGTGATCCGCACAGGGCTTCGCCTAAGCACTATGTGAATATGACCGGAGGAGTAAACCGTGTAGGGAGACGCCGCACATGGCTTGGAACAATTGGTGTGCCTCCAAGGGGTGCCCTACCCACGTATATAAAGGAGGGAGAGGGAAGAGGCCGACCCTAGGGGGCGCGCCATAAGGGGGGATTCCTACTAGGACTCCTAGTCCTAGTAGGATTCGCCCCCCACCCTCTTTTCCTTCTCATGGAGGTGGAAAGGGGGAAGGAGAGGGAGTAGGAGAAGGAAAGGGGGGTGGCGCCCCCTTCCCTAAACCAATTCGGCCTCCTTCCTTGTGGGGGGTGCACCAGCCCCTTGTGGGCTGGTTAGCCTCCCTCCTATGGCCCACATGGCCCATATCTTTCCACGGGGGGTTCCGGTAACCCCTCTGGTACTCCGGTATGTACCCGATACACTCCAGAACCCTTCCGGTGTCCGAATACTACCGTTCAATATATCAATCTTTATCTCTCGACCATTTTGAGAATCCTCGTCATGTCTGTTATATCATACGGGACTCTGAACAATCTTCATTCATCAAAACACATAACTCACAATACAAATCATCTTCGAACGTTAAGCGTGCGGATCCTACGGGTTCGAGAACTATGTAGACATGACCGAGACATATCTCCGGTCCATTACCAATAGCGGAACCTGGCTGCTCATATTGGTTCCTACATATTCTACGAAGATCTTTATCGGTCAAACCGCAATGACAACATATGTCATTCCCCTTGTCATCGGTATGTTACTTGCCCGATATTCGATCGTCGGTATCCTTATACCTAGTTCAATCCCATTACCGGCAAGTCTCTTTACTCATTCCTTAATGCATTGATGTCTACTACACAACCTTCTTCTTGCAGACGTTGTTGGGCCTCCAAGTGCAGAGGTTTGTATGATAGTAACAAATTTCCCTCAAGTGGATGACCTAAGGTTTATCAATCCGTGGGAGGCGTAGGATTTAGATGGTCTCTCTCAAACAACCCTGCAACCAAATAACAAAGAGTCTATTGTGTCCCCAACACACCCAATACAATGGTAAATTTTATAGGTGCACTAGTTCAGCGAAGAGATGGTGATACAAGTGCAATATGGATGGCAGATATAGGTTTTTGTAATCTGAAAATATAAAAACAGCAAGGTAACTAATGATAAAAGTGAGCATAAACGGTATTGCAATGCTTCAAAACAAGGCCTAGGGTTCATACTTTCACTAGTGCAAGTTCTCTCAAGAATAATAACATAACTGGATCATATAACTATCCCTCAACATGCAACGGAGAGTCACTCCAAAGTCACTAATAGCGGAGAACAAACGAAGAGATTATTGTAGGGTACGAAACCACCTCAAAGTTATCCTTTCTGATCGATCTATTCAAGAGTCAGTAGTAAAATAACACGAAACTATTCTTTCCATTCAATCTATCATAGAGTTCGTACTAGAATAACACCTTAAGACACAAATCAACCAAAACCCTAATGTCACCTAGATACTCCAATGTCACCTCAAGTATCCGTGGGTATGATTATATGATATGCATCACACAATCTCAGATTCATCTATTCAACCAACACAAAGTACTTCAAAGAGTGCCCCAATGTTTCTACCAGAGAGTCAAGACGAAAACGTGTGCCAACCCCTATGCATAAGTTCATAGAACCTGCAAGTTGATCACCAAAACATACATCAAGTAGATCACGTGAATATCCCATTGTCACCACAGAGAAGCACGGCAAGACATACATCAAGTGTTCTCAAATCCTTAAAGACTCAATTCGACAAGACAACTTCAATGGGAAAACTCAATTCATCACAAGAGAGTAGAGGGGGAGAAACATCATAATATCCAACTATAATAACAAAGCTTGCGATACATCAAGATCGTATCACCTCAAGCACACGAGAGAGAGAGATCAAACACATAGCTACTGGTACATACCCTCGCCCCGAGGGTGAACTACTCCCTCCTCATCATGGAGAGCACCGGGATGATGAAGATGGCCACTGATGAGGGATCCCCCCTCCGGCAGGGTGCCGGAACAGGGTCCCGATTGGTTTTTGGTGGCTACAGATGCTTGCGGCGGTGGAACCCCCGATCTATTGTGTTCCTCGATGTTTTCAGGGTATATGGACATATATAGGCGAAAGAAGTCGGTCAAGGGTGGGGGCACGCCTCCCTGCCTCGTGGCCACCTCGAAGCTTCCATGACCTCTACTCCAAGTCTCCTGGATTGCTTTCGTTCCAAAAATAACTCTCCTAAAGGTTTCATTCCGTTTGGACTCCATTTGATATTCCTTTTCTTCGAAACACTGAAATAGGCAAGAAAACAACAATTTGGGTTGGGCCTCCGGTTAATAGGTTAGTCCCAAAAATAATATAAAAGTGTACAGTAAAGCCCATAAACATCCAAAACGGGTAATATAATAGCATGGAACAATCAAAAATTATAGATACGTTGGAGATGTATCATGCATCATCCTGCAACTAACTCATTAGTCACATTGCTTGCAAGGTTTATAGTGATGTGCATTACCGAGAGGGCCCAGAGATACCTCTCCGATACTCGGAGTGGCAAATCCTAAGTCATGAAGAAAGCAATAGCAATAAAACTTAACGATCATTAAGCTAAGCTAACGGACGGGTCTTGTCCATCACATCATTCTCGCAATGATGTGATCCCGTTCATCAAATGACAACACATGTCTATGGTTAGGAAACTTAACCATCTTTGATTAACGAGCTAGTCAAGTAGAGGCATACTAGGGTCACTATGTTTTGTCTATGTATTCACACATTTTCAAGTTTCCGGTTAATACAATTCTAGCATTAATAATAAATATTTATCATGATAAAAGGAAATATAAAATAACAGCTTTATTATTGCCTCTAGGGCATATTTCCTTCACCAAAACCGTCTACGAGGATAAAATTGCGTAGTAGACATCAAGCTCTTTTCTAGCGCTATTGCCGGGGAGATTACTGCTTGAAGTTATATCTTTGGATCTTGCAATCGAATCTTTTAGTTTCTTGTTTTATCACTAGTTTAGTCTATAAAAGATAATTAAAAATGGAATTCAGGTTGCCTCATATGCTTCATCTTTTTAATGTCTTTCATGAAAATGATGGAAAGGAAAATTGTGCTCAAGTGATAGAAGAAGAAGAAGTCAATAAAATGTTTGGCCCTAAATATTTGAATGATGAGCATGATTGCAATGTTGTTAGTATGAATTCTTTGAATATCCATAGTACTAATGACAATTGCACTAGTCATGATAAAAATGTTTCTTATATGCATGTCAATTTTTGTGGAGTGCATAGAGTTTGTTGTTACATACCAAAAAGGGAAGATAGATTTTGCAAGAGGCACAAGTATTTAGAAACTAAATAGTTGCAAGAGAGGCTAGATGTCTATGTTGAAAAATATAATTTTTCTCTCCATCATTATGAACTTTGCAATGAATGTGGTCATTTAAATCTCCAATGCAAATTGTTTCATGATCGAATCGTGTCCAAATATTGTGATAACTTGATTTCCCTTGCGCATCATAATGAACTTAGTTTGCTTCTGGGATATGAAGAAATGAAACATATAACTAAGGGTATTCTAGAATATGACCTTAAGAGAGTTCTTGATTTTGATCTAGAGGAAATTTATATGTATTGTGCGGTAAATTGCATTGAAAATCCGCCAATTACTTAAAGACAAGAAAACAATTAGAAGACGAAGAGAATAGTAATGAAGGGGAAGAGGTTTCCCAATATCCCCCTATTTTTTCTTATGATGAATCAAGTAATGAGAAGGAGCTTTTTATTCAACTAATCTCATCAATAAGGAGCTCCAAAAATTTGATTAAACCCACACATGACATGGAGAAGAAAATGAAAAGACAGAGAAGCAAAGGTAAAAAGGTATCTCTCCCAAATGATGTTGCTCCTATTATTGTTATGCCTCATGAGAGTGAATTAAAAATAAATGTGGATGATGATATACTTGATGATGATATTGATTCTTTGCCTTATGGTACTATGTCCGAAAAAATTATTGAGGATGATTTCGTTATGCCTATTACTCATTGTGATGATTATGATTGGGAAAGTAATGATACTTGTTATAATCTTGAGAATCTTTTTGGCACGAACTTAGAAAATTGTGATTATAATAATTGCTATACTATTGGTGTTATCCAAACTATTAATGATGAGAGTGATTATGCTTATGATATGCAAAGGCACAAGATTTGGGATGCTATATTTGATGAGAATGACATGTTTGAGAATTTATTTGCTGCAATTAATGTTTGTTCCAAGCTTGGGGATGCTATGTTTAATGAAGATGATATTTTTAGTCCCCCAAGTTTTGATGTGCACATTTATTATGATGATAACATGCCTCCTATTTATGATGATTGCAATATTTATGAAAATGGGTTTGGAAGAGTGTCAACTTTAGATAATAATTATCCCACTATTTTGGAGGGTGTTGAATCTTATTATAATAATAAAAGTGGACTTGGAGAGGTCATGACTTTATTTAGTAATGATTCCATTATCTTGGAAGAGGTTTCAATTGATTTTGATGAGAACAAAGTTGCTACTTATGATGATTATTGTGATGACACTTATGTTATAAAAAGTAGTGATGATTATATTTATAAAACTTGTCATGATTATGATTACCCTTTCTCTGAACATTACTCTTTTAATGTGGAAACAATTTATAGTATTCGAGTTTCTTATGATACTCCCACTATTTCGAATGAGAAGAATTTTGCTTATGTCGAGAGTAGTAAAATTTCTATGCTTGTAGATCATGAAAAGAATGATTTATGTGATAGTTATATTGTTGAATTCATTCATGATGCAACTGAAAATTATTATGAGAGCGTAACATATGCTTTTACATATTGCAATAATATCAAGGTTCCTCTCTATGCGTTAAAAATCTTGAAGTTATGCTTGTTTTACCTTCCTATGCTAGTAGATTCTTGTTCCCATAAGTTGTTTGTTCACATAATCCCTATGCATAGGAAGTGGGTTGGACTTAAATGTTCTTGCCACATATGTTTTGTGATGCTCTCTTTGTGTTTCAGTTATTTACTTTTATGCGAGCATCATTGACATCATCGTGCCTAGCTAAAAAGGCATTAAAGAAAAGCGTTTGTTGGGAGACAACCCAACATTTACCCCTACTTCTTTAGTGTGTTCACATGATTAAGCTACTGTAGTAATCATGTTTTATAGCTTTTGTTTCAATAAAGTGCCAAGTAAGACGTTTGGGATGGTCTATGGTGATAGTTGATTTGATCTTGCTGAAAAACAGAAACTTTTGCGTCCAGTTGTAGAATTTTGAAAATTCACTGGAGCGTGATAAAATTCTGATTTTTTTACACAAGATTGATATAAAATTGCCTCTGCTGTCCTAATTTTTTTAAAAAAAATGGAGTTACAGAAGTATGGAAAGTTTCCATATTACTACAGTTTGTTCTGTTTTTGACACATTATGTTTTCATTGCGTTGTGTGCTTGTTTTGATGAATCTATGGGTAGTATCGAAGGGTATAAACCGTGGAGAAGTTGTAATACAGTAGATATTACACCAATATAAATTTAGAATGTGTTCAACACAGTACCTAAGTGGTGATTTTCTTTATTATACTAACGGAGCTTATGAGTTTTCTGTTGAGTTTTGTGTTGTGAAGTTTTCAAGTTTTGGGTGAAGTTTCGATGGACTACGGAATAAAGAGTGGGAAGAGCCTAAGCTTGGGGATGCCCAAGGCACCCCAAGGTAATATTCAAAGACAACCAAGCATCTAAGCTTGGGGATGCCCCGGATGGAATCCCCTCTTTCATCTTCGTTCATCGGTAACATTACTGGGAGCTATATTTTTATTCACCACATGATATGTGTTTTGCTTGGAGCGTCATTTTATTTTATTAGGATTTTCTTGCTGTCTAAATAATATCCCAAGATCTGAAATTCTTAAATTTTAGGGATTCTTCACATATTTACATAATTATTCGACTACTCATTGATCTTCACTTATATCTTTCGGAGTAGTTTGTCAGTTGCTCTAGTGCTTCACTTATATCTTTTTAGAGCATGACAGTGGCTTTATTTTGAAGAAATTGATGAACTCTCATACTTCACTTATATTATTTTGAGAGTATTGAAACAACATGGTAATTTTCTTAGGTTATGAATTCAGTCCTAATATGACGGGCATCCAAGAGGGATATAATAAAAACTTTCATATTAAGTGCATTGAATACTATGAGAAGTTTGATTCCTAATGATTGTTTCGAGATATAAAGATGGTGATATTAGAGTCATGCTAGTGAATAATTGTGGATTGATAAATACTTGTGTTAAAGTTTATGATTCTCGTAGCATGCACGTACGGTGAACCGTTATGCAACGAAGTTGGAGCATGATTTATTTATTGATTGTCTTCCTTATGAGTGGCGGTCGGGGACGAGCGATGGTCTTTTCCTACCAATCTATCCCCCTAGGAGCATGCGCGTGGTACTTTGTTTCAATGACTAATAGATTTTTGCAATAAGTATGTGAGTTCTTCATGACTAATGTTGAGTCCATGGATTATACCCACTCTCACCCTTCCACCATTGCTAGCCTCTCTAGTACCGCACAACTTTTGCCGGTGCATTACACCCACCATTACCCTTCCTCAAAACAGCCACCATACCTACCTATTATGCCATTTCCGTAGCCATTCCGAGATATATTACCATGCAACTTTCACTGTTCCGTTTATTATGACATGCTTCATCATTGCCATATTGCTTTGCATGATCATGTAGTTGACATCATATTTGTGGCAAAGCCATCATTCATATTTTACTGTACATGTCACTCTTGAGTCATTTCACATCCCGATACACCATTGGAGGCATTCATATAGAGTCATATTTTGTTCTAAGTATCGAGTTGAAAGTAAATAAAAGTGTGATAATCTTCATTATTAGAGCATTGTCCCATGTGAGGTTATTAAAAAAAGAGAGAAGAGAGGCCAAAGAAGCCAATCAAAAAAAGATAAAAAAGAGAGAAACAAAAAAAATGAGAGAAAAGAGAGAAGGGGCAATGTTACTATCCTTTTTCCACACTTGGGCTTCAAAGTAGCACCGTGATCTTCATGATAGATAGTCTCTATGTTGTCACTTCCATATACTAGTGGGAATTTTTCGTTATAGAAGGCTTGTATATTCCAATGAAGGGCTTCCTCAAATTGCCCTAGGTATTCATGAGCATGCAAGTTAGATGTGCATCCACTTAGTTTCTTTCTGAGCTTTCATAAATTTATAGCGCTAGTGCATCAGTTGCATGGCAATCCCTACTCACTCACATTGATATCTATTGATGGGCATCTCCATAGCCCGTTGATACGCCTAGCTGATGTGAGACTATCTCCTTCTTTTTGTCTTCTCCACAACCACCATATTCTATTCCACCTATAGTGCTATGTCCATGGCTCACGCTCATGTATTGCGTGAAAGTTGAAAAGTTTTGAGAACATCAAAAGTATGAAACAATTGCTTGGCTTGTTATCAGGGTTGTGCATGATTTGAATACTTTGTGTGATGAAGATGGAGCATAGCCAGACTATATACGATTTTGTAGGGATAGCTTTCTTTGGTCATGTTATTTTAAGAAGACATGTTTGATTTATTAGTATGCTTGAAGTATTACTATTTTTATGTCAATATTAAACTTTTGGTTTGAATCTTATGGATCTGAATATTCTTGCCACAATAGAGAAGATTACATTCATAAATATGTTAGGTAGCAGTCCACATCAAATATTCTGTTTTTATCATTTACCTACTCGAGGACGAGCAGGAATTAAGCTTGGGGATGCTTGATACGTCTCCAACGCATCTATAATTTTTGATTGTTCCATGCTATTATATTATCCATATTGGGTGTTTTATATGCATTTATATGCTATTTTATATTATTTTTGAGACTAATCTATTAACCTAGAGCCCAGTGCCAATTTCTGTTTTTTTTCTTGTTTTTGAGTTTTACAAGGAATATCAAATGGAGTCCAAATGAGCTGAAAATTTACGGTGATTTTTTACGGAACAAAAGAAGCCCCCGGAGCAAAAGAGTTGGGCCAGAAGAGTCCCCAGTCAATGACAAGGGTAGAGGGCGCGCTCCCTGCATTGTCACTGACTCGTGGACCCCCCTGACGTGAAACCAACGCCAAAAATTCCTATAAATCCAGAAACCCCCGAAAGAAACCTAGATCGGGAGTTCCACCGCCGCAAGCCTTTATAGCCACGAAAACCCAATCGGGAGCCCATTCCGGTACCCTGACATAGGGGGAAACCATCACCGGTGGCCATCTTCATCATCCCGACGCTCTCCAAGATGAGGAGGGAGTAGCTCACCCCTCAGGGCTGAGGGTATGTACCAGTAGCTATGTGTTCGATCTATCTCTCGTGTTCCTGATTTCGCACTATCTTGATGTACCGTGGCTTTGTTATTATAGTTGAATCATATGGTGTTTCTCCCCCTCTACCTTGTTGTGATGAATTGGGTTTTACCTTTGAGGTTTCACTATTATCGGATTGAATACTATTATGGATTTAAGAACACTTGATGTATGTCTTGCGTGGGATACCCGTGGTGACAATGGGGTGTTCTATTGATTCACTTGATGTATATGTTGGCACTCAACTCGCGGATTCCCGAGGTGACATTGGGGTAATCTATGCATAGGGGTTGATGCATGTTTTCGTCCTTGTTTCTCCGATAGAAATTCTTGGGCACTCTTTGAGGTTCTTTGTGCTCGATTGAATATTATGAATTTGAAGTTGTTTGATGCATATCCTATAATTAACCCACGGATACTTGTGGTGACATTGGAGTATGTAGGTGACATTGGGGTTGATGGATGTGTATCATATGGTGTTATTTTACTACAAACTCTAGGGCTTTTTGTGACACTAATAGGAATAGCTCAATGGATTGATCGGAAAGAATAAGTTTGAGGTGGTTTCGTACCCTACAAGCAATTTCATCTTATGTTCTCCACGATAGGAACTTTGGAGTGACTTTTGTCGCACGTTGAGGGATTGCCATATGATCTAATTATGTTATCATTGTTGAGAGAACTCGCACTAGTGAAAGTATGAATCCTAGGCCTTGTTTTCAAGCATTGCAATACTGTTTTCGCTCACTTTTACCACTTGCTACCTTGCTGTTTTTATATTTTCAGATTACAGAAACCTATATCTACCATCCATATTACACTTGTATCACCACTACTAGGGAAAACCCTAGCATTAGCGCGGGTTTAATGCCAATCAGTAGCACGGGGAACCGCGCTACTAGTAAGGCGCTACAGCTAAAGGTTAGCAGTAGCATGTGTTAACCCACGCTACTGCTACGTCGACTTAGTAGTAGCGCTTTCATCAAAGGGCGCTACTGGTAATTACTAGTAGTGCTTCTCGTAGCCCGCGCTACTACTATTATTTCGTATTTTACTTTTATTTCATGTTGTATTCATACAGCTTTATACAAGTTTTCATACAGCAGCAATTTGGAGATTGTTTTTACATCATAATGAGTTATTACATCACTGGTGAAAGAATCATGGACTAGTTTCAAGTGGATGGACATCCACTTAAAACAAATCCACGTTTCTTTCACCCAATGATGTAATAAATATCATCATCATAAAATCATTAACAACTTATCATCATAATACATCATTGTCATATAACACCTCCTCATGATCATCGTTTTCATCAATGATACATCACATAGCAAGTTGGTCACTAGTCATAATCACAACTACTCCTCATCATCAACTCTAACACATTGTACCACATAATAAACATATTGTACCTCATAGAACCTACTACATTCTCTTAGGACCTACTATATTCTCTTAGGTAAAATAGCATAAAACAAGATAGCCCCCGACTCTCCATTATGGAGAATGGAGATTATCCTGTCTCCAATCCTTTCCTTTCGCTTAATGTTGCTTCCAAGAACCTCCTTCTGACTGTCCATACATTTTTTCCATTCTTTGATTAGCATGTGTTCACCGGTTTTAGAAATCCGATATGGACAGGTGAGATTCGTAGGATGACCTGGCTATATGTTCAAAACATCAAGACGACCATTCTGATACATCAGATGAGGCACACAATCCATCGGGATTTTCTGTTGAAAAACATAGTAACAACTTCGTAGTTAGCAATGTAGTTCAGTTTTAGAAGTATGCAAAAGATGCAGGGATGTCGTAATAGTTTAAAATCTTACCACGGTATCTCCGTAGAAATTACCGTGGTTCAACACGTGCACTAGTGGCACGTATTCACCATAATTTGGAGGAGTTTGATAATAGGTATTGTAATTCTCAAGATCGGTACAAAATGCGATCAGATTATTTTTCTCCTGATAAGATAATTCGGAGCCATCGGTGTAGTAGGTTATGTCTACCATCTTCCGCACATTGTTCGAAGAATGAAAATAAGCTGTCAATGGAAATAAGCTATCAACTATTTTGAAATATACAATATAAATTAGTTAATAACTATGTTTGAGAAACTCACATAGCGGTAGAATTGGAAGCGTATCAACAAGGACCCAAATGTCCATATCGTCTTGCTCGATGTCAGGATCACCAAGATCCATGGTGACAAGCATATCCTCATAAAAACCATACATCTTGCAAAGTGCTTCCAAATTTGGGCAACCAAAATGGGTTACGCTCTGAGAATTGTACAGATTTACTTCAAAATCCATACCATGATGGGTCCTTAGGTGAATTTTCTTTGGTTCGAAACTTTCATGGTCTTCAAAACTCATCCTCTCCAAGACATAGCGTCTTGCATGGCATGGGATAAGCTAGTCAAATTGTAAAAGATGAAAATTACACGTTGAAATAGTTGAAGTCGTGCTTAATTACGAAAAAAACACTTGTCATCGTTGCATACCGTTTCAACATCGAAGGTATCCTAGAGCTTAAGGCTGAAGCGCCGATCTTCGTCCAGGTGAGGCCTGTCGCACTGACGTCAGTCGTCATTGCACCAGTCGCACTCCCCCGGGAGACATTCATCGTCCGAGTATGACATTTCCTATGTTCATAATTCAAAGATTAAATTTGTACAATTAAATACATGTACTACAAAAACTAAATTAGATCATTATTATTCATCACGGGTTGATTATCGGTCTGGCGAGTCTTTTCTTGAAAACTCTCAGCTCACGTGGTGTATACATTCGACCGTTGATGATGGTCGCTCCTCCTTTCGTTCCCAAGTTCATTACACCAAAATGGCTAGCACACGGGAACAAAGAGAAGCGACCCCCACGACAACAGTCGGGATTCTTTGTCCTCTCATATATGATGGAGACTCTCCCTCATTGATTCCTCTCTGACATTTGCGACCGTCGGTGATGGTCATTACTCCTCCTTCCAACAGTCAGGATTCTTCGTCCTCTCATATATGGTGGAGCCTCGACAGACTTAAAAGTCAACGCGAAATATCGTTTAAATATCTTTCTAGAAAATCCAGACCACTCGATATTTCCTACATATTCTAGCACAAGTCATGCCAAAATTCACGGAAAATTCCGGCATGACCTTTGCTAAAAAAGGACATATCGAGCGCCTGAAATTTGCCGGAACGGAGATTAATCAACACTCCGGCAAAACATAGGCCACTCAGAGGTGTTCAACTAGTTCTATTAATTCAACTAGTTCTTACTAAAAATAAACTTACTATAAATAAAAATAAACTATTTCAACTAGTTATATTAATTTTCTTCCTAAAAATACATTAATTCTATTAATTCAACTAGTTCTTACTAAAAAAGAGCTGAAAATTTACGGTGATTTTTTATAGACCAAAAGAAGCCCCCGGAGCAAAAGAGTTGGGCCAGAAGAGTCCCCAGTCAACGACAAGGGTGGAGGGCACGCCCCCTCCATTGTCACTAACTCGTGGACACCCCTGACGTGAAGCCAACGCCAAAAATTCCTATAAATCCAGAAACCCCCGAAAGAAACCTAGATCGGGAGTTCCACCGCCGCAAGCCTTTATAGCCACGAAAAACCAATCGGGAGCCCGTTCCGGTACCCTGCCAGAGGGGGAAACCATCACCGGTGGCCATCTTCATCATCCCGACGCTCTCCAAGATGAGGAGGGAGTAGCTCACCCCTCGGGGCTGAGGGTATGTACCAATAGCTATGTGTTCGATCTATCTCTCGTGTTCTTGATTTTGCACTATCTTGATGTACCATGGAAATTGTTATTATAGTTGAATCATATGGTGTTTCTCCCCCTCTATCTTGTTGTGATGAATTGGGTTTTACCTTTGAGGTTTCACTATTATCGGATTGAATACTATTATGGATTTAAGAACACTTGATGTATGTCTTGCATGGGATACCCGTGGTGACAATGGGGTGTTCTATTGATTCACTTGATGTATGTGTTGGCACTCAACTCGCGGATTCCCGAGGTGACATTGGGGTAATCTATGCATAGCGGTTGATGCACGTTTTCGTCCTTGTTTCTCCGGTAGAAATCTTGGGGCACTCTTTGAGGTTGTTTGTATTCGATTGAATATTATGAATTTGAAGTTGTTTGATGCATATCATATAATTAACCCACGGATACTTGTGGTGACATTGGATTATGTAGGTGACATTGGGGTTGATTGATGTGTATCATATGGTGTTATTTTACTACAAACTCTAGGGCTGTTTGTGACACTTATAGGAATAGCTCAATGGATTGATCGGAAATAATAAGTTTGAGGTGGTTTCGTACCCTACAAGCAATTTCATCTTATGCTCTCCGTGATAGGAACTTTGGAGTGACTTTTGTCGCACGTTGAGGGATTGCCATATGATCTAATTATGTTATCATTGTTGAGAGAACTCGCACTAGTGAAAGTATGAATCTTACGCCTTGTTTTCAAGCATTGCAATACCGTTTTCGCTCACTTTTACCACTTGCTACCTTGCTGTTTTTGTATTTTCAGATTACAGAAACATACATCTACCATCCATATTACACTTGTATCACCACTACTAGGGAAAACCCTAGCATTAGCGCGGGTTTAATGCCTATCAGTAGCGCGGGGAATCGCGCTACTAGTAAGGCGCTACAGCTAAAGGTTAGCAGTAGCGTGTGTTAGCCCACGCTACTGCTATGTCGACTTAGTAGTAGCGCTTTCATCAAAGAGCGTTACTGGTAATTACTACTAGTGCTTCTCGCAGCCCGCGCTACTACTATTATTTTGTATTTTACTTTTATTTCATGTTGTATTCATACAGCTTTATACAAGTTTTCATACATCAGCAATTTGGAGATTGTTTTTACATCATAATGAGTTATTACATCACTGGTGAAAGAATCATGGACTAGTTTCAAGTGGATGGACATCCACTTAAAACAAATCCGCGTTTCTTTCACCCAATGATGTAATAAATATCATCATCATCAAATCATTAACAACTTATCATCATAATACATCATTGTCATATAACACCTCCTCATGATCATCGTTTTCATCAATGAGACATCACATAGCAAGTTGGTCACTAGTCATAATCACAACTACTCCTCATCATCAACTCTAACACATTGTACCACATAATAAACATATTGTACCTCATAGGACCTACTACATTCTCTTAGGACCTACTATATTCTCTTAGGTAAAATAGCATAAAACAAGATAGCCCCCGACTCTCCATTATGGAGAATGGAGATTATCCTGTCTCCAATTCTTTCCTTTCGCTTAATGTTGCTTCCAAGAACCTCCTTATGACTGTCCATACATTTTTTCCATTCTTTGATTAGCATGTGTTCACCGGTTTTAGAAATCCGATATGGACAGGTGAGATTCGTAGGATGACCTGGCTATATGTTCAAAACATCAAGACGACTATTCTGATACATCAGATGAGGCACACAATCCATCGGGATTTTCTGTTGAAAAATATAGTAACAACTTCGTAGTTAGCAATGTAGTTCAGTTTTAGAAGTATGCAAAAGATGCAGGGATGTCGTAATAGTATAAAATTTTACCACAGTATCTCCATAGAAATTACCGTGGTTCAACACGTGCACTAGTGGCACGTATTCACCATAATTTGGAGGAGTTTGATAATAGGTATTGTAATTCTCAAGATTGGCACAAAATGCGATCAGATTATTTTTCTCCTGATAAGTTAATTCGGAGCCATCGGTGTAGTAGGTTATGTCTACCATCTTCCGCACATTGTTCGAAGAATGAAAATAAGCTGTCAATGGAAATAAGCTATCAACTATTTTGAAATATACAATATAAATTAGTTAATAACTATGTTTGAGAAACTCACATAGCTTTAGAGTTGGAAGCGTATCAACAAGGACCCAAATGTCCATATCGTCTTCCTCGAAGTCAAGATCACCAAGATCCATGGTGACAAGCATATCCTCATAAAAACCATACATCTTGCAAAGTGCTTCCAAATTTGGGCAACCAAAATGGGTTACACTCTGAGAATTGTACAAATATACTTCAAAATCCATACCATGATGGGTCCTTAGGTGAATTTTCTTTGGTTCGAAACTTTCATGGTCTTCAAAACTCATCCTCTCCAAGACATAGCGTCTTGCATGGCATGGGATAAGGTAGTCAAATTGTAAAAGATGAAAATTACACGTTGAAATAGTTGAATTCGTGCTTAATTACGAAAAAAACACTTTTCATCGTTGCATACCGTTTCAACATCGAACGTATCCTGGAGCTTAATGCTGAAGCGCCGATCTTCGTCCAGGTGAGGCCTGTCGCACTGACCTCGGTCGTCATTGCACCAGTCGCACTCCCCCGGGAGACTTTCATCGTCCGAGTACGACATTTCCTATGTTCATAATTCAAAGATTAAACTTGTACAATTAAATATATGTACTACAAAAGCTAAATTAGATCATTGTTCTTCATCACGGGTTGACTATCGGTCTGTCGAGTCTTTTCTTGAAAACTCTCATCTCAGGTGGTGTATACATTCGACCATTGGTGATGGTCGCTCCTCCTTTCGTTCCCAAGTTCATTACACCAAAATGGCTAGCACACGGGAACGAAGGAGAAGCGACCCCCACGACAACAGTCGGGATTCTTCGTCCTCTCATATATGATGGAGACTCTCCCTCATTGATTCCTCTCTGACATTTGCGACCATCGGTAATGGTCATTACTTCTCCTTCCAACAGTCAGGATTCTTCGTCCTCTCATATATGGTGGAGCCTCCACAGACTTAAAGTCAACCCGAAATATCGTTTAAATATCTTTCTAGAAAATCCAGACCACTCGATATTTCCTACATATTCTAGCACAAGTCATGCCAAAATTCACGGAAAATTCCGGCATGACCTTTGCTAAAAAAGGACATATCGAGCGCCTGAAATTTGCTGGAACGGAAATTAATCAACACTCCGGCAAAACATAGGCCACTCAGAGGTGTTCAACTAGTTCTATTAATTCAACTAGTCCTTACTAAAAATAAACTTACTATAAATAAAAATAAACTAGTTCAACTAGTTATATTAATTTTCTTACTAAAAATACATTAATTCTATTAATTCAACTAGTTCTTACTAAAAATAAACTAGTTCAACTAGTTCTATTAATTTACTTACTAATTATATTAAACACTTACTAAAACAGTAAAAAAAACTACATTATACAATAGTAAAAAAACTACAGTAAAAGCGGAAAAAAGAGATGGAGGGAGGAGGGGAAGGGAGGACACTACAAAAAAATACACTTCCGTGATGATACGTGTTTGTCACAGTAGGTCGCGTTTTTTATGATGCATGTACATCCATGACGATTTTATGACAGAATCAAGATAGTCATACCTGTGCTGTCGTAGAAGTGTTCCATGACATTACCAAAATTGTCATCACGGAAGTCTCCACTTCCATGACGATAAATCGCGCGTCACAGAAGTGCTTTTGTCAAGGGTGACCGACACATGGCATCCACCGTAACGGAATGCTGTTAAGCTATCAGGTCGGGTTTTGGATCCGATAACCCGTTAACAACCCCGACCAATGGGGATTTTCCACGTGTAAAATCATCATTGGCTAGAGGAAACACGTGTCGGCTCATCGTTGGAACAGACGTCATCCACTCATTGGATAGAAGGCGCCTATGATACATCGACATGTGGCACGGCCCAACAGAGGCCCATTCCTGTGAAAAGGCCGGCCCGTTTGACTTGGTCAAAAGGTGGCGGGCCGGTCCATGGAAAGCCTGTTAACAGCCTGTTCGCATATAGCCCATTTACAGCCCGCTAACCGAATTAGGCCCAGTAGCGTCATCTGGGCCATCCAATATGATTCCAGCCCGTTTTCACTTCTGGCCCATGACGTCTTTCAGCCCATATGAGGCCCTTTGTAACTCTCGGCCTATTAACGACCCGTGGTGAAACGGCCCGTGATGAACAGTGTATCACTTTACACCCATTAACGGCCCATGGTGATACTGGCCTATAATGAACAGTCTATCACCTTATAGCCATTAATGGCCCATTATTCTGTTGGGCCGTTTCCAGCCCATGTTATCTTTGGGCCTTCTCAGAGCCCATTTATTCTTGGGCTCATTTCCAACATTCATTTACTTACGGCCCGTTACTATCATTTTCTGCTTGTGGGCCAAATTCAGCCCGTGGTTACAGTCGGCCCGTTTGTGGTGCGTTAATACGTTGGGACGTTTTCATAGCGTCATCAAATATCGCCTATTAACGATGGCCTGTTATGGTCGGCCCATGAATGGACGATTCCAACTCTAGCCCGTTTACGGCCATAATGCGATCTGTTTCGCCCATGTTTGGCCAATCAATCATACGGCCCGTATAAGGCCCATTGATGACAGGCCCGCAAAAGGCCCATTGTTTCTACGGCCCATAGAAGGCCCATTGTTTCTACGGCCCGTAGAAGGGCAACTGTTTCTACGGCCCGTAGGAGGCCCAGTGTCACTATAGTAAATAATAGCCCATGGTTATTGTGGCCTAGTTTTAAAAAATAGGTTATTGCAGCCACTAGCAAACCGCGGAAAAAGAACTGCAATGACTACAAGCAAACAAATAAACAAGACAACAAGGAAATAAATAAGCAAGCAACTAACACTAGGCTATCATGGCTATTACACATATTACATCCATTGGGCATTAAAGTTCGCCAACAGTGCAAATATAGGGAACAAAGCAGCATATCATATACACTGGTTGTCAAAGTTGGCGACCAGCGCAAATAAACGCCGCAGCAAAACAAATCCAGAACTGAAACCACTTCAGAAGATCTCAAGAAACTATATCCTAGGTACCCATAATGCTGGCAAGATGCTTAGCAAGCTTATTAACTTTCTCTTGTTTGGCGCTTAAATCCTCGAGCACTTGTTGTTGCATCAGGAAATATGCATCTGAATTCTGTAGTGACTTCCTCGGTCCTTCAGCTTCCTATCGCAGCACATCTGATCGATGTCTTTCAACTTGAAGTTGAGACTTAAGAAGATGAACTGATTCAGGCAGCGAGTTCGAAGAGCTTGTGCCAGCAGTAGTGGCCAGTAACTCGAACACTACATCAAGACAGGACTTTTGGGTTCTCTCACTGTCGTCAAGATAGTTTTTATCAGCTTTCTTGGAGACCAACAGGTATGTCTCACTATCTTGAACCTTATCTGCATTACTTCCTTTACCATTGGTAACGCGGTACTGTTCTCCAATATTATGTCCGCATTCTAAAAGCAAAACAAGCAGACACATCACATGTTTACCATGTTGTATATGAAACTCATTTTGGTAAATGAGTTCAGTAGTAAAGTGGACAGGATAACAGCATGAAACAAACATATATCTATATACCATGCTCACTTTATGGTCTATATCATTCTAGTTTTTGTTGCCAAATCAAGATAGAGACACAGTTCAAATAATATTTGTTCAAGACAAAGCAGAATAGACAGAATATAAGTGTGGGAAACTATAGAGCAATAACAACACTTGTAATGTGCATGACATGGGAACATAACTGTTTATTCAATTGAAACTGAAATCAACATAAGCAGGTTACAACAGCAAACCAGTTAAAGAAATAGGTTTAAAACATACCTATTGCGCCATTGGAGTTTCAATTCCATCCTTCAAATTTGAAAATAGTTGGTATGAGTAAATACAGTAATGCAAGAGCAAAGGAGTATGAACCATAGCTACAGAACCTGACCTGAGAACAAATCTTCTTCTCCTTTAAGCGTTGAGTTGGGATTCGGAGTGGTGGTCCTCGTGCTTTAGGCACTGTAGTTCCCTTACTAACTGCTCGTGTTTGGGTGCCCTGTGGTGGAGATGGTGTTGTGTCAACTGGAACTGGGTTACTACATGCTGGGGTTGGGGTTAGAAGGGGTGTAGTTGGTTCTCTATCCAACTGGGTAGGGGTACAATCTGCGAGATTCTGGGTTATGTGCGGTGGATCTGGTCCTTGGGCAAGTACAACCGTGGTTCTATCTGCATCAACTGGTAGCACTATCTTTTCTGAAGACTGTGTTGTTACTCCCTTAGATACTACCATCACCCCCTCCAATTCGAATGGCTGGTAAACAACAAAAGTAATTGAAAGTATAGAAATTGTATGATAGACAGGTGCAATGGATAGTGGGGAATAAAAGAGGGCATGAAATAATTCTTATTTATGTTGTCTAACCAAACAGGATAGCATGACACAATTTCACATATATGATGGCTAACTAAACAGGATAGCATGACATAATTTCACATTATGATGGCTAACTAAAAAAGATGGAAAGACATAGTTCAAAATATGAGACTATGTAAACAGGATGACATGATATAACTATATAATGTGTTTATTAAATAGGTTGGCATGCCATAATTCACATACATTCACGGATAGAATTCCATAATTCAAAATATGATGACTTTAAACACTAAACAGGATGAGATGATTGATGTCTTTATTAAATGGTTTGCCATGCCATAATTCAGATAGATGATGTGTATGTACTATGTAAACATGATGGCATGATATAATTCAAATATATGATTTATATAGTAAGCAAGTAAGCAGATGGCAATCCATATATGATGTAAAAACTAAGCAATGCAAGACAACATGCATGACATGGGTAATATAACCCTGCCAAGTTTGAGAATAGACCTCAGGGGGGAAATAGGACTGGTCATCACTCTCTGAATCCTCCTCTGAGGAGCTCTCTGTAACCAGCAAGATGTCTGCTTCAGCAGGTAGCATTGTCTGCTTTGAATACCTTGTTTTCACTCCAGATACTTCCATCACTGCTTCAAATGGCTGATGCACAGGAAGAGTAGTTGAATATACAAATGTTGTCGACAAATGGAACACGTAATACAAAAAATGATAGCATGATATAACTCACATACATGATGATTGGCTAAACAGCATGGCATTGCATAATTCACATATATAATGCCTTTGCAATAGCATTGTATAATTCTCATATATAATGTGTTGCAACAAGATGGCAATGCATAATTCACATATATGGTAATTAGACACTGAACAGGTGGCATTCACACAAAGCATGTCTAAACTAATCAAATGACATAGCAATGCGAGACACCATACGCACGATATGAGCAACATAACCCTGCCAAGTTAGAGCATACACCTCGGGGGGGGGGGGGAATAGGACTGGTCATCTGTCTCTGAATCCTCCACTGAGGAGCTATCCGTAACCAGTGAGATATGCGATTTGTCAGATAGCATAGTCTGCTCTAAAGACCTTGTTTTCACTCCAGAATTTGCCATCACCGTGTCAAATGGCTGATGCACACGAAGAGCAGTTGAATGTACTAACATTGTTGACAAATGTAATATGTAACGAAAAAAAAGGATGGTCTGATATAGTTTACATATAAGATGACTGGCTAAGCAGGATGGCATTGCAAAATTCACATATATGATGCCTGGCTAAACAAGATGGCGTTGCATAATTCACAAAAACGATGAATAAACTAAACAGATGGCATTCACACAAAGGATGTCTAAACTAAGAAGATGACATATTTGATGTATAAATTAAGCAATGCAAGACACCATATGCATGATATAAACAACATCAGCATGCCAAGTTAGAGCGAAGACCTCAGGGGGTAGTAGGAGTTGTCTTCCCCTTCTGAATCCCCCTCAGAACAGATATCTTCCTCTCGATTACAATCCAAAATGCGTGGAGGGGGGCTGCCTTTGCGCCTACCATGGAGCGACGTCTGCATGAAATTTTATTGCCATGCAAGGCTCATCTCTTTTGCTCTACATGTTCAGTTCCGTTGTTTACAATAACTGTCATGCATAGGAATAAAACATAGTGAGATTATGTAAGGAGTGCATGCAGAAATCCAGAGTGATGGTAGCAACCTGTGCATAGACCCAAAACCAATAATAGCAGGCAGATAATGGCTTCAGTTAAAAAATACAGATAATGGCTTCTTTACTGTTTGTTTCCCACACAATATGAAACTCATAGTAGACACCGGAGATTAACCAGATAGTAGATAGATACTATTGATTGCGGCCCCGATATGTACCCCACAACCATTTAAAAACTCAAGTTTGACCATTAGTTTGGAGCTGGCTCAGAGTCTAATCGGTGAATAGGACGATAAAGTAGCATGTAATATTAAGCAATGCATAACGTAAGCAGACACAAAAGAGTGCGACCTCTCTTGCGGACCCATGTAGTCCTCGAGGTCATCTACTCGGTTGATGATGGTAATGCGGTTTTCATGGCTGCCGGCAGTGGGGAAGAAGATCTGAGGCGGCGAAAGACAGTCTGGAGGCTGGATCCCTGCTGTGCTGGACCCTTCTGTTGTTAGAGCAGCTGAGCTGGGGTGGACGACGTAGCAGCAGGAGCGGGACAAACCACACAAGGTTTTCTTTAACAACTATATGTAAGAGAAGTAATTCTGTAAGGGCTCGTTTGAATTGGAGGATTCGAACAATACAAGGATAGGAAATAGACGGGAATAGGATAGGAATGCACGTGCAAAACAGAGAATTTAAAAACACAGGATTTCTGCCAATCTGGGTGTTTGATTCACAACAATTGGAAGATCACAGGATGCAAAGAAGCATGGTGAGATTAAGTCAAAACACAAGAAAATGTACGGTTATAATGCTATTATGCTACTATCTCTTAGTCTTGTGCTTCATGAATAGGAATTTGAAAAGGAGGACAAGTGAAAATTAAAATTCCTACGTGTTTTCTTTCAAGGAGACACTAAAGGAACAAATCTGTGTGCTCAGTGGACAATATATATAACATGTAGAGTAAAAAAGAGATGCAACAAGTGTACAACCTCTTTGGCGAAGCCATGTTGATCTCAGCGTGATTGGGTTGGACGGTGAGGATGCTTTGGCTGACTTGGCTGTCGGAGGAGGGGAAGAAGATCTTAGGCGTCTGGAGATGGAGCCCGAGGTACTACTCCGCTGTGATGGAGGGTTTCGTTGTTGGAGCAGCTCCGGTGAGTTGTACGACGCCGAGGCTGAAGCAGGATAAGAGAGACAACGTTAACCTGAGTGGAATTCTAATAGCATCTCCAATACATGACGTAAAATACATAACCACAAAGTGCTAGATGTAAAATACATCAGCCGCTCATATCTGAACTTAACTATCGAAACTGAATTTAACTGTCGAAACTGAACTTAACTGTCGAAACTGAATGCACTAGCAACGTGAGGCGACACGTTGGTCGACTGACTTTTTCATCTCTGGTCAGTCGATTTTGCAACCGTTGGATACGAAATCAAGGGCCTGCAGTTCATCTTCAACCTCCACCCACCTGAGCCTCCAGCCACCACCGGCCAAATAGCAGCCACCCGCCGCCCGCAGCCGGCGGTGCGCCGCCCTGCCCGCCCCGAAAACACTCCCCACCGCCGGTCTACCGCCGCCCCGGCCATCCCTCTAGGCCCCCCCATGCCAAGCTTTTCTCCGGTGATCCCTACGCCACCGCTCCGCCACCGCCGGCGACCACCGCCCCCGCCCTGAACCCTAAGATACATAGTGGGGTACCTCTCCGGCGAGCCCCCCTCCCCGTTGTGACTGGTTCTTCCTTCACCCCGGCGAGACCCCCCCTGAAAATCGACTGACCCAAAAGTCGATTCAGTCGACTGAAGTGTAGCTAAATCGGAGCAGCATCGCAAGCAAGAGCAAGAGCGAGAGCACCAGCGCGAGAAAGGGCAATAGCAAGAGCAGACCAGGCAGGGGACCGAGAGCAAGAGCAGAGCAGCAGCGCAAGTGAGAGCTAAAGGCGCAGCATCTCCTACTGATGTGGACGTCGCCGCCGAGGGAGCGACGTCGTGGAGGAAGTAGTCGGCAACGCCGCCGTGGATGGAGCCGCGCCATGTTGGCTCGGGACCGAGCGCCGGCAGCACTGTGAGATCGAATCAAGAAGAAAATGCGGCGATTAGTGTACAACCTCTTTGGTGGCGTCGATTAGGCCGCAGCTTCATCCGAGGAAACGGTGATAATGATGCTCTTCCGGTGGTGTAGGTGAAGACGGCGGTGTGGGGATGGAGGTGGTGAGAAAGACGAGGGGAACGTCGGGGCAGCTCCTTGGAGGTGGAGGACGGGGTGGCTGAACCGGTGGGATGACAAGATTGACGATGGATCCTCATCTGGTACGGTGGATGAGGGACGTCGAGGTCTTGCTGTGGACGATGTCGTCGGGGAAGAGGCTCCGGCTGGGTGGCGGGCGGAGTAGGGTTTGGGGCTTCGTCGCGGGTTTTCGCAGCCTCGGTGTACGAATGGGTGGGCGGATGGGATGGCAGTGGGGAACCATGGCTTAGGGACGCGCTTGTCCGAAATGTGGGGTAAGTTACGAAAGTACCCCCACCGATTTGAAGCGTTTCTTTCGGTTCAGGGGTACCACGGGCATTTCGCATGTCGGGATTTCACAGGAGGTGGGAGTTTTCGCACGCGTTGTAATTTCGGAATAGCAAGGCGTGGGTTGAGATGGAGGGAGTTGTCGGAGCACGATGAGACAAAGATACTCCCTCCGTTCCTAAATATTTGTCTTTCTAGACATTTCAAATGGACAACCACATACAGATGTATGTAGACATATTTTAGAGTGTAGATTCATTCATTTTGCTCTGTATGTAGTCATTTGTTGAAATATCTAGAAATACAAATATTTAGGAAGGGAGGGAGTATATCTTAAATATTTTGGGCTAACAAGGCGCGGGTTGAAATTTCCGGACAAGCCTAACGTGTACTGTACCAAATCAATGCGCACTACAAATGTCATTCAAAACTTTGAATTCATGTTATGTTCAATTAAAATATTTCGCTACGTGTATAATGCATGCAACCTACTACTCAAATGAACGTTTTAGTGCATTCCAAACGTATATACTACCGCTTCAATATGAACTAAATTTGAATTCGTTTCTCTATTTGAATAAGATCTACAGTAATGATTGTTGTGAAGTCAAAGCATTTGAATTCATTTCTCTGTTTTAATAAGATCTATAATCATCATTATTGTCAAGTTAAACCATCGTTTGTGTATTATCTTCACAACACACCACATGATTAGTCTCGATTTACATATGAACTCGATTTTTTGAATCCACTTTATGTTGACTTGAAATCACATTACATTTCTAGCTCTAGCTAGATCTTCATAATCTAAACCATGTCTCATATGTATAATGTGTTTATCACATTATGTATGGTGCCCCGCCCCCTACGCCTACAAGTATTTAGATGTGAGTTGCAAACACCACACATTACCACAAATTCAAATAAAATGTGAGAATGTTCGATATATAGTATTGTTTAGATTGTTTGATATTTAGTTGTAAGCTGCAAACGTCACACATTATCACAAATTCAAATAAAATGTGAGATTGTTTGATGTATAGTATGGTTTAGATTGTTCGACATTTAGCTGTGATTTGCAAATGCCATGCATTATCACATTATGGTATAACATGTGCACAGCATGTGTATCACCGCTATATTCATGCATGCATATGTTTAAAACACTATGATCTCCTATTCAAATATATGAATCCGCTTTCATATCAAATTATGATCTTTGTTAGTCTCTTACACCCACACAATCCTCTAACCTTTGTAGCTACCACTAACTTTCTCTCGTGCATGCACACGCCCTCCTCGCACTCCCCCTCCCTCGGCATTCTATCCACCGGGCACACTCTTTTTTTCTTTAGGTCATTCTCCCAGAGTCTCCACAACTCCTTTCCGACGCACACCGATCGATAAACCTCTCCAGCGATGCCTGCCTACAACATACACACACACCTTCAATCTCCTCCTTTATGTGTCCTTGCCTCGTGTCTCTCATACGGTCACACACACGTGTAAACTCTCGCCCCTCTTTTCATCGATCTCACAACCGCACACTCCTCCCCCTATCTAGCTAGTAGTTGGGCCTCTCGCACCACCTCCTAGATCCATTCTCTCTGTCTATCCGTCTCGCTGGGCCTTATTTTCCTCTAACAAATGGACGTACACCGACCGATCTCTCACTATACATATAGCTAGCTAGGTACTTATAACTCGTTTTTACCCACGTGTCAATCGATCTACCTCATTAGTTGTGTCTCTCCCTTCCTCCGACAAACAACAATTGATCTATCGATCTAGTTAGGTTTGCTTACCAAACACATGGTTCCCCTTCATCATCCATGGATGCGTCCCGACAGATCTATCACGCATAGGCACACACAGAAACACATCCCCACTCTTATTGATAACATTGCAGTTCCACCCTCAGTTTGTCTAGTAGGCCTCTCCCACCATCTTCGAGAAGCAACTCCATCACCCATCCAGCACTCTACCCCTCTCCCTCCTTCTCTCTCTCCTCTCTCTCTTTGTCCCATCATATTTCCCGTTCTTCAGTTATTTATGGATGTCGACCAATCTCCCTCAAGACATAGTTGGGTCTCTCCTTCTCAACACATATACAAGTCGTTCTACCTCTATAATTAGGCCTCTGCCTACCCCTCCCCCCACCCCCCTCCCCCCCCACACACACCGATACATCGAGCGCTCTAGTCATGTCTCCCTGCCACACACAAACTTGACATGTTCCCTCTAACGTTCCGGTAGGCCAGTCACCCTATATCTTTGACTTGCACACACACACACACAATTTCGATGGCTCTCTTCATCGATCTCGCACCCACCCACTTGATCCTCTCTTCGACTCTAAAGATAGCTATGACCCCTCCCTCTCTTCTCGTGGATTGCCCGACCCTCTTTATATTATATGGATAGGCCTCCATTTCACACACATTGCATGCAAAAGTTTGTTTGAGATGTCATCGACACATATTCCCACAAATAATTCACGAAATCAACCCCCCACCCCACCCCCACCCCCACCCCAAAACAAAAAACACTCACGAACGCGGTTTGTATCTCTCACACCCACCCATGTAGGTGGGGGACGTGCACGAAGAGAAGAGGTGCATGCACGGCGCACGTACACCCGTCTCTTTCCCAACCACACCCGCGTGGGTACATGGTGGAGCTCATTTCTGTACGAAAAAGGCAGCCCACGTGGTAATTTGGCATGTGTATTGGTTGTCCATTTGGTGGAGGGAGGATTGTCTACCACGGGTGAACAAACAAATTGTGACTTGACGCGTTATGTTAAATTAATAAAAGAGGCAAACCATGTGGGGCCTACCTTAGAGGCAAGGCTCTATACACTGGAGTACTTTTGATGTGTCCCATCAACTTGCAGAACGAGGAGAAGCTTGCTTAGTACGCCGTCTCCCCCGCCCAAGGGCGCGGTGGCTCGTAGGATGAGGTGAAGCTTGCTCCGCCTTACGCCCGCTCCCTCGCCCATGCGCGCGGTGGCTCGCAAGACGAGGAGAAAAATTTAGTACTCCCTCCGTTTACTCCTCGTCCCTGCTACCTTGGTTATAGAGATTACATCATATTGTTTGGAATATATATGTCATCTAGTAGATTTCAATATGAACTACTAGTACATACTCCAAACACTGATGTATATAGACGTATTTTAGAGTGTAGATTCACAAATCTTGCTCCGTATGTAGCACTCTCCCTCGCCCCTCGACCCTCGCCCACGTGGTGAACATGCAGCAATTCATTCGGTCTCATATAGCCAGAGTGATATATACTGCACTACCATTATTGCTCGACTTCCCGAAGAGGCGAAGAGCCAATCGCAAGGTTAATATTTTGGAGATGCCAAGTGCAAGGTTATAGGAGAACGAGTAATAGGTGTCGCTTCATTTATAAATAAAGTTTTTTTCTTCAGTGGCACGTACAAAATATGGTGGTTCATATGGAGAGAAAAGGAAACCGTTCCACTATATACACAGTCAGGACGGGCCAGCCTACACGGTTGCTTGCTGGGGTTGCTCTCTTCACACACTCTCGCATAAAATGACTATGGCCACATCTCTAACATCACGGCGGATCACGTCCGCCGGGGGAAGGGGTGGATACTTAGTGTAGATGCGGCCGCCATCGCCGACGGCGAAAACCCACTGTCGGCACGTCCCGATCAGGGGTCCCCGCCGTTCTCTCTCACAAAGCCGGTGAGGTTGCCTTCGTCCCTTGCTCACTACCGCGACGTGGGCAGTTGCCGCCTCCCGCTGCCCTCCTCAAGGTTGAGCTACGTCCCTCGGGTACAGCTCCCTTTACAGCCGGCTTGCATCACTGCTCCAGCTGCCCACATCACTCCCTGTGGATATTTCCCTACTTCTTTGCCCCGCACATACCTCTACTGGCTTCTACGTACTGTATTTGTGATGAGTTTATGTCTCATCAACTAGTCCCAGTAATCTTATTCTTATCATGCTTCTTCAATTTCTTTGCCACAGGGATGCTCATCTCGATTTTGGTGAAACGGCACAAAATGATCTGATGGTCAAAAGGTTGCAAACTTCATTTATGATCAAATGGTCAAAAGGTTGCAAACTTCATTTGTGAGGAAGCTAGGGACTTCATTTATGAGGAAGCTAGGAAGCTAGGGACTTCATTTATGAGGAAGCTAGGGACTTCATTTTGTTCCGTATGTACTTCACCTAGTGGAATCTCTACAAAGAGTTATCTACTCACTACTAGGAATTCTCTATCCTCTCCTTGAGCCACATCATCAAAATTAATGTAGCCATTAGATGAACTAAATCAGTCCATAATAGCCATCTGATCTAGACGTTAAGAGGCTCCGCACTAAGCCACATGCAAGCATGCAGAAATACCATGGCATGCATGTGAGTGGGTTTTAAATCACATCAACATGTCTGCATGCAAGCATGCACCGGTAGCATGCATGTAAGTGAGCTTTTATGTCCCATTAACATGTCAAAAAGAAAAATATAATCCCATTATGCAGTAGGAGTTGGCTGATCTTTTTTCCTTACGTGGGATGATCTAAATGATGATGGGAGTTTATTTAGTTTGGCTACCACATTTGTCATGCGGATATAGAGTTTTTTTAGTTCTATGAAATCGATAATTTTGGGCAAAGAGATATACGGCTGTTCCGCGGCAACGCGCGGGGACTCATCTAGTAATATTTAGGAATGGAGGGAGTACTATGTAAAGAGTTAGGTGTCGACCGGTGATAGTGTGAGGTGGGCCATGTAATCACTGAGCCTGCGTGTTTTCATTGCTCTTGCACTCCTCCACTGTAAGAATGGAGAAAATTGTAATCTAGTAGTACCTCCTTTCACCGAAAGCGTGGGACACCCACCAGTCCTACCACCTCAGTAATAAAGACCAATGAGCCGTCAAATCACATAGACCCAGCAGTAAGTTGGACGGACGAAGCAACCATCACTCTTGTGCCAGTGAGAGGTTGCGTCCGCTCTGCCCGGGCATGAATGCTGCACCGATTCTTTGGAGTGGCCCTGACTGTTTTGGGCGGGAAGCGCGCGCGGGCGATGGAGGGGCTTTGGGTGGGCCAGGCTAGTCAGGAGCGGGCGTTGCAGTTGTCCACATGTCCCTACCGGACACGCCCGGAAATGAGAGGATGCACCGACTCTCGTGGCTAAAAGCATACACTACACACCATCTCTCTATAGTAGTAGGTCGATCTGTCGCCCTCTCTAACACACACATGCTGTTAAACACACACACACACACACACACACACACACACACACACACACACACGCATGCACCTTGGTCCCGTTGCACCTTTCTAATGTGACTGATTACAGCTAGACGGAGGGAGTAGTAAGTATACTAGATACGGTGGCACACTGACTTAAGTCGAATACAAGTGCCCAAAATTGTGTGCATGTTATAACAAGGAATCACTTAAAATAGTACGTGAGCGAACAGAGGGATCAACTAGACAGTGTTCCCGAGCAGTAGCGAGATGTGTGAGGTAAGATACACCGCTGGCGCTTTTATTTTTTCTTATTAATTTGTTTATTTCACCCTCTGACTGGTGGGACCCAATGTACTACGTGGAGAGAGGTAAGGTGAATAAGGCTTCATTATTTCTGCACCACTGTAGATAGTCTTACCACCAAAGCCACATGACACGATTATGATTGAAATCCCAATGACTCCCACACACACAAAAAAAACACGGCATGCTTGTCATACGAATGCAGGAATGTATAAAAGGTTATTTTCCTCTCGTTGAACATAATGGGAGGGTTGTGTAGCTGGTTAGCCTGTTCGCTCATCAAAGTTGAGGTCTCGGGTTCGATATCTACACTTGAGCATAATTTGTGCCAGGAGGATTATCGACTGGTCAAAATGGATGGATACGGAGCTATACGATCTCGTAGTGACCGTATAATCACCTCATCACGTATGAGCTGCAGCCTTAGCGCTTGTAGTTGCTCTCTTCACACTCTCTCGCCCTCTCCAGATCTAAACAAGACTTCGTTGGTGTAGGACCTTGAAGTATGTCTAGAGGGGGGGTGATTAGACTACTTGACCAATAAAAACTTAACCTTTTCCCAATTTTCGAGTTTCGCAGATTTTAGCTACTTTAGGACAAGTCAAGAAATCATCACACATTTCAAGCAAGCATGCAAAGAGTATATAGGCATTGGAAATTAAAGCATGCAACTTGCAAGAAAGTAAAGGGAAGGGTTTGGTGGATTCAAACGCAATTGGAGACACGGATGTTTTTGGCGTGGTTCCGATAGGTGGTGCTATCGTAGATCCACGTTAATGGAGACTTCAACCCATGAAGGGTAACGGCTGCGCGAGTCAACGGAGGGCTCCACCCACGAAGGGTCCACAAAGAAGCAACCTTGTCTATCCCACCATGGCCGTCGCCCACGAAGGACTTGCCTCACTAGCGGTAGATCTTCACGAAGTAGGCGATCTCCTTGCCCTTACAAACTCCTTGGTTCAACTCCACAATCTTGTCGGAGGCTCCCAAGTGACACCTAGCCAATCTAGGAGACACCACTCTCCAAGAAGTAACAAATGGTGTGTTGATGATGAACTCCTTGCTCTTGTGCTTCAAATGACAGTCTCCCCAACACTCAACTCTCTTTCAATGGGTTTGGATCTGGTGGAAAGAAGATTTGAGTGGAAAGCAACTTGGGAAGGCTAGAGATCAAGATTCATATGGTAGGAATGGAATATCTTGGCCTCAACACATGAGTAGGTAGTTCTCTCTCAAAAATAGTAAGTTGGAAGTGTAGGTTCATTCTGATGGCTCTCTCCACGAATGAAGAGGAGGTGGAGGGGTATATATAGCCTCCACACAAAATCTAACCGTTACACACAATTTACCAAACTCGGTGGGACCGAATTGTTAAACTCGGTCGGACCGATTTAGTAAACCTAGTGACCGTTAGTGATTTTCGGTGGGACCAACATGCATCTCGGTGAGACCGATTCGGTTAGGGTTAGGGCATAACGTAATCACGGTAAGACCGATTACACAAACTCGGTGAGACCGATTTGGTAATAAGCTTTCCAGAGAGTTGGTCAGGTAAACTCGGTGGGACCGATTTGCTCTTTTCGGTGAGACCGAAATGTTACAAAAAGGAATCAGAGAGTTTACATTGCAATCTCGGTGGGACCAATCGCTCACTTCGGTTAGACCGAAACATTACGAAGGGAAACAGAGAGATTGCAACCCCATCTCGGTGAGACCGAGATCCCTATCGGTAAGACCGATTTGCTTAGGGTTTGTGGCAGTGGCTATGCCTTTTGGAATCGGTGGCGCCGGATAGGAAGTTTCGGTGTGTCCGATTTTGGCTTTGGGTTTAGGTCATTTGTGGATGTGGGAAAGTAGTTGAGGGTTTTGGAGCATATCACTAAGCACATTGAAGCAAGAGGCTCATTAAGCAACACCTCATCCCTCCTTGATAGTATTGGCTTTTCCTATAGACTCAATGTGATCTTGGATCACTAAAATGTAAAATGAAGAGTCTTGAGCTTTTGAGCTTGAGCCAATCCTTTGTCCTTAGTATTTTGAGGGGTCCACTTTCATCATCCATGCCATGCCATTCATTGAGCTTTCCTGAAATAATAGTCTTGGAATAGCATTAGCTCAATGAGCTATATGTTGTTATTAATTACCAAAACTACCTAGGGATAGTTGCACTTTCAATCTCCCCCTTTTTGGTAATTGATGACAACATATATATCAAAGCTTCGACAAATGATAATAGATTGAATAACATCGTCGCTTTGAGAAGTATGTGATAAGCAAGAGCCCCCCCTAAATTTGTGCATAGTTTAAGATTTGCTTTGGACTGCAAATGCACAATGAATTAGGCTCATGGGTTACTCTTCCATGTCACATACATCTTGGTGGAGCGCTCAAAATAATAAACAATGAATACATGCACTCATCACCAAGCAAAGTGAATGATCACATAAGATAGATAGGATAATATCAAGCATGCATAAGTGTAGCTTATGATCAAACACATGATCATCAATGTCTCACAGCATAGTATCTCAACCAAAAGCAAACAAAGTTTGAAAAACCACCAAATAAAGCAAGAGAGAATAAAAGCAACACTCTCTCTTGAAGCCTATTATCTATACATTTTTCTCCCCCTTTGGCAACAAGTTACCAAAAAGTTCATAGAAAATGCATAGTGCTAGATCATCTCTCAGGCTTGATATTCTGGTGGTGGTGTAGAGATGGCTCCTTGGACGAAAGCTTCATTTGAAGTAGAGGGTGCTGGAGGAGTTGGTGCTGGAGCTGGTTGCACTAGAACTGTTGGGGCAGTAGCTGGTGCTGAAGTTGTAGCTCTAGTGTCTGTCACTGGCACTGCAACTGATCTCTGGGCTCTGGGCACTCTGGCAAACACATTTGTGGTTGTCTTGCCCTTCCTCTCCTGCATGTCATCCTGCAGCTGCTCTACAACTGACTGAATCTTAGTTACCTTGACATCTAGATCATAGAACTTTTGTTCCATGATTCTCTCCAGGCTCTCCTGGTTTTGAGTTAGGGTGGCCAACCCTTTCTCAATCCTCAGAGTTGATGCTATCAAGTAACCAAGCTGCTCTTGTTTGGTTTTCAAGAAATATTCAGATGCCTCCTCTTGAGTTGGCATCTTGGCAGCCTTCTCCTTCTTTGCCTTCTCCTTCTTCTCCTGAGCTTGGACTGATTGTGGATCATCTTCATTCATGACAACTTCATTGTCCTCAAAGTCTGGATAAATTGGAAAATTTTCCTTATCCAACTCGTATTTCCCTATGCCCATCTTGGAGTTGATCAATTCTTGAATTTGAGGTGCATATCCACAGCTCCTCTTCTGATCTGTTGCAGTCCTTTTGATTGTTTCAATGATGAGGCTCATGACTTTGAACTTCTGGGGCACATCAAACACATGCAGCATGTTATGTTGCCCTCTGATCATGTTATGGTCACCTGACTTGGGTAACAAAGTATGCCTCAGAATCCAATTGATGGTTGCCAATCCTGACAGCAGAAAGTGGACTGATCCAAACTTGTGAGTCTCTACACCCTTGTCAGGAATTTCCTTGTACATGTGAGCCATTGAGTTGTGACCCAACTTCTTCTTTCCATATATGTCCATGTTATCTTCTTCTTCTTTGGGGGCATTGATCAAACTTTCCCATTCTTCAACAGTGGGTTGGTACCTTGTACCTTCAGACATCCACACAATTCTACCATCTGGATAAAAGTGTGCTGTGGAGTAGAACTGCATGATAAGCTCATAATTCGAGTTGGTAAACTTCTGTCCAACAAAATATGCTACTCCACAAGCAATAAAGCTCTCCTCCACTCCAGGGTAGTGCTGCTCATTCTCTTTGATGAATTTCCAGTCAACCCACCTCATATCACAGACAATGGGCTTCTTGTCCAACAGAATGGTCTCATAAAAGTCCTGTTGTTCCTTTGTGTGGAACCTGTAGTCAACAGTAGTTCTTCTTCTTGAAGCATATGGGTCCTCCATCCTCCACAGCCTTAGCCCTGAATCCTTCTTGATTCTCATGTCCTCAGCCAAAGTATGGGCATCATTGTGGTCTGGTATCTTGGGCTTCAGCTTTCTGAGGACCTGACCTTCTTCATCTTCATCTTCTGCAACATTGGGCATTGGGGCCTTGTTCTTTTCAGCAACTGGAATACTCCTAGTATTCCTCTTTGGAGCTTGCTTGGCCTTGGAGGCATCTTTGGGTGCATCTTTGGGCTTGGATGTTGCAGCCCCTGATCTGATTGCATCTCCCATAAGCTTAGCTGCCTTAGGAGCTGGTGCAGCATCCTCTTCCTCTTCATCAAAATCCCTTCTCATTGAGGGCTTTCCAAGGACCTTGGCAGTTGTGGTTCTAGCTCTCTTCTTTTTCTTTTCCTGATCACCATCATCCTCTGATTCAATTGTGAACTTCATGGTTGCACCAGTGGGGACTTTCTGAGGTTTTGATGGTGGCTCTTTCCTTGCAGGTGCCTGTTTGGGTTGAGCTTGAGCTGGCACTTGGGTGGACTTCCTGGCCTTTGGCATTGGAGTTCTCTTGGCAGGATCTTTCTTCTTCAGGCCTGGCTTTGTGCTTTGTGCAGAGCCATACTCTTTCTTGAGCACCACTTTCTTGGAAGTGGCCTCATCCTCCTAAGCTTTGTAATCCTCATCTTCTGAGTATGAGGTTCTCTTCCTCCTTTGCCTAGTAGCAGCCTTAGGCAAGTTGCTAGGAGTACTTCTGCTCCCATCATCTGAAGTTAAGGGACTAGTGCCCTCACTCAAGTCCTTGTGCTCTTCAGACCTGTTCTGGCTATCACTCTGATCAGACATACTGCAAAAGCTAACTGCTGACCCTGTGAAGAGTTATAGATGAGATAGAGTAGATGAGCATCACAAAATGCAGAGATTTTTGCAAAAGAATGATTCAAAAGTTCAGTTTTAGTTTTCCACAGAAAGCATTTCGGATCAACCGATTTTCAAACTCGGTGATACCGAAGCAGTTTTGGAACCTAAACTGATGATCTCGGTTGGACCGAGTTTCAGTTCGGTGGCACCGAGACTGCTAGGGTTTCACAGAATCTTCAAATCGTTCGCACCGATTAGTAATTCTCGGTCAGACCGGGAGTCACTAGTGCAATGGCATATGCCAAATCGGTGAGACCAAGTTTTTCAACTCGGTGGGTCCAAGATGGTTTCGGCGGAAACCTAACCCTAAAAATTTGAATCACATCTAATCTATGGACTATTTTGGTTGGATAGAAGAATCTCAATTGTGGCAAGAATCAATATGAAAATAATGTGCTAGGAATCAGACGTGGATAGCACAAAATCAAGTCCATACCCTAACTTGACGGTGGACTTGCTACGGCGACAACGGCGGGGACGATTTCCGTTGACGACGGCAAAGACCAGCGATAGGAGGCTGCTGGCGGCGAGGAGATGATCCGGAGACCACGATGGTAGAGCGAGCTATTGTGCGGGCGAAGGGTTTCGGAGAAATTTCCAAACTTTTGCCTGTGGCTATATATAGCCCGACCCTGTCGGTGTGACCGAGTGGAACAACTCGGTGGCACCGAGATGCATAACTGTGTTCAGTTATAGCAAATCGGTGAGACCGAAAAGTTCAAATCGGTTGCACCGAGATTGAAAACTCAGATCAACTTGGTGATCTCGGTAGGACCGAAAGGGAAGAATCGGTCAGACCGAGAATCACAAAGAGGTTTTGGTAGTTTAAGTCTATGACGAATCGGGGACTCCGAGTGCTCCTCACACAGAGTGGTTCGAATCTGACTTGATCAAATTTTGTGATGTAGCATGAATAGAGTTTGAGATGAGAAAAGCATAGATAGATAAAGAAGGTTCTTAGGCATTCTTGTCCATCCACTTGGCACAAAGAAAATAATCCAAACAATCAAAACAACAAGTGGATGTCCTTGAATGAGTAAAATATGCACCAACATGCTGACACAATAAGATAGCAAATGAAAGATGTGGCAAAGCATGCACAACCAATTTTAGCATCTATCAAACAATTGGCGATGACTAGGTCATCTATATATGAGTATATTGACTTAGGAGTCAAATGAGAACATTTGATCGTAGGTCATACTCATCGTTTAAGCTCAAGTGGGGTTACCACTTTTACATAATGCTTTAATGTGTTCACACCATTAGAGTTGCTTTGACTCAATTCTTAGAGTTAAGCTCCCCCTAGATGTGAGATCCCCCCTTAGAGGGATGAACTAACCTTGGGTTTTGTCGATGATGACTTCATGTAGGTGTTGAAGATGTAGATGCTCAATGTTGATGTAGATCATTTGGAGCAATCCTTTGGAGTGAGTTGCACTTTCAACTTATCTACATGGGTTAGTCCCACAAGGAACAAACAAGAATATCCATAGACATAGAGTGATGCACACACAAGATGATGTCCATGAAGTCATTAGGTTACCTTGTCCCTTGTCTTACCAACATGAGGGTTTGTGACTCCTTGAACTAGTGCAAGATGTGGAAGTTGATTGCACTTGTTCTTGCCAAAATGATATGAGTGAGGAATGTTGGCGGAGTCACCCTCAAGAACTCTCTAGTTCTTCTTCTTCGGGATCCACATCATCTTGATGGGAATCCTTGGAGTAGTAGTTGTACTTGATGAAGTAGAACTTGACGTAGTCTTGGGGACCCACTTGAACGAGGCTTTGGGTGCTTCTTCAAATGCATCAATCTCTTCTTGAAGCTTGTCCTTGCCTTTGTTCTTGTGGTCTTGTGGTGGAAGATCATCTTGAGCTTGTGTTCCCTTGAAGGAAGTAGGATCATACTTCTCTTGTTGAGGAACAAACTTCGTCTTGGGGTATTGATCTTCTTCCCACTCAACTCCATTGGCATTGAACTTTCGTTCAAAACCAACACCTTGATTCTTCCGGTGCCTTCCTTGCTTGCGTACAATTTCCTCGAATTGCTTACTCCCGGCAAGGCTCTTGTAAACACCTTTCTCTATAATTCCCTTCAATAAGCTATTTTCTTGCTAAAGTGTAACTTGGCTAAGAGAATCATTAGTGGAATCAAGAGAACTACTAGAAGCAACAATATTGGATTTGACATTATTATTGTTACTACTAGAGGAAGTATATTTCTTGTACTTGTTACTAGACTTGACTTGAGGCATATAAGTAGATAAGAGTAAACGCTTGGCAATGTAAGAAGAACTTTTCTTGCGAAGATCATCATTGATTGCTTTTAAGAACTCAAGCTCTTGCTCAACATTGAGCTTTTCAAAGCGTAACTTCTCATGAGCCCTTAAAAGTTCTCGATGATCTTCGTAGATAGTTTCATGAGCCAACTTAAGAGAGTTTAATTCTTTAGTTAGAAGCTCAATCTTCTCCTTATCATTGTCATTCATTTTAGCATGATTAGCATGATTAATTGACGTTTCATCATAGTATTCATCACTAGAGTTGTCAACAAGTAAATCATCATCCACAAGCAAGTCATCTTCATCACTATTGAAAACAACATACTCGGGATGTGTTACCTTTGGACCTTTGGCCATGAAGCATCTTCCAACACCTTCATTTTGTGAATCAAATATGTCGTAGGAGTTGGTTGACACAAGTGCTACACCGGCAACACCTTCATCTTGAGTATATTCGGAGTCGGAGTGATAGCTTCTCTCGGAGTGATTGTCGGAGCCGGAGCCAGATACCCATTCACCAACATGAGCTTGATGTCTTCGTTTTGTGTAGCTCCTTGATGACTTGTCCTTCCTTTCCGAATCCTTGCTTCTCCGTGAGAGTCTTCGTTCATAACGATCATCTCTACTCCTCCTCTCTCTTGGTGGTGATTCTTCTCTTTTGCTCCTTCTTCTTGGAGAATCTTCTCTTCTTTTGTAGGGTGTCGTACACTCATTGGAGTAGTGTCCGGGTCTCCCACAATTGTAGCAATTGCTCTCATGGCTAGAAGATCTCTTGTCATTGTAAGACCTTTATTTGGAGCTTCTTTCTTTGCTTCTACTCTTGTAGAATTTGTTTAAGTTCTTCACCATTAAGCTCAATTCTTCATTGAAGGTTGGTTTCTCACTTGATGATGTGGGGGCTTCACTTGAGGCTTTGTAAGCACCACTTGACTTGTTGTGAAGTTCCTCCTTGTCCTTGAGAGATATCTCATGAGCAACAATCCTTCCAATGACTTCCGTTGGCTTGAGATCTTTGTAGTTTGGCATCATTTGAATCAATGTGCACATGGTATCATACTTTCCATCCAATGCTCTTAAGATCTTCTTGATGATGAATTTGTCGGTCATCTCTTCACTCCCTAAGCCGGCAATCTCATTTGTGATAAGAGCAAGCCTAGAGTACATTTCAGCGACACCTTCACCATCCTTCATTTTGAACTTGTCAAGCTGACTTTGGAGCACATCCAACTTGGATTCCTTGACGGAGTCGGTACCTTCATGCATATCAATCAAAGAATCCCAAATTTCCTTTGCATTCTCAAGACGACTGATTTTGTTGAATTCTTCGGGGCACAATCCGTTGAAGATGATATCACAAGCTTGAGCGTTGTATTGCAGCATCTTCAATTCTTCCACATTAGCTTCACGGTTTGGTTCTCTCCCATCGAAAAATTCACCTTGCAAGCCAATACAAATAATTGCCCAAATGGCGGGGTTATGTCCAAGAATATGCATTTTCATCTTATGCTTCCAACTAGCAAAATTAGTACCATCAAAGTAAGGACCTCTACGGTGATAATTTCCCTTGCTAGACGCCATACTCTCCTAGGTTGTGAAAACAAGGCTATGAGCACCAAAAGCTATGGAAATCAAAGCAAATGGGGACCAAAGCTCTGATACCACTTGTAGGACCTTGAAGTATGTCTAGAGGGGGGGTGATTAGACTACTTGACCAATAAAAACATAACCTTTTCCCAATTTTAGAGTTTGGCAGATTTTAGCTACTTTAGGACAAGTCAAGCAATCATCACACAATTCAAGCAAGCATGCAAAGAGTATATAGGCAGCGGAAATTAAAGCATGCAACTTGCAAGAAAGTAAAGGGAAGGGTTTGGAGGATTCAAACGCAATTGGAGACACGGATGTTTTTGGCGTGGTTTCGATAGGTGGTGCTATCGTACATCCACGTTGATGGAGACTTCAACCCACGAAGGGTAACGGCTGCGCGAGTCCACGGAGGGCTCCACCCATGAAGGGTCCACGAAGAAGCAACCTTGTCTATCCCACCATGGCTGTCGCCCACGAAGGACTTGCCTCACTAGAGGTAGATCTTCATGAAGTAGGTGATCTCCTTGCCCTTACAAACTCCTTGGTTCAACTCCACAATCTTGTCAGAGGCTCCCAAGTGACACCTAGCCAATCTAGGAGACACCACTCTCCAAGAAGTAACAAATGGTGTGTTGATGATGAACTCCTTGCTCTTGTGCTTCAAATGATAGTCTCCCCAACACTCAACTCTCTCTCAATGGGTTTGGATCTGGTGGAAAGAAGATTTGAGTGGAAAGCAACTTGGGAAGGCTAGAGATCAAGATTCATATGGTAGGAATGGAATATCTTGGCCTGAACACATGAGTAGGTAGTTCTCTCTCAGAAATGGTAAGTTGGAAGTGTAGGTTCGTTCTGATGGCTCTCTCCATGAATGAAGAGGAGGTGGAGGGGTATATATAGCCTCCACACAAAATCTAACCGTTACACACAATTTACCAAACTCAGTGGGACCGAATTGTTAAACTCGGTCGGACCGATTTAGTAAACCTAGTGACGGTTAGTGATTTTCGGTGGGACCGACGTGCATCTCAGTGAGACCGATTCGGTTAGGGTTAGGGCATAACGTAATCTCGGTAAGACCGATTACACAAACTCGGTGAGACCGATTTGGTAATAAGCTTTCCAGAGAGTTGGTCAGGTAAACTCGATGGGACCGATTTGCTCTTTTCGGTGAGACCGAAATGTTACAAAAAGGAAACAGAGAGTTTACATTGCAATCTCGGTGGGACCGATCGCTCACTTCGGTTAGACCGAAATGTTACGAAGGGAAACAGAGAGATTGCAACCCCATCTCGGTGAGACCGAGATCCCTATCGGTAAGACCGATTTGCTTAGGGTTTGTGGCAGTGGCTATGACTTTTGGAATCGGTGCCGCCGGATAGGAAGTTTCGGTGTGACCAATTTTGGCTTTGGGTTTAGGTCATTTGTGGATGTGGGAAAGTAGTTGAGGGTTTTGGAGAATATCACTAAGCACATTGAAGCAAGAGGCTCATTAAGCAACACCTCATCCCTCCTTGATAGTATTGGCTTTTCCTATAGACTCAATGTGATCTTGGATCACTAAAATGTAAAATGAAGAGTCTTGAGCTTTTGAGCTTGAGCCAACCCTTTGTCCTTAGTATTTTGAGGGGTCCACTTTCATCACCCATGCCATGCCATTCATTGAGCTTTCCTGAAATAATAGTCTTGGAATAGCATTAGCTCAATGAGCTATATGTTGTTATTAATTACCAAAACCACCTAGGGATAGTTGCACTTTCAGTTGGCCTCTCTCTCCCCTCACTGCTATTCAAAGAGCCGGCAGGATCCGTCCGCCGGGAAGGGAAGGAGGCTTAACGCTGTTGCCGTCAGTGAGGGAGGGAATCCACTACCGGCGCAGCTATTCACTTTCACCCAGTGGCGGTGCGGGAGGGCCTCCGACCCCTTCTTCTTCGCCGTCGTCCCGTCGCCCACCGAACCACACCCCAAGAACCTTAAGGTATAATTTACTTACTCCACATGCATTGCTCTAGCTGCATGTATACCATGAATCTAGGACGTGGTTCAAAGAGGAAAGGAGTGGGGGAAAGTAGTGGGAAAAGTTGTATATAACATGAATCTAGGACATGGTTCAAAGAGGAAATGAAGGTGGAAAGTTGTATAGCATAAATCTAGGACGTGGTTCAAAGAGGAAAGGAATGGGGGAAAGTAGTGGGAAAGTTGTATCACATAAATCTAGGACATGGTTCAAAGAGGAAAGGAAGGGGCAAAAGTACTAGTACAGACTGGCTATCCAGCACCTACGTTGGTCGAAAAGGGAAAACAATGACAAACGCAGTACGCACATCTGTAACAAACTGATCTTTTGTTTTGGGGGACAAGGCTGTAGAGTTTGAGTAGGACTAGATTTCTGCGCTCACATAGGGAAAGGTGTCTAAAGATAACAAAACTGGGATCAACACAAATATGCTACTTGGTTGTTTGTTCTTTGTTGAAATAGACTGTGCATGACCACAGTACATCGGTAGATGCACATGGTGCTGGTGCATCCACTGTCCAATGCAACTCATTAGCTGTTGTTAATCTAAGGCCATGTTTGGTTAAAAACTCCCTAGTCCCTACCTGCTTGGTTCCAGGGACTAAACATGGACTAGAGGTTATTAAATGACATGCTAAAAGACGATGTTACCCCTAGTAATGAACTAATAGAGACAAGGTGCGATGCGTGGTAGGGGCAACTATTGGAAAAAGTCCCAAAAAGACTACCTCGTGGACTTCTTTCTTTAGTCCCAAATGCCCACTTTTAGTCCCTAAAAGTCCCTCCTGTTTGGTTTAGATGGGACTGACACGGAGTTTTTTTAGTCCCTACACCAAAATGTCCCTATAAACAAACACCCTCTAATAATGCCACAAGAAAATTGATTCAATACCACAGTTAAAAGAAAATTACATGTTTAACAAATTTTATTGTTAATATAATCTCTATGTTAATATTAATCAATGCCACCGTTTGAGAAATGCTACTGTCTTGCTTTCCTTCCCATTTAGATAAGGTAGATGCTTCTTTTTGTTGGCTTCTGTGTCATCCACCATTATTGACCACTAGTTGTTTCCTTTGCACCTCTGTGTAAACAGGGTTATCTACTTCACCTCGTTGCCATTGTGACCTTTTGTTGCACTGCACAAAACACTTTTGTTTAAGAGTGTTTTGTGCAGTTCAACCAAAATGTCACACTGACAATGATGCTTGATTGCTTGATCTTAGTGGAACTGCACAAGAGGAGATCTTACTTCCTATCTGTGTTGGCAAATTTGGTTCAGATCTTCTTCTTGTGAGTTGTTTGAATTCCGCATCATGAGAGGTCAGTACTAGCCTTCTTTCACATGATTATGCAGTGTGCTTTCATATGTTGTGCTACTTGTACGATAATGTTGCTTGATTTAAGTGAACTACACAAATGGAGACAAGACTTCCAATCTGTATGTGCACCGTAATATCCCATTGAGGTAAGAAAAGGATATTTCACTACTGTTTGCCTGTATTCTGCCACTTTCATCAAAAAATTAAGTTTAGTACTATACTTGTGCTCCCTAATTGACATGCCAAATCTTACATTGAAGGCAAAGCTTGTCTGTTATTGAACCAAGTGATGAAGGGGAAGAACAAGCGGAAGAAAAACAAAAATCAACTTTCGGTGCTGTAATGAAGCACTGGAACTGTTATGACA
Organism: Triticum timopheevii; assembly: GCA_963921465.1. Classification (NCBI taxonomy): domain Eukaryota; kingdom Viridiplantae; phylum Streptophyta; class Magnoliopsida; order Poales; family Poaceae; genus Triticum; species Triticum timopheevii. The sequence continues at coordinate 376,555,805 of OY997268.1, read as the reverse complement.
CAAGTAATGATATAGTTTTGCATCTTAATTTATTGCTATGGCTGGAATGAGCAATTGTTTTGCCACTGATTTGATGCCACTCTTAATGTAATACGTAATTATCTCCACTTGTGCAAACAGGGATCTTCTTTGAAGATACCATATATTTTAGTGGAACTGCAAGAAGATGTTGGAAACATTAAACTAATCGAGGAGTATATAGTAAGCATGGCCACCACCGTAGATAGCAACAGATGGTTCCGGAGAAGTGCTTCATCCGTATGCTCTACACAATAAGCCTCCTGACAAAGGTTGGTACTCGCCCACTGATTTCATCCAGATGATTGAGCTTTGTCATCTCTATTGGTGTTGTGCTACTGTTTAGATACTGTCATGAAAAAGTGGTATTGTCCTTGAGAAGTGCTTCATCTGTGTTGTTTTAAATATTTCCTTTCCTTTTTTTTCGAGCAAACAGGGATGCTAGCATTTAGTAGTCCTCTTGTCTTTGCACAACAGGATCATCTTCATCTAAAGAAGAATATGGAGTACGTGATGTGAATAGTTCCGATTATGCCAGGATGAAGAAGCCCTGTCTATCTTCTCATTAGAAGGAGCAGTTGAAGGATGGTTACATTACTCCCCACAAGACCAAACTAACTCAGCTCAGAAGGACTGACAAATCTCCATTTTTTTGCTGTGATGCGCGAGTACAATGTTGTTCTAGGATTCTTTCTGGTGAGTTCCATTTTTCTAAAAGTGTGCTCTACATGGACCATGTAGGTGCCTATTTAAACTGTCAATTCATAGTACAGTTTGCTTTATACTAATCACTTTTTTTGTATTTATGCAAACAGGGGTGCTCAGCTTGATTTCAATGTGAACTACACAAAATGTTCATGAATACATCGAATCATTCATTTCCACCACAAGAAAGGTGGTGCCAATAAGTTCAAGGTGTTGCAACATATAAGGGTGAAATCATACAAGCTACGCACGAATTTGGTTGATTTTGGTGGAACTGCACAAAAAGAACAACTGGTTTATTTAGCACGAGGTGCCATGTCAATGTCCGAACTGATGGCAAACCCTGCCCATTCCACAATCGTAGGCATTTGATATTTTGGAATGGGACAACCTTATCAAATTTTGCTCATTGATTTTAGCAAGACATGCGTTTGATATTTTCGAATGGGACGCCCTGTGTTGTCAGCAGCGTCGATCAATTTTTTCTTTATTCTTTAGCTGTGAAGTAAATATTGCCTCTGACATGTGAGTCGTTGAGATGCATAATCATCGATTGTTTTGAATGTTCTCTATGAATTGCCAGCCCTGTGTGTTTGATTGCAATGTACAGAAATGCTAAAAAGCTGCTCAAACTCTTTGTACTCCTTCTGTTCCTTTTTACTTTGCACATTGTGAAAGTGCATACCTTTTTGTATAAGATTGGTCAAAGTAGAGATACTTTGACTGCAGACAAAACTTGTATGCAGATTAGAAAGGACCAGAGGGAGTACATGTGAAACTGCTACAAATGAGGTGATCACTCTGGGAATAATGCTAGTACGTATTGTTTTGCATGTTCATCCAATGCCAGTGATATAGGAATTCAAACTAATCGAAATAAATTCATTCATACATGGTCGAATTTCATATAAACATGCCAGATTTCATTACATTTCATCCATTCTTCAACTAAAAAGGGTGCGCTGGAGGTATAATTAATTAACCGAAGCTACCCACATGTGTCCCACTGAGCCGAACAGAAGCTTCAGTGACTTAACTGCAGGTGCAGTTGCGTAACTGACATGTGGCCTGTTGGGCCCACGTGTCAGTCAGCCAACTGCACCAGCAGTTATGTAGAAGGAGTGTTCTTCTCCAGCACAGCTCTCCGACTCCACGTCGCCACCAAGAAGCTAAGTGGGCGTCAATGGTCAACCCACCTAGCTTGGCTTCAACCAGAGGGTAGCAGCGGTGGCCTCACTTGGACCCGAGCAGCGGCGACCTACCGTGTTCTACTCTTCCTCGTTTTTTGTGTGGTGCGGCCTCATTGGTAGCGGGGCGGGGCCTCGGCGGAGCCGGCCATGTCCTCTATCTCGTTGCTGGCCGGCGGCGCCTCCGCGGAGCGATGGAAATCCTCCCCCTCGTTGCCGGCAGGGTGGGGCCTCGGCTGAGCCGGCGATGTCCTCTGCCTCATTGTTGGCGGGGCGGGTCCTTGGCGGAGCCGGTGGTGTCCTCTGCCTCGTTGTTGGCGCCCCGGGGCCTCGGCGGAGCAGGGCCTCGTCTACACCAGCAGAGCGGGCACTCGTCGGAGCTGGCATTGTCCTCTGCCTCGTCCTTGGTCTCGCCAAACAGCGCCTCGCCCGCTTCATCGCCCTCTTTGTAGGCGGCCGTAGCCTCCACCACCCACATGCGGTACCGCCAGCGCTCGAGGCGACCCTCACAGGTGGAGCGGTATGAGTTGAGCAGCGCCTCCTGATAACCCACAAGTGTAGAGGATCGCAACAGCTTTCGAGGGTAAAGTATTCAACCCAAATTTATTGATTCGACACAAGGGGAGCCAAAGAATATTCTTGAGTATTAGCAGTTGAGTTGTCAATTCAACCACACTTGGATAACTTAGTATGTGCAGCAAAGTATTTAGTAGCAAAGTAGTATTATAATAAAGGTAACGGTGGCAAAAGTAAAGATAATAGTTTTGGGGTTTTCGTAGTAGTTGTAACAATAGCAACGGAAAAGTAAATAAGCGAAGAACAATATGTGGAAAGCTCGTTGGCAATGGATCAGTGATGGATAATTATGCCGGATGCGATTCCTCATGTAATAGCTATAACATAGGGTGACACAGAACTAGCTCCAGTTCATCAATGTAATGTAGGCATGTATTCCGTAAATAGTCATATGTGCTTATGGAAAAGAACTTGCATGACATCTTTTGTCCTACACTCCCATGGCAGCGGGGTCCTAGTGGAAACTAAGGGATATTAAGGCCTCCTTTTAATAGAGAACCGGAACAAAGCATTAGCACATAGTGAATACATGAACTCCTCAAACTACGGTCATCACCGAGAAGTATCCCGATTATTGTCACTTCGGGGTTGTCGGATCATAACACATAATAGGTGACTATAGACTTGCAAGATAGGATCAAGAACACACATATATTCATGAAAACATAATAGGTTTAGATCTGAAATCATGGCACTCGGGCCCTAGTGACAAGCATTAAGCATAGCAAAGTCATAGCAACATCAATCTCGAAACATAATGGATACTAGGGATCAAACCCTAACAAAACTAACTTGATTACATGGTAAATCTCATCCAACCCATCACCGTCCAGCGAGCCTATGATGGAATTACTCACGCACGGTGGTGAGCATCATGAAATTGGTGATGGAGGATGGGTGATGATGACGACGGCGACGAATCTCCCTCTCCGGAGCCACGAACGGACTCCAGATCAGCCCTCCCGAGAGAGATCAGGGCTTGGCGGCGGCTCCGTGTCGTAAAACGCGATGAAACTTTCTCTCTGATTTTTTTCTCCCCGAACAAGAATATATGGAGTTGGAGTTGAGGTCGGTGGAGGTCCAGGGGGCCCACGAGATAGGGGGGCGCGCCCAGGAGGAGGGGGCGCGCCCCCCTGTCTCGTGGACACGGTGTGGGCCCCCTTGTCTTGATTCTTTTGCCAATATTTTTTATATTTTCCAAAAAGTCACTCCGTGGATTTTCAGGACATTCCGAGAACTTTTCTTTTCTACACATAAAACAACATCATGGCAGTTCTGCTGAAAACAGCGTCAGTCCGGGTTAGTTTCATTCAAATCATGCAAGTTAGAGTCCAAAACAAGGGCAAAAGTGTTTGGAAAAGTAGATACGTCGGAGACTTATCAACTCCCCCAAGCTTAAACCTTTGCTTGTCCTCAAGCAATTTAGTTGATAAACTGAAAGTGATAAAGAAAAACTTTTACAAACTCTGTTTGCTCTTGTTGTTGTAAACATGAAAAGCTAGCATTCAGGTTTCAGCAAATACTATGAACTAACCATACTCACAATAACACTTAGGTCTCACAATTACTCATATCAATAGCATAATCAGCTAGCGAGCCATAATAATAAAACTCGGATGACAACACTTTCTCAAAACAATCATAACATGATATAACAAATTGTTATCTTGCTAGCCCTTTCTGAGACCGCAAAACATAAATGCAGAGCACCTTTAAAGATCAAGGACTGACTAAACATTGTAATTCATGGTAAAAGAGATCCAGTCAAGTCATACCCAATATAAACCAATAGTAATGAATGCAAATGACAGTGTGCTCTCCAGCGGGTGCTTTTTAATAAAAAGGGTGATGACTCAACATAAAAGTAAATAGATAGGCCCTTCGCAGAGGGAAGCAGGGATATGTAGAGGTGCCAGAGCTTGATTTTAAAATAGAGATTGAATAACATTTTGAGTGGCATACTTTTGCTGTCAATGCAACAACTATGAGATGGTTGTATCTTCCATACTACATGCATTATAGGTAGTTCCCAAACAGAATGGTAAAGGTTTATACTCCCCCAACCACCAACAAGCATCAATCCATGGCTTGCTCGAAACAACGAGTGCCTCCAACTAACAACAGCCCTGGGGGAGTTTTGTTTAATTATTTTGATTTGCTTTGACCTTTTTGGATCATGGGACTGGGCATCCTGGTTACCGGCCCTTTCTCATGAATGAGGAGCGGAGTCCACTCCTCTTGAGAATAACCCACCTAGCATGGAAGATATAGGCAGCCCTAGTTGTAACATGAGCTACTCGAGCATACAAAACAGAATTTCATTTGAAGGTTTGGAGTTTGGCACATACAAATTTACTTGGAACGGCAGGTAAATACCGCACATAGGAAGGTATAGTGGACTCGTATGGAACAACTTTGGGGTTTATGGAGTTTGGATGCACAAGCAGTATTCCCGCTTAGTACAGGTGAAGGCTAGCAAAAGACTGGGAAGCGACCAACTGATAGAGCAACAACAGTCATAAACATGCATTAAAATTAATTCACACCGAATACAAGCATGAGAAGGATATAATCCACCATGAACATAAATATCATGAAGGCTATGTTGATTTGTTTCAACTACATGCGTGACCATGTGCCAAGTCGAGTCACTCAATACATTCAAAGGATGATACCATCCCATCATATCACATCATAATCATTCTAATATCATGTTGGCATGCAAGGTAAACCATTATAACTCATAGCTAATCAAGCATGGCACAAGCAATTATAATCTCTAAATGTCATTGCAAATATGTTTACCTCATAATAGGATGACTCAGAAACGATGAACTCATCATATTTACAAAAACAAGAGAGGTCGAGTTCATACCAGCTTTTCTCATCTCAATAAGTCCATCATATATTGTCATTATTGCCTTTCACTTGCACAAGCGAACGATGTGTATAATAATAATAGTAATAATAGTGCACGTGCATTGGACTAAGCTGGAATCTGCAAGCATTCAACTCAAGAGAGAAGACAGTAATATGGGCTCTAAGTTAAATAAACAATCATGCATATGAGAGCCACTAAACATTTTCAATATGGTCTTCTCGACCCCCAAAGGAAAGAAAAGAAAATAAAACTATTTACACGGGAAAGCTCCCAACAAGTGAGAAGAAGAACTAGAAATCTTTTTGGATTTTCATTTTAATTTCTACTACAAGCATGGAAACTAAACTAACTATTTTTTTGGTTTTTCTCAAGGTTTATCACACACACAAGAAGAAAACTAGAAAAAGAAATTTAAACTAGCATGGATAATACAATGAAAGACTATGAGCACCGATGACTAATGTGTGAACATGAATGTAAAGTCGGTGAGAAATACGTACTCCCCCAAGCTTAGGCTTTTGGCCTAAGTTGGTTTAGTACCAAGGACCGCCTGGCTAATATCCGTAAGTGAAGCTGGGGTCGTACTGAGATGCAGCGGCAAACACCTCCTGAGCTGCGGCGTGTTGGCGAGCTGCCTCCGCTCTCCCCTTGTGTTCAGCTGCTTCCTCCCTGGTGACAACATATGTTCCTTTTGCCTGATAATCAAAAAGGTGGGGAGGAGGAAGAGTAACATGGACGACGTTGCGTCTGTCATAGATTAGTCGATATTGGAGGAATTGTTCATTCCTCCTTAGAAATTGATGATTGACCATAGCTTCATAATCCAAATAAACAGGAGGTATCAACATATCTCCCTCTCGTGGGGCTATACCAAGATAATTAGCCACACGGGTTGCATAAATTCCTCCAAATAAATCTCCATTTCTACTATTATTCTGCAACCTACGTGCAACTATTGCCCCCAAGTTATAACCTTTATATCCTAACACAGCACTCTTGAGGACACAAAGATCAGGGACACACATGTGATATGCTTCGTCTTTATCGTTAATGCATCTACCAATAAAGAGAGCAAAATAATGTATAGCAGGAAAATGAATGCTCCCTATGGTAGCCTGTGTTATGTCCCTGGATTCTCCCATAGTAATACTAGCAAGGAAATCTCTAAATTCAGATTTGTGAGGATCATTAATATTACCCCACTGCGGGAGTTTGCAAGCAGTTGTAAAATCCTGTAAGTCCATGGTATAAGATGTATCATAAATATCAAATATGACACTAGGAGAATTAAGCGCACAGTTATATTTAAACCTACGCACAAAGGAGTCAGTCAATTGATAGTACTGAGGACACTTATCTTGTAAGAAGTCCTCCAGCTCGGCATTATGCACAAACGCGTCAAATTCCTCCTGAAAGCCTGCTTCAACCATAAAATTATCGGATGGCCACTCACAAGCTCGTACATCCGCGTCCCTTGGAAATTCAACATCTTGCTCACGTATGGCAATCCTGGGCCCTTTCTTCACCGAGGAACCACCTTGGTACATTCTTCTAAGCATAATTCTTTTTCTGAAATAATTCTGAAATTTTGGTACCTTCAAAATAAAAGTGAATAAAACTAAACAAGATTGGTAGCAACTACTCCTACAAGTGCCTAGAGCCTATATCATGCATTAGAATTGCTTGGGACCTCATAAATTTAACATGCAAGATCAAGAACATGGTCATCTATGCAGCAAAAATTTGCAATGAATAAAGCACTAGAACAAAAACTAATTCGGCCAATGGAGGAGTCACATACCAAGCAACAATCTCCCAAAGCAGTTTTGTGAATGGAGCTTTGAGCAAGGAGATCGAAAATCGCAGCTAAACGAGCTAGAACTCGTGCTTGAGCTGGATGGGGATTTTTTTGGGTAGAAGATGAATTGTGTGGGTGCTGGCATAAGTGGAGGGGGGCCACCAGGGGCCCACGAGACAAGGGGACGCGCCCAGGTGGGGTGGGCGCGCCCTCCACCCTCGTGGTCTGGTGCTTGCCCCTCCTGTAGTGATTTCAGTGCCTAAAATCCTCAAATATTCCATAAAAAATCATACTAAATTTGCAGGGCATTTGGAGCACTTTTATTTTCGAGGTATTTTTTAATGCACGGATAATTCAGAAAATAGACAAATAATACTATTTTTGCTTTATTAATTCTAAATAACAGAAAGTAAAAAGAGGGTATAGAAGGTTGTGCCTTCTAGTTTCATCCATCTCGTGATCATCAAAATGAATCCACTAACAAGGTTGATCAAGTCTTGTTAACAAACTCATTCCGAATAACATGGAACCGGAGAAATTTCGAATAACACTAAGTTACCTCAACGGGGATATGAAAATCCCCAACAATAAGAATATCATACTTTTTCTTGACAGTAGGGAGAGGAAATTCAAAACCTCCAATAATAATAGTTAGAACTTTTCCAATAGAATTGATGCTATGAACTTGAGATTGTTTCCTCGGAAAGTGTACCGTATGCTCATTACCATTAACATGAAAAGTGACATTGCCTTTGTTGCAATCAATAACAGCCCCTGCAGTGTTCAAAAAAGTTCTACCAAGGATAATCGACATACTATCGTCCTCGGGAATATCAAGAATAACAAAGTCCGTTAAGATAGTGACATTTGCAACCACAACAGGCACATCCTCACAAATACCGACAGGTATAGCAGTTGATTTATCAGCCATTTGCAAAGATATTTCAGTAGGTGTCAACTTATTCAATTCAAGTCTACAATATAAAGAGAGAGGCATAACACTAACACCGGCTCCAAGATCACATAAAGCAGTTCTAACATAATTTCTTTTAATGGAGCATGGTATAGTTGGTACCCCGGGATCTCCAAGTTTCTCTGGTATTCCACCCTTAAAAGTGTAATTAGCAAACATGGTGGAAATTTCAGCTTCCGGTATCTTTCTTTTATTTGTGATGATATCCTTCATATATTTAGCAAAAGGATTTACTTTGAGCATATCAGTTAAACACATATGTAAGAAGATAGGTCTAATCATTTCAGCTAAGCGCTCAAAATCCTCGTCATCCTTTGTCTTGGATGGTTTAGGAGGAAAGGGCATGCGTTTCTGAACCCATGGTTCTCTTTCTCTACCGTGCTTCCTAGCAACAAAATCTCTCTTATCATAACGTTGATTCTTTGATTGTGGGTTATCAAGATCAACAGCAGATTCAATCTCTACTTCATTGTTTTTGCTAGGTTGAGCATCAACATGAACATTATCATTAACATTATCACTAGCTTCATGTTCATCACCTGATTGTGTTTCGACATCAGAAATAGAAATATCATTGGGATTCTCAGGTGTGTCTACAGTAGGTTCGCTAGAAGCATGCAAAGTTCTATCGTTTTTCTTTTTCTTCTTTTTACAAGAACTAGGTGCCTCTAAATTATTTCTCTGAGAATCTTGCTCGATTCTCTTAGGGTGGCCTTCAGGATACAAAGGTTCCTGAGTCATTCTACCAGTTCTAGTAGCCACTCTAACAGCAAAGTCATTTTTACTATTTAATTCATCAAGCAAATCATTTTGAGCTTTGAGTACTTGCTTAGCTTGAGTAGCAACCATAGAATTATATTTTCTAATGAGTTTGAGTTCACCTTTAACTCTAGCCATATTATCGCTCACGCATCCTATCTCGAAAGCATTATTCTTTAACTCTCTACCAACATAAGCATTAAAACTTTCTGGTCTAGCCATAAAGTCGTCAAATTCATCTAAGCATGGGCTATGAAATTTAGTAGAGGGAATTTCAACTTTATCATATATATAGAGAGAATTTACCTTTACTACCTGTGTCGGGTTATCAAGACAATATGGTTCTTCAACAGGCGGTATATTAAGACCATGTATTTCTTCAATAGGAGGTAAATTCTTAACATCTTCAGCTTTAATACCTTTTTCTTTCATTGATTTCTTTGTCTCTTGCATATCTTCAGGACTAAGAAATAAAACACCTCCCTTCTTTGGAGTGGGTTTAGGAATAGGCTCAGGAGTTGGCTCAATTGATTCAGGAATTGCCTCAGGAATTGGCTCAGGGAGAGTCCAATTATTTTCATTAGTCAACATATTATTCAATAGTAGTTCAGCTTCGTCGACTGTTCTTTCCCTGAAAACACAAGCAGCACAACTATCCAAGTAGTCCTTGGAAGCATCAGTTAGTCCATTATAAAAGATATCAAGTATTTCATTTTTCTTGAGAGGATGATCAGGCAAAGCATTAAGTAATCGTAGAAGCCTCCCCCAAGCTTGTGGGAGACTCTCTTCTTTGATTTGCACAAAATTATATATTTCCCGCAAGGCAGCTTGTTTCTTATGAGGAGGGAAATATTTAGCAGAGAAGTAATAAATCATATCCTGGGGACTACGCACACAACCAGGAGCAAGAGAATTATACCAAGTCTTAGCATCACCCTTTAACGAGAACGGAAATATCTTAAGGATATAAAAATAGCGAGATTTATCATCATGAGTAAACAGGGTAGCTATATCATTCAACTTGGTAAGATGTGCCACAACAATTTCAGATTCAAGGCCATAAAAAGGATCAGATTCTACTAAAGTAGTAATTTCAGGATCAACAGAGAATTCATAATCCTTATCAGTAACACAGATAGGTGAAGTAGCAAAAGCAGGGTCAGGTTTCATTCTAGCATTATGAGACTGCTGCTTCCATTTAGCTAATAATTTCTTATGATCATATCTATCATTGCAAGCAAAGATAGCTCTAGCAGCTTCTTCATTTATAACATAACCCTCAGGAACAACAGGCAATTCATAATCATTGGGAGAACTTTCATCATCACTATCATCAATAATAGCATCTTCAATAATTTCATTCCCCCTAACTCTAGCAAGTTGTTCATCAAGAAATTCACCTAATGGCAAAGTAGTATCACGCACAGAACTAGTTTCATCATAAGTATCGTGCATAGCAGAAGTGGCATCATCAATAACATGCGACATATCAGAGTTCATAGCAGTAGCAGGTTTAGGTGTCACAAGCTTACTCATAACAGAAGGAGTATCTAGTGTAGAGCTAGATGGCAGTTCCTTACCTCCCCTCGTAGTTGAGGGAAAAATCGTAGTTCTGTCATCTTTCAAGTTCTTCATAGTGAACAACAGATATAAATCCCAAGTGACTCAGAGAATAGAGCTATGTTCTCCAGCAATGGCACCAGAAATTAGTCTTGATAACCCACAAGTGTAGGGGATCGCAACAGCTTTCGAGGGTAAAGTATTCAACCCAAATTTATTGATTCGACACAAGGGGAGCCAAAGAATATTCTTGAGTATTAGCAGTTGAGTTGTCAATTCAACCACACCTGGATACTTAGTATCTGCAGCAAAGTATTTAGTAGCAAAGTAGTATGATAATAAAGGTAAAGGTGGCAAAAGTAAAGATAATAGTTTTTGGGTTTTTATAGTAGTTGTAACAATAGCAATAGAAAAATAAATAAGCGAAGAACAATATGTGAAAAGCTTGTAGGCAATGGATCAATGATGGATAATTATGCTGGATGCAATTCCTCATGTAATAGCTATAACATAGGGTGACACAGAACTAGCTCCAGTTCCATCAATGTAATGTAGGCATGTATTCCGTAAATAGTCATACGTGCTTATGGAAAAGAACTTGCATGACATCTTTTGTCCTACCCTCCGTGGCGGCGGGGTCCTAGTGGAAACTAAGGGATATTAAGGCCTCCTTTTAATAGAGAACCAGAACAAAGCATTAGCACATAGTGGATACATGAACTCCTCAAACTACGGTCATCACCAAGAAGTATCCCGATTATTGTCACTTCGGGGTTGTCGGATCATAACACATAATAGGTGACTATAGACTTGCAAGATAGGATCAAGAACACACATATATTCATCTAAACATAATAGACTTGCACTCGGGCCCTAGTGACAAGCATTAAGCATAGCAAAGTCATAGCAACATCAATCTCAGAACATAATGGATACTAGGGATCAAACCCTAACAAAACTAACTTTATTACATGGTAAATCTCATCCAACCCATCACCGTCCAGCAAGCCTACAATGGAATTACTCACGCACGGCAGTGAGCATCATGAAATTGGTGATGAAGGATGGTTGATGATGACGACGGTGACAAATCCCCCTCTCCGGAGCCCCGAACGGACTCCAGATCAGCCCTCCCGAAAGAGATCAGGGCTTGGCGGCGGCTCTGTGTCGTAAAACGCGATGAAACTTTCTCTCTGATTTTTTTCTCCCCGAACGTGAATATATGGAGTTGGAGTTGAGGTCGGTGGAGGTCCAGGGGGCCCACGAGATAGGGGCGCGCCCAGGAGGAGGGGGCGCCCCCCCTGTCTCGTGGATAGGGTGTGGGTCCCCTGGTCTTTATTCTTTCACCAGTATTTTCTATATTTTCCAAAAAGTCGCTCCGTGGATTTTTAGGACATTCCGAGAACTTTCTTTTCTACACATAAAACAACATCATGGCAATTCTGCTGAAAACAGCGTCAGTTCAGCTTAGGTTCATTCAAATCATGCAAGTTAGAGTCCAAAACAAGGGCAAAAGAGTTTGGAAAAGTAGATACGTCGGCGACGTATCACCTCCTGCTCCGCCCGCTCCGCGGCGATCTACTCCTCTGCCTGCAGGTGCTCCTGGAGGAGATGGTGGTTGTAGGCGGCGGCGGCCTGGGCCTCCTGGAACTGCTCCTCACGCATCTGCCTCACCGTGTCCATATATTGGGCACGGGCCTCGCCGATGGTCATGGTGCAATGCACCGGCGAGGATGGCGCGGAGGAGGGGGTTGGTGCCAGATCATCGACTACCATGTTCTCCATTGGGACGTCGTCGTCCTCCGATGCCTGCCGGCCAGCCGGTCGGCAGCAACGGCTGCCATCTCCTTGTGGTCCACCGTCCGCCCGTCCCGAAGAGTGATGGAGCGCAAGGAAGCCATGGTGGGCAGTAGTGGTGTGGACAGGAGAAAGGGAACGGATGCTGATGACTGCGGCTATGGCCGGCGCAACAGTTTATATAGCAATGGTGGGCGGCGGAGGGACGGACGTGTGGCGCCGGAGTAGCCGCCTCGGCAACCGCGTATCATTAATGTGGGTGGCAGATAGACGGACGGATGGCACTTGTGTCGTTTGAAGGTGGAGCAATCGCCTACACCGGGAAGCGGGGCGGGCGGCGCTGCCTGTTTCGGGCGGAAAGCGCGCGGAGGCGAGGAGATGACTTTACTTGGAGAGGATGACAATGGGGACCCACCAGGGCCATAGCCTCACGTGCGCAAGTGCCTCCTTATATATATATATATATATATATATATATATATATATATATATATATATATATATAATTTATTTTGCTTCCTCCTGGTTTCCGGACATCACGGTCCCACACCATTGTCAACCTATGTACTCCCTCCATTCCGGTTTATAGGGCTTATCTCAAAATTTTAGTTTTTCCATTTTATAAGACTCAATTTGGTTGTTTTCCATCACATGTTCAGATTCCAAGGTGCACCAAATAATTGCATGCAAGTATTAAGAGAAAATTGACCAATGCATGTACTTTATGCATGCATGCATTGCAATTAATGCATTGATAAACATAATTTTTTGAGGAAAAGAAGAGCATTAATTAGGTGCTTTTGTAAACTACAAAAAGTATTCCACCACTCGCCATCTACCTTGATTGGTGAGATTTTTGAACTGAGCACTATAAACCAGAAAGGAGGGAGTAGTCACAAAACGAGAGAATTGCACAAGAAGCGTCTGACAGCTGGGACCAAGCAGCTCGAGCAGTATTTGTGTTTTTGAGGTGTGAGCACTGTAGAGTTTTTCGATGTTTAGCCCAGATATTAATTTTTCTCCTCTAAATAACAACGAAAACATCGCTGCAGGTATTAACTGGGTGGGCTGTGTCCCGTCTATCCCAGGCCAGATATCCAGCCCAGATATTAAATATTTTCAAGCTGAAAATGGCTAGCCTAGCTATACTTTTTTTAGGAATACCCAGGCAAGGTGAAGTTGTTATTCTTCGCCCCGCTGGGCTGCAAATCTTTCCTAGGAGGGATGCATTAGGCTTAACAAGAAAATGGACTTTAAGAAATAATAAATGGGATGTAATTATAAAAACTAGGCAGTAACTATAAAAAAATGCACCAAACAAGTAATTACTTTATAAAATGTTATTTTTGGATATTGAAATTTTTTATTTCATTAATTGTTGCGAACGCAATGTTTCGTTGGATTTTTACGTAATATAAATTTATATTGAAATTGTATTTAATCTCACTAGAAATTTCAGGATAAAAATATTTCGAATCCCATCAAAATGTGAGAAATTTTATTGAATTCGGGTTTGAACGGTTGGTTGAAATGGGTTGTACTTTTAACAAACTGTAAATGGGCAGTAGTAAATTCCATTAGAATTCAAAAATGGGCTGCACATTCTTACAAATCTCAAATGGGCTATAAGTTCTCTGCCACACACTTCTGGCCTTACTAAGTTGACGCGTCCCCTAAAAAAAGAGAGTTGACACGTATGCAAGGCTTGTCAACTTATAGTCAACACACGGTTCTAGCAGCATGGCCGTTGGATGTCCATCCAACGGATGTCGTGCTTCTTCTTCAATCTCTGATATTCTAGCTTCACCCTCCCAAAAAATGATTCCTCCCCCTGACATCTGGGGCGCACCGTTTCGGAAGCTGACCTGTGGGCCTACTAAATTGAAGTACCAAGGGCTTTGTCAACTTAGTCAATATAAACGGTTCTAGCTGCAGTGACCATACGATGTCCATCCAACGGCCATCGTGCTTCTTCAACCTCTGGTCTTCTTGCTCCGGCCACCCAAAGCAGCGCCGGTTGTGCCGCCGGCTCCTGCCTCCCGTGGCCGGCTGTGCTGCCGCGGAGGCCTCACCGGCCCCTACTACTCCCACCATTGGCCAGGCCATCCCTCCACTCACCCACACCCCCTGTTATTCTGCGGCGACGGCAGCCTCACACCACAGCCGAACCAGTGAACCCTCGTACTCCTCTCCGCGTGTGCATCCACTGTCGTGTCTTCCCTGGCTCTGCGTCGTCCCCTTCCTAGGCCTCGCCGTCGTCCACCACCGTGGTGCTCTCGGCGCGGCATGGTCAACGTGGTCAAGGAACGACTTCCATTGGACGTGGACTGTACGTGGAGAGGCTGACAGCTGGGTCCATGGCAGCCGCAAGGAAGTGCCTCCTTATTACGCGCAAAATAATTATTCGTCCACCTGACAGCGGGGACCCACCGGACGGGCCACCATATTTTGCGAAAAAAATGATTCGCCCCCTGACTGCTAGGACCCACCAGCTACATCTTCGCACGCAAGGAAGTGCGTCCGGGAAAAAAACGATAAGCCCCCCTAACTGCTGGGACCCACCAGCTACATCTTCGCACGCAAGGAAGTGCGTCCGGGGAAAAAATGATTTGCCCCCCTGACTGCTGGGACCCACCAGCTACACCTTCGCACGCAAGGAAGTGCGTCCGAGCAAAAAAAAGATTCGCCCCCCTGACTGATGGGACCCACCAGCTACATCTTCGCACGCAAGTAAGTGCCTGACAGTCAGGACCCACCTGGTCAAAGCGTACGTAGCATTGTCATTCTGGTCACAAACGTGTACGTACATATATACTGGTCGATGTAGAGGCGCGCACGTGTCGTAGTAGAGGCACGCACGTGTCGTAGTAGAGGCGCGCACGTAGCATGTACACGTACGTACAGCGGCCAGTGTGCAAGAAAGAAAATACAGCCACGTATGTGTACATACAGGCGGGGTCTCGAACGCCTACTCGCGGGTACGTACGGCCAGGGCTCGTGTACATGGCTGGGTCGGAACGGAGAAACAGCGTCGTCGTCGTGTTCATGGGGAGGCAATGGAATGCGTCGTGTTCATCGGGAGGCAACGGAACGCGTGGGAGCCAACCGGCTTGGACGGAATAGGCGATGGAAATGAGGCCTGGCGTACCGCAGAATGGAGGAAACGGCCTTGTGTTCGACGGGCCATGTTTGAAATGGGATCCTGTTCATCGGGAGGGGTGTGGCGTACCGCAAAACGGAGGAAACGGACCTCCTACGGTCGAAACGGGGGTCTTGTTGATCGGGAGGGGTGTGGCGTACCGCAAAACGGACGAAACGGACTTGTGTTGGAGTGCTACGGTCGAAACGGTGGTCCTGTTCATCGGCAGGGGTGTGGCGTACCGCAAAACGGGACTCCACGGGATACTGTTCATCTCCACCGTCGACCTCCTCCAGCCTCCACGGGCTACCATCGACCTCCTCCAGCCTCCACGGGCTCCTGTTCATCCAGCCTCCACCGCGCGCTACTCCACCGGCTACTGTTCAACCACCCCTCCACGGGCACCCCTCCATCGTCTATTGTTCACCCAGCCCTCCACGGGGTCATCCTATTCATCCAGCCCTCCACGAGGTCCTGTTCATCCAGCCCCAACCGGCTCGATCGAGGCAACGCCACGGGGTCCTGTTCATCCACCCCCACCGCTCACTGTTCATCCACCCCCCCCCCCCCCCCCCGCAACGCTCACTATTCATCCCAGAGGCAGCATCGATCGGCTTCAGTTAGCAGCAGTAGCGAAGGAATCGCTCGATCAGGTTCAGTTAACAGCCATCGATCGATCGCTCAGGTTCAGTAACGCATAGCCTGCAGTGCAATCGCTCGGGTTTAGTTAGAGCCCAATGCCTCGCTCGGGTTCAGTTAGAGCCAACGCCTCGCACACACGCGCATACTTGTACGAGAGAAACGCGCATCGCTCGGCCCCCGACCGCCCACCGTAACCGGGAACTCCCCGAAATTTTCCTCGCCCTCGCTTCTACCACGGTTTTTTCCATCATGGACGGCCCAAAGAATGTCATGCAGCTGCGTCTCCGGACCGCCCAGGATGAAAAGCCCATTTTCTATCATGATTTTTTGTCATAGAAGTAGGAGCCCACCACATCTATGATGATACCGGGTTTTATCACAATTATCGTCATAGAAGTGTCATAAGTATGACAGAAAAAAATTCGTTCAGCCCAAAATGTCACGGATGTGTCTTTTTTGTAGTGGGAGGCAGGAGAGAGGAGGAGGGGGAGGAAGCCGGTGGGATCGGAGGAGGGAGGAGGAGGGAGGGGGTGGGGGAGGAGGGTGAGGGGGCGGCCGGAGGAGGACAAGGGAGGGGGCGGCCGGAGGAGGACGAGGGAGGGGCGGTGGAAGGATAGCTGCCAGCGGAGGAGGGAGGAGGGAGGAGGGGGTGGCCAGAGGAGGTGGGAGGAGGAGGGAGGGGAGGAGGGACGGAGGGAGTACTCAATGGAGGAGTAGCGCGGCGGCAGCCAACGACGAGTTCGGCGCGGGCGGGAGTGAGTGAGAGGGTCGGGCGCGTGGTGAGGATAAGGTAAGGTAGTCGTAGCGCGGTTCCGCGGAAAGTGCTACTGCTACAGAACATAGCAGTAGCGCTGGGTTCAGATACCCGTTACTACTAAGTGGGGCTAGCCATCTGCGCCCAATACAAACATAGCAACAGCGTGTTTGCCTAGCACGCGCTACTGCTAAAATAGTAGCAGTAGCGCGGTTTATTTAAACACGCTACTACTAAGTAGCAGTAGCGCACTATTTTGTCCAACGCTACTACTAAGATGTTGTGTATAAGGTTCTCCCTAGTAGTGCACCATCTCTTCGCCGAAGTAATGCACCTATACAATTTACCATTGAATTGGGTGTGTTGGGGACACAAGAGAATCTTTGCTATTTGGTTGCAGGGTTGTTTGAGAGAGACCATCTTCATCCTACGCCTCCCACAGACACTACAAAAAAAATACACTTTTGTGATGATACGTGTTTGTCACAGTAGGTCGTGTTTTTTGTCATGCATGTACATCCATGACAAATTTATGACAGAATCAAGATAGTCATACCTGTCCTGTCATAGAAGTGTTCCATGACATTACCAAAATTATCATCATGGAAGTGTCAACTTCCATGACGATAAATCGCGCGTCACAGAACTGCTTTCGTCAAGGGTGACCAACACGTGGCATCCACCGTAACGGAACGCCGTTAAGCTATCGGGTCGGGTTTTGGATCCGATAACCCGTTAACAGCCCCGACCAATGGGGATTTTCCACGTGTAAAATCATCATTGGCTGGAGCAAACACGTGTCGGCTCACCGTTGGGACAGATGTCATCCGCTCATTGGACCGAAGGCACCTATGATACGGAGACACATGGCATGGCCCAAGAGAGGCCCATTCCTGTGAAAAGGCCGGCCCGTTTGACTTGGTTAAAAGGTGGCGGGTCGGCCCACGGCAAGCCTGTTAACGGCCTGTTCGCGTATAGCCCATTTACAGCCCGCTAACCCAGGGCACGTTACGCCCTATCCGAATTAGGCCCAGTAGCGTCATCTGGGCCATCCAATATGATTCAGCCCGTTTTAACTTCTGGCCCATGTGTGGCCCATGACTTCTTTCGGCCCATATGATGACCTTCGTAACTCTTGGCCCATTAACGGCCCGTGGTGAAACTAGCCCGTAATGAACAGTGTATCACTTTATACCCATTAACGGCCCGTTATTCCATTGGGCCGTTTCCAGCCCAAGTTATCTTTCAGCCTTCTTAGGGCCCATTGATTCTTGGGCTCATTTGCAGCATTCAGTTACATACGGCCCGTTACTGTCATTTTCTGCTTGTGGGCCAAATTCAGCCCATCGTTACAGTCGGCCCATTTGCAGACCGTTAATACGTTGGGCCGTTTTCATGTCAAAAAAAACCTGTTCGGCTGTTTTCATAGAGTTATCAAATACGGCCTATTAACGGCCCATTATGGTCCACGAATAGTACGGCCCATGATTGGCGAAATGATGATACGCCCCATAGAAGGCCCATGGATCCTACGGCCCGTATGAGGCCCATGGATAGTACGGCCCGTAGAAGGCCCATGGACCCTATGGCCTGTAGAAGGCCCATGGATCCCTAAGGCCCGTATAGAAGGCCGATGAATCCTACGGCCCGTATAGAAGGCCAATGGTCCTACGGCCGAACGAAGGCCATGGATCATACGGCCTGCATGAGGCCCATGGTTACAACAGTCCGTGTGTTGCCATGATTATTTTGGCCTACTTAGCAAAAATAGGCTATTGTGGCCACTAGAAAAACACAGAAAAAGAACTGAAGTGACTACAAGCAAACAACTAAACAAGACAATAAGGAAATAAATAAGCAAGCAATCAAGGCTAGCCTATTACCGCTATTACACATATTACATCCACTGGGCATCAAAGTTCGCCACCAGTGCAAATATAGGGAACAAAGCAACATATTACATACACTTGGCCGTCAAAATTGGCCACCAGTGCAAATAAATGCGGCAGCAAAACAAGAGCATAACTGAAACAACTTCAGAAGAGCTCAAGAAACATTATCCTGGGTATCCACCATGCTGGCAATAAGCTTAGCAAGCTGATTAGCTTTGTCCTGTTTGGCGCTAAAATCCTCCAACGCTTGCTGTTGCACCAGAAAGTATGCATCTGAATGCTCCAGGGACTTCCGTGGTCCTTTCGCTTCTTGTCACAGCACAGCTGATCGATGTCTTTCAGCTTGTAGTTGAGACTCAAGAAACCAAACTGATTCAGACAGTGAGTTTGAATAGCTTTTGCATGCGGTAGTGGCCAGTAACTCGAACACTAAACCAAGACAGGACTTTGGGGTTGTCTTGCTATCTTCAAGATAGTCTTCCTTAGCTGTTTTATCAGCTTTGTTGGAGACCAACAAGGATGTGTCACTATCCTGAACCTTATCTGCATTACTTCGTTTACCATTGCTTAATAAGGCACTCTTCCCCAATATTCTATCAGCATTCTAAAAGAAGAAACAAGCAGACACATAACAAGTTTAGCATGTACTAGTATATGAAACTCATTTCGGTGAACCAGTTCATTAGTAAGGTGGACAGGATTAAACTACCAAGTCTTCTATTGCCAAGTACTAGTACATAATAAAAGCATCAAACAAAGATATATCTATGTCCTATGGTCACTACATTGTCTTGGCGAATCAAAATAGAGACACGGTTCAAATCATATCAGTTCAAGACAAAGCAGCAGTGAAAGAATACAAAGCGTGGGAAACTACATGGCACAACAAGATTTCAGATGGGTACCACGGGTCTACATGTACAACAACACTATTGGCTCTATTGTGATGCTAGTAATGTGCATGATATGAAAGTCAACTGTATACACAATTGAAATTGAAATCAACAGAGCTATTGATAAGAGCAAACCTGTTAAAGAAACATGCATGAACATACCTGATGTGCCATTGGAGTTTCAATTGGATCCTTCAATTTAAAAATAAGTTCGTATCAGTAAATACAGTGATACAAGAGAAAAGCAATCATAGTTAAAAAAGGTGCGCCTAAGCGAGCGCTTAAGCGCGCCTTGGCTCTAGGCGTTGGCAAAACGCATTGCGCATAACTACGCATAATCTGTGCATAACTGCGCATAAGCATGCGCTTTGGTCAGTAAATCGCAAGGCGGTGGCAAAACGCACAATTAACGCCTAGCGCTTTTTTGATATATGATAGCAATGGAATCTTAAATTAGAACAGTTGTTCTTCAGGTTTAGGCACTTGTTCTACATGAACAGAGTACAGTAAGACACAAGAATAAAATACTTTAAAATAGAAAATGAGCTCATAGACCTTACCACATTCTTGGTTCGGGACCAGTACAGAACAAGGCGTTCCCAGTCATCGTCCAGTAAATGTGTCTCAGCAGAACGTAAGGGAATTTGATGAGTTTCTTTGCCGGTGAAGTACGTTTTCTTCAGGTAATTCCGATACTGCCACCAAGCATTCTTGAAGATAGCAGAGGTATTAGCACAGGTTACCTCGTCCTGAGTTTCCAAATCGGTCCTTCTCTATAGAGAAAAATGGAAAAATTTGTTGTATTATAACCATCATGGAGGTAGGATGTATGGGACGAAGCAAAGTAATTGCCATGAATAACATTACTTACACATAACTCCTGGACAAACACCTACAACTGGCATTTTCCTTCATCTTCAGTATAATATTTCCAAGATGGGAAGATACGCACATACGATTTAACAACATCAAATGTGATAGATGCTAAACTACGACTGGGTGGTTGTGCTTCCTCCACAGGAATAGGCATACTAACTGGTGGAGTTGGGGTTCGCTGTGATAGTACTGGCCCTTTGGGCACTAGAGCTGCCTTACTAACTATTGTTGTTTGGGAGCTCTGTGGTGGAGATGGTGCTGTGTCAACAGGAACTGGGTTACTATCGGCTGGGGTTGGGGTTAGATTGGGTGAAGCTGGTTCTCTGTCCATCGCAGTAGGGGTACAATCTGCGAGAGTTTGAGTTATGTGTGGTAGGGCTGGTTCTTGTGCATGTACAACTGGGGTGCTATCTCCACCAAGAGGTAGCACTGTTTTATTTGAAGACCGTGTTTTTATTCCGCTAGATACTGGCATCACCCGCTCCAATTCAAATGGCTGATAAACAGGAAACATAGTTGAATGTACATACATTGTATGAGAGACAGATGCAATAGATAGTGTGGAAAAAAGAGGGCATGAAATAGTTTACATGTATATTGTTTAACTAAAACGGATAGCATGACATAATTTCACATATATGATGTCTATCTAAACTGGATAGCATAGCATAACATAATTCAAAGATATGATGAATAACTAAATAGGATTGCATGACATAATTCACCTACATGTTATCTAAGTAATCAGGATAGCATCATTTAATTCACATATGTGATTTATATGCTAAACAGAGGGCATTCGATATGATGTGTGAACTAAGAACATGGTGTTGGATATTGTGTATATGATGTCTAAACTATGCAATGCAAGACACCGTATGCATGATAAGAGCAGTATAACCGTGCCAAGTTAGAGCTTACACCTCGGTGGGGGAATAGGACTGGTCATCTGTCTCTGAATCCATCTCTGAGGAGCTATCGGGACCCAACAAGAGATCTGCTTCGATAGGCAGCACTGTCTGCTCTGAAGGCCTTGTTTTCACTCCAGATTTTTCCATCTCCCACCCAAATGGCTGATTCACAGGAAGAGTAGTTTAATGTACAAACATTGTCGACAAATGGAAATGTAATGAAGAAAAGGATGGGCAAGATATCATTCAAATATATGATGCCTGGTTAAACAGGATGGCATTGCACATTTCACATATATTATGGCTAGCTAAAAGACATGAAACTGCATAATTCCTATATATGATATAGAAACTAAACAGGTGGCATTACAGAACATGTCTAAACTAAGCAGATGACATATATGATGTCAAAAGTAGGCACTGCAAGGCAACATATGCATGATATGACTAACATCATCATGCCAAGGTAGAGAAAACACCTTGTGGGGTAAATAGGAGTGGTCAGCGGCGTCTGAATACGCCTCAGAACAGATATCTTCGTCTGGATTACAATCTGGAGAGGGGTGGGGAGGGTTTGCCATTGAACCCACCATTGAGCGATGTCTGCATGACATTGTATTGCTGCGCAAAACTCTTCTCTTTTTCTCTACATGTTCAGCATGACTGTGTACAATATCTGACATGCATACAAAAAAATATGGTGAGATTATGTAAGGAGAGCATGCAGAAATTTAGAGTGATGGTAACAACCAGTGGATCGACATTTTTCCGTTGAACCAAAATAGCCCTAATGGATCAACGTGAATATATAGTAATAAGTGATGCAACAAGTGTACAACCTCTTTGCCGTAGCCGTGTCGACCTCAGCATCATTGGGTTGGTCGCTGAAGCAGTTGAGGCGGAGGTGGCTGTCGGAGGTGTGGAGGAAGATCTGAGGAATCTGTAGACGGCGTCCAGGGCACTGCTATGTTATGATGGATTGTTCTGTCATTGGAGCAGCTCCGGTGAGCCGTAAGACGTCAAGGCTGAAGCAGCACAAGACAGACATCGTCAATCTCAAGTGGGATTCTAATAGCATCTCCAATAGATGATGAAAAATGGATGTAAAATTAACATCACCAAAAACCACCGGACTACAACAGATGAGGTAAAAACCGTTGACTCTGAACTTAACTTTTGAAACTGAAATTTACTGTGGAATCTGAATGCTACAGTCGAAACTGAACACAATGGTAGCAGAGACGCACTTGACATGTAGTTTAGGGAGGGCCTGCAGTTCATCTTCAACCTGCACACCCCTGAGCCGCCTGCCACCACCGGCCGAACCGCCGGCCCCAGCGCCGCCTCGCTGCCTCGAAACAACTCGCCACCACCGCCCCGGCCAGCCCTCTAGGCCCCCCCCCTCCCACCCTGAACCCTAAGATAGATAGTGGGGTACCTCTCCGGCGAGCCCCCGTCCCCACTGCGGGTGGTTCTTCCTTAACTCCTGCGAGCCCCCCCCCCCAACCCCTGAAAATCGACTGACCCAAAATTCGATTCAGTCGACTGAAGTGTGTCTTAATCGGAGCAGAGAAGCAGCACGAGCGAGGGGGAGAGCAGCAGCAGCTGGGTGAGTGAGCGATCGAGCGAGAGCCGAAGCATCAGCAGTAGCGCGAGCGAGCGAGCGAGAGCCGGAGCAGCAGCGCGAGCGAGCGAGCGAGAGCCGGAGCAGCAGCAGCAGCAGCAGATCCGGCTGGTATGGACCTCGCACTGGGGGAGAGCCGCCGTGGAGATGTCGCCCGCGGCGCCGGCTTCAAGGTAGCCGCTCCATGGGGGTGCGGGATGGAGCACCGTCGGCGCCGGGAGGTCGAGTTAAGGAGAAGGTGCGATGCGATGAGTGTACAACCTCTTTGGTGGTGCCGAGTAGGCCTCGACTTTGTCCGAGGAGTCGGCGAGGATGCTGCGGTTCCGGTGGAGCAGGTTAAGGCGGAGCTGTGGGGATGGAGCAGCCGCGATAGATGAGGCGATCGTCGGAGCAGCTCCTTGGAGGTGGAGGACGGGGTGGCTAAACCGGCGGGACGGCGAGATGGACGACGGATCCTCATCCGGGGAGGTGGACGACGGACGTCGAGCTGTTGCGGTGTACGACGTCGTCGGGGAAGAGGCTCCGGCTAGGCAGCGGTGATGTGGAGGATGGAGGAGGGTGGGGTTTCGCGGCTGGAGCGGAGAGGTTATGGCGGCCTGGGATTTCGAATGGCGAAAAGGGGGCGATGGCAGGGGGTGAAGCATGACTTAGGGACGCGCTTGTCCAAAATGTAGGGTGTGTTACAAAAGTACCCCCCACCAATTTGAACTAGCGGCTCTTTCGACTTAGGGTTAGAAGGGGGATTTCGCGTGTCGGGATTTGGCAGCTGGAGGGAGTTTTTGTGCGCGTTGTAATTTCGGGATAGCAAGGCGCGGGTTGTGAAGGCGCCAGTTTTGGGAGCACGATATCTGAATTTTCGGGATATAACAAGACGCGGGTTGAATTTTAGGGACAATCCTAACGTGTAGTAATATTGTACTTGTACGTACCAAATCAATTCGCACTTCCCTCAACCAAAAAGAAAATGAAAAAAATAAAACTATTCACACCACACAAAGAGAGAGTCTTGCCCCGTTTTACTATACAAATGCTATTCAAAGCTACTCCCTCCTTCCATCTATATAGGGTCTAATGCGTTTTTCGATGCTAACTTTGACCAAATATTAGCGCAATGATATATGACATGCAACTTACACAAAGCACACCGTTAACTTCGTCCGTGAAAGGTTCTTTCAATGATATAATTTTCACATTGTGCATGTCATGTACTATTAATCTTGTCAATAGTCAAAGGCGGTCTTAAAAATATCATTACGCCCTATATAGATGGAAGGAGGGAGTATGAATCCACGTTATGTCCGATTAATTTTTTTCGCTTTGCTGTATAATGCATGTAACCTACTCATACCAACATTTTAGTGCATTCCAAATGTCTATACTACCGCTGCAATTCGAACTAAATTTGAATTCGTTTCTCTATTTCAATAAGAATCTACAATCATGATTGTTGCCAACTTCAACCATCATAGTTTCCTTGCTATCTGCCAGATATAAATTGGACGGCCTATAATGCAGGATGGCAGGCACACCACCATCAACAACTCCATTTTTTTTATAAGAGTAGAGATAAAATATATTAAATGTAGTATAACATGTTTGTAAACACAACATGTGTATCACTGTTATATATATTCACACATACGTCGGTTTAAAACACTATGATAAATTCTTCAAATATCCGAATTCGCTTTTTATAATGAAGTATATATGATCTCTATTCGTCTTTTACACCCACACAACCCTCTTATCTTTGTAGCTAGAGCTAACTTTCTCTTGTGCATGCACACGCCCGCATCCCTCTCACCCTCCCTCAGCATTCTCTAGCTCCATCGCGCAAATTCGTCTTTTCACTTTAGGTCGTTCACCCACGGTGTGCGTAGGCCCCCCAGCTCCTTCTTTACGGCACACATCGATCGATATGCCTCTCTAGCCAGGTGTGCCCAGCACAAACGCAAGCTTCCCCTCTTCTCTTGTCACCGTCCATGCCTCACTCCCACCACTCTTTTCATCGTTCTCGTACTCGCACACTCCTCCCCCCTCGATATAGTATGCCTCTCGTACCACCTCCTACATGCATCCCTCTATCTCTATCCTTCTCCTCGTGCCTCATTTGCTTCTAACACACACATGCATGTATACCGATCGATCTCCCAACATATACCTGGATCGACTTTAACTACCCCCCCCCCATCGATCGACATACCTCACAAGTTATGTCTCTCCTTTCTCTAACAAAGGGTGATTGATCTTCCTATGTAGTTATCTCTGCTTACCACAGCCACATCGTCCCCCCTCATCATTCGTGCATGCCTCCTGACCCGTCTCTCGCACGCACGTGCACAGACAACAGGCAGCCATCTCCTCTCTTATTGATATTGCGGGCGTGCCCTCCATTTGTCTAGCAAGCCTATCCCACCATTTGTTAGAAGCAACTCCACTACCACCCCCTCCAACACTCTAGCTCTGTCTCTCTCCCAACCTTATTCCTCTCATGCATATATGCATGGATGCTGATCGATCTCCCTTAATACATGAGGCAGATCGATCTCCTTAATACATGAGGTAGGCCTCTCTCCTCCTCCACACATATACCAGCCATTGTACCTCTATAGTTAATTGGGCCTCCCTCTTCCCCCACCACACACCGATAGTCGAGCGCTGCAGGTAGGTATCCATGCCACAGAGACCAACTGCACATGTCCCCTCTCACGTTCCAGTAGGCCAGCCACTCTATATCTTTGACATGGGCACACACAAATTCGATGGCACTCTTTATCGATTGTGCGCGCACACACACACACACATCATCCCTCTTTTCGATTCTATGGAAACCCCAAGCCGGTGATACCTCCACTCTCTTCTCGTGGATCGCCCCCTCTATATATATGTTATATACAAGACTCTATTTCACACACATTGCATATGTTACATTTTTTGATTGACCCCCCCCCCCCCAAAAAAAAACTCTCAAGAACCCACACACTATATCTCTCCAGGTTTGTATCTCTCTTACACAACCCCACATAGGTGGTGTACGTATACAAGAAGAGAATAGGTGCACCGTGCATGTACTCACGCTTCGTGCCCAGCAACACTCGCGCGGGTACACGGTGGAGCTCATTTCTTTATGAAATGGCAGCCCACGTGCTAATTTGAACGCATGTAGCGGTTGTTTACCTAGGGAGGTCGTGTACCACGCCTGCACGAAACAAAGTTCGACTTGACGCGTTGCCGCGTTATTTTTAAATAAAGTTATAGCGCTCAATGGCATGTACACAGAATATAAAACGATTTTTATGGAGAAAAAGGTAGTCCGCTCACTATATACAATGGAGCCTTGCGTGCCTGGTTTGTCGCTCTTTAGAGTATCTCACACAAGGATGCGGTGGCCTCTCTCTGTCTCACCGTTGGTCACTGATCTGGCCGCATCCCGTCCGCCGGGGGAAAGGGAGTGCGGTGGCCTCTCTCTCTCTCTCTCACCGTTGGTCACTGATCCGGCCGCATCCCGTCCGCGGGGGAAAGGGAGTGCGGTGGCCTCTCTCTCTCTCACCGTTGGTCACTGATCCTGCCGCATCCTGTCCGCCGGGGGAAAGGGAGGAAGTGCATCGTTTCTCCGTTCGACGGCGCCGAGGCACCACGTCCCGATCTGCGGTACACGCCGTTCTCTCTGACCAAGCTCCGGCGCGGCAGGGCCTACGCCACCTGCTCGCAGATTCCGCCCGCCGCCGCTCACCTAGTTACATCCCGACGACCTCCAGGTATCCCCTCCGGCCTTGCTCCACTGCCCGTCTTCCCACGTCGCTGCATGTGGATCTTCCATAGTTCTTTGCCCAAAACGTAGCTCGTCCAGCGTACTTTCCATATTGCATTCTCGTCCTCACACCATTTTAGACAAACACAACCGTGTTGTTATCTTCCCTTAGGGCAAGGAATATGCTTCTTTTTTGTCGTCGCATGTGTCATCAACTGTTATTGGCCAGTAATTGTTTCCTTTCTACCTCTTTTTTGCAAACAGGGCTATCCATTTCACCTCGTTGCTATTGCAACCTTTCGGTGAACTGCACAAATCACTTTTTTCTTAAGAGTGTTTTGTGCAGTTGTACTAAAATGACACATGGGCAACGTCTCTACATTTCAGTGCGACTGCACAAAGGGAGATTGGTTTTGCTCTATCCTCCTCATCCAACTCCGAGCCTAATCTTCTCCAACCAGTTAGTCTTAAAAGAGACTGCAAAGGTGAACGGCTTCTATTTATGTGTTTATTGTTTCATCAGCAGTCCTCTATTATCGTAATCACACTTAATATCTTTGGAACAGGGACGCTCAGCTCTATTTTAGTGGAACTGCACAAAATGATCGGAATGTTGCATGCTCCAGACAGCTACTTTTTTTCCCAACATGCCTTGTTGATTTAGATAGAGCTGGGGGACATTGCTGCCAATGAAAGCATGGATCAATTTTAATTTAACACCTTCTCACAACTCTGTCTTCTGTTGTGATGTAATTATTAGCTCTGATCTGCTAATAATTGACATGCATTAGCAAGGAAGTTAGTTTTTTATTGTTTCTGAAAGAGCATCGATGGCAAGACACGCGAAACAGAAGCTGAAAGCTCACACCATTGTACAATTTCATGTCTCGCTAGAAAATTATTTGTATAGTACGTCAATTATGTAAACAAATGATGGAAGCTTGATAGCATTGTCAGAAGCCTCTTCATCATCCGGGTCCATGTGCCATGCACAAAATTATACTCCTTCTTTCCTAAATATTTGTCTTTTTACAAATTTCAAATGGGCATATTTTAGAGTGTAGATTCACTCATTTTGCTTCGTATGTGTACTCCCTCCGTTCCTAACTATTCTATTCGTCTTTCTAGAGATTTCAACAAGTGTCTACATACGAAGAAAAATGAGAGAATCTACACTCTAAAATATGTATATACATCCGTATGTGCCAGTCCATTTGAAATCTCTAAAAAGACAAATATTTGAGTGGTCACTCGTTGAAATCTCTAGAAAGACAAATATACTCTGAAGTATATTTAAGAACCGAGGGGGTAGTGCACAACCGCATGGGAGACTCAGCCCGGTCGTTGCGCCGCATTAATAGTGAGTAATGAGCAGTCAAATCGTAAGCCCCACCTTTCCCACTGTAAGTTGCTCTGAAGAAGCAACCATCAATACGCTCTTCTTTGAATCCGCTCATACTACTCCATCCGTCACTGTTTATACAGCGCGCTTAAGAAAAAAGAAAAAAGATCTGTGGGACCAAGGCGACTAGTGATCGGCCTGAAAAATAGCATTGGTAGTTATAGCACGGCGTCTATTACTAGTAGAGGGAATAATGCATACACACATGCGTGCAGTGCTTCCACCCCAGGTACACACATGCATGCACTTACTCCGTAGTTACATGGAGAGAAAATTGTGGACTTGATTGCGGTTACCACGCCCTAATTAATTGAGCATTAAACCAAACATAATGAAGCGCGCCCTGTAAACTGTGACGGAGGGAGGAGTAGTATGAAGGTTCAAAACCAAGTACGCGTATGGCCAGTCGGTCAACGCACCTCCTCTTGGCATATCACTGACATGTGGGACAGGAGTGTGAGCAAACCGATCTCAATTGACGGCAAAGAGCCAACCCGCCGTTCCTTGAGAGAGACGAGGAGCGAGAACACACAGACGGGTTCGCATGGAGGCCAAGATATATTCGAGCATGGTTGGTTGATCGATATCATTCATTACATGTTGGGCTGCCGTTTTCCGCCCTTCTTCGGAATAAACGTGTACTTTATCAGAGATAAAAAGAAATAAGAGTACAAACGCTCCACCATGCGGTTCTAGTAGTAGTACTACTCGTAGTAATGCGCTTGGCTCTTCGCCTCTTCGTGAAGTCGAACAATGATGGTACTCCGCATGTTGGGTACTATAGTGTATGCCTCTGACAATCTTACACTGAATGGACTGATGCATGTCCACCGAGGGTAGGTTGCATTAGTCAAAAGGCGTAAGCGAGCTTCACCTTGTCCTGCAAGCTTCTCCTTGTTCTGTGAGTTGACGGGACACACCAAAAAGTAGTGCTAGTCCATACTCCCTCCTTTCCGGTTAATATGGCTCAATCTTTTTTGCGGGTAAATGAGAGAGCTTTATTCATATATAAGCATTCTTAGGACGATCAGCCAAGACACTGGTCACTAGGAAGCGAGGTACCCCGCAAAAAAAGAAGTAGGAAGCAAGGTGTTTCATCAAGCCAGCTCTCGGCCACATTCAAAGTGCAGCAAGCACGGTTCGCACGGAGATGTGCCGCAAGGTTTGCTGACCTGTTTACATGCTGAATAACAAAAAAAGAGGAAATATTGCCGAGCGCTACTATTTGTAACAGGATATGAGCCAGAATTAAGCAAGAATTGTGGCGAGTGTTCCATGCAATCAACTTCCATTATCACATGCGAGAACCCTCGAAGAGAACCAAATGTATTGAAGATTGCTTTATCACATTTTAAAATTATAATAAGAGTGCAGACGCTCCTCCATCCGGTTCCGAGTACTAGTATAGTACGTACCTTTATAGACTATATTACTAAACTTTCCACTTGGCTGTTCGCCTATTCGGGAAGTCAAACAATAGTAGCACTAGTAGTATAGTGTATGCTTCTGGCAATCTGACACCGAATTAACTGTTGCACGTCCACCGCCTGAGCGAGGGAGAGCTTGCATTAGTCAAATGTTTCTCCTTGTCCTGCGAGCCACCGCGCGCAAGTAATGCTAGTCCATACGGCCTCCTCTTTGGTTAATATGGATTAATTTCAAATGAGATAAATACACTGTCTGTCACTGTATATTTGTAAAAATACGGTCAGTGTAATTCATAATACGCTCATTGGGCTCAATATATATATTTTCCGGTGTTTATACGGTCACTAGCTCATCCTGATTGAGTATGTGTGTGCATGCACGTGTAGGTTGAGCACTTAGCGTGACCGTGTGTGTTCCGTCGTGTGCTCGGACATGCATGCATTAGGGCGTCGCGCGCGTTTTTGCGTCCATGTGTATGTGTGACTATTGCATACACGTAGGGGGAGTACGTGTTGTTGGGGAACGTAGCAGAAATTCAAAATTTTCCTACGTGTCACCAAGATCTATCTATGGAGAGACTAGCAACGAGGGGAAGGAGAGTGCATCTACATACCCTTGTAGATCGCTAAGCGGAAGTGTTCAAGCGAACGGGGTTGATGGAGTCGTACTCGTCGTGATCCAAATCACCGATGATCCTAGTGCCGAACGGACGGTACCTCCGCGTTCAACACACGTACAGCTCGACGATGTCTCCCACGCCTTGATCCAGCAAGGAGAGAGGGAGAGGTTGAGGAAGACCCATCCAGCAGCAGCACAACGGCGTGGTGGTGGTGGAGGAGCGTGGCAATCCTGCAGGGCTTCGCCAAGCACCACGAGAGAGGAGAAGAACTTGGGAGAGAGGGAGGGGCTGCACCAAAGGCAAAAGGTGTGTTTCAAGAGGCCCTCCTACCCTCACTATATATAGGGAGCCCAAGGGGAGGGGGGCTGGCCCCCTCAGATCCCATCTGAGGAGGGGCGGCGGCCAGGGGAGGATTCCCTCCCCCCCCCCCCAAGGCACCTAGGAGGTGCCTTACCCCCTTGGGACTCTTCCTTAGGGTTCCCCTTTCACCCTAGGCGCATGGGCCCTAGGGGAAGTGGCGCCCCAGCCCACTTTGGGCTGGATCCCTTCCTTCTTCAGCCCATGGGACCCTCCGGGATAGGTGGCCCCACCCGGTGGGCCCTCGGGACCCTTCCGGTGGTCCCGGTACAATACCGATGACCCCGAAACTTGTCCCGATGGCCGAAATAGGACTTCCTATATATAAATCTTTACCTCCGGACCATTCCGGAACTCCTCGTGACGTCCGGGATCTCATCCGGGACTCCGAACAACATTCGGTAACCACATACAAACTTCCTTTATAACCCTAGCGTCATCAAACCTTAAGTGTGTAGACCCTACAGGTTCGGGAGACAAGCAGACATGACCGAGATGACTCTCCGGTCAATAACCAATCGCGGGATCTGGATACCCATGTTGGCTCCCACATGTTCCACGATGATCTCATCGGATGAACCACGATGTCAAGGACTTAATCAATCCCGTATACAATTCCCTTTGTCTAGCGGTACGATACTTGCCCGAGATTCGATCGTCGGTATCCCGATACCTTGTTCAATATCGTTACCGGCAAGTCTCTTTACTCGTTCCGTAACACATCATCCCGTGATCAACTCCTTGATTACATTGTGCACATTATGATGATGTCCTACCGAGTGGGCCCAGAGATACCTCTCCGTCACACGGAGTGACAAATCCCAGTCTCGATTCGTGCCAACCCAACAGACACTTTCGGAGATACCCGTAGTGTACCTTTATAGTCACCCAGTTACGTCGTGACGTTTGGTACACCCAAAGCACTCCTACGGTATCCGGGAGTTGTACAATCTCATGGTCTAAGGAAATAATACTTGACATTAGAAAAGCTTTAGCATACGAACTACACGATCTAGTGCTATGCTTAGGATTGGGTCTTGTCCATCACATCATTCTCCTAATGATGTGATCCCGTTATCAACGACATCCAATGTCCATGGTCAGGAAACCGTAACCATCTATTGATCAACGAGCTAGTTAACTAGAGGCTTACTAGGGACATGGTGTTGTCTATGTATCCACACATGTATCTCAGTTTCCTATCAATACAATTCTAGCATGGATAATAAATGATTATCATGAACAAGGAAATATAATAATAATCAATTTATTATTGCCTCTAGGGCATATTTCCAACAGTCTCCCACTTGCACTAGAGTCAATAATCCAGTTCACATGATATGTGATTAACACTCAAGGTCACATCCCCATGTGACTAACACCCAAAGAGTTTACTAGAGTCAATAATCTAGTTCACATTTACCACATTTACCATGGAAATATAAAAATTTGTTTGGCCCAAAATGTCACGGATGTGTCTTTTTTTGTGGTGAGATTGATAAACCTTAGGTCATCCACTTGAGGGAAATTTTCTACTGTCCTACAAAACTCTGCACTTCGAGGCCCAACAATGTCGGATAAAGTTGCGTAGTAGACATCAAGCTCTTTTCTGGCGATGTTGCCGGGGAGGTTAGTGCTTGAAGGTATATCTTTAGATTTTGCAATCAAATCTTTTAGTTTCTTGTTTTATCACTAGTTTAGCCTATAAAGGAAAACTAAAAAATGGAATTGAGGTTGCCTCATATGCTTCATCATTTCAATGTCTTTCATGAAAATAGCGAAAAGGAAAATTATGCTCAAGTGCTAGAATAAGAAGTCAATAAAATGTTTGGCCCTAAATATTTGAATGATGAGCATGATTGCAATGTTATTAGTATGAATTCTTTTAATATCCATAGTACTAATGACGATTGCGCTAGTCATGATAAAAATGTTTCTTATAAGCATGTCAATTTTTGTGGAGTCCATAGAGTTTGCAGTTACATACCAAAAAGGGAAGATAGATTTTGCAAGAGGCATAAGTATTTAGGAACTAAATGGTTGCAAGAGAGGCTAGATGTTTGTGATGTGAAATTTAATTTTTCTCGCCATCCTTGTGAACTTTGCAATGAACGTGGTCATTTAAATCTCCAATGCAAATTGTTTCATGATCGAATCGTGTCCAAAATTGTGATAACTTGATTTCCCTTGCGCATCATAGTGAACTTAGTTTGCTTTTGGGATATGAAGAAATGAAACATATAACTGACGGTATTCCAGAATAAAACCTTAAGAGAGTTCTTGATTTTGATCTAGAGGAAATTTAGATGTATTGTGCGGTAAATTGCATTGAAAATCCTTATATTGCCAATTACTTAAAGATAAGAAAACAATTAGAAGAGGAAGAGAATACTAATGAAGGGAAGAGGTTTCCCAATATCCTCCTATTTTTTCTTGTGATGAATCAGGTAACGAGGAGGAGCTTTTTATTCAACCAATCTCATCAATAAGAAGCTCCTAAAAGTTGATTAAACCCACACATGACATGGAGAAGAAAAAGGAAAGACAGAGAAGCAAAGGTAAAAATGTATCTCTCCCAAATGATGTTGCTCCTATTGTTGTTATGCCTCATGAGAGTGAATCAAAAATAAATGTGGATGATGATATTGATTCTTTGCCTTATGGTACTATGTCCGAACAAATTATTGAGGATGATTTCGTTATGCCTATTACTCATTGTGATGATTATGATTGGGAAAGTAATGATACTTGTTATAATCTTGAGAATCTTTTTGGCACCAACTTAGAAAATTGTGATGATAATAATTTCTATACTACTCGTGCTATCCATACTATTAATGATGAGAGTGATTATGCTTATGATATGCAAATCCACAAGTTTGGGGATGATATGTTTGATGAGAATGACATGTTTGAGAATTTATTTGCTGCAATTAATGTTTGTCCCAAGCTTTGGGATGCTATGTTTAATGAAGATGTTACTTTTAGTCCCCCAAGTTTTGATGTGCACATTTATTATGATAATAACATGCCTCCTATTTATGATGATAACTCACCGACCCGCTTGTCCTCGACACTCTTGGACCCCTCTACGAGGACTATTACTTTCTCCCGGCCACCGGTACCCGTGGAGGCATGATACTTTCCTGGTATAGATCTGGTGTCTCCATCTCTAACCTTCTCATTGGGGATCATTACATCATGGCCCTCGTCACCCCTGCGGCTGGCGATGGCCACTGGTGGCTGACCGGCGTGTATGGCCCGTAGGAGGACGCGACCAAGCTCGATTTCGTCAATGACATGCGTGACGTGCGTGAATCCCGCATTGGTCTGTGGCTCCTTGGGGGGGGGGGGGATTTCAACATGATCGCCGTGCCATATGAAAAAAAACCTAATATCAATCACCGTGGCGTGAGTAGATTTCGGTGGTTCATTGCCGACGAGGAACTGCGCGACCTCTACCTCCATGGGCGTCGCTACACACGGTCTAGTGAGCAGGACACGCCGACCCTCGTGCGCATTGATTGTGTGTTATGCACCTACGGTTGGGAAATCGTGCACCCCAACTGCCTGCTTCAGTGCCTCTCCTCTGCGGCGTCCGATCACTGCCCCTGCTTGTGGATTACGCCTCGTGCCCGCTCGGAGCTAGGTTTTTCCACTTTAAGCTCTTCTGGCCAAAGTTTGATGGGTTCCACCACATGGTCTCCGAAGCGTGGAACTCCGTCCATCCGCACCCCGACCCCTACAGACGCATTGTGGCCTGTCTCAAAATCACAGCTCGACACCTCCAATCTTGGAGCGCGTGTACCATCGGTAACATTTATCTCTAGCTTAAAGTTGTGCGCGAGATCATCACCCACCTAGACACCGCTCAAGACTCCCTGCCGCTCAACTACAGCAAGGCTTGGCTGAGATGCAAGCTGAAGAGCTCCTACCTCGGATTAGCCACCCTGGAGCGATCCATTGCACGCCAACAGGTTCGTCTCTCCTGGCTCCGCAGCGACGACGTGGTTGTATCCTACCTCAAGATCCACGCCTCGCACAGGAGGCAGTGCAATATCATAACCTCCCTCCGGGTTGGCGATCAGACCATCACCGGGCACGATGCCATGGTGAGGCGGCCTTTCACCATTTCTCTAGCGTATTGGGCTCTGCCACTGCGCTCGACTTCTCGATCGACCAATCCCTCCTACGACAAGACTCCTTCCCCCTCGCCGACCTCGAGGAGCCCTTTACCGAGGATGAAATTTGGCGCGCCGTAAAGTGCTTACCCTCCGGCAAGGCGCCAGGACCAGACGGCTTCACAGCTGAATTCCTTCGAGCTTGCTGGGACATCATCAAGCACGACATCTGCGATGCTTTCAACAAGTTCCATGTCGCCAATGGACGAGGCTTCCAGAAGCTTAATGAGGCTCTCCTCACTTTGCTCCCCAAGCGCGTGGACGCTGTGGCGATCTCTGACTACCGTCCCATTAGCCTCATTCACCTCATTGTGAAGCTCTTCGCTAAGATGCTTTCGCTTAGGCTTGCGCCCAAGCTTGGCGCCACGGTTTCGACTAACCAAAACGCGTTCATCGCCGGGCGATGCATCCACAACAATCTCCTTCTCGTCCAGCAGACGGCACGCCTTCTTCATAACCTCAAGTCGCTGCGCATGCTGCTCAAACTTGACATCGCATGGGCCTTTGATAGTGTTTCTTGGCCATTCCTGTTGGAGACGCTGCGGCACCTCGGCTTTGGGAGCCGCTAGAGGGACTGGATCTCGATCCTTTTGTCTTCTTCTTCCACTAGGGTCTTGATCAATGGGAAACCCCCCCCCCCTCCCATCAACCACGCTTGTGGTCTGCGGCAAGGAGATCCGGTCTCGCCAATGCTGTTCACCATCGTCATTGACGTTCTCAACTCAATACTCATCCGTGCGGTCGACCTTGGGCTACTCCAGTGAATCACCTCCATGCACGCCAGCTCGAGCATTTCACTCTACGTGGACGGCATCATCATCTTCTGCCACCCCGATCGCCATGACATTTCAGCTGTCCGGGAGATCCTCCGCATTTTTGGTATGGCATTTGGCCTGCAGACGAACTTTGCCAAATGCTCCGCCACGCCCATCCAGTGCACTGATGAGCACACAGCCCTCATCGCCGCTGAGATGCATTGCCCCGTCACGTAGTTCCCCGTGCAATACCTTGGGCTACCCCTCTCCATACGGAAACCGACCACGACCAGCTTGCTGCCTATCACGTACAAGCTTGAGCGAAAGTTGTCTACATGGCGTGCCTCCATCCTCTCCCGCGGCGACCGGCTGGCGCTCGTCCGCCACGTTCTCTGCGCAATCCCAACTCACTTCCTCACGGCCATTGACATCAACCAGACCATCCTCAAGAAGGTTAATTGCATCATCTGTGGATTTCTTTGGGTCGGATGCAAGGATTCCAAAGGTGGCCAATGTCTCGTCAATTGGCAGCGAGTTTTTCGCCCACTCTGTCTTGGTGGTCTGGGCATCCGCGATCTACAATGCGTGGGCATTGCCCTCCGAACGCGGTGGCTTTGGCTCCAAATTACAGACCCTTCACGTCCCTTGGGCCACCTGCACATCTCCCATGACACAAATGTTAGAGCCATCTTGCGCTCCTCCATGGGATGTGGGCAACGGCGACAATTGCAAGTTCTAGACTGACCATTGCATTGACGGACGGTCAGTGGCCAAGATTGCTCCTCAACTATTTTAGATGATCCTGAAGCGTCACCGGAAAATTCGCACGGTCCGAAACAGCCTGTCTCAGCGATCCTAGGTGTAGGACATCCACGGCGCTCTAGGCCCCGTCGCCATGGTGCAGTATGTTCAACTGTGGTGGGCGGTGCGCCATATCCAACTATCTGACTCTCCGGACACCATCCGTTGGTGATGGACTACATCAGGCACCTACTCAGCCAACTCATGCTACCAAGCTCTTTTTCTCGGTGCTTGCGAGGAACCTCACTGGAGGCTGACATGGAAATCCTGGGCACCCCTTCGCGTCAAGTTCTTCATTTGGCTCGCGCTACAAGACCGGTGCTGGACGGCGGAGCGTCTTGCTAGACACGGTCTGCCCCACGAGCCCACTTGTGCCCTCTGTGATCAAGAAGACGAGACGATGCAACACCTGCTAGCTGGATGCTCCTTCTCCAGGCAGGCGTGGCACGATATCCTTGCTTGGGTTAGATCTCCTACCGACCTGCCGACCGAGGACACCGACTTCCTTGCATGGTGGGCATCATCTTGCGCCCTCGCGCCCACCGCCGCACGTAAAGGAATGGCCTCTCTCATTATCTGCACTGCTTGGTGGATTTGGAAACACCACAACGGATGCACCTTCGACGGCGACCACCCATCCTTATCTCACTTCTGCTCGACAATCAAAGACGAGGCACGCCTGTGGGCTAGGGCCGGCGCCACCGCGATTAGTAACAT
The DNA here is from genome assembly GCA_963921465.1 of Triticum timopheevii. Lineage (NCBI taxonomy): Eukaryota > Viridiplantae > Streptophyta > Magnoliopsida > Poales > Poaceae > Triticum > Triticum timopheevii. The sequence continues at coordinate 376,518,809 of OY997268.1, read as the reverse complement.
CATTCTAGAGACTTAGTGTAGGATGTTGAGGGGATGAGCGACCCCATCGGTTTGCTCGGCGACCACTTCCATGCCTCCCCTATGTACATAGCATAGTGCGTCGTCCTAACCTCATGTTGTAATACTCTCCTTCTATCAATGAAAAGATACGCATCTTTAGCGTATTCGTGGAAAAAAATTCATTATTTAATTGCGTTGTAATTTGGGTCATGCAAACTGGTACTTGTACCTTAGCGAAGGCGAACAACCCACAATATGTGTCGACAAGTTAGCAGTCGTCATTGACGCCGCTGAGCTGAAGTCCTTCTTGTTTCACAATCTGGTGCCAGTGAATACAACTCTTAGTCTCGCCTCTTGTGAGGACGGGAAGGGGGATAAGCGGTGACACCAACGCAGTGGGGCGCCGTGTTGACATAGAGGTTATAGACATGTGAGAGTCTTGTATCATGTTTTTTTCCCTGTTGCATCGCATGGATATTTTTGCTACTTAATTACAAATGATTTTGTGCAAGCGACTAAATCACGGCCCAGGAGAAATCGATCTGACCTTTTTTTGGTATTGGCCTGCCTGGTTGGGCCAGGAGAAATCGGTCGTTCTGAAGAGCTCCCTGTTGAGTATCGTGATTATTAGGAAAGCTATGATAGCGTAGGATATTATTCTACCTTGCCTTGTACTCCAAGATGATCATGTACTCTTATATATATGCCCACGAGGCTCAAGCAATACAACAACTATTCCACCAAACCTTTCTCTCCCTTCTATCATGGTATCAACCTAACCGATCCAAACCCTAACCGCCGCCCGTCGCTTCCGCCCCGCACGCCGCCCCCGGGGCGGTCGGCCTCCAAGACCGCCGCCGGGGGCCGCGCCGCTTGTACCTAGGGTTCGTCCGCCGATCGTGTTGATCGGCTGCCCTAGAGAGTCTTTTTCCCGATCAATTGATCTGGGTTTTTCTCTCTCGCCGGTCGTTTGATCGGTGTTACTTTTTGGTTTTCCGATTTATGATCGGTTTGCGTCGCATGCCGTCGTTCGTCATCTTCAACACGCGTCTACTTCATCGTCTCCGGCTGGATCCGTTGTCGCATGGACTTAACGCATCGGCTTCAGCCTTGGTCGCCCGTGCATCCCGCATGGCAACGTGTGCCTTAGCCTGGCCGGTTGCATGTAGGTGCTTCTGTTGGTACCCGAGATTGCACCTTGGCTGCGCATGTGCACCCGCTCCTGCCAAGTCCGGCCCCAAGCGGACAATTCATCTTCACAGCAATCAGATTGATCATCTGAGTGCACGTGATTTATTTTCGCGGACGTCGTCGAGTACAATGTGTCTCTTCGCCGATCGAGCAACGGGTTGTAGCTGCGTCGTCCCTTCGGACCGCAGCGTCGTTGCCCCGTCGTTCTTCCAGTGGTTGCACCGATCTGTGCCACTGTTGCCTCGCCCCTTCGGGCCGTAGTGCCGCGGCATGTGATCCCCGCCGCCGCCCTGAGGCCGTTCCCGTGGTTGCACTACCTTGCGTGCTGCCGCTGCGTCGCCCCTTCGGGCTGTAGTGCCGCGGCCCGCAGTCAACCGCCGCACCGAGGCCGTCCGCTTCAGGCCGTCCTCGAGGCTGCACCGACCCTCGCGCTGCCGCTATGTCGCCCCGTCGGGCCGTAGCGAGCGTGGCACGCGATCCCTGCAACCGTCCTGAGGTCTTCATCGCCGTCGCCCCGACCTGCCCGCCGTCGTTGCGTCGCCCCTTCGGGCCGCAACGATGTGGCCCGTGGTCCACCGCCGTCCACACGCGTTGACTTTCACGTGATATGCGCCGCGTCACCTCCCTTGGCGCGGGAACGTCACCGTCCGCGCCGGTCTTGGTCACGCTGTCGGGTTCATCATCGCCTACTTTAAGCACCACCGCCGCGCTCCTTCTCTAGCTGCCGCTGCCGCCCCCTTAGGCCGCCGCCGTCGCTGCTCTTCTTCCGCGGCTCCACGGCGACTACCTCGACACCGACGACCCCCGACTCGACACCGACCACGGCGTTCTTCGCACGGCTACCTCGACTACGGCTACACCACCTACGCTCTCGACTACCTCAACAAACGGCACAAAGGGCTGCCGCCTGCTTGAGCAACCTCGTCGGTTTTCACTCCAGCCATGACTCCGCGATGCATCGACCGTTACGACTGTGGGGGGTGTCCGTCGGCTTGCCTTCGGATTCTTCTCCAGTCTCACCGTCTGCATCGCTACCATTGTGACTGCTGGGGATGTTGAGTATCGTGATTATTAGAAAAGCTATGATAGCGTAGGATATTATTCTACCTTGCCTTGTACTCCAAGATGATCATGTATTTTTATATATATGCCCACGAGGCTCAAGCAATAAGACAACTATTCCACCAAACCTTTCTCTCCCTTCTATCACTCCCAGACCGAGATATTATGGTCCATTTTAATTATAAATGATTTTGTGCAAGCGAGTAAATCACGGTTGAAAATTCTCGCAAACGGTGGAGCAAATGTTTCTCGAAACCCCTGGGGAAAGTTGCACCGACGTGAACGGTCAGCCAGCTAGATCGTCCGGCCGGTCGTCCCTTCCCTGGGCGTACGCATGATCGACGACGGTAGCGACAACGATGATATCACTGTCGCCGACGTCCACGACGGTGACAAATACACACAGTCACACACGCACACCGTGAAGCAGCTGGCATCAACATACCGATCGATTCAACTATAAAAGAACAGAAAAGCATAGCGATTTTTCTTTTTGCGGGTAATAAAAACATAGCGATCGATTTACGTGTGTGACCAGCAGTGAGCAGGCCTTGTTACGATGATCGACGTACTACCCCCGCGAGCCGGTCTAGCAAATCGTTGGCTGTCTGACCATTGACCACGGCGTGGGCCCAGCGTATGCATGCAGCCCCTGACGGGGCGCCCTTTCCCAAGGACGTGGCACTTGTGCTGAGTTTCGCGGCCTCCGGCCTCTGTGGATGAGATCATTTGAGCACGTGCCGCCCTCCGTTGTACGAACGGTGGGGCCTGCCGCTACGGCCGCCGGCTGCCGGTGCATGCATGAGCTAGCTCCGGCGCCAGCTCGCTGGTGGTGGTACGAAAGAAAAGAATTCACACCACTTGATGTTGCACTTGCACTGCAAAATACTTCGGAAATGTTAACGCCCACACATGTGGGCATTAGCCAACTCACCCACACGTCTTCATCACCGTCCAGTAACTTCTGCATGAATCTTGGCACGAATTAGCTGATTTTGTACGCCATGTAGGACAACTCGCGTGTGTGGTGTGTGAGAGAGGTCACTCTCACACATCCGTTTTACCACACGGAGGGGGCGGTGTGTGGGCGTTCAGCAGTTCGCGCCACACGCCATTTTGCACGCACACACAAGGGCTAGTGTGTAGGCATTTGCCATCTCGCCCACACGCCCGTCTCCTCTCCCACACCCAAGCTGCTAGTTGCATGTGTTTTCGCAGCGCACATGGCAACTGCCCCAAGTGTGCTTTATAAGCAGGTGGCAACTCTTTTTTTTTACCCAAGTTGCCATGTGTTTTTGCAGGGTACACGGCAACTGTCTAGTGTGCACGTAAGCAGATGGCAACTCTCTTATTTTTACCGAGTTGCCATGTGTTTTTGCATGGTACATGGCAACTGTCCCAACGTGCACGTACATGGCAACTACCCTAACGTGCACGTAAGCAGATGGCAACTCTTCTTTTTTACATGGCAACTGCCCTAGCATGCTTGTGAGCACATGGCAACCCTCTCAACTGCCTAGTGTTAGTATGTGGCAACTCTCAAAGTTATGAAATCATGGCAACTATATTTAGATCAGACCATACATGGCAACTGCAGTTGTCCGACATGACAACCGTAGTTCAGCGACATGGCAACTGCAGTTAAACGAACATGAACGAGGGTCTGGACCATGGCAACTGCGGGCGCGTGGTGGGCGTCACGCGTGGCGTGCGGGACCAGGAGGGTACGAGGCTTGACATACGGGCATGTGGGCGTTATCAACTTCGCCCACACGCACGCGTGTGAGAGGATTCGGGAGGGGAAAAAAGAGATGTGTGGGCATTAGTTGTTTTGCCCACACGTAGGTGTGTGGGCTGGTTGCTGTCCATGCCACCCGAGGCATGTGGCACAACTACCCGATACACCACACGTGTGGCAGTTATCGGGACCAAATACTTTTCCGCACCACATGCTTTGAATTATCATTTCCCCTTCTCCAGACCGTATGGCACAACTAGTTCTTTTTTTAGAGTACGCAATCGCGTACCTTAGCTTTAGAGAAGGCAGAAAGTATTTACAAGAGAGTCATTACAGCCAGACCTTAGCTGCACACCGGAGAGCCAACCGACCTAGCAAGCTCCACTCCTAAAAACATACCCTACTACTCACAAAATATGGCACAGCTAGTCAGGTACTATGAAGCCGGATCGTGGACTTCGCCGGCTACAGCCCATACGGTACGCATTACTGGAATAATCATATTTTTTTCCTTTTTGAGAGAAAAGACGATGCAAGCATCAAAAACTGCTACATCTACAGGTAGATTGCTGCGCCAGCCAAACCCAAAGCAAGCTTTGTTCGTTCCACATTTGTTGATCGTGACAAGTTAGTGCAACCCATGTTCCTTTTCTTTGGAACAAATATTAATTACACCCATTGTGCCATCTTCTCTTTGTACAGTGTAGCAGTATGAGGTCATTCGGCGATTGTTGTTAGGCGCTGGTCTCATAGGGTCTTAACACGACGACTTCTCGACTATGTACTACAATCAGTTTTGTTCTGCTCCGGCGAGGAGGGGCGATGACGGTGGCGTGCTTTCGTCTCGCTTCAGTGCTTGTAGCCGTCGCTACGTGGTCTACGGATCTAGATGTAATTTTTATTATTTATGGTGTTGATTGTACTGTATGGTTGATGATAATAAATAAGTAAATAAAGCGTAGCATTTACTTACAGTTAAAGATATATGCTTCATTCCTTCAACATGTGGTGGATAAATTTAGTGGAATGCGCAACTGATTAAACGCACAACCCGCGCAGGCTTCATTCGGGACTAGCTAGTGGGTAGAGCATAGGCCATGCCGTGGAAATGTCAAATGCGTTGAGAGTTGAGACGCAACTTGTCATAGCAAACTATACTTGGCACTTGGCAGAATAATAAAATATGCAAGGATAAGAGATGCATACATGTTGCCAGTTTTGGCACCAAAACCAATCATCAATTGTGCAGTTCTTCTTAGATATGCATCAAACATATAACACTGTCATCATCTCTCCTTTCGGCCATTGAGCCACACAAGGAAAAACAACCCTTCATGGGTGTAAAAAGGCACAAAAGGTAAAACAAGATCCAACGAAGAAACTCAAGTGCCTTGCACTTTTTATAAAGTTAGCTCTAAAATATATTAATAATTAATTAGCTAGTTAAGTTTGTCGCCATCCTTACTCCGATGTATATGATCTATTAGTTGTATGATACACGTGTATAAGTATAAAAATCGCTCCTCAATAACTGGAAAACTCATTGCATCTTCCATATGTCCTCGAGGCTCCAGAGATTGTCCGCCGAAACGCCGACGTCGGAGAAGCCCTGCACCCATCCGCTAAGCTCGTGGTCGACGTGGAAAAGACCACCGTCATCAGGCTGGATCTGCATATGCATGGCCCAGAACTCTTGGTCCGCGTCCTGCATGCAGTCCCCGCCGCTCGTTGTCTTCTCGCTGCAGCCATGGACATGCAGGTTCTTCTCCTCGCCGCAGAGCTCCGATGTGAACGAACCCGACGATGCCGACCTGCTGGTGGTGACCGCGCTGGCGGGAGAGTTCTTGTCGGGATATGTGGTCGCGGTGGCGGCCATCGACGTGACTCCTGACGCGCACGAGGCGTCGCCGATTGTGGGGTCGCCGCCGGCGGTGGCGGCGGCGGCGTGGATGCGCTCGACGAGGCGGGGCATCCAGAGGTACCTCATGGCATCCTTGAAGGTGGCGCTGCCGACGTCGCAGTTGAGCTGCTTCGCGTGCTTCTGCACCCTCGTCCTCCAGTAGTTCTTGATCTCGTTGTCCGTCCGACCCGGGAGGTGCTGCGCGATCTTCGACCACCTGCAGCCATTAATCCCAAAAGTAATTAACTACCCATGGAGATTACAGAAGACGACGACGATGAGGTCGACAAGGAAGAAGGCGTGCGAATCCCAAACTAGTACAGCGCCGTCAGTGCTAAACGAGCGCCGCGCTGCAAAAAATGCCATTTTAGCGTGCGCGCTACGCGGCGGCTCGCTCCAGCGGGCGCGTAAAAACGGCGCGCCCGCGATACCGGGTGAGGCGCGCGGTCAAAACCGCTTATCCGCGCGGTGTATTTGGAGCGCCAACTACAGCGCGCGGCACACTCGAGCGCTCGCGCCCGCACTCTCGCCCTCTCCTCGTCCTACGCCCCGCACGCGCCGGCGCCGGCGCCCTGCCCCCCGCCACGGACGCGCACACCGGTGCCCCGCTCACCCCACTGTACATCCGCGACCCCCCCTCCCCCCCCCCCCCCCGCCGCCGCCGCCGCAGCCGCCGCCGCCGGAAACCCTAGCGCGGCGAGCGCGGGCGTCGCCGCCGCCGGAGCTCCGCCGAGGGTCGGCCTCGTGCGCAGCCTCTTCTTGCCGCCGCGGATGACTACGGCGCCGGCGCCGGGTGGCGTCGCGCCGGCGCCATCCCGTGACGCCGCCGCACCGTCGAAGAAAGTACCCAATGCAGCGCGGACGAAGAAGGGCAAAACATCCGCGAAGAAGAACAAGGCAGCGGACGGCTCCGGCATGGCGAGGGGGAAAAAGCTTGCAGGGTGTTCGACGGCCGCGGCGGCTACCGAAGCGCCGGCCGCGACGGCATGGGTGGCTTTGGAGGCATGGGAGGCATGGGTGCACCTCCGGCCGCCATGGGAGGCATTGGTGGCTTTGGAGGTATGGGAGGCATGGGTGCACCTCCGGGCGCCATGGGAGGCATTGGTGGCTTTGGAGGCACGGGAGGCATGGGTGCATCTCCGGCCGCCATGGGAGGCATGGGTGGCTTTGGAGCACCTTCCGATGCTATGGCCGCCATGGGAGGCATGGGTGCACCTTCGACCGCCATGGGAGGCATGGGTGGCTTTGGAGCACCCTCCGACGCTATGGCCACCATGGGAGGCATGAGTTTTGCTTCTCTCATGGGAGGTATGGGTGCACCTCCGGCCGCCATGGCTTCCCACACACATTCCCATGAAGATGCCGTTGAAGATCTTGCCAACACCGTTGGAGCTTCACATGATGCGGTGCGTGATGCGGTGCGTGATGAGGATAGGGAGGAAGGTTCATCTTTGGAGGCGGAAGAGTCGTCTTCGGAAGATGAGGACGAAGACGAAGAAGAGGAAGATGAAGATTGATGTGTCTTCATGTCTTGAACTTTTAGTTTGCATTTGAACTTGGTTGGATGAACTTGTGGGCATGATTTTGATGAACTTGTGAGCATGAACTTTTATTCATCAACTTGTTTGTGTCAAATTTTTACATGTTCATTTTTGTCCAAAATATCCATATGTCCATATATGCAAAATGCCCGATGCGCGCGCTGCATTATGGCGCGGCTGCTGGAGCAGCGCGCGCGCTGCATTATGGCGCGGCTGCTGGAGCCAGCGCAGGCGGGCGTGCAAAATATGCCGCAGCGCGCGCGGCGCTATAGCGCGGCCGTTGGAGATGCTCTTAGGTGGGTGAATAGCCGGGCCGGGATGCGCGTCCACGTCCAGGTATGTCAGGGAGTTCATCAAGCGCTAGTGGGCGTGACATGGACTTGTTCACACGAGTCTAGTCGATTTCCCATCACCTCAAACTTTCCAGCTCATCGCCCGGCTAGCATGCACAGTACGTTCACGCGTGTCGCCACACGATTTGCAGCGCGATGGTGCGAAGATTAACGGAAGGTGATTAAGGGGAAGGGCTAATTAATTACCGGTTGCCCCAGCGAGAGTGGAGGTCGAGGATGAGGAGCTGCTCGTCGGCGGTGAAGTTGCCGCGCTTCACGTCGGGGCGGAGGTAGTTCAGCCACCGCAGCCGGCAGCTCTTCCCCGTGCGCCTCAGGCCGGCGGCCCGCGCCAGCGCGTTCCAGCGGCCCTCGCCATGATCCGCGATGTAGTTGATCAGCGTAAGGTCCTCGTCCACCGTCCACGGCCCCCGCCGGAGCTCCGCCTCCTCCTCCGGCTCCGCCGCCATGCTGTTGCTGCTACGACTCTGCAGCACCACATCCATGGACGACGTAGCTAGTGGAGGATCCAAGACAGATGTAGAGAGAGAGAGAGAGAAGCGCGGATGAGCTAGGTGGGATTCGGGGGGAGAGAGAGACTGGGACGCCATTTATAGGGTTTTGAGAAGGCAAAAGGGAAAGTGGAGAAGAGAATGTAAAAAAGGAGAAGACCCGGGGGAGGGATCACACACACTCGCCTACACAGCAGGATCTTCTGTAACACTCGCCATACGGCAGTTACATACATTGCCGTCTTCTACGGCTCTGCCACGAACTTGCCTTTTATCTGGGCAAAATATTTTGTGCTTTGTATCAACATAACATGATTTTCGACCAAGAAATATCGTAAGTGACGCATAGTACTTTATTCCGGAAGAAATGCTACGATGCACTGCTCAAACTTTTTCGGAAAGTGTACGCACAATACGATATTCATTGCAAATTTAATTTGTTGTTCATTGCAAAATTAGTATGTCTTATAGTTGTGTTACCTGGATTACATGGTTACTACTTAAAGGCCGGAGGCATTCCTCCTTAAAAAAAAACATGGTTACTACTTAAGGATTAGTATAAATATGATGTTATTATAACTTTCTATATTCCGAAAGATGGATGGCTAAATTAATAAAGCACACGTAGTGTGAGTCATTTATGCATGGTGTATACCATGCATAGATCCACCATCTGTCGTCACAAGCCTTGTTCTTTTATCGTTATTTGTCTTGTTTCAGGCTATCACATAATGTTTGTTTTCCTATTATTGTTTCATAGTGCACTACTACCTTCGTTTGAAAATACTTGACATGGTTTTAGTTCAAATTGGGATTTAATATATCAGTGTGTAACATTAAGAAAATATTTATCGCTAAATTTTAACCAATCCACTTAGGTTTCAAAGTGCATAGTAGTGTTTCGTCGTGCATCATCAAAAATAGATGCATGAATCTTCAACATATTTAACGGTAGATCAAAGCATGTATAAACGGTGCATGGTAGATAAGCATTTCTTACCGGATAGATATATTTTAAATAGCAAACAATATTCAAATTTTAAGTTTAATGTTTTGATGTCTTATAAAGGTGGGATATTCTTTCAATGGGAGAAGACATTTTCGTCGATAGTTAGGCGTTTCTGGTGACTTCATCAATTTCAAAACACGCCGATTCAGTTTTTCAGAGATGCTCATAGGGGTAGTATGTGCATGCGTGCTTTCGTAAAGATGAGTGTATGTACATGTTTATGAGGGTCCGTGTCTATATTATTTTTTCAGAACAAAAACGATGAACAAAGTATAACCTCTGTTATTCATACGGACACTTGTGCACACGTTTCTTTGCATATTGAGGGCAACACGCACGCATGTTCTGCACGAGCTGCCTCAAGATTAGCATCGCAAGTACTCTTTGCTGTTTTCGCCAAAAAAAATAAAATTGCAGAAAGATTAGTTCCTTCGGGACGGATGCATGTGACCTGTGTACAAGCTATTTTCGAACACAATTTATGTCAGCAACCTATACATCCCAAATATCAGGATGACACTATCAATTGCCAAAAAAAAGGTGGCACTATCAACTCTGCCCATGTGAGCCATCAAAGTACCATAAATATTCCCGGGAAAAAAGTAGCATTAATATTTTTCACAAAAAAGACTATCAATAGTAAGTTATACTTAATTTTTCATCAAAAAAAGTCATACTGTATTTGATTTTCCCAATTAAGACTAAATTCCATTAATTAAAATTGCGCTTGCTTTTTTCTTTTCCAAAAAGTATGTTGGTCGTCCATGATGACCAATGAACGGATGTGCAAGCCGACAATAGCCTAAATCTTTTCAAAACAACCGTGTTAGACATGTGTTCTAAAGCATCTCTATATTTTCTCCACCCCAAGAAAGGTGATGAGGGCTTTCTGCCTCCAGTAGGCGCCGTCATTGGTCTGCCTCATCTCCTGTTGCCTTGGGCAATGAGGTGCACTGGACCCTGGCCCTTGCCGATGGGAGGGCTCCTGCCTTGTTTTTAGTTTTTTGGGGTCGTCTAGGGTTTGTGCCCTCCTGAGAAAGGCGAGGCAATGTCGGTTCTGTGAAGATGGAATAAAGTCCTTCCCGCCAATTCCTCATTCCGGCGGTGTGCATAGCATCGTTGGAGGGCATGAGACCTCGTGGGATTCAGTCAATGCTGGTCTTTGATGGATCTCCGTGGATTGAGTCCCTGTTCATCTGTGTTCGTGTGTCTACATATTACATTCTTCTAAAATACACTTCTCTTTATCACGACAGTTGTGGTTGTTCTAGTACACTGGTCATGTAGGGCCTTAACACGACGACTTCTCAACTGTCTACTACAACAAGGTTTATCCGGCTCCAACGACGGCGGGGTGCCTTCGGCTCGCTCCAGTGTTTGTAGTCGTCTCTAGGTGGTCTAGAAATCCGGATGTTATTTTGGTTACTTTTGGTGTTCTTTGTAGTTGTGACGCCCGGGTAATTAAGCTACAGTGATCCTCTGCTAGTGATGCCACGTCACCTCGATTATAGTTGCTAATCTTGAGTTAGTTCGAAACCGATTCAAATTCAAATTCAAAATTTGGTAAATAATAAAAGTTCTCAAACATTAAAATAAAATTGTTCGGTTTGTACTAGATATTACATAGATAATTATGGTGCAACAAACCCATTTTTATAAAATGCCTACGTAGTTTAAAATGAAATTAAACAGAAAGGAGAATAAATAAAGAGAAAACAGAAAACTAAAAAAAAAGAAAAGGAAAGAGAGAAGGCCCCCCTACTGGGCTTCGGCCCAGCAGGCCGGCCCTTTTGGGCCGCAGGCCCAACCGGTCTCCCCCCACTTCTCCTTATCCCCCCCCCCCACGAACCCAAACCCTAATCCACCCACTCGCCCCCCCCCCCCCCCGCACGATCCACTCGCTCCCTCCCCCCCCACTCCCCCGATCCAGATCAGGATCGGGGCGACCACGCCCCCCCCCCCCCCGATCCCATCGTCCCTGTCGCCGCCGCACGAGGGACCACCTCGCCGGAGTTGTCCCTCCCGCTGGCCCTGGATCGGCACCCGAGCCGATCCCCGTTGCCAGCGCTCGCCACCGCTCCGCCGTCGCGGGATCCGCCGCCTCCTCGTCTCCTCCTCACAACGCGGGACCCCGCGGTCGCCGCTCGACGCCGCCCCGCCGCCAGGAACCCCCTCGCCGGACTGCTCCTCTCCGCCGTCATCCCCGTCACCCCCCGCTGCCCCGTGCCCTACTCCCCGACGTGAGCTCCCTCCTTCTCTTTCTCTGTCGCCGGCGTCGTCCTCCCCCCCCCCCCCACCGCAGCGCCCGCGAACCGGAGCCGGAGCTCATGCTCCGGGCTGCCCTCGCCACGCCGGCCACGCCCGACGCGCACGCCCGCGCTCACCGCGCCTGTAGGTGCACCCAGTCGCGCACGCCCTCTCCTCGACGCGCCCGGGGCGCGCCCCGCAACCGCTCGCGCCTCGTTGCCTCACTGCTCGCGCGCGCTCGCGCCGACCGCAGCCGCTGCTGCCCTTCTCCATCCCCCTTGTGTGCCACGCCCCCCTACGGATCCCCTCACTGCCGACCCGCGTCCACCCAGGCCGTCCCAGGCCACCGGCCTCCCTCTTCTCCGGCGCCCTGCCGTGGTCGCCGGCGCCCAGCCGGGTGTGCCCCTGCCGGTCACGCCCGCAGCGCCCATACGGGCTACGCCCGCACCCGCACGCCCCGGCGCCCGTGTGCCCGTGCCCATTAAGGCCCATAGGGCCTATGACAGCCGGGGCCCATGCCCCTGAGAACGTTTAGAAAAAATGAAAAAGAATAAGAATAAAAAAATAGTTAATTAATTAATTAACTAAATTAATTAAGTTAATTAATCCTACTTAATTAATCTAATTAACCTGTTAGTCTAACTAAACAGTAATTAGATTAAGCTAAACCCTAATCAACCTAACAGAGTATGACAGGTGGGTCCCACTGGACCCACACGTCAGGTTGACCAGGTCAATGGTCAACGTTGACTGCTGACATCACTCTGATGTCATGCTGACGTCATCATTTACTATTTTGGATAATGTTGGGATAAATAATTAATTAAATTCCAGAAATTAATAAAATCTTTAGAAAATCATATCTTTTAATCCGTAACTCGGATTAAAATATTTTCAACATGAAAGTTGCTCAGAACGGCGGGACGAATCCGGATACGCAGTCCGTTCGTCCGCCACACCCCCCTAACCTATCGAACTCGCAACTTTCCCCCTCCGGCTCCTCTGTCCGAAAACACGAAACACCGGGGATATTTTCCTGGATGTTTCTCCCCTTAACCGGTACCACCTCATACCACGCTAGGGCACGCCTAGCATCGTTACTTGTCTTGTCATGCATCGATATGCATCTGTTTACATGGTATTCATTGTTTCTTCCCCCTCTTCTCTCCGGTAGACTATGAGACCGACGCTGCTGCTGCCCAGTTCGACTACGGAGTTGACGACCCCTCTCTCTTGCCAGAGCAACCAGGCAAGCCCCCCCCTTGATCACCAGATATCGCCTATTCTTCTCTATACTGCTTGCATTAGAGTAGTGTAGCATGTTACTGCTTTCCGTTATTCCTATCCTGATGCATAGCCTGTCCTTGTTACTACTGTTGTTACCATTACCTGCTATCCTACTGCTTAGTATAGGATGCTAGTGTTCCATCAGTGGCCCTACACTCTTGTCCGTCTGCCATGCTATACTACTGGGCCGTGATCACTTCGGGAGGTGATCACGAGCATATACGATATATTTTACACAGTTACATTACCTGTGATACTGTTCGGAGATGGGGGCTGAAAGGACAGGTGGCTCCATCCCGGTAGAGGTGGGCCTGGGTTCCCGACGGCCCTCAACTGTTACTTTGTGGCGGAGCGACAGGGCAGGTTGAGACCACCTAGGAGACAGGTGGGCCTGGCCCTCGTCGGCGTTCGCGGATACTTAACACGCTTAACGAGATCTTGGTATTTGATCTGAGTTGGCTACGAGCCTATACGCACTAACCATCTACGCGGGAGTAGTTATGGGTATCCCGGCGTCGTGGTATCAGCCGAAGCCTTCGTGACGTCAGCGACTGAGTGGCGCGCGCCGGATTGGACTGGAACGCCACTAGGCTAGGTCTGCTTCCGGCCGCGTTCGCAACGTGCAGGTGTGCAAAGGGCGATGGGCCCAGACCCCTGCGCCATAGGAGTTAGACCGGCGTGCTGACCTCTCTGTTGTGCCTAGGTGGGGCTGCGACGTGTTGATCTTCCGAGGCCGGGCATGACCCAGGAAAGTGTGTCCGGCCAAATGGGATCGAGCGTGTTGGGTAAGTTGGTGCACCCCTGCAGGGAAGTTAATCTATTCGAATAGCCGTGATCTTCGATAACAGGACGACTTGGAGTTGTACCTTGACCTTATGACAACTAGAACCGGATACTTAATAAAACACACCCTTCCAAGTGCCAGATACAACCGGTGGTCGCTCTCTCTCAGGGATACGAGGAGGGGATCGCCGGGTAGGATTATGCTATGCGATGCTACTGGAGATGCTACTTGGAGTTGCTACTTGGAGATGCTAGTTGGAGGACTTCAGACTACCCTCTTCTACTTGTTGCAAGACGACGGTGACCAGAAGCGTAGTCTTCGATAAGACTAGCTATCCCCCTCTTATTCTGGCATTCTGCAGTTCAGTCCACTGATATGGCCCTTTACACATATATCCATGCATATGTAGTGTAGTTCCTTGCTTGCGAGTACTTTGGATGAGTACTCACGGTTGCTTTCTTCCCCCTTTCCCCCCTTTCCTTTCTTTCTGGTTGTCGCAACCAGATGCTGGAGCCCAGGAGCCAGACGCCACCGTCGATGACGACTACTACACTGGAGGAGCCTACTACTACGTGCAGCCCGCTGACGACGACCAGGAGTAGTTTAGGAGGATCCCAGGCAGGAGGCCTGCGCCTCTTTCGATTTGTATCCCAGTTTGTGCTAGCCTTTTTAAGGCAAACTTGTTTAACTTATGTCTGTACTCAGATATTGTTGCTTCCGCTGACTCGTCTATGATAGAGCACTTGTATTCGAGCCCTCGAGGCCCCTGGCTTGTATTATGATGCTTGTATGACTTATTTATGTTTTTAGAGTTGTGTTGTGATATCTTCCCGTGAGTCCCTGATCTTGATCGTACACATTTGCGTGCATGATTAGTGTACGATTGAATCGGGGGCGTCACAAGTTGGTATCAGAGCCGACTGCCTGTAGGAATCCCCCTTCCAACTCCTTGGCCGAAGTCGAGTCTAGACATTGCAAAAACTTTTACTAACTTGGCTGTGTGCCTTACGGGCCCACGTCGCCATCGGGTGGTATTAGGATCTTTTATTCCTCGTCTATACTCTGGGACTCTGATCTCTCTACTATTCGGGTTAAATGAATTTGCTAACTCTAAGATTAGGATCTCGTGATCGCATCCACCCGAAGAGCCCCGTATTTCAGAGGATCGCCTGCTACATCAGAAGATTCCGAAGATACTCTCTGATGTTCTCTCGAGACTTGTGCCCATCACTTTGGCTATTCCTGACCACCGATAAATCCGTATGGATAACTACTTACACTTGCCATTCATGCGATCATCCCCCATTGATCTTGTTATTACAAGATACCCCGAAGTTTTTCGCTATTATTCCGAGAATACCTTGTGCCTACTGCCTGGCAGTTCTTTGCCACATGAATACCCCTTCAAATAAATCCTCGCACTTGTCGAAAATCCGCTCATCCATAGTTGTTCATGTGTTTCACAAAAGTATTCAAAATACTATTCGATCTTCCGAAAATCCTCTGGAGCCTTTTGCTCTTTAAATTCTTGCTTGCTTGCATTATGGTTAATCCCATAAGTCTCGTAGTCTTATTGACATTCCTTGTCATTACCATTTTGAGTCTGTTGACTCAATATGTTTGCGAATACACGCAATCATCATTGATCCTTATAAATTACCTTCCCGGCTGAGCTGCCATTCTTTTAACTGGAATTGGTTCTCGACCAATCCAATTGCCGTTGATTGTACCCTAAGGCTATTCAACTTATCCATCCCTAATCAGAGCATTACTTCTGATCCTTCGATTTGGATTCATAATTCCTTTGCATTTATGCTTCGAATTAGTCAGATGATTCTATAACCTGATGCATTTGCATTCTTTCCTTTTCTGGTTGAGTAGCGATACTCACATCAGGTCCTTTGTGGACCGTCAAGTCCTTTGTTGGATTATTATCCGACAGTGTCCTTTATATTCAAATAACCTTGTGAGCCCTTCCACGGATATATAAAGCCTTTGGTAATTTGTATCCTCTGTTTTCTCAACCATGCTCTGTTCTCGAGCTGGTGGTAATTACTATTGAAGTTTGTGGTATATGTTCCTAAGATGCCCTGATGGGTTGAACCTACGCATTCCCTAATCCGTGTGAACCCAAAAGATTTCGCGGGTCATACTTGTCTGGTAGTGCACCAGGTAAAACTTTCAAGAACTAATGTCATTTTTGAAATACGAGAGGTTAACGGAAGGTTATGCATTGACGAAGTGGGAGTCGACCTTGAACCTTTGTGTTCATGCCCATGGACACGATGTAGATCCTATTATGGAAGCTTCTTGCAATAATAACTATTTCCTTGAAAATATCATCTGGATCTGTGAATTGACCCTTTGCAATCGTGGTTCCGCCCCTAATTTCTTCCTTTGATTCCATTTCTCAGACAAGTAAAAGCGCTTGTCTTCTATAGATCTATACACCCCACTTCAACCTTTAATTTGATATGCCTTCGAGTATTATCTCCCTGATATCTCGAGGATATCATGCCATTGCACTACATCTTATGAATTTGTGCCGGAATAATACCTTTCCCTATCATAGTCACTCCATGAGTTTTGGGTTGTCGTCAACCGAGAACTCCGAATAGTGAATCGAGTCCGCACCGCGATTCGACAACTCTTAGTAATCTTCATTGCTTATGAGTTTAATACTCCATCATGGCATTCCTAGCCTTATCGGCTACATTATTATCGTGCTAAATTTAATTGTGCTATCTGGTTCTTCCCGGAGCACAAATTTCGACGGTGAGCTAATCTTGCGTCGATCTTCCTAGTCATATCATTTCTCCTTGAACAACAAACTTGATTTGAGTTTGTGTCGTACCCATGATTCCAATAACCTTTCGCTTCATCATTCCTTTAACTTGATGTCATCGCCGATCGATTACATCTTCATGAGATCTCTCGACAAATGTGTTGTGATCATCATCAGCATTCCGAGCTCTTCCAGGGTATCAAGAATTCATGATGAGAAATACCATCCTTTCCCTCGATGAATTGTATTATCATCGACCACTTTATTGCCTTCCGTTCAACACAAACTTCTCCATGTTTTGTGTTATACCTTGAGTTCCTTGCTATCCAACATTTGTTCTTATTTACCTTGAAGTATTACCACCTTTTTTTATGTTAAGGATGTTGTGAGAATTGCTCCACCTCTTAAGGATTCTTGGTATAGTGATACTTCTCACCATCACCATTCTTTCTGGTGTTGTTTCTAACCGTGATACCAATAGGTGAACGGTGTTGTTTGGATTCCGCCCTTCTATCAACTCTATTTCTTTGGAGTTAATGGTCAACATTACATCCTTAGGCCATTGATCACCATTCTAACATTGATCGTACTACCTAAGCCCCTATTTAGGGTGCACCTTTCAAACATGGTGTAACTGAGCATGTTTCCCTCGAGCATACATCATTATGTCATTTGATCTGAAAAATGTTATCTCCTTCACATGATTGTGGAAATCCATCTTTTGTTAATCTCGATGAATTGCTGCTGATTCTATCAGCGACCTCCTCATCCTCTTGTTGGTTTACTGATTAACTCTTGTTTCGGAACTCGCTTCCATAGTTGATTTCTCGAGAATTTTACAATGTCATCTTGTCGGTTTGTGTTGCACCTTTTCCTCGAGGACCCCCTGAGTTTGAGGTATCATGACACCAATTGGATATGAATCTCGGTCAGATATGATGGTTGGGACAACTTTCCGAGAGTTATGATGTTGATCCTTTGGTGACCCGGTAACCTGATGTCATGCCTAGCACGCCCCCCCCCCGGCTGGAGGACCTATCATTATAGATTCCTTTTCAGCAAGGTTATCCATTCACCCATGAGGAAATTGTAAGACTTATTCTACAAGTTATTCCTGATGGATCCTTCGTGTTTACAGAGTCTGATCTTCACATGAAGACCATGTCAATGCTATCTCGAAGCATGTCAATGGTACTCCGATTTTCAACAGGAACATTTGAAGCACGATGCTAGATTTTATTTATCATTTATCCTAACATCGTTGTATGGGTAATATCATGAGATTCCTCCCCCCTTACCTAAAGGGTTTTCTACATTATATCCTGTCATGGATATCATGCTCTACTTGTCCTTGGGAAGGATATACCCCTGAAATATGTGTATAAACACATTTTCCATTCCATTGTTCTATTTGATCTGATGATCACCTTTTCCTTTCCATTGTTTTGTTTAACCTTTCTTGTGATCTATATGATCTAAGCAGTAATATTCTCCTGCTTATGTAAGCACCTCGGTGTACAACTCTGTCAGCAAGACCCTGTTACTATTGTTGAAAACATTCCGGTAACCACCGATGGATAAGAATCTTGCCTATTGGTCCGCCTCGTTCAACGAGCAGGAATTGGTTCTCTTCGTCCCTTGCCCTTGGTAGCGACGTTGCTGCCGACATAACTGGCAGGCTACCCTCTGAATTGCCTTGCTATCATGACCGTGCAAGATGTCAGCCCCCTTTCTACTTTTTACCCACATGGTGGGCCCATAACCCACAGTTCCACAGGATCGAAACCTGACCCTCCTATACACCCTGTTGTCGAAGTTAATCCTCGCGCTTGGCTTCGTATTTAATTCACGGGCCACCTTCCTAGTGCTCTATTCTGGTATCAGACGCAATACTTACTCTCGTTGCTCTGAAACCCTTTCTCACTCTGGTTCAGACTTCGAGCAACTATCTATCCACTTGGAACCCCTTATTGTACCTTCGTACCTTACTCTTGATGTATTCGATATGTTCAGCTCGAGAGATAATCTTACGCTCATTCATGGGTTAACCCCCAGATTGTTTCCCTCATAAACATTCTGTCGTAGCTGAGCTGCCCCTTACCTATTCGTAAGTACGTTGGAGTTCCCGAGAAAAGGACGACATCACCATGATGACCTGAAGCAGAGAAATGAAGACGTCGATGTAATGGATCGACCTCTTCAAGAAGAGCAACCAAGACTGAGAAGATTCGTTAGGATTTCGTAACCAGACCTTTCCCCCCGGTCCCCCTCTTAAATCTCGGGACGAGATTTCTTGTAGTGGAGGAGAATTGTGACGCCCGGGTAATTAAGCTACAGTGATCCTCTGCTAGTGATGCCACGTCACCTCGATTATAGTTGCTAATCTTGAGTTAGTTCGAAACCGATTCAAATTCAAATTCAAAATTTGGTAAATAATAAAAGTTCTCAAACATTAAAATAAAATTGTTCGGTTTGTACTAGATATTACATTGATAATTATGGTGCAACAAACCCATTTTTATAAAATGCCTACGTAGTTTAAAATGAAATTAAACAGAAAGGAGAATAAATAAAGAGAAAACAGAAAACTAAAAAAGAAAAAGAAAAGGAAAGAGAGAAGGCCCCCCTACTGGGCTTCGGCCCAGCAGGCCGGCCCTTTTCGGCCGCAGGCCCAACCGGTCTCCCCCCACTTCTCCTTATCCCCCCCCACGAACCCAAACCCTAATCCACCCACTCGCCCCACCCGCACGATCCACTCGCTCCCTCCCCCCCACTCCCCCGATCCAGATCAGGATCGGGGCGACCATGCCCCCCCCGATCCCATCGTCCCTGTCGGCGCCGCACGAGGGACCACCTCGCCGGAGTTGTCCCTCCCGCTGGCTCTGGACCGGCACCCGAGCCGATCCCCGTTGCCAGCGCTCGCCACCGCTCCGCCGTCGCGGGATCTGCCGCCTCCTCGTCTCCTCCTCACACCGCGGGACCCCGCCGTCGCCGCTCGACGCCGCCCCGCCGCCAGGAACCCCCTCGCCGGACTGCTCCTCTCCGCCGTCGTCCCCGTCACCCCCCGCTGCCCCGTGCCCTACTCCCCGACGTGAGCTCCCTCCTTCTCTTTCTCTGTCGCCGGCGTCGTCCTCCCCCCCCCACCGCAGCGCCCGCGAACCGGAGCCGGAGCTCATGCTCCGGGCTGCCCTCGCCGCGCCGGCCACGCCCGACACGTGCGCCCGCGCTCACTGCGCCTGTAGGTGCGCCCAGTCGCGCACGCCCTCTCCTCGACGCGCCCGGGGCGCGCCCCGCAACCGCTCGCGCCTCGTGGCCTCACTGCTCGCGCGCGCTCGCGCCGACCGCAGCCGCTGCTGCCCTTCTCCGTCCCCCTTGTGTGCCACGCCCCCCTACGGATCCCCTCACTGCCGACCCGCGTCCACCCAGGCCGTCCCAGGCCACCGGCCTCCCTCTTCTCCGGCGCCCTGCCGTGGTCGCCGGCGCCCAGCCGGGTGTGCCCCTACCGGTCACGCCCGCAGCGCCCATACGGGCTACGCCCGCACCCGCACACCCCGGCGCCCGTGTGCCCGTGCCCGTTAAGGCCCATAGGGCCTATGACAGCCGGGGCCCATGCCCCTGAGAACGTTTAAAAAAAATGAAAAAGAAAAAGAATTAAAAAAAATAAAAAAATAGTTAATTAATTAATTAACTAAATTAATTAAGTTAATTAATCCTACTTAATTAATCTAATTAACCTGTTAGTCTAACTAAACAGTAATTAGATTAAGCTAAACCCTAATCAACCTAACAGAGTATGACAGGTGGGTCCCACTGGACCCACACGTCAGGTTGACCAGGTCAATGGTCAACGTTGACTGCTGACATCACTCTGATGTCATGCTGACGTCATCATTTACTATTCTGGATAATGTTGGGATAAATAATTAATTAAATTCCAGAAATTAATAAAATCTTTAGAAAATCATATCTTTTAATCCGTAACTCGGATTAAAATATTTTCAACATGAAAGTTGCTCAGAACGGCGGGACGAATCCGGATACGCAGTCCGTTCGTCCGCCACACCCCCCTAACCTATCAAACTCGCAACTTTCCCCCTCCGGCTCCTCTGTCCGAAAACACGAAACACCGGGAATATTTTCCCGGATGTTTCTCCCCTTAACCGGTACCACCTCATACCACGCTAGGGCACGCCTAGCATCGTTACTTGTCTTGTCATGCATCGATATGCATCTGTTTACATGGTATTCATTGTTTCTTCCCCCTCTTCTCTCCGGTAGACTACGAGACCGACGCTGCTGCTGCCCAGTTCGACTACGGAGTTGACGACCCCTCTCTCTTGCCAGAGCAACCAGGCAAGCCCCCCCCCTTGATCACCAGATATCGCCTATTCTTCTCTATACTGCTTGCATTAGAGTAGTGTAGCATGTTACTGCTTTCCGTTATTCCTATCCTGATGCATAGCCTGTCCTTGTTACTACTGTTGTTACCATTACCTGCTATCCTACTGCTTAGTATAGGATGCTAGTGTTCCATCAGTGGCCCTACACTCTTGTCCGTCTGCCATGCTATACTACTGGGCCGTGATCACTTCGGGAGGTGATCACGGGCATATACGATATATTTTACACAGTTACATTACCTGTGATACTGTTCGGAGATGGGGGCTGAAAGGACAGGTGGCTCCATCCCGGTAGAGGTGGGCCTGGGTTCCCGACGGCCCCCGACTGTTACTTTGTGGCGGAGCGACAGGGCAGGTTGAGACCACCTAGGAGACAGGTGGGCCTGGCCCTCGTCGGCGTTCGCGGATACTTAACACGCTTAACGAGATCTTGGTATTTGATCTGAGTTGGCTACGAGCCTATACGCACTAACCATCTACGCGGGAGTAGTTATGGGTATCCCGGCGTCGTGGTATCAGCCGAAGCCTTCGTGACGTCAGCGACTGAGTGGCGCGCGCCGGATTGGACTGGAACGCCACTAGGCTAGGTCTGCTTCCGGCCGTGTTCGCAACGTGCAGGTGTGCAAAGGGCGATGGGCCCAGACCCCTGTGCCATAGGAGTTAGACCGGCGTGCTGACCTCTCTGTTGTGCCTAGGTGGGGCTGCGACGTGTTGATCTTCCGAGGCCGGGCATGACCCAGGAAAGTGTGTCCGGCCAAATGGGATCGAGTGTGTTGGGTAAGTTGGTGCACCCCTGCAGGGAAGTTAATCTATTCGAATAGCCGTGATCTTCGGTAACAGGACGACTTGGAGTTGTACCTTGACCTTATGACAACTAGAACCGGATACTTAATAAAACACACCCTTCCAAGTGCCAGATACAACCGGTGGTCGCTCTCTCTCAGGGATACGAGGAGGGGATCGCCGGGTAGGATTATGCTATGCGATGCTACTGGAGATGCTACTTGGAGTTGCTACTTGGAGATGCTAGTTGGAGGACTTCAGACTACCCTCTTCTACTTGTTGCAAGACGACGGTGACCAGAAGCGTAGTCTTCGATAAGACTAGCTATCCCCCTCTTATTCTGGCATTCTGCAGTTCAGTCCACTGATATGGCCCTTTACACATATATCCATGCATATGTAGTGTAGTTCCTTGCTTGCGAGTACTTTGGATGAGTACTCACGGTTGCTTTCTTCCCCCTTTCCCCCCTTTCCTTTCTTTCTGGTTGTCGCAACCAGATGCTGGAGCCCAGGAGCCAGACGCCACCGTCGATGACGACTACTACACTGGAGGAGCCTACTACTACGTGCAGCCCGCTGACGACGACCAGGAGTAGTTTAGGAGGATCCCAGGCAGGAGGCCTGCGCCTCTTTTGATCTGTATCCCAGTTTGTGCTAGCCTTTTTAAGGCAAACTTGTTTAACTTATGTCTGTACTCAGATATTGTTGCTTCCGCTGACTCGTCTATGATCGAGCACTTGTATTCGAGCCCTCGAGGCCCCTGGCTTGTATTATGATGCTTGTATGACTTATTTATGTTTTTAGAGTTGTGTTGTGATATCTTCCCGTGAGTCCCTGATCTTGATCGTACACATTTGCGTGCATGATTAGTGTACGATTGAATCGGGGGCGTCATAGTAGTGCCATGACAGTTGATGAATAGAACAAAAGTGTTTCCCGCAAAAGAAAGGTTACTAATGGGGAAAAACAAACCTTCCGGTTAACTAGATTGGCGATCTCATCCCTCCTAACACCCACCAAGCTTCCACCTACGGCTGCTAGGAGGGTTTCTCCCACCAATTGACAACCATTGTGCCTACTTCTCTGGATCTGTCAAAGGCGGCGGGGATTGGGACAACATGTGGGGGTTGATGAAATGCCACGATGTGAGCAGGCTTTGAGTCGTGGATGTCGGGGTGGTGGTGTTGGTAGGTTGCAAGCATAAGGTCGGATGGCAGGCAATAAAGCAGTGGCGGATCGAACGGAGGATGCTGGGGCAATGACCCCGGGGTCGTGGAGAATACTACATGTCGTTTTGTGCAAGTGTGGGGTGACCACGGTTAGATCCACACCACGTCATGCACGAAAACATGAAGATGATAATCTGGGACTCCCCCTTCATGTTTTGGGTGAAACTCTTGTTCTGCAGTTAATAGGTTGGCTAGCAACGACGGACTTGCATCGTTACCTTTGTTGAAGGTGTTGCCTCCTTGTTGTTGTGCTGACCTTTGATGGTTGTTACCACAATCAGGGTGTAAATCCTTGTTTTGACCGTCTTTGGCCGGATGTGGGGACGTCGGTACAAGGACGACTATTCCTTCTTGAAAGCGTTGCTGCAAAAAATAAGTTGAATAATTTATTTCATGTTTTGTAATGGTTTAGTCGTACTTACTTTTTTTGTAGTTTGCTTACTGCACCCTCCGCTTCATAATGTAGTGCGTATAATTTTCTCGATAGTCAAATTTTACAAATTTTGGCCGAGTTTATAGAGAAAATTATTTATATGTACAATATCAAATATAGAAAATATGAAACTACATCTTACGATGAATCTAATGATATGTGTTTGGCATTCTAGATGTAAATGTTTGCTCTACAAATTTGATCAAAATTCGTGAGGTTTGACTTTTCAAAAAATCTACATGCATTACATTATGAAACGGATGGAGTAATTAATAAAAAATGGTTGTGTCCATCACAATAATGCATATGTTGTTTTCTACTCCTTCCGTTCTAAAATAGATGACTCAACTTTGTACTAACTTTAGTATAAAGTTAGTATAAAGTTGAGTCATTTATTTTGGAACGGAGGGAGTACATCATTGCAAAGGCTCGGGAATTACCTTCTTTTTTTAAAAAAAAGAAAGGAAATTTGTCTAGGTATACAAATTAATGTGGATCATCTAGCGTCAGTAGCATCTGAGAAAAATAAGAAAAATATCCCCTAACAAAAGTGTTCATCTTTTTTTTCGAAAAGGGGGGACTCCCCGGCCTCTGCATCAGACTGATGCATACGGCCACATATATTAATAAACGAAGAGGTCCAACAAGGTCTTAAAGCCTAAAAATGAAAATAAAATAATGGCAAGCTCACAACGAGCCACAAAGCCAAAAAGCCACAACCGGCTGGCATAACAAAGATAGGTAAACTAATTGCCTATCCTATTACATGACCGCCATCCAAACCGGTTGAAGATATCCCGCGCTACCATCTCCCATCGGACAGATCCAGTAACCAAATGCTCCCTGGCCTCCGTCGGAGTGAGTAAGTGAAGGAAATATGCCCTAGAGGCAATAATAAAGTTATTGTTTATTTCCTTATATCATGATAAATGTTTATTATTCATGCTAGAATTGTATTAACCGGAAACATGATACATGTGTGAATACATAGACAAACTTAATGTCACTAGTATGCCTCTACTTGACTAGCTCATTAATCAAAGATGGTTATGTTTCCTAACCAAAGACATGAGTTGTCATTTGATTAACGTGATCACATCATTAGGAGAATGATGTGACTGACATGACCCATTCCGTTAGCCTAGCACTTGATCATTTAGTATATTTCTATTGCTTTCTTCATGACTTATACATGTTCCTACAACTATGAGATTATGCAACTCCCGTTTACCGGAGGAACACTTTGTGTGCTACCAAACGTCACAACGTAACTGGGTGATTATAAAGGAGCTCTACAGGTGTCTCCAGAGGTACATGTTGAGTGGGCGTATTCCGAGATTAGGTTTTGTCACTCCGATTGTCGGAGAGGTATCTTTGGGCCCTCTCGGTAGTGCACATCACTATAAGCCTTGCAAGCAATGTAGCTAATGAGTTAGTTACGGAATGATGCATTATGTAACGAGTAAAGAGACTTGCTGGTAACGAGATTGAACTGAGATACCGACGATCGAATCTCGGGCAAGTAACATACCAATGACAAAGGGAACAACGCATGTTCTATGCGGTTTGACCGATAAAGATCTTCGTAGAGTATGTAGGAGCCAATATGAGCATCCAGGTTACGCTATTGGTTATTGACCGGAAACGTGTCTAGGTCATGTCTACATAGTTCTCGAACCCGTAGGGTCCGCACGCTTAAGGTTTCCATGACAGTTATATTATGAGTTTATGAGTTTTGATTTACCGAAGGTTGTTCAGAGTCCCAGATGTGATTACGGACATGACGAGGAGTCTCGAAATGGTCGAGACATGAAGATTGATACATTGGAAGCCTATATTTGGATGTCGGAAGTGTTCCGGGTGAAATCGGGATTTTACCGGAGTACCGCGGGGTTACCGGAACCCCCCGGGGGCTTAATGGGCCTACATGGGCCTTAGTGGAAATAGAGGTCAGGAAGGGGAGTGTGGGGCGCGCCCCCAAGGCCCAAACCGAATTGGTTTAGGGCAAGGGGGCCGGCCCCCTCTTTCCTTCTCTTCCTCTCCCTTTCCTCCCCCCTTCTCCTAGTCCAACAAGGAAGGAGGGAGTCCTACTCCCGGTGGGAGTAGGACCCCCCATGGCGCGCCCCCTCCTAGGCCGGCCGCCCCCTCCCCCTTGCTCCTTTATATACAGGGGCAGGGGGCACCTCTAGACACAACAATTGATCTCTTGATCTCTTAGCCGTGTGCGGTGCCCCCCTCCACCATAGTCCTCCTCGATAATATTGTAGCAGTGCTTAGGCGAAGACCTGCGACGGTAGAACATCATGATCCTCACCACGCCGTCGTGCTGACAGAACTCTCCCTCGACACTCGGCTGGATCGGAGTTCGAGGGACGTCATCGAGCTGAACGTGTGCTAGAACTCGGAGGTGCCGTAGTTTCGGTGCTTGATCGGTCGGGCCGTGAAGACGTACGACTACATCATCCGCGTTGTTCTAACGCTTCCGCCTTTGGTCTACGAGGGTACGTGGACAACACTCTCCCTTCTCGTTGCTATGCATCACCATGATCTTGCATGTGCATAGGAATTTTTTTGAAATTACTACGTTACCCAACAATGGCATCCGAGCCAGGTTTTATGCGTAGATGTTATATGCACGAGTAGAACACAAGTGAGTTGTGGGCGATACAAGTCATACTGCTTACCAGCATGTCATACTTTGGTTCGGCGGTATTGTTGGATGAAGCGGCCCGGACCGACATTATGCGTACACTTATGCGAGACTGGTTCTACCGACGTGCTTTCCACACAGGTGGCTAGCGGGTGTCAGTTTCTCCAACTTTAGTTGAACTGAGTGTGGCTACGCCCGGTCCTTGCAAAGGTTAAAATAGCACTAACTTGACGAACTATCGTTGTGGTTTTGATGCGTAGGTAAGAACGGTTCTTGCTCAGCCCGTAGCAGCCACGTAAAATTTGCAACAACAAAGTAGAGGACGTCTAACTTGTTTTTGCAGGGCATGTTGTGACGTGATATGGTCAGGACGTGATGCTATATTTTATTGTATGAGATGATCATGTTTTGTAACAGAGTTATCGGCAACTGGCAGGAGCCATATGGTTGTCGCTTTATTGTATGAAATGCAAGCGCCCTGTAATTGCTTTACTTTGTCACTAAGCGGTAGCGATAGTCGTAGAAGCAATAGATGGCGAAACGACAACGATGCTATGATGGAGATCAAGGTGTCCACCGGTGACGATGGTGATCACAACGGTGCTTCGGAGATGGAGATCACAAACACAAGATGATGATGGCCATATCATATCACTTATATTGATTGCATGTGATGTTTATCCTTTATGCATCTTATTGATTGACGGTAGCATTATAAGATGATCTCTCACTAATTATCAAGAAGTGTTCTCCCTGAGTATGCACCGTCGCTAAAGTTCTTCGTGCTGAGACACCACGTGATGATCGGGTGTCATAGGCTCTACGTTCAAATACAACGGGTGCAAAACAGTTGCACAGGCGGAATACTCAGGTTAAACTTGACGAGCCTAGCATATACAGATATGGCCTCGGAACACGGAGACCGAAAGGTCCAACGTGAATCATATAGTAGATAAGATCAACATAGTGATGTTCACCATTGAAAACTACTCCATCTCACGTGATGATCGGACATGGTTTAGTTGATTTGGACCACGTGATCACTTAGATGACTAGAGAGATGTCTGTCTAAGTGGGAGTTCTTTAGTAATATGATTAATTGAACTAAAATTTATCATGAACTTAGTACCTGATAGTATTTTTCTTGTCTATGTTTGTTGTAGATAGATGGCTTGTGTTGTTGTTCCGTTGAATTTTTATGTGTCCCTTGAGAAAGCTAAGTTGAAAGATGATGGTAGCAATTACACGGACTGGGTCCGTAACTTGAGGATTATCCTCATTGCTGCACAGAAGAATTATGTCCTGGAAGCACCGCTGGGTGCCAGACCTGCTGCAGATGCAACTGACGACGTTAAGAACGTCTGGCAGAGCAAAGCTGATGACTACTCGATAGTTTAGTGTGCCATGCTTTATGGCTTAGAACCGGGACTTCAACGACGTTTTGAACGTCATGGAGCATATGAGATGTTCCAGGAGTTGAAGTTAATATTTCAAGCAAATGCCCGGATTGAGAGATATGAAGTCTCCAATAAGTTCTATAGCTGCAAGATGGAGGAGAATAGTTCTGTCAGTGAACATATACTCAAAATGTCTACGTATAATAATCACTTGATTCAGCTGGGATTTAATCTTCCTGATGATAGTGTCATTGACAGAATTCTTCAATCACTGCCACTAAGCTACAAGAGCTTCATGATGAACTATAATATGCAAGGGATGGGCAAAACTATTCCCGAGCTCTTCGCAATGCTAAAGGCTGCGGAGGTAGAAATCAAGAAGGAGCATCAAGTGTTGATGGTCAATAAGACCACCAGTTTCAAGAAAAAGGGTAAAGGGAAGAAGAAGGGGAACTTCAAGATGAACAACAAGCAAGTTGCTGCTCATGAGAAGAAACCCAAATCTGGACCTAAGCCTGAGACTGAGTGCTTCTGCTGCAAATAGACTGGTCACTGGAAGCGGAAGTGCCCCAAGTATTTGGCGGATAAGAAGGATAGCAAGGTGAACAAAGGTATATGTGATATACATGTTATTGATGTGTACCTTACTAATGCTCACAGTAGCACCTGGGTATTTAATACTGGTTCTGTTGCTAATATTTGCAACTCGAAACAGGGACTACGGATTAAGCGAAGATTGGCTAAGGACGAGGTGACGATGCGCGTGGGAAATGGTTCCAAAGTCGATGTGATCGCGGTCGGCACGCTACCTCTACATCTACCTTCGGGGTTAGTTTTAGACCTAAATAATTGTTATTTGGTGCCAGCGTTGAGCATGAACATTATATCTTGATCTTGTTTGATGCGAGACGGTTATTCATTTAAATCAGAGAATATTGTTTGTTCTATTTATATGAGTAATATCTTGTATGGTCATGCACCCTTGAAGAGTGGTCTATTTTTATTAAATCTCGATAGTAGTGATACACATATTCATAATGTTGAAGCCAAAAGATGAAGAGTTGATAATGATAGTGCAACTTATTTGTGGCACTGCCGTTTGGGTCATGTTGGTATAAAGCGCATGAAGAAACTCCATACTGATGGACTTATGGAATCACTTGATTATGAATCACTTGGTACTTGCGAACCGTGCCTCATGGGCAATATGACTTAAACGCCGTTCTCCGGAACTATGAAGCGAGCAACTGATTTGTTGGAAATCATACATACCAATGTGTGTGGTCTAATGAATGTTGAGGCTCGCGGCGGGTATCGTTATTTTCTCACCTTCACAGATGATTTGAGCAGATATGGGTATATCTACTTAATGAAACACAAGTCTAAAACATTTGAAAAGTTCAAAGAATTTCAGAGTGAAGTGGAAAATCATCGTAACAAGAAAATAAAGTTTCTATGATCTGATCGTGGAGGAGAATATTTGAGTTACGAGTTTGGTTTACATTTGAAACAATGCGGAATAGTTTCACAACTCACGCCACCCGGAACACCACAGCGTAATGGTGTGTTCGAACGTCATAATCGTACTTTACTAGATATGGTGCGATCTATGATGTCTCTTACTGATTTACCGCTATCGTTTTGGGGTTATGCTTTAGAGACGGCCGCATTCACGTTAAATAGGGCACCATCAAAATCCGTTGAGACGACGCCTTATGAACTGTGGTTTGGCAAGAAACCAAAGTTGTCGTTTCTTAAAGTTTGGGGTTGCGATGCTTATGTGAAGAAACTTCAACCAGATAAGCTCGAACCCAAATCGGAGAAATGTGTATTCATAGGATACCCAAAAGAGACTATTGGGTACACCTTCTATCACAGATCTGAAGGCAAGACTTTTGTTGCTAAATTTGGATCCTTTCTAGAGAAGGAGTTTCTCTCGAAAGAAGTGAGTGGGAGAAAAGTAGAACTTGATGAGGTAACTGTACCTGCTCCCTTATTGGAAAGTAGTTCATCACAGAAACCGGTTCCTGTGACAACTACACCAATTAGTGAGGAAGCTAATGATATTGATCATGAAACTTCAGATCAAGTTACTACTGAGCCTCATAGGTCAACTAGAGTAAGATCCGCACCAGAGTGGTACGGTAATCCTATTCTGGAAGTCATGTTACTTGACCATGGCGAACCTACGAACTATGAGTAGGAATGGCAATGGGTACCCATTACCCGCGTACCCGCCGGGTAAAAATCCTATTAGGGCAAGGGTATGGGATAAAAAATTACCCATGGGTAAATAAATGGAAAAATATTAAACCCGTCGGGTAGAGTGGGTACGGGTATGGAATAGCATAACCCATACCCATGTACCCATATACCCATGTACCCATATACCCATGTAGAATCTGTTAAGTGGTTCTTACTATTCATTTATATAATCTAACTTCCCACAAAACAAGTCTATGTTTTACTAAAAAAACGTTTATGTGAAAAGAAAAAAGTCTATGTAGCCCACGTATGCACATACATGTACATGTAGCCCATGTACGCGTGTACTATATATGGAATGATAGAAGGAATTCCATATATCTCTTTTTCTCTACATGATTAACGTGATTACGCTAAGGTGAATAATGAAACGTGATCATGTCCCATATTCAGGGAGACGAAGCTTGATATCCTCCTCATCTCTTCGTCTCGCCTCGCCTCCTCGGCCATCGCTAGTCGCCGCCGCCAACGCGTCCAGCTGCTCACTGCCTCGCCGTCATCAGGGCTTCGAACCACTCGGGTGCCATGGACCTTGGGATGAAGACTAGAGCTTGCGCGAGGTCGGCGAAGGTGAGGAGACGCAACTCACGTTCACGCGGACTGTGTCAGATGGCGGCGACCACCATGGCCAGGAGCATGGCACGAGATGGTGCCATCCGTCTCCGTCCGCATGTTGTTCATGCCGCCAGCAATCGTCAGATCTGGTGAGTCTCATTTTCGTGTATGACTTTATGAATATAAGCATTGATCTTCTAGTTTTTTTTTGTATATAGATGACGTGATGCATTCAGAGATGATACGTAGATGTATAGATGATGTGATGATATGATGCTTTTCCGTGCATATAAGCATTGATTTTTGTCTATACATCTGCTGTGATGAATAAGATTATTTTCTTTATACATGATACATAGATATGTTGTGATGCATATATTTGAACTTGATTTTAGTGCTCATGGTGCATATAGGCGTTGATTTCTGCCTATACATGATGTATATAGCTGCTACGACGAATACAATTTTTTAATAATAAATGATACGTAGAGATGTTATGATGATATGTTGTCGTTTATGACTATTTCTTGCTCAAGTTGATGTATGCACACATGGGTATTTTTACCCGTGGGTACCCATTTACCCTGTCGGGTGATGGGTATAGGAAAAAATCAAACCCGTTGACGGGTATGGGTACGGGTGATGGGTAAGCTCAAGGGGGATGGGTAAGGGTATTGGATATGTCTACCCGTACCCAAACCCGGTGGGTGCCATCTATGAGGAAGCGATGATAAGCCCAGATTCCGCAAAATGGCTTGAGGCCATGAAATCTGAGATGGGATCCATGTATGAGAACAAAGTATGGACTTTGGTTGACTTGCCCGATGATCGACAAGCCATCGAGAATAAATGGATCTTCAAGAAGAAGACTAACGCTGATGGTAATGTAACTGTCTACAAAGCTCGACTTGTTGCAAAAGGTTTTCGACAAGTTCAAGGGGTTGACTACGATGAGACTTTCTCACCCGTAGCGATGCTTAAGTCTGTCCGAATCATGTTAGCAATTGCCACATTTTATGATTATGAAATATGGCAAATGAATGTCAAAACTGCATTCCTGAATGGATTTCTGGAAGAAGAGTTGTATATGATGCAACCAGAAGGTTTTGTCGATCGAAAAGGTGCTAACAAAGTGTGCAAGCTCCAGCGATCCATTTATGGACTGGTGCAAGCCTCTTGGAGTTGGAATAAACGCTTTGATAGTGTGATCAAAGCATATGGTTTTATACAGACTTTTGGAGAAGCCTGTATTTACAAGAAAGTGAGTGGGAGCTCTGTAGAATTTCTGATATTATATGTAGACGACATATTGTTAATTGGAAATGATATAGAATTTCTGGATAGCATAAAGGGATACTTGAATAAAAGTTTTTTGATGAAAGACCTCGGTGAAGCTGCTTACATATTGGGCATCAAGATCTATAGAGATAGATCAAGACGCTCAATTGGACTTTGACAAAGCACATACCTTGATAAAGTTTTGAAAAAGTTCAAAATGGATCCGCCAAAGAAAGGGTTCTTGCTTGTATTACAAGGTGTAAAGTTGAGTCAGACTCAATGCCCGACCACAACAGAAGATAGAGAGAAAATGAAAGATGTTCCCTATGCTTCAGCCATAGGCTCTATCATGTATGCAACGCTGTGTACCAGACCTGACGTATGCTTAGCAATAAGTTTAGCAGGAAGGTACCAAAGTAATCCAGGAGTGGATCACTGACAGCGGTCAAGAATATCCGGAAATACCTGAAAAGGACTAAGGATATGTTTCTCATTTATGGAGGTGACAAAGAGCTAGTCATAAATGGTTACGTTGATGCAAGCTTTGACACTGATCCGGACGATTCTAAATCGCAAACCGGATACGTGTTTATATTGAATGGTGGAGCTGTCAGTTGTTGCAGTTCTAAACAAAGCGTCATGGCGGGATCTACATGCGAAGCGGAGTACATAGTTGCTTCGGAAGTAGCAAATGAAGGAGTCTGGATGAAGAAATTCATTTCTGATCTAGGTGTCATACCTAGTACATCGGGACCAATGAAGATCTTCTGTGACAATACTGGTGCAATTGCCTTGGCAAAGGAATCCAGATTTCACAAGAGGACCAACCACATCAAGAGACGCTTCAATTCCATCCGGGACCAAGTCCAGGTGGGAGACATAGAGATTTGCAAGATACATACGGATCTGAATGGTGCAGACCCGTTGACTAAGCCTCTTCCACGAGCAAAACATGATCAACACCAAGGCTCCATGGGTGTTAGAATCATTACTATGTAATCTGGATTATTGACTCTAGTGCAAGTGGGAGACTGAAGGAAATATGCCCTAGAGGCAATAATGAAGTTATTATTTATTTTCTTATATCATGATAAATGTTTATTATTCATGCTAGAATTGTATTAACTGGAAACATGATACATGTGTGAATACATAGACAAACTTAATGTCACTAGTATGCCTCTACTTGACTAGCTCATTAATCAAAGATGGTTATGTTTCCTAACCATAGACATGAGTTGTCATTTGATTAACGGGATCACATCATTAGGAGAATGATGTGATTGACATGACCCATCCCGTTAGCTTAACACTTGATCGTTTAGTATGTTGCTATTGCTTTCTTCATGACTTATACATGTTCCTACAACTATGAGATTATGCAACTCCCATTTACCGGAGGAACACTTTATGTGCTACCAAATGTCACAACGTAGTTGGGTGATTATAAAGGAGCTCTACAGGTGTCTCCAAAGGTACATGTTGAGTTGGCGTATTTCGAGATTAGGTTTTGTCACTCCGATTGTCGGAGAGGTATCTCTGGGCCCTCTCGGTAATGCACATCACTATAAGCCTTGCAAGCAATGTAGCTAATGAGTTAGTTACGGAATGATGCATTACGCAACGAGTAAAGAGACTTGCCGGCAATGAGATTGAACTAGGTATTGGGATACCGACGATCGAATCTCGGGCAAGTAACATATCGATGACAAAGGGAACACCGTATGTTGTTATGCGGTTTGACCGATAAAGATCTTCGTAGAATATGTAGGAGCCAATATGAGCATCTAGGTTCCGCATTGGTTATTGACCGGAAACGTGTCCCGGTCATGTCTACACAGTTCTCGAACCCGTAGGGTCCGCACGCTTAAGGTTTCGATGACAGTTATATTATGAGTTTATGAGTTTTGATGTACCGAAGGTTGTTCGGAGTCCCAGATGTGATTACAGACATGACGAGGAGTCTTGAAATGGTCGAGACATGAAGATTGATATATTGGAAGCCAATATTTGGATGTCGAAAGTGTTCCGGGTGAAATTGGGATTTTACCGGAATACCGGGGGGTTACCGGAACCCGCCGGGGGCTTAATGGGCCTACATGGGCCTTAGTGGAAATAGAGGGCAGCAAGGGGAGTGTGGGCCCCCCCAAGGCCCAAACCGAATTGGTTTAGGGCAAGGGGCGCCAGCCCCCTCTTTCCTTCTCCTCCTCTCCCTTTCCTTGCCCCTTCTCCTAGTTCAACAAGGAAGGAGGGAGTCCTACTCCCGGTGGGAGTAGGACTCCCCATGGCGCGCCCCCTCCTAGGATGGCCGCCCCCTCCCCCTTGCTCCTTTATATACAGGGCCAGGGGGCACCTCTAGACACACCAATTGATCTCTTAATCTCTTAGCCGTGTGCAGTGCCCCCCTCCACCATAGTCCTCCTCGATAATATTGTAGCGGTGCTTAGGCGAAGCCCTGCGACGGTAGAACATCAAGATTGTCACCACGCCATCGTGCTGACGGAACTCTCCCTCGACACTCGGCTGGATTGGAGTTCGAGGGACGTCGTCGAGCTAAACGTGTGTTAGAACTCGGAGGTGTCGTAGTTTCGGTGCTTGATCGGTCGAGCCGTGAAGACGTACGACTACATCAACCGCGTTGTTCTAACGCTTCCGCTTTCGGTCTACGAGGGTAAGTGGACAACACTCTCCCTTCTCGTTGCTATGCATCACCATGATCTTGCATGTGCATAGGAATTTTTTTGAAATTACTACGTTACCCAACTGTAAGGACCACATACGGATCAGCGCGATAGCTCGGAATAAAACTTGCAAAAAATGAATAGATGTTGTTCTATTAAAAGCCAAATCATTTCTGCAATTCCAAATTTCCCATAACAACGCACATACTCCGACTCAAATGTGTCTAGTCGTTGAGGACTCTATACCAACAAGCCACGTTCTGAATAACGTATTGACCGAATTCGGGGGAGTAATGTTAAAGGCAATTTGCTCCGTGCGCCACAGCACTCTCGCCAACGGGCAATCAAAGAAGAGGTGCTTGATAGTTTTGTCCCGATCACAAAAACTACACCTAGTAGATCCTGTCCAGCTGCGCTTAACCAAATTATCCTTTGTTAAAGTTACTTGTTTATGTACAAACTACATAAACACTTTAATTTTCAAAGGAACTTTTACTTTACAAACATATTTGGAAGTAGGAATAACATTAGAGTTAATGACGTCGATATACATCGACTTGACTGTGAACTCTCCAGATCTAGTGAGCTTCCAACACAACTGATCGGGTTGATGAGTTAGCTGAACCTCCATCAGTCTACTCACCAAATGAAGCCATGCTTCCCACCGTTCACCTACAAGCACCCTCCTAAACTGAATATTAAGGGGGATTGACTGCAAAATCGTTGCAACGAGAGCATCACGTCGCTGAACAATACGATAGAGGGAAGGATACTGACGCGCCAGCGGTGCTTCACCAAGCCAAGTATCCTCCCAGAAGCGAGTGTTCTTGCCATTACCGACTGTAAACTTTGTCCTATTAAAGAAGGCAGCTTTGACTCTCATAAGCCCCTTCCAAAACGGCGAGTCAGTCGGTCTCACTGTCACTTGGGACAAGGTCTTGGACTGCAGATACTTACTACGTAGAATCTGCACCCACGTTGCCTCGGTCTCAAACGACAATTTAAACAGCCACTTACTAAGGAGACATCTGTTCTTGACTTCAAGATTCTCAGTCCCAAGGCCCCCCTGGTCCTTAGGTCGACAGATAATATCCCATTTGGCGAGTAGGTACTTTCTCTTTAGCTCA
The DNA here is from genome assembly GCA_963921465.1 of Triticum timopheevii. Lineage (NCBI taxonomy): Eukaryota > Viridiplantae > Streptophyta > Magnoliopsida > Poales > Poaceae > Triticum > Triticum timopheevii. The sequence continues at coordinate 376,483,627 of OY997268.1, read as the reverse complement.
TCACTCTGCCAGAAAAATCGGGATCGATAGAAGTCTAGCCTTTTCCTAACCCCAACTGGGACTTCAAAGAAAGATAAGAGAAACATGGGCATACTCGTGAGCACCGAATTGATAAGAATCAGTCGGCCTCCATAAGACATGAGTTTTCCCTTCCAGCAACTCAGTTTCTTCTCAAACCGATCCTCGATGCACTTCCATTCTCTGTTAGTCAGCTTACGATGGTGAATGGGTATCCCTAGGTACGTGAAAGGTAATGCCCCCAATTCGCACCCAAACAATTGCCTATAAGCCTCTTGTTCCTCATTGGCTCTACCAAAACAGAACAACTCACTTTTATAAAAGTTAATTTTCAGGACGGTCAATTGTTCAAATAAGCATAACACCAACTTCATATTTCTCGCTTTTGCCAAGTCATGCTCCATAAAGATGATTGTATCATCAGCGTACTGCAGGATGGACACACCACCATCAACTAGATGAGGCACCAAGCCACCCACCTGACCGGCCTCCTTTACCCTACCTATGAGGATTGCCAACATATCAACCACAAGGTTGAACAAAATAGGAGACATTGGATCACCTTGTCTCAAGCCCTTGTGTGTCTGGAAATAATGACCTATGTCGTCATTCACTTTAATTCCAACACTCCCTTTCTGTGTGAAAGATTCTACCTGACGTCGCCAGGCTTCATCAAAACCCTTCATGCGTAATGCCTGTTGAAGGAAAGGCCATTTGACTTTATCGTACGCTTTCTCAAAATCCACCTTGAAAATAACTCCATCTAGTTTTTTCGTGTGAATCTCATGGAGCGTTTCATGAAGGACCACCACCCCTTCTAGGATGTTCCTGTCCGGCATGAAAGCAGTTTGAGAAGGCTGCACCACAGCATGCGCAATCGTGTGAGCCCAATCGTCCCTACCTTGGTAAAATTTTTGAAACTAACATTAAGAAGAGAGATGGGCCTGAACTGCTCGATTCTCACAGCCTCTATTTTCTTAGGAAGCAGGGTTATCGTTCCAAAATTCAGTTGAAAAAGCTGAAGCTGTCCAGAGAATAAATCATGGAACATTGGCAGCAGATCCCCTTTAATAATATGCCAACACTTCTTATAAAACTCAGCCGGGAATCCATCCGGTCCAGGAGCCTTATTATTTTTCATCTGCGATATGGCCTCAAAAACTTCTTTCTCAGAGAAGGGGGAGCTAAAATATCATTCTCAACAGCAGTCAGTTGAGGCACATCCTCAATCCTAGACTCATCCAGAGACACACAGTTATCCTATGGAGACCCAAACAACTGCTTGTAGTACTCAGTAATGTAAACTTTTAGGTTCTCCTGACCAAGAATCGTTCCTTCATCTTGTTCAAGCTGAAAGATCCTCTTCTTCCTGTGCTTGCCATTAGCTATCATGTGGAAGAATTGAGTGTTAGCGTCCCCCTGGACAACTCTTCGGACCTTGGCCCGCAACGCCCACTTTAATTCTTCTTTGCGAAGAAGCTCTTTCAGCCTCAACTCAGCGTGAAGCTTGGCATGAAGCTCTAAGGCCGGCAGAATCGTGGTTTCCGCTTTTACATCTAGGGCCTGAATAAGGGCAAGGAGTATTTCCTTTTCGACCTTATAAATCCCACTAAGATGCTTAGCCCACCCGCGAATTAAACTTCTCAGGTGTCTAATCTTATTCTGCCAATGCTCAAGCGCAGTCCTACCTCCTACATCCTTAGCCCACTCTCTGGCTACGAGATCAAGGAAGCCTTCTCTTTCAAACCAAGCGAGCTCAAACAAAAAAGAATTTTTGTTACCCAGGTGGGTGGCCTCCCCAGAGTAAAGAAATAAAGGCGTGTGGTCAGAAATCCCACGCGAGAGTGCCTGAACTGTTACAAAGGGAAATTTCTGTTCCCATTCGACACTAGCCAGTACACGATCCAACTTCTCAAACGTTGGGTTTGGCATCGCGTTAGCCCATGTAAACTTTCTGCCTGAAAGCTCTATCTCTCTCAGATCCAAGCTTTCAATGATAGTATTGAACATGAACGACCATCTGCCGTCAAAGTTATCATTATTCTTCTCATCGCCCCTTCGAATGATGTTAAAATCACCCCCACCAGGATAGGAAGCTGCTCAGAGCCACAAATCCTAACTAGATCAACCAAGAAATCAGGTTTGAGTTCTGGCTGAGCGGCACCATAAACCGCCACCAAAGCCCAATTAAACCCATCAACCTTCGACTGCACCCGAAACTTAACAGCACAATCTCCCATGACCACACTACGAACTTCGAGAGAATCGCATCTAACCCCGAGTAGGATCCCACCCGATCGTCCTCGCGGTGGCAGACAATGCCAATCAAAGTCAATACCACCCGACAAAGTATTGATAAATTGTGGCGAAAAATTGTCTCTATCAGTTTCCGACAATGCGATAAAATCAAAGCTATGCTCGATGGACGCTTCTACCAGAAACCTTCTTTTAGCCAGGTCTTTGAGACTTCTGCTATTCCAGAAGATTCCTTTCATATGTCGTCATGGAATTTTTTAGCCGTCCGAATCCTAGCACTCCTATGTACGGAGGACGTCGGGTAAATTTTCCGCTTCCATTTGTATTTAGGAGTGGTCTCCCTCTCCAACCGGTCCTCACAACCAGGTTCAGGAGGTCTTACCATAACATGATCAACACTCTCCTCCTCCTCCTCCTCAGGCTTAGGGAGGGTAGTGGCAAGATCCGCACAAAAATTGTCAAGCACCCTGACCCCCAAAGCATCAATATCGGAGTCATTCATGGGTTTAACTGCTGCTAAATTACGAATCAACTCTAAAGCCCGCTCAGCCTCTAGATCCAGGATATCATTAATGGAGTTTGAAATTTCACTATCATTACTACCTAGTGAAATTCCTATTTGGTTTGCATTATTAACAATCTCATCATTAGTGAAATGCAAGATAGAATTAGAAGTATTAACCGACATACCAGTAGTGACCTCCACGTCATGAAGCTTGGCCGCCCGCATGGCGCACCGCTGCTGGATGTCGTCAACCTCCGGATGGTTCTGGAGACGGCAGCTCAAACGATGCCCCTCAGAAACCGGGTCCGGAATCCCGCCAAATGCAATCACCTCCTCCCGCGAGATCCTGCCCGGGGTAGGGCCTCCTGCCTCACCCCTAGCACGAAGCCAGTCAGCCTCCAACGACGATCCAGCCGGACCGCCGGACACAGGTGAGGCGCTCAATGACACAGCTGACGTCGGTGGCGCCCCACGGCCGAGGGATGGCTCCAAGCCGGCGGATGGGGGAGCATGGGCCACCTGCCCGAGTACGCCCCCCACCCCGGCCCACCTGCAGGAAGGGCTCGTTGGTGCCCCCATAGGGCCGGCCGCCCCAGAGGCCGCAGGAGAAGAGGGTCTCGAGGCCACCTGCCCCGAGCCCCCTCCCGGAAGCGGCACCGCCGCCTGGAGCTGCGGAGCCGCAAGAGGGGAACAAGGTGCCGAGACCACCTGCCCCGGACCCCCTCCCGGAAGCGGCACCGCCGCCTGGAGCTGCGGAGCTGCAAGAGGGGAACAAGGTGCCGAGACCACCTGCCCTGGACCCCCTCCCGAAGACAAAGCCTCCATCACCAAGTCCTCGTCCACCACAGTCGGAGAAGAGGAAGATGAGGCCACCTGCCCCGAGCCCGCTCCTCTACTCGGAACCACCACCTGCAGCTCCGTCATCGCGACTGAAGGAGAGGGAGATCCCTCCTCCTCACCCCTGAGCAAGAGTGGTGCGGCCCCAAGGACGGGAGTCGCAGCATCCTCAAAATCCAACGCAGGCAATGTGTGCTCAGAAGCCTCGACCGACTCCACCCGCTCACTCCAAAGTCTCGGAGGTGCAGAGGCAGGCTCAAGAGACCTAAATCTCAAAGACATCGTAGGCACCAAGGAGGGTGGGGCCGTCCCATTCCCGGACGCCTGAGGAGCAGACTATGGTCCCTTGGACAGCTCTTGCCCAGGGTCATCAACCTGTGTCTCCTTAGCTCCCGCACCGTCATCTCCCTCGTGCATATCATCATCAGTCCCGGGAGCCGCCTTAGCAAACAGGCTCTCATCCTCAAACTCAATCAGCAGGTTATAAATCTGGCCTCGATATGACCACTTGACCACATCAGCCACGAACTCAATGTCCAAAAATACTGACCAGAAGACGAGCTACCCCGTGAGCTCTGGTAAACGTCATATCCACTTGCTCCGTTTTCCCTACCATAATTCCCAGGCTAGACATGACTCTAGAATCCTGCATAGGCCTAGAAGGAGCCCCGGAAAAACGCAACCGAGCCTGAGTAAGAGGCTTCCCCTGAGGCTCAACCCGCTTCCACTTGTGGAACTCGAGGACACCATCAGTACCCGGTACCTTGCACATCCCAAAGCTCAGAAGTCTCTGCAAATCCTCCACCAAAGGGAACTCCACCCTAAACAACTTTGCCTCGAGACTGATAAGCTCCCACTGGAAGTCCCCAGGAGCTAACTCCCGGAGCCGCTGTACTATCTGTGTCTCAGTAACCTCTCCTCTGGTCACTTTGACAATCCCAGTGGTCATGCTCTGAGCCTCGTCAGGAACCTCCCTCTCATTCGGAGACTCAAAGAAAGTAAGTTCAACACAGTACACTCCATACATCATTAGGGATGGCGCCTGATCCCGCAAAAGTGGACAATCCCCTGAGTCATGTGCCGGCTTGCCACAAGTATCACATAATTCCGCCATACACTCAGCAATAAAATGGCCCTTCTCGCCACAACGATAGCACATCATTTTTTTCTTTCTTGCGCACCCACTTGGACGCTCTGTCTGAATCAGCCTTATCTGACGCCTCCGTAGACACAGATCCCATGGTCTCATTCCCAAGAACCTCAACCTCAGCGAGCGCTGTCACCACCTCCATAGCTTGACCGGACAGCCCCGGCTCCTCGGCAACCCCTCCAACGGCCGTCTGCTCAACAACCATAGTCGGATGAGGCTGACGGGGACGGTACCGGCCACCTCGACCGCCCCGACCACCACGATGACCGCGGTAGCTACCCCGGTGTCGATATCCCGGGCCAGACGCCCCCTCAACAAAGCCACCCGTAGGACCCAAGAAAGGCCTCTCTGCCAAACCATCGCTTTGCCAACCTTATCCCCAACCACCACCTGTGGACGAGGATCCACAATGTTGACCCTCTCCATAAGCATTATGACCGTCATCGCCCCATTGCCCTCGGGGCGCGCTCGTAACACCTTCAACAACTCAAGTGAGCGGCGGCGGTGCCTGCGTTAGCACTGGCGCAGCCCGGTTCTGCGAGGACCGGGCGACAAAGTGCGGCGGCCTCGCGCCGTACTGAGGCACCACCGGTCTAGGCTGTAAACCGGATGCCAGGGGCGGAGGCCTAGGTCCATGCGCCAATCCTCCCCTGCCCGCAGCAGCCTCGCAGCCGTGTTCGACACCGGTGGACGTGGAGGGATGTTCGCACCGCCCCGAGCGGCCGCCGGCTGAGGCACCATAACCGGCGCCGGAGGCAGAGCGCCCAGGTTAGCGCCACCGTGCCTAGCCACGCCGTGCGACGCCCTGTCACCCGCCTGCAGCCGAGGCCGGTGAACTCCGGAGCAACCCGGCCGGAGCCAGTGCCAGGCATCGGGGCCGAACCACCGCGGCCAGCTCCCTGCGTCCCACCACGGCCGGTTCCCGGCGTCTGCACTGACCCCCCGCGACCAGCAGCCCCCGCAGAGGGAGGCTTTCCAGCCGGCGCAACAGCCCCTCTGCCGGCCATGGGCACGAGGGGAGGGATTCGCCTAGCCCGTCCTGCCCCGCGATCACAGAAACCAGAACGGCCGTGTCGAAGAACCCTAGTCTTGGACGACGACAACACCGGGAGAGGATCGAACGTGCATGGGGGTTCGCATCGATTGGGTATAGCGCTCGGGATAGACTGGGCCACATACCCAGCCGCTCCCGGCCCATCTACACCGCGGCCCGGCTCACTCAGAGCCGGCCCAACCCCTCGCGATCCCTGCTCTCGGCCCAAAATTAGATTCAAACGCATCGCCCGCATGCTGGAAATCGAGATCGATCCTCCATCCGGCAACGCCGTCACGGCCGCCACCGGCGTCCTGGACTCGATTGCCCGGCGTGCATCTCTCTTCTTCCTCTTAACTGTAATCCATGCTTCCGGTCTAATCAAATCGAAAATAGTAAGATTCAGAAGATTTACCTTTGGGAGGGGACCCTTCCATGGCCTGATTGCCGTCGCTGCCGTTCTCCGGTGAACAACACGACGAATCATCTCTTTCTTCTCTCCCGCGTGCAGTCCAAGCCTTGCCGGATCATCAGGTGGCAGGACTTTGTCGATCGTCGTTGCCACCTCATCCTCGTCGTACCCCGAACTGAAGAAATCACAGATCAAGTCGGACGGCGTCGGTGACGGCGGAGAAACAGCCGAGGTCCCATCCCCGTCTCCGTCCGAATCCTCCCCATCGGGATCTGCTAGGGCCCAGAACCGGCCACCGACCCGCCGGCGATCACCGGAGACCAGGGGCGCCGCGGCCGCGGTCACCTGCCCGGATCCCCGCGCGGTCGCCTGACCGTTCGCCCAGCCCATTCCTCTCGTGTATCACTCAGTGGCTAGTAGAGTGTTCATCTTATGTGGAAAAAAACTTGACCAAGAATTTGTAGGTGGAAAAATGTTAGACTAGACGGATAGAGATGGCCCAAGAAGAGCTCTTAGACATCTTGTCCAAAGGTGTGATCGACGTAGAATATTATGTACTCCATCGTGGTCGATTTGGGGATCATTGAGTTCGAGATTTGATGGCTCCGACGACCTTCCTTCGCTATGATTCAATAGGGAAAAATAACATCTTATCCAGCGTTACATCCCCCCTAGCTATCCCATTGATGTGCCCATCTATTTTTTCATGTATTAAACACATCGCAATCACTAGCGATGGCAATGCCATCTCCCATTGCAAACAAACCCATATGAACAATGTGAGATAGAGCAGTGGTGCACATCACTTCCGTAATATTCCTTCCCGTAGTTCCCATAGAAAAATCTATGCCTGCAAGCTACTACCGTCTAAAGTCGTTTATCCTCCATTTTTTGTGGAGGCAAAGTGATAAAGATGCCTTTTCCCAAATAGGCATTGTGAATGGACAACACACCACGAGCGAGCAAAAGCTAGGGTCGAGGGGTGCCATATATGAAGATTAGCAATGACACGCCACTCGCAAGCTGAGCTTATCATCTGCCAATGTCGACTGATGTATCATTTGGTGACATGATCATCAGCCACCAACAGTGACAGCCATGAGGAGTGGGCGTTCGTGGTAAGGGGAAATCAATGGGTGTCACACCGGTTTCGCTTGCTTTCCTTGCGCACCGCGGGTGGATCGGAATTTGCTGGATCTGAATTCTGAAAGACGCGCTTCGACGGGCGCGGTGATCTGAACCACCCAACCAAAATGAAAGGACGTACGCTCTTGATCTATAAACAGATATACAGTACTCTCTTCCTTTCATAACGTAGTGCGCCCGCGCTTTCCGAGATCCAAATTTGACCGTAAATTTAACCAACGAGACCGACTGCGGCGGGAGCAAAAATTATATCACTGAATTCATATAGAAAATACGAATTCAGTGATATATTTTTTGCTCCCGCCGCAGTCGGTCTCGTCAGTTAAATTTACGGTCAAACTTAAATCTTGAAAAGCGCAGGCGCACTATATTGTGGACTGGAGGGAGTATTTGGATAAAAAAAAAAGGATTACCCCCGGACTCTATATCAGCATAATGAACATAACCATCTTCAGTAATTATTCACCATTCACCAGAGCCTGATAAAATGAATACAACATCAACCCAAAACCACCTTCTAGGTGAATAAAGTTACTGCACCTAGAAGTATGCAAATGTGCCATGTCCGTATGACTGACACTATCTAATTCAGTGGCCTTAAGACCAAGCGGTCTAGGCGTCCCGTAACATGTAGCGCATGCGCATGCTCTAGGATCCGCCACCGCCATCCCATCTTCAGGAGGAATCACTGCATAGATCTTGTCAGTCACATCTGCTGTCGAAGTCACCACGACACCAAACAACGCCACCAGCCTACGTGTGTTCCATCAAACCGCGTCCAACTCCGAGACTCCATTGCTCCATGCCGCCGAGACCCATCGACTTCAATGCGGTCGATGTAACACCGCTCCACCTGTTGGCCCATCCAGTGAACCTCTGCTCCAAAATGATGCCTCCAGGAGGGAGAACGGCACCAAAGTCTCCGTCATCATCTGATCCGGGAAACCTGGATCTAGGGTTTCCCCGGAACAACTACCACCTGTAGCAAGAAGGGCACACCATCTGCAACTGCCCACGCACCCAGGCGGTGCCCGCCGCCACATAGCTCTCATGACGACGCCTTGAAGAAGGACATGATGCCATGAGCGCCATCGCTGCCCTAGGTTTTCACCCGAGAGACCGTGAGGTGGGAAAAGGTAGGGTGGACCCGAACGACGTCTCCAAGAAGAAAAACGGCAACCACGGGTGTCGTCATCGTCGCGGCCGACAGGAGCCGACCATGGAATTATTCCAATCCGGATCCCCACCCCCTCCGTCCCAACCCGGTGACCAGCTAGTAGCGCGACCATGTTCGGTAAGACGGAGTGCATGCAACATGGGTTGGAGGATGAAGCAGCTCGGCGCCGTTAGCCGCCAGGGCTGCAAGTCGCCGCACCAACCCGTCGGTGAATCGCCGGCCACCCGATCTGATCCCCGGCAGGCCACCCGCCCCGCCGCGCCATCGGACAGGGAGGCCATCCTAGGGGTCGGGCCGCCGCCCCTAATCCAGGGCCCTGTACCCTAGACCGGGAAGGACATCGCCAGCCCTGTAGCCACGGCCGCCACTGGGACGTCGGCCGGACGTTGTTGTCCAGATCAGGGCGTCGTCGCGATCCAGATCGGGACCACACCCTTGAGTCAAGGTGCCCCGCGCAACCCTATAACACGCGGGAGGGAGCAGTACCTCCGCCGCCGCCGTCACACGTACGGGCTTTACCCGGCGCCGACCACCGGTGGCAACGGAGGGAGGAAGGGGAAGGAGGGGGTTACCGGCGGCTGGGGTTGGGCCCCTCGGTCGCCCGTGCGGGGGTGACCGGGAGGGGGGGGGGGGGGGGGGTTGACTTCCAATGTTTGGATACATGATGTACATTGATCTTTGCTTTATATTAAAGCAGGGCGGTAAGCTATTTCAAGACTTTTTGAAATATGTGAGTGTTTGACATGGAACTTCAATCGTTAGATTCAATTTTGTTTTGAAAACCGTACTAAGATAAGAAAACATTCTTAAAATATAAATGTTATTATGCCAGATCAAACTAGATTAATAAACCAGTAAAAAGATAAATTTGACAACACACTCTTCTCTATATAAAGCATCAATCGTATCCGAACAGAGGTAGTACTGTACTGCAAGTTACCGCATTATCGGTTTCACGCACGCCGGCTTGAATTAAAGGCGTGTGGCGTTGCATCCATACATCCATGTAAGTGGTCGATCGCTAGGGTTTGCATTTCCCTCTGCTTTCTTTGATGTAACCCAAAACTTTTTCCAAACGAGGCTTATGTGCAAGTTAATGTCAAGGTGATGTGATACAGTCCGTTAGATCTTTAAATATGCAGCCTTGGAATCTCGATTGCAAGTAGCAGGCAGCACAGAAAGGAACTCGAGTACTTACTCTTAACCCCATGCAACTTGCATCAATAATACTCCATATTTTTAATAATGTGTTGTGTTCGACTGGAAGAATTTATAGTTCTTTTTTTTAGGATCGAATATATAGTTCTTTACACGTGCCAATTAGACTGTTTCATCTAACAGGTTTCAGAAAATGACTAGCTATTTAAGATCTTAAAAACAAGCTAGGTTTTTTTTGAGCATCTAAAAACAAGCTAGTTAACGTTTATTTTACACCAACAATTTGAACGCTTACAGAGAATATCAATCATTGGTTGATACTTCATTTATAAAGCGGGAGGGACAGTAGCGGATCTAGCCCAATGGGCCAGGGTGGGCCAACAATAGAACTGTTCATAAAAATATAATTTTATTAATCTTTTTTTTTACCTTTTTCGTATGCTATAAAGCTATTAAAAAATTCCAGGGTGGGCCGTGGCCCACCCTGTCCACCCTCTACCTCCGCCACTGGGGAGGGAAGTCTATTTCTAGAATATAAATCTATGGATTACTCATTTCATGAAAGAAACTATATATGTCAAGAACCAATACAAAAAAATACACTTCTGTGATGATACGTGTTTGTCACAGTAGGTTGCTTTTTTTGTCATGCATGTACATCCATGACGATTTTATGACAGAATCAAGATAGTCATACCTGTGCTGTCGTAGAAGTATTCCATGACATTACCAAAATTATCATCACGGAAGTGTCCACTTTCATGACGATAAATCGCGTGTCACAGAAGTGCTTTCGTCAAGGGTGACTGACACGTGATATCCACCATAACGGAACACCGTTAAGCTGTCGGGTCGGGTTTTGGATCCGATAACCCGTTAACAGCCCCGACCAATGGGAAATTTCCACGTGAAAAATTGTTATTGGTCGGACGAAACACGTGTCAGCTCGTCAGTGAGTCAGATAGGCGCCTATGATATGTCGACACGTGCCACGGCCCACCACTGGCCCATTTAGCTTACAAAGCCGGCCCGTTTGACTTGGTCAAAATTTAACGGGCTGGCCCATGAAAAGCCTATTAACGATCTCTTCGCAAATAGCCCATTTTACGGCCCGTTAACTCACGGCCCGTTAGGCCCTAAAGGAAATCGGCCCAACAACGTCATGTGGGCCGTCAAATATAACACCAGCCCATTTCACTTTCGGCCCATGTATGGCCCACGACGTCTTTCGGCCCATATGAGGCCTTCGTATCTTTCGGCCCTTTACAGGCCCACGGTGACTCTAGCCCATAATGAACAGTAATTTTCTTTGTACTCGTTAACAGCCTGTGATTTACATGGGCCGTTTCCAGCCCGTGTTAGCTTTCGGCCTATTGACGGCTCATACGTTCTTGGGCTCCTTTTCGGCCCTCAATTATTTCCGGCCTGTTACTGGCCTGTTCTCCTAATGGGCCAAATTCGGCCCATGGCAAGAGTCGGCCCGTTACTAGCATGTTCCCCAAATGGGCCAAATTCGGCACATGGCAAGAGTCGGCCCGTTACTAGCCTGTTACCCTAGTGGGCCAAATTCGGCCCATGGCAAGAGTCAGCCCGTTTCTGGCCTGTCAACCCGTTGCGCCGTTTCCAGCCCGTCCTATATTCTGGCCCATTAACGACCCGTTATGCCTGTGACAGAATTAAGCCTTTGCAGTCCTACGGCCTGTTAACGGCCCGTTACCGTGCTGGGCTGATACCAATTACACCCAATTACGGCCCATGTAGACCCATTTATCCGACGGCCCGAGGCCCACTGATTACAGGCCCATTTATCGACGGCCCGTAGGAGACTCATGGATCCTACGACCCGTATATGGCCCTTGGTAATTGCGGCCACTAGCAAACCAGGGAAAAAGAAGACTAGGAAATAAATAAGGCCGAAACTAACGCTAGGCTATTAAGGCGATTGTACAGATTACATCCACTCGGCATCAAGATCACCACCAGTGCAAATATAGGAAACACCCTACACTATACAAAAATGGATTGCTGTTTTCTTCAGCCGGTGGATGCATGTTAAGAATAAATTTTGTATCGCACCAAAACAAATTACGACTATATAACAAAAGGAAGGTTGGCATAAAACTTAACAGTCTAGCAGATAAATGCACCACCAGAAGTTCAAAAGCTCGTTTCATTTGACCTGACTGTTACGTTTTCATGTTGTATTGTCTGATGGAGCACCATAACCCTCGCCTTCATTTCCCCTAGGCTCCTAAACAACATAGCAAATGTCTGATAGTCTGGTTTCAAAACCATGCATATCTTGACGACACTGAGCAATGTTTCTCCTTGTTTCACAAAGGGCCTCTGTTAGGGAATGGACTTGTGTCTGGAGCGCATATACAACATTGCTTTGAGCTTGCATATCTTGATCATGAGGCAGTTTGGACGATATTGCCTTAACAACCAACCCAGTATTACGCAGGAACATGCTTTTGGCACTGTTAGTGGACATGTACTGACCCACTGCAGCAAGAGCTGACATTGCGATTATAGTTGCCTCGCCACCTTCAGAAGGTGGCGGTTCCACCATTTTTTCCATAGCTCGCTGAAAAGTCGAGGTTTTACATTAGTAGTACCAGAACAGAAGATATTAAGGAGGCAGCAAAACCAAACCAAAATTGCTTTGGTCTATATACAAAACTTATTCTGGTGAACCCATGTAAAATATTAGTTGTATTTTATTGCAAAGTACATAATAAAACTAGGTTCCAAACATATGACCATGTACCATCGCTAATGTATTGTCTATTTCTTCACATTGTATTGAGGGCTAAGGATAAAGAGACGAAGTTTATAATACGGTAAGCATAGTATGACATCATTCATATCACAAAACAACTGAGAACAGACAAACAGGCAATTGTAACGTTGTGTGGACAAGTACAACACGGAACTAGATTACGGGTCAAGATCAAAGGAACATCACTCCTCTCTTTTAAACCTTGTAAGGTGCAATGATACGCTAAGACAATTGTGTATAAAATTGAAAAGAGTAATAGACATTGGCTGCAAACCATGCAGTTCAAGGCACAAGTCAGAGTAAGTAGTAGTTAAAAGGCATGAGGATTAAGGACTTACAATAGCGGCTTTGACTGGTGTAGTCATGCCCTTCTTCTTGCTAGTGTGACGGTCCTTGAAGATTTCCACAGCATTTGGTTTAGGTACTTTTTGGTCCTTGCGGGCTTTCCTCTGCATTTCGAACGAGTCAATATAGATCTGATAATATGGTACATCGAAAAGAGTGAAACGACAGCTAATTACAAGAGCCTCGCAGTGTGCAATATAGCTACGAGATCCTGTCGTCTGTTGGAATTTCACTTTCGTACGGTTGGCCTTGTTCTTTGAACAGTTCACCTACAATAAGATAGATTTGTGTGGCACATGCGTAAATAGGACTTCAACATGTGATCTGATCACATATATATAATGTACCTGATACTTCGGATCAGACCAGTTAACAAGGCCCCTCCAATCTTCATCCGATATATTTTCCACTTGAGATGTTTGGGAAAGTTCACTGTTAGCCTTGCCTTCAAAGTGAGTTTTCCTCAAGTTATACCGATACTGTCGCAGAGCAGACTTGAAAACATGGGTGCAAGCTTGTCTGGTTATAACATCTTGGCTATCCAACTTGAACCTCATCTGTTGAAAATTATGGGAGTCTCATTATCAGCAACCTAGAAAGTATGGGACAGAGCAAGACGATATTACTAGTTTCCATACATAACCATACTTACAGATAAATGGTCCAGGAAGGTGTTGAACTGGGTTTCATCTTTGTCATTCCTATACTGAATTCATGTTGGGAGGATACGTACATGACACCTAACGGCAACCGCTGCCTCTGATACTAACTTGGCTGACTCTGTAGCATCACGTGGCCTTTTTAAACCTGCCTCAAAACAGATCTCCATTCTTCCTCCTCTAGATTTAGTTAACCTATCGAGCATTATCCCCGATGTTTGTTTCCTCTTGCGCCTAGGTGCTAGTCCAACAACGAACATAGGAAGTATTAGTGTACATCAAACTGTGAGACTACATATAAAGAAGCATGCAACTGTAACTTGACTCCAGCAACTACCTTCTTGCTGTTGAAGCTCACAAGGTTCATTTGATATTGCCAACTCGTCTTGTGTCAAGAGTGCTTGGGAAGTAGTGTCAGGTGGCAAGGGAGCTTGGGAACGTGCTGCTAGCTCAGTTGACGTACGAGTAAGTCGTGCAGCTGGTAGTACTGTGGTAGGTGTTGAAAGAACTAGGGCTGTCTCTGCATGTTTGGTGGCAGCTATTTGTTTTTGTTTGGCTTTTTTTGTAGCTCGTGTAGCATGGGATGCCGTGTTTGTAGAATTTTCCGCTGGACTTTCACCTTCTATTGCACCATCAGTACCAGCAGAATCTGTAGGATTCATCCGCTTCTCATTCCCTGCCATTCTGTATTTCTTCCTCTTTCTCTGTGCCATGTTAAGTCAAGCCGACAAGAAAAACGAATAACAATTTAGTTCTTCAGAATAAATTGATGCGTGATGCAGACGAACTGAACTTTGATGTTAGACAACCACATGATAGGAGGATGTAATATGTATGAAAAACAGGACGGAAGAGATAACCAGAACTATGATGTGTAAACTAAGAAGAAGACATTTCACCAAATTAGAAGCAATGCGATGGAAGGTAGACACCATATGAAAGATGCTACAAATATCGCTGTGCGAAGTTAACAGTGTCTCATCATAAATGGCATTTAAACAAATGTGAAGCTGTGCAAGAAATAAATCATATGCAAGATGCAAACAACATCACACTACCATGTTAGAGGTCTCTCGTCATTAGTGCCATTGCATATTCACAGCATTGCATATTCACAGCTTATGATGTGTAAACTAAGGAGAAGGCATTTCAACAAATTAGAAGCAATGAAAGCTAGACACCACATGAAAGATGCAACGAATATCACTCTACCAAGTTAAAACTGTCTCGTCATAAGTGCCATTTCAACAAATTAGTAGTACAAGCTAGAAAAGAATGTGAGATGTAACCTATATCACACTCCGAAGTCAAACGTGTCTTATGATAAGTGATTGTTGCAGGTTACACAACAGTAGTAATTTGATGTAAGAACATGGTGTGATAGACAGATATTGTATGCTCTAGAAACAGGAACACGTGTCTTATTCAAGTATAATGGGTAAAGTAAGCAGATGGAATTCAATAAAATTAGAAGCAATACAAGCTAGACATCACACATAACATGCAACCACATATAACAGTGCCAAGTTAGAGGGAGCACCAGTGATGCTGCACTAGGGGAGACGTGATCATCATAAACACAGGTTTGTTGAGTGTCTATGCATGTGTTGTCTTGGAAATCATCTTGGGGGTGTGGAGGAGTAGAAACTGTAGAGGCCCTCCATTCAAAAGGAGCACCTTTATCCGCTGCCTTGCTAACTTCCTTCCGCTTTATTGATTTTGAATTGTCAAGTAAAACCAACAAGAAAAAGCAATAAAATTCTCTCTTCAGAACTCATTCATGCATGATACTGACAATCACTACTTTGATGTAAGGCAAATAGATGATACCAGGATGGAATATGTACGAAAAACAGGACGGCATGGCATGTTCACAACTGTTTGTGTAAACTAAGCAGAAACCATTCCAGCAAATAAGAAGCAATGCAGGCTAGACACCACATGAAAGATGCAACCAATATGACTCTGCCAAGTTAAAAGCGTCCCATCATAAATGGAATTTCAACAAATTAGAAGCAGCGCATGCTATAAATCATATGAAAGATGCAACTAATATCGCACTGCATATACTAAAGGTGTCTCTTCGTATTGATTGATGCGGGATACAAAAAAAACAATAGTTTTATGTAAGGACATGCTTAATAGACAGATGTACTATGTACTAAATACAGGAAGGCATGTCACATTAACAGGTATAATGTACTCCCTCCGTCCCATAATGTAAGACGTTTTTTGGCACTAATTTAGTGCCAGAAAACGTCTTACATTATGGGACGGAGGGAGTATAAGCTAAGCAGACCAGCACATGCAGTTTAACCAGATTGGAAGAATTACAATCTAAACACCATATGCAACATGCAACCACATATCACGCTGCCAAGTTAGAGCAAGCACCTGCGATGCTAGTGTAGGGGAAATGCTGTAATCAACTACAGAGCTACGTTCACTATCTTCATCTAGCATTTCTGTTTCTTGAGAATCATGTCGATCGGGAGGCTGACGTTGCATTCTTTAAATGAGGAGTAGTCCCCTTGCCTGCCTACCTCGTCATAAGTGATTGATGAGGGATACACAAGAACATTAGTTTGATGTAAGAACATGGTTAATACATAGATGTACTAGTATGTACCAAAAACAGAAAGGCATGTCATATTCAAAGGTATAATGTGTAAGCTAAGCAGATGCAATTTAACCAAATTAGAAGCAATACAAGCTAGACATCCGGCTGGAGTGGTGAACATGATCATCTAGGACCTGAGAGCCTGGTGGGATGCGGGCTGCTTCGCCACCATCACGACTTTTTTGTTGGCTTCCAGGTGATGCCTGTCTTTGCTGGGCTTGTCACTGGCTCGGCCAGTGCCCTGACTAGCTATTTCTCTTTTGGTGCTCACGGGATGGTGGTTCATGTAAAAAATATCTTTCCTTATCTTAATAAAGACCGACTTCGGCCTTTCGAATACAAGCTAGACACCATATGGAACATGCAACCACATATGACACCGCGAAGTTAAAGCAAGCACCTGGGATGGTGGTTCATTGCGAGCGAGGTCATCAACTCCAGAGCAACGTTTACCGTCTCCATCTGCTGACACTGCACCCTTTATAGCGCTGTAACGTGCCGTGCCTAGCCGCGTAGAAAGCTGGCATGACTTGTCTCTTTTCTTTTTTGCTTCTCTTTCCGCAGACTCTGAAATACCCTTGCATAAAAACACAATAGTTAGAGTATGGGTGAAGTGTGTGCAGAACTAGTGCACTGTAAAAGTAGCAGATAGCAGGTGGCTGAAAAATAAATGACAGGAGACATATGATAAAGCTCTACAACATTGCATGGCAAACAAAATTAGATTCTACTCCGTATGATTTTGTAATATATGAGCACAGGAAATGCAGGTACTCCTCCAGCACACCACCACATGTGGTCATATCTAAGATAACAGTCGATTAAAAATAAATAGGTCAGTCGATTTTTTTAATGAACCGTCCGATCTATAAGGAATGGGAAGATGGCCTTCGTCTACCTCTCGCCAGTCACTGTTGACGATCTTTCTCGAACCGCCAGCGACCACCGGCCCAGACCCCTGTCTCCGCCGCCCTGCCCTCCCATCGACCTCACACCACCGCCGTGCTTGGCAGCGCCCCCAGGCCATCCCTTTAATCCCGGCCGACCTCCAGATCGGGCGCCAGTACCTCTAGGCCACACACGCCCCTAAGATAAACACCAAGGCGTTGCTTCCCCGGTGTAATAGTCGTACTAGCGCGTGTTATGCCGGGGAATGCTTCCGTTAATTGGGAATCAACTGGCCAAAAATTGAAATTCAGGGGGCAACGGACCTCTAGCTAAGGTGAAATAGTATATGAGGAGAAACCTTGTGCATCATGAGTTACTAGGAACATCTAGTATCAAGAAGAAGCGGTCAACTAGTGTCTTCTGTGGGATGAATACCGTGCAAGGAAAGACGTAAGATTTCCACGAATAAGGGAAGAGGAGTACCTTCTTCAGTTGCCGGTGTGGTCACCTCCACATGTCGCGCCGATCTTCTTCTTTTTACCGGGGAAACCGATGTTCTGGAGGGTGCAGGCTTGGACGAACCCATGGCCAAATTGTTGACGGTGTTGCCGTGGCCGTATGTCGGCGGAGGGGAAGCAGACCCGAGGCGGCGAAGGACGGCGTAGCAGGAACAGCTCCGCTGCGGTGGAGGGTGGCGAAGTTGGAGCGACAACGGTGAGGCACAGGATGGCGTGGTTGAACTGGCTCGGGTACGGACGGCTCGGCCTCAGCTTCAACTACTAGCCGTGGAGGGCGTTGCGGTTGAGGTTGCGGTGGACGACGATGTCGGGGTATCGGCTCCGGCGTGATGGAGGAGGGCGGCGGTTGATGGGTGGGATGGGGTGGCGGACGGAGGACGCCGGGGTTTCGCGGCTGGTGGAGAGGTAGTTTTGGAGCCCACGGAGTACGAATGGGGAATCGGACGGGTGGGGGGGGGACCATGTTTCGGTCTGGGACGCGCTTGTTTTTGGCTTTTTTGAACAGAAGATGGGACGCGCTTGTTTGAAATTTGGGGAGTGTACAAACTTTGCCCCCCTCTTAAATTCCGGACCTACTGCGGGTCGGGGGTAGGACGATAATCCCAGGTGTCCCAAATAGTGGGCGGGAGCGATTTCGGCCGTGCGCATGTGTGCTTAGGCGGCCATTGTGTATGAATGTTTTTCAGAGGAGGTTGCATGGCGTCTAGATGAAGCTACAAACCTACCCCGGTTTAGACCTTTGGACGTCGGGCCGGTAGGTTTCACGGGTCGGAGTTATTAGAAAAGTAATTTCCTTGTACTACCAAACATTGGTCTCACACGGTTTCGGGCGAGTAGAGGCTCTTTTGGCGCTTCGTTCGAAATTTTGAAACACAAGCATTCACGTTTAGAGTACTCTTGAACTATGAGGATTGACCTAAATAGACAACGTTATATTTGACCTTGTATGTTTGAAAACCTCATTAAATTATCCGCTTCTTTTTGAAATTTTGACACTTGAAAATCCTATAACTACGATTATTTTGGAATGGAGGAGCTAAATTTGAATCTATTTTGTACACGACTACATATGCTATTATGTACAAAATAAGAGCAAATATTGGTGCCCCCATAATTTAGGTATGGTTTACAAATGCCATGATATCAAATTCAAATAATTGAATGGACTTCATGTTGAATTCGATTTTTTAAACCACCTTAAGTTGAATTCAAATGTATGCTAGTTCATAGGTAGCTATTTGTGATGTCCATTGTGTAACTTTCATATGTATAATGTGCTTTACACACACAACATGAACTATACTCACGTTTATCTTCGATTACTAAAGCGATGCATTGTCTGGAGTTCAAAATACTAACTATGTGGATCAATTGTGTCGAATAATAACATAGACATGCTCAAATTCGATAGAATCTAGATGTCTGATGGATCAATGACCGCTCCTTACGCGAATTGCAAATATCATGATCCCATCCTAATATTTGGATACAATTTATATCTTTAATCAATGTGTAGAGCAGTCTTTTACGTGTAGTTTCACTCTCCATCGGTGGTCTCTCACACATGCTCACACACTCTCTCCCGAGGTGTCTTTCTCGCACACATGCTCTAGATATAACCCTCCCTCCCTCTCATAACCATTTACAACTGTTTTCACTAACCTTTATCACAAGCACTCTTCCTCTCGCAAATATACACACGCACAATCATCATCGACCCTTTCTATATACATGGACCTGCCTACGTGTCTCATGTACGCACATTATCTTTACGCCTGTCTCTCACTGTCACGCCCAATATGCGACCCTATCCAAAAGGAACTCGAAGGTCCCACCAAGGATAGACCCGCATATTGAGACGCTTTTGCAAGGTGGATATCATTACATCAACATTACATAATAGATGGGGATACATCCAATACATACAATGTCACATGAATACAATATACAAGAACAACATCTGACTACGGATGAATCATAAACAGAAACTCAAACAATATCCACCCTGCTAGCCCAGGCTGCCGACCTGGAACCTATCCCCTGATCGAAGAAGAAGCAGAAGAAGAACTCCAAGACAAACAAACATCGCTCTCGCGTCAAGATCATCGCATAACCTATACCTGCAACTGTTGTTGTAGTAATCTGTGAGCCACGAGGACTCAGCAATCCCATTACCATGGGTATCAAGACTAGCAAAGCTTAAAGGGAAAGGAAGGGGTAAAGTGGTGAGGTTGCAGCAGCGACTAAGCATGATATGGTGGCTAACATACGCAAATGAGAGCGAGAAGAGAAACAAAGGAACGGTCGTGAAGCTAGCAATGATCAAGAGGTGATCCTGAACACCTACTTACGTCAAGCATAACACAGAAACCGTGTTCACTTCCCGGACTCCGCCGAGAGGAGACCATCACGGCTACACACTCGGTTGATGCGTTTTAATTCGGATCTGGTGTCAAGTTATCTACAACCGGACGTTAACAAGTTCCCATCTGCCACATAACCGCGGGCACGGCTCTCGAAAGTTTATACCCTGCAGGGGTGTCCCAACTTAGCCCATGACAAGCTCTCGCGATCAACGAAGGAATAGACCTTCTCCTAGGAAGACCCGATCAGTCTCGGAATCCCGGTTTATAAGACATTTCGACAATGGAAAAACAAGACCAGCAAAGCCACCCGATGCGCCGACAATCCCGATAGGAGCTGCACATATCGCGTTCTCAGGGCAACACCGGATGAGACATCCTACGAGTAAAACCAGACCTCGAGTTGCCCCGAGGGGGCCCCGCAGTCTACTCGGTTCGGACCAGCACTTAGACAAGCACTGGCCCGGGGGGGCTAAAATAAAGATGACCCTCGAGAGAGCGACTCCCAAGGGAAAAAGTAGGTGGTGGTGAGGCAAATGGTAAAACCAAGGTTGGGCCTTGCTGGACAAGTTTTATTCAAAGCGAACTGTCAGGGGGGTCCCATAAATCACCCGACCGCGTTAGGAACGCAAAATCCGGGAACATAACACCGGTATGACGGAAACTAGGGCAACAAGAGTGGAACAAAACACCAGGCATAAGGCCGAGCCTTCCACCCTTTACCAAATATATAGATGCATTAATAATATAAGAGATATTGTGATATCCCAACATAACCCTGTCCACCATGGAGAAATCTTCAACTTCACCTGCAACTAGCAACGCTATAAGAGGGGCTGAGCAAAAGCGGTAACATAGCCAAACAATGGTTTGCTAGGAATGGTGTCAAAGGTTAGAGGTTCATGGCAATTTGGGAGGCTTGAAGAGCAAATGATAGGTAACGCAGCATAGCGATAGAACGGAGCAACTAGCATAGCAATGATAGTAGTGAGATCCAGGGTAGCAGTCATCTTTCCTGAAATACCGCTAGGAAGAAGAACGAGTTCATGAAGAAGATGAACGGATGAAGCCGAACCAACCGTAGACGAACGAATCCTCACGATCGCAATGAAACAAGAACTAACAAGAAGAAGCGCACAACATAGGTAAACACAACACACATGAACAAGGCATGATGCACAACAAGCATGATGCATGACCAAGCTACATGAAGCTACTCATGGCAAGAGAAGATGCAAACAAGAACAACACATCAAGGCAAGTTTAAATGAGGCCGGGAACAACATATAACAATTCCGGTAAGTCCTCATATGCAAATTTCGAAATGGGTCCAGTACTGAATAAACCTTATGTTCAAGTTGTTAAACAGCAAGTTAAGATGCACCATGATGATCTACACGAAATTCTAGTCAAGTTACATATAAAGTTCATTAGATTCGGAGCTACGGTCTAGAAGATATGAGCAAAACAAGTTAAGCATGGCATTGATGCAAAATGTACCCAAACATCAAGCAAACACCTCAAAACATGGATGCATCATGATAATATGAAACAACATGCAAAATCAAGCAAGTTTCATATAGAGCACACTCAAAACGGAGCAACGGTTCAACACACACACACTATACAAGTCATAACAACAATCTGTCCAAAACAGCAACTAGGCATCTTGCAAGCATCAAAACAACAAGCTACAGCACCCCAACATAACAACAAAAGGCATGGGCATGAAGTACAGGTAAATCATAACAAAACATGAACACTGAGCTATCTCCAGAAACAACTAGAACATGCTCAAAAGGACATGGAGATATTGCAAATAATAACAGTTTCAGACTTATCAGGAAATAACATCAGGTTGCAATGTTCAGAGCTATCAAACAACGTGTTACAGGAACTTATCATGGCAAACAAAGGCATGGCATGAACCTACTAATTGCATAGATCAAAAGCCCCTTACTGACCATAAGCCAAAAAGGCATAGAAAATATGATGGCACCCATGTAAACATGGCAAGTTATATTACAGATTCAAACATGGCAGAAACAACAATAAGTTGGCATGTTGGTGAGCTTGAACCACTCACCACAGAGCCAACAGTAAGATTAGTTTAATGTTAACAGGCTGACCAACAGTAAGAAGACATGTTTATGAAGCTAAGAATGGCAAGAGCAAGTTCATAGGGTGCATGGATCACTAGGAAAACACATGGGAACAAGTGAACTTAATGTTAACAGGCTGACAGCAACATTTTCAAGCAACTTTGGAGCAAGATAACGACATGTTCCAGCAGGCTATAATTGCAACCAAGGGCATGAATGGATAGAGCAAGACATGTAGATCAAAACATGTTTATAGAACATCTCCAGATTATGTATAGAATGATTAGTAGAAGCATGCTAACATAGCAATAAAATATAACAGAATCTGTCAGGAAAACAGCAACAGCAACTACCCTACTTAGCAAGCTTGATACACTCAGCACACAACTCACAAAAATACATGGTTGGCTCCCCTGGAAAGATGGAATGGCATAGATCAACATACATGTAGGCATCAACCTCATAGGATGCACACATCAATCATGACAAAAATGATAAATGAGCAAGTTATAACAGTTTCAGCAGGTTAACATCAACATGCACTCTTCCAACAACATTTCGGGCATCAAGATGAGCTCAAATGAAAATGATGCAATGGAATGAAATGAAGTACTCGTCAAGACGAACAATTTGACATATTACACGCACAAACGGAGCTACGGGTGCAGAGATATGATGCGGTGAACATCGCATGATAATGTATGAAAACTGGGACTTAGGCATTTCAGGGGTCAACCTCGGGTAGCACGGTTTTCGACGCAGGTCGGAGCTCGCCGGAGTTGTGGTCGGGGAAGTCGCCGGGGAGGTCGAGGACGGCGCGGGGAGGTGCTCCCGGACCGGATCCGGCCGGATCCGGCCGGCGACGGGCGCGGAAGACGGCGGGGACGGGGCGGCGACCGGCGGCGGGCTTCA
Organism: Triticum timopheevii; assembly: GCA_963921465.1. Taxonomy (NCBI): domain Eukaryota; kingdom Viridiplantae; phylum Streptophyta; class Magnoliopsida; order Poales; family Poaceae; genus Triticum; species Triticum timopheevii. Next base: position 376,460,746 of record OY997268.1, on the reverse strand, counting down.
GCCGGCCGGGGCGGCGAGGTGCGCGCGCGGCGGCGCGGGCTGGCAGAGAAGGCGGCGGCGGACGGCGCAGGCGCGGGGCGACGCGCCGGAGGAGAGGAGGCGCGGGCGGCGGAGCGACCAGGGCGGCGGCGATCCGGTGCGGCGCCGGTCGGGGGCCGGGGCGCCGGCGAGGTGCGCCGGCGGCGAGCGGGCGCGCGGGCGCGGGCTCCCGCGGCGGGCGGCGGCGTCGGATGGGCCCCGCGGACCCCGGATGGGCCCCGCGGGCCGCGGCGGCGGAGGGACGGCGGCAGCCACGTGGCACTCGCGGATTGGCCGGGGCGGCGGTGGCGGACGTGTCCGGCCCGGTCTGGACATGTCCGGCGCGGCGCGGAGGAGAAATTAGGGTTTTGGAAGGGGAGGGCCTTTATATAGGTAGAGGGAGTTAGGAGAGTCCAAATGAGGAGCGGTTTTCGGCCACGCGATCGTGATCGAACGACCGAGAGCATGGAGGGGAGTTAGGTGGGTTTTGGGCCACTTTGGAAGGGGTGTTGGGCTGCAACAAAAGAGGCTTCTACGGTTACCCGGTTAACCGTTGGAGTACCAAACGACCTCCAAATGGCACGAAACATGATAGGCGGTCTACCGGTGCTATACAAAGGCCGCTTGGCAAACCTCGGGCCATTCCGAGAAAGTTTAATACCCGCACATGAAAAGAGAGAAGAGGGGGACGCCGGATGACATAGGAGTGCCGGATCGCGAAACGGACAACGGGGAAAATGCTCGGATGCATGAGACGAACACGTATGCAAAATGAAATGCACATGATGACATGATAAAATGCAACACGCAAGCAAATGACATGGCAACGACGTCGAATAACTGGCAGACACCTGGCGCATCGGATCCGGGGCGTTACACTCACGCATTGTCTCGCACCTCTCTTCCTAATCGACGAGTATGATTCTAGCAGAGCATTCTGTAGGATGCCCCTTAAAGTTAGGTTGGATGAATAGTAATATCAGAGATAAAGGGGTTACCTTAGTCCGAGAACCTAGGGTTACAAATCCTAGCCTGCTTTGTCAGTGGACACAGAGTCCTTCACAATTCTGCTATCTTTGTCTTGTACGACTAGTCATCCATGGGTCCTAATTGTGTCATGGGCCGACCAATGTAGCGCAGGACGGAACCGAACGAAGGGCCTCACCTCGACCCACCGGACCTCACGCGGTGACACACCCTCGTCTCATTATCTTCTCACACCCACACATACCAACACAAACACCACACACACAGAAAATTTCTCCTGGTGCTTCTATTCCCTCCCCCCTTGCATATACACACTCAAGGGAATGGAATCTCGTGTCGTGACGTCATATTCGTCTCTCTCTCTCTCTCTCTAGGCCACTCTCATTTCTCGTGCTATCTCTCCCACGCCCCCCTGTCGGCCCCTCTATCCATGCCTCTCTCGAATACATAGTACACACATACCTCTCTAGGCCCCGCCAAATGCATCAACTACACATTCACACATGTTACATCACATACCCCATTGATCTAAAAAGCCCTCTCTTCACATTTATTTCGCATACAACATTCCTTTTGAATAAAGTGTGGCCAAAAAATTATTTTAGAGTTTCTACATATACACAACATTACAAAGTTATATGGAGGAGTATGAACGCTAATTTGCATTGCATGGTGCCCACAATGATATTTATTCTGCACTGTGAATTCATATATTTTTATACTATATACAAAGTTAGTCATAATAAAGAGAAACGAAGAGCATCTCTCTCTCCATTGCATACCCCCCCTGTACGCCCCTTTCACGTATGCACACAAAACTATCTCCAGGTCCTCTAAAAGTAAGCCCCCCAGTAAATTCACGCGTGTTTCATCTTTCTCTCGCGATATATGCAATGACGATCAATGTATTTGAAACGAAAGCACGGTACATACATTGGACTTCATAATCCACTCATTATGGTCACCGTTTACGTTTAGTGGTTATTATACAGTCACGGGCTCACTGTACAACTTTGTATTTGCTCATGACATGACTAGTTGACCAGTTAAACGCTCCACGTGGCACCTCTAGTGTTGCATCACATTATCTCACTACCATCATGCCCACCTGTCGACTTGTATCTACTCTACATCTACACTCTTATAAAATACATAAAATACACTCTTATAAAAAATAGAGTTGGTGATGATGGTGTGCCTGCCATCCTGCAATATAGGCCGTCCGATTTGTATCTGACGGATAGGAAAGAAACTATGGCAATTTTGCAAAAAGGTACCCACACACCTCTCCACATTTGCAAATAAGGCCTTCCCTCGTTCATCCTTTTCTCTCACAAGATAAAGAAGTCATACAAATGCATCTTGATGTTACGTGCAACGCACGGGCATCTTGCTAGTAAGAATGAAAACAAACGACAAAAAAATATTTTGACGGTGGTTCGAAGTCATGACCGGGGGCACAGCGGACAAGGTGGCCTTGTATTGGTATGCTGAGCCGTTTGTTTTAACACACAGGAGCCGACGTGGTGATTATACACACACGCACGTATGCACACGAAATGCATCCATGCAACACTCACACAAACACATGCACCCACGCACGCACACAACACTCACACGTACACATGCAGCCACGCACGCACGCAACACTCACACACACACACGCACGCATGCATGCACACACCAGTACACCACACGACCAACACACACTCTCACGCTCAAGTTCTCAACCTACACGTTCATGCACATCCATCAGGCCCTGACAGACACATACACAACCAGGTGATTCCCGCGCACGGGTTGGAGCCTTGTCGCGCCTGCGTAAATTTGTGTTTATCTGACCTTTTCCCTATGCGAACTGACAGGTGGGACCCACAAGGAACGTGGTCAATTTAACTAGTCAACATGGCGCCACAGAGACTATTTTGCCGGTCAACAGAGTGCAATCCGATGCTGAACCGTGAGCAAGTGAACGAATAATCACCCCAAAACGTATATAGTGACCGTAATCAGCTTATTCTGAAGTTCGGTGACCGTATTACGCTTTTCTCTCTGTAGGCCCTCCAAAACTACATCTCTACACATTCTCGCATGTTATATCTAACAACTACGCAATGCAACACTACTACTACACTCTAACACAATAAATCATATGTGTTTTTAGTTTTACTAGATATCATATTGTTACTTATAATTATTCAGTTTGCATACATTAAAATTGCATTTGAAATGTATGGTCAGTATCATCTACCGCGCGGGAAAAATCCCGCCCTTTCCTGTTTAATCGGGTTTGTATCGATGGATCGTGCGAAACAGCAAAACTATAGTACTATAAAGTACAAGTGACAGTTCACTGGGCCGTCGTGTCGTCTATTCCTCCGTCGTAAGAGTGGAGCGCTCGCTTTCATAAATCTTCTAGTCCCTTTCACCGACATGTGGGACATCAAGCTACCGGGTCCATGTGCCATACCGGAATACAGTGCAGAGCAGCCGGGGTGAAGCACCCCAGTCATGGCGCCGGCGTAGTAATGAGCAATGAGGCTTCAAATCACAAAGTTGCACCTTTCCTGTAGTTAAGTTGGAGGGACGAAGTAATAATGCTAAAAAAGGAAGTTGGAGGGACGAAGCAACCATCATTTCACTCGTTGCTAAATCCGCTTCTCCCTCATCTTCTTCAACTTAACCATGTGCTGCTTCTGCCGTTGTTCTACCTCATGTGGGACGCGGATCAGCTTGGTAAAGCACTGACATGTGGGACCGCATGTTAGCAAACCGCCAGGACAACGTCCTCTGAAAATAAGAAACCTCCTCCGCCATCCGCGCGGCAAAATCACCTCCTTTTTACTAATCTTGATTCTATAATTTTTTAGATCAATATAGTTGAGATTTGTATAGATAGCACGCTGGAGCAAAACCAAGTGGTACGGTTAAGGGCATCCACAATGTGTAGCCAAATGTGAAAATAGCTTTTGGCATCGTGGGAACCATTGTGGATGGTGTTGCCAAAGCCAAAAAGATGGAACCAAAGCTCCCTGATTGATTGATTAAAGGAATAAAAAAAGCAACGTCTCTCCTCTTTCTCCCATGCTTGGACGCATGTAGTATAGTATAGAGCACAGAGTCTACTCCCCTGTCCCTTCTATCACAAATCACAAAGCAGTGAGGCATCAAATCACAAAGCACGAACGAAGCAACCATTATTTTACTCTTCGCTGACTCCGCTTCTCCATAGTCTTCTTCGAGAAACCATCTCACCGCACTAGTAGTCCTAGTAGTAGTACTAGTAAAGGACTTCCTGGATGCAAATAAGGCGGTTGTCTCGGCTTGCAGGCGGCACTTGCGAACGACTTACCGTGGTCTCCCTCAATGGTGTTCTCCGTCGAACGCACTTCGCAAAACCACAAAAAAAATCGTTGACGTCACCGCAATGGGGAAGGAAGTCAAATATAGTTACTACCTCCATTTTTTTGTACACAAGGCTAGTATATCAAAATTACAATTTGCAAAGGGCCACTAACACTAATCGAGGCAAAATTGATGGGGTTAGCAACCAAGGACATTAATATCACCTGCATGCATGCGGAAGTGAGAAGGTTGATTTGCATGGCGCTGCGTTAATCAAGCGATGAAGAGTGAGATGGTTAGCTCTTTGGTCTTTCGAGAAAAAAATACGCATTAATTGACACGTGAAACGAGGATTTGTATCGATTAAATCCCGCGAAGGAAAACCCCGCCTTTCTTTTTTAACATTAGTACTCCTGGTACGTACGTACTTATCCTGTTTGGGTCTAGGCCTTGCATTGCCAAACTTCGCCCACATTTTTGCCAAGCTTGCCTAAAGTTTTCAAAATGAGAAGGAGGTACACTTGCACACGGCTGTCGCGGTCGCACCGCACCCTCACACGGTCGCTCCTGCATGCCGCGATCGCACCGCACCCTCACACATTGCTCCTGCACGCCGCAAACCCAACCAAGGGAACACACCCTCACTGACACGTGCTGTCGCATGTGAACAAACGAAACTCAGTCATCCTATCGCTGATACATAATTTTCGTTCATAGAGTATGTTTATCCAACCGCATGTTGGGGAGTATCCGTACGGCCCGTGCGGTGGTCTGTTGGGGAAGAAGAAGAGGTGAGGAAGAAGGAAAGAAGGGTTAGGAGACGTAGGATATTCATCCAACCGCCTGAAATGGTAGACTGACCCAAGTCAGGCGACTTGCATAACAAATATAGTATGTTTTTACACAGCAAAAGATCCATAAAAACAACAACATAAAGAAAAACTATCACTGCTCGCGGAAAGAGACGACCTCGTCGTCTTTGGCTGCCGGTGCGAACCAGCCGTCGCTGCCGACGTGTGTCTCCGCACCGTGGTTGTCCTCGGCCTCCAGCTACTCGTTCAAGCGGAGCGTGCGGGCGCTCTGCACGGACGAGAGCACAGCCGTGTTCAAGTCGAGGACGTCTGGTTCCGCCTGCAGGAGGGCCTCGATGGCAGCGACATCCGCGCGCTCCGCGTCGAGTCGAGCCTCTGCCGCCCGGTTCAAGTCCAGGGCATCCGGTTCTACCTGCAGGAGGGCGTCGATGAGAGCGGCATCCACGCGCTTTGCGTCGAGTCGAGCCTCTGCCGCCCGGTTCATGTCCAGGACATCCGGTTCCGCCTACAGGAGGGCCTCGATGGCAGCGGCATCTGCGCGCTCTGCCTCAAGTTGAGCCTCCACCGCCCGGTTCACATCCACGACATCCGATTCCGCCTGCAGGAGAGACTCAATGGCAGCGGCATGCGCATGCTCCGCGTCGAGTTGAGCCTCTACCTCCCGGTCCTCCTTTAGTATCGCCATGTTGAACCGTTAGTCCGCCTGCACCATGGGGGACTCGGACGCCGACACGAAGTTGACATCCATCGTCTCATACCCATCGGGGGCCTTCTGCGCCGCGACCTCCAAAGTGAACATTGGATCGGCTTCCTCCTCCTCGTAGCTTGGCTCCAGAGAACTCGGGGATTGGCCCGCCGCAAAGTGAGCTTGGGAACGGAGGTCTGTGGCACCGACCGCCGCCGTGATTTCTGCGCGGCGCTCCGGCATCAGCATCTTGTAGTAAGTGATCTTGCGGCGCACCACGGCTTTCCCGCAAACTAGGGGACGCTTGATGCGGGCTAGGGGATCGAAAGGTGGGGGAATGGGCTGGAGATTTGGTGTGATTTTAGGGCAGTGGCTGGCGTAGGCCGAGCAGCGAAGGTTCTGGTGTGAATAGTGGTTCCGGTGACGACCGGTCAATCGGTTTTGACTGTACATCGCTCTTGTCGCGTTCGCATTGCAGCCGGCACGCTGGACCCTCCACGTCGCTCACTGAATGGAACGCGCTTCGTCTTGCGTTTTCACTCGCTTGTGGGACCGCAGTTGAGAGCAAACCGACGTCCCTCCCCCTCCCCCGCCCGTGTCATTTATTATACCACCACTCCCTCTGTTTTATGCGGAGTAAATAAAAACAGAGGAAGTATACTACGGATGAGGATCCCCTGACGTGGCCGAACCCATTGAGTAACTGACATGCGGGGCCTAGCAAGCATGGGGTCCGCCAGTAAGTGACCGAAAGGGAGGGTAAGGCAGGGATACCTACGTCAGAGGATCCACTTCCACTATACTACTTTGACCAAATGTTAGAGTAATAGTATATGACATGCAACTTACACAAATGTTAGAGTAATAATATATGACATGCAACTTACACAAAGCATACAGGGTCTAATGCGTTTTTCAAGGCTAACTTTGACCAAATGTTAGAGTAATAATATATGACATGCAGCTTACACAAAGCATACGGTCAATTTCGTATGTGAAAGGAGTTTCCAATGATATAATTTTCACATTATACATCTCATGTAATCCCTCCATCTAGGTGTGTAAGTCATCTTACGAAAACCAAATAATCCCAAAACACGTAAGCGCGGTGCATTAACTTCTACCTCGTTTCTTGTTTCTTGACATATCAACCAATAAGAGATGAGGGTGTGCATGCTTTTAATGACCTGAGACTATCAAACATGACATGCAGTGGTTAGTTCATTGCATGCAATACTATTAATTAGCAAATAAACATTAATGTCTCTCGTTTTCCCCTCCTCCTTGGTCACGGTGCACAGCCTAAGATGACTTACTCACCTAGACGGAGGGAGTACTATTAATCTTGTCAATAGTCAAATTGGAAACCATCTCGAGTACAAATCTAGGAGTACGTACGAATCTAACAATATTGATTGGGTGTTGTTGAATGTTGATACCTTTTTTATCATAGTAGAGATACTTTGACTACACATAAAACTTATATGTAAAGTAGAAAGGATAGGAGGGAGTATATTGTACGTTCAAAAACAAAACGAACATTGAATACCCTTTATATATGATTTGCGGATGCTATGATCATCGGTTCAAAATTTTGAATCCGCCTTAGGTATCACGTGCCCCCACTCGTTCCCTCCTGATTTCATCTCGGGGTCCGGAGATCTATTGAAAGAGGACTAGGGTGGGTACATGCGAATGATACTCGGCGGAATGTTCAAATGAGGCATGCGGGAGGATGGACTCGACTGGAGGGCCACATGATCGATGGAGAAGAGGGTTGGAGAGGAATGAGAAATAAGCAAATGCCACATGATTACACTTGAATGGCTCAAATAAACAATAAGTTGTCTCGCTTGGCCTACATTGTGAAAGGCCTAATGAGCAACGTGGAGCACTGACGCTCGAATATGGTCGGGAAAACAGGGAAACCGACATGTGGGGCACACTCGTCGGGACGACGTAGTGCAGACTAGTCCAATGGAGGAGCTGGCCCACGACCTCCTCGCCACCGACGACCGTTCATGTGGGTCATTGGGGTCAACAACGGGGCGCAGCTCCAGCACCGCCTCTAGACATGGCGACTGCGGTGAGCGACACACTCATATCGTCGCTAGACACGATCGGTTTCAGTGTGCCGAGGGTGGCGTTAGTGCTGTGGCACGAGCAACGGTATGTTTGGTTTGTGCCCAAGGTTGCCCCATCAAAGCATTGGGTAGCCAAAATTTTGGTTGAGGTATTGGTTGCCCATGATTTGGCCGACATTGGCAAGAAAAATGAACTAGAGTTGGCTAGAGTTCATTGGCATGCCAAAGAAATGGCAACCATCCAAACAAAGACCAATCTTTGGGCCATGACCAAAATTTTGGTTGAGGTATTGGTTGCCCATGATTTGGCCGACATTGGCATGAAAAATGAAATAGAGTTGGCTAGAGTTCATTGGCATGCCAAAGAAATGGCAACCATCCAAGCACAGACCAATCTTTGGGTCATGACCAAAATTTTGGTTGAGGTATTGGTTGCCCATGATTTGGCCGACACTGGCAAGAAAAATGAACTAGAGTTGGCTAGGGTTCATTGGCATGCCAAAAAAATGGCAACCATCCAAACAAAGACCAATCTTTGGGTCACGACCAAAATTTTGGTAAGGTGCACTTTGGACACAATCCAAACACACCCCAACACCCGGCTCGTCGAGGATGCACGGGGCACCGCGACGCGTCCGCGGAGTGGTGTAGCGCGGCCAACTGCATCCTCTGGACCTGAGACCATGCCAGGTCGTCTTGCTTTTTCAATGACATGCAGGGATCACATTTGAGAAAAGGGCATCTCCAACGTTGCCACGACCGCAACTGACTACCCTGGCACACCAAAGCCCTCGTCCCTCGCGCCGTCGCGCGGTGCGTTCCTAGCCGGCGCCAGCTGCCCGCATTCATGCCGTCCATTCGTATGTCGTTGTTAAGAGGCTCGGTGCCCGAGGAACCAACTCCGGCGACTTAATGACGCACCCAGACGCTTGGCCTCACCGGAATGCGCTACTTAAAGCGGCAACGCCCAGCTAACCTCCACACCATAGCGCATCGTCCTCCTACCTGGCACCACATCCGCCATGACCGCAAGTGCGAATGCTCTGCGGGAGAGCTTTTCTTCAGGGATGAAGCTCGAGGTCGCCGCCCTCGCTCAAGTCGCCTCTCACGATGCAATAGCGGCATAGCCGGACGCGGACGCGACCGCACAAGCGGTGGCCATGCTGGCGGCCGACAACGGGAGCACCGTCAGCCACGCATCCTACTTGCCGCCGTCCAACGTCCGGCACCGCCGAGGTCGGGGACTCCTCCGAGGATGAGTAGGTCATTGGAGGCGGCAGGGCATGGTGTGCCAACTGGCCGGTCCGTATCCCGTGTTCTACTCTTCCTCGTCGGAGACCGCACCTTCACTTCACGGGTCTTGAACCCCGCCCCCGTACATAGAGATCGCAGATGGAGGACATCGGTCGCCGCCGTAGAATAGGTTTAGGGTCGGGTTTCTTTAATTTTTCTATCCTATAAAAGTTCGAAATGTAATGAAAATCTGCCGTGTTTGCATTAATCTCGGCCGGTGTATATGAACTTTCACAATAATATACATATTGTAGGAGTACTAGCAAGATTCACGTGCGTTGCACGGAAGATCAAGATCTTGTGGGAGAAAAGGATGAACGAGAGAAAGCCTTATCTGCAAATGTGGAGAGCAGTGCGGGAAAATTGTCATAGTTTCTTTCCTATCCGTTAGATATAGATTGGACGGCCTATATGGCAGGATGACAGGCACACCATCATCACCAGCTCTGCTTTTTATTGAGCCGAGACAAATCTAAAAAACCCAACTAAGCCAACCTCCCAGCATATCGCGCGGGAAAAGACCCGGCCGCGCCGTTTTAGTTAGGATTATCGGATTACTAGTAGTAGTATCGATGGATCGCGCGAAGCAATAATTTTTTTTTGAGGGGGCGAAGCACCTAGTTTAAAAGGAAAAAAGTCGGTACACTCACAGCACTCCTGTCGCGGTCGCATTGCACCCCACACACGTTCGGTCCTGCACACGGCTCACGCAAACGGAACGCGCTTGGAGAAACCGACCATGCGCCAAACTCCCCCCGCCCACCGCGCGAAAATCCTCCCCCCACCCCCACACAAATATTCCCCCCAAATCCGATTCAACTGCCCTTCGGCCAAATATTCCCCAAACCCCCTCCCCCCCGTCGCCCCTCCACTCCATTCGCTCCGCCAAAGCCGCCCTCCCCACCGCGCCGATACATCGGCGCCGCGGTTCGTCGAGGGGACACACGGTGATCCTCTCGCTCCCACAGTACACTCTCGTAGACTGCCGTCCTCTAGCCGCGCCACCACCTCTGGCTACGTTCTTGTGGAGGCGCACGGCGGTCAGCGCCGCCACCGCTGGCGACGTTCGTGTGGAGACGCACGGCGGTCAGCTTCTCCCACGGTACGCATTCTAGACCGAGGCCCCGTTCATGTCGGTGTAGCGCTGAATGTTAGCTGATAGACGCTGTTAATCTCACTGTTTGCCGAAGTAGTTTGCTGTCAATATGCTCTGCTTAAGAAGCTTCCTTGCCCTGTTCTGCACACAATCTGCTTAGCTGAGATGGCATGCCAAGACCGATTAGTTGCTAAAATATCCTGCCATATATTTATTGTGACGTAGATTTCCATGGTCTAGTAGCCAATCTGTTAGGTGAAATAGCTCTACACCATTTTATACTCGATCTTTGTTGCTGTGATGGCCTTCGATAGTTTGGTGGCTGTGTGCTCGGCCTCATTGACCGCTGAAACAGCCTGCCATAATTTAGCACTCAAATCTGTTTGCTGAATTAGCTTTACATATATTTCATTACTTAGATCTGCTCGTCCAAATATCTTGCCATAGCTTTAGACATCGACCTAGGTATTTTTTTCTGGACTTCATAAAAAAGCATATATGTTTTTCCTGTAGTATCTAGTAGAAGAACTAATTTGTATGTCTAACAGATGGACAAGACTTGGATAACTTCTACTCGAAGATTCTCCGCTGCATATGTCGAGGGGGTTGAAAACTTCATGAACTTTATCAGAGCTGAGTACGGTGGTCCAAAATTAGATGTACTCTGCCCGTGTAGCGTTGTATGAATTCAGTTACAAGACTCCAGTTAACTGTGCAAAATCATCTACACTTGTATGGGATGTCAGGAACATATACTAGGTGGGTTCATCATGGTGAAGCTGTGAACGTCAATGTTATTGACTACGTGGAAGCAGCAGATCACCATCTTGATCTGCCTGATGCTCAGGTGGAAGAGGAGGAGGAGGTGGTGCTGGCAGAGCTAGTGAGTTTGACCAACATTGAAACAATGCTACGAAATGCTCGTGCATTCCGGGAACTTTCACCTGTAGAAGAAAAATGGTGGGCCCGCATGTTGGAACAATGCAACATTGTTGTCACCCCAGGAAATAAGCTGTCAGTATTCTCAGCTATGGTCACCTTTCTTCAGGTGAAGACATCTGGGTGGATGACCAACAAATCATTTGATGCGATGTTGGCTGCTTTCCGCAAATCTTTCCCAGATGCGTCTGAGCTGCCACACACCTACAGTAAAATGAAGAATTTCCTTCGTGCAGTTGGAATTGGATATGATATGATCCATGTTTGTAAGAATAATTGTGTTCTGTTCCGGAAGGATTATGCCAACTTAAGTGAATGCCCGAAATGCAAATCATCAAGATGGAAAGATGGCGATACTGTGAAGAGGGTTCCTCATAATGTTCTGAGACATTTTCCAATTACACCAAGATTGCAGAGGTTGTTTCATGATGTTGAAACAAGAGAGGATGTATTGTGGCATTCTACGAACCATGAGTACAGAGATCAGAATGTAATGAGCCATCCATCTCATGGTAGTGAGTGGAAAAGCTTCAATGATAAACACAAAGAGTTTGCTGCTGACCCGAGAAACATTAGACTTGGCTTAGCTTCAGATGGATTTAACCCATTTGGCCACCAGAGCGCCACATATAGCATGTGGCCAGTGCTTGTTATCCCTTACAACATGCCTCCAAATGTCTGCACCAAAGAATCAAACTACATGATGGCCTTGCTCATCCCAGGTCCAAAAAGTCCTGGAAAGGATTTTGATTTGTTCATGGAGCCTTTTGTGGAGGAACTTCAACAGCTATGGAAGGGTGTTCTCACTCGAGACCTATATAGCAGCCCACCAGCTGATTTCCTTCTGCGTGCTATTGTAATTTGGTGCATCCATGGTTATCCGGCTTTGGGCACTATGTCAGGGCGAACGACACATGGTTACAATGCATGTGTTCGCTATGACAGGAATCCGCTGTCATACACAATACTTAGCAAGATCTATTACATTGGACACCGCCGTTTCCTTGCCAAGGACAAGCCGCATCCTAGAAAATACCGAAGACATGTGTTCAATGCAAAGCATGAAAACCGTGATGCGCTAAAGAGTCTCACCGCCGATGAGTTGCAAGTGGAATTAGAGAAGGTCAGGCATATTACACCAGGAAACCATCCTGGTAATGGTAGCGGGAAAAGGAAGCAAGGCAAGGTAGAAGAGAGATTATTGTTTACCCGCAGGTCCACTTTGTGGGACTTGGAGTATTGGAAAGATTTGGATCTGCGGCATAATCTTGATGTGATGCACATCGAGAAAAATATATGTGACAGCATTATCAGCACACTTCTTAACATTGAAGGCAATACGAAAGATACCTTAAAATCTAGGATTGATTTGACACACCTGGGTATCAGAAAGGATTTGCAGGTGCAAGATGAAGGTAAACCACGGGATATGGCACCAGCTGTGTACGTCTTGGACAAGGTAAAAAGAAAAGAATTCTATGAGGTCCTGTCACGTGTGAGATTCCCACATGGATTTGCTTCCAACCCTGAAAGGAGAGTCAGTGCAGATGGAAACAAGGTACAAGGGTTCAAAACTCATGCCTGCCACATCCTACTTCAAAGGGTTTTACCTGTTATCCTAAGAAGATTGGGCTGCCCGGACTTATACAGAGCAGTTGCAGAGTCGGGACAATTCTTCAGGGAACTCTGCAGTAGAAATATCAGGATAGATGCTTTGGAGCGTCTTAGTGACAAGATACCAACTATCCTATGCGACCTTGAGAAGATATATCCTCCAGCCTTGTTTGACGTGATGGTGCATTGGGCTGTTCATCTACCTGATGAGGCACTACTTAGAGGTCCAGTACAGTATGGCTGGATGTACCCTATTGAAAGGCGGCTAGGCACTTTCAAGGGCTATGTTAGGAACAGAGCTAGACCCGAGGGTTCCATTGCAGAGGCCTACATTGCTACAGAAGCGTTGACATTCTGCTGAAAATACATTGAAACAGCTGATCAGCTTAGTAAAGAGGCGGGTGAAGACAATCCCGGGCTCAATGTTTTCGATTATTCTGTTCGAGTTATAGGGAAGAGTCGACAAGAGGACAAACCTAAAGATTTGGACAAAATGGTTTGGTATGTGTTGAATAACTGTCCTGAGATACTACCTTATATCAAGTAAGTGCAGTACTGCAGCTTATACATCGTAATCTACTAAACTTGCAGCACATTCTTATATATTTAGATGTTTGAAACGATCACTATATTGTGCAGCATCTACAAAGAGGAGTTACTGCCGCAAAATCCAAGAAACATTGACAAACTGGTTATGGCAGGATTTGCAAAATGGTTCAAGAACCATGTAAGCTTTTGAAGTGCACTGTCAGTTTTTTTAATATATTTGAGTACATAAGATGATCAACTTGTCTATTTTCTAACCATAGGTTAAGAAGATGCGGGAGGATTGGCAGGCAGTTGATGATGCCCTTTACTCACTAGCAATGGGTCCTGATACTCGGGTAAGACATTATGAATCTTGCGTTGTTGGAGATGTGCGCTACAACACCCTTGCACGAGACGAAGGCAGGAAGACACAAAACAGTGCCATCATGAGCACGGATACGTATGACAAAGAGACAACTGAAATGTATGCTAACATAACAGACATTGTTCAATTGCAGTATATCTCCAGTTTCGAGGATCATCGGTGTGTGGTTCTATTGTGCTGTCGTTGGTATAACCTGTTTTCCAGGATCGCAAAACCCAGAGCTGATGATTATTTCAAATCCATCAATGTCAAGGCGGCGTACCAGACCAACGAGGCTTTTATTTTGGCAAATCAAGCAACACAGATATTTTTCTTGGAAGACACATTTGCACGCAGCGATGACTGGAGAGTGTTGCAAAGGTTTGAGCAGAGGAATTCGTTTAATGAAGTTGCACAACAAGATGATGCTTACATTTCTCCTGATGTACAAGATAACCCAGATGTTCCTAATATCTTTGAGAACCATCACGTCAATGACGCCGGCGAAAAGATTGCCTGTCGTTCCGTGGACATACAATAGTTGATCAAGAAGAAGCCAACGTTCGAGGACGTTGAGGACGAAGAAGAAGATGACACCGTGGGGAATTACGATTCAGACTGATACACATGGCGAAGATGTTGACGCTGCTGCTGCGGATGATGATTACATTGCTTTTGTCGTATTTGCCTGTCAGAAGACGTTTTTTTATCTACTATGTGAAATTGTGTTTGCTATGACAACTGAAACCTGATGAACATGTTGTTTAGTATTTTGCTGTGAGAATATCACTTGTTATGTATGCTGATTTGTGTTTGGTGATTGTATGACAAGTAAAACATGATGACATTGTTGTTTAGTTGTACTCATATTTGGTTGTGAAACTTGAATTTGATGACATAGTTTGCTGTTGGACTGCAATTTGCTCGATGTCTTCGAATGAGAACAAAGCTGACCCGACAGGGCCTGCTATTTATTTATTTATTTATATGAGCAAAAGGGGATACCCCCTAATTTCCGTTAATAGAAATCATTAGATGTTCACAACACTACGCCCAGCCTGCTACACAGGTTTCATTCATTACTAGTTTCAGCAAAGTGCTCATGTCGTAGCCACTGAATACATCACGAGTGCTACATACACTGCAAATAAAGAGACAATCATCCTACAGAGCACATCGATTTTGCCCATTATCTTCACAAGCTCTTTCATCTCCTCATTGATGGCAAGGCCGTTCAGCAGCTGTTGCTTGGCCATGATGAGAGGAACTACATCTTTAATCTTCTTCTCTGCATCTTCCTCTTCTGTCGTTCCTTCAGTTACTTGTGCAACACCCCAACCTGCTGGTATTGGGATTCCTCGGCTAACCAAATAATCAGCGTAGTTGCATTCCCCCACATCAGCAACTTCCCAGAAATACAAATCACACGAATCTTCCCTTTTCTGCATGAATCAAATTGGAAGATCCTCAACCAAACTATTAAAAAAATCAACAACTGAAAGCAGCAGAACAACACTTAAACATATTATTACCCCATGATTTGGGCATTTGTAGAAGACTCAGCCAGGGTTACGGATTGTGGTTGAGACGCGATAGATGACTCTGCGTGATTTGCAGCAGTGGCACCACACCAACGGCAGCGGGTTGCGATGAGCAATCGGCTGCGCTGCGCGTGCCGGCGGGGGTGTGATGAGACCCGCAGGCGATGGTACGGGTGGCGACTTGGCGCATATCTGGTTGTTGCCTGCTGAAGAGCAGGTGGACGAGCAGCCAGCGGACATGGTTGCTGCGGCCAGAGCTTCTGATGCTAGGCAGAGTAAGTAGAGAAGAGGAGAAGCGAACATTGGATATGTCAGTTTCATTACTTGCAGAGTAGCATAGCACAATATATAGTCATAGTCTAGGTTTGGATTCGAACCAGCTACAGGAGCACGTCTTTCTTTTTTCTAAAACTCGACAACGTCTCTTTACTGGTACACTAGCTTGTTCTGTACGCCTTCCCAAGTCTTTGGTTTTCTTTCGCTTTTTTTGCGAGGAAGGAAGGAGGACAAAATTGAGAGTTCCTCGGACTCGAACCCAAGACATCTTGGTTTAAAACCAAGGGTGCTAGTCACTTATGTGGCGAACGTTCCCTGTGAGGAGGACGGCAGACGAACGCATTTTCCTCGCATATTTCTTCCTATATATAAAAAAGTATGCTACTTGGTGTTCGCATAGTCAAAAAATGATTGTGCCAACCTTGACCGTTGGATTGACATTCAACGTCTGTCGCGTTTCTTCAGTGTCTTCTTCCTCGAGCCGCCAAAGCCAAACCAGCACCGGCGGGACCGCCTGCTCCCGCCTCCCACGGCTGGCTGTGATCTTCCCCGGCTCCTGTTCGTTCCTGTCCGAGGCCTCACCATCGTCCTCCACCTTGGTTAGCTCGCCGCGGTGCCGCCCTCCGGTGTTGTCAACATGGTCAACAACCGAGAGGAATAAGGAGAAGCCTGTACATGGTGAGGATGACAGTAGGGACCTAGCAACGCGCGTAGTAATTTTGTTTTTTGGGACGGAGAAGTGTATCAACTGGGTTGTGCGGGACCCGTGGCCCTTCTAGCCTAGGCTTTTATTTCATATGTTTAGCACATGACCAGCCCAGTTTGTTTTTTCCTTTCTGAAAAATGGCTAGCTAGCTATTTTGTTTTTTGCAGAATAACCAACATAGGCCTACTTGCTTTTCTACGCCCTGCTGGGCTGGAAATCTTTCAAGACGAGGAGGGATGCATTTTGCCCAGAAAATGGGCTATAAGTAATAAGAAATGGGATATAAGTAATAAGAAATGGGCTATAAGTAATAATAAATGGGCTGTAAAATGAAAAAGATACAACAAACAGGCAATTAGTTCCCAAATACTGTTTTCTTTCGGATTTTGATATTTTAAATTTCATTATTTTTGTGCGGGTAAAATTTCATTGAATTTAAAATAAGGTATATTTAGATTTAAAATAAATTTGAATCTGGCTAGAAATTTTGGGCTGTATGCTATTTGGGACAGATTTGGAGGCTGACTTGTGGGTCTACTAGGTTGACGTGTACTTTGGCTTTATCAACTTAGTCCACAAACGATTCTAGCAGTAGTGACCATTGGATGTTAATCCAACGGCCGTGCTGCTTCTTCAATATCTGATCTTCTTGCTCCAGCCGCCCAAACCAGCTCTGGTGGGACTGCCTACTCCCGCCTCCTGTGGTCGGCTGTGCTGCCGCACAGGCCGCACCGCCCCACCCTACTTCATTGCTGGCTAGGCCATTCCTCTACTCACCCACACCTCCTGTTATTTTCCGGCGACAGCAGCCGGACTAGTAAACCCTCATACTCCCCACCGCGTGGGCAACCATTGCCAAGTCTTCCCCGGCTCCGTGTCATTCCCTTCCTAGGCCTCGCCGTCGTCCACCGCCATGGTGCTCTCAGTGCGGCCTGGTCAACATGGTCAACGAACGACATCCATTGGCCGTGGACTGTACGCGCAAAATAAGGATTTCTCCACCTGACAGCTGAGACCCACCGGAACGGCCTCTGTATTTCGCGAAAAAAACGTTCCCCCCGCTGACATGTCGGACCCACCAGCTATATCTTCGCACGCAAGGAAGTGCCTCCTTATTACGCACAAAAAAAATGAATACCCACCCTGCTAGCTGGGACCCACCATAGTGGGAGGATGACTTGTGGGCCAACTAAGTTGACGGGGACGGAGGGCTTTGTCAACTTAGTCAATATGAACGATTCTAGCTCCAGTGACCGTACGATGTCCATCCAACGGCCGTAGTGCTTCTTCAACCTCTGGTCTTCTTGCTCCAGCCGCCCAAAGCAGTGCCGGTCGTGTCGCATGCTCCTGCCTCCCATGGCCTGTTGTGCTGCCGCGGAGGCCTCACCGCCCCCTACTATTCCCACCACTAGCCAGGCCCTGCGGCGACGGCAGCCTCACACCGCAGCCGAACCAGTGAACCCTCGTACTCCTCTCCGCACGGGCTTCCACTGCCACATATTTCCCAGCTCCGCGTCGTCCCCTTACTAGGCCTCGCCGTCGTCCACCGCCGTGGTGCTCTCGGTGCGGCCTGGTCAACGTGGTCAAGGAACGACTTCCATCGGACGTGGACTGTACGTGGAGAGGCTGATAGCTGGGTCCACGGCCGCAGCAAGGAAGTGCCTCCTTATTACGCGGAAAATAATGATTCCTCCACCTGACAGCTGGGACCCACCAGACGGGCCACTGTATTTCGCAGAAAAGACATTTCCCCCTGACTGCTGGGACCCACCAGCTTCATCTTCGCACGCAAGGAAGTGCGTCCGGGCAAAAAAATGATTTTGCCCCCCTGACTGCTGAGACCCACCAGCTACACCTTCGCACGCAAGGAAGTGCGTCCGGGCAAAAAAAACAAAATGATTCGCCCCCCTGACTGCTGGGACCCACCAGCTACATCTTCGCAGGCAAGGAAGTGCCTGACAGTCAGGACCCACCTGGTCGAAGCGTACGTAGCGTTGTCATCCTGGTCACGAACGTGTACGTACATACTGGGCGATGTAGAGGCGCGCACTTGTCGTAGTAGAGGTGCGCACGTGTCGTAGTAGAGGCGCGCATGTAGCATGTACACGTACGTACAACGGCCAGGGTGCAAGAAAGAAAATATGGCCACGTATGTGTACATACTGGCGGGGTCTCGAACGCCTACTCGCGCATACGTACGGCCAGGGCTCGTGTACATGGCTGGGTCGGAACAGAGAAACAGCGTTGTCGTCGTGTTCATGGGGAGGCAACGGAATGCGTCGTGTTCATGGGGAGGCAACGGAATGCGTCGTGTTCATCGGGAGGCAACGGAATGCGTGGGAGCCAACCGGCTGGGTCGGAACAAAATGCGTGGTCGTGTTCATCGGGAGGGCGAGGACAGAACAGGCGATGGAAACAAGGCCTGGCGTACCGCACAACGGAGGAAACGGACCTCCTACGTTCGAAACGGGGTCCTGTTGATCGGGAGGGGTGTGGCGTACCGCAAAACGGAGGAAACAGACCTCCTATGGTCGAAACGGGGTCCTGTTGATCGGGAGGGGTGTGGCGTACTGCAAAACGGAGGAAACAGACCTCCTACGGTCGAAACGGGGGTCCTGTTGATCGGGAGGGGTGTGGCGTACCGCAAAATGGACGAAACGGACTTGTGTTGGAGCGCTACGGTCGAAACGGGGGTCCTGTTCATCGGGAGGGGTCTGGCGTGCCGCAAAACGGGACTCCACGGGATACTGTTCATCTCCACCATCGACCTCCTCCAGCCTCCACGGGCTCCTGTTCATCCAGCCTCCACCACGCACTACTTCACCAGCTACTGTTCAACCACCCCTCCACGGGCACCCCTCCACCGTCTACTGTTCATCCAGCCCTCCACACCACGGGGTCCTGTTCAACCACCCCTCCACGGTCACCCCTCCACCATCTACTGTTCATCCAGGCCTCCACACGACGGGGTCCTGTTCATCTAGAGGCAACGCCACCGCTCACTGTTCATCCAAACCCCCCCAACCCCCCGCAACGCTCACTGTTCATCCAATCGATCGGATTCAGTTAGCAGTAGTAGCGAAGGAATCGCTCGATCGGGTTCAGTTATCAGCCATCGATCGATCGCTCGGGTTCAGTAACACGTAGCCTGCAGTGCAATTGCTCGGGGTTCAGTCAGAGCCCAACGCCTCGCTCGGGTTCAGTTAGAGCCAATGCCTCGCACACATGCTCGTACGTGTATGAGAGAAACGTGCATCGCTCGGCCCCCGACCTCCCACCGTAATCGGGAACTCCCCGAATTTTTCCTCCCCCTCGCTTCTACCACGGTTTTTTCTGTCATGGACGGCCCAAAGAATGTCATGCACCTGCGTCTCCAGCCCGCCTAGGACGAAAAGCCCATTTTCTATCATAGAAGTAGGAGCCCACCACATCTATGATGATACCGGGTTTTGTCACAATTATCGTCATAGAAGTGTCATATGTATGACATAATTTTTTTTCGTTCGGCCCAAAATGTCACGGATGTGTCTTTTTTTTGTAGTGAACCATTCTTTACTTTATATAGTCATATACCTTGTTGAAGGTGTCACGATGTCGTTCTCACCTACATGTTTGCTGCTCTGGGGAAACCCTACGTTTGGGTGATCTTGGATCAAACAACGCCAAT
Organism: Triticum timopheevii; assembly: GCA_963921465.1. Classification (NCBI taxonomy): domain Eukaryota; kingdom Viridiplantae; phylum Streptophyta; class Magnoliopsida; order Poales; family Poaceae; genus Triticum; species Triticum timopheevii. Next base: position 376,440,791 of record OY997268.1, on the reverse strand, counting down.
GATGTCGTTTTCTCCCTTGGGAGCATCATTTTGGAGTTCCATTCGCTATGGGGGCCAATGGATGGTGGCAGGTTCGTGATGCGGCGGACATTTTCATGTCTCGGCGGTGCCTTGTTTTGGGAAGCGGAGGCATTGAGGCGGGCAACGGCAAACCTTCATTGAGACACCGCATTACGATTATGGCGTGTGGCAATTTGCCGGTGATAATCGCGAACTTGGCAGGATAGTGACAACTCGTGTGTATTGTCTAGGGTGCCCATATTTACCACTGACAAACACTACAGACGGAAGTGTGGGATTATCGGATTATCTACAAGGTGGGATTTCGATGGTAGCATCATCTCTCGCCATGTGATCAATGGCTTTGTGGCTGGCTATTTGCTTGGTGTGTGCATGGTTTATAGCTCGATCGCGTTGATATCATGTTTGGACCATTTGCGCTTACACCATTTTCTGTGGCTACAAATGCTCGACGAGGACCAATGCTCCTCCTTTTTTTTATTCGCATAGGCATAGAGATGGTATTCTATGGATTTGCTATTAGCGGGCATGGTCCTTTGTGTGTGTGTGTGGTCATGTTGACTGTGTGCATCCTAACTATGCAGAGGCCAGATACATACTCACGGTGTTTTGTATTCCCTTGATGCCTCATTATGAGTTAATAAAAACACCCTTTTTGGGACAATATAGTTTTTCTAACTAAATCGGTACCTAGAGCTTTTAAACAATTAAAGAAATAACTATAGCCCCTCCAATGCGAGAACAATGATCGGAAACTAAGAGCAACTCTTGCCCCATCCCTAGAAAATTCTTAATTCCTAAATAATTGTGATCATTTGGGGTTTGATCTATCTAACACAATTTCAAAATCCCTATGATGACGGGTCCCCCGGGGTAAGCCCATGATAAGGATTTAATGCGGAGCATCCTATGGTCATCCGCATGGACCTACCATCTTCTCACAAAGTGCCAAGAGGACATATGACACGAGCACGAGATAGAGCTCTCGAGACCGAGGTGACCTCCTTCCTTAGTGATATCACATATGATCCACTCGAGACATGGCTACTACCTAAGTCCTAGATGTTGTGCATGATTAGGTATCAAGAGGACCCTCCCGAAGATGCACGTGAAGACGGACAAGTCCCCAAGTTCACGGACGAAGAGAACCAACGGAAGGAGTCAAGAATAGCTTCCAGGCCCCGGACATCCGGCCATGACCCCGGACATCCAGCCCCTGAAGCATCACCCCCAATAGCCGCCCAACCACCAAGTGCCTACAGGCCCCGGACATCCGGCCCGATACCCGGAAATCCAGCACCCTCTATCCATAGAGCACCGAGACCAGCCCTCCAGCCCGGACATCCGGAACCCGCCTATCCAGAGAGCATCAAGGCCAGCCCCGACCGCCCGAACATCTGGCACCTCGTGAAGGCCCGGACATCCGGCCCGACGCCCAGACATGCGGCCTCCCCTGTCTGCGCACAGTGTAAGGGCCCGAGGGCCATGTACCCTTTCGCCCACCTAGACTATATATACTCCTCATCCTTCCTCTTTCTAGGGTTAGTGTTGTGATAGCTCATATGTGAGATAGAGCGTCGCTCATCCATCCGGATCTACTCCACCGAGAGAGACCAACACCTCTTCGGAGAAGATCCACTTGGATTCAAGACCCCTAATGGGAAGACCTCAAGACCTCCTCATGGAGAAGAACCGGTTACCTATGTAACGTCCTTTGTTGGATTCGGATCATGTATCTCTTTGTGTTTCGAGGATCTAGCATATGTGTGACCTAATCTTGCTGGTTTGAGTGTGTCTCTTGTGTTTTCCCTTGTGATTTCCCCTCATGTTCTTCGTGTTCATCGCGGGATCTGCCCCTTTCATGAAAGATCGGCCATCTAGGGTTCCACCGTACATCATCTTGGTATCATGAGCCACGTTGATCACGATTTCGGAGCCTCCCCTCTTCGTTCTCTAGCCTTGTTTTGCTGATTTTGTCCCTAATTCGAAAATTCCCCACAAAAATAGCCTCCCAATTTTTTTTGTGATTTGTTGGTGTGATGAAGATTTGTTGGATTTGATCCACGGATTTCGTGCATTGCACGTAGATCTAGCTTTCCCCCATCTTTTCCCCAATTTCCATCCATAAAATCTCCCGAATTTTGCCCTGAATTTGCCTTCACGCGAAGTTCATCGAGTTCGTCCACGGATCCAGGCCAGGACATCCAGCCTGACCCCGGGACATCAGGCCCACAAGCCCGGACATCCGGCCCCTGACAGCATCACTTCCATCCACCGCTTCGTTTTCCGCCTAACTTTCGCCAAATTTTGATCTGGTTCCCTCTTACTCTGCCGCATACCACCATCCCTTCTGTGTAGCACCACCGCTTTCCGCAAACACTACCACCGCTTATCCACTACCAATTCTAACAATTTTGACATATTTTGCTTTGAGAATATTGTGTTTCGGCTCTTTAGGTACGGTTCAACATCAACATCACCGCTGCTCATCTTCGCCATGGACTCGTCATCAACAACGACCACTCCTCATCTTGATATCGTGATATCCCATCATTTTACATTCTTTTCATTGCATTGATAACCACCGTACCCCAATTTTGCGTATCTTACCCATCGAAACTAGCCTTTGAGTATTGCCGGCAAAATCACTTGTGCACATTAGTGATCATACTTCCCATAGCATACATACCATATCATAGTGGTGCATATCTTGGTATCATCTCTTGTGTTACAAGGTTGTCATCGCATATACACAATTGCTATCTTGGTTCGTGAAGTTTTGCATGAGAAAAGATCTCAAAAGACAAAGAGCCAAACAAGCTTTTAAGAAAATGGGAAAGATAAACAAAGAGCTTATAAGCAAGAACCGTAGCATCATACTACATTAAGATTGTCATACTCGATCATCTTGGATCATACCATCAGAAAACCATAAATATAGCATACTTGGGATAGAAGTCATTGCATTTTTTCTTAGTAGGTTGTGCACAAGTTTTGTATCCGCCTATTGTGCAATTGTGCTAGCATCTCTCTAGTATTGTGCAACAAAGTATTTTCATGGATTCCACATTTTTGCTCATTCGTTGGTTGCACGACCCCACTTATCTATTTGCGTGTGTGTTTCCGTGTACCATATCTTGCTATTGGTCTACTTGTTGCATTTGGAAATTTGTGGATCTTTTCCAACATTATGGAGGCTCACTAACGATTGCATCAAATTTTGTGCCACCATCCTAACCAAGCTCCACTATAAGCTTTATTTGTTTAGGTGTGAGAAACCGACAAGAATTGGTACCAATTGTGCTATTTCCTTGTTACACATTTGAGTGATCATTGATCCATCTTGAACATCGGTCAAGGTACATTTGTGAAAGGATCGAGAAGAGGTGTCTAGAGGAAGGGTGATTAGACCCTCAACAAACAAAGTTGGCAGTTTTTAAGTTTTTAAAGTTGAGGTAATAGACTAGCACAATTTTAAGCAAACACAATACATATCAAGCAAGCATGCAAATAGTATATGGGCAGCGGAAAGTAAAGCATGCAACTTGCAAGAAAGTAAATGGATGGGATTGGAGTGTGCAAACGTAATTGGAGACACAGATGTTTTTGGCGTCATTCTGATAGGTGGTGCTATCGTACATCCACGTTGATGGAGACTTCAAACCACGAAGGGTAATGGTTGCGCGAGTCCACGGAGGGATCCACCCACGAAGGGTCCATGAAGAAGCAACCTTGTCTATCCCACCATGGCCATTGCCCATGAAGGACTTGCCTCACTAGGGTAGATCTTCATGAAGTAGGCGATCTCCTTGCCCTTACAAACTCCTTGGTTCAACTCCACAATCTTGTCGAAGGCTCCCAAGTGACACCAAACCAATCTAGGAGACACCACTCTCCAAAAGGTAATAGATGGTGTGTTGATGATGAACTCCTTGCTCTTGTGCTTCAAATGATAGTCTCCCCAACACTCAACTCACTCTCATAGGATTGGATTTGGTGGAAAGATGATTTGAGTGGAAAGCAACTTGGGGAAGGCTAGAGATGAAGATTCATATGGTTGGATTGGAATATCTTGGTCTCAACACATGAGTAGGTGGCTCTCTGTCAGAAAATGAGTAGTGGAAGTGTAGGCATGTTCTGATGGCTTTCCTCACGAATGAGGAGAGGGTGGAGGGGTATATATAGCCTCCACACAAAATCTAACTGTTACACACAATATACCTCAGTGGGACCGAATCATGAAATCGGTCGGACCGATCTAGTACATAATGTGACCGTTAGGCAATTTCGGTGGGACCGACATGTCAACTCGGTGGGACCGATATCATTAGGGTTAGGGCATAACGTAATCTCGGTTTGATCGATTACACAAACTCGGTGGAACCGACTTTGGTAATAAGCTAACCAGAGAGTTGGTTAGGCAAACTCGGTGGGACCGATTCGCTCGTCTCGGTGGGACCGAAGAGTTACGAAAAGGAAACAAAGAGTTTGCATTGCAGACTCAGTTGGACCAATTGCTCATCTCGGTTAGACTGAAACTCTACGAAGGGAAACAGAGAGTTTGCAACCCCATCTCAGTGAGACCGAGATCCCCATCGGTGAGACCGAAGTGACTAGGGTTTCTGGCAGTGGTTATGTCAAGTGAACTCGGTGGCGCCGGATAGATCAAATCGGCGGGGCCGAGTTTGACTTTTGGTTTGGGAAATATGTGGTATGAGAAATTGGTCGAGGGCTTTGGAGCATATCACTAAGCATTTTGAGCAAGCAAGCCATTAAGCAACACCTCATCCCCTTTTAATAGTATTGGCTTTCCTATAGACTCAATGTGATCTTGGATCACTTAAACAGAAAATGTAGAGTCCTGAGCTTTGAGCTTGAGCCAATCCTTTGTCCTTAGCATCTTGAAGGGGTTCCACATCCTCTTGTCCATGCCACTCCATCTGTTGAACTTGTCTGAAATATACTAGATGAAAACATTAGTCCAACAAGAGATACGTTGACATTAATTACCAAAACCACCCAGGGAGCACTTGTGCTTTCAATTTGGTATAAGTTCTTCTCTTTCTCCCACTCACAAATTTGCTTGGAATGATGGATAGGCCAAGTTCTTCTACCAACCCACTCTTCCTTGAGCAAGACGATGAGCCGAACAACTACGTCACCAAACTCCATCTATTTGGCACACAACGAGCTTTGCATCCAGAGCAACAAGCAATGAGCGACCACATCGACCATCTTGCCACCGACTTGTGACTATCCGAGCAACGCACAAGAGACTACTTCGAAAACAAGCTTGACAAACACAAACAAGAAAATGATGCAAGAATGGACGAGATTCGTGCCTTGTTGGTCAACCGCTCTTCTACCACTTCATCCTACACAAGACGGAGCCGCTCGAGTCGACACTCCGACGACACCATCTCCAGCTCCAGTACTCCGACATTGAACACTCTTCGTCATGTCACGCGTCAAGATTGTCAAGCAAACCAAAATCCTCTACAAGACAACGACCCTCAATAGCAAGCTCACATGCAAGAATATCAGCACCGTCAAAACCAAGCTACTTTCGTTCAAGCACAAGAACGACAACGTCAATGCCAACAACATGAGGAAGAGCGTGTGCGACAACACCAAGATGCACAAGATGCCGAGGCACAACTCCTAGAACAACAACTACGTGAAGCTCAAGCACTTGAGGCGCAACGTGCCCTCCGATATTCAAGTCGAGCCGTAGCCACGTGCAACCGACAAGCTCGTGAGCAACAAGAAGCGTTTCATGATGAAGTACAAGAACGAATATATCAAGCTCACGTGCATCACCAAGCACGACAAGAACATCAAGTTCACCAAGAGCAAGACGATAATGGAAATCTTCCAAGACAAGAGCAAGTTGAGGGACAATCCTCCTCGTCAAGGATGTCATCATCCCCGACCCCAACACAATGAAGAGCAACACTACGGCAAGCTAAAGTTCACCATGCCCAAGTTTTTCGTAAGCAATGATCCCGAATAGTACCTTTCATGGGCATTGAAGGTTGACAAAATCTTACGCTTTCACAACTATGAGGAAGAGAAGAAGATCGCGATGGCATCCCTTGAGTTCCAAGACTACATCCTCATTTGGTGGGAACAAGTCACTGAGCGCCGAGCGGCAAGAGGTGAACCACCCATCACAACTTGGGCGCAAATGAAGGATGTCATGAGAGCATGTTTCATACCAACCTACTACAACCGCGACCTCTTCAAGAAACTCCAACTCCTGAAGCAAGGAACCAAGACAGTTTAACAATATTACAAGGAAATGGAGATTGCCATGATACGAGCCAATGTCATGGAAGATGATGAGCAAACTATGGCACGTTTCTTGAACGGACTCAATCATCCTATCAAGAAGATCGCTGACTTCCAACCATACTTGAACCTCATCGAGCTAGTGCATCAAGCTACCAAAGCGGAACGTCAAGTGCAAGATGACTTCAAGTATGCCAAGTTCTCATCCAAGTCCTATGGCTTCTCCAACAACCAAGCTTCAACGACTTCAACACCTTCTACCTCAACCAAGCCATCTACAAGAAATGGCGACAAGTCAAGTCACAAGAAAACTTTGACAAACTCAACTCGTCCTCCTACAACAAGCAATTTCAAGCCAAGAGTTTCATCATCATCTACTCCAACCGATGAGACCATCAAGACAAGTTCCTCCAAATGCTTCACATGTGGCGGCCGAGGCCACTAGTCCTTTGAATGTACCAACAAGCGCACCATGATCCTCAACAACGACGGAACCTATGACTCCATGAGTGAAGAGGAAATGGAAGCCCTTGAGCAAGTGGCCATGCACCGGCAATTGAACGAAGATGAAGATAATCAAGTCTTTTGTGATGAAGATTCGAGCCCCGCTCTCATTGTATCCAAGGTCTTGGCTCTTCAACACCAACAAGACAAAGACCAAAGATGCCATATCTTCCACACCAAGGCCGGTATCAATGGAAGGTCCATCAAGGTAATCATCGATGGAGGGAGTTGCCATAACTTGGCAAGTAAAGAACTATGCTCCAAGCTCCAATTGGTCAAGATGAAGCACCCGCACCCCTACAACGTTCAATGGCTAAGCGACTACGACACTATCCAAGTCGAGCATATGGTACAAGTTTCCTTCAAGATCGGAGCATACGAAGAAACTTTGGAGTGTGATGTCATTCCGATGTCCGTTCGCCACCTCCTTCTTGGACGGCCATGGCAATTCGACCGAGGCGTCATCCACAATGGGCGTGCAAACCACTATAGCTTCAAGATGAAAGGAAAGGATTACGTGCTACGACCTATGTCTCCAAGTCAAGTGATCGCCGACAAGCAAGCCACCCATCATGGAGAGAATAGTGAGAGAGCGAACCACCTCAAAGAGAGTGAGTGCCACAAGCCAAAATTGAGTGCCTCCACGATGAGCGACAAGACAAACTTAGTCCTATTTGCCACCAAATGTGAGATGAGAGAAGTGTGTGAGAACCCATCAAGTGTCATGCACTATGTCCTTTTGTGCAAGGATGATGCACCAAAAGCTAAAACCTCTCACAATCTACCTCTAGCGTTATCTTCCCTATTGCAGGAATTCCAAGACATTTTCCACGATGAGCTACCTCCGGGACTACCCCCACTTTGAGGCATCGAACACTGAATCGACCTCATCCCCGGAGCACCACTTCCTAACAAGGCTCCCCACCGTGTCAACCCCGAGGAAACTAAGGAGATCCAACGGCAAGTACAACAACTCATCGACAACGGCCAGGTACAAGAAAGTTTGAGCCCTCGTGCCGTCCCGGTAATCCTTGTTCCCATGAAAGATGGTACATATCGCATGTGTTCCGATTGTCGCCCTATCAATGCTATTACCGTCTGTTATCATTACCCCATTCCACGCCTAGATGATATGCTAGATGAGCTTACCGGAGCCACCATTTTCTCTAAAATTGACCTTAAAAGTGGATACTATCAAATACGCATCCAAGAAGGCGATAACCCAAAAGTATAGGGGATCGCAACAGTTTTCGAGGGTAGAGTATTCAACCCAAATTTATTGATTCGACACAAGGGGAGCCAAAGAATATTCTAAAGTATTAGTAGTTGAGTTGTCAATTCAACCACACCTAGAAAACTTAATATCTGCAGCAAAGTATTTAGTAGCAAAGTAGTATGGAAGTAACGGTAACAGTGACAAAAGTAACAGTAGCAGTTTTGTAGTAATTGTAACAGTGGCAACGGTAGGTAACTAAGCAAAGATCAATATGTGAAAAGCTCGTAGGCATTGGATCAGTGATGGATAATTATGTCGGATGCGATTCCTCATGCAATAGTTATAACATAGAGTGACACAGAACTAGCTCCAGTTCATCAATGTAACGTAGGCATGTATTCCGAATATAGTCATACGTGCTTATGGAAAAGAACTTGCATGACATCTTTTGTCCTACCCTCCCGTGGCAGCGGGGTCCTATTGGAAACTAAGGGATATTAAGGCCTCCTTTTAATAGAGTACCGGACCAAAGCATTAACACTTAGTGAATACATGAACTCCTCAAACTACGGTCATCACCTAGAGTGGTCCCGATTATTGTCACTTCGGGGTTACCGGATCATAACACATAGTAGGTGACTATTGACTTGCAGAATAGGATCAAGAACTCACATATATTCATGAAACCATAATAGGTTCAGATCTGAAATCATGGCACTCGGGCCCTAGTGACAAGCATTAAGCATAGCAAAGTCATAGCAACATCAATCTCGGAACATAATGGATACTAGGGATCAAAACCTAACAAAACTAACTCGATTACATGGTAAATCTCATCCAACCCATCACTGTCCAGCAAGCCTACGATGGAATTACTCACGCACGGCAGTGAGCATCATGAAATTGGTGATGGAGGAAGGTTGATGATGACGATGGCGACGGATTCCCCTCTTTGGAGCCCCGAACGGACTCCAAATCAGCCCTCCCAAGAGAGATTAGGGCTTGGCGGCGGCTCCATATCGTAAAATGCGATGAATCTTTCTCTCTAATTTTTTTCTCCCCGAACGTGAATATATAGAGTTGGAGTTGAGGTCGGTGGAGCCTCAGGGGGGCCACGAGGCAGGGGGCGCGCCCCAGGGGGGTGGGTGCGCCCCCACCCTCGTGGACAGGGTGTGGGACCCCTGGTCTTGATTATTTCACCAATAGTTTTTATATATTCCAAAAATATTCTCCGTGAAGTTTCAGGTCATTCTGGGAACTTTATTTCTGCACAAAAATAACACCATGGCAATTCTGCTGAAAACAGCTTCAGTCTGGGTTAGTTCCATACAAATCATGCCTGTTAGAGTCCGAAACAAGGGCAAAAGTGTTTGGAAAAGTAGATACGATGGAGACGTATCAACTCCTCCAAGCTTAAACCTTTGCTTGTCCTCAAGCAATTCAGTTGACAAACTAAAAGTGATAAGAAAAACTTTTACAAACTCTGTTTGCTCTTGTTGTTGTAAATATGTAATGCCAGCATTCAAGTTTTCAGCAAAGATTATGAACTAACCATATTCACAATAACACTTAGGTCTCATGTTTACTCATATCAATGGCATAATCAACTAGCGAGCAATAATAATAAATCTCGGATGACAACACTTTCTCAAAACAATCATAATATGATATAACAAGATGGTATCTCGCTAGCCCTTTCTGAGACCGCAAAACATAAATGTAGAGCACCTTTGAAGATCAAGGACTGACTAAACATTGTAATTCATGGTAAAAGAGATCTAGTCACAGTCATACTCAATGTAAACTAATAGTAATGCATGCAAATGACAACAGTGCTCTCCAACTGGTGCTTTTCAATAAGAGGGTGATGACTCAACATAAAAGTAAATAGATAGGCCCTTCTTAGAGGGAAGCAGGGATTTGTAGAGGTGCCAGAGCTCGATTTTGAAATACAGATAAATAATATTTTGAGCGGCATACTTTCATTGTCAACATAACAACCGAGAGATCTCGATATCTTCCATGCTATACACATTATAGGCAGTTCCCAAACAGAAAGGTAAAGTTTATACTCCCCCACTACCAACAAGCATCAATCCATGGCTTGCCCGAAACAACGGGTGCCTCCAACTAACAACAGTCCCGGGGGAGTTTTTTTTTCAATTATTTTGATTTGAGCATGGGACTGGGCATCCCGGTAACCGGCCATTTTCTCGTGAGTGAGGAGCAGAGTCCACTCCTCGTGAGAATAACCTACCTAGCATGGAAGATATAGAAAGCCCTAGTAGATACATGAGCTATTCGAGCATAGAAAACAGAATTTCATTTGAAGGTTTAGAGTTTGGCAAATACAAATTTACTTGGAATAGCAGGTAGATACCGCATATAGGAAGGTATGGTGGACTCATATGGAATAACTTCGGGGTTTATGGAAGTGGATGCACAAGCAGTATTACCGCTTAGTACAAGTGAAGGCCAGTGAAAGCACAAGTGCTCCCTGGGTGATTTTGGTAATTAATGTCAACATATCTCTTGTTGGACTAACACCTTTACCTAGTATGTTTCAGACAAGTTCAACAATGGAGTGGCATGGACTAAAGGATGTGTAACCTCTTCAAGATGCTAAGAATAAAGGATTGGCTCAAGCTCGAAGATCAAGACTCTACATTTTATATTTTAGTTATCTGATACGTCTCCAACGTATCTATAATTTTTGATTGCTCCATGCTACTTTATCTACTATTCTAGGAAATATTGGGCTTTATTATCCACTTTTATATTATTTTTGGGACTAACCTATTAACCGGAGGCCCAGCCCAGATTTGCTATTTTATGCCTATTTTAGTGTTTCGGGGAAAAGGAATATCAGACGGAGTCAAAACGGAACGAAATCAACTGGAGAAGTTATTTTTGGAAGGAAACCCACCTGATGGACTTGGACTCCAGGTCAGAAGATACGGGAGGTGCTCACGAGGGTGGGGGGCACGCCCACCCCCCTGGGCGCGCCCCCTACCTCGTGGGGCCCCGTAGCTCCACCGACGTACCCCCTACACCCATATATATCTATGTACCCTAAAACTTCCAGAACAGAAGATAGATCGGGAGTTCCGCCGCCGCAAGCCTCTGTAGCCACCAAAAACCAATCGGGACCCTGTTCCGGCACCCTGCCGGAGGGGGATCCCATCACCGGAGGCCATCTTCATCATCTCGACGCTATCCATGACGAGGAGGGAGTAGTTCACCCTCGGGGCTGAGGGTATGTACCAGTAGCTATGTGTTTGATCTCTCTCTCGTGTTCTCTCTCGTGTTTCTCTGTGGCATGATCTTGATGTGGCCTGAGCTTTGTTATTGTAGTTGGATCTTATGATGTTTCTCCCCCTCTACTCTCTTGTGATTAATTGAGTTTCCCCTTTGAAGTTTTCTTATCGGATTGAGTCTTTATGAGAACACTTGATGTATGTCTTGCCGTGATTATATGTGGTGACAATGGGATATCATGTGCCACTTGATGTATGTTTTGGTGATCAACTTGCGGGTTTCGTGACACTTGGGAACCTATGCATAGGGGTTGGCACACGTTCTTGACTGTCCGGTAGAAACTTTGGGGCACTCTTTGAAGTACTTTTATGTTGGTTGGATGAATCTGAGATTTTGTGATGCATATCATATAATCATGCCCACGGATACTTGAGGTGACAATGGAGTATCTAGGTGACATTAGGGTTTTGGTTGATTTGTATCTTAAGGTGTTATTCTAGTACGAACTCTTTTATAGATCGATCCGAAAGAATAGCTTTGTGGTGGTTTCGTACCCGACAATAATCTCTACGTTTGTTCTCCACTATTAGTGGCTTTGGAGTGACTCTTTGTTGCATGTTGAGGGCTTGTCATATGTTCTATCTATGTTATTATTGTTGAGAGAACTTACACTAGTGAAAGTATGAACCCTAGGCCTTGTTTCCTACCATTGCAATACCGTTTACGCTCACTTTTATCGCTTGCTACCTTGCTGTTTTTATTATTTCAGATTACAAAAACCTATATCTACTATCAATTTTTGTACTTGTATCACCATCTCTTCGCCGAACTAGTGCACCTATACAATTTACCATTGTATTGGGTGTGTTGGGGACACAAGAGACTCTTTGTTATTTGGTTGCAGGGTTGTTTGAGGGAGACCATCTTCATCCTACGCCTCCTACGGATTGATAAACCTTAGGTCATCCACTTGAGGTAAATTTGCTACTGTCCTACAAACCTGTGCACTTGTAGGCCCAACAACGTCTACAAGAAGAAGGATGTGTAGTAGACATCAAGCTCTTTTCTGGCGCCGTTGCCGGGGAGGCTAGGTAAGTGAAGGTATATCTTTAGATCTTGTAATCGAATCTTTTTGTTTCTTGTTTTAGCACTAGTTTATTTTATAAAAGAAAACTACAAAAAAAATGGAGTTGAGTTTGTCTCATACGCTTCACCTTTTTAATATCTTTCATGAGTATGATGGAAAGGAAAATTGTGCTCAAGTGCTAGAAGAAGAAATCTATAGAATGTTTTTATTTGATGAGCATGATTGCAATGTTGTTAGTATGAATTCCTTGAATATCCATGATGCTAGTGATATGCAAAGCCACAAGCTTGGGGAAGCTATGTTTGATGGAGATGATATTTTTTGTCCCCCAAGCTTTGATGAGCAAATTTACTATGATTAAAGCATGCCTCCTATATATGATGATTATTGTGATGATACGTATGCTTTAAAGAAAAAGTTTGCTTATGTGGAGAGTAGTAAATTTTCTATGCTTGTAGATCATGAAAAGAATGTTTCAGGTGCTGGTTATATTGTTGAATTTATTCATGATGCTACTGAAAATTATTATGAGGGAGGAACATATGCTTGTAGGAGTTGCAATAATGTCAAGTTCCCTCTCTATGTGCTTAAATTCTTGAAGATATGCTTGTGTTACCTTCCTATGCTAGTTGATTATTGTTCTCATAAGTTGTTTGCTCACAAAATCCCTATGCATAGGAAGTGGGTTATACTTAAATGTGCTAGTCATATGCTTCATGATGCTCCCGTTATGTTTCAATTCTTATCTTTTATGTGAGCATCATTTTCATCATCATGCCTAGCTAGAAAGGCATTAAAGAAAAGCGCTTCTTGGGAGACAACCCAATATTTACCCTTACTGTTTTTGTGTGTCCACATGATTATGCTACTGTAGTAACCATGTTTTATAGCTTTTGTTTCAATAAAGTGCCAAGTAGAACCTTTGGGAAGACTTGGGTGAAGTTTATGTGATCTTGCTGTGAAAAACAGAAACTTTAGCACTCACGAGAATACCTGCCATTTTTTACTGCAGAGTGCTTTTAGGTTGATTCTTTTTGCAGATGATTAATAGACAAATTTCTCAGGTCCATCAATTTATTTCATAATTTTTGGGGATCCAGAAGTATACGTTTTATACAGATTACTACAGACTGTTCTGTTTTTGACAGATTCTGTTTTCTATGTGTTGTTTGCTTATTTTGATGAATCTATGAGTAGTATCCGAGGGTATGAACCATAGATAAGTTGGAATACAGTAGATATTACACCAATATGAATTTATAAAGAGTTCATTACAGTACCTAAGTGGTAGTTTTATTTTCTTATACTAACGGAGCTTACGAGTTTTGTTTTGAGTTTTGTATGGTTGAAGTTTTCAAGTTTTGGGTAACGATTCGATGGACAATGGAATAAGGAGTGGAAAGAGCCTAATATTGGGGATTACCAAGGCACCCTAAGGTAATATTAAAGGACAACCAAGCAACTAAGCTTGGGGATGCCCCGGAAGGCATCCCCTCTTTCATCTTCGTTCATCCGTAACTTTGCTTGGAGCTATATTTTTATTCACCACATGATATGTGTTTTGCTTGGAGCGTCATTTTCTATTGTTAGTCTTTGCTTGCTGTTAATTAGATTGATGTTTTGCATCTTTAGTTTCAATAAAAAAAGTCAAGGATAGCCTTTGCCATGTTTATTTTGCAAGTTTGCATGTTGCTGTTTGAAAATAGAAAGTTTACCGCTGTTGCAAAAATTCCCTAGAAAAGTCAGAGCATGGTCTAACGTTGAATCTAATTGAATATTGAGCTCTGATAAATTTATTACAGTGGGAATTTTAGTTCATAATTTTTGGAGTCAGGGAAGTATTGATACTCCTGCATTCTTTACAGACTGTACTGTTTTGGCAGATTGCTGTTATGTTTGCATTGTTTGCATATGTTTGCTTGTTTAATGATTCTATTTGAGGATAGGAGTATTAAATATACAGAGGAATTTAGTATGCAATGTTGAATAATAATTTAAGTGATTTTCTACAGTATAATATGATAAGGTTTTGCATTGGTTTATACTAACCTATCTCACGAGTTCTTGTTGAGTTTGTTGTGGATGAAGCTTTTGATAAAAAGAGAAACCATGATATGAGAGGAATTAAGGAGACACAAAATCTCAAGCTTGGGGATGCCCAAGGCACCCCAAGATAATATTTCAAGAAATCTCAAGCATCTAAGCTTTGGGATGCCTCGGTAGGCATCCCACCTTTCTTCTTCAACCACTATCGGTTAGTATCGGTTGAGCCTAAGTTTTTGCTTCTTCACATGAGTTGTGCTATCATTGCAATGTAGTTTTCTTTAGCTTTGCCTTCTGTTTGAATAAGTATCAAGATCTGAAATTCTTTAATGAGAGAGAGCCTTGCACAAATTGGAATTTGCTAGAATACTCTATGTGCTTCACTTATATCTTTTGAGCTTGATAGTTTTTGCTCATAGTACTTCACTTATATCTTTTGAGCGTGATAATTTTTGCTCTAGTACTTCACTTATATCTTTTAGAGCACGGTGGTGGATTTGTTTTAAAGAAACTATTGATCTCTCATGCTTCACTTAGATTATTTTGAGAGTCATTAATAGCATGGTAATTTGCTTAATGTTAATATACTTGGTGTTCAAGATATGTGAAACTTCCTTTTGAGTGAATTGAATACTAAGATAAGTTTGATGCTTGATAATTGTTTTGAGATATGGAGGTGATAATATCAAAGTCGTACTAGTTGGGTGATTATGAATTTGAGAAATGCTTGTGTTGAAGTTTGCAAGTCCCGTAGCATGCACGTATGGTTAAAGTTGTGTAACAAATTTGAAACATGAAGTGTACCTGGCTTGTGCATCCTTATGAGTGGCGGTCGGGGACGAGCGATGGTCTTTTCCTACCAATCTATCCCCCTAGGAGCATGCGCGTAGTACTTGGTTTTTGATGACCTCTAAATTTTTGCAATAAGTATATGAGTTCTTTTGACTAATGTTGAGTCCACGGATTATACGCACTCTCACCTTTCTGCCATTGCTAGCCTCTTTGGTACCGTGCATTGCCCTTTCTCACCTTGAGAGTTGGTGCAAACTTCGCCGGTGCATCCAAACCCCTGGATACGATACGCTCTATCACCCATAAACCTCCTTATATCTTCCTCAAAACAGCCACCATACCTACCTATTATGGCATTTCCATAGCCATTTCGAGATATATTGCCATGCAACTTCCATCATCATCATCATGACATACATTACTTTTGTCATATTGCCATTGCATGATCATGTAGTTGACATCGTATTTGTGGCAAAGTCACCATGCATTATTTTTATACATGTCACTCTTGATTCATTGCACCATCCCGGTACACTGCCGGAGGCATTCATATAGAGTCATATCTTGTTCTAAGTTTCGAGTTGTAATCCTTGTGTTGTAATCAACAGAAGTGTGATGATCATCATTATTAGAGCATTGCCCAAAAAACAGAAAGGCCAAAAAAAGGCCCAAAAAAAGGAGAAAGGCCAAAAAAAGAAAGGCCCAAAAAAAGAAAATAAAAAAAATATAAATAAAAAAAGGGCAATGCTACTATCTCTTTTTCCACACTTGTGCTTCAAAGTAGCACCTTGTTCTTCATGTAGTGAGTCTCATATATTGTGCTTCAAAGTAGCACCATGCTTTTCATGTAGAGAGTCCCATGTGTTATCACTTTCATATGCTAGTGGGAATTTTTCATTATAGAACTTGGCTTGTATATTCCTACGATGGGCTTCCTCAAACGCCCTAGGTCCTCATGAGCAAGCAAGTTGGATGCACACCCACTAGTTTTCTTTTGTTGAGCATTCATAGCTCTAGTGCATCCGTTGCATGGCAATCCCTACTCCTCATGTTGACATCAATTGATGAGCATCTCCATAGCCCGTTGATTAGCCTCGTCAACGTGAGACTTTCTCCTTTTTTGTCTTCTCCACACAATTCCCATCATCATATTCTATTCCACCCATAGTGCTATATCCATGGCTCACGCTCATGTATTGTGTGAAGGTTGAAAAAGTTTGAGATTATTTAAGTACGAAACAATTGCTTGGCTTGTCATCGGGGGTATAGAAGTTGGGAACATCTTTGTGTGACGAAAATGAAGCATAGCCTAACTATATGATTTTGTAGGGATGAACTTTCTTTTGCCATGTTATTTTGAGAAGACATGATCACTTTGATTAGTATGCTTGAAGTATTATTATTTTTGTGTCAATATGAACTTTTTCTTGAATCTTTCGGATCTGAATATTCATATCACAACTAAGAAGAATTACATTGAAATTATGCCAAAGTATCACTCCGCATCAAAAATTCTTTTTTATCATTTACCTACTCGAGGACGAGCAGGAATTAAGCTTGGGGATGCTTGATACGTCTCCAACGTATCTATAATTTTTGATTGCTCCATGCTACTTTATCTACTGTTTTAGGCAATATTGGGCTTTATTATCCACTTTTATATTATTTTTGGGACTAACCTATTAACCGGAGGCCTAGCCCAGATTTGCTGTTTTATGCCTATTTCAGTGTTTCGAGGAAAAGGAATATCAGACGGAGTCAAAACGGAACGAAATCAACTGGAGAAGTTATTTTTGGAAGGAAACCCACCTGATGGACTTGGACTCCATGTGAGAAGATACGGGAGGTGCTCACGAGGGTGGGGGGCGTGCCCACCCCCCTGGGCGCACCCCCCTACCTCGTGGGGCCCCGTAGCTCCACCGACGTACCCCCTGCACCCATATATACCTACGTACCCTAAAACTTCCAGAACAGAAGATAGATTGGGAGTACCACCGTCGCAAGCCTCTGTAGCCACCAAAAACCAATCAGTACCCTGTTCCGGCACCCTGCCGGAGGGGGATCCCATCACCGGAAGCCATCTTCATCATCCCGGCGCTATCCATGACGAGGAGGGAGTAGTTCACCCTCGGGGCTGAGGGTATGTACCAGTAGCTATGTGTTTGATCTCTCTCTCGTGTTCTCTCTCGTGTTCCTCTATGGCACGATCTTGATGTATCCCGAGCTTTGCTATTGTAGTTGGATCTTATGATGTTTCTCCCCCTCTACTCTCTTGTGATGAATTGAGTTTCCCCTTTGAAGTTTTCTTATTGGATTGAGTCTTTATGAGAACACTTGATGTATGTCTTGCCGTGATTATCTGTGGTGACAATGGGATATCATGTGCCACTTGATGTATGTTTTGGTGATCAACTTGCAGGTTTAGTGACACTTGGGAACCTATGCATAGGGGTTGGCACACGTTCTTGACTCTCCGGTAGAAACTTTGGGGCACTCGTTGAAGTACTTTTATGTTGGTTGGATGAATCTGAGATTTTGTGATGCATATCATATAATCATGCCCACGGATACTTGAGGTGACAATGGAATATCTAGGTGACATTAGGGTTTTGGTTGATTTGTATCTTAAGGTGTTATTCTAGTACGAACTCTTTTATAGATCGATCCGAAAGAATAGCTTTGTGGTGGTTTCGTACCCGACCATAATCTCTACGTTTGTTCTCTGCTATTAGTGGCTTTGGAGTGACTCTTTGTTGCATGTTGAGGGCTTGTCATATGTTCTATCTATGTTATTATTGTTGAGAGAACTTACACTAGTGAAAGTATGAACCCTAGGCCTTGTTTCCTACCATTGCAATACCGTTTACGCTCACTTTTATCGCTCTCTACCTTGCTGTTTTTATTATTTCAGATTACAAAAACCTATATCTACTATCTATTTTGTACTTGTATCACCATCTCTTCGCCGAACTAGTGCACCTATACAATTTACCATTGTATTGGGTGTGTTGGGGACACAAGAGACTCTTTTTTATTTGGTTGCAGGGTTGTTTGAGGGAGACCATCTTCATCCTACGCCTCCTACGGATTGATAAACCTTAGGTCATCCACTTGAGGGAAATTTGCTACTGTCCTACAAACCTGTGCACTTGCAGGCCCAACAACGTCTACAAGAAGAAGGTTGTGTAGTAGACATCATTATCCAAGATCACATGGAGTCTATAGGAAAAAGCCAATACTATCAAGGAGGGATGAGGTGTTGCTTAGTGGCTTGCTTGCTCAAAGTGCTTAGTGATATGCTCCAAAGCCTTCAACTACTTTCTCACATCCACATATGTCCTAAACCCAAAAGTCTAACTCGGCCCCATCGATTCTTTCTATCCGGCGCCACCGAGTTCAGATGTCTTAGCCACTGCAACAAATCCTAGGCAAATCGGTCTCATCGATAGGGATCTCGGTCTCACCGAGATGGGATTGTAATCTCTCTGTGTATGTCCATTACCAAAATCGGTCTCACCGAGTTTGTGCAATCGGTACTACCAAGATTACAATGCAAACTCTCTAGTTAACTTATTACCAAAATCGGTCCTACCGAGTTTGTGTAATCGGTGAAACCGAGTTTGCCTGACCAACTCTTTGGTTAGCTCATTACCAAAATCGGTCTCACTAGTTTGTGTAATAGGTCTCACCGAGATTACGTTAAGCCCTAACCCTAACCATATCGGTCCTACCGAGTTGCATGTCGGTCCCACCGAAAATCCTAATGATCACTAGATTTGCTGAATCGGTCAGACCGAGTTTCTCAAATTGGTCCCGCCGAGTTTGGCAAGTTGTGTGTAACGGTTAGATTTTGTGTGGAGGCTATATATACCCCTCCACCCACTCTTCATTCATGGAGAGAGCCATCAGAACAAATCTACACTTCCAGCATCCATTTTCTGAGAGAGAACCACCTACTCATGTGTTGAGACCAGGATGTTCCATTCCTACCATATGAATCTTGATCTCTAGCCTTCCCCAAGTTGCTTTCCACTCAAATCTTCTTTCCACCAAATCCAAATCCTGTGAGAGAGAGCTGAATGTTGGGGATACTATCATTTGAAGCACAAGAGCAAGGAGTTCATCATCAACACACCATTTGTTACTTCTTGGAGAGTGGTGTCTCCTAGATTGGCTAGGTGTCACTTGGGAGTCTCCGACAAGATTGCGGGGTTCAACCAAGGAGTTTGTAAGGGCAAGGAGATCGCCTACTTCGTGAAGATCTACCGCTAGTGAGGCAAGTCCTTCATGGGCGACGTCCATGGTGGGATAGACAAGGTTGCTTCTTCATGGACCCTTCATGGGTGGAGCCCTCCGTGGACTCGCGCAACCGTTACCCTTCGTGGGTTGAAGTCTCCATCAAAGTGGATGTACGATAGCACCACCTATCGGAACCACAACAAAAACATCCATGTCTCCAATTGCGTTTGAATCCTCCAAACCCTTCCCTTTACATTCTTGCAAGTTGCATGCTTTACTTTCCGCTGCTCATATACTCTTTGCATGCTTGCTTGTTATGTATTGTGAGTGTTAAATTTGTGCCAAAACTCCACTTAAACTTAAAGAAGTTAAAAACTACAACTTTTGGTACTTAGTGTCTAATCACCCCCCCTCTAGACACCTCTTCTCGATACTTTCAATTGGTATCAGAGCTTTGGTCTCCATTGCTTTGGTTTAAACACCATTGGAGGAAGATGGATGAGTCTACAATTGGGAGTCTTAGACATAGAGTGCCTATACTTGATGGAGAATACTTTCATGAGTGGGAAAATGAGATGCTTGTGATTTTCAATCAATATCATTTGAACAAGTACATTGCTAGCCCTTGTGCACCTCATGTTGATCCTATGCATACTACCCTTGATGAGTCAATTGACATGATTCACAATCTTAGAACTGCTAAACTTATCACTAGAGGCTTGTGTAGGACCTTGAAGTATGTCTAGAGGGGGGTGATTAGACTACTTGACCAATTAAAAACTTAACCTTTTCCCAATTTTAGACTTTGGCAGATTTTAGCTATCTTTGGACAAGTCAAGCAATCTTCACACAATTCAAGCAAGCATGCAAAGAGTATATGAGCAGCAGAAATTAAAGCATGCAACTTGCAAGAATGTAAAGGGAAGGGTTTGGAGGATTCAAACGCAATTGGAGACACGGATGTTTTTGTCGTGGTTCCGATAGGTGGTGCTATCGTACATCCACGTTGATGGAGACTTCAACCCACGAAGGGTAACGGTTGTGCGAGTCCACGGAGGGCTCCACCCACGGAGAGTCCACGAAGAAGCAACCTTGTCTATCCCACCATGTCCGTCGCCTACGAAGGACTTGCCTCACTAGCGGTAGATCTTCACGAAGTAGGCGATCTCCTTGCCCTTACAAACTCCTTGGTTCAACTCCACAATCTTGCCAAAGGCTCCCAAGTGACACCTAGCCAATCTAGGAGACACCACTCTCCAAGAAGTAACAAATGGTGCGTTGATGATGAACTCCTTGCTCTTATGCTTCAAATGATAGTCTCCCCAACACTCAACTCTCTCTCATGGGATTTGGATCTGGTGGAAAGAAGATTTGAGTGGATAGCAACTTGGGGAAGGCTAGAGATCAAGATTCATATGGTAGGAATGGAATATCTTGGCCTCAACACATGAGTAGGTGGTTCTCTCTCAGAAATGGTAAGTTGGAAGTGTAGGTTTGTTCTGATGGCTCTCTCCACGAATGAAGAGGAGGTGGAGGGGTATATATAGCCTCCACACAAAATCTAACCGTTACACACAATCTACCAAACTCAGTGGACCGAATCAACAAACTCGGTCGGACCGATTTAGTAAACCTATTGACCGTTAGGATTTTCGGTGGGACCGACATGCAACTCGGTAGGACCGATATGGTTAGGGTTAGGGCATAACATAAACTCGGTGAGAGCGATTACACAAACTTGGTGAGACCGATTTTGGTAATAAGCTAACCAGAGAGTTTGTCAGGTAAACTCGGTGGGACCGATTCGCTCATTTCGGTGAGACCGAAATGTTACGAAAGGGAAATAGGGAGTTTACATTGCAATCTCGGTGGGACCGATCGCTCACTTCGGTTAGACCGAAACATTACGAAGGGAAACAGAGAGATTACAATCCCATCTCGGTGAGACCGAGATCCCTATCGGTAAGACCGATTTGCCTAGGGTTTGTGGCAGTGGCTATGACATTTGAACTCGGTGGCGCCAGATAGGAAGAATCGGTATGGCCGAGTTTGACTTTGGGTTTAGGTTATATGTGGATGTGAGAAAGTAGTTGAGGGTTTTTGGAGCATATCACTAAGGACTTGAAGCAAGAGGCTCATTAAGCAACACCTCATACCTCCTTGATAGTATTGGCTTTTCCTGTAGACTCAATGTGATCTTGGATCACTAAAAAGTAAAATGAAGAGTCTTGAGCTTTTGAGCTTGAGCCAATCCTTTGTCCTTGATATTTTGAGGGATCCACTTTCATCATCCATGCCATGCCATTCATTGAGCTTTCCTGAAATAATAGTCTTGGAATAGCATTAGCTCAATGAGCTATATGTTGTTATGAATTACCAAAACCACCTAGGGATAGTTGCACTTTCAATCTCTCCCTTTTTGGTAATTGATGACAACATATAGATCAAAGCTTCGACAAATGATAATAAGATTGAAAAACATCGTCGCTCTAAGAAGTATGTGATAAGCAAGAACTCCCCCTAAATTTGTGCATAGTTTAATATTTGCTTTGGACTGCAAATGCACAAGGAATTAGGTCATGGGTTACTCTTCCATGTCACATACATCTTGGTGGAGCGCTCAAAATAATAAAGATTTAATACATGCACTCATCACCAAGCAAAGTGAATGATCATATAAGGATGGGTAAGATAATATCATCTAACAAGCATAAGTGTAGCTCAAACAATCAAAAGCAAACAAAGTTTAACCACCAAAGCAAGAGAGAACAAAAAGCAACACACTCTCTCTCAAAGCCTATGATCTATACATTTTTCTCCCCCTTTGGCAACAAGTTACCAAAAAGTTCATAGAAAATGCATAGTGCTAGATCGACTCTCAGGCTTGATCTTTAGGTGGTGGTGTAGAGATGGCTCCTTGGATCAAAGCTTCAGTTGATGTGGATGGAGCTGGAGGAGTTGGTGTTGGAGCTAGTTGCACTGGAGCTGTAGAAGTTGTAGCTGGTGTAGATGAAGTGGCTCTGGTGTCTGTCATAGGCACTGCAGCTGATCTCTGAGCTCTAGGCACTATGGCAAATGCATCAGTGGTTGTCTTGCCCTTCCTCTCATGCATGTCACCCTGTAGCTGCTCCACAACTGAGTGAACCTCAGTTACTTTGACATCTAGATCATAGAATTTTTGTTCCATGATTCTTTCCAGGCTCTCCTGGTTTTGAGTTAGGGTGGCCAACCCCTTCTCAATCCTTAGTGTTGATGCTATCAAGTAACCAAGCTGCTCCTTCTTGTTCTTCAAAAAGTACTCAGATGCCTCCTCTTGAGTTGGCATCTTGGCAGCCTTCTCTCTCTTTGCTTTCTCCTTCTTCTCTTGAGCTTGTACTGATGATGGTTCATTCTCATTCATCACAACTTGATTGTCCTCAAATTCTGGATAGATAGCAAAATGCTCCTTGTCCAGCAAGTATGTTCCTGTGCCCATCTTTGAGTTAATCAACTCCCGAATTTGTGGGGAATATCCACAAATTCTCTTCTGGTCTGCTGCTGTCCTCTTAATGGTCTCAACAATGAGGCTCGTGACCTTGAACTTTTGTGGCACATCAAACAAGTGTAGCAAGTTTATAGCATGCCCTCTGATCATGTTGTGGTCACCTGACTTGGGCAAAAGAGTATGCCTTAGGATCCAGTTGATTGTTGGGAGTCCTGACAGAAGTTAATGAACTGACCCAAACTTATGTGTCTTAACTGCAGCATCTGGGATCTCCTTGTACATATGAGCCATGGTATTGTGATCCATCTTCTTCTTGGCATAGACATCCAAGTCATCCTCACTCTCCTTTGGTGCATTGATCAGATTGGTCCATTCCTCAATGGTTGACTGGTACCTTGTACCTTCAGACATCCAAACTATCCTGCCATCTGGATAGAAGTGTGCTGTGGAGTAGAATTGCATAATGAGCTCATCATTCCACTTTGTGAGCTTCTGCCCAACAAAGTCTGCAACTCCACAAGCAATGAAACTGTCTTGCACTCCAGGATAGTGTTCTTCATTCTCCTTCATGTAGGTCCAGTCGACCCACCTCATATCACACACTATAGGCTTCTTATCCAACAACACTGTCTCATAGAAATCCTGCTGTTCCTTTGTGTGGAACCTGTAATCAACAACAGTCCTTCTCCTGGTAGCATATGGATCTGACAACCTCCACAGTCTAAGTCCTGCATCCTTTCTTAACTTCATGTTCTCAGCCACAGGATGAGCATCATTGTGGTCTGGAATCTTTGGCTTTAGCTTCCTCAGGACTTGTCCTTCATCATCTTCCTCATCAGCAACTTCAGGCACTAGGGCCTTGTTCTTCTCAGCAGCTGGAATACTCCTGGTATTCCTCTTTGGTGCAATCTTAGGCTTGGGGGCAGCTTTGGGTGCTTCCTTGGGCTTTGATGTTGCAGCCCCTGACTTTATAGCATCACCCATCAGCTTTTGTGCCTTGGGTGCTGGTGCAGCAACCTCTTCTTCCTCTTCCTCAAAGTCTCTCCTCATAGAGGGGTTGCCAAGAACCTTGGCAGTAGTGGTTCTGGCTCTCTTCTTCTTCTTATCTTGATCAGCAGCTTCATCCTCTGACTCAATGGTAAACTTCATGGTTTCTCCAGTGGGAGCCTTCTTGGGTTTGGAAGTGGTAATTCTCCTTGCAGGTGCCTCTTTGGGATCTGGCTTTTTAGGTACTTGAATTGATCCTCTGACCTTCAGCATAGGTGTCCTCTTGGCAGGGACCTTCCTATTGAGTCCAGGCTTTGTGTTCTTTGCTGAGCCATACTCCTTTTTGAGCACTACCTTTTTGGAAGTAGCCTCATCTTCTTCTGCCATATAATCCTCATCCTCAGATTCTGAGGTTCTCTTCTTCCTTGTCCTGGTGGCAGCTTTAGGCAAATTTCTTGGGGTGCTCCTGCTGCCATCATCTGAAGTGCTAGAGGGACTAGTGCCCTCACTCATGTGAATCTGCTCTTCTTCCCTGTTCTGACTATCACATTGGTCTGACATGCTGCAAACACTGACTGCTGACCCTGTGAATAGTTATAGATGAGATAGAATGGATGAGCATCACAAAATGCAGAGATTTTTGCAAAAGAATGATTCAAAAACTTAGTTTTAGTTTTCCACAAAAAGCATTTCGGATCAACTGATTTTCAAACTCGGTGATACCGAAGCAGTTTTGGAACCTAAACTAGTGAACTCGGTCAGACTGAGTCACAGTTCGGTGGCACTGAGACTGCTAGGGTTTCACAAAGTTCTAAAATCGGTCACACCGATTAGCAATTCTCGGTCAGACCGAGAGTTACTAGTGCAATGGCGTTAGCCAAATCGGTGGGACCGAGTTTTTCAACCCGGTGGGTCCAAGATGGTTTCGGCGGAAACCTAACCCTAAATTTTCAAATCGCATCTATTCTAAGGATTGTATTGACTGGATAGGAGTGTTTCAATCGTGGCAAGAATCATAATGAACACAATGTGCTAGGAATCGGACGGGGATAGCACTGTGATCGAGTCCATACCCTAGCTTGGCAATGAACTCGCTATGGCGGCAACGGCGGGGTCGAATTCCGTTGACGGCAGCGGTGACCAGCGACAGGAGGCGGCTGGCGACGAAGTCGACAATCCGGAGACCTAGTAGGCAGAGCGATCTAAGCGCGGGCGAAGAGATTCGGAGAAAGTTTTCCAAATTTTGCCCGTGTGATATATATAGCCCAACACTGTCGGTGTGACCGAGTGGAACGACTCGGTGGCACCGAGATGCATAACTGTTGATAGTTACAGCAACTTGGTGAGACCGAAAAGTTCAAATCGGTTGAACCGAGATTGAAAACCTAGATCGACTTAGTGATCTCTTTAGGACCAAAATGGAGGAATCGGTCAGACCGAGAATCACAAAGAAGTTTTGGAAGTTTAAGTCTATGACGAATCGGGGACTCCGAGTGCTCCTCACACAGAGTGGTTCGAATCTGACTTGATCAAATTTTGTGATGTAGCATGAATAGAGTTTGAGACGAGAAAAGCATAGATAGCTAGAGAAGGTTCTTAGGCATTCTTGTCCATCCACTTGGCCAAAGAAAAATCCAATCAATCAAAACAACAAGTGGATGTCCTTGAATGAGTAAAATATGCAACCAACATGCTCACACAATAAAATGGCAAATGAAATATGTGGCAAAGCATGCACAACCCATTCACCAACATGAGCTTGATGTCTTCGTTTGTAGCTCCTTGATGACTTGTCCTTCCTATCTGAATCCTTGCTTCTCCATGAGGGTCTTCGTTCATAATGATCATCTCTACTCCTCCTCTCTCTTGGTGGTGATTCTTCTCTTTTACTTCTTCTTTTTGGAGAATCTTCTCTTCTTTTTTAGGGTGCCGTACACTCATTGGAGTAGTGTCCGGGTCTCCCACAATTGTAACAATTGCGCTCTCGACTAGAAGATCTTTTGTCATTGTAGGACCTTGACTTAGAGCTTCTTTCTTTGCTTCTACTCTTTTAGAATTTGTTGAAGTTCTTCACCATTAAGCTCAATTCTTCATTGAAGGTTTGTTTCTCACTTGATGATGTGGGGGCTTCACATGAGGCTTTGTAAGCACCACTTGACTTGTTGTGAAGTTCCTCCTTATCCTTGAGTGACATCTCATGAGCAACAATTCTTCCAATGACTTTCGTTGGCTTGAGATCTCTGTAATTTGGCATCATTTGGATCAATGTGCACATGGTATCATACTGTCCATCCAATGCTCTTAGGATCTTCTTGATGATGAATCTGTCGGTCATCTCTTCACTCCCTAAGCCGGCAATCTCATTTGTGATAAGAGCAAGCCTAGAGTACATTTCAGCGACACCTTCACCATCCTTCATTTTGAACTTGTCAAGCTGACTTTGAAGCACATCCAACTTGGATTCCTTGATGGAGTCGGTACCTTCATGCATATCAATCAAAGTATCCCAAATTTCCTTTGCATTCTCAAGACGGCTGATTTTGTTGAATTCCTCGGGGCACAAGCCATTGAAGAGGATATCACAAGCTTGAGCGTTGTATTGCAGCATCTTCAATTCATCCGTGCTAGCTTCATGGTTCGGCTCTCTCCCATCAAAGAATTCACCTTGCAAGCCAATACACACAATAGCCCAAACGGCGGGGTTATGTCCGAGAATATGCATTTTCATCTTATGCTTCCAACTAGCAAAATTAGTACCATCAAAGTAAGGACCTCTACGGTGATAATTTCCCTCGCTAGACGCCATACTCTCCTAGGTTGTGAAACCAAGGCTATGACCACCAAAAGCTATGGAAATCAAAGCAAATGGAGACCAAAGCTCTGATACCACTTGTAGGACCTTGAAGTATGTCTAGAGGGGGGTGATTAGACTACTTGACCAATTAAAAACTTAACCTTTTCCCAATTTTAGACTTTGGCAGATTTTAGCTATCTTTGGACAAGTCAAGCAATCTTCACACAATTCAAGCAAGCATGCAAAGAGTATATGAGCAGTGGAAATTAAAGCATGCAAGTTGCAAGAATGTAAAGACAAGGGTTTGTAGGATTCAAATGCAATTGGAGACACGGATGTTTTTGCCGTGGTTCCGATAGGTGGTGCTATCGTACATCCACGTTGATGGAGACTTCAACCCACGAAGGGTAACGGTTGCGCGAGTCCACGGAGGGCTCCACCCACGAAGGGTCCACGAAGAAGCAACCTTGTCTATCCCACCATGGCCGTCGCCCACGAAGGACTTGCCTCACTAGCTGTAGATCTTCACGAAGTAGGCGATCTCCTTGCCCTTACAAACTCCTTGGTTCAACTCCACAATCTTGTCGGAGGCTCCCAAGTGACACCTAGCTAATCTAGGAGACACCACTCTCCAAGAAGTAACAAATGGTGCGTTGATGATGAACTCCTTGCTCTTGGGCTTCAAATGATAGTCTCCCCACCACTCAACTCTCTCTCATGGGATTTGGATCTGGTGGAAAGAAGATTTGAGTGGAAAGCAACTTGGGGAAGGCTAGAGATCAAGATTCATATGGTAGGAATGGAATATCTTGGCCTCAACACATGAGTAGGTGGTTCTCTCTCAGAAATGGTAAGTTGGAAGTGTAGGTTTGTTCTGATGGCTCTCTCCACGAATGAAGAGGAGGTGGAGGGGTATATATAGCCTCCACACAAAATCTAACCGTTACACACAATCTACCAAACTCGGTGGGACCAAATCAACAAACTCGGTCGGACCGATTTAGTAAACCTAGTGACCGTTAGGATTTTCGGTGGGACCGACATGCAACTCGGTAGGACCGATATGGTTAGGGTTAGGGCATAACGTAATCTCGGTGAGACCGATTACACAAACTCGGTGAGACCGATTTTGTTAATCAGCTAGCCAAAGAGTTGGTCAGGTAAACTCGGTGGGACCGATTCGCTCTTTTTGGTGAGACCGAAATGTTACGAAAGGGAAACAGGGAGTTTATATTGCAATCTCAGTGGGACCGATCGCTCACTTCGGTTAGATCGAAACGTTACGAAGGGAAACAGAGAGATTACAATCCCATCTCGGTGAGACCGAGATCCCTATCGGTAAGACCGATTTGCCTAGGGTTTGTGGCAGTGGCTATGACATTTGAACTCGGTGGCGCCGGATAGAAAGAATCGGTATGGCCGAGTTTGACTTTGGGTTTTGGTCATATGTGGATGTGATAAAGTAGTTGAGGGTTTTTGGAGCATATCACTAAGCACTTGAAGCAAGAGGCTCATTAAGCAACACCTCATCCCTCCTTGATAGCATTGGCTTTTCCTATAGACTCAATGTGATCTTGGATCACTAAAAAGTAAAATGAAGAGTCTTGAGCTTTTGAGCTTGAGCCAATCCTTTGTCCTTGATATTTTGAGGGATCCACTTTCATCATCCATGCCATGCGATTCATTGAGCTTTCCTGAAATAATAGTCTTGGAATAGCATTAGCTCAATGAGTTATATGTTGTTATGAATTACCAAAACCACCTAGGGATAGTTGCACTTTCAGCTTGCCTAGAAACTTGATTGGATGCTTGCCTACTCTTAAGTGTGCCTACACCATATGGAAATTTCTTGAGGAACGCTTTCCAAATTATTCCTTGAAAAATAAAGATGAAATTCTCCAAAAGTCTATTGCCTTGAGTAAGATGAATTCGAGTGATCCTATGTTTGGTGATTGTTTGTTTGAGCTTACAAACCTTATGCGTTCCAAAGGAGATGTTGGAATTATTAGTGATATTATTTACGAAGCTATAAAGATTCATAAGCAAGATCGTTGTCAGACTCACTCTAACGAACCACCCTCTCTAGGATTTGATCCACCACATGACGATGTTGAACATGGATAATATGATGAGGATGATTATAGTGACTTCGATCTTGATGATGCAATGAGACACTTTGGTCTTATGGCAAATCTTCGGGGATATATGGCAGGAGGAAAGTAATGAGTTCTTGATAGTGGATGTACCGATCACATGACCGGAGATAAAGACATGTTTCATGAGCTTGCTGAAAACGATGGTCCTCGAAAGTATGTCACCTCCGGTGACAACTCAAAGGGTAAGGTGGTTGGCCTCGGTAAGGTGGCCATATCACATGATAGCTCTATACAAAATGTCATGCTCGTTGAATCTCTTGGCTACAACTTACTTTCAGTATCTAGACTTGCTGATTTCGGTTTCAATGTCCTATTTACTGAAGTAGATTGCCAAGTGTTTCGTAGAGATAATCATAAAATGGTCTTTAGCGGTGTACGTAGAGGTGATCTATACATTGTTGATTTCACTAAAAAGGCTCAACCTAGAACTTGCTTTATTGCTAAATCCTCTAAAGGTTGGTTATGGCATAGATGATTGGGTCATGTTGGTATGCGAAACCTTGACAAGCTTATTAAAGGAAACCATATCCTTGGAGTTAACGATGTCATATTTGATAAGGATAGACTTTGAAGCGCTTGTCAAGCAGGTAAACAGGTTGGAGGAAGGCATCCCGTGAAGAACATCAAGACCACAAGGAGGCCACTCGAGCTACTTCACATGGATCTTTTTGGTCCCAACGCCTACAAAAGTCTTGGTGGAAATTCTTTTGGTCTAGTTATAGTTGATGATTTTTCAAGATTTACGTGGGTGTTCTTTCTCGATGATAAATCGCAGGTTCAGAAGATCTTAAAAAACTTCGCTAGGAAGGCCCAAAATCAATTTGAAGTGAAGATCATGAAGGTTCGCAGCGACAACGGAATGGAGTTCAAGAATGCAAATGTGGATACCTTTCTTGTCGAATAAGGTATTTTACACGAGTTCTCGGCTACGTACACACCTCAACAAAATGGAGTTGTTGAGAGGAAGAACCGGACGCTCATCGAAATGGCGAGAATGATGCTTGATGAGTACAAGACGCCGAAGCACTTTTGGGCGGAAGCAGTTGAGAGAGCTTGTCATGCAACAAATCGCTTGTATCTTCACAAGCTACTCGGCAAGATGGCATACGAGCTTCTCACTTGTAACAAACCCCAAGTTGGATACTTTCGATTATTCGGCTCAAAGTGCTACATTCTTGATAAACATCGTCATTCTAAATTTGCTCCTAAGTCTCACGAAGGATTCCTACTTGGTTATGGCTCAAACTCTCACACATACCGTGTCTACAACAATTTCACCCGAAAGGTTGAAGATACGGTAGATGTGAAGTTTGATGAATCTAACGGCTCGCAAGTAGAGAAATTGCCCATTGATGTAGGAGACAAAGATCCTCGGAAGCAATCCAAGACTTGTCTATTGGCAAGATTCGTCCAACGGAGGTGAAGGAGAGTACCTCGTCCATCCAAGTGGAAGCTTCTACCTCATGACAAGGTGAACCAAGAGTTGATATGGAAGCATCCACAAGTGGGACACACCAAGATGAAGAAAACGAGGAAGCGCACCAAGACGAACGTCAACAACCTCCTTCTCCACCACGACAAGAGAACGGCAACGCCAACAATGAAGAAGGCCAAGAAGAATAACAAGATGAAGAAGAAGTTCAACCAAGACCCAAGAAAAACCTGACACGAGTTCGAGCAAGAATTGCTAAAGACCATCCCGTCGAGCAAATCTACAATGACATTCAAACCGGGAGAATCACTCGCTCTAAAACTCGTCTAGCTAACTTTTGTGAACACTATTCATTTATATCTAGCATTGAACCTATGAAGGTTGAAGAAGCATTGGAAGATCCGGATTGGATAAACGCCATGCATGAAGAGCTACACAACTTTGAGAGAAATCAAGTGTGGACATTGGTTGAGAAGCACGACAACAACAACAACATCATCGGTACCAAATGGGTGTTTTGCAACAAGCAAGATGAAGATGGACAAGTAGTTTGCAACAAAGCACGTCTCGTCGCCCAAGGCTACACACAAGTTGAAGGCTACACACGTCTCGTCGTCCATTCGCATCTTACTTGCCTATGCTAATCACCATGATATCACCTTGTACCAAATGGACATTAAAAGTGCTTTTCTAAATGGTGAAATAGAGGAGGAAGTTTATGTTAAACAACCTCCCGGCTTTGTTAATCCTAAGAAACCTAATCATGTTTACAAACTTCACAATGCTCTTTATGGTCTTAAACAAGCTCCTAGAGCGTGGTATAAATGCTTGACCAAGTTCCTTATTGAAAAAGGCTTTGAAATTGGAAAAATAGATTCTACACTTTTTACTAAAAGGGTCAATGGAGAACTATTTGTATGCCAAATCTATGTTTATGATATTATATTTGGTTCTACTAACCCTCATTTTAGTGAGAAGTTTGGGAAGCTAATGTTGGAAAAGTTTGAGATGTCTATGATGAGTGAACTCAAATTCTTCCTCGGTTTGCAAATTAAGCAAACTAAGGAAGGTACCTTCGTCTCTCAAACAAAGTACACCAAAGACTTATTCAAGAAGTTCAATATGCAAGAATGCAAAGCTATGACTACACCCATGCCTACTAGTGGACATCTTGACTTGACCAAAGATGGTGAACCGGTCGATCAAAAGGTTTATCGCTCTATGATTGGTTCATTGTTATATCTATGTGCTTCACGTCCCGATATCATGCTAAGTTTGTGCATGTGTGCACGATATCAAGCTGCTCCTAAAGAATGTCATCTTAAGGCCGTGAAAAGGATAGTGAGATACTTAATCCATACACCAAATTTTGGCATTTGGTATCCTAAGAGGGCCTCTTTCGATCTTGTTGGCTACTCAGACTCGGACTATGCCGGTGACAAGGTTTATAGAAAGTCCACTTCGGGTACTTGTCAATTTCTTGGTAGATCTCTTGTATCTTGGTCTTCCAAGAAACAAAACTCGGTATCCTTACCACTGCCGAAGCGGAATACATTGCTGCTGGTTCATGTTGTGCTCAATTACTTTGGATGACCCAAACTCTTAAAGATTATGGGATATATGTGAAACATGTTCCATTACTTTGTGACAATGAGAGTTCTATGAAGATTGCTCATAATCCCGTGCAACACTCTCGAACTAAGCATATTGGAGTTCGTCATCATTTCATTCGAGATCATGTTGCTAAGGGTGACATTAATCTTAAGCATGTTCGCACCGAAAAGCAATTAGCGGATATATTCACTAAACTACTTGATGAGAGAGTGTTTTGCAGGTTAAGAGGTGAATTGAACATCATTGATGCTTCAAACTTGGAGTAGGAACTCCATTGGATACATGCAAGACATGAGCTTCTGACTAATCCTTGATATTTCTCTCATGATGAAAATCTTATGTCTTGGATATATTTGCATCTTGCATGTTATCTAACCCATGTAGGTACTTGGATGAATTTAATTCCTTGAGATTGTAACTCACTCACATCTTGAGCAATCTCTACATCACCAAGTCTCTACACCATGGTGGTTGAAGACAAGGAAGCACGGAACCATTCAAACATATCCTTTTGACAAATTCTATGTTGAGTTTCATGATTGTCATTTTGGATACACAAGTGCTCTTCCTTGCAAGAACTAACCCATGTAGGTAGATGAACTCAAATTCGAAGTGGTGCTACCAACTCTTGATGAGATACATCATGCTTGAGCAACCCACACAAGTTCAACTACATGATCAACACCACCACCCAAGGTATGTTATTCCATCTTAGAGAAGCTTTACTCCAAGTCATGAGTCAAAGCAACTTGACAAGATGTGAATACATCAAGATGCTTAAACGAGAAATGGTAACCCCATTTTGAGCTTAAACGATGAGTATGACCTATGATCAAGTGATCTCACTTGACTCCTTAGTCAATATACTCTAACATAGGTGACTTTGTCGCCGACCAATTCTAGATGAAGTTCTCTTGTGTTCTTTTTTGTGCTCTTGCATTTGTCTCATGCATATTTGTTTCCCCTTTCAAAAAAAAACTTCATCTAGATCTCTTCTCTTTTCTATTTGTTCTGCATTCCCTGCATCCAATTCATTGCAAATCCTTCAGTTAATTCCTTGCAAATCCTTGTGAGATCTTACTTGCCTAGTGAGCTGAAGTGACAAGTGTTTTCTCTGCGATGAACTCGGTCTCACCTGTTTGTTGCTTTCGGTCCAACCGAATCCTTTCGGTGCAACCGAAGCATACCACTCGGTGCCACCGATTTCACTACAGGAAAAACATTTTGCCATTTATTCCTGCATTACTCTTGATCCAGCTCCATTCAATGAATCTTGTCCTCTACAAGCATCACATTTTTATCATTGCTTTGTGATGTGATTCAAGGACCAAACCCATTCACGACAAATTCCAGAAGGCCCTTCTTGGAAATTGATGTCAAACGGGGAGAGAGAGATCACATCAAAGCTTATCACTTCAACAGGGAGAGAGAGAAATCTCTAGGGGGAGAGAATACTCAAGGAGAGAGTAATCTTCAAGGATCCCAGATGCTTGGTGTTCAAAGAGAAAGAGGAGAGATGCCACATGTCTTCTTGATGAGAAAGACATGTTCATATGTGCTTATTTCATATGAGCTCTGATTTTTTTTGCGTTTTGCTCTAATTTTTTGTTCCCTATCTTCTCTTAGTATCCCATTCTAGATTCAGGGGGAGCAAGACATCTAAGGGAAATAAACTCTTTAATTTCATTGCACATCTTTACCTTTGGGGACATGTCTATATTCAATGTGCTACTTAGTACTCACTCTGAACATGTCATCCCAGTCTTGGTACTCTTGTGGTTTCTTTCTGTTTGCTCTGGCTAGTAAGTGCATCTGTGTTATCTAACCTTATTTTCACAGGTTCATTCCACCCTAAGCCAACTCAAGACCACAAGGTAAGTATATGCATCACAATCATGTGTATGAGAAATTCTTGCTGATGTACATATTGTTTGCAAGGACTCATGAGCATGAAGGTACATTTCCCATATTCACATCTTTTGCTCTGATGCATATGGCCAAGATACATGTAACACATTTCCTACTCTGTCATGCTTATGCATTCACTTGCTCCTATATTCCACATTCACATGATTGCATACATGTAGTGGGAGCCTATGCTTGTTACATGTCTTTCCAAAGCTTTACTTGCTATTCTCTATATCTTTATCCAAAGATTTGATGTATGTTGTCATCAATTACCAAAAAGGGGGAGATTGAAAGCACAAGTGCTCCCTGGGTGATTTTCGTAATTAATGTCAACATATCTCTTGTTGGACTAACACCTTTACCTAGTATGTTTCAGACAAGTTCAACAATGGAGTGGCATGGACTAAATGATGTGGAACCTCTTCAAGATGCTAAGGACAAATGATTGGCTCAAGATCCAAGATCAAGACTCTACATTTTATATTTTAGTGATCCAAGATCACATTGAGTCTATAGGAAAAAGCCAATACTATCAAGGAGGGTTGAAGTGTTGCCTAATGGCTTGCTTTCTCAAAGTGCTTAGTGATATGCTCCAAAGCCTTCAACTACTTTCTCACATCCACATATGTCCTAAACCCAAAAGTATAACTCGGCCCCACCGATTCTTTCTATCCGGCACCACCGAGTTCAGATGTCTTTGCCACTGCGACAAACCCTAGGCAAATCGATCTCACCGATAGGGATTTTGGTCTCACCGTGATGAGATCGTAATCTCTCTGTGTATGTCCATTACCAAAATTGGTCTCACCGAGTTTGTGCAATCAGTACTACCGAGATTACAATGCAAACTCTCTGGTTAACTTATTACCAAAATTGGTCCTATCGAGTTTGTGTAATCGGTCAAACCAAGTTTGCCTGACCAACTCTCTGGTTAGCTCATTACCAAAATCGGTCTCACCGAGTTTGCGTAATCGCTCTCACCGAGATTACGTTAAGCCCTAACCCTAACCATATCGGTCCTACCGAGTTACATGCCGGTCCCACCGAAAATCCTAACGATCACTAGATTTGCTGAATCGATCAGACCGAGTTTCTCAATTCGGTCCCACCGAGTTTGGCAAGATGTGTGTAATGGTTAGATTTTGTGTGGAGGCTATATATACCCCTCCACCCACTCTTCATTCGTGGAGAGAGCCATCAGAACGAATCTACACTTCCAGCATCCATTTTCTGAGAGAGAACCACCTACTCATGTGTTGAGACCAAGATATTCCATTCCTACCATATGAATCTTGATCTCTAGCCTTCCCCAAGTTGCTTTCCACTCAAATCTTCTTTCCACCAAATCCAAATCCTGTGAGAGAGAGTTGAGTGTTGGGGAGACTATCATTTGAAGCACAAGAGCAAGGAGTTCATCATCAACACACCATTTGTTACTTCTTGGAGAGTGGTGTCTCCTAGATTGGCTAGGTGTCACTTGGGAGCCTCCGACAAGATTGTGGAGTTGAACCAAGGAGTTTCTAAGGGAAGGAGATAGCCTACTTCATGAAGATCTACAGCTAGTGAGGCAAGTCCTTCGTGGGCAACAACCATGGTGGGATAGACAAGGTTGCTTCTTCGTGGACCCTTCGTGGGTGGAACCCTTCATGGACTCACGCAACCGTTACCCTTCGTGGGTTGAAGTCTCCATCAATGTGGATGTACGATAGCACCACCTATCGGAACCACAATAAAAACATCCGTGTCTCCAATTGTGTTTGAATCCTCCAAACCCTTCCCTTTACATTCTTGCAAGTTGCATGCTTTACTTTCCGCTGCTCATATACTCTTTGCATGCTTGCTTGTTATGTATTGTGAGTGTTAAATTTGTGCCTAAACTCCACTTAAACTTAAAGAAGTTAAAAACTAAAACTTTTGTTACTTAGTGTCTAATCACCCCCCCCTAGACACCTCTTCTCGATCCTTTCAGCTAGAAAGATACTGGGAAGCGACCAACTAGAGAGCGACAACAGTCATGAACATGCATTAAAATTAATCAACACTGAGTGCAAGCATGAGTAGGATATAATTCACCATGAACATAAATATCATGGAGGCTATGTTGATTTTGTTTCAACTACATGCGTGAACATGTGCCAAGTCGAGCCACTCGAATCGTTCAAAGGAGCATACCACCCTATCATACCACATCACAACCATTTTAATAGCAAGTTGGCACGCAAGGTAAACCATTATAAACTCCTAGCTAATTATGCATGGCATGGGAAACTATAATCTCTAATTGTCATTGCAAACACGTTTCATTCATAATAGGCTGAATCAGGAATGATGAACTAATCATATTTACAAAAACAAGATAGGTCGAGTTCATACCAGCTTTTCTCATCTCAATCAGTCCATCATTTATCGTCATTATTGCCTTTCACTTGCATGATTGAACAGTGTGGATAATAATAACAGTGCACGTGCAATTGGACTAAGCTGAAATCTGCAAGCATTTAATCCACAGGAGAAGACAAGGTAATATGGGCTCTTTGTTAAATCAACAATAATGCATATAAGAGCCACTCAACATTTTCATTGTGGTCTTCTCTTCTCGACCCCCAAAGAAAAGAAAGGAAATAAAACTATTTACACGGGAAAGCTCCCAACAAGCAATAGAAGAACGAGAAATCTTTTTGGTTTTCTTTTAATTATTACTACTACAAGCATGGAAATTAAACTAGCTAAAAGCTACAACTATTTTTTTGGTTTTTCTTAAGGTTTTTCAAACACACAAGAAGAAGGCTTAAAACAGAAAATAAACTAGCAAGGATAGTAGAATGAAAAAGTGTGAGCACCGACAACTGGCATGAGTGTGTGAACATGAATGTAATGTCGGTGAGAAATAAGTACTCCCCCAAGCTTAGGATTTTGGCCTAAGTTGGTCTATGCCCACGGATGGCCTGGCGGATATCAAAAGTTGTAGCTGGGGTCGTACTGAGATGCAGCGGCTACTGTCTGACAAGCTGCAGCATGGAGGCAAGCTGCCTCCGTCCTCCTCTCATACTCGTTCGCCTCCTCCGTGGTTATAACATATCTCCCTTTTTCCTGAAAGTCAAAGAAAGTAGGATCAGGGAGAGCAACATGGACAGTGCGACTTCTATCAATGATTAATCGGTATTGGAGGAACTGTTCATTCCTCTCAAAAAACTGCTGACGAACCATAGCATTATAATCTAGATAATCAGGAGGAAATTCCTTATCATTTTCATGTATGGGTATCTCAAGATAATTAGCTACATGGGTTGCAAAAATTACACCAAACAAGTCTCCACTTAAACTATTAAGATGCATCCTTCGGGCAACAATGGCCCCCAAGTTATATTGTTTATCACCTAATATCGCACTCCTGAGGACACTAAGATCTGGAACGCACATGTGGCAAGCCTCATCTTTACCGTTAATGCATCTACCCACGAAGAGAGCAAAATAATGTATGGCAGGAAAATGAATGCTCCCTATGGTAGCTTGTGTGATTTCTAGTGATACTAGCAAGAAAGTATTTATATTCAGATTTGTGAGGTTCACTAACATTGCCCCACTGCGGGAGTTTACAAGCAATACTAAAATCTTCTAGGTCCATAGTATATGATTTATCATAAAGATCAAATAGCACAGTGTGAGAATTATGCAAGGATGTAATATTAAACCTTCTCAAAAATGAATCAGTTAGCTAACGGTATTGTGGGCACTTATCTGACACGAAGCTCTCAAGGTCAGCATTACACACATACGCATCAAATTCATCCTTGATACCTGCTCCGACCATAAACTCCTCCAAAGGCCATTCACAAGGCCGCACTTGAGCTTCCCTTGGTAGTTCATAGTACGGCTCACGTATCGCGAGCCTAGGTCCTTGCTTCCTTGAAGAACCACCTTGGTACATTTTCCTAAACATATTTCTTCCTCCGAAAAATGTGACTCAAAATAAAAGTGAATGAAACTCAACAAGATTGATAGCAACTACTCCCACAAGTGCCTAGAGACTATATCATGCATTAGAACTACTTGGGACCATATAAATTTAACATGCAAGCTCAAGAATAGTGTCACCTAAGCACCAAAAATTTGCAATAAATAAAGCACTAGAACAAAAACTAATTGGACCATTGGAGGAGTCACATACCGAAGAACAATCCACCAAAACATTTTTGTGGATGGAGCTTTGAGCAAGGAGATCGAAAATGGCAGCAAGATGAGCTAGAACACGGGCTTGAGCTATGGGAGGACTTTTTCTGGAGGAAGACGAAGTGAGTGGGTGCAGGAATAAGTGGAGGGGGCCACGTGGGGTCCACGAGGCACGGGGCACGCCCCAGGGGGGTGGGCGCGCCCTAGACCCTCGTGGCCAGGTGGTGGCCCCCTCTGGTGTGTTCTTAGTGCCAGTACTTCTTAAATATTCTACAAAAAATCATATTTCATTTTTGGGACGTTTGGAGAACTTTTATTTTCGGGGTATTTTTTTATTGCAAGGATAATTCAGAAAACACACAGAAAATACTATTTTTTGCTTTATTTAATCTAAATAACAAAAAGTAAGAGGAGGGTACAGAGAGTTTTGTTTTCTAACTTCATCCATCTCATGCTCATCAAAAGGAATCAACTAACAAGGTTGATCAAGTCTTGTTAACAAACTCACTCTGAATCGCATGAAACCAGAGAATTTTCGAATAACACTAAGTTACCTCAACGGGGATATGCACGTCCTCAATAATAAGAATATCATATTTCTTTTTGACAGTAGGAAGAGGGAATTCAAAACCTCCAATAGTAATCGTTGGAATTTTTCCAATAGAATTGATACTGTGGACTTGAGGTTGTTTCCTCGGAAAGTGTACCGTATGCTCATTACCATTAACATGAAAAGTGACATTGCCTTTGTTGCAATCAATAACAGCCCCTGCAGTATTCAAAATGGGTCTATCAAGGATAATCGACATACTATCGTCCTCAGGAATATCAAGAATAACAAAGTCCGTTAAAATAGTAACGTTTGCAACCACAACAGGCACATCCTCACAAATAGCGACAGGTATAGCAGTTGATTTATCGGTCACTTGCAAAGATATTTCAGTAGGTTTCAAATTATTCAAATGAAGTCTATGATATAAAGAGAGAGGCATAAAACTAACACCGGCTCCAAGATAACATAAAGCAGTTTTAACATAGTTTCTTTTAATGGAGCATGGTATAGTTGGTACTCTTGGATCTCCAAGTTTCTTTGGTATTCCACCCTTAAAGGTATAATTAGCAAGCATGGTGGAAATTTCAGCTTCTGGTATCTTTCTCTTATTTGTAACAATTTCTTTCATATACTTAGCATAAGGGTTCATTTTAAGCATATCAGTAAAACGCATACGCAAAAAGATAGGTCTAATCATTTCAGCAAAGCGCTCAAAATCCTCATCATCCTTTTTCTTGGATGGTTTAGGAGGAAAAGGCATGGGTTTCTGAACCCATGGTTCTCTTTCATTACCGTGCTTCCTAGCAACGAAGTCTCTCTTGTCATAACGTTGATTCTTTGATTGTGGGTTATCAAGATCA
The DNA here is from genome assembly GCA_963921465.1 of Triticum timopheevii. Taxonomy (NCBI): domain Eukaryota; kingdom Viridiplantae; phylum Streptophyta; class Magnoliopsida; order Poales; family Poaceae; genus Triticum; species Triticum timopheevii. The sequence goes on along the minus strand of OY997268.1, from coordinate 376,401,382 downwards.
ACAGCAGGTTCAATTTCTACATCATTGTTATTGCTAGGTTGAGCATCAACATGAACATCATCATTAACATTATCACTAGGTTCATGTTCATTACCAGATTGTGCTTCAGCATCAGAAATAGAAATATCATTGGGATTATCAGGTGTGTCAATAACATGTTCCCTAGAAGCATGCAAAGTCCTATCATTTTCCTTTTTCTTCTTCTTAGAAGGACAAGGTGCACCAACATTAGTTCTGTGAGAATCTTGCTCAATTCTCTTAGGGTGGCCCTCAGGATACAAAGGTTCCTGAGTCATTTTACCCCCCTCTAGTCATAACTCTAACATCATTATCATTTTTCTTATTATTTTATTCATTGAGCAAGTCATTCTGAGCTTTAAGCACTTGTTCTACTTGAGTGGTAACCATAGAATCATGTTTACTAATAAGTTTAAGTTCACCTTTAACTCTATACATATAATCACTCAACTGTTCAATCATATAAGCATTATGTTTCAATTGTCTACCAACATAAGCATTGAAGTTTTCTTGTTTAACAATAAAATTATCAAACTCATCCAAGCATTGGCTAGCAAACTTATTACGAGGGATATCACCTTCATCAAATCTATAGAGAGAATTTACCTTTACTATGTATGTTGGATTATCAAGACCATGTATTTCTTCAATAGGTGGTCAATTCTTAACATCTTCAGCTTTAATACCCTTTTCTTTCATAGGTTTCTTTGCCTCTTGCATTTCTTCAGGACTGAGAAATAGAATACCCCTTTTCTTTGGAGTTGGCTTAGGAGTTGGCTCAGGAAGTGTCCAATCATTTTCATTACTCAACATATTATCCAATGGCAATTCAGATTGATCAACAGTTCTTTCCCTGAAAACACAACCAGCACAACTATCCAGGTGGTCTCTGAAAGCATCGGTTAGTCCATTATAAAAGATACCAAGTATTTCATTTTTCTTAAGAGGATGATCAGGCAAAGCATTAAGTAATTGTAGAAGCCTCCCCAAGCTTGTGGGAGACTCTCTTCTTCAATTGGCACAAAATTATATATTTCCCTTAAAGCAGCTTGTTTCTTATGAGCGGGAAAATATTTAGCAGAGAAGTAATAAATCATATCCTGGGGACTACGCACAAAAGCAAGAGTAAGAGAATTGAACCATGTTTTAGCGTCACCCTTTAATGAGAACAGAAATAACTTAAGGATATAGTAGTAACAAAATTTTTCCTCATGAGTAAATAGGGTGGCTATATCATTTAATTTAGTAAGATGTGCCACAACAGTTTCAGATTCATAGCCATAAAAAGGATCAGATTCAACCAAAGTAATCAACTCAGGATCGACAGATAAATCATAATCCTTATCAGAAATACAGATAGGTGAAGTAGCAAAAGAAAGGTCATATTTCATTCTAGCATTCAAAGATTTTTCTGTCAGCTTAGCTAACAGTTTCTTAAGATCGTATCTATCTTTGCAAGCAAAAAAGTCTCTAGCAGTTTCTTCATCCATAACATAACCCCCAGGTACATCAAGCAATTCATATCTAGGGGGAGAATCTTCATCATCACTTTCATCAATATTATTAGTTTCAATAATTTCATTCTCTCTAACCCTAGCAAGTTGTTCATCAAGAAATTCAACTAATGGCACAATATTATCAAGCATAGAAGTAGTTTCACCATAAGTATCATGCAAAGCAGAAGTGGCATCATCAATAACATGCGACATATCAGAATCAATAGCAGGAGTAGGTTTAGGCATCGCAAATTTACTCAAAACGGAAGGAGAATCAAGTGCAGAGCTAGATGGCAGTTCCTTACCTCCCCTCGTAGTTGAGGGATAAATCTTGGTTTTTTCGTCTTTCAAATTCCTCATAGTGATCAATAGATATAAATCCCAAGTGACTCAAAGAATAGAGCTATGCTCCCCGGCAACGGCGCCAAAAAATAGTCTGGATAACCTACAAGTATAGGGGATCGCAACAGTTTTCGAGGGTAGAGTATTCAACACAAATTTATTGATTTGACACAAGGGGAGCCAAAGAATATTCTCAAGTATTAGCAGTTGGGTTGTCAATTCAACCACACCTGGAAAACTTAATATCTGCAGCAAAGTATTTAGTAGCAAAGTAGTATGAAAGTAACGGTAATAGTGGCAAAAGTAACAGTAGCAGTTTTGTAGTAATTGTAACAGTGGCAACGGTAAAGTAACTAAGCAAAGATCAATATGTGAAAAGCTTGTAGGCATTGGATCAAAGATGGATAATTATGTCGGATGCGATTCCTCATGCAACAGTTATAACATAGGGTGACACAGAACTAGCTCCAGTTCATCAATGTAACGTAGGCATGTATTTCGAACATAATAATATGTGCTTATGGAAAAGAACATGCATGACATCTTTTGTCCTCCCCTCCTGTGGCAGCGGGGTCCTATTGGAAACTAAGGGATATTAAGGCCTCCTTTTAATAGAGTACCGGACCAAAGCATTAACACTTAGTGAATACATGAACTCCTCAAACTACGGTCATCACCGGGAGTGGTCCCGATTATTGTCACTTCGGGGTTACCGGATCATAACACATAGTAGGTAACTATTGACTTGCAGAATAGGATCAAGAACTCACATATATTCATGAAACCATAATAGGTTCAAATCTGAAATCATGGCACTTAGGCCCTAGTGACAAGCATTAAGCATAGCAAAGTCATAGCAACATCAATCTCGGAACATAATGGATACTACTGATCAAACCCTAACAAAAGTAACTCGATTACTTGGTAAATCTCATCTAACCCATCACTGTCTAGAAAGCCTATGATGGAATTACTCATGCACGGCGGTGAGCATCATGAAATTGGTGATGGAGAAAGGTTGATGATGATGATGGCGACGGATTCCCCTCTTAGGAGCCCCGAACGGACTCCAGATCAGCCCTCCCAAGAGAGATTAGGGCTTGGCGACGACTCCATATCGTAAAATGCGATGAATCCTTGTCTCTGATTTTTTTCTCCCCGAACGTGATTATATAGAGTTGGAGTTGAGGCCGGTGGAGCCTCAGGGGGTCCACGAGGAAGGGGGATGCGCCCCGGGGGGTGGGTGCACCCCCACCCTCGTGGACGGGGTGTGGGCCCCCTGGTCTTGATTATTTAGCTAATATTTTTTATATATTCCAAAAATATTCTCCGTGAAGTTTCAGGTTATTCCGAGAACTTTATTTCTGCACAAAAATACCACCATGGCAATTCTGCTGAAAACAGCGTCAGTCCGGGTTAGTTCCATTCAAATCATGCAAGTTAGAGTCCGAAACAAGGGCAAAAGTGTTTGGAAAAGTAGATACGATAGAGACATATCAACTCCTCCAAGCTTAAACCTTTCTTGTCCTCAAGCAATTCAGTTGACAAACTGAAAGTGATAAAGAAAAAAATTTACAAACTCTGTTTGCTCTTGTTGTTGTAAATATGTAACGCCAGCATTCAAGTTTTCAGCAAAGATTATGAACTAACCATATTCACAATAACACTTAGGTCTCATATTTACTCATATCAATGGCATAATCAACTAGCGAGCAATAATAATAAATCTCGGATGACGACACTTTCTCAAAACAATCATAATATGATATAACAAGATGGTATCTCACTAGCCCTTTCTGAGACCGCAAAACATAAATGTAGAGCACCTCTGAAGATCAAGGACTGACAAAACATTGTAATTCATGGTAAAAAAGATCTAGTCACGGTCATACTCAATGTAAACTAATAGTAATGCATGCAAATGATAGCTGTGCTCTCCAACTGGTGCTTTTCAATAAGAGGGTGATGACTCAACATAAAAGTAAATAGATAGGCCCTTCTTAGAGGGAAGCAGGGATTTGTAGAGGTGCCAAAGCTCGATTTTGAAATAGAGATAAATAATATTTTGAGTGGCATACTTTCATTGTCAACATAGCAACCGAGATATCTCGATATCTTCCATGCTATACACATTATAGGCAGTTCCCAAACAGAATGGTAAAGTTTATACTCCCCCACCACCAACAAGTATCAATCCATGGCTTGCCCGAAACAACGGGTGCCTCCAACTAACAACAGTCTTGGGGGAGTTTTGTTTCAATTATTTTGATTTGAGCATGGGACTAGGCATCCCGGTGACCGTCCATTTTCTCATGAGTGAGGAGCGGAGTCCACTCCTCGTGAGAATAACCTACTTAGCATGGAAGATATAGAAAGCCCTAATTGATACATGAGCTATTCGAGCATATAAAACAGAATTTCATTTGAAGGTTTAGAGTTTGGCAAATACAAATTTACTTGGAATAGCAGGTAGATACCGCATATAGGAAGGTATGGTGGACTCATATGGAATAACTTTGGGGTTTATGGAAGTGGATGCACAAGCAGTATTCCCGCTTAGTACAAGTGAAGGCTAGAAAGAGACTGGGAAGCGACCAACTAGAGAGCGACAACAGTGATGAACATGCTTTAAAATTAATCAACACTGAGTGCAAGCATGAGTAGGATATAATTCACCATGAACATAAATATCGTGGAGGCTATGTTGATTTTGTTTCAACTACATGCGTGAACATGTGACAAGTCGAGCCACTCGAATTGTTCAAAGGAGGATACCTGATGAGACCCGACCAGACGACAAGTCGTTCGTAGGCCCGAACTTTCACGGTACACAAAATTCAGCAACGAACAATTGTCGTGATAATAGAAATAGACAAAAAAAACAATAGGCAGCTCTTTGGATCAAGCGATTCGCGAGAAGACCAAAGATCAAAATCTGCGCAAGAGTAAGATCAAATCACACCCTGCGTAGCAGCTCCTGAAACCCTCAAGGACCAGCAAACAAATCACAGCTATTTTGGCGCATCCAACATGATGCCTTTTGTGTATATTTTCCAACCCAAAAATTTCGTCCCATACAAGGCCGAGGCCTGCCTGTTTTATAGGCAAAACTAAACCTGAACCAACTGACCTAACAAACAAGCTAAAAAGATACGGACTCTTATCTCTTTCCTATTCTAACTAATCATGATTTAATTAATTAAGTATCCGGCAACGCTGATCACAAAAATCTAAAACAGACTAGTACTCAGGGAACATACATACGTTAAAGCTAAATCAACATGGTTTAGACTCCTTCATGTTGCCTTGGGGCTTCGGCCTTCACGTCTTGGTACTCCACTCACACACGACCAATACAAAAGAAATTGCATGGTGTTCTGAAGGTTGGTTTGATCTCTTGCTTCTCTGGTTGTGTCGACGGCACCTCAATGCAGAAACCTCCAATCTGCAGTGTACATGGAATAGCGCGGTCTATGGTCACATCATCCCCTTCCCCTTCAAAAGAAACCGTCCTCGTTTTCGAGGCAGTCTTTGCAACCTTCTTCTTCAATGTGACATGTCCATCCACCTTGATTGCGTTCTCAAACATCGGCCGCAGCACGCGTCGCTTCCCAGAATCCCAGAATGAATATGTATTCGTCCGACCTTCATGTGTAGCATTGTGATCATATTGCCATGATCTCCCCAATAACAAGTGACATGCATCCATAGGTATGACATCACATATCACCATATCAGTATAATCACCAACAGAAAATTTGACGCGCACCTTATGAGTAGCCTTTAACTTCCCTGTATGATACATCCACTCGACACGGTGGGGTTGCTGGTGCTTCCATAGAGGCAACCCCAAAGCTTCAACCAACCCTTTGCTGACTGCATTGGTGTAGCTTCCACCATCTATTATCATCTTGCAATTGGTGTTGTTGATCTTACACTCAGACTGAAAAATATTCCATCGCTGCCCCTTATCCTCAACACGATCTTCTTGCACCCGTTGCACCATTAATGATGGATATGCTTCTGCAGCTTCAAAACTTGCAGTCACTTTTTCATCATCTTCAGATTTCTCACTAGACATGTCAGTATTTTTTTCTCCATCGCTCGCAGACATGTATCCTTATTTCGTGAAGAGGAATCTTCTCTCATTAGGACACTCAAACTTCTTATGCCCCCTGCCACCACATCTAAAGCACACAATATCACTAGTACGAGAGTTAGAAGCACGAGACGATTCAACCTTGGATTGAGATACTTCCTTTGTAGCTGGCTTAGAATCTGTTTTGAAACCACTATTACCACCACCTTCTCGCTGAAAATTACGCCGCACTGAGTTTGATGAATTATCATGACCACCACGACGCTTTACTTGCTGCTCCGCTCGAATGGCATGGTGCAATAATCCCTGTAATCCCGTATATTCAACCATATCAACACGGTCTCGTATCTCTGATTTCAGACCATGAACGAACCGTGCCATTGTAGCCTCTTCTTGCTCCTCTACCCCTGTACGAATCAACAATATTTCCATCTCTTTATAATACTCCTCAACACTAGAGTTACCTTGCCGAAGCTGCTGCAAGCGTGTGTACAAGGTCCTAGTGAAGTGCTCTGGAACAAAGCGTCTCTTCATGATACTCTTCATCTGATTCCAAGACTCCGGACATCCTCCCGCGCGACATAGTTGGTTCCACCATATTAAAGCATAGCCCGTGAACTCAATAGATGCAGCACGAACCTTTTTCTCCTCGGTGTACCGCTGTCCATCAAAAATCTGATCCACGCGCATCTCCCACTCCAAATAATCATCCGGATTGTCTTTGCCGCTAAACGACGGTATGGAAATTTTAATTCTTCCAATACCATCATCTTCGTAGGCGCACCGCGGACGTTCATGTCCTCCCCCATGGTGTACGCCACCTCCATGATGGTTATAAGCACGCCGCACAGGCTCATAATAGCTACCAGCCCCCTCAGACTGATGGTCTTGATGCTCACCATTGTTGCGAACTTGTTCGCCTACCCGCTGTCCAGATAATTGCTGATAACGACGCGGTGCAGCAGACCCATCACTAGAGGGTGAACGTGGTCTCAATCGATGAACGGCCTCAGTCAAATCAGCAATCTTTTTTCCTAGACTTTCCTCAACCTTGTCGATGCGCCTCCCCACTAGATTCAGCACATAGTCATGAGTTGCCTCCAATCCTAGCACGATAGCCGGCGCAACACTCGGATCATAGATGGGCAAGGGCAGCTCGTCTTCCACATCTCCTTCATGTGCACCATGCACACTTGAATTTGATTTCTGTGAATTCACCATTGTAGCAACTCAAGTAGATCAACTGAAGAACCAGAGAGAAAAATAAATTGTATCGTGATCAACCTTGCTCTGAATACCACTCGATGAGACCCGACCAGACGACGAGTCGTTCGTAGGCCCGAACTTTCACGGTACACAAAATTCAGCAAAGAACAATTGTCGTGATAATAGAAATAGACAAAAAATAAAAACAATAGGCAGCTCTTCGGATCAAGCGATTCGCGAGAAGACCAAAGATCAAAATCTGCGCAAGAGTAAGATCAAATCACACCCTGCGTAGCAGCTCCTGAAACCCTCAAGGGCCAGCAAACAAATCACAGCTATTTTGGCGCATCCAACATGATGCCTTTTGTGTATATTTTCCAACCCAAAAATTCCGTCCCGTACAAGGCCGAGGCCTGCCTGTTTTATAGACAAAACTAAACCTGAACCAACTGACCTAACAAACAAGCTAAAAAGATACGGACTCTTATCTCTTTCCTATTCTAACTAATCATGATTTAATTAATTAAGTATCCGGCAACGCTGATCACAAAAATCCAAAACAGACTAGTACTCAGGGAACGTATGTATGTTAAAGCTAAATCAACATGGTTTAGACTCCTTCATGTTGCCTTGGGGCTTCGGCCTTCACGTCTTGGTACTCCACTCACACACGACCAATACAAAAGAAATTGCATGGTGTTCTGAAGGTTGGTTTGATCTCTTGCTTATCTGGTTGTGTTCTGAATTTTGTGTACCATGAAAGTTCGGGCCTACGAATGACTCGTCATCTGGTCGGGTCTCATCAATACCACCTTATCATACCACATCACAACCATTTTAATAGCATGTTGGCACGCAAGGTAAACCATTATAAACTCCTAGCTAATTAAGCATGGCATGAGCAACTATAATCTCTAATTGTCATTGCAAACATGTTTCATTCATAATAGGCTGAATCAGGAACAATGAACTAATCATATTTACAAAAACAAGATAGGTCGAGTTCATACCAGCTTTTCTCATCTCAATCAGTCCATCATATATCGTCATTATTGCATTTCACTTGCATGATTGAACGGTGTGGATAATAATAACGGTGCACGTGTAATTGGACTAAGCTGGAATCTGCAAGCATTTAATACACAGGAGAAGACAAGGTAATATGGGCTCTTTGTTAAATCAACAATAATGCATATAAGAGCCACTCAACATTTTCATCGTGGTCTTCTCCTCTCGACCCCCAAAGAAAAGAAAGGAAATAAAACTATTTACACAGGAAAGCTCCCAACAAGCAAAAGAAGAACGAGAAATCTTTTTGGTTTTCTTTTAATTATTACTACTACAGGCATGGAAATTAAACTAGCTAAAAGCTACAACTAATTTTTTTTGGTTTTTCTTAAGGTTTTTCAAACACACAAGAAGAAGGCTTAAAACAGAAAATAAACTATCATGGATAGTACAATGAAAAAGTATGAGCACCGACAACTGGCATGAGTGTGTGAACATGAATGTAATGTCGGTGAGAAATAAGTACTCCCCCAAGCTTAGGCTTTTGGCCTAAGTTGGTCTATGCCCACGGATGGCCTGGCGGATATCCAAAGTTGTAGCTGGGGTCGTACTGAGATGCAGCGGCTACTGTCTGACGAGCTGCAGCCTGGAGGCAAGCTGCCTCCGTCCTCCTCTCATACTCGTTCACCTCCTCCCTGGTTATAACATATCTCCCTTTTTCCTGAAAGTCAAAGAAAGTAGGATCAGGGAGAGCAACATGGACAGTGCGACGTCTGTCAAAGATTAATCGGTGTTGGAGGAACTATTCATTCCTCTCAACAAACTGATGACGAACCATAGCATTATAATCTAGATAATCAGGAGGCAATTTCATGTCATTTTCATGTATGGGTATCTCAAGATAATTAGCAAGGAGATCAAAAATGGCAACAAGATGAGCTAGAACACGGGCTTGAGCTATGGGAGGATTATTTCTAGAGGAAGATGAAGTGAGTGGGTGCAGGAATAAGTGGAGGGGGCCACGTGGGGTCCACGAGGCAGGGGGTGCGCCCCAGGGGGGTGGGCGCGCCCTAGACCCTCATGGCCAGGTGGTGGCCCCCTCTGGTGTGTTCTTAGTGCCAGTAATTCTTAAATATTTTACAAAAAATCATATTTCATTTTCAAGACGTTTGGAGAACTTTTATTTTCGGGGTATATTTTATTGCAAGGATAATTCAGAAAATAGACAGAAAATACTATTTTTGCTTTATTTAATCTAAATAACAGAAAGTAAGAGGAGGGTACAGAGAGTTCTATTTTCTAACTTCATCCATCTCATGCTCATCAAAAGGAATCCACTAACAAGGTTGATCAAGTCTTGTTAACAAACTCATTCTGAATCGCATGAAACCGGAGAATGTTCGAATAACATTAAGTTACCTCAACGGGGATATGCACGTCCTCAATAATAAGAATATCATATTTCTTTTTGACAGTAGGAAGAGGGAATTTAAAACCTCCAATAGTAATCATTGGAATTTTTCCAATAGAATTGATACTGTGGACTTGAGGTTGTTTCCTTGGAAAGTGTACCGTATGCTCATTACCATTAACATGAAAAGTGACATTGCCTTTGTTGCAATCAGTAACAGCCCCTGCAGTATTCAAAATGGGTCTACCAAGGATAATCGACATACTATCGTCCTCGGGAATATCAAGAATAACAAAGTCCGTTAAAATAGTAACATTTGCAACCACAACAGGCACATCCTAACAAATACCGACAGGTGTAGCAGTTGATTTATCGGTCACTTGCAAAGATATTTCAATAGGTTTCAACTTGTTCAAATGAAGTCTATGATATAAAGAGAGAGGCATAACACTAACACCAGCTCCAAGATAACATAAAGCAGTTTTAACATAGTTTCTTTTAATGGAGCATGGTATAGTTGGTACTCCTGGATCTCCAAGTTCCTTTGGTATTCCACCCTTAAAAGTATAATTAGCAAGCATGGTGGAAATTTCAGCTTCCGGTATCTGTCTCTTATTTGTAACAATTTCTTTCATATACTTAGCATAAGGATTCATTTTAAGCATATCAGTCAAACGCATGTGCAAAAAGATAAGTCTAATCATTTCAGCAAAGCGTTCAAAATCCTCATCATCCTGTTTCTTGGATGGTTTAGGAGGAAAAGGCATGGGTTTCTGAACCCATGGTTCTCTTTCTTTACCGTGCTTCCTAGAAACAAAGTCTCTCTTATCATAATGTTGATTCTTTGATTGTGGGTTATCAAGATCAACAACAGGTTCAATTTCTACATCGTTGTTATTGCTAGGTTGAGCATCAACATGAACATCATCATTAACATTATCACTAGGTTCATGTTCATTACCAGATTGTGCTTCAGCATCAGAAATAGAAATATCATTGGGATTCTCAGGTGTGTCAATAACAGGTTCCCTAGAAGCATGCAAAGTCCTATCATTTTTCTTTTTCTTCTTCTTAGAAGGACTAGGTGCATCAACATTAGTTCCGTGAGAATCTTGCTCAATTCTCTTAGGGTGGCCCTCAGGATACAAAGGTTCCTGAGTCATTTTACCCCCCTCTAGTCATAACTCTAACATCATTATCATTTTTCTTATTATTTTATTCATTGAGCAAATCATTCTGAGCTTTAAGCACTTGTTCTACTTGAGTGGTAACCATAGAAGCATGTTTACTAATAAGTTTAAATTCACCTTTAACTCTAGACATATAATCACTCAAGTGTTCAATCATATAAGCATTATGTTTCAATTGTCTACCAACATAAGCATTGAAGTTTTCTTGTTTAACAATAAAATTATCAAGCACATCCAAGCATTGGCTAGCAAACTTATTACGAGGGATATCACCTTCATCAAATCTATAGAGAGAATTTACCTTTACTACCTATGTCGGATTATCAAGACCATGTATTTCTTCAATAGGTGGTAAATTCTTAACATATTCTGCTTTAATACCCTTTTCTTTCATAGATTTCTTTGCCTCTTGCATATCTTCAGGACTGAGAAATAGAATCCCCTTTTCTTTGGAGTTGGCTTAGGAGTTGGTTCAGGAAGTGTCCAATCATTTTCATTACTCAACATATTATCCAATAGCAATTTAGCTTGATCAACAGTTCTTTCCCTGAAAACACAACCAGCACAACTACCCAGGTGGTCTCTAAAAGCATTGATTAGTCCATTATAAAATATATCAAGTATTTCATTTTTCTTAAGAGGATGATCAGGCAAAGCATTAAGTAATTGGAGAAGGCTCCCCCAAGCTTGTGGAAAACTCTCTTCTTCAATTTGCACAAAATTATATAATTCCCTTAAAGCAGCTTGTTTCTCATGAGCGGGAAAATATTTAGCAGAGAAGTAATAAATCATATCCTGGGGACTACTCATACAACCAGGAGTAAGAGAATTAAACCATGTTTAGCATCACCCTTTAATGAGAACGGAAATAACTTAAGGATATAGTAGTAACGAATTTTTTCCTCATGAGTAAATAGGGTGGCTATATCATTTAATTTAGTAAGATGTGCCACAACAGTTTTAGATTCATAGCCATAAAAAGGATCATATTCAACCAAAGTAATCAACTCAGGATCGACAAATAAATCATAATCCTTATCAGAAATACAAATAGGTGAAGTAGCAAAAGCAAGGTCATATTTCATTCTAGCATTCAAAGATTTTTCTTTCAGCTTAGCTAACAGTTTCTTAAGATCATATCTATCTTTGCAAGCAAAAAAGTCTCTAGCAGTTTCTTCATCCATAACATAACCCCCAGGTACATCAGGCAATTCATATCTAGGGGGAGAATCTTCATCATCACTTTCATCAATATTATCAGTTTCAATAATTTCATTCTCTCTAACCCTAGCAAGTTGTTCATCAAGAAATTCACCTAATGGCATAGTATTATCAAGCATAGAAGTAGTTTCATCATAAGTATCACAATGCAAAGAAGAAGTGGCATCATCAATAACATGCAACATATCAGAATCAATAGCAGGAGTAGGTTTAGGCGTCGCAAGTTTACTCAAAACAGAAGGAGAATCAAGTGCAGAGCTAGATGGCAGTTCCTTACCTCCCCACGTAGTTGAGGGATAAATCTTGGTTTTTTTTGTCTTTCAAGTTCCTCATAGTGATCAACAAATATAAATCCCAAGTGACTCAAAGAATAGAGCTATGCTCCCCGACAACGGCGCCAGAAAATAGTCTTGATAACCCACAAGTATAGGGGATCGCAACAGTTTTCGAGGGTAGAGTATTCAACACAAATTTATTGATTCGACACAAGGGGAGCCAAAGAATATTATCAAGTATTAGCAGTTGAGTTGTCAATTCAACCACATCTGAAAAACTTAATATCTGCAGCAAAGCATTTAATAGCAAAGTAGTATGGAAGTAACGGTAATAGTGGCAAAAGTAACAGTAGCAGTTTTGTAGTAATTGTAGCAGTGGCAACGGTAAAGTAACTAAGCAAAGATCAATATGTGAAAATCTCGTAGGCATTGGATCAGTGATGGATAATTATGTCAGATGCGATTCCTCATGCAACAATTACAACTTAGGATGACACAGAAGTAGCTCCAGTTCATAAATGTAACGTAGGCATGTATTCGGAATATAGTCATATGTGCTTATGGAAAAGAACTTGCATGACATCTTTTGTCCTACCCTCCCGTGGCAGCGGGGTCCTATTGGAAACTAAGGGATATTAAGGCCTCCTTTTAATAGAGTACCGGACCAAAGCATTAACACTTAGTGAATACATGAACTCCTCAAACTACGGTCATCACCTGGAGTGGTCCCGATTATTGTCACTTCGGGGTTACCGGATCATAACACATAGTAGGTGACTATTGACTTGCAGAATAGGATCAAGAACTCACATATATTCATGACACCATAATAGGTTCAGATCTGAAATCATGGCACTCGGGCCCTAGTGATAAGCATTAAGCATAGCAAAGTCATAGCAACATCAATCTCAGAACATAATGGATACTAGGGATCAAAACCTAACAAAACTAACTCGATTACATGGTAAATCTCATCCAACCCATCACTGTCCAGCAAGCCTACGATGGAATTACTCATGCACGGCGGTGAGCATCATGAAATTGGTGATGGAGGAAGGTTGATGATGACGATGGCGACGGATTCCCCTCTTTGGAGCCCCGAACGGACTCCAGATCGGCCCTCCCAAGAGAGATTAGGGCTTGGCGGCGGCTCCATATCGTAAAATGCGATGAATCTTTCTCTCTAATTTTTTTCTCCCCGAACGTGAATATATAGAGTTGGAGTTGAGGTCGGAGGAGCCTCAGGGGGTCCACGAGGCAGGGGGCACGCCCCCACCCTCGTGGACATGGTGTGGGCCCCCTGGTGTTGATTCTTTCGCCAGTATTTTTATATATTCCAAAAATATTCTCCATGAAGTTTCAGGTCATTCCGGGAACTTTTATTTGTGCACAAAAATAACACCATGGCAATTCTGCTGAAAACAACGTCAGTCCGGGTTAGTTCCATTCAAATCATGCAAGTTAGAGTCCAAAACAAGGGCAAAAGTGTTTGGAAAAGTAGATACGATGGAGACATATCAGCGATGAATGGAAAACCGCATTTAAGGCCAAATTTGGCTTATATGAATGGCTTGTTATGCCAATGGGTTTATCCGAAGCAGCCGGTACCTTCATGCGACTCATGCATTTTGTTCTTCGACCCTATATTGACGTATTTGTTGTGGTCTACTTTGACGATATTCTTGTGTTTAGCAAATCTCTCAAAGATCATGTCACCCATCTTAGAACCGTGTTGCAAACCCTTAAGAAATAGCGCCTTTATGCTAATATGGACAAATGCCTTTTTGGTGCTGATAAGCTTGTTTTCTTGGGTTTTGTTGTGTCTTCTAAGGGTGTTCATGTCGATGAATCTAAGATCAATGATATTAAAACTTGGCCCCAACCAACCAACCTGCAACAAGTGCGTAGCTTCCTTTGTTTAGCCGGTTTCTGCCATAGATTTGTTAAGGATTTTAGCACCATTGCATCTCTTTTACATGCTTTGAGTAAGAAGAATGCACCCTTTGTTTGGGGACCATCTCAAGGTAGAGCATTTAATGACCATAAGAATTTTCTTACTCGCGCTCCCGTGCTTGCTTTACCCGACTTTGACAAACCCTTTGAAATTCATTGCAATGCTAGTGGTAATGGCATAGGAGGTGTGTTAACGCATGAGAAGCGCCCCATAGCTTACTTTAGTGAAAAACTTTCCGGAGCGCAACTCAATTACCCCATCTATGACAAAGAGCTATATGCGTTAGTGCGAGTTTTGCATGAATGGGAACATTACCTTCGCCCTCATAAATTTGTCATCCATACCGACCATGAAACACTTAAATATCTTAAGGGTCAAACTAAGTTGAACAAGTGTCATGCTAAATGGAGTGAGTTCATTGACTCATTTCCTTATGTCATCAAGTACATTAAAGGTAAGGAAAATGTTGTGGAGGACGCGCTTTCCCGCATATGCATGCTTGTCACCAAACTTGAATTGAATGTCATTGGCTTTAAGCACATAAAAGACTTGTATGCACATGATCCTACTTTTGCTATTCCTTATGCCAAGTGTTTGACGCATACATCTTGGGAACTCTATTACATCAAAGATGATTATCTTAGGAGAGCTAACAAACTTTGCATCCCCGAGTCTTCTCTTTGTTTGTTGCTTTTGCAAGAATCTCATGGAGGAGGACTAATGGGACACTTTGGACGCGATAAGACATTTGCCACGCTCTCTAAGAACTATTTTTCGCCCAAGATGTTTCGCGACGTCTCACATTTCACCTCTCGATGCTCAACATGTCGCAAAGCTAAGTCTAAAGCTCAATCTCATGGCCTTTATATGCCCCTTCCAATTCCATACCACCCATGGGATGATATTAGCATGGATTTTGTCCTTGGTTTACCTAGAACTAGAAATGGAAAGGATTCCGTGTTTGTTGTTGTGGACCGATTCTCTAACATGGCACATTTCATACCATGCAACAAGATAGACGATGCTTCACATGTTGCAAATCTTTTTGTAGGGAAATCTTGCGCCAACATGGAGTGCCCAAGACGATTGTATCATACCGTGACGTCAAGTTCTTGAGCTACTTTTGGAAAACCTTACGCGCCAAGCTCGGAATCAAGCTCTTGTTCTCTTCGGCATACCATCCTCAAACCGACGGCCAAACGGAGGTGACGAACTGTACGCTCTCCACTCTACTACGTGTGTTGATAAAGAAGAACATCAAGGAGTGGGAGGAGTGCCTACCTATCGCCGAGTACGCCTACGACCGTGCAAGACATTCGACTATCGGCAAGTCCCCCTTCAAGGTCGTCTACGGCTTCAACCCATTGTCCCCATTGGACATTCTTCCTCTACCACTACAAGAGCGCACCAACATGGACGCGAGTGCCCGGGTGAACTACCTCAAGAAGATGCAAGAAGATACAAGGCACACCACCGAGCGCCAAGTACAACGACTCGCGACCAAGCTCAACGTCAACAAGCAACCCATGATATTCAACATTGGAGATCTTGTGTGGCTACACCTTCGCAAGGACCGCTACACCTTCGCAAGATCTTGTGTTTTCCCTCGTGATTTCCCCTCGTGTTCTTCATGTTCATCGCGGGATCCGCTCCTTTCGTGAAAGATCGGCCATCTAGGGTTCCAACCGACATCAGGATTCAACCCAGCAGGAGGGCCTGTGACCTCGATCTCCATCAAGAGAATCACCCTACTGGGCCAACATTGATAAAGCCCATCCGACCAAACATCATGAAGCTCATCCGACCAAACACCGTACCATCCATCTTACTAGACTGAAATGTGGTCCATAAAGACAAATGTTACCCACAAGGTCATCAAGGCGATTATTACATCATGGACCACTTATGGGAAGTGTAATGCAGAAGTATGCGGCCACAATGTGTGTGATGGCATATGGAGTCTGGAGGGGCTATGTAGATGAATATGTTTGCATTGGAGAAGATATGGTCATCCTCTATGTGAAGAAATTTACAAGGGCTTTGACTGATATCTTAGAAGATGAGTACCTAAGAGAACCCAATGATGACACGACATATAGGATGTAGAGTGGTTTGCATTGGAATATGTGCTTCATTGGACCTATGTTGTGCTTGAGTTTCAATTTCAAAAAGAGTTCAAAATTTTGTTGAAATGTTTGTGCCATAAACATCAAGGTGTGAATTAATATGTTCTGAAAAGTAGTCGAAATAGAGTTTATGTTTGTAAAAGTAAGTGATAAATATTTTTATTACTTAGAAAAGACATAAGGTTCAACTCATTAATAAACACATAAGTTCTCGTCATCCATTCTTCCATTGTCCAGCAATACATATGTTATCCCCCTCTGTTACCTTCTTGATTTTGTTCTCCCATCTTTGGCGTCTTTCATCATTTTTTCTTGAAAACCACTTCAACCACCCCACTCTTATTGACTTACCAAACAAAATAATGTTTCTTTCGTAGTAAGTCAATAAGTGCATGAAATAAATATTTACCAAATAAAATGCTATTGTTTAAAATCACAATAATATGGGCAGATAAATCACAAAGTAACCTACTAGAATATTTATGCCCATTGCAAAGTACGGACAAACTAGTGCAAGAAAAAAACTTTTATAACTTGATTTTAGTGGATGTGTTATATGCAAGTATGCCACCTTTCCAACATTCATGATCTTTTGGAAATTAAGTTTGATGACGAGTGGGTGCTTAGCTATCTCAAAAAAGAAAGTTTTGAGGATGAGTTTCTAAAAGACACTCCCTCCGTTTCATAATTATTGTCATGGTTTTAGTTCAAAGTTGAACTAAAATCACAACAATAATTTGGAACGTAGGGAGTAAGTTACGAGGATAGATTAGAGTTGCTCCAATTAATTACAGTGTGCGATCATCCGCAGAGCGAATGACGAAGAGCTAGCTGGAAGCATCAGGAGGGGATTTGTAGCATGCATGGGCAGGGGTAGGCAACCCTATTTTTCTTTTGGCTTTCGATTTTCATTCTTTTATATCTTTTGAACCAAAAGTCTAAATTAAGTTGAGGGATCATGATCTGTTTCCTCCCCTAACCCTTGGTGGATACTCCAAACTTCACCGCCGAACCCGTGGACTCGCCTCTCCTACGCCCGCTGCTCTGGCGACTGTTGGGGGGGGGGGGGGGGGGGAGGAGGATCCCGGTGACTCTGCTCTGGTTAGTGGTTTAGGTTAGCTAGGGTCTTTTAGTCCTCGTAGGTGCAGCACTCGGATGGATGATGACGCTTCTTCTTCAAGTTTGTCTTCCGGACTTTGATCCTTCTCGAGTTTGTCCGTGTGGATGGAGTCGACGGAGCTCCAGCGTAGATTCCTACCTTCTCCTTGGGGTGGTGAGATTAGGGTTTCTGGTCAACAAGATTTGATGTCAGGTGCTTTAGATCTATGTAAGGGTTCAACGACGACGACCTCGACTCCAGGACGCTAGTCTTAGGGGCAAGTGCACAAAGAGTTCACGGCTGTCGTCGACAAGGTTAAGTCGGCTCCGATAGGGGAGCGACGACAACGATGCATCATCGGCTTGTTCTGGCGGCTATAGTGGTCATTCGGTGGTCTCAGAATATCGATGTAGTTTTTATTATGTTTGAGACGATTTGTATTTTCGATGAACCTTTAATAGATCTGACTCTTTCCGCAAAAGAAAATTTCAAATTAAGTTTCGTTTGCATATTCGTGTTTCTTGTGATGATGAGCTTTAAATGAGATCCATTCTTTGAGATCTAAATGAGATCCATTTTAAATATGTTTTGAGTTCAAAATTTCATTAAGTTTCAACTGGTACATTTCAGAAACAAAAACTTAAAACTTATTGTGACCTTATACGAGATTCAACGACTTCGTGGATCTAAGACAATCGGGCGACCGCGTGGTCCAGCATCTACATGCCGGAAGCATCGGCATCAGTATCGATCGGAGAGTTCGCTTGGAACAAGTTTGTGTTTCCCGGCCCTTGTTCGCCGGCATGACTGCCTGCAGATGCAGCTAGCGCATCTTAGCTCCAGGATCGACGTGTAATGCAAGCTTTCTATGTGCTCTGTTTTTTTTCCTTACCGTCTTCCTTTTTTTTTGCATGATAATACGTGTCTCATTCATATCATAAAGATTAAAGTACAAGTCACGTAAGGACCGACATGACAAAACTGAAAAGATAGCAGAACATCTCTGAGCTTGACACGAACGCCCATCACCTGCCTCCGGCATCACGACAGCAGCCACCGAAGAAAAGAATGATGGATCACCTCCTCACCCGAACTCGACGCGGTTCCATCGCTGATATGCAGCTTTGCGGACTTCCAAGGTGGCTCACCAAAAGTGAAGCCCTTACCGTTGAACGAATCAGACCGGGGCAACACTCCGGATACGCCATTCGAATTTCAGATCTGGCACCCCACTGTGACTAAGACGTCGCGGAAGGAAACCATACCTGCCATCCACGAACCACGAACCCAGCACATGTTCCGTCTTCCAGATGTCGTCGATGCAGATCACAATCTGCATCCGCTCCTGGACTACCTCCCAAGCTCCGCGCCGATGCTGGAGCAAACGCCGGCGCAACGGCGGAGCCCGAGGACACAGGTCCACCACGAGGATGCCGCCGCCGCCACGCCATCCTTGCTTGAACAGACTGGTTTTCAAATCCATCTCCAACCATAGGACCAATGGCCTTGTTAAGGAAGGATCCGAAGAATCTTTATTCAGCGTTGTCATCGTCACCGCCGAAACAAAGACGATGAACAGCGTAAAAATCTAAACTACGAGGGAGTAAAAATGATCCACACGCGTGGATCCGGCGACCCCCCTCACCACCAACGACCGAGGTCGCAGGCAGAGGGGAGCCGCCAGAGGACGGCGCTGAAAGATTGGGTCTCCTGGCGGCGGCTAGGGTTCCAGCCGCCAAGGACAGGAGGAAAACGATTCACTGGGTCAGGCCGTGTCCACCGTGACGAGCCAAATATGTCTTCCTCTTTCTTGACTCACGCACGGCAGGCGGGAGCACGCGGAACCACACGGGCGCTTCTTACGCGCCAAATACACGGAAATGTACCGATGTCCATATACACGTCCAGTCCAGGTACGCCACACCCACGCATACGCACACACAAGTGTTTCTACTTAGCTTGACCGAGATCAAGGACGATCCAGTGAAACCGGATGAATGTTTTTTACCATCCGCAGATTACGAGTAACAGTCTTTAGTCGTTGATGCGTTGACTCTTGCCCGGAACTTCACCACCTCACCGAGACAGTACTTTTACAGATGTCCCCTTTACGTCCAATTACATAATCTACTACTCCCTCCGTCCCATAATGTAAAATGCATTTTGATAGTAGTGTAGTGTCAAAAAAATATTTTACATTATGAGACAGAGGGAGTACCAATTAGACCTGATTTGTTTGAGCTTTAGGGATAGCTAAATCTGGAATCTAAAATCAACAGTTATTTCGAATCAGCTGGATTTGATCACCATAAAGAACCTAATTATTTAAGCTAGGCTCAGTTCGCACTAACGGCATGTACTCAGACTAGCATGAAGGCAATCTACACTTCACAAAAGTCAGTCAGAAAACGTCTAAGAAAACAGAGCATCATCATAGACTACTATTGCACTGAAAACAATATCTACCAGGAGTGTTCTTCCACGCGCAAGTTCGAATAGCCGACAGAACCTAGGGAAAAACACACAAGCAAGAGTAGAAAATCAACACAACCTTTGACTACTAGACTCCCATTGATTAGTACTCGACCGAGTGTGTGATTGCAGTACACAATCCGTCCGCCTATCGCGGCCACGAGATGGAAGTTTCGATGGCAATTAAGTAGTAGCCATTTAGGTGAAGCTGAAAGAGATGGCAGTCAAACCTGCTGAGAATTTCGTCGAACTGAGAGAAAGAAGGGGGTCAATGTATGCACATGTTGACTGGTCGACAACCTGCTCGTAGGGGACAGGGCAAAGCTGGTTGCAAACATGGCACGCATACCAGTTCATAGTTTCACACCACTAAAGTCAATCTTTGCCAAAAAGAAAAGGTTACTCATCACACCAGAATGGAAATACTAAACTCTGAACTGAACTTCACTGGAGAGTGAAGACACTGGAAAGCAGCAGGCAGACATGGAGAATATATTACTGCTTGACATGCCGATTTGCAACAACACAATCTCCAAAGATTATTGATACCCAATCAGTTCAAAGATAGTAAATCAACTTCCAGTCTACTTTGCAGAGAGACAGAGTAGGAAATGTCTGGATCATCATCATGCTGTGAAAAGCAAAACAGTGCTTACCACTTGTGTTTATGTGTGATGATAACTAACTGAGTTTACGATTCTAGAAGGTCCTTGCGTTTACAAGGATCCATGGAGAACGAGAGGAAGACGTACTGCTGCACTTTCTGTTGATGTGACTTGCTTTGAACATGACTTGGAAAACAGTAATGCTACTTTAAAAGTGTAGATATCAAAATTGTTTTGCAAAACGTTCTGCAGTTTCATGATGGTTTTCTTCATGCAGGACAAATTCTTTTTGACCTTTCTGTTACTTCTCATGATGGTTACCTCAAGCACATGCAACTATGTTGGAAGATGCGGATTTCCAAAGTTTTTCTTTTCGAGAACACACAGAAGCTGTGCATGCCTATCTATATCTATATCTATACCTACTATTAAAAGAAAAACTTTTTTCCTATCTGAGGTGGTACTAAACTTTTTTTCGTTGTGTGTTAGCAAAGGAAAAACGGTTTCTGCAGCATTACGTGCGTGGGCCGCGCGAGCTATGGCCCAGTAAAGTCAGCCCAGTTTTCCCTGCCCACGTAGCAATAAAAAAATCATATTTCCCGCACAATGCGACAAATATTTCAGTTACGCAGAAGGCGCCCAAGACTCGGCGGCCCATTTCTGTTTGTGTTCTGTTCCAATTTTTTTTCTGTTTCTTTCTCTTTGTTGTTCCTGTTTCTTTTTTATTTTTCCCATTCTATGTCTACTTTTCAATTTTTTTCGAAATTTGAAATTTTCATAAAAATGTTTGCAATTTCAATTTTATTCAAAATTTTGTAAAATGTTACAAATTAACAAAATGTGTTCCTATTCTAAAAAATGTTTGGATTTCTTTTGTCATGCCGATAATTGTTCAAAATTTGAAAAATACTCCCATTTTTCTAAAAAAAGTTCATATTTTAAAAAAAGCAAGATTTAAAATAATCATTTGACAAATGTTCCAAATTCAAAAAATATTTTGTTTTAGCGATATGTGCGAAAATTGAAAATAATGTTTGCATTAAAGAAACACATTGTCCAAAATTCTTCCAAATTTTCAAAACATATTCCCATTTTCAAAAATTGTTCACAAAATAAAAAAATAATCGTATTTTTTTTGTAAAGGTTTGTGTTTTAGGAAATTTTTTGAATTTCAGGAAATGTTCCGTTCAAATTTTTTGTTCTATTTGTCTTAAAATCTATGGATTTTTTTTAAAAAAAATGTTCTTTATGAAGCGGACGTTGCATTATATTCTTTAATGTTCATGCTGACCATTGGTTAGCAGGACGTGTTTATTTAAGTTGCTAGCAATATGTGGTCGGGTCTTTAAGGTCGTGAGTTCGATCACTCTCGTCCTGAGCCTTCTCTATATACTTAAAACGATAGAAAATTAACGGTGGTGATTTGGCACTCTAAAAAGTAAGATGTATCGACGACAAAGATTTGGCGAGGATTTTTTTTTTTTTGCGGGGGATTAGCAAGGACTAGATTTATGCTATTCCACGTGCTGCAAAGATTTGGCAAGGACACAGACGTACGCATTGGTTTCCTCGGGCAATAGCCTAAAAAATACAGGTGAAAAGGACTTCTTTTGCGGGGGATTAGGCAAGGCTTATATTTATACTATTGCATGTGCAGCAAAGATTAGGCAAGGACATAGGTACGCATTAGTTTCTTCCGGCAATACGCGTATACAAGCCAAGCAAGCATGCACGTGCAGCGTTATACATCAGGCAAGGACACACGTACAAACTTGGAAGCACACGGATTAGTTTTCAGCGGACGCTCCTCCTATCCAATTCGAACTGAACAATCATTGGACTATTTGTTTTGCGAATAATCTATCTCCATGGACAGAAAGGGTTTCCATCGTACGCACGTGTACAACAGAAAAAGATTCAATAGAATAGAAGAAACATAAGCTTTCCATTGTACACGTAAATAGGATTGAATCAAATCACGATTATCATCGCTGATGGTAAAAAGTACAGGTGATCCAAAAGTTGCCTCGGCTCTAACTCCGCGAAGCACACTCGCCATCCCATACGACCCAATAGCGTCATCCGCGTTAGAGCAGCATCATCTTCCCCATAACATGCTCCAGAGCACTCGCGACGGTCAGGCGGGCCACCCCGATGCACCTGGCTCTTAGCGAAAACAAGCTCTGCCTTCCCGTCGGTTCCTTCACCTCAATGCCATGTCATCGTTGAAGTCAAGCAGCAAAAGGTCATGCGCTCCTGCCATAGCGCCACCGGCTCCAATAGGATTTCGGCCAGCTCGGACAGCGAGCGCTTCAACAGACAAAACATCGGGTATCACAGGCTTTGGGGCGAGAGCAGCCCAGAGAAAGAATAGGATGGGAACAAGCGCTCTCTCAGGCTACGGCTGGGCAAGGAAGGGCCATCAGCCGGGCAGCGGCTGCTGCACCCGCCGTCCGCCGCGGCAAACAGTAGCTGGTGTTGCGGTAGATGCATCGACGGATGATGGAGCTGGACGAGCAGCTGGTGCCGTACGAGCACCGTGACCGCGAGTACCACTTGCAGTGGTTGCATCTCAAGTAGGAGCATGCGCGTTGAGATGGAATGCAGAAAGCTCTCAGATGTGATCGGCCCCGTTTAGTGCCATTGGAGTTTAGCTGACGCGTCAAAAGGAAAGAGCGACTCCGTTGTACTATTGCCGCATGAACCATGCATGTACTGCCCAGATGTGATTAACCTTTTCTTCTCGCTACTTATAGTGGAAAAGTGTCAAACAAGTGGATGAACCCCGAGGTAAAAAAATCAATTGTCAACACTATTAGCTTTTTTAGTCATGAATACGATTTATTTGTGTGTGTGTGTGTGTGTGTGTGTGTGTGTGTGTAAATTTTCATTGAAAATTTGATGAGATTTGTGCGACGATTTAAGATCTAGTTTTTATCACAATGTTTTTTCTGGAGCATTCAATTTACACGTGCCTCAGCGTGAATATGTACACCTTGCAAGCAATCCATTTTTATTGTGAATTTATAGAAGAATATTTTCCATCCCTTAATTGTTTCTACATGGCGATCTTTAACTAGGTAAATCTATATCTTTTGCTAGAGGCTAGATAAATCTATATGCTCCGAATTTTCAAAATATATTCCCATTTTCAAAAATTGTTCACAACTTTAAAAATAATTGTACTTTTTTGTAAAGGTTCGTGTTTTAAGAAATTTATGTGAATTTCAGGAAATGTTCCGTTCAAATTTTTTGTTCTATCTTTGTCTTAAAATCTATGGAATTTTCAAAACAATTGTTCGTACTTTGGAAAATTGTTCACGTTGCCAATTATATTCGGTAGTTCATGTTATGAATTCCAAAATTTTGTTCGTTATAAAAATGTTTACAATTTTAAATTTTTTTGTCATTTCGAATTTTAAAATTATTCCAATTTTTTGAAAAAATATTTGTGTTTTTACCGAATTTGTTGAATATTTAAAAAATGTTACAAATTTGAAAAATATTCTTCTTTTAGTGATATGTTGAGAAAGTTGAAAATGTTTTTTGCATTAAAAGACACATTTTCTAAATTTCTTCTACATGTTCAAAATATGTTCCCATTTTCCAAAATTGTAAACAAATTAAAAAAATATCATACTTTATCAAATCTTCTTGCTTTTAAGAAATGTTTGTGAATTTCAACAAATATTTCGTTCAAAATTTTGTTCGTGGTTTTTAAAATGTAGGGACTTTCAAAAAAATGTTCGTAATTTGGAAAATTGTTCATGTTACCAAGTATATTTGGCGGTTAATAGTAGTCAATGTCTGATAAGATCAAAAAATAAATAAAAATGTTTTGAAGCGGACGTTGCATTATATTTTTTAATGTTCACCGTGACCATTGGTTAGCAGGACGTGTCTATTCGTGAGTTCGATCACTACCATCCTGGGCCTTCTCCGCATTTGGCATATCGAGCTAAGTCGGCTTGTTCAGAACAAGGGGCGCATAAATTATTAATGGTGATAGCTTCCATATGCCAATAAAAAAAGAATGTGCAGGTTAATTGTAATTTAAAGAAATTGTTGGCACGTGCCAATACAACGGGATCTACTGGTTTGGCTCTAATTAAAGGGTGCCATGCTAAACTAGAGAATATGGTCATGTGGGGGTCTTGATCCATTCTTATATTAAGCTAGAGGCATGTAAGTTATTATCCCGTTGCAACGCACGGGAATGTGTGCTTGTATATTAAGAAAGGGAGATAAACATTTACAAGGTTTGTCCAGACGACACATGTGGACAACCCCTATACCCAATTCACTAGAACACACCTCGGAGGAGCAATGCTAGATCAACGGACTGTTTACTGGGTTTTACGGATCAATCCAACATGGCAGTCTGTGATTGGATGGGGGGGGGGGGGGGGGGGGGGGCGTGATGGTCCATTGTTCTAGCATTTTTGCACCTCGGAGATATTTGCTTAAGACACCTCTGCCGCCCGTCCATCAATCACGGCAATGATCATGAATTTTGTCGCCCATAGCCGATGGTGGTAGAGAAGTATGTCTAAAGACCCTTGGTTATGCTCAAGCCAAATACAATGCAAAGTGCAAATAATCAACCGATTTGGCGCCCTTGCATAGCTTCAGGTGCACGACAGGCTGCAGATCAGACCACTCAGCAAGGATGGTGGCATCCGTCGGTGTGATTAGGTGCTAGAAGCCGATCCATTAAAGAGTGTGTGACGAGACTTCCCGCACAAAGACGCATTGCAGTATAAGGTGGCCGATGGTATCCGAACTCCAGCACTGGCACACACCACAAGCCAGATGAAGAACTTGAATTCGCATTGACTATGCATGGGAGCATCTGATATGGCAGATTTCCGAAGTTGTTGTATTGTTAGGCTATAAAATGTTAGTTCTAGACATTTTTTTGGTTTTCAAAATGCCATGTGAGGCCAAAGCGTGTTACTGTATGATGCCTACTATTGTAACCAGAATGGAGTCAGAATCTCTAGGCGATCCGGTAAAAACCTTTAACTCCTCACAAATATTTGTTTTGAGAAGTTAACTGCACCTAGACAAACACTCAAACGTTTAACTCAAAATTTTAAGGAGTTAAGTCGCAAAACAAGCCCAACACTCTCATATTTGTTCTATCACAGCCACTTCTCAGGAAAAATTCGACCTCTCTCAACTCCTGCACGAGGTGCCTCCTCTTCCCGCCACCGCCACCAATGTCGCCACCACCGTAGGTTACAACTCCGATGGGAATGAAACCGTGGGACACTTCTGCAATCTCATCGGTGTTACGCCACCGAAATCGGCCCACGCTCTGCTGCCTGCGCCAAAGAAGTAGCTGGGGAAGAAAAATGTGGGGCGGACTGCCGCACGTCAACAAAGGCCAGTGGCAACCCACGGTGGCCGTGATGACGATCACTCGACTTCCGCTTTCTTCGGCTTGTGGCAAGCGGGTGAGGAAACTGACGAAGGTGGGGAAGGCGCTTAGCAAGACAGCGATGAAGAAGAAGAAGATGGCGTCCATGACAATGCCTCCACCTCGTTCTGTTTATTGTATCCCTTCTCCCGTGACCCCTTCACCTCCTCCTCTGGCTCGTTTGACAGTCGCAACTGCATCCGAGTTCCATGGCCACCAAGTGCTCGAGGAGCCAGAGAGGTAAAATTTGTGCCCTTCTTGCCCTAGATATTGGTGATGGTTTGAGGATGTTTAGGTTTATGGCATGCTTGTTGTTGTTGAATGTAGTGTGGAGGAGCATGATATTGCAACTTTCACGTCTCAATTGGAGGAATCACACATCCTCGGTCTTGATGATCTACACTACTGCAGGATGCTGCTAACGCGACACTACGATCAGAGACCCTTTCACGAAACAGTGTGTGATGCATTAATCACAAACGAGGATGTAAAAAACTGTCAAAAAAGGTGCAAAACATTTGCGATGGAGGACGCATCAAAGGCGGTTCCGATTTTAGTTGCGTGTGCGATGTAGGGCACACGGTTAACCCGTTCGAACTATTTGCGACGAGGCAGAACAATAGAAACAGGCAACTATATCGATATGTGTGCGATATACGGCATACAGTTCGCTCCGATGAACCGTTTGCTATTAGGAAGTGCAACATAAATGGTTAGCCAGATCAAGGTGTGTGTGATATAGGGCATACGGTTCGCTCGGATGAACTGTTTTTGATTAGTGAACGCAACAGAAACGGTTCAACTTAACAAGATGTGTGTGATACGTGACAAACAGACAACTCGGATGAACTGTTTGCGATGAGAATTTACAACACAGACTGTCGTGGAATTGTCATGGAAGATGTCCTATTGTGAGGACTTAGTCGTGAGGCCAACGCATCTATGTGGTAGCTTGAGAGGGGTTGATCGGAATCGAGAGACGCAACAGAAGACAAGGGTTTAGACAGCTTCGGGCCCCAGGAATCATCATCCGGTAATAGCCCTACATGCTGTTTGTGGCTAGGTCTCATTATGTTCATGAGGGAGTCGCCGTAAACCAGCTCTCCTAGTTGTGTCTAGCCTTAACCATTATCTTTCTCTCTCTCTTGAGGTGCCCTGCCCCTCCTTATATAAGTTAGAGGGGCGGGTTACATGTAGAGTCCTCCTCGAATTAAGACTTAAACTATTCTCACTTGTCATCACGGGCTTCTCTCCATGGGCTTCTTAACGGCTTGGGCTTCTTAACTCCAGGCGACTTATTTTCATGGCTAAGTACTTGTCGGGTTACGATCTGTCTGCTGGGTCATTAATGTCTACTAGGTTATAACTGTCTGCCGGGTTATAACAATCCGCCGGCTTACAATCTGGTTTAACTGTCTACCGGTTTACCATCTGGTTTAACTGTCTGCCGGTTTACCATCTGGTTTACCAAGTCCCTGCCGGGTTATAATTCTGGCCAGGTCATACCGCGGGGTATATCCCCGACACAGACGGTTAATACAGTTAGTTCTTGTGCGATTCTGTCTGTACAAAAAACTTTTAAAAATGCAAACTAGTTGCTTGCGGTGGCTAGGAGTATTGCACATGTTGCGTCTGCGAGTACTCGTGTGTGATGATTAGTAAGTTACACATGCATTTCCTTATGTTAAAACTTGTGTGATAAATAACACGTGGCACCGGATATGGTATTCGTGTTGTGTGTGTGCTCCATTTAGTCTTTCTGTGCTCGAGCGAATGCTTCCCACGCTCCACATGGGTGAATTGTAAAATACACGCCTATTCCCTCACCAGTTTCCCGCCACCAGGTAACGGCTTGCTGCATATAACCCAGGAGGCAACGCACCGCCGCGACACTCTACGAAGATCTAGTCCTCACACATCTACCATTAGTTATTCCAAGCATGCCAGGCAACGACCAAAGCTTCAACGTCGACGCCTACCTGCGTTACATCTTCGGCGAGGAGAACGAGCTGGAGCAGGTCAGGGAGCAAGAGCTTCATCTGCCGGTGAAGGCACCATGGCCCATCGGCAGCAATATCGATGTCACAGTCCTCGGGAGCACAATCGACATATTGCAAAGGAGGTGTGATGAGCAGTTTGCCATGCACCGTGCAAAAGATCCAGAGCTGCTCGGTGGCATGATCGACGACCCACCCGAAGAACCGCTGTCACCAGTGCTCATCGAGAGCCTGATGCCCCGCAAGGAATGGGCAGAGGACCTCTGTGATTCAGTCAAGACAAAGGCAGCCTGCGCTTCATCATTGCCCGCGGCGGCCGTGTCAACCTCGACCCCGATGATGTGGTGGCCAGGCTCGAGCGCATCCTTGGTGGAGTTGACATCCCCGATGAAGTAGAACATCGCCAACGTGATATCTTAAGGATGGAGGTGATCGACGGAATTTGCTACCAGGCCAGAGACATGGAAATGGAGCGGTTCCGCGGAGTTGTCATGCCCGCGATTGCATGCTGTCAAGCTCTTCTGGAAGAGGCCCAGCAGCCCTAAGAGCCTCCCAGTGCCAGCAGCTCCGTAGGCGGAGGCGGGTCGGGACAAACGGAGTGAACGGCCGCAAGGGTGCTATGCTGATTATGGAGTCCGAGAAGACCATCGTCGGAAGGCCGCCAGCTCAGCCTTTTAGCTTATATTTTATTATAATTGTGTGCATATGTAGGTCGTGATTGTTCTGGGCCTTGCCGCATTTGGCATTTTAAGTTATCCTGAAAGACAATTATTAATAATTATTAACCGTTGCCATTTTAACTTTGCCTCAACAGCGAGCAGAGCGCATGCAGGGACGCCAGAGCAGAGCGCGCCGCGGCCGCCTCAACGGCAAGCAATCACGTGGTAAACCTTCTGCCATCAATAAATTTTGACCTTGTTTCTCATCACATTGCTGATTACAATGCAATAAGTAATTGCAAATCTGTTCACACCTATCAAACTAATATGTGTTCACACTTAGCATCGGGCTGTAAAAACTACCCACTCGAAAATTACTTCACAGTTCCTCTCCTCATCACCCAAAAAACTGTTTTTTTGTCAAGTCGTTCTGCCATGACCAGTAGGAGGAGTTTAGGGTCGACATATAACCAGGCAACAAGGACCAAGGCCGCGGAAGCACTAGAGAGGTCCTACCGCGAAGCCGCAGCCGCAGCAGAGATGTCCCGGCGTGCCACGGAGCCCTCGAACGAGCTCTCACGGGCACGCGAGGGCTCTCACAAGCGCATTCTCGGCGTCGGCCATCGCAACGAGCCGACGTTCCTGAAGTCCTTCCCCGGCGACGACGACATTCTCGCTGGCGTCACTACGCAGCAGGAGCTGGTCGACGGCTTGACGAAGCTGCTCAAGATCAGCGATGCCTCGATTGACAAGGCGACTGGCCTCATCGAGCAACTCATGGATGACAATGCGAAGCTCCTCAAGTTGGTCGCTGAGAAGAAGTAGGAGGCCACCGGCTGGAAGATGCTGCATGAGCAGAGCAGTGCCTCGGAGATGACGCTGAAAGCGGTCGTCGAGGAACTGATGGGTGGCTTGAGGAAGCTCCGGATTGAGCGCAAGCAGGAGTTGGAGGAATCCATGGCTGCTTTCAAGCAAAGTAGTGAGGAATTGAAGAAGGAGCTGGAGGATTTCGCTGCCCGGCGATCCATCGATGAGTAGAGATAGTAGCGACCCAGATCGTTGTCTGCAATTTCCGTCTTCTCTTGCCCCCGTGTCTTCCAGGCTTTGCCACATGTGGCATTTTAAATTATCTACGTAAATTTGTCGTCGTATTATCCGTTGCCATTTTATTTGTGATCATATTATCCGTTCCCCTATGTGGCAATTTAAATTAGGGCGGAATACGAGTTGAAAACACGAACAAAGCAAATGATGCCATGGGATCACAAGCAAACACCCCCCGTCCAGGTGCTTTAAATAACCCATTAATGGAGAAGTTGTGAGCGAGGCGGGCGGCGGCTGGTGCATGGAGGTCAAAGAGCTCGCTTCCCGATGAGCATGGGCGGCCTTGCTGCTCGCACGTGTCCCGTCGAGCCTGCACGACGCACTGCTCGCACGCGTCCCGTCGAACCTGCACGGCGGACTTCTCACGCTCGTCCCGTCTAATCAAACAGCTGCACGCACGCCACCGAGTATGGTTAAATTTTGACACGATAAATATAATACAACCGTTTGCGATATTAACGTGTCAGCTTTTTGTTTCAAACAGGACTTCGTTGGCTACTAATGTGTGCGCCTCTTCTCAAACTGGACAATTTTTTTACCACGGCATATATGTGCCATGTCATGAAACCATGCCAAGTTTCATGTTTTTTGGGTGACTTTTTTATTTACTGGGATTTAAAAACCGAGATTCTCATTGTTTCAGGATGGAGGCAAGTTTGTAATTCATTCTCATTCCTTAAACGAGACCTAAACATGCACCCAATGACACATGTACGATTTTCCACCCATTTTGCTTCAAGTGACCATGTGGTTGTAGTTCAAATTTGAATTATGGACTACATTAAATGCATAGGAAACTTAGTAATTAGTAATATATATACAATGGCCAAACGAACCCTTAACAGTTTCAAATTTCATCCCGACACTCCTGTTATTCTATGTTGCCTGTAGAAAACAAAGTTCAAGGTGAGAAGAGGCATCGATTATCGTTTCTCCCACAAGAGGGGCATGTTTCCCTACCGGAACCACGAGGGTTGCGACAGGCTCCGGTTTGTAAAAGGCTTGTAATATAGCTTCACCCAAATTGGACAATTATATATACCATGTAGTGACACCATGCCAAGTTTCATGATTTCCTAGTGAGTTTTGGATTTACAGACATTTAAAAACTGAGATTCACAATGTTTGTGGCTAGGCCAGGACGGCGAGACAGTTGAATTCGTTCCATTAGTTCAATGGGACCTAAACATGCCCCTCAAGGAAACATGTACGTTTTTCTAGCCATTTTGGTGCACTGGAGCATGTATTTGTAGTTCGGATTTGAATGATGGACATTAGATGCCTAGAAAAATCAATTAATGAATAAAAAATGTCAAACAAACCCTGAATAATTTCAAAGTTCAGCGTGAATATCCAGTTGTTCCGTGTCGCGTGTAGAAGAAAATACGAGACTAGAAGAGGGAGTTATTATCGTTTGGCCCACAAGGGGACACGTTTCCGTATTGAAACCACGAGGGTTCTTGCGACAGGCTCCGGTTTTGTAAGAGGTTTGTAATAAAGTTTGACCCAAATTGGCAATGTTTTTACCATGACATATATGTGCCATGACGTGACACCATGCCACCTTTGATGACTTTCTGGTGAGTTTAGGATTTATGGGGACTTAAAAACCGAGATTCGAAATGTTTGATGACGAGCCAGGACACCGGTACGGTTGTAATTCGTTCCCATTCCTGGCATGAGACCTAAACATGCACCCAAGGACACATGTATAATTTTTCTAGCCATTTGGGTGAACTGGAGCATGTATTTGTAGTTCAGATTTGAATTGTGGACATTAAATGCCTAGGAAACTCAATTAGTGTATAAAAAGGCCAAACGAACCTTGAATAAGTTTAAATTTCAGCACGGATATCCTGTCATTCCATGTTGCCCATGAAAGAAAATACAAGGCGAAAAGAGGGAGTGATTACATTTCGCCCAAACGGGAACACGTTTCCCTATCAGAACCACGAGGCTTCTTTGAGAGAAGCTCCAGTTTTTATAAGAGGTTTGTAATAAAGCTTGGCCCAAATTGGACAATGTTTTTACCACGACATATATGTGCCATGACGTGACACCATGCCACCTCTGATGACTTTTTGGCAAGTTTAGGATTTATGGGGACTTAAAAACTGAGATTCAAAATGTTTGAGTACGAGCCATGACACCAGTATGGTTGTAGTTCGTTCCCATTCCTGGCATGGGATCTAAACATGCAGCCAAGGACACATGTATAATTTTTCTAGCCATTTTGGTGAACTGGAGCATGTATTTGTAGTGCAGATTTGAAATATGGACATTAAATGCCTAGGAAACTCAATTAGTGTATAAAAAGGCCAAATGAACCCTGAATAAGTTTAAATTTCAGCACGGATATCCTGTCGTTCCATGTTGCCTGTAGAAGAAAATACAAGGTGAAAAGAGGCAGTGATTATGTTTGGCCCACAAGGGGGACATATTTCCCTATCGAAACCACGAGGCTTCTTTGAGAGAAGCTCCGGTTTGTAAGAGGCTTGTAATAAAACTTGCACCACGATGGACGAAAAAAATTCCTCGACATATAAGTGCGATGTCGTGACACCATGGCAGGTTTCACGATTTTTAGCTTAGTTTTGGATTTACGGGGATTTAAAAACCGAGATTCTTCTCATGAAATGTTTTCAAATAGCACACGGTTCACTCACGAAAGCCGTTATTCAATGAAAACTTCGTGGAAACCATATTTTAAAGTTTCATAAAAATCTGGAAAAAATGTGGGATGTTAAGAAGGTGATTTTTATTGCAACACAAAATTTCAAGTTTCAAAACATTACGAGATGTGAGCTATGTAAAAGACAAATTCCGCCCTGAATAGTGACATTACTATTCGGCACTATTCAACACTCATTTTGTCTTTTTCATAGCTCACATCTCTTAATGTGTTTCAACTTGAAATTTTGTGTGCCAATAAAACATCATCCTCTTAACATCCCGCATTTTTTTGAATTTTTTTGAAACTTTAAAACATTTTTATCTCATGGTTTTCACCAGTTTCCACCGAATGTTGGTTTCCGTACGATATTCCCCCCCCCCCCCTCGCTGTGCGCGCGATCCGAGTCCTCCGTTCTGACTGGCCAGAACCCAAACCCCATGGATCATACGTGTGCACCGTTGGATGTTCCCAGATCTAACGACAACCCTGAGCCCTTTCGACAGCACATGCAGTACATGGGTAAGCACTGTGCGCATGCGTCGTCTAGCTCACGCTTCCTTCGCTACTAGGTTTTCATTCAAAACAGGCTACCGATTCTCGACACTCCTCTCATCGGTTTCCCGCCTCTTCTCCCAGATATGCATGATCTAGATGTTCGTTTAATTCTTATATTTCATCTCATCCAAAATCAATTAGTTTTATAAAAAGAACTATTTTAAGATTCATGGAATTGTGCATTGTAAAGGTAAAAAACAAAAAGTGACAATTCATTTAGAAAAAAAAGGTTTGGGCAATTAAGATATGGAAGATTCTAGAGAACAAAGGAGAAGTGCGTGTGTTTTGAGGTTTGTGCATTATGCTTAAGTTCAACCATGGAGTCTTCTAGATTGTACATGTGGCAGAATCTGGTGGAATGTAGATGATATCCAATGGCCAGCAGTGCTCGGATTTGCCATCTCTGTACCGTCGGATTGGCTTCATCCAACGAGCTAATTTCATAGTTATTCAAACACTATATAGGTGTATATATGTATAGATATATATAGACGTGTCCCATGCTAGACAAAATAAAGTTTGAGCGCAAGTGTGGGACGACCCCCTTGCTACCGCCTCGAAGTTGGGAAACTGACATCATAGGTATTGAACCAGGCTTGGAGTCAGGTACGGTGTTCGGTTTGTAATGTACTTGGCGTGGCCCATCGAAGTTGTGCATTTGGGATTTAAACACATCATACACCATCGTACCCATACATATTTTCGGGCCGCATGTAGTGTATACGAGGTCTTCTGATCGACCACGTCTCCCTTGTGCGGTTTTTTGTGAAAACATGGATATCTGTGGGCTCCCCGAGTGTATATATATCATTCGTTTGACCGATAGTGAGGGGTATGTGCTGGCCATGAATGGATTCCTCCTAGTTCATGTTAGGGCCGGTCACCGTCAAATGTCGGTCAACCAAAGGTCGAGCTCATGCGTTGTCAGGATTCCCTCACAGATGCTCGGATTGTTGGGTTCGACCTACATCAAACCATGCGTACATATCCCGTCCTTAACTACCTTGGCTTCATGGTTGTTGTCTGTATCGAGAGGTAGGCACCACATCTAAATTGTACATTATTCTATATTGAAAAAACGCATCACCCCTTCCCAATGTACATCATTTTGGGCCGCACGCAAGAGGTGCTGGTTTTGTGCTCCCTCTCGTGCGATGTTTATGATGGTTCAATCTATTGGCCCAAGCGGTTTATCGACAACAACAACTGTCATTTGACCAAACGAAAGATTTATTGGTCCCTCTTATGGTAGGCCATGGAGACATGCATGTATGACTAAAGTATCAATCAATACATGCATCCTCCCCGCTGACACGAAGTGGGAGGTGGTGGGCCAAGCATCCTAGCTAGGTACGACATTATGTCATTATATATATCCTAGCTAGGTGGTTGTTAGGGTGCTTTCGGGTTTGCGAGGCAGGTGCCACCAAAGTTATGCATTTTGTATTTAAAGTTTGAAACATCCCCAATATCCGTACATATATTTGGCCACTTCCAGGTGGTTCTTGACTTCTGACCCCTCTCATCGATCTTCAATGACGCGCCCAACCGTGGGCCCACAAGGTCAAAGTTGTGCATTGGAATTTTGAACATCACATACCACCCTTTTCACTCACATATGTTTGGGCCACATGCTGGTGTGGCTGTCTTTTGACCCTCCCTAACGTTACTTTTTGCTGCAAAGACTCTGATGACCCTCAACGGACACGGGGTATAATATCTTAACCGTGTGCGATACAAGTGCGATGTGAATCACCATGACTGCACAATCGCGAGCAAATTAAGGTGGAGGTACTGTCTCAACCGTGTGTGATGCAAGTGCGCTGAAATCAGCACGACCATGCAAGCACGAGCAAAGGGTGGAGGTGCTGGCTCAACCGTGTGCGATGCAAGTGCGCTGAAATCACCACGACCGCGCAAGCACGAGCAAAGGGTGGAGGTACTGGCTTAACCGTGTGCGATGCAAGTGCACTGTAAAACCACCACCTGTGGAAGATAAAGGCGGGTAAGTTTATTTGGCAATTAGGATGAACCGTGTGCGATAGACCATCTAGCTAGAAATATAAAAATCTAACTAACCGCCTTGAGCGTTGCAAAAATCGGTGGATCCGCGCCACTTTTCCTTATTATCATACACATATATTTTTATTGGACCGCGCGCAATCTTGGGCACCCCGCCCCGCATCAATTCCTTTACCCAAATTTTAGTAGCCATCGTACTTCAACCATCGCCCACACTGCTCCAGCACCGACCTTATAGTAAAATTGCAGTAGCCGAGGCATTTGAACCGTCGCCCTCCCTCGTCCACCACCATCTCCACCCACCATTACTAAAATTTTCAGTAGCCGCGGCGTATCCTCAGACACCACCCCCCTCCACAGTCCCCCACGCGCCTCCTCCCCCCCTTCGAACCCTAGCTCGTAGCCGGCACCGGCGCCGCCGCCAACCCTGTCGGTCTGCCCATTCCTTCTAGCTTAGATAATAAAGTTCAGGTTATCTAGCGATTCCCATACCGTCGCCCCACTCCCCCGAGTTTTTAGACGAGGCCTGCCGTGTCCCTCTCTGCCAGATCCACATCCCCTGCTCCAGAATCTTGCAGCCTAAGCTCGACCACGTATCCCGGGGAGCCCGACGAGCATTCGGCCAAGAAGAGGTTTATCATGGCCTCTCCGGCGGACGTTGGCAAGGTGGCCGCCATTTGCTCCGACCTGTCGATCCCAGAGCAACACATCACCGCGGAAGCCGGCGAAGACGTTGACTACGTTGCCATGCCGAAGGCTTCATGTCAGCGGGCTAGCGTATTACTGTATCTCGGGAAAGCTGGCTACGACATCAAGCTTTTCCACACCAAAGGCTTCACGCGGGCCATGTCACAGGTTAAGTGGTCCATCCCCAACCCCTCTGGTTCAACCGCCGCCGATCTCTTCGACGGCCCTACCGCTGATCTCCTCCGCCAAGCGGTCAAGGATTTGCGAGCTTTATACGCCATCGAGCCAATTTTGTCACTTCTGAAGGACACGTTCTACGACGGCGGCTTGGGATCCTCAATTGCCAAGTCAGATCTCATGGACTACGACCACGACCACGACCACGAGGAGGGCACCCACGAAGGTTCTTCCAAGGTGAAACATCCCATCTATGACATCAGAGAGCGCACCATGGGTATGTGCTCTTCCAACTAGAAGGATCCCGTCCATGAAATGTGAGGCAACATTCTATCAGCAAATCTTACCTTTTCTAGCTTGCCAACCCGTACCCTTTGTTGTAGTAGCATTTGCCGTGCGGTGCTTTAACTGTGCCGTGTTTAATTATTTCTGTTATGCAAAAATGTATTGTTCAATAGGTCTATGTGATGATTAAGTATGAATTGTCCACTTTAGTTTCATGAATGGCTATATTTGGTTGTATATAGTGAGTAGATGCCTTGTTTATCGGTATTTGATTGTTAGGTTAGTTGGAGTGAGCATTTTTTTCAGTTATCGAGCAGATGCCTTGTTTATCTGTATTTGGTTCTTAGTTTGGTTGAAGTGAGTATTTGTCCAGTTATCAAGCTGATGCCTTGTTTATCTGTATTTGGTTGTTAGGTTGCTTTTTTTAGCATTTGTCCAGTTATCAAGCAGATGCCTTGTTTATCTGTATTTAGTTGTTAGGTTGCTTTTTTTAGCATTTCTCCAGTTATCAAGCAGATGCCTTGTTTATCTTTATCTGCTTGTTAGGTTGGTTGAAGTGAGCATTTGTCCAGTTTTCAAGCATATGCCCTATTTATCTGTATTTTCTTGTTAGGTTGGTTGCAGTGAGACTCTGTCCAATTTTTAATGGCTATATTTGGTTGTTATACTGGTCCTTTATGCCTTGTTTATTTCAGTCATTCACAATGTGTGGGTGCAAGTCGGAACTGTGCCGCTCGACTACATCAATACCAGTTTGAACGGCTATATTTGGTTCCAGTTATTCCTGGTGTAGTTAAGACATGCCCTTTATTTTAGTTTTACACATTTATCCAGTGTGATGTTTAAGCATTACCTACGTTCTATTCATTTTCAACAATACCAGTTTGAATTGCAATATTTGATGGCTGTTAAGCCTGCTGTCGGTAATATTGCCTTCCATTTTATATCTACTTTAACAACATGCTGAAACCAACACATTCAAGATATCATTTGGAGATGATGTTTTTTACCTTTGCTATATTTGTTTGATGTTAATATTGATGTACTTATCATGCCTTTCCACTACTTATGCAGGAAAACAACGGGAGTGGCCACCATTTTCCGCCGAGGTTAGCTTCATTCCTCGTCTTGTACTCCCCCCGTCGTCCCATAATGTAGTGCATATAGATCCAGGCCTGGACACTAGTTAGCTTCTAATATTGACTTGTTTCTTGTAGGTACATATGCCGTTGGCAAGGATCCACGCATCGACCCTTTCTGCGTATGGGGCAATGAGATATTGATGAACAAGCATCAAGTGAGGAAACTGATAAGGATTATTAGCAAAAAGATACGAATGGTGGCAAGCAAATTATTTGTTTATGCTCTATCCAACAGAACAGTGAGCTTTAGGATGGTAACTACAAACTCTGCAGCCTTTTCTTTTTACAGCCCATAATGAGTTGTTAGACAACAATGTCTGAAGCTTTTTCGTTCCCAGTGGTTCCTGAAGCAGTTCACTCAAGATTACCTCACAAAGTACATGATTGGTGGACACACAATGAAGGTTAAAGTATTTCATCCAGACTACAATGAGCATCGAGAAGTCCTAATGAAAACAGTGAAGGATGGACGGGCAGCCATCACAAGGGGTTGGCCCAGAGTCATGCGCACCTTACGCATGGTGGAGGGCACAATATCGACATTTCGCTTCACCTTCTCCAGCAACCAGAATGTCTTTATCCTCTCTCTTTACAGTCTTTAGTACAACAGTGGTTCATCATTCTTTACTTGGTGCTTCTATAGTTCTTTAGTATATGTACCTGTGCATTGAATTATGGATTCGTGGTTGAACCTATATTTGTAATAAACATGGTTGGATATGAAATAAGTGGTTGCCTACTTTCAAATTCAAAACATGTGATTTTTAAATTAGGGATTAATTGGATCAATTATGGATTAATTATGGATTATTTAGAGATTACACTGCACACGGTTTGCGAAAGCGAAATGTCCGCGATATACGTGGAGATCAGAAACGTTTCTAGGATCCACTACGTGTGCGATCAATCTCCACTGCACACACGACTTTCTCTTGAAAACTGTTTGCGTTAGGCCACCTTGCGCAAACGTTTATCACATAAAAAGTGTGTGTGATGGACAGCCTTTGCCACACAGTTTCTTCTATGCACCGTGTGTGATGCATTCAATAACGCAAACGATAAAATTATTAATATCGTGTCCAATGGCAACACTATCACAAACGATTTAACGGGAAAATTGTGTGTGACGTACTTGTGAACGAAAACGTTTTCCTTCGAGCGACTACGTGGGATGCACATACGAACAGAAACATTTAGAACTGATTGACTTTGTGGGATGTACTTGCGACTGGAAACAATTTCGCCGTATAATTGTATTGTTTAGCTCTACTATATGTATTTCCATATTTGAGCGCTCGCCGGTCGCACATGACCTCATTTTGCCGAATGTGTGTGCCAGGAGGGCATATCCCCGACGGTTTCTGGGTTGTGTGGAAAGGACCCCCCCTATCGCCCACACTCACTTGGCGACGGTTCCAAATGTCGTCTTGGAAAGGGGTTAAAAACCGTTTGTTTAGGACCGAAACGCACTGGTGCTAGATTATGATGGTGGTGGCTGTGGGGGTGATGATGAAGAATAGGACAACAAGGAGGATGATGATTCCAAAGTGGAGGGGGTCCATGATCATGTGGATGTACAAGGAAGCACCAAGAGAGCAAGGATAATCAACTATAACAAAGAAGAGGATATTGCTTTGTGATTTGCTTGGATGAATGTACGGTTTGATGTCTCAGTTGGTACAAATCAAAAAAGGAAAAAAATTGGTCTAGGATTGAAGACTACTATTGCAACAATGGGACTGTCGCATCCAACCCCACTCAAGGCTCTCTTGGACACCGGTGGAGCACCATCCAAGAGCAATGTTATGTTGATCAAGTGACCAATTATCCACCGAGTGGAGTGTCAATCTTGGAGTATGGCCCTCTCATACAAGAGCAATACAAGGAACACAACAAAATGGCCAGCAACAAGGCGTAAAAATTGC
The DNA here is from genome assembly GCA_963921465.1 of Triticum timopheevii. Lineage (NCBI taxonomy): Eukaryota > Viridiplantae > Streptophyta > Magnoliopsida > Poales > Poaceae > Triticum > Triticum timopheevii. The sequence goes on along the minus strand of OY997268.1, from coordinate 376,362,211 downwards.
ACCATTGCTACAAGGAACTAGTTGGGAATGATAAGTGAATTCAGAGTCACTGCAAGGCCACATCAAAGAGATCACATATTAGAATATCCATTGAATAAGATGACGGGGAGGGTGAAAATCCTCACAAGAGGCCGGATGTGAAAATTATGGCAAAAGAGGGGAGAAGCATGGAGGCATCAACGCCTACAAAAAGGAGCTTTGTGCTATGATTGAGACCAAGAAAAGTTGGTGGCCGAACGCATAGAACAGAAGACAGTGAGGTGGAACGAGCTCATGTTCATGGAGATTGAGAAGTAGAGATCAAAGTTGGCGGCCAAAGATAGGAAGGTGCAAGTGGAGGAGCGTAGGATTGCACTCGATGAGAAGAAGCTTGGAAAAGAGAAGAGGGAAGAAGTGTGTGCTATCAGTTTCATGAACCCAAACACGATGGATGCAATGGCAAGAAGGTATTGAGATACCTTGTAGAGTGATATTGTCCCAATAGGAGGAATCTTGTGGGGTGGTGGTGGTGGCCGTGGGGGTGATGGTGGTGGACATGGAGGAGACGGTGGTGGTCGTGGGGGTTATGGTGGTGAACATGGAGGAGATGGTTGTGTACATGAAGGTGATGGTGGTGGCCTTGGTGGTGATGGTGGTGCCCGTGGGGGTGATGGTAGTTTATTTGGTGATGTGAGCATGGAAGTTCTTGAGTTCATGTAGTATGCATTTCATAGGGCTTGATCCACAAAATAAGACATGCTATATTATGTTCTTTTTATCAAACTTGGTTGTTGTGGTGGATTTTGGATGATATGCAATTTAGTTTTGAAAAATATTTGATTGGATGAACTATATGTATGCTTATGGTTGATTTGTTGCGTATGTTAAATTTGAATCATTCAAATGATTGATGAAATATTTGAAATGTTGTGACATGAGATAGAAGAATTATTTATAGTCAACAAAATCTAGGAAGTTAAATATAGGGATTTGGTTAGGTCTGGTCATATTTTTTGGAACACAGTGCAGATGCAGCCACTCATACATGCACACATACACTCACCCATATGAACGCACACAAATATTGTGCTCCTATGAGAACCTTTGAGCGACTGAGCCGACGCATCATCTTAAGTTCGATGAAGCCGCTACATATGCCTTCATAGTCGACGGGAACGTCTCCTCACACTGAATGCATATTGCTGGAAGGTCTGAAATAAATCTAGGACTTGAACCCTGATGGGTTGGTTCCACAACAAGGAACATAACCATCTAAGCTACACTCAGTTCGTGGTCCGGTTATAATTTAGCTCCTCAAATTTGAAGGTGTTAAGTTTAAGAAAACATATAAGAAGTTAATTATAACATATCAACTAGAGATGTTCATATATCCACCCCCTCATAGTTGAATATAACTATACCATATCACACTATATCAGGAGTTACCTCATGTGGATATCCTTTAACTTACTCTGGGTACAACACTTTATTTTCTTTCTTTGACAATACCGAATACTATACTATGAGCTAGGTTGTACTTGCAATGTAGGAGACCGATACTTTTCCTAGTAGTACCATTTTTTCATTGTAATACATTTCTCATTTATATGGTAAAGATCAAGGCATGTAGACACCGATCTGAAAAAATTGAAAAGCCGGTAGAACACTAGTCTTTGCACAAAGAAATATCAACCAAGAAGGAAAATTACAATCAAGATTAAAGAATCCCAAGACAGCACTACACCAGCCACCAAAGAAAAAATAGCGGATTACCTCCTCATTCGAGATCGACGCGGCTTCATCACTAATATGCAGTTTTGCGGACCTCCAAGGTGGCTCGTCAAAGACGAAGCTATTGTCGATGAATGAATCAGACAAGGGCAACACTCGAACTCCAGATCTGGCACCCCCACATGACTATGATGTCTGAGCAGGAAACCATACCCGTCAGCAACGAACCACAAATCTAGCACACAATCCACCATCTTTTAGATGCTGCCGATGCAGAACACAATTTGCATCTGCTCCTCAACTACCTCCCAAGATCTGCACCAGCGTTGGAACAAATTCTGTCACTACAGTGGAGCTCGACGACATAAATTCACCACAAGGATGCCGCCATTGCCAAGACATCCTTTTTTGAGTAGACTGGTTTCCAAATTCATCCCCAACCATAGGACCAATCGCCTTATAGAGGAAGGATCTGAAGCTTCTTGGCTAGTTATATTTCCGAAGTACTAGACATGTGTTTTTTTGTAAGATTTTATGATGACTAATCAATGGCCTCTTGCCGTTAGGCTTCTGTGTAAATCGTGTAACACAACTGCCGGAGGGGATGGAGGATCTCTACCGGAGTACCAGCGGTGGCATGGGTCTTCATGGTGAGGTTCCGCGCGGTTCCAGCCAGCCGCGAGATCGGGATGCCGTGGCTTCCGGTGAAAATTGTGCCTGACTGCGGTCTTGGAGGACGATGGCGGCATCACTGACATTGTTTCCTTCTTGAGGCATTGTCGTTGCAGGTCACGTCAACTCGATCTTGGTGTTCCAGGGGAAACTCTAGATTTGGGTCTACCGGATCGGACGATGACTGCGCCTTCGGTGTCGTTCTTCCTCTTGGGGGCATCGTTTTGGAGTAAGAGCTGGCTGGAGGGGGCAAGAGGAGGAGCGGTGTTACATCTACCACAAGGCCAACAACGGATCTCGGCAGCATGGGGCTGCGGAGTTTCACCGACAAGCGTGTGTGGATAGATACGTGCAGGATGGTGGCATTGTCTGGCGCCGTGGTGGCGTCGACAACAGGCCTGGCAAGGTCAGTGCATCAGTACCTGCTCTAGAGATGGATCGGTGGAAGACGGCGGTGGCAGCCTCTAAGAGTGCACCAGACTGGTGTGTGACCTAGTCCCGGTATTATGGCTGGGCTGGGGCATCCGACTTTAGATGTTAGGCTTTTGTGTGATGTCTGTATGGTATTAGGTTCGGACATTCAGCACCCCTTCATCAAGGGGATAGGAGTAGCAACAGTTGTTGGCAAGATGGTGGCTTCAGGCTTACTGATGTACAACTTTGTAAGGTCATTGTGAATAATTAATAAAATGGCTACATGCATCGTCTAGATGAAGAGGCCGGGATATATCCTCTTTTTCTAAAAAAAACACTGTAACACATACAAAATTGGATGGTAAGGGCATCTTCTACATTGTCCTGCAAATCGGATTGACAATCCGTCTCGGGGCGCGTCAGACGACAAGGATATGGAAGCCGTCTACCTAACTGTATGCCTGAAACGTCAGCGTGCATTTCAAACATAAATTAAATAAATCGAACAAATTTGATACAAACCAAATAATTTTCATGTAAACCATATCTAATTCATGCAAATTTTGACATATTACAACTAAATCAAACAATATTCAAATAAAAATTTTAAAACCTAAAAAACACTAAACAAAGTACCAGCCCCTAACCTCGTACACATGCCCTCTGTAGCAAGTGGGAACTCTATTGTTGTCCACTTTGTCCGTGGTGTCATCGTCATGGTCCTTGCAGCAGCGGAAGGGTGCGGAGGGGTCGTGGCATCCCTGATTGGTCGCTGCCTACCGCTCACGGCGTAGCCGCTCGGCCTCCTACTCTATTGCGTGCATGACCACGTCGACCGCGGACGTCATCCTTTTTATCCCGCCCCTCACCGTGACCTTGCCGGCGACGAAGGCGGAGGCACGCAGCGACTCGGCCACGACAATCTTGACAAGTTGATCGCCAGCAGGCGCCGCGCAGACATCTTTGTGTGGTCCCGGACATGTTGAGAGCCCCAGCCTCCGCGAGTGCGGGCTTCGCAAGGACCCAGTCCGACTAGACGTCCTATGTCGCAAACACAACTCGGCACTGCGCATTGCACTGCTCCCTCTCCGTCACGGTGTTGCACAATGATGTGTTGTCGCAGTTGCTATTGGGAAACGTTGCATGGAAAACAAAAAAAATTCTACGCACACGCAAGATCTATCAGGGAGATGCATAGCAACGAGAGGGGAGAGTGTGTCTACGTACCCTCGTAGACCGTAAGCGGAACCGTTTTACAACGCGGTGATGTAGTTGAACTTCTTCGCGTTCCAACCGATCGAGCACCGAACGTAGGGCACCTCCGTGTTCAACAGACATTCAGCTCGATGACGTCCACCGCCTTCTCAATCCAGCAATACGACGAGGTAGTGGATGAGTTCCGGTAGCACGACCGCGTGGTGACGGTGATGGTGAAGTGATCTCCGCAGGGCTTAGCCTAAGCACTACGTAAATATGACCGGGGTGTAAACAGTGGAAGGGGAGCCGCACACGGCTAAGCAATTGTCTAGAATGTGCTAGGCGCCCCCTCCCACATATATATAGGTGGGGGGAGGAGGGAGCAGCCAGGAGGGCGCCCCAAGTAGGCCGAATCCTACTTGGAGTCCTCCCAAAGTGGTGCCCCCTTTCCTTATTTGCTGGAGAAGAAAGGAAATTCGCGAAAGAGGGAAGGAAGGGGAATGTGTGCTCCCCTCTTATGGCCCAATAGGCCCAATACCCTCTCAGGGTTGACCGGTACCCCCTCTGGTTCTCGGATGACTATCCAGTTTTCTCCGAAACACTTCCGGTGTCCATATACCATCGTCCTATATATCAATCTTTCCATATCGACCATTTTGAGACTCCTCGTCATGTCCATGATCTCATCCAGGACTCCGAACAACATTCAGTCACCAAATCATATAACTCGTATAACACTATATCGTCAACGAACGTTAAGCATGCAGACCCTACGGGTTCGAGAACTATGTAGACATGATCGAGACACCTCTCCGGTCAATAACCCATAGCGTAACTTGGATGCCCATATCGGTTCCTACATATTCTACAAAGATCTTTATTGGTTGAACCGTTATGGCAACATACGTAATTCCCTTTGTCCGTCGGTATGTTACTTGCCCGAGATTTGGTCGTCGGTATCTTCATACCTAGTTCAATCTCGTTACCGGCAAGTCTCTTTACTCGTTCCATAATACATCATCTTGCAACTAACTCATTAGTCACTTTGCTTGCAAGGATTCTTATGATCTGTATTACCGAGAGGGCCCAGAGATACCTCTCCGATACTCGGAGTGATAAATCCTAATCTCGATCTATGCCAAATCAGCAAACACCTTTGGAGATACCTGTAGAGCATCTTTATGATCACCCATTTATGTTGTGACGTTTGATAGCACACAAGGTATTCCTCTGGTATCCGGGAGTTGCATAACCTCATAGTCGGAGGAATATGTATTTGACATGAAGAAAGTAATAGCAATAAACAGAACGATCAATATGCTAAGATAACGGATGGGTCTTGTCCATCACATCATTCTCCTAATGATGTGATCCTATTATCAAATGACAACACAAGTCTATGGTTAGGAAACCTTAACCATCTTTGATCAAGGAGCTAGTCTGGTAGAGGCTTACTAGGGACACGGTATTTGTTTATGTATTCACACATGTATTTAAGTTTCCGATCAATACAAATATAGCATGAATAATAAAACTTTATCATGAAGAAGGAAATATAAGATACCAACTTTATTATTGCCTCTAGGGCATATTTCCTTCAGTCTCCCACTTGCACTAGAGTCAATAATGTAGATTACATTGTGATGAATCTAACACCCATGGAGTCTTGGTGCTGATCATGTTTTGCTCGCAGAAGAGGCTTAGTCAACCGGTCTGCCACATTCAGATCCATATGTACTTTGCAAATTTCTATGTCTCCATCCTTGACCTTTTCACGAATGGAGTGGAAGCATCTCTTGATGTGTTTGGTTCTCTTGTGAAACTGGGATTCCTTCGCCAAGGGAATTGCTCCAGTGTTGTCACAAAATATTTTCATTGGACCCGATGCACTAGGTATTATACCTAGATTGGATATGAACTCCTTCATCTAGACTCCTTCATGCACTGCTTACTAAGCAGCTATGTATTCCGCTTCACACGTAAATCTCGCCACGACGCTTTGCTTGGAACTGCACCAACTGACAGTTCCACCATTCAATATAAACATGTATCCGGTTTGTGATCTAGAGTCATCCGGATCAGTGTCGAAGCTAGCATCGACATAACCATTTACGACGAGCTGTTCATCACCTCCATAAATGAGAACCATATCCTTGGTCATTTTTAGGTACTTTAGGAGGTTCTTCACCACTGTCCAGTGATCCACTCCTGGATTACTTTGGTACCTCCCTGCCAAACTTATGGCAAGGCACACATCAGGTCTGGTACACAACATAGCATACATGATAGAACCTATGACTGAGGCATAGGGAATGACTTCCATTTTCTCTCTATCTTCTGCAGTGGTCGGGCTTTGAGTCTGACTCAACTTCACACCTTGTAACACAGGCAAGAACCCTTTCTTTGACTGGTCCATTTTGAAATTCTTCAAAACTTTATCAAGGTATGTGCTTTGCGAAAGTCCTATTAAGCATCTCGATCTATCTTTGTAGATCTTGATGCCTAATATATATATATATATATATATATATATATATATATATATATATATATATATATATATATATATATATAAGCAGCTTCACCGAGGTCTTTCCTTGAAAAGTTCTTATTCAAGTATCCTTTTATGCTATCCAGAAATTCTATATCAATTCCAATCAAGAATATGTCATCCACATATAATATCAGAAATGCTACAGAGCTTCCACTCACTTTCTTGTAAATAGAGGCTTCACCGTAAGTCTGTATAAAACCATATGCTTTGATCACCTCATCAAAGTGTATATTCCAACTCTGAGATGCTTGCACCAGTCCATAGATGAATTGCTGGAGCTTGCACACTTTGTTACAACCTTTAGGATCGACAAAACCTTCCAGTTGCTTCATATACAACTCTTCTTTAAGAAATCCATTAAGGAATGCAGTTTTAACGTCCATTTGCTAGATTTCATAATTATAAAATGCGGCAATTGCTAACATGATTCGGATAGACTTAAGCATCGCTACAGGTGTGAAAGTATCTTTGTAGTCAACTACTTGAACTTGTCGAAAACCTTTTGCGACAAGTCAAGCTTTGTGGATAGTAACACATTTGCTAGATATCATAATTATAAAATGAGACAATTGCTAACCTGATTTGGACAGACTTAAGCATCGCTACGGGTGAGAAAGTTGAGCTTTTGTGAAGACTTAAGTCGAGCTTTGTAGACTTAAGCATCAGCGTTAGTGTTTTTATTCAAGATCCATTTATTCTCAATGGCTTGCTGATCATCGGGCAAGTCCACCAAAGTCCACACTTTGTTCCCATACAAGGATCCTATCTCAGATTTCATGGCCTCAAAATATTTATCGAATCTAGGCTCATCATAGCTTCTTCGTAGTTCATAGGTTGGCCTTGGTCTAGTAACATGGCTTCCAGAATAGGATTACCGCACCACCCTGGTGCGGATCGTGCTCTGGTTAACCTACGAGGTTCAATAGCAACTTGATCTGAAGTTTCATGATCATTATCATTTGCTTCGTCTCTAGTTGGTGTAGGCATCACGGGAACAGTTTTCTGTGATGTGATACTTTACAATTCGAGAGAAGGTACAATTACCTCATCAAGTTCTACTTTCCTCCCACTCACTTCTTTCGAGAGAAACTCCTTCTCTAGAAAGGTTCCATTCTTGGCAACAAAGATCTTGCCTTCGGATCTGCGGTAGAAGGTGTACCCAATTGTTTCCTTAGGGTATCCTATGAAGATGCACTTGTCCAACTTGGGTTCGAGCTTTTCAGGATGAAGCCTTTTGACATAAGTATCGCAACCCCAGACTTTAAGAAACGACAGTTTAGGTTTCTTGCCAAACCACAGTTCATATGGTGTCATCTCAACGGATTAGACGGTGCCCTATTTAACGTGAATGCGGTTGTCTCTAATGCATAACCCCAAAATGATAGTGGTAAATTGGCAAGAGACATCATAGATCGCACCATATCTAATAAAGTATGGTTACGACATTCGGACACACCATTACGCTATGGTGTTCCAGGTGCTGTGAGTTGTGAAGCAATTCCACATTGTTTTAAATGAAGGCCAAACTCGTAACTCAAATATTCCCTCCGCGATCAGATCGTAGAAACTTTATTTTCTTGTTACGATGATTCTCCACTTCACGCTGAAATTCTTTGAACTTTTCAAATGTTTCAGACTTGTGTATCATTAAGTAGATATATCCATATCTACTCAAATTATCTGTGAAGGTCAGAAAATAATGATACCCGCCGCGTGCCTCAACACTCATCGGACCGCATACATCGGTATGTATTATTTCCAATAAGTCATTAGCTCGCTCCATTGTTCCGGAGAACGGAGTTTTAGTCATCTTGCCCATGAGGCATGGTTCGCAAGTATCAAATGATTCATAATCAAGTGATTCCAAAAGTCCATCTGTATGGAGTTTCTTAATGCGCTTTACACCAATATGACCTAAACGACAGTGCCACAAGTATGTTGCACTATCATTATCAACTTTGCATCTTTTGGCATCAATATTATGAATATGTGTATCGCTATTATCGAGATTCAACAAGAATAGAACACTCTTCAAGGGTGCATGAACATAAAAGATACTATTCATATAAATAGAACAACCATATTCTCCGACTTAAATGGATAACTGTCTCGCAATAAACAAGATCCAGATATAATGTTCATTCTCAATGCGGGCACCAAATAACAATTATTGAGGTCTAAAACTAATCCCGGAGGTAGATGTAGAGGTAGCGTGCCGACGGCGATCACATCGACCTTGGAACCATTTCTGACGTGCATCGTCACCTCGTCCATAGCCAATCTTCATTTATTCCATAGCTCTTGTTTTGAGTTACAAATATGAGCAACCGAACCAGTATCAAATACCCAGGAGCTGCTATGAGCATTAGTAAGGTACACATCAATAACATGTATATCAAATATACCTTTGTTCACTTTTCCATCCTTCTTATCCACAAAGTATTTGGGGCAGTTCCGCATCCAGTGACCAGTCCCTTTGCAGTAGAAGTAGTCAGTTTCAGGCTCAGGTCTAGCTTTGGATTTCTTCCTGGGAGTGGCAACTTGCTTGCCATTCTTCTTGAAGTTTCCTTTGTTTCCCTTGCCCTTTTTTCTTGAAACTAGTGGTCTTGTTAACCATCAACACTTGATGCTCCTTCTTGATTTCTACCTCCACGGCCTTAAGCATCGTGAAGAGCTCAGGAATCATTTTATTCATCCCTTGTATATTATAGTTCATCACGAAGCCTTTGTAGCTTGGTGGCAGTGATTGAAGAACTCTGTCAATAACAGTATCAACTGGAAGTTCAACTCCCAGCTGAGTCAAGTGGTTATTATACCCAGACATTTTGAGTATGTGTTTACTGACAGAACTGTTCTCCTCCATCTTGTAGCTATAGAACTTTTTGGGGACTTCATATCTCTCAACTCGGGCATTTGCTTGAAATTCTAACTTCAACTCTTGGAACATCTCATATGCTCCATGACATTCAAAATGTCTTTGAAGTTCCGGTTCTAATTCGTAAAGTAGGGCACACTGAACTATTGAGTAGTCATCAGATCAAGCTTGCCAGACGTTCATAATATCAGCTTCAGCTCCTGCAGCAGGCCTTTCACCTAGCGGTGCATAAAGGACATAATTCTTCTGTGCAGCAATGAGGTTAATCCTCAAGTTATGGACCCAGTCTGTGTAGTTGCTACCATCATCTTTCAACTTAGCTTTCTCTAGGAATGCATTAAACTTCAGGGGAACGGTAGCTCGGGCCATTGATCTACAACATAGATATGCAAAACTACAAGACTAAGTTCATGATAAATTAAGTTCAATTAATCAAATTACTAATGAACTCCCACTTAAATAAACATCCCCCAAGTCATGTAAGTAATACGTGATCTAAATCAACTAACCCATGTCTGATCATCACGTGAGATGGGGTAGTAATCAATGGTGAACATCTCTATGTTGATCTTATCTACTATATGATTCACGTTCGACCTTTCGGTCTTCAGTGTTTCGAGACCATGTCTGTACATGCTAGGCTCGTCAAGTTTCACCCAAGTATTTTGCATGTGCAAAACTGTCTTACACCTGTTGTATGCGAACGTAGAGTCTATCCAGAGCCGGTCTTGAGATTCTTGGGGCCCGGGGAAAAACTAAAACTCGGGGCCTTTTAATATAACATCAATAGTTACTAGTACTAATATATTCTTAAATGCATTCAAAATCAATATTATACCAGATAACTTGTACGTATTACCTTAACAATTTTTTCTAATTCTCGATGCAAAGTCTATCTTGAGGGGGTTGATCTTAATTTCAAACATTAATTTATTTCTGAATGACCAATATTAATCTTGAAAATTTTGTAAATAGCTTCTCTCCGTGATTCTATAACACTTAGTAGCAAAGCTATAAACATATCATAACTAACTTATAGCATGCAAAAAATTATCTAATTACAACAAAAAATGTTATAGTAAAAATTATATATTTGGCACTAACATACTTGTTATATAGTCCACTCTAGAACCAAAAAATAGACAAGATTGAGTATGATGGAAAATTCATAAATAAATAGCATGCCTGGAGCTAGTTAAGTTCTCACAATGGTTTAGGTGACATGAATATGCATCTGTTTTAACCGTGAAAGCACGACATAATGATGTTCTCTTTATTCTCTCTAAAGATGACTTCTTGAATGCAGGTAGTGGAATGTTTTCCATAATTACCTACCGTCCTAGATAATGATTCAATCATTAGAACACTACTCATCTTGGTACATACCGATTCTCGTTCGAGGGGATGAAAATTAGAAAATAGCAAACTCTTAGTGGCAGGATCGGCAGAAGCACGTGCAGGCTGCAGACGTGAGGAGCAGCTGATTGTGGATCATAGCAGTGGAACACAGATTGAGAGAAGCCGGACGGCGGCGTGTACTCGTGTGTTGGTAGCAGATCGATGACCTCCAGGATGCGGGGGCTGAGGGAACCACGAGAGATTGTTGGCGGCATGCCATGCAGACCTCAGATTAGGGATTTTGGAAAATAGGGACTGAGGAGATTAGATGACCTGATTTTCCGCTGCATTCCTTTACATTCCCTATGTACAACTAGGAGGGCAGGAAGCGATACAGATGTAATCTCAGCCGTCCGCTCGTGCGTCTACCTCTCAGCACAATCGATTGGGCCCTCGCATGTACACCAGGCTCGAGAAGTTCATGGGCTAGCCTGCCTACTTAGTCGGGAGGGGGGCCTTGGATGTTGGGGGCCCGGGACGGCCGCCCCCTCTGCACCACAGGGCCGGCCTTGAGTCTATCACACCCGATCATCACGTGGTGCTTCGAAACGACAAACTTCTGCAACAATGCATACTCAGGGAGAACACTTTTATCTTGAAATTTAGTGGAGGGGTCATCTTATAATGATACCGCCGTTCTAAGAAAAATAAGATGCATAAAGGATAAACATCACATGCAATCAAAATATGTGACATGATATGGCTATCATCATATTGTGCTTTTGATCTCCATCTCCAAAGCATCGTCATGATCTCCATCATCACCATCTCGACACCTTGATCTCCATTGTAGCATCGTTGCGTCGAGGTTGTGATGCCAACTATTGCTTCTACAACTATCACTAACGCATAGTGATAAAGTAAAGCAATTACATGGTGTTTGCACTTCATATAATAAAGAGACAACCCTAAGGCTCCTGCCGGTTGTCGATATTACAAAACATGATCATCTCATACATCAACATATATCACATCATATCTTGACTATATCACATCACAACATGCCCTGCAAAAACAAGTTAGACGTCCTCTACTTTGTTCTTGCAAGTTTTACGTGGCTGCTACGGGCTTCTAGCAAGAACCGTTCATACCTACGCAAAAACCACAATGGTGTTTCATCAAGTTTGCTATTTTAACCTTCTTCAAGGACCGGCCGTAGTCAAATTTGATTCAATTAAAGCAGGAGAGACAGACACCCGCCAACCATCTTTATGCAAAACTAGTTGCATGTCTGTCGATGGAACCGGTCTCATGTGCGTAGACATGTAAGGTTGGTCCGGGCCGCTTCATCCCACAAAACCATCGAATCAAAATAAGACGTTGGTGGTATGCAGTATGGCTATCGCCACCCACAACTCTTTGTGTTCTACTCGTGCATATCATCTACGCATAGACCTGGCTCAGATGCCACTGTGGGAAATGTTGCATGGAAAACAAAAAAAATTCTACGCACACGCAAGATCTATTAAGGAGATGCATAGCAACAAGAGGGGAGAGTGTGTCTACATACCCTCGTAGACCGTAAGCGGAACCGTTTGACAACACGGTTGATGTAGTCGAACTTCTTTGCTTTCCAACCGATCGAGCACCGAACGTACGACACCTCCGTGTTCATCACACGTTCAGCTCGATGACGTTCTCCGCCTTCTTGATCCAGCAAGACGGCGAGGTAGTGGATGAGTTCCGGCAACATGATGGCATGGTGACAGCGATGGTGAAGTGATATCCACAGGGTATCGCCTAAGCACTACGAAAATTTGACCGTGGTGTAAACAATGGAGGGGGCACCACACACAGCTAAGCATTTGTCTGGGATGTGCTAGGCGCCCCCTCCCTCATATATAGGTGGGGGAGGAGGGAGCAGCTAGGAGGGCACCCCAAGTAGGCCGAATCCTACTTGGGGTCCTCCCCAAGTGGCGCCCCCTTTCCTTATTTGTCGGAGAAGAAAGGAAAGGGGGGAAGAGAGAAGGAAGGGGAGGCCGAATCCTCCCCCCTTCCATTTCCCCACTTGGGCGGCTGCCATGGGGGGCGTGCCAGGCCCTTGTGAGCTGGTGTGCTCCCCTTGTATGGCCCAATAGGCCCAATAGCCTCCTGGGGTTGACCAGTACCCCCTCCGGTACTCCGATGACTATCCAATTTTCTCCGAAACAATTCTGGTGTCCGAATACCATCGTCCTATATATCAGCCTTTACGTCTCAACCATTTCGAGACTCCTCATCATGTCCATGATCTCATCCGGGACTCCAAACAATATTCGGTCACCAAATCATATAACTCATATAACACTATATCGTCAAAGAACGTTAAGCGTGCGAACCCTACGGGTTCGAGAACTATGTAGACATGATCGAGACACCTCTCCGGTCAATAACCCATAGCGTAACTTGGATGCCCATATCGGTTCCTACATATTCTACGAAGATCTTTATTGGTCGAACCGTTATGGCAGCATACGTAATTCCCTTTGTCCGTCGGTATGTTACTTGCCCGAGATTTGGTCGTGGTATCTTCATACCTAGTTCAATCTCGTTACCGGCAAGTCTCTTTACTCGTTCCGTAATACATCATCTTGCAACTAACTCATTAGTCACTTTTCTTGCAAGGATTCTTGTGATGTGTATTACCGAGAGGGCCCAGAGATACCTCTCCGATACTCGGAGTGACGAATCCTAATCTCGATCTATGCCAAATCAACAAACACCTTCGAAGATACCTATAGAGCATCTTTATGATCAACCATTTACGTTATGACGTTTGATAGCACATAAGGTATTGCTCAGGTATCCGAGAGTTGCATAATATCGTAGTCAGAGGAATATGTATTTGACATGAATAAAGCAATAGCAATAAACTGAATGATCAATATGCTAAGCTAACGGATGGGTCTTGTCCATCACATCACATCATTCTCCTAATGATGTGATCCTGTTATCAAATGACAACACATGCCTATGGTTAGGAAACCTTAACCATCTTTGATCAACGAGGTAGTATAGTAGAGACTTACTAGGGACACGGTATTTTTTTATGTATTAACACATTTATTTAAATTTCTGATCAATACAATTCTAGCATGAATAATAAACATTTGTCATGAATAAGGAAATATAAAAAAGAACTTTGTTATTGCCTCTAGGGCATATTTCCTTCAGTTGCGGCTGAGGAAATGCAAGAGGCGCTCGCGCCCATTTGCGGGCATCAAGGAAGGACTCCTTCACGACGACTGGGCACCGATGGATAGATTATGACGGTGGCCACTCATTGTCGCGCCAGAGGCGTCCCGGCAGGGACACCAGCTGGTCGAAGCGAGACAACATAATGTGCAGCAGCAAGGACAACTCCTCCTTGACGCGGTGTCTGATTTGGACGCCACAGTTGCGTCGGGAGGATGTGGCTCCTGCTTGACGCGGTGGCGAGGAGGCGATGCGGCTCCTCGACGATGTAAAATGGCAGCGAAGGTGGCTCCAGACCGCAATCGTGGAGTGACCACTCAACCGAGAGCTCCAGGTGCGCCTGGTACTCCTCATCCGCCATTGAGACCTCTGCGACAAGGGGTGGTTGCATTTTCTCCTCCTCACTGCTGAGGAAAGCACAATTTTCTCCTTGTCTGTGATGACGCTGAGGGAGGAAGGCACAGGAGAACGTGAGCGGTATGGTGCCACAATCTATGGGGAGAGTCGGAACCATCTGCCGGCGCCGATCCCGGCCGCTGTTGCCGGAGTTGCCTTGGCCGAGGAGAGGAGAGGCGACGGTGGTGAGCAGGAAGACATGAGCGAGGGGACAGAGTTGTGACACTCCAAGATTTTTATTTGGTTTTTCAGCAAAGACTTTGTTGGTTTTTGAAAAGAGGCCAATTAAATTTTTTCAGAAAACCTTCCTCTTAAATACTTTCTTTTCTTTGGCAAGGATTTTATTTTTTTCTTCAAACTATGGTGTTTGATCTTTTGAAAACTTCTTCTCTGTTGGTTCCCTCTCAAATTATTTTGGGAGTTTATTTTTTTTAAAAAGAAACTCTATGAAAATTTGGGATTTTCATATCTTGGAAACCACCCATGACTTTGTATTTTGCCCATGTGGTAAAACCCCTCCAAAACCTCCCCTCCTCCTTGTAATCAACCTAAGTTCTATGTCCCATCTAATCCAAGCAAGTTTTGGATTTTATTGTAATTTTCCTTCCCCTCAAATCATTTCTGCTAATTATTTGGAGCCTGAGAGATTTTCAAAGCAAGTACCATTTTGCATTTGAGTTTTCATCTCAAACCAACTCCCCTGGATTGTCTTTAGTACCCACAACCCAGAACCATCTTGATCCACTCCTCCTCTCTTCAAATATTTCAAATTTTACTAACTGCAAGTTTGGACCAGATTTGATAAATTTGGTGAAATTCATATCTACACTTCTCCCGTTCCGTCAAGCTCGCCCTAAACACCCAAATCCCAGCTAGTTTAGCACCCAAACGGACCCAGTGAACCCCCACGACGGCGCTCGACTCCCTAATCTCCCTCGACCAAGCACTGCGCCACCGTAACCATCGCCGGAGATCCACGTTCACGGCCACCGCCTCGGGTCGCCTATAAAAGGAGACCTGAGCTCGCCCTCGAGCACGCACAACCACTGCACCCCACAAACACCCCGCCAGGCCACTGGAGGAACCTCGAGGAGGTCTCCTCCCCCAGCTCCGGCCGCCCCGTTCCGCCTCGGCCTCCGTCTCGATTCGTTCCGGTGAGGCCGTCTCCGGCGCCCAAACCCCGTCAGTTACCCTCTCTAGCTACCAGTAGTCTAACCCCCTTATCAATTTGATCTCCGCAGCCCTCTCCGACGAGGCCCTCGATCACCCGAACCGCCGTCCGCCGGAGCAAGGCTCGCCGTCGACGTGGTACTCGCCGGCGACCACCTCCACCACCAACCGACGCAGAATGGCGCCCTGAGCATGGAGGTACTCTCCGATCTCCCTGCCTCACCGTGGATCGCCACCGGCGACCACCGCGGCTCTCGGGCGCCGACGAGCTTCGTCCCCCGTTTGAAAGTTTAAACCTGACGAGTGGGACCCGCCCATCAGCCTCTCACGTCTTTTTAAACAAATTGTTTTCTGAAAACGCCTTCGGGCAAAATACGCTTTCCCCTCTGGGCTGGCGTATTCAAGACTGGAACGTTTTCTGTTTTTATAAGCTAACCCCTGGAAACTTTCTGTTTCATTACAGATGAGTCCCTAGAAAAAAACCTTTATAACTTTTAATCAGAATAGTATTTTTGATTGATTCTTTTTCTGTTCTCCTTAAAATTTTGTCTAGTTTTTTATCAGATTTATTTGAAAAATATTTGGTATAATTTTTGTGCACCTCACGGTATTCACGACAGCACGTATATTTTCTTTATACCATAGATACCGAAGGAGGTGATGGGACCGCGAACTTCACCGAGCTAGGCTCCGACTACTCTGAACCAGGCAAGCATGTTTGAACTTTTCATATGATGATTGTTTTGGCATGTTTGCATTAAGTGGTTTATGGCATGTTGATGAACATACCGACGAATGTCATGTTACCTGAGACGATGAGGCAAGTGAGTTTCGAAAATCCATGAGTGGATGGATGTGAGTATGCATGGCCATGTGTTGGCATGAGGATGGGTAAGATGGCAGTGTTGTAGCATGCCAGGCTTATGCCAGACTATGTGACTTCAATGTCAACTCGTATCATTCCAGTTCCCTCCATTCTTCCTTCCTTGTACTACCACATGTTTTCCACAAGGAATATGGCTTAGTAAGTTGTAAACCGCTTTCCTGGTACACACCAAAAAGGAGAGGCCGTGATGATGGTTCCATGGCCCTGGATTAAAGCCAGTCATCCGGTCAGGGGCATGGGTGTTTCCGGTTGGGACCGAGAGGGGGGCACCCCTTAGAGCGCGCGTATATAAATTTGATCCCATGCTATTCGAGATTGTGATCTCCCCGTCTCAAAAGTTTTTCTTGGACGATGTCTAGGGTGATTCCTAGCATCAAGAGGTAGGATAGGTGTGTACTGGTTAGCTGTGTTTTCTACCGAAAACCGTAAATGGAACTAGTCCTTCGTGACTACGGAAATCCGTTGGCTGTGGGAAAAATTTTGTACAAACTCTGCAGAGTCATATATTCCTTCGAATCATCTATTCCATGTCCAAGCTCGATATTATCTTATCCTGACCAAATGTCAGTTTTGATGACAGAGACTCCGGTGAATCGCATGAGTGCTAAGTCCGGTTAAACAATTATTTCTGTGGATGGACTAACCCGTTTATTTTCATGAATTGAATGTTTATTATGAGTATTATTTACTTGTGAATAAAAGCCCTTTCTGCGATGTCGCTCAAGACGTCCGACTGTGGCATTGTTATATTCTACTTTCAATAAAAGCCCTTTCTGTGATGTCGCTCAGACGTCCGACTGCGGCATTTCTTTTAAAGCCCTTTATGTGGTGTCGCTAAGACGCCCGACTGTGACATTTCTTTTAAAGCCCTTTCTGTGATGTCGCCTCGACATCCGACTGTGGCATTTCTTTTAAAGCCCTTTATGTGGTGTCGCTAAGACACCCGACTGTGGCATTTCTTTTAAAGCCCTTTCTGTGATGTCGCCCCGACGTCCGACTGTGGCATTTCTTTTAAAGCCCTTTATGTGGTGTCGCTAAGGCGCCCGACTGTGGCATTTCTTTTAAAGCCCTTTCTGTGATGTCGCCACGACGTCCGACTGTGGCATTTATTTTAAAGCCCTTTATGTGGTGTCGCTAAGACGCCCGACTATGGCATCATTTCCGTATATTTATTCGTTCACCTTTCGAGGCGTCGCTTCAGACACCCGATTGGTCTTCATTTATGTTTTGTTGGGATTTCAGGCGGACTACCGCCGTTTCCCTTTTACTTACCTCGTTATGCGAATTTTTGAATGTACATTGGTGAATTAATCATGACGCATTCATGCATGCATTTGTTATATCTTACGTCCGAACTGTCTTGCGAGTACTTTCAAAGTACTCACTGGCTTGTTGATTTGGCCAGATGCTGACGAAGGCGATCTCATGGATGAAGAATTTGATAGCGAGTCCGACGCCTAGAGGAGTCCCAGTCAGTCTCGTGCGACCCTGGATGTGGTCACTGTATTATATCCGCTTCCGCTACCAAATAAATTCATCGAGCCTCACCTCGACGCTCGATGAGATGACAGTTTTAGAGTCTTGTATCTCTCTCCCCGCTGTGTTTTTCGACCACCGCCCTATCCTCGAGTTAGTAGTATGCCTCCACACCACTGTGTCATGTCCGCCATTATGTATAATTATTGGCGTGCTTGTAATAATTTGGTTGAGCAACCGTAGTTCGACCCTGTAATATATTTTATGCTACTGGCTTATTGTATCAAGAATTTGTCTACCAGTGAGGAGGATTTCTCTCATACTGGACTCAAAAGATTGGTTTCTGAGTAAATATTTTTATTGGAAAACCGGTCGTGACAAGCTTGGTACCAGAGCCAGGCTGACTGTAGGAAACCGCTAGGTGCGATCGCTAATTGGTTATTAGCATAATAGAGCCATTTTATATTTTTCTGCAATTGTAGACATTTCTGACAGTCAGCATAAATTTATGATCTGACCATTCAGAATTTTTGCCTACTTTTGTAGATGGCCGACAACAGCTGCGAGTCTCAGACCTTCGCCAACGTGCCCGATGGGTTCGTCAAGCTTCTTTCCTTCATCGTTCAGGTCGCGATGGGGCCATCGGTGCGCCCAGTCTTCACACTCTGCCAGCACCGAGTCAACGATAGTCTGACCATGCACCAGGCCGCGGTGCAGTTCAAGGGAGGGCGTGGTGAGTTACGCCGCTTCCGGTTCTTGGGAAGAGCCATGCCTACGGACAGGCATGCTATGCAGATGGCAGCCCGCGAGGCGATAGCTCGTCTCAGGGATGTCCTCCCCGTGATGAAGACTCGTCGTTACCGTTATCTTCCATGCCATGTGCCTTACACCTGTCACTACGCATTCTCCTGCCCCAGAGGAGAACGAGACGAGGCTTTTGAGATGCTTATTGAGTATCTCCGGGCCCTGGAGGTAGCCTTCGACAACCTGGTGGACGACTTCGTGGCTGCCCGCATGGACTCAGTTCATGGCTGTGCCGCCAACAGGAGGGAGCTCCTACCCACCGCACCGCCACAGACTTTTGTCTCGTCCTCAGCATCTTATGCACCTACTCGTCGCCTGCCTTCTACCGAAGAGTTCAACCAAGTTATTGCGCCCACTCCAGCGCGCACTGCACCACCCTTCGCGCCCACTCCTGTTCGTGTTGTTCCGCCACTGGCAGCCGCTCCGTCCACTCTGCGCAACACTACACGTATGGAGCCTATTAGCGAGGAGGAAGTCGAGTCCCCAGCCTCGCTACGCCTCACCCTCGGCAGGGCAAAGGAGATCGTCAACATCTCCGCCTGAGTACGCTTAGCCGCCATGCAATGTACCGCTTTGTATGATATGTTTTTATGTACATAGGTTGTAAGAAGTAGCCTGTTTGCGCATCATGTAGGATCTGGAGAAGTGCACTAGCCTAAATAACATGTCAGGATTATGTACGCATATCCTGAGTGATGTATTGTATAATTACCGCCCGCGTGTAAGATATGTAATGAGCAGTCCTCCTCCGTGCGCAAGTCGATTTGTTTTTCTTAAGTAAGCTTGGTTATTTAATTTTATTTGCCAGCTTTATGCATTTATGGAATTGTTTTTGCGACTCTTTCCGCTTTTCTTATGGGTTTTACAAAATATATCCCAGAGTGAAAAATGTCTCGTCCTTGGACTCGCTCCATGCCAACTCCACCAGAGGAGAATTTTGATACCCAACCCAGCAACAACTTCACACAAGGACAGTCAAGCCAACAGGACAGTGAATCGGCACTTTCACAAATGTGTCGCCTTTATGAGCAGAGTCAGCAACAACATCGGGAAATGATAAACCAAGTCATCAACATGGGAAATCACCATGGATGGTATCAGCAGCATTCCAAGTTATCTGAGCTACAGAAGACACGTCCCCAAACCTTTTCTCATACTGACAAGCCTCTTGAGGCCGAGGATTGGCTTCGAGATATGGAGAGAAAATTAATAATTGCAAAATGTTCAGACCTCGAAAAAGTACTATATGCTCCGCACTATCTCACAGGAGCAGCTGCATCATGGTGGGAGAATTTTCTGCACATGCACCCCAACGAAAATGATATAACCTGGGATGATTTCAAGGAAGGTTTACATGGTGCACACATTCCTAAAAGTATCATGAAAATCAAGAAGAGAGAGTTCGATGACCTTAAACAAAGGAACATGACAGTGTTAGAATACAACGGTCAATTTACTCTATTGTCTCGCTACGCCAACGAAGAACGTATGACTGAAAGCAAGAAGATGGAGAAATTCCTTGACGGTCTGGCGCCCGCGCTTAAATGCCAACTGGTCGTGCACACTTTTCTAGATTTTAAAACACTAGTGGACAAAGCCATTACTCTGGAAAATGAGAGACGTAGCTTGGAGGATTTACGCAAGCGAAAAAGAGACCAGACTACTCTTGCGCGCAACCACCGAAGCAGGAAAGGTTTTCAGAAAGGTGGGACACACAAACCTACAACAAACATCTCTCGCCCAACCAAGAATTTCCATGCAAGGGACAAAGAGTTCACATACCGCCCAGGCGTTACTTGCTACGCTTGTGGAGAAGAAGGGCACTACGCCAAACAGTGCCCCAAGCCAAGGAACTCGACCCCGAAGGCAAACAATGGTGGAAATAATTCAGCGCCCAAGCGCAACAATTTCAACCCCAACAACAACCATAGGAAGGGTCATCTAAACCACGTGACCAAAGAAGAAGCACAAAATGCTCCGGATATCGTACTCGGTACGTTTCCTGTCAACACAATACCTGCAACGGTTTTGTTTGATTCTGGAGCTTCTCACTCATTCATTTCGAAAAGTTTTGCTTTGCAAAATAATTTTTCGATGTTTCCCTTGGAAAAATCCATGATCATCAAGTCCCCTGGGATTCAGCAAGTTACTCAGAGTTACTGTCAGAATGTGGTCATTGAGTTCGAAGGATTGAAATTTTACGCCAATCTTATTGTGTTGGAAAATAAAGGACTGGATGTCATCCTAGGGATGGACTGGTTAACCACCAACAAAGGTTTTATTGACTGTTTCAACCGGACCGTAATTCTCACGCACCACCACGGGAAGACAGTAAAAGTATCAGCCAAGGAAAGAAAAATACCCCGGCAGCCGAGATTGAATAAGGTGGACGTTTCTGAGTTAAGCAAGGTTCCAGTAGTATGTGAATTTCCAGACGTATTTCCCGAAGAACTACCAGGCATGCCACCAGACCGAGAAATAGAATTCAGCATTGAGCTAGCACCAGGAACCACCCCCATATACAAGAAACCATATAGACTGGCACCATCCGAGTTGATCGAGTTGAAGAAACAAATAAAGGAATTACTGGACAAGGGATACATTCGAGCCAGCTCCTCACCTTGGGGATCACCAATTTTATTTGCCAAAAAGAAGGATGGAACACTAAGATTGTGCATAGACTACCGAGCACTTAACATGGTCACAGTCAAGAACAAATACCCGATGCCACGAATAAATGATTTATTTGATCAGCTCGCTCAGGCCAAGGTATTCTCAAAGATTGACTTAAGGCCAGGATACCATCAATTAAAAGTGCGAACAGAAGATATCCCCAAAACAGCCTTCACCTCCAGATATGGACTATATGAGTTCACAGTTATGCCTTCTGGATTAACAAACGCCCCCGCATATTTTGTTCACCTCATGAACAAAGTATTTATGAAGTTTATGGACAAGTTCGTTGTGGTATTTATCGATGATATTCTGATATACTCCAAAACACCAGAAGAGCATGCGGAACATCTCAGGATTGTGCTAGGAGAACTCAGGAAGCATCAATTGTATGCCAAGTTCAGCAAGTGCGAATTTTGGCTAAGACAAGTAGGCTTTCTAGGTCACGTGCTGACCCAAGATGGTATCGTAGTGGACCCGGAGAAAGTTAGGGCCATACTTGACTGGAAGGCACCAACCAGCATAACGGACATACGAAGTTTCTTGGGAATGGCAGGATATTACCGCAGATTTATTGAAGGATTCTCCACTCTAGCCAAGCCAATGACGCAATTGCTCAAGAAGGACAAGAAGTTTGAATGGACAAAAGCCTGCGAAAAAAGTTTCCAAGAGTTAAAACGGAAATTAACCACAGCACCGGTATTAATTGTGCCAGACATACACAAAAACTTTGTGGTGTATTGTGACGCATCCCGAAAAGGTCTCGGGTGCGTGTTGATGCAAGAAGGCAAGGTTGTCACATACGCTTCACGACAACTCCGCAAGCATGAGGAAAATTATCCCACTCATGACTTAGAAATGGCAGCAGTCATTCATGCACTTAAGGAATGGAGGCATTTCTTACTTGGGAATCAATGCAAAATATACACGGACGATAAAAGTCTCAAATATATTTTCACACAGCCAGAACTAAACTTACGGCAATGACGCTGGTTGGAATTGGTAAAGGATTATGATGTTGGTATCCACTATCATCCAGGGAAAGCAAATGTAGTGGCCGATGCTCTTAGTCGAAACCCCAGCTCCGACGAAAACAATCTGCAAAGTTTGAGACCTGAATTCCAACAAGAATTTGCCAAACTCAACTTGTTAATGATCGCGGAAGGCACCATATCAAACTTGGAAAATAAAGCCCGACCTTGTGGAGAGAATTAAAGAAGCTCAGCCTGGTCACCCCAGCATTGAAGGAATTAAAAGAAAGGTGAGTATGGGCAAGGCCTCGGAATTTGTCATAGGCGATGATGGAATATTACGGTACAGGGACAGACTCTGCGTGCCAAACATAGAGGACCTCAGACAGCAAATCCTAGCTGAAGCACACACCACTCCATATTTAATCCACCCTGGAGGAACCAAAATGTATAAGGATATTCAGGAAAGATTTTGGTGGCACGGTATGAAGAGGGACATAGCCACATTCATTGCATGTTGCGATTCTTGTCAACGCATAAAAGTTGAGCATCAAAAACCAGCCGGACTACTGCAACCAAACAAAATACCTGAGTGGAAATGGGATGAAATAGGGATGGATTTTATTGTCGGACTACCTCGGTCATGACACGGGAATGATGCCATATGGGTCATCACCGATAGATTAACCAAGGTGGCACATTTCATTCCAGTGAAGACAACCTACAACACTCAGAAGCTTGCCAGGATTTATCTCTCCCGTATAGTTTATCTGCATGGAGTCCCGAAGACTATAATATCCGACAGAGGCACTCAATTTGTCTCGAGATTCTGGGATCATTTACAACAGGCTCTGGGAACTCAGTTGGCCTTTAGCACAGCCTACCATCCCCAGACTGATGGACAGACTGAACGCGTAAACCAAATTTTAGAAGACATGCTGAGAGCATGTGTCCTCACCTATGGAACCAGTTGGGAAGAAAGCCTGCCATATGCCGAGTTCGCATACAACAACAGTTACCAGGCCAGCCTGCAAATGGCACCTTTTGAAGCCCTATACGGATGGAGATGTCGTACCCCGCTAAATTGGTCAGAGACCGGAGACAGCCGTATCTTCGGCCCAGACGTGCTCAAAGAAGCCGAGGAAAAAGTCAAGCTAATCAGGGACCGACTCAAGACTGCTCAAAGCCGACATAAGAGTTATTACGATCAGAAACATCGTGGGGTCAATTTTGAACCCGGTGAATTTGTGTACCTACGAGTATCACCTATGAGGGGACTGCAACGGTTTAAGATTAAAGGAAAGTTAGCACCAAGATTCATTGGACCATTCTGCATAGTGGCACGAAGAGGCACTGTAGCCTACCAGCTAGACTTACCCGAAGACTTGTCCGACATTCACGACGTGTTCCACGTCTCTCAATTAAGGAAGTGCGTAAGCAAACCAGAGAAACAAGTATTCCATGAGAACATTGACGTGCAGCCAGACCTCACTTATCGGGAACGCCCAGTAAAAATATTAGAGGAGTCTGAAAGGAGAACCTGACAGAAAACCATCAAGTTTTTCAGAGTTCAGTGGAGCAATCACACCGAAAGTGAAGCAACCTGGGAAAGGGAGGATTTCCTTCGGACAGAGCATCCACACTTATTTAAGGATCAGCTGAAATCTCGGGACGAGATTTTTCCTAAGGGGGTAGGTGTTGTGACACTCCAAGATTTTTATTTGGTTTTTCAGCAAAGACTTTGTTGGTTTTTGAAAAGAGGCCAATTAAATTTTTTCAGAAAACCTTCCTCTTAAATACTTTCTTTTCTTTGGCAAGGATTTTATTTTTTTCTTCAAACTATGGTGTTTGATCTTTTGAAAACTTCTTCTCTGTTGGTTCCCTCTCAAATTATTTTGGGAGTTTATTTTTTTTCTTTTAAAAAGAAACTCTATGAAAATTTGGGATTTTCATATCTTGGAAACCACCCATGACTTTGTATTTTGCCCATGTGGTAAAACCCCTCCAAAACCTCCCCTCCTCCTTGTAATCAACCTAAGTTCTCTGTCCAATCTAATCCAAGCAAGTTTTGGATTTTATTCTAATTTTCCCTCCCCACAAATCATTTCTGCTAATTATTTGGAGCCTGAGAGATTTTCAAAGCAAGTACCCTTTTGCATTTGAGTTTTCATCTCAAACCAACTCCCCTGGATTGTCTTTAGTACCCACAACCCAGAACCATCTTGATCCACTCCTCCTCTCTTCAAATATTTCAAATTTTACTCACTGCAAGTTTGGACCAGATTTGCTAAATTTGGTGAAATTCATATCTACACTTCTCCAAAAATTCACCAAAAATTCAGGCAGCCTCCTAGTGCAATGAGAGGCCACCCCACCAAGTTTCAGCTCAAGGAAAAATCCTTAGATGCCTAGATCATTCTGTCGAACACCTTGCATGCAATGTTCTGTTCACCTTCAGTTAAGTTCAGAGATTCAGTGTCGTTTTTCCTTCGTCAGACTCGGTCACGCGGCCACAGTGCGCCCTGGCGCGTTGCACGCAGCCTCTTCCCCTTGACCAGCACCCCGCACGCACGCTTGGCCGATTCCTGGCGTCGGTAGCGACGAGCCTCGCCGGCGTTGGAAGCTTCTGCGGTGGCTGCACCTTCCGTGGCGGCCAGCGAGGGCCCGAGCCCGCTCGCCACGCCACCCGGCGCCGCCCAACGCCCCTTGGCTCTCCGCGTGTCCCTACCATGCCAACGCACGCCCGTGGCACCGTCGCCGTGGCCCGGCAAGCACGGAACGTGCTCCCTGCCGTCGATGGGCCGCGCCACCCCCGTTCCGTCAAGCTCGCCCTAAACACCCAAATCCCGGCTAGTTTAGCACCCAAACGGACCCAGTGAACCCTCACGACGACGCTCGACTCCCTAATCTCCCCCGACCAAGCACTGCGCCACCGTAACCATCGCCGGAGATCCACGTTCACGGCCACCGCCTCGGATCGCCTATAAAAGGAGACCCGAGCTCACCCTCGAGCACGCACAACCACTGCACCCCACAAACACCCCGCCAGGCCACTGGAGGAACCTCGAGGAGGTCTCCTCCCCCAGCTCCGGCCGCCCCGTTCCGCCTCGGCCTCCGTCTCGATTCGTTCCGGTGAGGCCGTCTCCGGCGCCCAAACCCCGTCAGTTACCCTCTCTAGCTACCAGTAGTCTAACCCCCTTATCAATTTGATCTCCGCAGCCCTCTCCGACGAGGCCCTCGATCACCCGAACCGCCGTCCGCCGGAGCAAGGCTCGCCGTCGACGTGGTACTCGCCGGCGACCACCTCCACCACCAACCGACGCGGAATGGCGCCCTGAGCACGGAGGTACTCTCCGATCTCCCTGCCTCGCCGTGGATCGCCACCGGCGACCACCGCGGCTCTCGGGCGCCGACGAGCTTCGTCCCCCGTTTGAAAGTTTAAACCTGACGAGTGGGACCCGCCCGTCAGCCTCTCACGTCTTTTTAAACAAATCGTTTTCTGAAAACGCCTTCGGGCTAAATACGCTTTCCCCTCTGGGCTGGTGTATTCAAGACTGGAACGTTTTCTGTTTTTATAAGCTAACCCCTGGAAACTTTCTGTTTCATTACAGATGAGTCCCTGGATAAAAACCTTTATAACTTTTAATCAGAATAGTATTTTTGATTGATTCTTTTTCTGTTCTCCTTAAAATTTTGTCTAGTTTTTTATCAGATTTATTTGAAAAATATTTGGTATAATTTTTGTGCACCTCACGGTATTCACGACAGCACGTATATTTTCTTTATACCATAGATACCGAAGGAGGTGATGGGACCGCAAACTTCACCGAGCTAGGCTCCGACTACTCTGAACCAGGCAAGCATGTTTGAACTTTTGATATGATGATTGTTTTGGCATGTTTGCATTAAGTGGTTTATGGCATGTTGATGAACATACCGACGAATGTCATGTTACCTGAGACGATGAGGCAAGTGAGTTTCGAAAATCCATGAGTGGATGGATGTGAGTATGCATGGCGATGTGTTGGCATGAGGATGGGTAAGATGGCAGTGTTGTAGCATGCCAGGCTTATGCCAGACTATGTGACTTCAATGTCAACTCGTATCATTCCAGTTCCTTCCATTCTTCCTTCCTTGTACTACCACATGTTTTCCGCAAGGAATATGGCTTAGTAAGTTGTAAACCGCTTTCCTGGTACACACCAAAAAGGAGAGGCCGTGATGATGGTTCCATGGCCCTGGATTAAAGCCAGTCATCCGGTCAGGGGGCATGGGTGTTTCCGGTTGGGACCGAGAGGGGGGCACCCTTTAGAGCGCGCGTATATAAATTTGATCCCATGCTATTCGAGATTGTGATCTCCCCGTCTCAAAAGTTTTTCTTGGACGATGTCTAGGGTGATTCCTAGCATCGAGAGGTAGGATGGGTGTGTACTGGTTAGCTGTGTTTTCTACCAAAAAACCGTAAACGGAACTAGTCCTTCGTGACTACGGAAATCCGTTGGCTGTGGGAAAATTTTTGTACAAACTTTGCAGAGTCATATATTCCTTCGAATCATCTATTCCATGTCCAAGCTCGATATTATCTTATCCTGACCAAATGTCAGTTTTGATGACAGAGACTCCGGTGAATCGCATGAGTGCTAAGTCCGGTTAAATAATTATTTCTGTGGATGGACTAACCCGTTTATTTTCATGAATTGAATGTTTATTATGAGTATTATTTACTTGTGAATAAAAGCCCTTTTTTGCGATGTCGCTCAAGACGTCCGACTGTGGCATTGTTATATTCTACTTACAATAAAAGCCCTTTCTGTGATGTCGCTCAGACGTCCGACTGCGGCATTTCTTTTAAAGCCCTTTATGTGGTGTCACTAAGACGCCCGACTGTGGCATTTCTTTTAAAGCCCTTTCTGTGATGTCGCCCCGACGTCCGACTGTGACATTTCTTTTAAAGCCCTTTATGTGGTGTCGCTAAGACACCCGACTGTGGCATTTCTTTTAAAGCCCTTTCTGTGATGTCGCCCCGATGTCCGACTGTGTCATTTTTTTTAAAGCCCTTTATGTGGTGTCGCTAAGACGCCCGACTGTGGCATTTCTTTTAAAGCCCTTTCTGTGATGTCGCCCCGACGTGCGACTGTGGCATTTCTTTTAAAGCCCTTTATGTGGTGTCGCTAAGACGCCCGACTGTGGCATCATTTCCGTATATTTATTCGTTCACCTTTCGAGGCGTCGCTTCAGACACCCGATCGGTCTTCATTTATGTTTTGTTGGGATTTCAGGCGGACTACCGCCGTTTCCCTTTTACTTACCTTGTTATGCAAATTTTTTAATGTACATTGATGAATTAATCATGACGCATTCATGCCTGCATTTGTTATATCTTACGTCCGAACTGTCTTGCAAGTACTTTCAAAGTACTCACTGGCTTGTTGATTTGGCCAGATGCTGACGAAGGCGATCTCATGGATGAAGAATTTGATAGCGAGTCCGACGCCTAGAGGAGTCCCAGTCAGTCTCGTGCGACCCTGGATTTGGTCACTGTATTATATCCGCTTCCGCTACCAAATAAATTCATCGAGCCTCACCTCGACGCTCGATGAGATGACAGTTTTAGAGTCTTGTATCTCTCTCCCTGCTGTGTTTTTCCACCACCGCCCTATCCTCGAGTCAGTAGTATGCCTCCACACCACTGTGTCATGTCCGCCATTATGTATAATTATTGGCGTGCTTGTAATAATTTGGTTGAGCAACCCTAGTTCGACCCTATAATATATTTTATGCTACTGGCTTATTGTATCAAGAATTTGTTTACTAGTGAGGAGGATTTCTCTCATACTGGACTCAAAAGATTGGTTTCTCAATAAATATTATTATTGGAAAACCGGTCGTGACAAGAGTATGGGTGTGAGAGGAGATGGGTTTTGCCCGGCGCTGGAGCTCTGCTTATATAGCCGGGGCAGGCGGACAAATGCCACTTTAATGCAGCATAGTGGACAAAGTAAACTTCTCGGTCGCCACGTCCGCATTGAAGCGGCGCTGCCCTCTCGTTCGATCACTACTCTCTCACCAACATCATCTCGTCACGTCCTCTCGGGAGCAGCAGCCAGGCAAAAATTGCGCGATGAAAGTTCAAGAGCGGGACACACTGCAATCATCGGTACATGTGATGATGCTTTTAGGTAGGACCGTGTAGTCGGACATGTATGTGGCATGGGTCTGGACGCCGGCAAACCTCACTAGGGTTTGGTGCCGGTTTGCGAGAAGCATACGCGGGCATATGCAACATCATTGAATAACAAAAATGGTTCAGACAACCCGGACATTTACGGGCGCTATGCGATGCGACATTGGAGATGCTCTATGTGACGTACATGTTGCAAAGTTCATTGCAGGTCAACATCGCTATCGAAATTGTCCCATATGCCAAGACCCAAGTGGTAGTTTCTTTATGGTAAAAACACTGGCAACAGCTCAAGCTGTGGTGAGCATTGGTCAGTCCTTGGTTACACTACGTGTACCACTTTGAATTAAATAATTCTTGTATAACAAATCCTCTTTCGGGGTATTATTATATTCTACTCCCTCCATTCCTAAATATTTTTCTTTCTATAGATTTCAACAAGTGACTACATACAGCGAATGATTGAATCTACACTCTAAAATATGTCTATATACATCCGTATGTGATAGTCCATTTAAAATCTCTAAAAAGACAAATATTTAGGAATGAAGGGAGTAGTAGTATGTTCCATCATGCAAATCATGCTTATGATTAGGATGTATTCTCTCATTAAACAAAACTTGAATTCGTAACCCACAGATAAGACCAATTAATTAGTCATGATTCTTGAACCAATAGGCTGTTGGGATCAACCTAAGACCTTTTTGCACCCAAAGAGGGGAACTAGTGGGAAAAAAAGACATGTCTCTTCACTGGAAGCTTAGGTCATGCTTTCAGGTAAAGGTAGGCCCAATGGCAATCGCTAAGTGTGTTTCTTGATCAGCGTTGCTTCCTTGAGCCAAACACTGGCCTTGCCTTTCTAACTTAAGCAATGTGAAATCAGAGGTGAAAAGTTGCAGGAGTTGAGGAAAGAGAGTGAACTCCGGAACATGATCTTTTCAAAAGAGTGAGAAAGCAAGAAAAATGTTAGAATAAATTCGAGGCATACCGTCGATCATCCGAGGACCAAGCAATCACAAGAGCACGACAACGAAATTCACCGATATGGCTACATTCCCGGGGCCTGACTATGGGCGCTCCTCCCCATGACACCGCTACAATACCGCACCCGGTCGCCCTGGACACCGGCACATGCCGCCGGCTTTCCCTGCGTTCCGGTGCTATTATGTTGGCATAGGTTAGAACGTGTGTCGAGCCCCGCTATATATGAGAGACCTGGATACAAGTGTCCTACTAGGACATGACTCCATATCCTATCTAAACACAATACAACTACAAGTCCAACTGTAACCTACCTTGTACACAATATTCAACACAACTCCAACAAACTTCACCTTGGCGAATATTCTCCACCACCTTGAATTTGTCCATGCGTCAAACTTCCATGTACACTAGACTTGAGCTTATCCCATGAGCACCGCCACTACTCCAAAGACTCCATATGACTCAACCTGCAACTTGTAGTCCCTTCTTTTCTTGACCACAGACAACACTCGAGCAAAAATTAAGTTCCTTGTTACTCTAGTTTATGCTCCAACTTCCAGAGTATCCGTCAACACCATCATACACTGATCACTGACCTGCGTGAAACTGAACAACTCACATATTGGATGTCACACATAAGGGTTACCTGAACTCAACATCATCGTTCCTTTCTTGACCGCCTATCTGAAACATGAAGGAATTTCACCGTTGCTTGTAGTCATCCCGAGTCAAATTCGCAGTTGTCTGACCACATGTATGACCACCAGAGCCCTGGCCCATCTCCATGTCCCGTGCGTACCGCACGCCTCGCCGCTATTGCCGCATCGAGCCTTCGCTGTATCGGTTGTGTCTCAAGGGTCGCGAAACCACACCACTCAACCCCCACTTCAGAGTACCACCGATCATCACCGACCGATGACGAGTTTTAGGCTTCCATCAGACCAATGGGCTCCAGTCTAAACTGCATGTCACCCGCTTTTCCCGGTGAATAGGCTTCGACTCTCTATCGACTTACACCGTAGCCCCTCAATCAGCACCGAGTGAAGTCCTCTAGACTCCAGCTCCACCTTCAACATGACTCCATGGTAGATGATCAGTCCACCCCCGCGCCTCATCGACTTCAAGCTCCATGTATACACTACATTGTTGATCTGATTTGGTATGTTCACACAGGAAGGCTATGTGGACTTTGCTTTGGTTTTCTTTGTTGGTACACATTTGTGTATGGATGGCGATTGTCATGATGATGGCTTAAGGAGTCTGGAGTGTGTCGTGCAGTCGTATATGTTCGACTGGGTTGGACTAGGCAGTCTGACAGGATCGACGTGAGTCGGTTGGAACAGAAGACAGTGGTGAGATCCGTGACAGCGACATAGGGGCGTGATGCTGATGGTGACCGACTTCTGGGCGTGGAAACACGTGGCGCAGGCCCGAGGGCTTGTGTGGCTTCGACAAGACTATGTCGTGGGATTGATTCAAGGCAGTGTACACATGAGAGAGCTTGAAGTCGACTAGGCGCGGGGGTGGAGTTTGTTAGAATTGTGTCAAATATTATTGTGTACAAGGTAGGTTACAGTTCGACTTGTAGTTGTATTGTGTTTAGATAGGATATGGAGTTGTGTCCTAGTAGGACACTTGTATCCTAGGTCTCTCATATATAGCGGGGCTAGACACACGTTGTAACCTATGCCAACATAATAGCACCGGAACACAGGGAAAGCCGGTGGCATGTGCCGGTGTCCAGGGCGACCGGGTGCGGTATTGTAGCGGTGTCATGGGGGAGGAGCGCCCATAGTCAGGCCCCGAGGATGTAGCCATATCGGTGAACCTCGTTAACAAATCTCGATGTCGTGCTCTTGTAATTGCTTGGTCCTCAGATGATCGACGGCATGCCTCGGATTTATTCTAACAAGTGGTATCATTTGCTAGGTTGTTCGGAAGTCGTTGTGTTGATCAAGAGGTGGCTGAACCGTGTGTTGATTTCGTTCATCGTGAACGGTGTCCGTGGATATCGGCGTAATCGGACATCGGCGAAAAAGAAGCAATGGGAAGCTGAGGGAGTTCTCGGCGAGATAAGAAGTCAGTGGAAGTCACGTGTGCACAAGAAGGCTAGACGTGCGGCGATCGAACGATCGATCAAGCGAGATTGCGCAGCGGAATCATGCAGCGGCAGTGTCTAGATCGATACGATCTATTGGAAGCGGTGGCGGCATTACGCTTGCGCAGTCTAGGAGTGGCTCGGACTCGAAATCTGTGGGCTGCAGTAGGCCAAGCAGGCCCAGGTGGGGTTGTTGTGCTTGTGCAAGGACTAGCGGGCGTACAGGTTAACGAACGAGTTGTGCAAAGGGACCAAGGCTGAGGTGCATGGTGCTTGGAGCAAGCCGGAGATTTGTGTGCTTGGAGCAAGCCGGAGATTTGTTTGGTAAAAAAATATTGGCACAAGGGCTTAGTCAGATCGTGATGATGTCATGGAAAAAGAAAAGAAAAGAAAAGGTTAGCTGCAGACGTGTGATGAATCAGGTGCTTGAGCTAGTTAACTTTGTTGATCTGATTTGGAATGTTCATATGGGAAGGCTATGTGGACTTTGCTTTAGTTTTCTTTGTTGGTACACATTTGTGTATGGTTGGCGATTGTCATGATGACGGCTTGAGGAGTCTGGAGTGTGTTGTGCATTCGGATATGTTCGGCTGGGTTGGACTAGGTAGTCTGACGGGATCGACGCGAGTCGGTTGGAATAAAAGACGGTGGTGAGAGCGGCGACAGCGTCATAGGAGCGTGATGTTGATGGTGACCGACTTCTGGGCGTGGAAACACGTGGCAGGCCCGAGAGCTTGTGTGGCTTCGACAAGACTATGACGCGGGATTGATTCAAGGTGGTGTATACGTGAGAGAGTTTGAAGTCGACGGTGCGCGGGGGTGGAGTTTGTTAGATTGTGTCGAATATTATTGTGTACATGATAGGTTACAGTTGGACTTGTAGTTGTATTTTGTTTAGATAGGATATGGAGTCGTGTCCTAATAGGACACTTATATCCTAGGTTTCTTATATATAGCGGGGCTAGACACACGTTGTAACCTATGTCAATAAAAAACAGCACTCAAGGGAAAGATGCTTCACCAGTGAAAGATGCTTGTAAAATGTTCAAGGTTTGGTCCGTGCTTGACCCGTATCAACTATGAAGTGCTCGGCCGGTCATGATAACGACCAAGCAAGCATTAGGATTAACATCTTCTTTTTTTGTGCGTGGAAAGTTGTTGGCTCTGAAATTTTGACATTTAATTGACCATTAAATTAACTGACTTCCTACAATGAGCAGACGAAGCGATGAGCTGAAAATCTCAGACAGTAATGGCATGCGATGTATACCTTTTGTTTTCTAAAAGGGGTGTGATCCCAGCCTCCACATCACGATAAACATATGTTTGACATATACATGCCACTCTATTCAAAAAATACAAGGAGTTTTTTAAAAATCTAGAATTTTGGGATATCAAACATGGGCGCCTAATGTACTTCCGTGTGAAGTTTCATGAAGAAATGACATCCGTCGTATTCTCAGTAAAAGAAGTCAACAAAATCCTATGTATAGGAAACACTGTTTGGATGAATCATAGGTTGAACTGTATTTTCTCCGTCACGGGTACTACGTATTCCATTTCTTAAAAAAACTAAAGACGGGAGTAGAATGGGCACCTAGGTTTGATATACCAAAAATCCAGGGTTTTTTTTTGAAATTTCCTGGCATACACAAGCTCAAGGTGAAATAGAGAGTAATCACATTTCTTTTCTCACCTCACATTGGTTGGCTTAAATACAATCCATTAGAGTAGTTGTATGATAGCTTGTTGGTAGATGACATTTCCATTCTACTAGCAAGACTTACATACAACCTATTGAAGATGTTCTAATAGAACTAAGTATACCTGGCTCGCAATATAATAAATGCGGATGTGTCCTGTCCCCAATGTCATTTTACTGCACCACTCTTCTCCCTCCCGTCTCATGCCTCTTTGGAATTGTCCGTGAACGTGAGAAATATAGTGAGGAGCGCACGACCACTGTCGGTGATGGGATGCATAAGTGG
Organism: Triticum timopheevii; assembly: GCA_963921465.1. NCBI lineage: Eukaryota > Viridiplantae > Streptophyta > Magnoliopsida > Poales > Poaceae > Triticum > Triticum timopheevii. The sequence goes on along the minus strand of OY997268.1, from coordinate 376,328,590 downwards.
TTTGTGTCCGTTAATTAGCTAGCTACAGAAGTGTTCGCTCAGGAACATGATGTGTATATATCTCTGTCGTCTAGCGCGATACATGGGAGAATACCGTCGGAAGCGCGATAGACAAGAAATGCTAATGGGATCTTCTAAAGACCCGGAAATCTACGCGACCTTCAACATGTCAATGAATACCCAATACCCGCTGCCAGGTTTTGACACCCTTAGCATGAGAGTGCATCAAGCCATTAATTATATTTTGGTATTGATAACAATGTATTTATAGGGGACTAATATGTATGCTAAGTAAATCTACATGTTTTAGTCCTCGAGGATTCATCGTGTTGTATATCAGACCCCCAAAATACAATTGACTCAAGTCATGTGTGGCAATTACATAAAGGGAGCTTTTCTATTTTGTTGTTGAATTATAGGGATCCCGCAGGTCACAATACTCACATTTGCCTAACTTCCCAAAAGTCGAATGCCAAAAGACACCATAATAACTTATGACAAGTACATTGAAAAAAGGCAGCCTTCACTTGGCCGAACTATCCAGGCCAATTATGGTCGGATAGTCAGGTTAGGCGAGGGTTGATACCCAAGAGCCAAATATCTTAGATAGAGGATGGGCAGACTATCAAGGCAGTGTCTGCTACTCGCAATGGAGTTGTTGGATTTCTGCAAAGAAAAAGGGTGAAGCAGTATAGTAGCAGATAGTATTTCCCTCAGTTAAGAACCAAAGTTTATCAAACCAGAAGAAGACAACACACAAACAACTTTATCAGCACTTGCACACAAATGAAATAATTTCTTGCACCCAACAAAGGCAAGGGGTCGTCACTCCCCTTGTTCTTGCCAGGCACAAGGTAAAAGCAAATAGTGAAATGCAAAGCACAAGAAAATAAAAGAACAAGTAAAATATTAATTGTGGAGACTTAATTATTGATAGTAGATAGACCCGATGGGCATGGATTCACTAGTGGGTAAACAAATTACTGTTGCACAATTAATAGAATTGAATATAGTTATAATTATGATCATTCATGGCCTAACCATTACATAGGAATTATGTCCGTGACAAGTAGACCGTTAATCCAACTGCATCTACTACTATTACTCCACCCCAAGACTGTTACTTCGCCGGCACTCTGCCGGAGGGGGAATCAACCATGGAGGGCTTCTACATCAACATCCTTTCCCCTCCGATGAGTTGTGAGTAGTTTACCACAGACCTACGGGTCCATAGTTATTAGCTAGATGGCTTCTTCTCTCTTTTTGGATCTCAATACAATGTTCTCCCCCTCTCTCGTGGAGATCTATTCGATGTAAACTCTTTTTGCGATGTGTTTGTCGAGATCCGATGAATTGTGGGTTTATGATCAAGTTTATCTATGAATAATATTTGAATCTTCTCTAAATTCTTTTATGTATGATTGAGTTATCTTTGCAAGTCTCTTCGAATTATCTGTTTGGTTTGGCCTACTAGATTGATATTTCTTGCCATGGGAGAAGTGCTTAGCTTTGGGTTCAATCTTGCGGTGATCTTACCCAGTGACAGAAAGGGTTGCAAGACATGTATTGTATTTTTGCCATCGAGGATAACAAGATGGGGTTTATATCATATTGCATGTGTTTATCCCTCTACATCATGTCATCTTGCTTAATGCGTTACTCTGTTCTTATGAACTTAATACTCTAGATGCAGGCAGGAGTGGGTCGATGTGTGGCGTAATAGTAGTAGATGCAGGCAGGAGTCGGTCTACTTGTTATGGACGTGATGCCTATATACATGATCATTCCTAGATAATCTCATAACTATGCGCTTTTTTATCAATTGCTCGACAGTAATTTGTTCACCCACCTTAATATTCATGCTATCTTGAGAGAAGCCTCTAGTGAAACCTATGGCCCCCAGGTCTATCTCTTATCATATTTGCTTTCAATCTACCTTTATTTGCATCTTTACTTTTTGCATCTATCTTATAAAATACCAAAAAATATATTTATCTTATTATACTATCTTTATTAGATCTCACTTCCGCAAGTGGCTGTGAAGGGATTGACAACCCCTTTATTGCGTTGGTTGGGAGTTTTCAGTTTGTTTGTGTAGGTGCGTGGGACTTTTGAGGAGCCTCCTACTGGATTGATACCTTGGTTCTCAAAACTGAGGGAAATACTTACGCTACGCTTTGCTGCATCACCCTCTCCTCTTCGAGGAAAACCAACGCAAGCTCAAGACGTAGCACACCTTACTTGTCGTCTGAAAAGTCTGCAACATGAAATGTTGCAGCCCGAAACGGGTCAGCACATGGAATATGCTGGCAATGTAACACATAGAAAAATGAACAGAATGAATGCTATCACTACATGCATATATGGCTGGTGGAAAGCTCTATGGTCAAAGTTTTTGCATAAAGCCAAATTTTCCCTACATCAAAGGAATAAATTTTATTTAACTATCATGGTGGTTGTTAAAATATTGAGAAGGTTCCTCCAACTCATTCCCAAATTAAGCAAATCAATTACCCATCAAAATTAATTTAGAGTGATAAGATCAACATGATAATCCAAGAACCAGATACTCAAGATGTCCATAACCGGGCACACGGCTAGCCATGATTAGTTTGTACACTCTGCAGAGGTTTGTGCACTTTTCCCCACAAGACTCAATCTTCTTCGTTGAATTTCTCGTACTACATGGTGTTTGAGAAACGGATGACCGAGACACAGTCTTTCAGAAACATTAACTCTTTACTCTGGGTGGACAGTTACACCTACTTTCCCCTACATCTGCTAGCCCACCACTGAAAGAGGTCATGCAACCTACTCAACTATGCTAGAGCCCATAATAGCTTGTGGCTGCACACAAAGTTTCTAGCATGAAATATCTTATGATCCCTTTGAGCCTGGGTGGCAAACCGTAGGATGATCAAACGGGTACTCTGGGATATCCTAGGACAACACTGGATTCTCCAGGTGCCCTGACCACCACTGGGTACTCCAGGGTGCCTCAACCAATCCACCCAGATGTGTATTTAATTAGCCACCTTAAGTTAAACATTAATTAACAATACTCACATCTGTCATGGATACACTCACCCAATCCACGTCTACGAGCATAGCATAGCAATCCTGAGCATAACATAGAAGTAACTCCCAAAGGTTTGACAATAAAAGGGTAATAGGTTCTACCTCATCAACTACTTCCCAAACCCACAAGTTATTCAGATCCTAACCATGCAATGTTTGAGGTTTGGAATTAATGCATAAAAACTGGGTAATAAAGGGATATGATCAAAGTGTTACTTGCCTTGCTGATGATCCGCAGAACCTAGAGACTCGTAGTAGCACGCTTTGCACTTCGGGAATTCTATCGCAAACAAACAATAGCATACATAAGCACTCAACTAGAAGCACGGATAAAACTCAAATAAGAACATCTAACCAGAAAGTTCAACTTAAGAACTCTGGTTTGCAAAAAGAATCAAATCAAATGGAGCAACAAAACCCAAACTACGAAAGAGACACGATTCATTTACTAATCTGGAAGAAAGTCAAATTTTACAGTACCAAAATCATATTCAAGTTGGTTAAACAGAAATAAGGCTTCGAGACGAAGATCTAGGCGCTTGTTTCATCTAATTTGGATAAACGAGCGAAAAGATAAACTAGATCGAAGATCAAGGCAGAAATTGCGATCGAAAATAATCGCGGATAAAACCCTGGAAAATAAAATGAGACGAATAGGCTAACAAACGAACGCCGTTGTCTGCGACTAACTGATGAACAACAAACGTACGGACGAACGTCCGCTAATTAACTAAACCGAACAAAACCAAACCGATCTATTCTAAAAAAACTAGATCTAGGGTTTGTAAAAAAACCAAACGGTTTTTGAAAAAAAAAACGAAACGGCGGCGGTGGAATCTACCTTCGGCGAGGCGGGGCAGCGTCGGGGGGGGGGGGGGGTGCTCCGGGTGACGGCGAGGGGCGGCGACGGCGGCGCAGGGCGACGGCGGTGTCGAGCGGCGACTGCGCGGGTGGCGGTGACTCGCGGCGCGACGGCGGCGGCTGCGGGTGCGGGGCGGGGCGGTGGCTGGCGAGGCGAGGGGCGGTGCGACGGGCGACTTATAAAGGGGGGCCGGGGGGGGCTCCGACTTGGGCAAGGGGGCAGTCGGCGGCGTGGCGGCGTGGGACTCCAGTGAGTCCGAGCCGGACACGGGAGGGCGAGGCGGCATCGCTAGGCGGGCCGGCCTGCTCGGGCGGGAAACTTATTTTAAAATAATTTCACCGAAAATATAAAAATCTAAATAAAAATATAAAAAAATTCTAAAAATTCCAAAACAAATTTTCGCCGTCTAAGTGAAATATTTAGAACAATGTGAACATTTTTCTGGCCTAAAAATGCAATTTTGAAAACATGCATTTTTTCTAATTCAAATAAAATCGCAATAAAAGTCCAAATACAATCTTAAATTGATTTTAACATTTTTCCTCCAATATTTCTTTTACTTTGGAGAAGTCATTAGCCTCTCTCTTTTAATTTAATATTGTAAATATTTGGAAAGAAAATGATTAAAACCAAAATGATCCTCTTTTCAATATTTGAGAAAATTCAAATATGAAAATAACGAAATCCTCAACTCTCTCTGTGGGTCCTTAAGTTGCTTAGAATTTCTAGGATAAACCAAAATGCAATAAAATATGATATGCAATGATGACCTATGTATAACATTCCAAATTGAGATGTTACAAACCTACCTCCCTTAAGATGAATCTCACCCTCGAGATTCGGGTTGGCTAGAAAATAAGTGCGGGTGGTCCTTCTGTAGGTCTTCCTCTCGTTCCTAGGTGCTTTCCTCCTCGGGATGGTGGCTCCACTGAACCTTGCAAAACTTGATAACCTTGCTGCGTGTGACTCAGCTGGCAAAGTTGAGAATCTTCACTAGTTTCTCCTCGTAGGTCAAATCACTATCCAGCTGAATAGCTTCCAGTGGCACTGTATCTCTCAAAGGAATATCGGCCATCTCTGCGTGGCACTTCTTAAACTGGGAAATGTGAAACACATCGTGAACTCCTGACAATCCCTCTGGAAATTCCAGCTTGTAAGCAACTTCTCCCATACGTTCCAAAACTTTGTATGGTCCCACAAAAGGTGGTGCTAACTTTCCCTTAACTCCAAAATGCTTAACTCCTCGAAGTGGGGACACACGAAGAATACTCTGTCTCTGACTTCGTAAACTGTCTCCTTGCATTTAGAATCCGCATAACTCTTCTGCCTGGACTGGGATACCTTCAGTCTGTCGCGAATCAGTTTAACTTTCTCTTTAGACTCCTTAATCAAATCGGGTCCAAACAACTGATGGTCTCCAACTTCATCCCACAATAACGGTGTCCTGCACCTCCTTCCGTACAAAGCTTCGGAAGGGGCCATCTTCAAACTGGCTTGATAGCTGTTGTTATAAGAGAACTCTGCATACAGCAAATTGTCATCCCAACTAGATCCATAATCTAGCGCACAAGCTCTCAACATGTCCTCTAGAATCTGATTAACTCTCTTGGTCTGTCCATCTATCTGTGGATGAAAGGCTATACTAAACTCTAGCCTAGTACCCAAAGTCTCGTGCAACTGATTCCAGAACTTTGAGGTAAACGGGGTTCCTCTATCTGATACAATGGTCCTCGGAACTCCATGCAGACATACGATCCTGGTCATGTATATCTTTGCCAACTTAGCACTCGTATAAGTGGTCTTCACTGGGATGAAATGATCGACTTTCGCCAACCGATCAACTACAACCCATATCGAGTCATAGCCTGAACTAGTCCTGGGAAATCCCGTGATAAATTCCATGCCTAGCTTGTCCCACTTCCATTCGGGTATAGGAAATGGCTGTAGCAATCCCGGTCGCTTCTGATGCTCTGCCTTCACTCTCTGACATACATCACATACTGCTACATACTCCACAATATCCTTCTTCATTCCGGTCCACCGAAAACTTTCCTTCAAATCTAGATACATCTTGGTGTTTCCTCGGTGAATCGAATATGGCAAATCACGGGCCTCCTGCAGAATCAACTTCCTGATCTCGGGGTCATTAGGCACATATACGCGATCCTCAAACCATAAAGTATCGTGCTCATCCTCACGAAATCCTTTGGCCTTTCCTTTGCTCATCATTTCCTTCATCTCGGCAATCTCCTTGTCAGTCTTCTGGGCTTCTCTGATCTTATCCATCAAAGTGGAATGAATTTCCAATGCTTCTACATACCCTCTTGGAACTATTTCCAAACATAGCTCGCGAAGATCCTCTGCTAACTCCTTGGGTAATCCTCTGATCATGAGTGTATTAACATAACTCTTGCGGCTCAACGTATCAGCTACTACATTAGCCTTTCCGGGATGATAGTGCAATTTCATATCATAATCCTTAATGATCTCCAACCATCTCCTTTGCCTGAGATTCAACTCCTTCTGCGTGAAGATATATTGCAAACTCTTGTGATCCGTGTATACTTCACAATGGTTTCCGATGAGAAAATGTCTCCATGTCTTCAACGCATGCACTACGGCTGCTAACTCCAAATCGCGTGTAGCATACTTTTTCTCATGAGGTTTAAGCTGTCGCGAGGCATATGAAACAACTCTTACCTCCTGCATAAGCACTGCTCCAAGTCCTCGACGTGAAGCGTTGCAATACACTTGATAATCCTTTCGTTGATCTGGAAGAATCAGCACTGGGGCTTTAACCAAACATTTCTTCAACTCCTGAAAACTGGCTTCACACTCCTCAGTCCATTTGAACTTGGTGTCCTTCTTCAACAACTCTGTCACGGGCTTTGCAATCCTGGAGAAATTCTCAATGAACCTCCGGTAATATCCTGCGAGTCCAAGAAAAACTATGGATCTCTCCAACTGATGTGAGTGCCACCCATTTAGTCACAAAAACAACCTTGGTGGGGTCTACTGCTATTCCTTCTCCGAATATAACATGTCCGAGGAATCCAACTTCCTTCAACCAAAACTCACACTTGCTGAACTTGGCATATAACAGATGTTCCCTTAGTTTCTCAAGAACCAAACGAAAATGCTCTTTATGCTCCTCTTCATTCTTCGAGTAGACCAATATATCATCAATGAACACCACGACGAACTTATCCAAAAACTCCATAAACACCTTGTTCATCATATTCATGAAATAGGCAGGTGCGTTAGTCAGACCAAATGACATAACGGTACACTCATACAGCCCGTACCTTATGGTAAAAGCTGTCATAGGTATGTCCTACTCTCGAATCTTCAGCTGATGGTATCCTGATCGCAGATCGATCTTGGAGAACACTTTAGCTCCTTGCAACTGGTCAAACAAATCATTGATCATCGGCAGTGGGTACTGCTACCTCTTGAGCACTGCGTTGGTTTTCCCTTGAAGAGGAAAGGGTGATGCAGCAAAGTAGAAAAGTATTTCCCTCAGTTTTTGAGAACCAAGGTATTAATCCAGTAGGAGGCTCCATGCAAGTCCCTCGTACCTGAACACAAACAAACAAGAACCTCGCAACCAACGTGATAAAGGGGTTGCCAATCCCTTCATGGTAAATTGCGAAAGTGAGAGATGATAGAGATAATAAGATAAGACAAATATTTTTTGTACTTTTATGATATAGATTGAAAAGTAAAGATTGCAAATAAAGTTAGATCGGAAACTTATATGATAAAAGATAGACCCGGGGCCCATAGGTTTCACTAGTGGCTTCTCTGAAGATAGCATAAGTATTCCGGTGGGTGAACAAATTACTATCGAGCAATTGATAGAAAAGTGCATAGTTATGAGAATATCTAGGCATTATCATGTATATAGGCATCACGTCCGCGACAAGTAGACCGTCTCTTGCCTGCATCTACTACTATTACTCCACATATCGACCGCTATCCAGCATGCATCTAGAGTATTAAGTTCATAAGAACAGAGTAACACATTAAGAAAGATGACATGATGTAGAGGGATAAACTCAAGCAATATGATATAAACCCCATCTTTTTATCCTGGATGTCAACAATACAATACGTGCCTTGCTACCCCTGCTGTCACTGGGAAAGGACACCGCAAGATTGAACCCAAAGCTAAGCACTTCTCCCATTGCGAGAAAGATCAATCTAGTAGGCCAAACCAAACCGATAATTCGAAGAGACTTGCAAAGATAACCAATCATACATAAAAGAATTCAGAGGAGATTCAAATATTTCTCATAGATAAACTTGATCATAAACCCACAATTCCTCGGATCTCGACAAACACACCGCAGAAAGAGTTACATCGAATAGATCTCCAAGAAGATTGAGGAGAGCATTGTATTGAGATTCAAAGAGAGAGAAGAAGCCATCTAGCTAATAACTATGGACCCGAAGGTGTGTGGTAAACTACTCACAACTCATCGGAGAGGCTATGGTGTTGATGTAGAAGCCCTCCATGGTCGATTCCCCCTCTGGTGGAGCGCCGGCGAAGGCTCCAAGATGGGATCTTGCTTATACAGAAGGTTGCGGCGGTGGAAATAGCGTTTCCTGGTGCTCCTGGATGTTTTCGGGGTACGTAGATATATATAGGCGAAGGAGGTCGGTAAGAGGAGCCACGAGGGCCCCACGAGGGTGGGGGGCATGCCCTCCTGCCTCGTGTCCGCCTCGGCAACTTCTTGACGTCCACTCCAAGTGTCCTGGATTGCGTTTGTTCCAAAAAGATCGCTCCCGAAGGTTTCATTCTGTTTGGACTCCGTTTGATATTCCTTTTCTTTGAAACACTAAAATAGGCAAAAAAAACAGCAATTCGGGCCGGGCCTCCGGTTAGTAGGGCAGTCCCAAAAATGAAATAGAAGTGTAAAGTAAAGCCCATAAACATCCAAAATAGGTAATATAATAGCATGGAACAATCAAACTTATAGATATGTTGGAGACGTATCAAGCATCCCCAAGCTTAATTCCTGCTCGTCCTCGAGTAGGTAAATGATAAAAACAGAATTTTTGATGTGGAATGCTACCTAGCATATTTCTCAATGTAACTTTCTTTATTGTGGCATGAATGTTCAGATCCAAATAATTCAAAATAAAAGTTCATATTGACATAAGAAATAGTAATACTTCACGCATACTAACAGAACAATCATGTCTTCTCAAAATAGCTAAAGAAAGTTCATCCCTACAAAATCATATAGTCTAGTCATGCTCCATTTTTGTCACACAAGAATGCTCTCATCTTGCACAACCCCGATGACAAGCCAAGCAATTGTTTCATACTCTAGTAATCTCAATTTTTTTCAGCTTTCACGCAATACATGAGCATGAGCCATGGATATAGCACTATGGGTGGAATAGAATATGATGATGGGGGTTGTGTGGAAAAGACAAAAAAGGAGAAAGTCTCACATTAACGTGGCTAATCAACGGGCTAGGGAGATGCCCATCAATTGATGTCAATGCAAGGAGTAGGGATTGCCATGCAACGGATGCACTAGAGCTATAAATGTATGAAAGCTCAACAAGAGAAACTAAGTGGGTGTGCATCCAACTTGCTAGCTCACGAAGACCTAGGGCATTTGAGGAAGCCCATTGTTGGAATATACAGGCCAAGTTCTATAATGAAAATTTCCCACTAGTATATGAAAATGACAAAACTGGAGACTCTCTATCATAAAGATCATGGTGCTACTTTGAAGCACAAGCGTGGAAAAAAGGATAGTAGCATTGTCCCTTTTTATTTCTTTTTTTTCCTTTTTTATGTTTTATTTGGCCTTTCCCTTTTTTATTTGGCCTTTTTTTATTTGGGACAATGCTCTATTAATGATGATCATCACACTTCTATTTATTTACAACTCAATGATTACAACTCGATACTAGAACAAAATATGACTCTATATGAATGCCTCCGGCGGTGTACCGGGATGGGCAATGAATCAAGAGTGAAATGTACGAAAAATTACGCATGGTGGCTTTGCCACAAATATGATGTCAACTACATGATCATGCGAAAGCAATATGACAATGATGATGCGTGTCATGATAAACAGAACGATGGAAAGTTGCATGGCAATATATCTCGGAATGGCTATGGAAATGCCATAATAGGTAGGTATGGTGGCTGTTTTGAGGAAGATATAAGGAGGTTTATGTGTGATAGAGCGTATCGTATCACGGGGTTTGGATGCATCAGCGAAGTTGGCACCAACTCTCAAGGTGAGAAAGGGCAATGCACGGTACCGAAGAGGCTAGCAATGATGGAAGGGTAAGAGTGCGTATAATCCGTGGACTCAACATTAGTCCGAAAGAACTCACATACTTATTGCAAAAATCTACAAGTCATAAAAAACCAAGCACTAAGCGCATGCTCCTAGGGGGATAGATTGGTAGGAATAGACCATCGCTCGTCCCCGACCGCCACTCATAAGGATGACAATCTAAGAACATCTCATGTTTCAAATTTGTTACACAATGGTTACCATACATGCATGCAACGGGACTTGCAACCTTTAACACAAGTATTTCTCAAATTCATAATTACCCAGCTAGCATGACTCTAATATTACCACCTTTATATCTCAAAAAAGTTATCAAGCATCAAATTGATCATAGCATCCAATTCACTTCCTATGATAGTTTTTATTATACCCAACTTGGATGCCCATCATATTAGGACCAATTTTATAACCATAGCAAATACCATGCAGTTCTAAAAGACTTGCAAAATAATATAAGTGATCAATAATTTCTACAAAATAAAACCACTGTCGTGCTCTAAAAAGTATAAGTGAAGCACTAGAGCAAAACTATCTAGCTCAAAAGATATAAGTGAAGCACATAGAGTATTCTAATAAATTCTGATTCATGTGTGTCTTTCTCAAAAAGTGTGTATAGCAAGGATGATTGTGGTAAAATAAAAAGAAAAGACTTGTATCATACAAGACGCTCCAAGCAAAACACATATCATGTGGTGAATAAGAATATAGCTCCAATTAAAGTTACCGATGGACGAAGACGAAAGAGGGGATGCCTTCCGGGGCATCCCCAAGCTTAGGATTTTGGTTGTCCTTGGATTTTAACTTGGGGTGCCTTGGGTAATCCCCAAGCTTAGGCTCTTGCCACTCCTTATTCCATAATCCATCAAATCTTTACCCGAAACTTGAAAACTTCACAACACAAAACTTAATAGAAAATCTCATGAGCTCCGTTAGTGCAAGAAAGAAAAACCACCACTTAAGGTACTGTAATGAAATCATTCTTTATTTTTATTGGTGTTAAACCTATTGTATTTCAACTTATCTATGGTTCATACCCCCCAATACTAGCCATAGATTCATCAAAATAAGCAAACAACACACGAAAAACGGAATCTGTCAAAAACAGAACAGTCTGTAGCAATCTGTAACTTTCGAATACTTCTGGAACTCCAAGAATTCTAAAATAAATTGGTGGACGTGAGGAATTTGTCTATTAATCATCTTAAAAAGGAATCAACCTAAAATCACTCTCCAGCAAGATGATTTATTTATCACTAAACAGAAGCAAAAAGTAAAGAACAAAATAAAATTGGGTTGCCTCCCAACAAGCGCTATCGTTTAACGCCCCTAGCTAGGCATAAAAGCGAAAATAGATCTACGTATTACCATCTTTGGTATTCAATTAATAAGTGGCTCTCATATTAGATTCATAAGGTAATTTGATCTTCTTTCTAGGAAAGTGTTCCATGCCTTTCCTTAACGGAAATTGGAATCTAATATTTCCTTCCTTCATATCAATAATTGCATAAATCGTTCTAAGGAAAGGTCTACGAAGAATAATAGGACATGTAAGATTGCAATCTATATCAAGAACAATAAAATTTACGGGCACATAATTCCTATTTGCAACAATAAGAACATCATTAATCCTTCCCATATGTTTTTAATGGTGGAATCCGCAAGGTGCAAGTTTAAAGAGCAAACATCAAGTTCACGGAAACCTAGCACATCGCACAAAGTTTTTGGAATCGTGGAAACACTAGCACCCAAATCACACAAAGCATAGCATTCATGATCTTTAATTTTAATTTTAATAGTAGGTTCCCAGTCATCATAAAGTTTTCTAGGGATAGAAACTTCCAATTCAAGTTTTTCCTCATAAGATTGCATCAAAGCATCAACGATATGTTTAGTAAAAGCTTTATTTTGACTATAAGCGTGAGGAGAATTCAACATGGATTGCAATAAAGAAATACAATCTATTAAAGAACAATTGTCATAATTAAATCCCTTGAAATCCAAAATAGTGGGTTCATTGCTATGTAAAGTTTGGACCTCTCCAATCCCACTTTTACCAATTTTAGCATCAAGATCTAAAAACTCCGAATCATTGGGACGCCTTTTAACTAAAGTTGACTCATCTTCAGTCCCATCATTATCAAGATTCATATTGCAAAACAAAGATTAATAGGAGACACATCAATAACTTTTAGATCTTCATCATTATTATTTTCTAACCCTTCTGGTTTGGTGACCATCTTATTAACTAAGGTGGATTGCTTATCAGAAAGTTGGGCAATTTATTTTTCAAGATGAGCAAAATGAGAATTCAAACCATAAAATTCCTTAGACATATCATCAAGCTCTTTATTCATGTATTCCATAAAGCTTTTTTGTTCCTTAAGCTCATTTCCAAAGAAATTATTATGCTCAAATTGTAAAGCCATAAATCTTCTAACGTTGATTTCGATCTCTTCCAACCTTCTAAGGTGAAGATCGGCGCTTTTAAGCAAGGCCATAAGGGCAAACAGGCGCACAAGAGGTAAGCGAAAAAGAGGTGAACGGAAAAGAGAGGGGGAATAAAACAACAAGGGTGAAGTGGGGGAGAGGAAAACGAGATGCAAATGGCAAATAATGTAATGCGAGGGAGATGAGTTTGTGATGGGTACTCGGTATGTCTTGACTGGTGAGAAGACCTCCCCGCGAATGGCGCAAGAAATGGCTAGTTGCTGGGAGATCAAATCTTGACTTGACTTGGCGTAAGCCTCCCTGGCAACAGCACCAGAAATCCTTCTTGCTACCTCTTGAGCACTGCGTTGGTTTTCCCTTGAAGAGGAAAGGGTGATGCAGCAATGTAGCGTAAGTATTTCCCTCAGCTTTTGAGAACCAAGGTATCAATCCAGTAGGAGGCTCCATGCTAGTCCCTCGTACCTACACAAACAAACAAGAACCTCGCAACCAACGTGATAATGGGCTTGTCAATCCCTTCACGGTAACTTGCAAAAGTGAGCTCTGATAGAGATAATAAGATAAGATAAATATTTTTGGTATTTTTATGTTATAGATTGAAAAGTAAAGATTGCAAATAAAGGTAGATCAGAAACTTAAATGATAAAAGATAGACCTGGGGGCCATAGGTTTCACTAGTGGCTTCTCTCAAGATAGCATAAGTATTACGATGGGTGAACAAATTACTATCGAGCAATTGATAGAAAAGTGCATAGTTATGAGAATATCTAGGCATGATCATGTATATAGGCATCACGTCCGTGACAAGTAGACCGACTCCTGCCTGCATCTACTACTATTACTCCACACATCGACCGCTATCCAGCATGGATCTAGAGTATTAAGTTCGTAAGGACAGAGTAACGCATTATGAAAGATGACATAATGTAGAGGGATAAACTCAAGCAATATGATATAAACCCCATCTTTTTATCCTCGATGGCAACAATACAATACGTGCCTTGCTGCCCTTGCTGTCACTGGGAAAGGACACCACAAGATTGAACCCAAAGCTAAGCACTTCTCCCATTGTAAGAAAGATCAATCTAGTAGGCCAAACAAAACTGATAATTCAAAGGGACTTGCAAAGATAACCAATGATACATAAAAGATTCCAGAGGAGATTCAAATATTTCTCATAGGTAAACTTGATCAAAAACCCACAATTCATCGGATCTCGACAAACACACCACAAAAAGATTTACATCGAATAGATCTCCAAGAAGATTGAGGAGAACATTGTATTTGTCGGTGTTCTGGGAACGGGGGTCCCCAGACATGCCTGCCTCCGGCCTGCGGCGTGGCGCAAAAGGGGGCCCAGCACGGCCCATCTTCATCAACACAAGCGCAAGACCCTCGCAAGGGGCCAAGCCTCGCGGGGCGGACGACAAGGAGCTTCCTTAGGCTCGGCCTCATCAGGCTGGCTCACGAGGAGGCGGAGAGTTCAAGGCGGGGTACCTCGTGAGGTGCCCATGACGCAAGCCATGACGACCAAGGGCGCCAGTTGGGCACCAGCCCGCGCAGTGTCCTCCTTTCCTCTTTGGTGAAAAGGGAGCAAGCGCAGGCGAGAGCATCAAGCAAAGGCATCCATTTCGGTGCAACAAGACCAAGACCAGCCCAACGGCAGGAAGGAAGTCATTGTGGAGCCCAAGCAGGCGTCACCACCAGAGCCTTTGACAGGCGAGGACCAACTTTAGTCAGGATAAGTGTACCCGATGTTCCCCTTCAAAATGGCCAATTGTTGGCGCCCTTCCCGCTCAATATTTGGGGAGAGGCCCAGGGCCTTTGCCTATATATAGGACTAGCCACCCCCAGGGTAGAGGCATTTGGATCCTCACCAAGAAACCAGTAGAGAGGGCGACTGAACTCCTCCTAGCGGTTCATCGCACCAGCCAAGAACAGACCCTCGCGAGGCTGTTCTTCCTTGTATTGTTCATCATCAGCCCAAGAGGCAATCCTTCACACCACACACTGGAGTAGGGTATTACACCACAATGGTGGCCTGAACCAGTATAAACTCTATGTCTTTTGTGTTGTTCCTTCTGTAGTTTAGATCTTAGCGAGGGGCCGAGGAACAGGTAGGTAGAGGGTGAAATCTCCGCGCGCACCCCAGTGTTCGAACCTCAAGGGTCTGCCGGAATCCGAAATCTGACATTTGGCGCGCCAGGTAGGGGTGTGCCGGGATCCGCCTTCTGCCACCTCATGTCCCGTCGCATCATCATCACCATGTCCAGCGACCAAGCGGGCAACCCTGATCCCTGGGCGGCTTGGCCTGCCCGCACAGAGCCGCTCACCCCGGGTGACCCCATGCCCCAGGCAGCTCGCGCTCCGCAGGGCGCTGCAGGCGGTGGGCGACGCGGACATGCTCCGAAAGCTCTCATACCGCGGCAGGTGCGGTCGGGAGCAAGGGCCTCCAACCACGCCGCGGCCACGACGCCGTACACCCGCTGGGAGCAGGCGAACTCAAGGGCCGCGCTCACAGTGGCCCGGGAGCTGTTGCAGTGCAGGCTGATGGAAGGCGGCCGCAACGTGCTATTAGAGCGGGTGGCAGTGCTCCTGGGCTTTGCCGCCTCGGGGGCTCACCCCTTCTGCACCCAGCTCCCATCTCAGGCCCAGGGCGGCCCGCGCGGGGGCTCCACGCGCGCCTGCGGGCTCCAAGGCTACTCCAACACCAGCAAAGCTGTCAGCACCGGGCCAGCGGCAGCGCTGACTCCGCCTCCGGCCAGTGAAGAAGGACTCGTCGTGACCCACGGCCCCAGTGGGCCACCGCGCTACCACCCCCAGGTGGGCTCATCAAGTAGAGCTGCATGGCACGCGGAGCGCTATGCCGCGGCCTTCGGAATGACGGCCCAAGAAGAATATGTGCCCCACATGATGGACCAAGGGCACCCGCATGAGGGCGAACAAGGCTCGCTCCTCATTCCAAGCTGGAGGGATGAGGCGCCAGAAGCTAAGCTCTTCCAGGAGCCCCGGGACGGCCCCACCGGCCACTCTGGAAGCGACGATTATCGGGTACCGCTAATTCCTCAGGAGCAGGCATACACTAATCGTGGAGGTGCAGGTCTGGAGGTGCAGGTCGCCACAGAGAGCAACTGCCCCGCTCCCGCGGTCTCCTACCCCTCAGGAGGAGGGCGTCGGGGGCTGCAGTTGAGGGGCCGAGATCCGGTATCACCACCGCGGCGTTCGGAGCAAGGCGTTCTCAGGAGGTAGGCCCTCCGCTGGGGAGGTGCCTCAGGGCCTGCCCCTGGCGGAGGACCCGTGGTCGTCAGGGGAACCGCTGGCGACCGCTCTACCCCATCGGTGGCGTCCTAGTTTCCGGTCATCGTTGATGGCACTAGAGTGTGGCGCAAGGCGGGGCCCTCGTCTGGCAATATGAAGCAAGGCCGGTACCTGTGAAGAAGGCCCAGTGCCTGTGAAGCTCGCCGCCCCGTGACACTCTCACATAATAATGAGTGGGGCTGTACACGCCCTGGAGTCTCAGGGGTGCCGGCCTCAGGCCCTGGGGCTCTCTCCCACGCCCAGTGGCAGCACTTAGCTCCGCGCTGGTGAGAAGACGTCCAAGACTAGACTAGGTGCCTTACGCGGCCTTTTTCTGCTTTCATTGCTTTTCCCTTGGTTGTCGCTTTCCCCCGCTGGATTTAAGTTGGACTCGAATTTGAGATTTGCGTGTGTTTGGGGAAGGGGTGCTTAGTCTCGTTTGAGCAATCTCTCGTGTTTCGGTTACAACTTCACCTCGGCTGCCTCCCCTCGTGAGCTCCTCATGAGCCGGGACTGGCCTAGCTTGTGTGCAGCCCAGACTGCCGCCGTCGTATCCTCTCAGGAGGTTTCTCACTGCAGATCCTACGGATTCGATCAAGAGACACTCGAGACACCACAGCCTCCCACAAGCTATCTCAGGGCCCGCATGGGATAAAGGGTAAGGAAACAGGAACGATACGCGGTCAGTCGGATAAATCCCCCAATGCATCCTCAGGAGCACTGCCCTAACTGTTGCTGGCGTCGCTGGCCTCGCCATCACCTTCTGCGTTGTCATCAGCGGCGTCAGGACCGTTCACCATGCCACCGTCATCGGCGGCCACGATCGCGTCGTTGTTATCTGAAGCGAAGGCCCTAACGAGAGCGTCCATGTTGTCTTCCACCCAGTGCGCCAGGTCGTCCCGGACGGCCTGGGGGACTGGGGCGATGGCAGCGTCGAAGTCGAAGTGGGGATCCATGTTCCGGAGATGGCTGAAGACGCGGGAAAAGGCGCGCCCGAGAAGGGCGCGACTCCTCTCCTCCACCAACCTGTCGGCTCTGACCGACCGCGCCTCCAGCTGCGTCACCACGTCGGTGAAGAACTGAAGGTTGCCGGCGTAGTTAACTGCGTGCGGCTCGCCAACAGCCGCCTCGCAGATGTTACCCAAGGCCGTGTTGGCTCTCTCCCGAAGCGTGGTGAGCATGGGGCCGTGCTCATGCTCCAGGAGCCGCCGCTGGTGTATCTCGTCCATGTTCTGGCGCGCGACGGCCTCAACCTCGTCCACTTGTTGGCGGAGGAGAAGCGCCTCGACATGGGAGGTAGTTGACTCCCCCTGCGCCACCTCCAGTGCGGCCCGCAAAGCATCGACCCGCCGCGTCGCTTCCTCCAGCTTGACCCTCAAGACAGCGGTCCTACCTTCAGCCTCGGTCCGGATTAACCCCAGCCTCTCCTCGAACTCACGCTCGAGGTTCAAGCGTGCCGTCACCACTCGACGTCCGACCTCCTCCAGGAAGCGGGCTTCCCGCGCAGCGACATCGTCCTCAGCCTGCGTCACCAAGCGCTCCCTCGTCTCCAGGCGTTCATACTCACGTGCGCGTTTAGCAGCTTCCAGGGCGCGGTCGCGGTGCTGTGAGCGCGCCTGGGCGGGGCCAGGGCGCGGCCCGAGCGTAGTGGAGGCGCGGTCGCGGTGCGGTGAGCGCACCTGGGCGGGGCCAGGGCGCGGCCAGGGGCCGATGGGAGCACGGCCACGGGGGGCGACGAAATCAAAGGGGGGGCAGGGGAACCAGTGCAGCTCACCGAGAGGAAGAAGATGGCGAGGTCGTGCGGGGTCGGGGTTGACGAGGTGACACGGATCGACGGTGAGGCTGCGGTGGCCGGAGGTGGAAGAAGACCTCGATCCGCATGATGCAGAGTCATCGAGCTTGAACGGCTGGCCGTAGATGACGTAGAAGAACACTGCAGAGCTCCTGGACTTCTTGGTGGGGTGCGGGGACGACGGTGGTCGTGGGGACGATGTGGTGTCGACGGGGACGACCTAGTTGGGTGAAGCAGCGCGAAGGGAGGGGAAGTGGGGAGGTGCTAGGGTGTGGAGGGGTTGCGGGGGTCGTCGGAGCGGGCGCGGGGGAGCCGGAGCGGGTGTGGAGCAGGCGCGGGGGTCGTTGGAGCGGGCCGGGGGTCGTCGGAGCGGGTGTGGCCGGCGGGGGAGGGAAGCGGGATCTGGCGAGGGAGAGGGAAGGGGGGATCGGGCGAAGGGGTATCCAGCTATAGCGATGGCGCACCACCCCGTGGTGCGCCTTTAGTAACTTTTTTTTGACAGCAATGGCGCACCCCACTCTGGTGCGCCATTAGTAACATTTTTTTCATTATTTCTCCTTGCATCTAATAATTTGTTTTTTATCAAATTTATTATTTTCATGAGGACTAGAACAGAAGATATCATCAAATTTTTTTATAAAAATATCATCAAATTAGTTTTTTTATTTTTAATTGAAAATATCAACAAATTTGTTATTTGAAGATATCATCAAATTTCTTATTTGAAAATATCATCAAATTTGTTATTTAAAAATATCTTCAAAAAGTGGGGGAGGGTGCGGGTGTCGGCGGCGGCGGTCGAGCGGGAGAAGGTGCGGTGGGTCGTCGGCGGCGTTGGAGCAGGCCGGGGGAGGGTGCGGGGTGTCGGCGGCGGCAGTGGAGCGGGGGAGGGTGCGGTGGGTCGTCGGCGGCGGTGGAGCGGGGGAGGGTGCGGGGGGTCATCGTCGGCGGTGGAGCGGGGGGAGGGTGCGGGGGGTGCTCGGCGGCGAGGGGGATCTGGCGAGGGGGATAGCTATCGAGAGGGAGGGGGATCGAGATCGAGTGCCATTAGTAGTTTTGCAGAAAAAAAGAATAAAAAAAATACCGTAATGGCGCACTGTCCGCCTGGTGCGCCATTACTAGTTAGAACTAGTAATGGCGCATTTCTACGTGATGCGCCATTAGTATGTATGGAAAAATGGAAAAAAAATTAATACTAGCGGCGCACCATGTTTCTGGTGTGCCATTAGTGTCTTACACACTAATGGCGCATCACCAACTGGTGCGCCATTAGTATATAGTAGCGGCGCACTATTTCCATGGTGCGCCATTAGTATGAATCCTATCTATAGCCCTTTTCCTAGTAGTGTAATCAACACTCCGGCAAAACATAGGACACTCGGAGATGTAAACTGAACATGAACGGCCACTTGGGCAACCACATATCCTATTTGAGCAACAACACAAGATATACAAGGATATTTGGCTGGTCTCACCTCGATGTCGGAGGGGTCGGTGACTGGGACGACGGCGGGGATGTCGGAGGGGGTCGGTGACGGGGACGACGGTGGTCACCTGAAACCATATAAGTTATCACTAACACATCCCGAATAATTGCTTAAACTAAAAAATAACAACAAATATGACATGTTCAACTAGTTTTATTAATTCAACTAGTTCTTACTAAATATAAACTTACTATAAATAGAAAAAACTAGTTCTTTCTAAAAATAAAGTAGTTCAACTAGTTATATTAATTATCTTACTAAAAATACATTAGTTCTATTAATTCAACTAGTTCAACTAGTTTATTAATTTACTTACTAAACTAGTTCAACTACAACTAAAGTAGTTCAACTACCACTACTACTACTAAAAATCTATTACTAACTAAGCAACATCTAGTACTAGCTATGAACCCTAAATTAACATCTACTACTACTAAATCTAGTACTAACTAGTGGCAGGGGGTGGGGGGCGATGGAGAGGTAGCTAGGGGCGGCGAGGTTGAGGGCGGTGGGAGGAGGGCTGCCGGTGGAGGAGGGAGGAGGGGCGGCCGCATGCGAAGGGAGGAGAGCGGCGGCGGAGGAGGGAGGGGCGGCCGCAGGCGGAGGGAGGATGTGCGAGGAGGAGGGACGAGGGATGGAAGGAGGGGAATACCTCGGCGGCGGACGGACGAAGGCGGCGGCAGCGGCGACGCACGACGACGGTTACGCTGGCGAGGGTGACAGTGTGAGTGAGAGGGCCGATCGTGCGCGTTGGGATAAGGTAGGGATAGTTGTAGCGCATTTGCCAAAACGTGCTACAGCTAATCTGAATAGCAGTAGCGCTGTTTAGTATAGTGCACTACTGCTATAACTAGCGGGGGGTGAGGTCATGGCAACTATAGCAGTAGCGCTGTATGCGGTGGACGCGCTACTGCTATTTTCCTGTCAGTAGCGCGTTTTGATAACACACGCTGCTGCTAAATAGTAGTAGCGTGGTATTTTGAAGAGCGCTGCTGGTAAGATTCTGTTTATAGGCTTTTCCCTAGTAGTGAACCTTTGTATCCTGAAGGCCACCCTAAGAGAATTGAGCAAGATTCTCATAGAAATAATTTAGATGCACCTAGTCCTTCTAAAAGTAAGAAAAAGAAAAATGATAGGACTTTGCATGCTTCTAGTGAACCTGTTATAGACACACCTGAGAATCCTAATGATATTTCTATTTCTGATGCTGAAACACAATCAGGTGATGAACATGAACCTAGTGATAATGTTAATGATAATGTTCATGTTGATGCTCAACCTAGCAATAATGATGTAGAGATTGAACCTGCTGTTGATCTTGATAACCCACAATCAAAGAATCAACGTTATGATAAGAGAGACTTTGTTGCTAAGAAGCACAGTAAAGAAAGAGAACCATGGGTTCAGAAACCCATGCCTTTTCCTCCAAAGTCATCCAAGAAAAAGGATGATGATGATTTTGAGCTCTTTGCTGAAATGATTAGACCTATCTTCTTATGTATGCGCTTAACTGATATGCTTAAAGTAAACCCTTATGCTAAGTACATGAAGGATATCATTACAAATAAAAGAAAGATACCGGAAGCTAAAATTTCCACCATGCTTGCTAATTATACTTTTAAAGGTGGAATACCTAAGAAACTAGGAGATCCAGAGGTACCAACTATACCATGCTCCATTAAAAGAAACTATGTTAAAACTGCTTTATGTGATCTTGGAGCCGGTGTTAGTGTTATGCCTCTCTCTTTTTATCATAGACTTGAATTGAATAAGTTGACACCTACTGAAAAATCTTTGCAAATGCCTGATAAATTAACTGCTATACCTGTCGGTATTTGTGAGGATGTGCCTGTTGTGGTTGCAAATGTCACTATCTTAACGGACTTTGTTATTCTTGATATCCCCGAGGACGATAGTATGTCGATTATCCTTGGTAGACCCTTTTTGAATACTGCAGGGGCTGTTATTGATTGCAACAAAGGCAATGTCACTTTTCATGTTAATGGTAATGAGCATATGGTACACTTTCCGAGGGAACAACCTCAAGTTCATAGCATCAATTCTATTGGAAAAATTCCAACTATCATTATTGGAGGCTTTGAATTTCCTCTTCCTACTGTCAAGAAGAAATATGATATTCTTATTATTGGGGATGTTCATATCCCCGTTGAGGTAACCTAGTGTTATTTGAAATTTCTCCGGTTCCATGTTATTCGGAATGAGTTTGTTAACAAGACTTGATCAACCTTGTTAGTGGATTCCTTTTGATGAGCATGAGATGGATGAAACTAGAAGGCACAAACTTCTGTACCCTCTTTTTACTTTCTGTTATTTAGAATAAATAAAGCAAAAATAGTATTTTCCGTCTGTCTTCTGAATTATCCATGCAATAAAAAATATCACGAAAAAAAAAGTTCTCCAAATGCCTTGCCAATTTAATATGATTTTTTCTGGAATATTTGAGAATATTTGGCACTAAGAACACAGCAGGGGGGCAAGCACCTGGCCACGAGGGTCCCAGGCATGCCCACCCCTACAGGGCGCGCCCCCTGCCTCGTGGGCCCATGGTGGCCCCCCTCCACTTATTCCTGCACCCACACACTTCATCTTCCTCCCAAAAAAATTACCATCCATCTCAAGCACGAGTTCTAGCTCACTTTGCTGCCATTTTCGATCTCCTTGCTCAAAGCTCCATTCACAAAACGGCTTTGGGAGATTGTTCTTTGGTATGTGACTCCTCCAATGGTCCAATTAGTTTTTCTTCTCATGCTTTATTCATTGCAAATTTTTGCTGCCTAGGTGACCCTGTTCTTGAGCTTGCGTGTCAAATTTATATGGTCCCAAGTAATTCTAATGCATGACATAGGCTCTAGGCACTTGTGGGAGTAGTTGCTATCAGTTTTGTTGAGTTTGATTCACTTTTATTTTGACTTACTAAAGTTTCAGAAATTTTCAGAAAAAGATGAAGAGATTTTTCATGAGGGGATCTTCTAGCCAAGGCTCAAAGGATAAACAAGCTAAGGAGAAAGAAAAGGCCAAGTATAATCTTCCTCGCGTGGCGGAAGTATGGCCTTGTGAATGGCCTTGTGATGATTTCTTGAGAGCAGCCGGGATTTATGATGACTTTTATTCATTGGCTGATAATGCGGGCCTCACCGACTTCCTCCACGACCGGATCGAACAATATCTCTTACTCACCAATACTTTCTTGCAAAACTTCTAATATTATCCTACGAAATCACATCCTTCAGTAGCTTTTCATTTATATGATGTGGATAGGGAGATGTCATTACGATTTTTGCGCGGTTTGCAGAATACCCTTCGAGGGTACCTTAGAGGAACCACATCATAAAGATGTGGATGGTTTTATTGATACTATTACTGTAGAGGAATCTAGGAAGGTTTCCGATGCAAGAATAACTAGCATACATTTTCCTATTTTATGCTACTTTTCAATATTTGCTAGTCGATGCTTAATTGGTCGCGGAAACTGTGGAAACCTTAGTGTTCCCGATATTATTATTTTGTTCCATGCTTTATTTCATGACAACTCTACTAGTATGGGTGCCATTATTGCCAAACATTTAAGCCTGAACCGTACAAAGGGCCCCATCTTTGGAGGTATCTATGCTGCACGCCTTGCCAGACATTTCGAGATACCTATTAGGCATTACGAGAAGGAGGAGACACTGCTGCCCCCTACTTTTCTAGATTATAAGAGCATGGTAGCACATGAGTTTATTGTTAACAATGATGATAAGATGCTTCTATATAACTTGAGATTTAATAAGTAACACAATGAGATTATTATCTTGCCTGCGCCTTCTTTGTTTGATTTAACTACAGGCCATTACCTCGTCTTGCCGTTGCCCGTGTACGCACACCGAGGCCAGACATCCGCTCCAGAGCCTGAGCCGGAACCACCACTTGACCCTTATCGTCCATCATCTTATCAGTGGGATACAGGGGAGATCGCCAGTCAGTGGCAGTACACTGACGCTCCTCAGTACACCGGGGAAAGTAGACGCGATCCATGGCAATAGACCAATTTAGGCCAAAAGCCTAAGCTTGGGGGAGTACGTATCTCTCATCGACATTACATTCATGTTCACACACTTATTCTAGTTGTCGGTGCTCATACTTTTCCATTGTACTATCCATGCTAGTTTAATTTCTTTTTCTAGCTTTCTTCTTGTGTGTTTGATAAACCTTAAGAAAAACAAAAAAAATTAGTTAGTTTAATTTCCATGCTTGTAGTAGTAATTAAAATGAAAACCCAAAAATATTTCCCGTTCTTCTTTTGCTTGTTGGGAGCTTTCCCGTGTAAATAGTTTTATTTCTTTTCATTCCTTTGGGGGTCGAGAGGAGAAGACCATAATGAAAATGTTTAGTGGCTCTCATATGCATGATTGTTGATTTAACCAAGAGCCCATATTACTTTGTCTTCGCTCTTGAATTGAATGCTTGCAGATTCCAGGTTAGTCCAATGCACGTGCACTATTATTATTATACACACCGTTCGGTCGTGCAAGTGAAAGGCAATAATGACGATATATGATGGATTGATTGAGATGAGAAAAGCTGGTATGAACTCGACCTATCTCTTGTTTTTGTAACTATGATTAGTTCATAGTTCCTGATTCAGCCTATTATGAATAAACATGTTTGCAATGACAATTAGAGATTATAGTTACTTATGCCATGCTTAATTAGCTATGAGTTTATAATGGTTTACCTTAACATGCTATTAAAATGGTTGTGATGTGGTATGATGGTGTGGTATCCTCCTTTGAATGAATTGAGTGACTCGACTTGGCACATGTTCACGCATGTAGTTGAAATAAAATCAACATAGCCTTCACGATTTTTATGTTCATGATGGATTATATCCTACTCATGCTTGCACTCAGTGTTGATCAATTTTAATGCATGTTCGTGACTGTTGTCGCTCTCTCAGTTGGTCGCTTCCCAGTATTTTGCTAGCCTTCACCTGTACTAACCGGGAATACTGCTTGTGCATCCAAACAACATAAACCCCAAAGTTATTCCATATGAGTCCACCTTACCTTCCTATATGCGGTATTTACCTGCTGTTCCAAGTAAATTTGTATGTGACAAACTCCAAACCTTCAAATGAAATTCTATTTTGTATGCTCGAGCAGCTCATGTATCAACCAGGGCTGTCTGTATCTTCCATGCTAGGTGGGTTGTTCTCAAGAGGAGTGGATTCCGCTCCTCATTCACGAGAAAATGGCTGGTAACCGGGATGCTCAGTCCCATGATCAAAAAGATCAAATCAAATAAAAAATAATTAAACAAAACTCCCCCAGGATTGTTGCTAGTTGGAGGCACTCGTTGTTTCGGGCAAGCCATGGAGTGATGCTTGTTGGTGGTGGGGGAGCATAAACTTTACCATTCTGTTTGGGATCTGCCTATAATGTGTGTAGCATGGAAGATATCGAGATCTCATAGTTGTTATGTTGAGTGTGAAAGTATACCGCTCAAAATGTTATTCATCTCTATTTCAAAATCGAGCTCTGGCACCTCCACAAATCCCTGCTTCCCTCTGCGAAGGGCCTATCTATTTACTCTTATGTTGAGTCATCACCCTCTTATTAAAAAGCACCCGCTGGGGAGCAACGCTGTCATTTGTATGCATTACTATTAGTTTATATTGGGTATGACTTGACTGGATCTCTTTTACCATGAATTACAATGTTTAGTCAGTCCTTGATCTTTAAACGTGCTCTGCATTTATGTTTTGCAGTCTCAGAAAGGGCTAGCGAGATACCATCTTGTTATATCATATTATGATTGTTTTGAGAAAGTGTTGTCATCTGAGTTTTATTATTATTGCTCGCTAGTTGATTATGCCATTGATATGAGCAAACATGAGACCTAAGTGTTATTGTGAATACGGTTAGTTCGTAATCTTTGCTGAAAACATGAATGTTGGCTTTACATATTTACAACAATAAGAGCAAACAGAGTTTGTAAAAGTTTTTCTTTATCACTTTCAGTTTGTCAACTGAATTGCTTGAGGACAAGCAAAGGTTTAAGCTTGGGGGAGTTGATACATCTCCGTCGTATCTACTTTTCCAAACACTTTTGCCCTTGTTTTGGACTCTAACTTGCATGATTTGAATGAAACTAACCCGGACTGATGATGTTTTCAGCAGAACTGCCATGGTGTTATTTTTGTGCAGAAATAAAATTTCTCGGAATGACCTGAAAATCCACGGAGCAAATTTTCAGATTTAATAAAAATATTGGCGAAAGAAATAGTGCCAGGGGGCCCTCACCCTGTCCACGAGGGTGGGGGGCGCGCCCCTTGCCTCATGGGCCCCCTAGGCATCCACTGACCTCAACTCCAACTCCATATATTTGCTTTCGCGGAGAAAAAAATTAGAGAGAAAGTTTCATCGCGTTTTAAGATATGGAGCTACCTCCAAGCCCTAACGTCTCCCGGGAGGGCTGATCTGGAGTCCGTTCGGGGCTCCGGAGAGGGGGATTTGTCGCTGTCGTCATCATCAACCATCCTCCATCACCAATTTCATGATGCTCACCACCGTGCGTGAGTAATTCCATCGTAGGCTTGCTAGACGGTGATGGGTTATATGAGATTTACCATGTAATCAAGTTAGTTTTGCTAGGGTTTGATCCCTAGTATCCACTATGTTCTGAGTCTGATGTTGCTATGACTTTGCTATGCTTAATGCTTGTCACTAGGGCCCGAGTGCCATGATTTCAGATCTGAACCTATTATGTTTTCATGAATATATGTGAGTTCTTGATCCTATCTTGCAAGTCTATAGTCACCTATTATGTGTTATGATCCGATAACCCTGAAGTGACAATAGTCGGGATACTTCTCTGTGATGACCGTAGTTTGAGGAGTTCATGTATTCATTATGTGTTAATGTTTTGGTCCGGTACTCTATTAAAAGGAGGCCTTAATATCCCTTAGTTTCCGTTAGGACCCCGCTGCCAAAGGAGGGTAGGACAAAATATGTCATACAAGTTCTTTTCCATAAGCACGTATGACTATATTCGGAATACATGGCTACCTTACATTGATGAACTGGAGCTAGTTCTGTGTCACCCTTTGTTATAACTATTACATGAGGAATCACATCCGACATAATTACCCATCACTGATCCAATGCCTATGAGCTTTTCACATATTGTGCTTTGCTTATTTACTCTACCGTTGCCACTGTTACCGTTAATTCCATACTACTTTGCTACTAAATACTTTGCTGTAGATACTAAGTTATCCAGGTGTGGTTGAATTGACAACTCAATTGCTAATACTTGAGAATATTCTTTGGCCCCCCTTGTGTCGAATCAATAAATTTGGGTTGAATACTCTACCCTCGAAAACTGTTGCGATCCCCTATACTTGTGGGTTATCACTGATGTGCGGCAAAATGCACTCTCTCTACATTTGTGCATCCTGCAGTGGTCAGCTCCCTTCCAATCTTGCAGAGCCAATCATCTGCAACAATCGGCTCGGTGCTACTAGAGAACACCGGCCGATTCAGCCTTAGGAAACGGGCTAAGTGATCAACAGGTGGTGGTGGTGGTGGGTTGTTGTTGTTGTTGCCTTGTTTCTGATTCTGAACTAGTAGCTGCATCAAGGTATTCTGCTGCTGGATCAACTGGGTGAGCTCCGGTGGGAAAGCAAATCCATTATTACGTCCCTGAGGCATCTGATGGGTTTTATAAGAGGTGAGAAAACAGAATAGAATGAGGCCTAGAGGGAAAACACTACCCATATGCACATGAGACAAACACAATCGTATCACTTCAATCAATTCACACAAGGGCTTACAATTGGTCTAACTATCGTTACAAGAGTGCTCGGACTATACTATATACATGGGGGGATACTACTACTGATTTGGTGGTCGACTAGAAATTTAAATCGGTGGAAGACTCCATGATATCTGCTCCAGCTTCATCAACATAGTCATCATTGCTGTCGTAGGGG
Organism: Triticum timopheevii; assembly: GCA_963921465.1. Lineage (NCBI taxonomy): Eukaryota > Viridiplantae > Streptophyta > Magnoliopsida > Poales > Poaceae > Triticum > Triticum timopheevii. The sequence continues at coordinate 376,301,301 of OY997268.1, read as the reverse complement.
TCTGAATCGGTGGAATCGTCATTCTTCTCCACTAGTATCTTCATTTCCTCCTCATATCCATCGTGTGTAGACTTGCGTTCTTCCTCCAGTTCCAAAATCCTGGTCATTGCTTTCTTCAGATCTATCATTCTTGCGCACATCTGGTTCTCCTGGTGTACGAATGTGCCGGTTTAACTCCTGGATGAAAGCTGCAATGGACATGTCCCTCCTGGTGCTGATCATATCCCATTGCTCATCTTGGCGCCCACATATCTGGTAGATAGTGTCCTTGAGATCCTTGTGGTAAACTTCCCCAATGCGTCCCATGGCGATGTGGGCTGCCATGCTCTTTCCTAGAATCCAGGTTGGTGCATCAAAGGAAAACTCTATGGGCTCAGTGACTGGCATGAACGTCCTTCTTGGAACTTGAACTCGAGTCATCCAACGCTCCTCTTCTGGTAAAGCGGTGATGTAGGTCCCGGTGAAGCTTGGTATTCCAATGTTCAGGTACCCAGTAACTTCCTTCAAGTGTCGTCCAAAAGGTGTGTCTTCATCCGGTTTTGCAAACTCGTTCCTCGAGTCCGCCATCCTATAGAGTGGAAAAGGGAGAGGAGTCAGAAATGAGTAGAGAGGAGTGACCTATGGTTTAACTTAGTGGTCGTGTCCTACAGTCAGCGTGTACTCTGATACCATCTTGTAGCGACCAGTCCTCAAACAGTCTAGTCTCTGTGCATCAGTGTCATCCCTGGATCAGTAATGCTGACATGCACAGTACCTGAGGATTTATAACAGAGTTTCAATCACACACTTATTACATCGAATGTCTCAAAAGAGAACTTATTACACTAGTATGGCTTAAGGCCATCTAAATAAGATAACAACGGAAGGCTTGGAAGATAAAGTGAGTCCATCAACTCCAACGGCATAGCTGAGTGAACGATAACGACCTATGGCACCTTACTTGTCGTCTGAAAAGTCTGCAACATGAAATGTTGCAGCACGAAACGGGTCAGCACATGGAATATGCTGGCAATCTAACAATAGAGAAATGAACAAAATGAATGCTATCACTACATGCATATATGGCTGGTGGAAAGCTCTATGGTCAAAGTTTTTGCATAAAGCCAAATTTTCCATACTTCAAAGGAATAAATTTTATTTAACTATCATGGTGGTTGTTAACATTGAGAAGGTTCCTCCAACTCGATCCCAAATTAAGAAAATCAATTACCCATCAAAATTAATTTAGAGTGATGAGATAAACATGATAATCCAAGAACCAGATACTCAAGATGTCCATAACCGGGGACACGGCTAACCATGATTAGTTTGTACACTCTGCAGAGGTTTGTGCACTTTTCCCCACAAGACTCGATCTCCTCCGTTGAATTTCTCATACTACATGGTGTTTGAGAAACGGATGACCGAGATAGTCTTTCAGAAACATTAACTCCTTACTCTGGCTGGACAGTTACACCTACTTTCCCCTACACCTGCTAGCCCACCACTGAAAGAGGTCATGCAACCTACTCAACTATGCTAGAGCCCATAATAGCTTGTGGCTGCACACGGAAGTTTCTAGCATGAAATATCTTATGATCCCTTTGAGCCTGGGTGGTGAACCGTAGGATGATCACACGGGTACTCCGGGATATCCTAGGGCAACACTGGATTCTCCAGGTGTCCTGACAACCACTGGGTACTCCGGGGTGCCTCCACCAATCCACCCAGATGTGTATTTAAGTGGCCACTTTAAGTTAACCATTAATTAACAGTACTCACATTTGTCATGGATACACTCACCCAATCCATGTCTACGAGCATATCATAGCAATCCTGAGCATAACGTAGAAGTAACTCCCAAAGGTTTGACAATAAAAGGGCAATAGGTTCTACCTCATCACTACTTCCCAAACCCACAAGTTTTTAAGATCCTAACCATGCAATGTTTGAGGATTGGAACTAATGCATAAAAACTAGGTAATAAAGGGATATGATCAAAGTGTTACTTGCGTTGCTGATGATCCGCAAAACCTAGAGACTCGTAGTAGCTTGCTTCACACTTTCGCAAATCTATCGCAAAAAAAAGCATACATAAGCGCTCAACTAGAAGCACGGGTAAAACTCAAATAAGAACATCTAACCAGAAAGTGCAACTCAAGAACTCCAGTTTGCAAAAAGAATCAAATCAAACGGAGCAACAAAACCCAAACTACGAAAGAGAAAACATTCATTTACTAATCTGGACTAAAGTCAAATTTTACAGTACCAAAATCATATTCAAGTTGGTTAAAAAAAAAGAAGGCTTCGAGACAAAGATCTGGGTGCTTGTTTCATCTAATTTGGATAAACAAACGAAAAGATAAACTAGATCGAAGATCAGGGTAGAAATCGCGATCGAAAATAATCGCGGATAAAAGCCTGGAAAAAAAGACAAACAGGCTAACGAACGAATGTTCGCTGTCCGCAACTAACTAACGAACAACGTTCATTAAAATGAACGTACGGACGAACGTCCGCTAATTAACTAAACCAAAAAAAACAAAATCGATCTATTCAAAAACAACTAGATCTAGGGTTCCTAAAAACCGGACGGTTTTTGAAAAAATCCGAAACGGCGGCGGCGGCAGCATCTACCTCCGACGAGGCTCCGGCGAGGCGGGGCGGCATCGGAGGGGGGGGGGGGCTCCGGGTGGCGGCGAGGGGTGGCGACGCCGTCCTCGAGCGGCGTCGGCGCGGGTGGCGGCAACTCGCGGTGCGGCGGCGGCGGCGGCTGCGGGTGCGGTGCGGGGCGGTGGCTGGCGAGGCAAGGGGCGGCGGGGCGAGCGACTTATAAAGGGGGGCCAGGGGGCTCCGACTTGTGCAAGGGGGCGGCCGGCAGCGTGGCAGCGCGGGACTCCGGCGAGTCCGAGCCGGACACGGGAGGGCGAGGCGGCAGCTCTAGGCGGGCCGGCCTGCTCGGCTGGGCTGCAGCCTAGTCGGGCAGGAAACTTTTTTTAAATAATTCCACCGAAAACAGAAAAATCCTAATAAAAATATATTTGTTTTTTCCAAAAATGCCAAAACAAATTTTTACCGTTTGAATGAAATATTTAGAACAAAGTGAACATTTTTCTGGCCTAAAAATGCAATTGTGAAAACATGGAATTTTTTTCTAATTCAAATAAAATCGCAATAAAAGTCCAAATAAAATCTTAAATAGATTTTAACATTTTTCCTCCAATATTTCTTTTATTTTGGAGAGGTCATTTTATCCCCTCTCTTTTAGTTTAATATTGGAAATATTTGGAAAGAAAATGATTAAAACCAAAATGATCCACTTTTCAATATTTGAGAAAATTCAAATATGAAAATAACGAAATCCCCAACTCTCTCCGTGGGTCCTTGAGTTGCTTAGAATTTCTAGGATCAACCAAAATGCAATAAAATATGATATGCAATGATGACCTATGTATAACATTCCAAATTGAAAATTTTGGATGTTACATATAATGTAAAAAGTCTCACTAGTATATGAAAATGAAAATCATGGAGACTCTCTATATGAAATACATGGTGCTACTTTGAAGCACAGGTGTGGTAAGATGATAGTAATGTGCCACCTCTCTCTTTTTCTATCACTTTTCTTTCTCTTTTTTTGAACAACCTCATGGACCTCATCCGCTCTTTTTCGAGCACTCATAAGTCTCCTCCAATTCATACCCTCACTAGTAGGGGCACATTCTAATAATGATGATCATCACACTTTATTTTACTTACAACTCAAAAACATATGAATGACAGGATGACTAAAAATGAATGCCTTTGGCAGTGTACCAGGATGTGCAATGATCTAGCGTAACATGTATTATAATGATGAACAGTGCCTTTGCCACAAAATATCATGTCAGCATTATGATCATGCAAAGAAATATGATGAATGAATGATCAAGTTATATGAATAGTACACTACACAATTTTCTCTATGACGGTGTCCTAGACTAAGGGGTACCAACCTAGTTAGCCCATAGTCCACTTCTACTTCTTGAGCTTGAGTTGGATTTTCCCTTGAAGAGGAAAGGATGATGCAACAAAGTAGAGATAAGTATTTTCCTCAGTTTGAGAACCAAGGTATCAATCCAGTAGGAGGTACACGCAAGTCTCCAATCTATGCACCTGCACAAACAATCAATCACTTGCACCCAACACGATAAAGAGGTTTTCAATCCCTTCATGGTCACTTGCAAGGATGAGATCTAATAGAAATACATATAAAAGATTACTAAAACGTAAAACAAATTAAAAGTAAATAAATTGCAGCAAGGTATTTTTTGTTTTTTTTGGTTTATAGATATGAAAATATATGATGGAAAATAGACCCGGGGGGCATAGGTTTCACTAGAGGCTTCTCTCTTGAAGGAAGATAATACATATGAAACATCCAAAAGAGATAATATAATAGCATGGATCAATAAAAAGTTATAGGTACATTGGAGACGTATCAAGCATCCCCAAGCTTAATTCCTACTCGTCCTCGAGTAGGTAAATGATAAAAAATAGAATTTTTGATGTGGAATGCTACCTAACATATTTATCCATGTAATTTTCTTTATTGCGGCATGAATATTCAGATCCATACGATTCAAAACAAAATTTTAATATTCACATAAAAACAATAATACTTCAAGCGTACTAATAAAGCAACCGTGTCTTCTCAAAATAACATGGCCAAAGAAAGTTATCCCTACAAAATCATATAGTCTGGCTATGCTCCATCTTCAGCATACAAAGTATTAAATCATGCACAACCCTGATGACAAGCCATGCAATTGTTTCATACTTTTGATGTTCTCAAACCTTTTCAACTTTCACGCAATACATGAGCGTGAGCCATGGATATGGCACTATAGGTCGAATAGAATATGGTGGTTGTGGAGAAGACAAAAAGAAGGAGATAGTCTCACATCAACTAGGCATATTAACAGACTATGGAGATGCCCATCAATAGATATGAATATGAGTGAGTAGGGATTGCCATGCAACGGATGCACTAGAGCTATAGGTTTATGAAAGATCAAAAAGAAACTAAGTGGGTGTGCATCCAACTCGCTTGCTCATGAAGACCTAGGGCAATTTGAGGAAGCCCAACATTGGAATATACAAGCCAAGTTCTGTAATGAAAAATTCCCACTAGTATATGAAAGTGACAACATAGGAGACTATCTATCATGAAGATCATTGTGCTACTTTGCAGCCCAAGTGTGCAAAAAGGATAGTAGCATTGCCCCTTCTCTCTTTTCTCTCAGTTTTTTTGGTGGGCTTCTTTGGCCTCTTTTTTTATTTGGGCTTCATTGGCCTCTTTTTTTTGTAAAGTCCGGAGACTCATCCCAACTTGTGAGGGAATCAGAGCTTCCATCATCCTTTCTTCACATGGGACAATGCTATAATAATGATGATCATCACACTTTTATTCCCTTATAACTCAAGAATTACAACTCAATACTTTAGAACATATGACGGAATGGTGGAATTTGCATGGCAATATATCTCGGAATGGCTATGGAAATGCCATAATAGTTAGGTATGGTGGCTATTTTGAGGAAGGGTATATGGTGGGTTTAATGCACCGACGAGAATTGTGCGGTACTTGAGAGGCTAGCAATGGTGGAAGGGTGAGAGTGCGTATAATCCATGGACTCAACATTAGTCATAAAGAACTCACATACTTATTGCAAAAATTTATTAGATATCGAAACCAAGTACTACACACATGCTCCTAGGGGGATAGATTGGTAGGAAAAGACCATCGCTCGTCCCCGACCGGCACTCGTAAGGAAGACAATCAATAATAAATCATGCTCTGACTTCATCACATAACGGTTCACCATACGTGCATGCTATGGGAATCACAAACTTTAACACAAGTATGTCTACCAATCCACAATTAGTCACTAGCACGACTTTAATATCACCTTCTTTATGTCTCAAAACAATCATAACGAATCAAACTTCTCATAGTATTCAATGGTCTTTATATGAAAGTTTTTATTATATCCCTCTTAGATGACCATAAGATTAGGTGTAAATTCATAACGTAAGCAAATTACCATGCTGTTTAGAGAGACTCTAAAATTAATATAAGTGAAGCATGAGAGTTCAACAATTTCTATAAAATAAAGCCAATGCCGTGCTCTAAAAAGATATAAGTGAAGCTCTAGAGCAAATTGCCTAGCTCAAAAGATATAAGTGAAGCACATAGAGTATTCTAATAAATTCACGATTCATGTGTGTTCCTCTCAAAAGGTGTGTGCAGAAATGATGATTGTGGCAAACTAAAAAGCAAAGAATCATATCATAAAAGATGCTCCAAGAAAAACACATATCATGTGGTGAATAATTCTATAGCCTCATGTAAATTTACTGATGGACGAAGACACCAGAGGGGATGCCATCCAGGGCATCCTCAAGATTAGATGCTTGGTTGTCCTTGAATATTACCTTGGGGTACCTTGGGCATCCCCAAGCTTAGGCTCTTGCCACTCCTTCTTCCATAGCCCATCAAATCTTTACTCAAAACTTGAAAACTTCACAACACAAAACTCAACAGAAAACTCATGAGATCCGTTAGTATAAGAAAACACCACTTTTTGGTACTGTTGTGAACTCATTATTTATTTATATTGGCGTAATATCTACTTTATTCCAACTTCTCCATGCTTCATACCCCCCGATACTACCCATAGATTCATTAAAATAAGCAAACAATACATAGAAAACAAAATCTGTCAAAACCAGAATTGTCTGTAACAATCTGTAAACTTCGTATATTATGTAGCCCCAAAAATTCTGAAAAATTAGGACAACCTGGGAAATGTGTATATAAATCCTGTGTACAAAATTCAGATCAAAATCACGCTTCTTCGATATTTCAAAATTATTTTACTGGGCACAAAAGTTTATGTTTTTCTGCAAGATCAAATCAACTATCACCGTAAGCCATCCCAAAGGTCTTAGTTGGCTCAAACACTAATTAAAACACCAAAACACAATTTTTACAGAGCTAATAATGTGTATTCTCAAAAAACAGAAAATAAAAATAATTGGTTTGTCTGCCTACAAGCGCTTTTCTTTAAAGCCTTTTAGCCAGGCATTGATAGTTTTAATGATGCTCACATGAAAGATAATAATTGAAGCACAAAGAGGGCATCATCAAGCATGTGAAGAACACATCTAAGTCTAACATACTTCCTATGAATAGCCATTTTATAGTCAAACAAATTATCAAGGAAAGCAAAAACTAGCGTATGCAAGGAAGAAGAAAGAAACAATAGCAATACCAATATAATGACAGGTAATTTAGTAACATGAAAATTTCTACAACCATATTTTCCTCTCTCAACATGTAGGTTCATAATCAAATTCAGCAATATAGCTATCACATAAAATTTTCTCTTCATGATCCACATGCATGCAAAGTTGACACTCTTCGAAAATAGTGGGATTAACATAAAATAAAGTCATTACTTCTCCAAGCCCACTTTTATCGGAAATTTCATAAGATCGATCAAACTCCAAAGTAGTGGGATCATTATTTCCTAAAGTTGACACTCTTCCAAACCTACTTTCAATATTATAGCAAACATATTCATCATGAGGCTTAAATAAATTTTCAAGATCATGAGAAGCATTATCACGCCAATCATGGTCATTGCAATAAGTAGCGGACATAGCAAAACTAGCACCCGCAAGCTTGGGGTTTTGCATATTATTAGCATAATTGAAATTAATAGAATTTATAATAACATCATTGCAATCATGCTTTTGATTCAAGGAACTATCAAGTATGGATGCAATAGAAACAATCTCATGTTTAACATAAGGGACTATAGCAAATTCATCTCCATAAGCATAATTAATATTGGCATCATGGCCATAAAAATAGCAAGCATCATGTTCATCAAGGGAAGATATCTCAATCAAATCAACGGAATCATAATTATCTATAGATTCATGCATATCATTATTTTCTTCCATAGCGATGGTCATTCTCTCAATAAATTCTTTGACACAGGCATTATTAGCATAGTTTTCATAGCAATATTTAAGTATGTCAAAATTTTCAGATTTGTAGAGAGTAATATCATACTTTTCAATCAAAGAAGCAACTTCATAAGCACCCTTAAAAGCAACAAAGTCTTCAATTTGTTCGATATCATAGTAACTATAAACACCCTTTTCATAAGAAGATAAGATTTCATTATCATTAAACTCAAATAGGTAGGGAAGGTGTTTGTTAGGGTTCTTAGAGCAACAAGTAAAATCACAAAGTTCATAAAGGTTCCAAGCATAAAATAGGAAAACAATTATTGGATTCCATAAGAGTCTCCCTTTTTCAGACAAACGGTGACACATAAAATGAGCATGCTCATCTAAAGATTTTCCCTCAACGAAATTAGTTGGGGTTTCAGCATGAGCACATATGGATCGAAGATGATCCAAGTAGAAAACTTTAAGTGGATCCATAAACCTTTTTGTTTGTGATTTTTCAATAAACACACAATTATACCAAGAAAACAAGCAAACAAGCCAAGTAAGACATAAAGGCAAATGAAAAGGCTACGAAGGAAGGGCGAAAAAAGGCAAATCTTTCTGTATTTTTCTAAAAATGTTTTAGAAGTGGGGGAGAGGAAAATGGGAGGCAAATGACAAATAATGTAATGCAAGAGATGAGAGTTTATGATGGGTACTTGGTAGGCTTGATGTAGAACCTCCCCGACAATGACGCCAGAAATTCTTCTTGCTACTTCTTGAGCTTGTGTTGGTTTTTCCCTTGAAGAGGAAAGGGTGATGCAGCAAAGTGGAGATAAGTATTTCCCTCAGTTTGAGAACCAAGGTATCAATCCAGTAGGAGGTACACGCAAGTCTCCAATCTATGCACCTGAACAAACAATCAAACACTTGCACCCAACGTCGTAAAGGGGTTGTCAATCCCTTCACGGTCACTTGCAAGGATGAGATCTGATAGAAATAGATATAAAGGATAACTATAGCATAAAACAAAGTAAAAGTAAATAAATTGCAGCAAGGTATTTTTGGGTTTTTTGGTTTATAGATCTGAAAATATATGATGGAAAATAGACCCGGGGGCATAGGTTTCACTAGATGCTTCTATTTTGAAGGAAAATAATATGGTGGGTGAACGAATTACCGTCGACCAGTTGATAGAAAAGAGCAAAGTTATGACAATATCCAAGGCAATGATTATGAATATAGGCATCATGTCCGTGTCAAGTAGACCGAAACGATTCTGCATCTACTACTATTAATCCACACATCAACCGCTATACATCATGCATCTAGAGTATTAAGTTCATAAGAATGGAGTAACGCCTTAAGTTAGATGACATGATGTAGAGGGATAAACTCAAGCAATATGATGAAAGCCCCATCTTTTTACCCTTGATGGCAACGATATAATATGTGCCTCACTACCCCTACTTTGTCACTGGGTGAGGACACCGCAAGATTGAACCCAAAATTAAGCACCTCTCCCATTGCAAGAAGAACCAATCTAGTTGGCCAAACCCAACCGATAATTCAAAGAGAAATACAAATGTATCAAATCATGCATATAAGAATTCAGAGAAGATTCAAATAATATTCATAGACAAACTAATCATAAATCCACAATTCATCGGATGTCAACAAACACACCGCAAAAGTATATTACATCGGATGGATCTCCAAGAACATCAAGGAGAACATGGTATTGAGGATCAAAGATAGAGAAGAAGCCATCTATCTACAAGCTATGGACCTGTAGGTCTATGGTAAACTACTCATGCTTCATTAGAAGGGCAATAGAGTTGGTGTAGATGCATTCCGTGATCGAATCCCCCTCCGGCAGGATGCCGGAAAAGGCCCCAAGATGGATTCTCATGGGAATAGAAGGTTACGACGGTGGAAAAGTATTTTGGTGGACGCTTCTGGTCATTTGGGAATTTCTTTGCCAAAGATTATGGTTGGAGGATCTCAGAGGGGCCTGCAAGCTGTGACACCCGGTTAATTAAGCTACAGCAACCCTCTGCTAATGATGCCACGTTACCATGGTTACTGTTGGTAAACTCGTGTTAGTTCAAAACGATTCAAATTCAAATTTAAAATATAGGCAAACAATAAAAGTTTTCAAATATTAAAACTAAAATGTTCATCATGTGGCAAATAATCCCTAACTAGTTTTGGTGGTGGAACCAACCTTTTACAAAGTGTTAGATGCCGTAACTAATTAAAAACAGCGGCTAAAATAATAATTTAATTGCTTTTGAAAATATGAAAATATTAAACTAATTTATTTTGGGTCCAAACTAGGTTTGGAAGTGGCCTATTTTGATGATACTAATTTAGGTGTTAACTTGGTATTTTAAAGAAACTGAAATAATTAGGAACTAAAAGAAAACAGAAAAGAAATATAAAGAAAAAAGAAAAACAACTGCCCCCCTGACTGGGCCTTGGCCCAGTTGGCCGTGTGCCCGAGCGGCCTGTCGCCCCCCCCCCCCCCCCCCCGCGCCCCTGGCCTACAAGCCCCCCCGGTCAAACCCTAACCCGTAACCGCACAACCCCAACACACACACTTCCCACGTCTCTCCTCTCCCCCTCCCGATCCGATTTGGATCGGGGGCTCGATCCACGCCGGCGCCAACACGCCGCCCGGAATCCCGTCGCCGTCGCCGGATCGCCTCCTCGTCCTCCTCCTCGCCGAACCGCCCGAGTCGCCACCGCCCGTTGTCCTCGACCTCCGTCGAGCCCGCTGCCCTTGACCCTGCGAACATGCGGTGAGGCCCCAGGCTCCTCCCTCTCCTCGCACTCCCTCCCCCCCCCCCCCCCCGCCACCATCGCCGCGCCTCGCGCGCTCCAGACCCGCGCTCACCGTGGTCGGCCGCTCCCTGGCCACGCGCTGCACCGACCGGCCATGCCTGTCGTCCCACGCCCGCTGGTCACTGCCCCTACCCCTTGCTCGTCGCGAAGCCTCGCGCCACAGGCCTTCCTCTGTTCGCCGTGTCCGCGCCCGGTGCGTGGCCGCGCCCTGAGCCTTACCTACGGGCACGCCCGCGGCCTCCTTCCCGTGCGCGCCCACCGTGGTCGTTCCCCTGTTGGTCACCGTGGACCCGGCGTTGCCCCGCCACCGCCCTGCGGCTCCCTGCCGCAGCCACCTCCACAGTCGCGGTCATTCCCCCTCCACCGCCTCCCCTGGTTCCGGCCGGCGCCGGCGCTGGCGTGCGTCGGGCCTGCTCGGTGCCCCCTCGGGCACCCGTCCGTTTGGGCGCCCGCACCACCGCCGTTAACGCGTGCCCGTGCCCGTTAAGGCCCATGGGGCCCAGCCCTGAGAACATTTCAAAATAATAATAATAATAATAATTTATTTAACAAAATTAATAATTAATGAATTAATAAGTGAATTAGTTAAGTTAATTAATCCTGTTTAATTAATGTAATTAACTAGTTAGTTTAATTAAATAGTAATTAGTTTAACTAAGACCTAATTAACCAAAATAGAGTATGACAAGTGGGTCCCACTGGACCCACATGTCAGTTTGACTTAGTCAATCCCCGTTGACTGCTGATGTCAACATGACATCATGCTGATGTCATTAATCCAATTTCAAATTAAATTAAATGATTAATTAAATTCCAGAAATTAGTAAATCTTTAGAAAATCATATCTTTTAATCCGTAACTCGGATTAAATTATTTTCAACATGAAAGTTGTTCAGAACGACGAGACGAATCCGAATACGCAGCCCGTTCGTCCGCCACACATCCCTAACATATCGAACATGCAACTTTCCCCCTCCGGATCACCTGTCCCAAAACGCGAAACACCGGGGATACTTTCCCGGATGTTTCCCCCTTTCGCTGGTATCACCTAGTACCGCGTTAGGGCACACCTAACCCCGCTCATTGTAATGTCATGCGTCGTCATGCTTATGTTTGCATTGTATTTACTATTTCTTCCCCCTCTTCTCTCCGGTAGACTACAAGACCGACGCTGCTGCTGCCCAGTTCGACTACGGAGTTGACGACCCCCTCCTTGCCAGAGCAACCAGGCAAGCCCCCCTTTGATCACCAGATATCGCCTATTCTACCCTCTACTTCTTGCATTAGAGTAGTGTAGCATGTTACTGTTTTGATTAATCCTATTCTGTTGCATAGCCTATCATTGTTGCTACATCTGTTGATACCTTACCTGCAATCCTAGATGCTTAGTATAGGATGCTAGTTTATCATCATTGGCCCTACATTCTTGTCAGTCTGCCTTGCTATACTATCGGGCCGTGATCACTCAAGAGGTGATCACGGGAGTATACTATACATATATATATACTATACAGATGGTGACTAAAGTCGGGTTGGCTCGTTGAGTACCCGCAAGTGATTCCGATGTGGGGGCTGAAAGGACAGGTGGCTCCATCCCGGTAGAGGTGGGCCTGGGTTCCCGACGGCCCCCGACTATTACTATGTGGCGGAGCGACAGGGCGGGTTGAGACCACCTAGGAGATAGGTGGGCCTGGCCCTGGTCGGCGTCCGTGGTTACTTCATAATAACACGCTTAACGAGATCTTGGTATTTGATCTGAGTCTAGCCACCAGCCTATACGCACTAACCAACTATGCGGGAAAGATATGGGCACTCGACATCGTGGTATCAGCCGAAGCCTTCATGACGTCAGCGACTGAGCGGCGCGCGCCGGATTGGAACGTAAGCCTGCTCTTGTATTAAGGGGGCTAGTTCTGCTTCCGGCCGCCCTCGCAACATGCAGGTGTGCAATGGGCGATGGGCCCAGACCCCTGGGCCATAGGATTTAGACCGGCGTGCTAACCTCTCTGTTGTGCCTAGGTAGGGCTATGATGTGTTGATCTTCCGAGGCCAGGCATGACCCAGGAAAGTGTGTCCGGCCAAATGGGATCGAGCATGTTGGGTTATGTGGTGCACCCCTGCAGGGAAGTTTATCTATTTGAATAGCCGTGTCCCTCGGTAAAAGGATGACCCGGAGTTGTACCTTGACCTTATGACAACAAGAACCGGATACTTAATAAAACACACCCAGACAAGTTCCACAGACAACACGGTGATCACTTTTCAACAGGGCGACGAGGGGAGGATCGCTGGGTAGGATTATGCTATGCGATGCTACTTGGAGGACTTCAGTCTACTCTCTTCTACATGCTGCAAGACGGAGGCTGCCAGAAGCGTAGTCTTCGATAGGACTAGCTATCCCCCTCTTATTCTGGCATTCTGCAGTTCAGTCCACCGATATTGCCTCTTTACACATATACCCATGCATATGTATTGTAGATCCTTGCTTGCGAGTACTTTGGATGAGTACTCACCGTTGCTTTTCTCCCCCTTCCCCCCTTTCCTTTCTTCCTGGTTGTCGCAACCAGATGCTGGAGCCCAGGATCCAGATGCCACCGTCGACGATGACTCCTACTACACCGGAGGTGCCTACTTCTACGTGCAGGCCGCTGACGACGACCAGGAGTAGTTTAGGAGGATCCCAGGCAGGAGGCCTGCGCCTCTTTCGATCTGTATCCTAGTTTGTGCTAGCCATCTTATGGCAACTTGTTTCACTTATGTCTGTACTCAGATATTGTTGCCTCCGCTGACTTGTTTATGTCGAACACTCGTATTCGAGCCCTCGAGGCCCCTGGCTTGTAATATGATGCTTATATGACTTGTTTTACTTTTAGAGTTGTGTTGTGATATCTTCTCATGAGTCCCTGATCTTGATCGTACACGTTTGCGTGTATTATTAGTGTATGATTGAATCGGGGGCATCACAAGTTGGTATTAGAGCCGACTGCCTGTAGGAATCCCCCTTTCTAACTCCTTGGCCGAAGTTGAGTCTAGTCGATGAAAATTGTTTTACTAACTTGGTTGTGCGGCCCATGGGCCCACGTCACCAATTGGGTGGTATTAGGATCTTTTATTCCTCATCTATACTTCGGGATTCTAATCTCTCTTCTATTCGGGTTAAATGATTTTACCAACGCTAACTCTAGGTTCTCGTACTTACTTCCTCCCGGAGAACCCCTCACTCCAGATGATTGCTTGGTGCACTGAAGGATTCCGAAGATACTCTTCGATGTTCTCTTTTTTTTTTCCAAGACTTTATGCTCACCGCTTTTTGCTATCCCCTACCATTGTTATATCCTTATGGATAACTGCATACACTTGCCATTCTTGTAGTTAATCCCATTGATCTTGTTATTTACAAGATGCCCTGAACTGCTCTCCGTTGTTCCGAGAATCCTTTGAACTACTGCCTTGCAGTTCCTTGCCACATGAATACCCCTGCAGATAATTTCTCGCACTTACCTTGTTCCGCTAATCCCTAGTTGATTCATGTATTTCAAAAAAGTCTTTGAAATACAATTTTTGATCTTCCGGAAAATCCTCATCAGCCAATTGCTCTTGAAATTCTTGCTTGCTTACGTTATGGTTAATCCCATAATCTAGTAATCTTATTGGTATCCTTTGTCATTATCATTTTCAGTCCGTTGATTCAATATGTTGCGGTTGCTCACAATCCTCAATGAATCCTAGAATTCGCTCTTTCGACTCAGTCATCATTTTGAACAGGAGCTGGTTCTCAACCAATCAAATTGCCGTCGACCGTACTCCTAAGTCTACTCAACTTACCCATGCTTAATCAGAGCGCTTTGCTTCTGATCCCTTGATTTGTAAATCTTAATACCTTTGCATTTGAGCTTTGAATTAGTCAGTTGTACTTATAAAACTGATCTTCTTCCATTCTTTCTTCCTCTGGTTGTGTGCCGATACTCACACCAGAACCTTTGTGGCCACCAAATCCTTTATTGGATTTTATCCGACTACTTCCTTCGTATTCAATAACTTTTTGAGTCTTTTCTCGGATACATAATGCTTTTGGTAAATTGTATCCTCTGCTTTGTCGAACATGCTCTGCTTTCGAGCTTGTGTTACTTACTCCAGAAGTTTGTGGTAAATGTTCCTAAGAGACCTTGATGGGTCGAACCTATGCCTTTTTCTAATCTGTGTGAACCCGGAAACTACTACGGGTCATACTCTTCTGGTATTTTGCCAGATAAATTTTCAAAACTACAACTTCATCAAACGCGAGAAGTGAATGAAAGGTTATGCATTGAAGAAGTTGGAGTCGACCTTGAACTTTGTGTTCATGCCCATGGACACGATGCATATCTTATCATTGAAGCTTCTCGCAAAATAGTTACCCCCTTGTTATAAGTGCTTGTATTTGTGGTTTGATCATTTATAAATGTGGTTCTGACCATATTGTTCCCCTTTGATTCAATTTCTCAAACAAGTTAGAACCACTTGTCCTCTACAGATCAATGCACTCATCCAACCTCTATTATGATCTACCTTCGAGTATTACCCCGTGGTATCTCGATAATATCACAGAACCATATTACTTCTTATGAGTTCTTCTTCAAGTACTATTTCACACCGATTTCAATTTCCCCTGGGTTCTGAGTTGTTAGACACTCAAGGACACCGATAAATGAATCAATTCCACACTCCGATTCAATAACTCTAAGTAATCTTCGTTGCTTATGAGCTTATTAATCCTTCAAGTCATTCATAGCCTGATCGGCTATATCATTATCGTGCAACTTTTAGTTGTGCTACCTGGTCCTTCTTCTTGAAGCACAATTTTCGACGATGAGCTAAGCTTACGTCAACTTTCCTCGTCATATCATTTTGCCTTGAACAACAAGCTTGCTTCCGAGTGTGTGTCGTACCCATGGTTTCAATAACTTTTCGCTCCATCCTTCCTTTTGCTTGATGTCCTCGATGAGCGATAATATCTTCATGAAACCTCTCAATAAACGTGTCATGATCATCATCAACATTCTGAGCTCTTCAAGGATATCGATCGAATTCATGTTGAGAAATACCATCCTTTCCCCTTGATGATTTGTGTTATCATCGGCAACATCATTGTCTTCCCTCGACACAAATGTGTTCTTGTTTTGGATTGAATCCTGAGTTCCTTGCTATCGATCATTTGTTCTTCTTTACCTTGGAGTATTACCATCTTTTATTTCAAGAATGTCATGATGATTACTCCACCTCTTAAGAATTCTTGGTATAGTGATACTTCTCGCCATCTACATTCATCTCTTGGTCCCCATGTTGTTTCCAACCAGAAAATCGACATTTTAACTATGATGTGCGAATTCAAAACTTCTAGCAACCCTATTGCTTTGAAGTGCATGGTCGATTCATTCATTTTAATTCTTTTGTTCATTAAGTTGTCGTCGTAATATTTATCGTGCATCCCATCCCCATATTTCGGGTGCACCTGTCAAGCAAGTTTAATTGTGGATGTTTTCCTCGAACATACATCATTATATCATTTGATCTGACAATTGTTATCTCCTTGTTCACATAACTATGGAAATCCATGTTATTGGAAACCTAGAGGAATTGTCGTTGATTCCATCGTCCGCCTCCTCATCCTCTCGTTGGTTTACTGATGAACTCTTGTTTCGGAACTCGCTTCCATAGTTCATTTCTTGAGAATTTTACAATGTCATCTCGTGAATTTGTGTCGCACCATTCCTTCTCGGGCATCCTGAGTCTGAGGTATCCTAACACCGATCAGATCTGAGTCTCGGTCAGATATGATGGTTGGACCATTTTTCCAAGAGTTATAGCATTGGTCTTTTATGACCAGGTAAGGTGATGTCATGCCCAGCACACCTGGCCGAAGGACCTACTGTTATAGTTTCCTTTTTAGCAAGGTTATCCATTCTTCCATGAGGAAATTGTAAGACTTATTCTACAAGTTGTTCCTGATGGATCCTTCCTGTATCCAAAGTCTGACCTTTGCTTGAAGACCATGTCAATGCTATCTCGAAGCATGCCTGTGGTAATCCGATTTTCAATAAGAGCATCTGAAGCACAATGCCAAGTTTTCCTTATCATTTATCCTAACACCGTCGTATGGGTAATATCATGAGATTCCTCCCCACTTACCTAAATGGTTTCCTATTTTCTATCCTGTCATGGATATCATGCTCCGCTTGTCCTTGGGAAGGATATACCCCTGAAATATGTGTGTATACACATTTTTATTTCCATTGTTCTGTGTAAACCTGATAATCACTTTTCCTTTCCATTGGTTTGTTTAAACCTTCTTGTGATTTATATAATATAAGCAGTAATATTTCCCTGCTTGTGTAAACACCTCGTTGTACCACTCTGTCAGTAAGACCCTGTTACTATTGTTGCTGACATTCCGGTAGCCACCGATGGACGAGAACTTTGCCTATTGGTCCGCCTCATTTAACGAGCAGGAAGATGGTTCTCTTCAAACCTCGCCCTTGTACCGACGTTGTTGCCGACATAACTGACAAACCACCATCTGACATGCCTTGCTATCGTGACCGTGCAAGTTGTCGACCCCCTTTCTACTTTAAACCACATGGTGGGCCCATAACCCATAGTTCCACATGATCGAAACCTGACTCCCCTATACACCCCATGTTTCCATAGTTATTCCTCGCGTGTGGCCTCGTATGTAATTTACGAGCCACCTTTCAAGAGATCATCAATACTGGTATCAGACACAATACTTATTTCCATTGCTTTGAGCCCCTTTCACGCCCTGTTTCAGGCATTGAACGATTGCCTGCCCGCTCGAAACTTCCCATGATATCTCCTGACTTTGCTCTCGATATTCTTTTTAGTTTCAATTCGAGAGTTACCTCCCACCACCTTCCTCGATGTTATCGACCAGATAGTCAACGTTGCCAAGGTTCATTCTCCCGGAATACTCCCCCTTTATTCTTTCGTAAGTACGATGGAGTTTCTGAAGAAAGGATGCCGACTTCACCTTGATGACTTGAAGCAGAGAAATAAAGTCATCAACGAGGAGGATCAACTACTTCAGGAAGAGCAACCAAGACCGAGAAGATTCATTAGAATTTCGTAACCAAACCTTCCCCCCTTAGACCCCCTCTTAAATCTCGGGACAAGATTTCTTGTTGTGGAGGAGAATTGTGACACCCGGTTAATTAAGCTACAACAACCCTCTGCTAATGATGCCACATCACCTTGGTTACTGATGGTAAACTCGTGTTAGTTCAAAACGATTCAAATTCAAATTTAAAATATAGGCAAACAATAAAAGTTTTCAAATATTAAAACTAAAATGTTCATCATGTGGCAAATGATCCCTAACTAGTTTTGGTGGTGGAACCAACCTTTTACAAAGTGTTAAATGCCCTAAACTAATAAAAAACAACGGCTAAAATAATAATTTAATTGATTTTGAAAATATAAAAATATTAAACTAATTTATTTTGGGTCCAAACTAGGTTTGGTAGTGGCCTATTTTGATGATACAAATTTAGGTGCTAACTTGGTATTTTAAAGAAACTGAAATAATTAGGAACTAAAAGAAAACAGAAAAGAAATATAAAGAAAAAAGAAAAACAACTGCCCCCCTGACTGGGCCTTGGCCCATTTGGCCATGTGGCCGAGCGGCCTACCGGCCCACCCCCCGCGCCCCTGGCCTACTAGCCCCCCCGGTTAAACCCTAACTCGTAACCGCACCCCCCCCACTTCCCATGTCTCTCCTCTCCCCCTCCCGATCCGATCTGGATCGGGGGCTCGATCCACGCCGGCGCCAAGACGCTGCCCGGAATCACGTCGCCGTCACCGGATCGCCTCCTCGTCCTCCTCCTCGCCGAACCGCCCGAGTCGCCAACGCCCCGTCGTCCCCGACCTTCGTCGAGCCCGCTGCCCTTGACCCTGTGAACCCGCGGTGAGGCCCGGGGCTCCCGCCCCCTCTCCTCGCACTCCCTCCCCCCGCGACCATCGCCGCGCCCCGCGTGATCCGGCCCCGCGCTCACCACGGCCGGCCACGCCCTGGCCATGCGCTACACCGACCGACCGTGCCCGTCGTCCCCCGCCCGCTGGTCACCACCCCTTCCCCTTGCTCGTCGCGAAGCCTCGCGCCACATGCCTTCCCCTGTTCGCCGTGTCCGCACCCGGTGCGTGGCCGCGCCCTGCGCCTTGCATGCGGGCACGCCCACGGCCTCCTTCCCGTGCGCGCCCACCGTGGTCGCGCCCCTGTTGGTCACCATGGACACGGCGTTGCCCCGCCACCACCCTGCGGCTCCCTGCCGCAGCCACCTCCGCCGCCGCGGTCATTCCCCCTCCGCCGCCTCCCCTGGCTCCGGCCGGCGCCGACGCCGGCGTGCGTCGGGCCTGCTCGGTGCCCCCTCGGGCACCCGTCCATTTGGGCGCCCTCACCACCGCCTGTTAACGCGTGCCCGTGCCCGTTAAGGCCCATGGGGCCTATGGCAGCTGGGGCCCAGCCCCTGAGAACATTTCAAAATAATAATAATAATTTATTTAATAAAATTAATAATTAATTAATTAATAAGTGAAATAATTAAGATAATTAATCCTGTTTAATTAATCTAATTAACTAGTTAGTTTAATTAAATAGTAATTAGTTTAACTAAGACCTAATTAACCTATACAGAGTATGACAGGTGGGTCCCACTGGACCCACATGTCAGTTTGACTTAGTCAATCCCTGTTGACTGCTGATGTCAACATGACATCATGCCGATGTCATTAATCCAATTTCGAATTAAATTAAATGATTAATTAAATTCTAGATATTGGTAAATCTTTAGAAAATCATATCTTTTAATCCATAACTCGGATTAAATTATTTTCAACATGAAAGTTGCTCAGAACGACGAGACGAATTCGGATACACAGCCCGTTCGTCCGCCACACATCCCTAACATATCGAACACGCAACTTCCCCCCTCCAGATCACCTGTCCGAAAATGCGAAACACCGGGGATACTTTCCCGGATGTTTCCCCCTTTCGCCGGTATCACCTACTACTGCGTTAGGGCACACCTAACCCCGCTGATTGTCATGTGATGCGTCGTCATGCTTATGTTTGCATTGTATTTACTATTTCTTCCCCCTCTTCTCTCTGGTAGACTACGAGACTGACGCTGCTGCTGCCCAGTTCGACTACGGAGTTGACGACCCCCCTCCTTGCCAGAGCAACCAGGCAAGCCCCCCCCCCCCCCCCTTGATCACTAGATATCGCCTATTCTACCCTGTACTGCTTGCATTAGAGTAGTGCAGCATGTTACTGTTTTGATTAATCCTATTCTGTTACATAGCCTGTCATTGTTGCTACATCTGTTGATACCTTACCTGCAATCCAAAATGCTTAGTATAGGATGCTAGTTTATCATCATTGGCCCTAAATTCTTGTTATACTATCGGGCCGTGATCACTCAGGAGCTGATCATGGGTATATACTATACATATATACATACTATACAGATGGTGACTAAAGTCGGGTTGGCTCGTTGAGTACCCGCAAGTGATTCCGATGTGGGGGCTGAAAGGACAGGTGGCTCCAGCCCGGTAGAGGTGGGCCTGGGTTCCCGACGGCCCCCGATTGTTACTATGTGACAGAACAACAGGGCGGGTTGAGACCACCTAGGAGAGAGGTGGGCCTGGCCCTGGCCAGCGTCCGTGGTTACTTCATAATAACACGCTTAACGAGATCTTGGTATTTGATCTGAGTCTGGCCACTGGCCTATACGCACTAACCAACTACGCGGGAAAGATATGGGCACTCGATGTCGTGGTATCAGCCGAAGCCTTCATGACGTCAGCACTGAGCGGCGCGTGCCGGATTGGAACGTAAGTCTGCTCTTGTATTAAGGGGGCTAGTTCTGCTTTCGGCTGCCCTCGCAATGTGCAGGTGTGCAATGGCGATGGGCCCAGACCCCTGCGCCATAGGATTTAGACCGGCGTGCTGACCTCTCTATTGTGCCTAGGTAGGGCAGCGACGTGTTGATCTTCCGAGGCCGGGCATGACCCAGGAGAGTGTGTCTGGTCAAATGGGATCGAGCATGTTGGGTTATGTGGTGCACCCCTGCAAGGAAGTTTATCTATTCGAATAGCCGTGTCCCTCGGTAAAAGGACGACCCGGAGTTGTACCTTGACCTTATGACAACACTACTAGAAAAAGGCCTACTAATGGCGCACCAGTTTTGCCTACTAATGGCGCACTACTGGTGCGCCATTAGTAGCACGCCACTAGTATTTTTTACTAATGGCGCACAACTGGTGCGCCATTAGTATACGAGATACTAATGGCGCACCTGTAGTGCGCCATTAGTATGACTAGAGGTGCGCCATTACTATCTGACTTAGGAATGGGGCACCACATAAAAGTGCGCCATTAGTAATAATTTTTTAAATTTTTTTTAAAAAAAAATTTCAAATTTTTTATTTATTTTTTAATTTTTTTTCGCTTTTTTTCTTAATCTCGGGTAACTATGGCTTAATCTCATGTCAAATCGCACTCCGTGGTCAAACTTCCCGAAAGGTCACCCATCCTTACACTGCTCCAGCCCAACCACGCTTAACTTTAGAGTTCTATCCAACCCCAGCAACAGCTCACTTCACAGGCACTTGTTGATATATCTAGCATATAAATCCTATTATACCTTGTTGATGTCTAGGACTTTGTTCATGTTCATGACTATGATGAAATTTTGAAAAATATTTCAAACTTCCCGGTCATATTACGTATCCTTTTTTGAAAACAATTTTTCTTTCTGTTACTAGTGGCGCACCACATCCACGGTGCGCCACTAGTAAGTTTGAATTTTTTTGAATTTTTTTGCTTCTAGATCTTGAAAGCGCCGTAACTTTTTTTTCTGTTAGGTTTTTGGGGATTTTTAAAATGTTTAACCGGGTTCCCCCGGTTAAATTCGGATGTAACTTTTCGAGTAGATGATTTTTCATATAAAAAACTTTTTAATCCGAGTTCGTATGCAAATGTTATGCCCATTTTACAAATTTCCAGAGCGATTTTGCAAATAAAGTCGAAATTCATATTTGTAAATTTTCCCAACAACTAGACCACATATCACATGGGAAACTTATTTTCTTTTATTTTTTTTTGACATTTCCATCATTTTCTTTTATTTTTTTAAACTGAAAAGGCGGTCCACGGGGGGGGGGGGGGGGGGGGGTGCATTCGGTGTTGGGCCAAGTTAGTAATGGCGCACCTTGCGGTGGTGCGCCATTACTAGTTTAACTAGTAATGGCGCACCACACCCACGGTGCGACATTACTAGTTTTGAAAAAAAATTGAATTTTTTTTAAATTTTTTTTGAAAAAAACTTAGTAATGGCGCACCAGAGGACAGTGCGCCATTACTAGTTAAAACTAGTAATGGCGCACTGTCCACAGGTGCGCCATTACTAACAAATTTTTTTATTTTTTTTTACTTTTTTTTCCAAAACTACTAATGGCGCACCGTGGGTGTGGTGCGCCATTACTATGTCAACTAGTAATGGCGCACCACCCCCACGGTGCGCCATTAGTAGTTTTGAAAAAATTAAAAAAATAATTTTTTTACTAATGGCGCACCGTGGGATGTGGTGCGCCATTAGTATTTGCACACTAATGGCGCACCAACACATGGTGCGCCATTAGTATTTAGTAATGGCGCACCACATGTACAGTGCGTCATTAGTGTCCATCCCATGTATAGCCCTTTTCCTAGTAGTGCAACTAGAACCAGATACTTAATAAAACACACCCAGACAAGTTCCACAGAACGAGGGGAGGATCGCCGGGTAGGATCGCTTTTCCACAGGACGACGAGGGGAGGATCGCCGGGTAGGATTATTCTATGCGATGCTACTTGGAGGACTTCAGTCTACTCTCTTCTACATGCTGCAAGACGGAGGCTGCCAGAAGCATAGTCTTCGATAGGACTAGCTATCCCCGTCTTATTCTGGCATTCTGTAGTTCAGTCCACTGATATTGCCTCTTTACACATATACCCATGCATATGTAGTGTAGATCCTTGCTTGCGATTACTTTGGATGAGTACTCACGGTTGCTTTTCTCCCCCTTTCCCCCCCTTTCCTTTCTTCCTGGTTGTCGCAACCAGATGCTGGAGCCCAGGAACCAGACGCCACCGTCGACGACGACTCCTACTACACTAGATGTGCGTACTGCTACGTGCAGGCCGCTGACGACGACCAGGAGTAGTTTAGGAGGATCCCAGGCAGGAGGCCTGCGCCTCTTTCGATCTGTATCCGAGTATGTGCTAGCCATGTTATGGCAACTTGTTTAACTTATGTCTGTACTCAGATATTGTTGCTTCTGCTGACTTGTTTATGTTGAGCACTTGTATTCGAGCCCTCGAGGCCCCTGGCTTGTAATATGATGCTTATATGACTTGTTTTACTTTTAGAGTTGTGTTGTGATATCTTCTCGTGAGTCCCTGATCTTGATTGTACACGTTTGCATGCATGATTAGTGTACGATTGAATCGGGGGCATCACACAAGCCCTCAGCCCCCCCTAGGGCGCGCCCCTGAGGCTTGTGGCCCCCTCGAGACTCCTCTGACTTCATCTCCAAGTCCTACGGGTGTCTTCTGGTCCAACAAAAATCAACGTGAAAGTTTTATTCCGTTTGGACTCCGTTTGATATTCCTTTTCTGTAGAACACAAAAACAAGGAAAGAACAGAAACTGGCAATGGGCTCTAGGTCAATAAGTTAGTCCCAAAAATAATATAAAATAGCATATTAATGCATATAAAACATCCAAAACAGATAATATAAAAACATGGAACAATCAATAATTATAGGTATGTTGGAAACGTATCATCCATGTGCCGAGCTTATGTCCCACTAGTCTCATAAGGAAGGACTCCAGAAGCCTCGAATCCCGGCGTTATCAAGATGGAATCTGCGGAAGACTTGGCGTGTACTTCGAGGACAGCTCCAGCTGGCGGCGTGTGTATCCCTGGTTGGCGAACGACCATGTGTAACCCTAGGTATCCCTGGCATCTATATAAGCCGTGGGGTTTAGTTGATAGGAGGAGGTCATAACCACAATCACCTACCTTAGCGTTTAGAACATATGATCTCGAGATAGGTCAAGTTTGTACTCGATACATCATTATCAATACAATCAAAGAAGGACGTAGGGTTTTACCTCTTCGAGAGGGCCCGAACCTGGGTAAACATGGTCTACTTCATCCCGTGTTACCCATCAATCTGATATTCACAGCTCGGGAGCCCCTACCCGAGATATGTCGATTTTAGTATCGACATTGGTTCTTTCATTGAGAGTTTCATTGTGCGTCCGAAAAGGATCGATGGAAACATCATCTAACGATGAAAGTCTTAATGGCGTGATTTCCATGCCTGGATCTCTAGTCGGCGCGTTGCTCCCCCTCCATCAAGAGTTGATGTACGATGCGTAGGAGTCAACACTCGAGCCTCGTGCTCCTCCTCCTGCCTCGGCCAAGGATCTCAGTATGGAGGAGAGCCAAGGGATAAGATATCAGCTTTTAGATGACGTCGAAGTCAACCAAGTGGAAGTAGACGAGGACTCGAGTCTCAAGATCAACTCGTCATCGGCACACCCATTCTGGGATAAAGCTATTGGGGCTTCAAGCCCTCAAGCGGCAGGGAACAAATTTTTACTCCCGCCCACCACCCACATCGAGTACTTCCCAAGTAACTCAAGGCCTCGCGATGTCTGGGATCTAGTCTACATAAAATAGTGGCCTGAGGAAACAGTCCAGCAAATCTGGGCTAGGTTTTTGGTCGTCAAGAATAAAATACCAGATTGCCAGGAGCCCAAGACTCAGATATTTTAGCAACTTTTCAGCATAACTTCAAAGACAAAGGTGTTTTAAACACCCTCGTCTGACGTCGCGTCCAAACATTTTTTGGACTATTGGATCTAATGTCAAAATTTTGCACCATAGAGGACGTGTGGCTAGCTAAAAAAGAACAAGTAGATTCAATCTCCACCGGGAGATGGCACTATGACAAGCAAACACGTCG
This sequence comes from Triticum timopheevii, assembly GCA_963921465.1. Taxonomy (NCBI): domain Eukaryota; kingdom Viridiplantae; phylum Streptophyta; class Magnoliopsida; order Poales; family Poaceae; genus Triticum; species Triticum timopheevii. Next base: position 376,276,398 of record OY997268.1, on the reverse strand, counting down.
GCAAGAGCATTCTTACCGGACCGCACCCATCGATGCACCTAGAAAAGGAGAAGCTCGTAACAGGATTCAAAAGTGTACTCGACGAGCTACATGACAAGTTGTGCCCAATCCTCTCGGTCCTATTAAATACCAGCCCAAATCACGGTCTTTGAGATTGCTAGATAGTTAAGATAGTGGCCAAGGGAGGTGAGACCCTCCTCGGTAACAAGCATCCGGCAACATTTCCGGATGAGAATGCAGTTCTGATGATCTATGAGACCTACACGTCTAGAAGCTAGAGCAAAAGATCCCTTCAGGAGCTTGGAAACGTCCAGCATGACACAGCCCCCGATGTGTGGTTAGATACGTCTTCAACGTATCTATAATTTTTGATGTATTCATGCCATGTTTATAATATTTCTACGTGATTTTGGTATGATTTGGTTAGAACTAACTTGGACTAACGTTGTTTTCAGCAGAACTACTGTGGTGTTGTTTTTGTGCAGAAATAGAAGTTCTCGGAATGCGCTGAAAATCAACGAAGATTTTTTTGGAAAATATAAAAAATATTGGAATGAAGAGTTACCGGAGGAGAGTCCCATGGGCCCCATGAGGGTGGAGGGCGCGCCCCTACCTCGTGGACTCCCTGTGGGGCCCCCTGACTTGTTCACTATGCCAACTTCTTCTATAAATCCCCAAACTCCTAGAACATAACCTAGATCGGGAGTTCCGCCACCGCGAGCCTCTGTAGCCACCAAAAACCAATCGGGACAATGTTCCGGCATCCTTCCGGAAGGGGGGATCCCTCTCCGGTGGCCATCTTCATCATCCAAGCGCTCTCCATGACGAGGAGGGTGTAGTTCACCCTCGGGGCTGAGGGTATGTACCAGTAGCTATGTGTTTGATCTCTCTCTCTCTCTCGTGATCTTGATTTGGCACGATCTTGATGTATCACGAGCTTTGCTATTATTGTTGGATCTTATGATGTTTCTCCCCCTCTACTCTCGTGTAATGGATTGAGTTTTCCCTTTGAAGTTATCTTATCAGATTGAGTCTTTAAGGATTTGAGAACACTTGATGTATGTCTTGCGTGGGATACCCGTGGTGACAAAGGGGTATTCTATTGATTCACTTGATGTTTGTTTTGGTGATCAACTTGCAGGTTCTGTGACCTTGGGAATCTATGCATAGGGGTTGGCACACATTTTCGTCTTGACTCTCCGGTAGAAACTTGGGGCACTCTTTGAAGTTCTTTGTGTTGGTTGAATAGATGAATCTGAGATTGTGTGATGCATATCGTATAATCATACCCATGGATACTTGAGGTGACATTGGAGTTTCTAGGTGACATTAGGGTTTTGGTTGATTTGTGTCTTAAGGTATTATTCTAGTACGAACTCTATGATAGATCAAATGAAAAGAATAGCTTCGTGTTATTTTACTACGGAGTCTTGAATAGATCGATGATAAAGAATAACTTTGAGGTGGATTTGTACCCTACCATAGTCTCTTCGTTTGTTCTCTGCTATTAGTGACTTTGGAGTGACTCTTTGTTGCATGTTAAGGGATAGTTATATGACCCAATTATGTTATTATTGTTGAGATAACTTGCATTAGTGAAAGTATGATCCCTAGGCCTTGTTCTAACGCATTGCAATACCGTTTACGCTCATTTTTATCATTAGTACCTTGCTGTTTTTATATTTTCAGATTACAAAAACCTATATCTACCTTCCATATTGCACTTGTATCACCATCTCTTCGCCGAACTAATGCACCTATACAATTTACCATTGTATTGGGTGTGTATGGGACACAAGAGACTCTTTGTTATTTGGTTGTAGGGTTGCTTGAGATATACCATCTTAATCCTACGCCTCCCACGGATTGATAAACCTTAGGTCATCCACTTGAGGGAAATTTGCTACTGTCCTACAAACCTCTGCACTTGGAGGCCCAACAACGTCTACAAGAAGAAGGTTGTGTAGTAGACATCAAGCTCTTTCCTGACGCCATTTCTGGGGAGGTTAGTGCTTGAAGGTATATCTTTAGATCTTGCAATCGAATCTTTTTGTTTCTTGTTTGATAACTAGTTTAGTCTATAAAATAAAACTAAAAAATGGAATTGAGGGTGCCTCATATGCTTCATCTTTTTAATGTCTTTCGTGAAAATGATGGGAAGAAAAATTATGCTCAAGTACTAGAAGAAGAATTACATTGAATTCTTGGCATAAAATATGTGAATGATGAGCATGATTGCAATGTTGTTAGTATGAATTCTTTGAATATCCATGATGCTAATGATATGCAAAGCCACAAGCTTGGGGATGCTATGTTTGATGAAGATGATATGTTTAGTCCCCCAAGTTTTGATGAGCAAATTTATTATGATGAAAGCATGCTTCCTATTTATGATGATTATTGTGATGGCACATATGCTATAAATAATAAAGATAACTATGAAACTTGTCATCATGATTTTAATTTTCAATAGGATTATGCCTCACATGATAATTATTTTGTTGAGTTTGCTCCCACTATTATTCATGAGAAGAATTTTGCTTATGTGGAGAGTAGTAAATTTTCTATGCTTGTAGATCATGAAAAGAATGCTTTATGTGATGGTTATGTTGTTGAATTCATTCATGATTCTACTGAAAATTATTATGAGGGAGGAATATATGCTTGTAGGAATTGCAATAATATCAAGTTTCCTCTCTATGTGCTTAAAGTTTTGAAGTTATGCTTGTTTTGCCTTCATATGCTAGTGTTGATTATTGTTCCCATAAGTTGTTTGCTCACAAAATCCCTATGCATAGGAATTGGGTTAGACTTAAATGTGTTAGTAATATTCTTCATGATGCTCTCTCTATGTTTCAATTATTATCTTTTATGTGAGCATCATTGAAATCATCATGCCTAGCTAGGGGCGTTAAACGTTAGCGCTTGTTGGGAGGCAACCAAATTTTATTTTTGTTCTTTGCTTTTGCTCCTGTTTAGTAATAAATAATTCATCTAGCCTCTTTTTAGATGTGGCTTTATGTTTTAATTAGTGTTTGTGCCAAGTAGAACGTTTGGGAAGACTTGGGTGAAGTCTTTAAGATCTTGCTGTAAAAAACAGAAACTTTAGTGCTCATGAGATTAACTGCCATTTTTTACTGGAGAGTGCTTTTAGGTTGATTCTTTTTGAAGATGATTAATAGACAAATTCCTCAGGTCCACCAATTTATTTCAGAATTTGTGGAGTTCCAGAAGTATACGAATGATTCAGATTACTACAGACTGTTCTGTTTTTGACGGATTCTGTTTTTCATTGTGTTGTTTGCTTATTTTGATGAATCTATGAGTAATATCGGAGGGTATGAACCATGGAGAAGTTGGAATACAGTAGGTTTAACACCAATATGAATAAAGAATGAGTTCACAACAGTACCAAAAGTGGTGATTTTATTTCCTTATACTAACGGAGCTTACGAGTTTTCTGTTGAGTTTTGTGTTGTGAAGTTTTCAAGTTTTGGGTAAAGATTCGATGGACTATGGAAAAAGGAGTGGCAAGAGCCTAAGCTTGTGTATTCCCAAGGCACCCCAAGGTAATATTCAAGGACAACCAAGATCCTAAGCTTGGGGATGCCCCGGATGGCATCCCCTCTTTCGTCTTCGTTCATCGGTAACTTTACTTGGAGCTATATTTTTATTCACCACATGATATGTGTTTTGCTTGGAGCGTCATTTTATTTTATTTAGTTTTGCTTGCTGTTTGAAGAAAATACCAAGATCTGAAATTCTTAAATGTTAGAGAGCCTCCACATAGTTGCATAATTATTCGACTACTCATTGATCTTCACTTATATCTTTCGGAGTAGTTTTTCATTTGCTCTAGTGCTTCACTTTTATTATTTTGAGAGTCTTTAGAACAGCATGGTAATTTTCTTTTGTTATAAACTTAGTCCTAATATGATGGGCATTCAAGATGGGTATAACAAAAACTTTCATATAAAGTGCATTGAATACTATGAGAAGTTTGATATTTGATGATTGTTTTGAGATATAAAGATGGTAATATTAGAGTCGTGCTAGTTGAGTAATTATGAATTTGAGAAATACTTGTGTTGGAGTTTGCAAGTCCCGTAGCATGCACATCTTGTAAACATTGTGTGTCAAATTTGAAACATGAGGTGTTCTTTGATTGTCATCCTTATGAGTGGCGGTCGGGGACGAGCGATGGTCTTTTCCTACCAATCTATCCCCCTAGGAGCATGCGTGTAGTGCTTGGTTTCGATGACTTCTAGATTTTTGCAATAAGTATGTGAGTTCTTTATGACTAATGTTGATTCCATGGATTATACACACTCTCACCCTTCCATCATTGCTAGCCTCTTCGGTACCGTGCATTGGTCGTTCTCACCTCGAGAGTTGGTGCAAACTTCGCTGGTGCATCCAAACCCCGTGATATGATACACTCTATCACACAAAAACCTCCTTATATCTTCCTAAAAACAGCCACCATACCTACCTATTATGGCATTTCCGTAGCCATTCCGAGATATATTGCCATGCAACTTTCGACCGTGCCGTTTACTATGACACGCTTCATCATTGTCATATTGCCTTGCATGATCATGTAGTTGACATCGTATTTGTGGAAAGGCCACCATTCATAATTTTTCATACATGTCACTCTTGTTTCATTGCACATCCCGGTACACTACCGGAGGCATTCATATAGAGTCATACTTTGTTCTAGTATCGAGTTGTAATCATTGACTTGTAAATAAATAGAAGTGTGATGATCATCATTAATAGAGCATTGTCCCAGAAAAAGATAAAGGCCAAAAAAGGAAGGCCAAATAAAAAAACCGAAAAGAAAAGAAAAGAAATAAAAGGGACAATGCTACTATACTTTTTCCACACTTGTGCTTCAAAGTATCACCATGATCTTCATGATACAGAGTCTCTTATATTGTCACTTTCATATACTAGTGGGAATTTTTCATTATAGAACTTGGCTTGTATATTCCAACAATGCGCTTCCTCAAATGCCCTAGGTCTTCGCAAGCAAGCAAGTTGGATGCACACCCACTTAGTTTCTTTTGTTGAGCTTTCATACATTTATAGCTCTAGTGCATCCGTTGCATGGCAATCCCTACTCCTTGTGTCTTGGAATTAACACGTCAGATGTCCTCATGAAAGGACTTAGTCGTGGAGCCATCGCAATGGGTTAGCTTGAAGGGGGTAAACCGGACAAGGGACACGAGTTCGGCCCCTTCGATGAAGGTGAAATCCTATGTCTAGTTGTGATGGGATTGATTGGGTTTCGATGACCAGGGAGCAAATAAGCGTGCCTGAGTCTCGAGTTGTTGTCTGTTGTCCCTGAACCGCCGCCGGGTCGTCCCTTTATATACACAGGTTGACCCCCGGCCGGTCTACAGAGTCCCAAGGCCGACTCATACAAGGGTCCAGCTCGGTCTCTCCTTTCCTAACTTACAACACAAGTTTACATAATGATGGCGGCTTGTTATCATGGGCCCTAATCCGCCACTGGGCTCTGGGCTTCTATGCTTCATAGTAAAAGGCCATCTTCTGAGTCTTCATGGTCATCAATACGGTTGAGGGTAAACCGGCCCCTCCTGGGCAATTTATCCTCAATAGTTATGTCCCCAACATTAGGCCCCAGTGATTTGAATTTGTTCATATCAATCTTCTGTACCTTAGAAAAATCATGTGAACATCTTCCTTTGCTTCTCGTAAACCGCCATAACGTCTTGTTGTATGGATTTTGTTAACCCGCCGTGACGTCATCCTCTGGATACAACAACGGATCATCATGACGTCATCTCTGTAAAAAATGAAAAAAATAAAAAGATTCCCTTCATTAATGTTATCTTGGAAATCAAGGCGATAGCTGCGCCACTCGCCGCTTTGGACTCCTCGATTTTCGCATCAGTCTTTATCCATTTTCCTTATAAATAGACCCGAAGGCCCTTTCTTTTCCTCCCCTTCTGTACTTCTTCTTATTCCTCGCGACGCCCCAGCCCTGAAGCTCCGCCGCCATCCTCGACCTTCGAACGCTGCGTCAACAAAGGCCGCTGCATCAACCTGGTCGTACCAGAGATCTTCAGTGTTCCTCCGCTATCCTACGCATCCGATAAACTTCTCCCTCATAACCCTAGATCTACATTTTAGGGCTCCTGTTTTCTCCTATGTTCATAGGTGTTCATCCCTAGCTTCTTCGTATTTGCTTCTGCTGTTGTTTGTTTGATTCAACTGTAGTATAAATCTCGTGCGGTAATCACTCTGCATCCAATTTAATATTTAGGAAATCTTCTTTCTTGTACAGAATCCCTTGCCAGATCGCACGAACTTCTCTGTTCTGTTTTACTGCCTTCATAGATCACAGAAAAATTTCTTTACGGATGCGCGGTAGATCCAAATAAATTTGATCACTGTGTGAAACCTGTTTCTGTCAACACTTAGCAGAAATTTTGAATCCTGGCCCTTCCTCCTATGGGCGGTTTAACCTTCGATAGCCAATCCGCCATATATCATTAGCCCTCTCTTAAACCGCCAACTGAACCTTGCATAGCAATTTCCGGTTTAACACTGAATTGTACACTTTAAACCGTTTGGATTGTAAACCGGCATTTAATTTTCCTTTCAGTTCCCCTTTCACGATGACAAAACAATTCTCAGCTTGCAATTGGGTTCCATCCCGGATTACGGAAACACAAATCAATGGATACGTCACCACTAGAGCTTTAGCCTCAAAAAGGGTCCTGCATTGGCGAGTTCCGGAATCTGAATGTCCATTTGAACCTCAAGATGGAGAAGTGATTGTTTTCATGCAACACTTAGACAGGGGATTCAGCCCGCCCGGATCAAAAAAATTCCGGGATGTCCTTGCAAGCTTCCAACTCCATCCTCAAGATATTGGTCCAAACTCTGTGTCCAATATATGCAACTTTCAAGTATTCTGCGAAGTCTATCTTCAAGAAGAGCCAACCGTGGAGCTGTTCCGGGATTTCTTTCATCTGAACCGCCGTACAGAATTCTCAGATGGTCCCAACACAGAGCTTGGTGGCGTGTCAATCCAGAAAAGGATAGAAGTTGACTTCCCTCATGCAAAACATCATAGTCATCCTAAAGATTGGAACCAGACTTGGTTTTATTGCCGGAACACTGCCCCTGACGGAGAAAATCCTTTGTCGGGTTATCGTCCTCACCGGCTCAGCAACGGCCACCCATTAGCCTCACGCTTAACCGTGGCAGAACATAAGAACTTTGCACCTCAACTCGCCAAGCTCTGGGCTCTCATGGCCAATGGTTTGACTGGCATTGACCTTGTCCGCTACTGGGTTTCTTGGGGCATCTTTCCTTTAAGCCGATGCGCCGGTTTGATGCACGAATACATTGGCGGCGTCAAAGATCCTCAACGATATCATGAAGTAGTAATAACCGATCTTGAAATTACTGAGTCTGTGAAGAAAATGCTTGATGAGCCGGTCTCCACATGCAGCCATACCGGGTTGCCACCTTTTTATGTCTCCAATAAACCGCCAGCGGTAAAGTTCATAAGAACACTTTACTGATTCGCCTCCGTATTAACTGTGTACTAACCTTTCCTTGTCTTAATTTCAGGCTAACAACTCCTTTTGGAAACGGACTAAACCATCCCGGGCTCCTCGTGTAAAGAGAAAGGCCACAAAGAAAGCTGCCAAGAAGAAAACCACCAAGTCTTCTGATCTGCTAGAAGATGAAGAATCAGACACAGAAGTATAATTTGACTCACTTGGTTTCTTTTTCGTACATCTTATTGACAATGACTATTCCTAGGATGACGCTGAGGCCAGCCACGCAGAGCATGTTGAGGTAATCCTTCTTTCTTCCGATTCAGACTTGTACCGGTTCAAAGAGTTCGCCGCACAGTCTAGAAAGTAAAACAATCTCATCCCCTTGCTCATTTGGATCCAAAATTTTCTTTGAAGACACAGCAAGTTGAAGAACGTCGCACAACCCGGCATAGTGGTCAACAAATTACTTCGTCCAGTTTAGCTGACACGCCAACCCGGAAACGTCGTCCAGAGGTGACTTGTTCTCCTGAAAAACCTTATCCTTTGAAAGGTTTCTTCCGATGCCCTCTCAATCCGTCTGACCCGAATTACCAGGCTTCTTCCAACTCGTCTAGCGGTTCATCAACCACTCAGCTGCCTCCTCTCAAAGTTGTCGCTGGGTAAGTATATTACTCAACTTGTTTTTTGTGTGTGTCAGTTTACCATATTCTGACCTTTGATGTTGTAGTGCGCTTGCTCGATTGAGTAAGAAAGCCAGGACCAGCGACCCTACTGATGATGTTGATCCGGAGAAGACCCCAGAGCATCATGGCAAAAATCCTGAGATTGCCATAGACAGCTCTGCTGGGCAAAACCAAGATACTGATGCTAACCTGCCAGAGGTTGAACCGGATGTTCATGTTGATACCTCACATCTCCATGCCCCTCAAAGTCCAACCGTTGAGCAGCGGGATTCAGCTGCTGATCTGCCAAGCCCTGTTAACAGACCACCGAGCCCTGCTGTCAAAGCACCAAGCCCTGTTAAGAATGTCAATCCATCAAGCCTGGCCAAAGATGATGATGTTGTTGTTACTGGCACTGCGTATACCGCCCTTGGTAATCCGGTTTCTCTATATAAGCACACCGCCAAGGATGAATTTGCTGCTATGAGCAAGGGGAAGGGGAAGACTGACTTGTCAGCCTATGTTGATCTTTCTTCTCAAGACCTTCACTCCGATTTCTTGAACCGGCTTTACACAAGCTGAGATTATGAAGCCGGTTTAGTAAATCTAATGAAGGAGCGCTATGAGGTAAATAGTTTGTTCCTTTGTTCTGTACCTTCATTGCATTGTAGCCCCCAAGGGCCGGTTTGTCTTTAGAAAGTCAAACCGGGACTTTGTATATTCCATACTGTGCTTTACGAGCCTTCCTTGTGTATTTTTGATAAAACACACATTAGCCCCCAAGTGCCATGATTAAAACTTGTATTAATCCTTGGGACTTCAATAATCAGCAGAAAAAATGATCCGCATTAGCCACCAAGTGCCAAGTGTATAACTGGTTATATGCTTGGGACTTTGACAAAAATATTGACATGCTCTTCTTACTGTTGAAGAGTGAGATAAACCAACAAGTCTTGCAAATTGCCGATCTTCAAGAAAATCTGAAATCCCAACAAGCAGAAACCACCAAGGCCAAAGATGAATTGAGAACCGCCTTAACCACCATGGAGCAGCTCAAGGAATGGTTCAAGTCTGAGCAGGCCAACTGGGATACCGAAAAGGCTGGATTGCTGAAGCGGGCAGAAGACGCTGAATCAGCTCTTAAACCGGTGACAGAAGAGCTTACTAGATTAAAGCGCCAAGTCAATGCCATGACCTCTGCAATATTTGGTAAGCACTGTTTGCCAAGGCTTTATGAATATTCCGCTTTGAAATTTCTCCGGTTTAACATGAACTTCTTAAACCGCTATAGGTAGCCGCATTGCTCATCTGGGTTCTGATATGCGGAAGAAACTCAAGGCCGCGTATACGCTGATTAAACAGCTGTATACCGGCGTCCAACGGGTTATTTGTGCCACTTCTTATGACAATGTGGCTCCAACACTGATCAAGGACACGCTGGACCGGCTATCTATGACGCCAGCGCAGATAGAAGAGTTGAAGCGATCCGCTACCTGGGCTAGAACTTTATTAGCACTGACTCGAGCCAAGGCATGTATAGCTAATCTTGATCCGGCTGATATAGCCAAGGGCTTCCCCAGTGAACAAGAAAACGGCGAAGTATTTGACAACGACACCCTCAAACATGTAACAAGGGAGATGCGTCCTCTGGCGAGTCAGTTGGCAGAAGAAGCTAACCTGACGGTTCACCGATCCTTCTATGACGCAAACAACAAACGGGTTGAAGCTGTTATTCCTGAACTGCAGAACCTTGTTCCACCAATTAAGCACACTTATGCCCCTGACGTTGATCCGGCTGAGCTTATAAGTGAAGAGGCTGTCTTTCAGGACTTAACCTAGATTGATTGGACCACCAATGACTTCCAGCCATTGGATGGGGAGGAGGAGGCTGAACCGACGCCAGATGATCCATCTACTTCACATCAACATGGCGATGAAGCTTGATCTGGCAATCCGGTTGATATGTCAGAAACTGTCTGGTTGAATTTTTTTTCCATATTTTGGGCTGCTAAGTGCCTTGTAATAGGGTAGCAAGAATATTATGATCTACTGCCATCATGCAGTAGGAGATACTTTATGTGATCCGCCATAACAATTTCAATTTTGGCTCAGGTATCATAATATGCAATTCCTTTATCTGCAAAAAGAAAAAGAAAGGGTCCTGGCGGTTTACCGCTGGACGGGTCATAATGCCCAAGAAAAGGCCTGATTGATAATCAAACTGTGAAAATACGAAATGATTCATACCTGTGATGTAATATCACTTTTAGTTGACTGATCAACTTTGATTGTAATAAGGGTGAAAACCCAAATCTGTAATTCTTGTATAACTCCATCATATATAGATGTCGTCTAATAAGTCATATCGGGTGATGGTAAACATCAGATGATCAAATCTGGCGATAGGTAGTCAAAGCCAGGCCGGGTTAACTAACTCCGGTTTAGTAATAAGGTCTGTCAACGTGTAGTTGAAAACCAAGCCGGTTTAAGAAACACCGGGCTAATAAGATGACTGAAAAGTCATATTAGGTCAAAGAGAAATCGGTTTAACGTAAAATTTATCAATAAAAAAGGTGTCAAACACAAATAAAACCGTGTAGTTGAGGCTTGTTGAGGGCTGCCTGGCCCAAATTCGAGGCTTTTTGTGGGGTGCCAGGGCACTGAGTTGAACCATTTAACAAAGCCTTTTAAGATGGACCTCCAACTAACCAATCACCGTTTTAACTTTGACAAGTGCAGGGTCTCCATGAGAATAACTATCAAACGTTTGGAGGGCCGTGTCAGGATGACCTGGATAGGAGTGTCTTACTTGATGAAGGCAGGCTAACCCGGGGTTTTAGGTAAATATACCAGGCTTCCAAGCCGTGGGTCGATACCCAACTACAAGGGTCCATTCAAACTCCTTGGTATTTGACACAAGGAGCCCCCAAGTAACATGATGAGCTGTGCTCATTGGGTGCCTATGTTTGAGTTGTGTATAGCATCCAAACTCTCTTTGGCCCCTTGGGTGTGAAGCTCCCAAGCTATGTTGTGGCGTGATAGCCGGTTTGAAAGGTAGTACTCCGCTTTGTCAGCTGAAGCCCCCATGTTACTCAAAGGATATTTGAGAAAAAACAGCAGAGGCCCTGCTTAGAGCAAGGGTGCTGGTTTATTTATTGATCATAATATATACATTGTCGAAATATGTACATAAGAAGAGCCTATGGCTCAAGTGTAGTAAGGCCGGAGGAGAGCTATGTTCCACGGCCGCCGGGTCTCCTCCTCAGAGTTGCGTGAGTTGTCTCGAACGTCAATGAGGTAGTATGATCCGTTGTGCAGATTTTTGCTGACCACAAAAGGGTCCTTCCCAAGGCGGGGATAACTTGTGCATGTCGGTCTGATCCTGGATGAGCCGGAGCACCAAGTCACCTTCTTGAAAGGTTCTTGTCCTAACCCGGCGGCTGTGATAACGCCGTAGATCCTGTTGATAAACCGTCGATCGAGCCAGAGCCATATCCCGTTTCTCATCTAACAGGTCCAGTGCCTCTTGGTGAGCTTGCTCATTGTCTGCTTCAACACAATTAGCAACCCGGGGCGAGTCATGACGTATATCACTTGGTAAAACTGCCTCTGCCCCGTATACCATAAAGAAAGGCGTGTAACCTATTGATCGATTGGGGGTGGTGTTGATACTCCATAATACAGAAGGTAATTCCTCCACCCAACAACCCGGCGTCCGCTTCAAGGGAATCATGAGCCGGGGTTAAGACCCTTCAAAATTTATTGATTGGCTCGCTCCGCTTGACCGTTGGATTGAGGGTGCGCCACAGATGCTAAGTCAAGCTGGATGTGCTCTCTCTGACAGAAATCCTCCATCTCACCTTTGGAAAGGTTTGTACCATTATCCGTGATAATACTGTGTGGAAAGCCAAAGCGGAAGTTAATCTTTTTGAGAAATTGAACCGCCGTAGCTGCATCACACTTGCTGACAGGCTCCGCTTCAACCCACTTGGTGAATTTATCAACTGCCACCAACAGGTGGGTCTTCTTGTCTTGGGAACGTTTAAAGGGTCCCACCATATCAAGCCCCCAAGTAGCAAAAGGCCAAGTGATAGGAATCATCCGTAGTTCCTGAGCCGGAACATGAGCTCTGCGTGAAATTTTTTGACAAGCATCACATCACTTTACCAGATCCTCCGCATTGGCATGAGCTATCAACCAGTAAAACCCATGACAAAAAGCTTTTGCAACCAGGGACTTTGAACCGGCATGATGAACACAATCCCCTTCATGAATTTCCTGTAGGATCTCCTGGCCTTCTTCCGGAGAAACACAACGCTGAAATACGCTTGAAACGCTACAATGGTGTAACTCGCCATTGTGAATAACCATGGACTTGGATCGCCGGACTATCTGTCGAGCCAGGACTTTATCATCTGGTAGCTCGCCCCGGTTCATATACGCCAGATATGGAACCGTCCAATCCAGTACAACGTGTAAAGCGGCCACCAACTGAGCCTCCGGATCAGGAACATCCAAATCCTCTTCTGTAGGCAACTTAACAGACGGGTTATGCAAGATATCGAAAAAGGTATTAGGAGGTACCGGTTTACGCTGAGATCCAAGCCGGCTCAAAGCGTCAGCTGCTTCGTTTTTGCGCCGATCAATATGCTCAACCTGATACCCTTTGAAGTGACCCGCCACAATATCCACCTCACGCCTGTAAGCTGCCATGAGTGGATCCTTAGAATCCCAAGTACCAGAAACTTGCTGAGCCACCAGATCAGAATCTCCAAAACAATGAACTCGACTTAAGTTCATCTCTTTGGCCACACGGAGACCATGGAGTAAAGCTTCGTACTCAGCTGCATTGTTAGTACAGGGGAACATCAGGCAGAGAACATAGCAAATTTTATCACCTCGAGGGGAAGTAAGGACAACTCCAGCCCCCGAGCCCTCCAACTGCCCGGATCCATCAAAATGAATAGTCCAGTATGCATTATCTGGTTTGTCTTCTGGTGCTTGCAACTCGGTCTAGTCATTGATAAAATCCACAAGGGCCTAAGATTGGATGGCTGTTTGAGCCACATACTTCAAACCGTGTGGGCCAAGCTCAATTGCCCACTTTGCAACCCGACCGGTTGCTTCCCGGTTTTGAATTATATCACCCAGAGGAGCAGAACTAACCACTATGATGGGATGGCCTTGAAAGTATTGCTTGAGTTTTCGACTTGCCATAAAAACCCCATACACTAACTTCTGCCAATGTGGATAGCGTTGTTTTGACTCGATCAGGACTTCACTGATGTAGTATACAGGTTGTTGAACCGGATATTCCTTCCCCGCTTCCTTACGCTCAACCACAATTGCCACACTGACCGCTCGGGCATTGGCAGCCACATATAACAGCAAAGGCTCATTATCAACCGGAGCTGCAAGAATCGGTGGTTCAACCAACTTCCGCTTTAACTCCTCAAAAGCCGCATTGGCTGCATCACTCCAGATGAAATCGTCTGTCTTCTTCAACATCTGATACAAAGGAGTTGCCTTCTCTCCCAAACGGCTGATAAACCGGCTAAGGGCTGCAATCCGACCTGCTAGACGCTGAACATCATTGATACACTTCGGTTTAGCCAGGGATGTGATTGCCTTAATCTTTTCCGGATTAGCCTCAATGCCCCTATTGGACACAAGAAAACCGAGAAGCTTGCCTGCCGGAACGCCAAAAACACATTTATCTGGATTAAGCATCATCTTGTAAACCCAAACATTGTCAAACGTCTCCTTGAGATCATCTATCAGTGTTTCCTTCTTCCTGGATTTTACCACAATGTCATCCACATAGGCATGAACATTACGCCCAATCTATGTGTGAAGACAATTTTGCACACAACGCTGATAAGTTGCCTGAGCACTCTTGAGCCCAAAGGGCATACAAACATAGCAGAAGGCTCCAAAGGGAGTGATGAAGGCTGTCTTCTCCTGGTCCTTAACTGCCATCTTGATCTGATGATATCCTGAACAAGCATCCAAAAAACTCAGGCGCTCACAACCCGCCGTCGCATCAATGATCTGATCAATACGCGAGAGAGCAAAGGGATCGGCCGGGCAAGCCTTATTCAAGTCCGTGTAGTCCACACACATACGCCAAGTGCCGTTTTTCTTAAGAACAAGCACCGGATTAGCCAACCATTCAGGATGAAACACTTCGACGATAAACCCAGCAGCCAACAGCCGGGTTACCTCTTCACCAATTGCCTTGCGTCTTTCTTCATTAAAGCAACGAAGAAATTGCTTGACCGGTTTAAACTTCGGATCAATATTAATAGTGTGCTCAGCGAGTTCCCTCGGTACACCTGGCATGTCTAAAGGCTTCCATGCAAAAATGTCCCGGTTCTCACGGATGAACTCGATGAGCGCGCTTTCCTATTTTGGATCCAGATTGGTGCTGATGCTGAACTGCTTGGACGAATCGCCAGGCACGAAGTCAACAAGCTTAGTCTCGTCAGCCGGTTTGAAATGCCGAGTTGGGTCATGCTCAGTGGTGGGCTTCTTCAGAGGGGTCATATCTGCCGGATCAACATTTTCCTTATAAAACTTTAGCTCCTTTGTAGCACAAACCGACTCAGCATAAGCCGCATCACCTTCTTCGCAATCCAAAGTTATTTTTCGACTTCCATGAACCGTGATAGTCCCTTTATGACCCGACATCTTGAGCTGCAAATAAATATAACAAGGCCTCGCCATGAATTTTGCATAAGCCGGCCGCCCAAACAGTGCATGATACGGGCTCTGGAATCTCACTACCTCAAAGGTCAATGTCTCAGACCGGGAGTCATGCTCATCACCAAACACAACTTCCAAAGCGATCTTACCTACGGGATACGCTGATTTACCTGGTACCACACCATGAAAAACAGTGTTGGACGGTTTAAGATTCTTGTCTGTCAACCCCATGCGACGGAAGGTCTCATAGTACAGAATATTGATACCGCTTCCTCCATCCATGAGTACTTTGGTGAACTTATAACCTCCCACCTGAGGTGCCACCACCAAAGCTAGTTGACCCGGATTGTCAACCCGGGGCGGATGATCCTCCCTACTCCACACAATAGGCTGTTCGGACCACCGCAGATAACGTGGAACTGCCGGTTCAACAGCATTGACTGCCCTCTTGTGAAGCTTCTGATCACGCTTGCACAGACTAGTGGTAAACACATGATACTGGCCACCATGCAACTGCTTTGGGTGACTCTGGTAACCCGACTGCTGCTGATTTCCTTGATTATTCTACTGGTTATTACCACTTTGGTTGTTCTAGTTGCCATGATTATTCTGAATCCCAGAGTTTGAGCCGCCGCCGCCATGAAAACCTAGACCTGAACCGCCCGACGGACCCTGATCGTACCGGAAAAGATCAGAGTTTTTGAAATCCTTCATAATGTTACAATCCTTCCAGAGATGTGTTGCGGGAGCCTCCTTGGTCCCATGCTTTGGACAGGGCTGATTCAACAAATGCTCCAGATTCATCGCCCCGCCGCGCTGGGGTGGTTTACCTTTTCGACGCTGCACATTAGCGTTAGCCACAAAATATGAATCCGCTTTACGCTTACCATTATTCCCATGGCCTCCTTGGTTGTGCTGCTATCCCTTTGCACCGCCATTCTTCTTTCCCTTCTCCGGTTTCTCATTATCAGAATCGGAATCCTTGGTATTATCAGAATCGGCATACTTGACCAAGGCTGCCATGTGGGTTCCCATGTCATTGCAGTGGCGCTTGAGCCATCCCAACTTCATCTTCAGTGACTTAAACCGGCAATTGCGCTCCAGTGTTATAATCGCTTGACCAGCGTTAATTCGGTCGGACGAGTGCAAAACTTCTGAAACCCGGCGTACCCAATGAGTGGTTGACTCGTTTTCCCCTTGAACACAAGCATCCAGATCCACAGTGGACATGGGCTGTTTGCACGTGTCTTTGAAATTGGCTATAAACCGGGCCTTCAACTGATCCCATGACTCGATGGAATTAGCTGGTATATTTTTCAACCAAGTACGGGTTGTTCCTTCCAACATCATCGTGAAGTACTTTGCACAGGCCGGTTCATCTACATCCAGCATCTCCATTGCCATCTCATAACTCTCAACCCATGCCTCAGGTGGCTGATCCGCCGTGTAATTAGGCACTTTGCATGGTCCCTTGAAATCTTTGGGCAGATGCACATTACGGAGAGCCGTAATAAGGCACGACACTCCCCAGGAACTGAAGGCAAGCCCGGTGCCTCGGTCAACTGACGCTGCTGGCTGAACCGGGGCGGGTTGATAACGACCCAAAGCGGCATCCCTTCGTGCCCTGCCATGATCCACCACATCTTGAGCATTACGATGCCGTGCGCTGCTAGACACCTCTGGTTCATCCATACGCCTGCTATAGCTTGGGCTCGGATGAGGGGTTGAATGAATTATATCCCAGCTATATGAATAAGCCTGCTGCTGCACCATGGCGGTTTGAAGAAGGTCTCTCGCCCGCCGCTTTTCAACTGCTGCTATTGAATCACCCTCCATTGGAATGGCTGCCAGGCGTGATGCTGTGGCAATCATGTTATCCAGAGGGCTCGAGAAATGACCCGGTGGTGTAGACACGTATTGCGGCGGGTTATCCGTTCGTCGGGGTGGCTTTGTTATCCGTAGTTGATTCGGAGCTGTCCTAGGCGCATCAGTCTGGTTTGCAGCTGCCGGATTGCTCGGCCCAGCGCCTGGTGTCTGAAAGAGATTTAACCCTTCGTAAACCGGCGACAGACGAGACCGGTAATTCCTTCGCATTACATCCTCTTATGCGGTCCGATCCAGCATGAGCTGGTAATTCTGTGCCTGTATCCGCTGTGACTGGGCATCCAAAGTGGCCCGTTCTTCAGCCATCCTAGTATCCTCAGCTGCCAGGTCCTCCTTAGCCTGTGTTATTTGGTCCTTCAGTTTCGCAACGTCCGCATTGTGCTGATCCCGCGTCTCTGGGGTGACTGCCGTGGTTAACAAGGTCGCCCAGGCATCCATCAAACCGGAGAGGACTTGAGCCGGTCGGCGCGCCGGGGCTCCTGCCGCGGATGCTGATCCGGTATTCATTGCTGCTGTAGATGAAGACTGCAGCGTGAGTTGCGTTCCGGCCATGTAAACAGCAACCCGAGTTGGTGGTTCAAGGAGGTCCGGAATAGTGTTGCCATTGGAATATCCTTCGAACACACCGTTATGGATCTGGTACAAGGACTCAGTTTCACCAGTGGATGACTCACCGTCGGAATATACAGCCGTCTCGCCTTCAGACACCGGTTCAGATCTGATCCCATGGACACATCCTACGAATGCATGCTTCATGGCGGGCTTAATACGAGCTGGACTCGCACGCTGAGCCGTCTCGACGAGGTCGGTGCAGATGTCCGGCTAAGGGCCCGGTTCGCCGATCTTGCTGATGAAGACGTGAATTCCGCCAAAGGGGACCCGGTACCCGTACTTGATTGAGCCGGCCTCGGGGCCCCATCCTTCGTCGTCGATGTAGAGCTTGCCGCGACGACTTTTGGTCATTCGGCCGATCACATACCCCTTAAGTCCTTCAGAGCAGCCCTTCAAGATCTCGACACCATCGTGCGATAGCCCCACGGTGGGCGCCAACTGTCGTGGAATTAACATGTCAGATGTCCTCATGAAAGGACTTAGTCGTGGAGCCATCGCAACTGGTTAGCTTGAAGGGGGTAAACCGGACAAGGGACACGAGAGTTTATACTCGACCCCTTCGATGAAGGTGAAAGCCTACGTCTAGTTGTGATGGGATTTGTTGGGTTTTGATGACCAGGGAGCAAATACGCTTGCCTGAGTCTCGAGTTGTTGTCTGTTGTCCCTGAACCGCCGCCGGGTCGTCCCTTTATATACACAGGTTGACGCCCGGCCCGTCTATAGAGTCCCAAGTCCGACTCATACAAGGGTCCGGCTCGGTCTCTCCTTTCCTAACTTACAACACAAGTTTACATAATGATGGCGGCTTGTTATCATGGGCCCTAATCCGCCACTAGGCTATGGGCTTCTATGCTTCACAGTAAAAGGCCATCTTCTGAGTCTTCATGGTCTTCAATACGGTTGAGGGTAAACCGGCCCCTCCTGGGCGGTTTATCCTCAATAGTTATATCCCCAACACCTTGCATTGACATCAATTGATGGGCATCTCCATAGCCCGTTGATTAGCCGCGTAAATATGAGACTTTCTCCTTTTTTGTCTTCTCCACACAACCCCCATCATTATATTCTATTCCACCCATACTGCTATGTCCATGGCTCACGCTCATGTATTGTGTGAAAGTTGAAAATGTTTGAAAATACTAAAGTATGAAACAATTGCTTGGCTTGTCATCAGGGTTGTGCATGATGAGATCATTTTGTGTGACAAAAATGAAGCATGACCAAACTATATGATTTTGTAGGGATGAGCTTTCTTTGGCTATGTTATTTTGAATATACATAATTGCTTAGTTAGTATGCTTGAAGTATTATTGTTTTTATTTCAATATTAAACTTTTGTCTTGAATGTTATGGATCAGAATATTCTTGCCACAGTGGAGAAGATTACATTGATAAATATGTTAAGTAGCATTCCACATCAAAAATTCTATTTTTATCATTTACCTACTCAAGGACGAGCAGGAATTAAGCTTGGAGATGCTTGATACGTCTTCAACGTATCTATAATTTTTGATGTATTCATGCCATCTTTATAATATTTCTACATGATTTTGGTATGATTTGGTTAGAACTAACCCGGACTGACGCTGTTTTCAGTAGAAATACCGTGGTGTTGTTTTTGTGTAGAAATAAAAGTTATTGGAATGCGCTGAAAATCAACGGAGATTTTTTCTGGAAAATATAAAAAATACCGGAACAAAGAGTTACCGGAGGGGAGTCCCGTGGGCCCCATGAGGGTGGAGGGCGCGCCCCCTGCCTGGTGGATTCCCTGTGGCGACCCCTGACTTGTTGTCTATGCCAACTTCTTCTATAAATCCCCAAACTCCCAGAACATAACCTAGATAGGGAGTTCTGCCGCCGTAAGCCTCTGTAGCCACCAAAAACCAATCAGGGCCCTATTCCGGCATCCTGCCGGAGCGGGGAATCCCTCTCCGATGGCCATCTTCATCATCCCGATGCTCTCCATGACGAGGAGGGAGTAGTTCACCCTCAGGGCTGAGGGTATGTACCAGTAGCTATGTGTTTGATCTCTCTCTCTCTCTCTCTCTCTCTCTATATATATATATATATATATATATATATATATATATATATATTCTCCCCCTCTACTCTCATGTAATGGATTGAGCCTTGGGAATCTATGCATAGGGGTTGGCACACATTTTCGTCTTGACTCTCCGGTAGAAACTTTGGGGCACTCTTTGAAGTTCTTTGTGTTGGTTGAATAGATGAATCTGAGATTGTGTGATGCATATCGTATAATCATACCCACAGATACTTGAGGTGACATCTGAGTATCTAGGTGACATTACGGTTTTGGTTGATTTGTGTCTTAAGGTGTTATTCTAGTACGAACTCTATGATAGATCGAACGGAAAGAATAGCTTCGTGTTATTTTACTACGGACTCTTGAATAGATCGATCAGAAAGAATAACTTTGAGGTGGTTTTGTACCCTACCATAATCTCTTCGTTTGTTCTCCGCTATTAGTGACTTTGGAGTGACTCTTTGTTGCATGTTGAGGTATAGTTATATGATCCAGTTATGTTATTATTATTGAGAGAACTTGCACTAGTGAAAGTATGAACCTTAGGCCTTGTTTCCTAGCATTGCAATACCGTGTGTGCTCACTTTTATCATTAGTTACCTTGCTGTTTTTATATTTCCAGATTAAAAAAACCTAGGCCTTGTTTAGAGAACTTGCATTAGTTAAAGTATGAACTCTTGGCCTTGTTTCAACGCATTGCAATATCGTTTACGCTCACTTTTATCATTAGTTACCTTGCTGTTTTTATATTTTCAGATTAAAAACACCTATATCTACCTTCCATATTGCACTTGTATCACCATCTCTTCGCCGAACTAGTGCACCTATACAATTTACAATTGTATTGGGTGTGTTGGGGACACAAGAGACTCTTTGTTATTTGGTTGCAGGGTTGCTTGAGAGAGACCATCTTCATCCTATGCCTCCAACGGATTGATAAACCTTAGGTCATTGAGGGAGTCCCGGACTAGGGGGTGTCCGGATAGCCGAACTATCATCTTCGGCCGGACTCCTGGACTATGAAGATACAAGATTGAAGACTTCGTCCCGTGTCGGGATGGGACTTTCGTTGGCGTGGAAGGCAAGCTTGGTGATACGGATATGTAGATATCCTACCATTGTAACCGACTCTGTGTAACCCTAACCCTCTTCAGTGCCTATATAAACCAGAGGGTTTTAGTCCGTAGGACGAACAACTATCATACCATAGGCTAGATTGTAGGGTTTAGCCTCTCTGATCTCGTGGTAGATCTACTCTTGTACTACCCAAATCATCAATATAAATCAAGCAGGAGTAGGGTTTTACCTCCATCGAGAGGGCCCAAACCTGGGTAAAAACATCGAGTCCCTTGTCTCCTGTTACCATCTGCCTAGACGCATAGTCCGGGACCCCTACCCGAGATCCGCCGGTTTTGACACCGACATTGGTGCTTTCATTGAGAGTTCCTCTGTGTAAATGTGGCCATGTAGGTGCTGCAGGAAAGCAACTTGATATTGCGATCCAGATCCAGCATCCCCAGATACGAATAAAGGAGACTGCTTTCTGTATAATTGTGCTTATGCAGCTAGAAACCACCACGCACTGGCCCCATTCACTTGCAACTCGTAGAGGCTGTAAGTAAACAGTGCCCCACTAAATTCAAAGTGACGGTGGGGTTGAAAGACAAGAAGCTTCTCTTATCTACTTGAATGCAAATCAGAAAAGAGGAAGTCGCAATGCATTTTATTTTTAGGAAGAATAAAAGACACAGCCGCGATAAGACGGGGGGGGGGGGGGGGCAAGTGTTCTTCGGAATGACTGGGCGTAAAGGGCACGTAGGCGGTGAATGGGTTGAAAGTGAAAGTCGCCAAAAAGTGGGCAAACTCCTCAAAACGAAGCTCTACTTTGTCTTTGGAAGAATTGGAAGAATCGGACTCTAAGTTTAAAGTAGGAGTAGAGTTTTTTCATTGATTGAGAGAATAAGCTGAAGATAGATCCATTGCGATATTGGTTTGGAAGAGAAGCCGTGGAGACAGCTCATTGTTCCTATGTCCGGAATTGTTTAGGCCCGATGGCTCCCCCGATCATCAACAACCATGCGGTCCAGGGTGAGGCTTTTCTGCCCGGACAGATCTTCGTATTCGGCGGCTTTGCACTGCGGGCCAATTCGCTTGGCCATCTGGAGCAGATTGAAAGCTACGCCCCTGGCCATCAGGTCAGATTTGGAAGTTTGAACTATACGGCTGATGTCCGCGGAGACTTGATCTCCGACAGGTTCGAGCCACAGCCAAGCGCGCCACACTATCACGATGGGCATGATCTAGCTCTGCTGCCGGACAGTGCCCTGGAGGCCGCACAAGTGTCCAATCCAACCCGTAGCTCGGAGCCGACTGCGCCAATCGAGGATGGGTGGCTGGACACCGCCTCGGGGGCTGCCATCCCTACGGCGATTGAGCCGAACACCAACCCTGTCCTTTGCGAAGCTCGCGACTCCAAGGTGCCGGACTCCTTTCCGGACTCCGAACCTTCCGTGCCCCTGCCAATCGAATCACATTGGGCGCCGATCATGGAGTTCACTGCTGCAGACATCTTTCAGCACTCGCCCTTTGGCGACATCCTGAATTCGCTAAAGTTTCTCTCTTTATCAGGAGAGCCCTGGCCGGATTATGGTCAGGAAGGTTGGGATGCGGACGACGAAGAAATTCGAAGCCCACCCACCACCCACTTCGTAGCCACTGTCGAAAGTTTAAACGACGTGCTCGACTTCGACTCCGAGGACATCAACGATATGGACGATGATGTAGGAGACAAACATGAACCAGCACCTATATGGCACTGGACAGCCACCTCATCTCACGATGTATACATGGTGGACACACCTAAGGGAAGCGACAACGAGGAACAACGGAATGTCACGAGGGATCATTGCCTCGAAAAGCAATCAAAACGGTGATGTAAGCGCCGCTCAAAGTACCGCCTCGACAAAGACAGCAGCCATACAGACCCAGCCATAGAGCAGGGCGAACCGGTGGACGACGAACATGCTACCGAGCAACAGTCCGAACAGGACAACCTGGATAAACAACCCGTCCCCGGCGAAGATAACAGTTCGGGCGATCTCATGCCGGACAAGTTAATGGAGCAGAAGAACCTCCACAAAAGGCTCGTCGCCACAACGAGTAGCCTGAAAAAGCAGAAGCGGAAGCTCAAAACAGCGGAAAATGCGCTCAGAATCAGATGGAGCAAAGTACTCAACACCACAGACAAATACGGCGATAGTCGCCGAACAAAGAGCTACCCTAAGCAAAAACTACTTCCCAAATTCGATGAGGAGGCCGTAGAGCCCCCGCAATCAAAGAATAAGGAGGCCACTCGGTCGGATAGACGACCCCATGGCAGACATAGAGCGGCAAACGGCGCCGCACACAAGTTGGCCCGCGATCCGCACACAGATTCGCATCAAAAAGATGGCCCAGTTAGATCTATCTACGGGCCAAGAAAGCAAGCTCTAGTAAGCAATGCAACACATCAAGTATCCGAATACTATGGTACACCTAAATACAGGGGTGCCGCATACCCCCTATGTTTCACCGATGAGGTCCTGGATTATGCATTTCCAGCGGGATTCAAGCCCGTAAACATAGAGGCATACGACGGAATAACAGACCCTGGAGTCTGGATCGAGGATTACATCCTCCACATACACATGGCTAGAGGAGATGACCTCCACGCCATAAAATACTTACCCCTCAAGCTCAAAGGGCCTGCCCGGCATTGGCTCAAAAGCCTCCCCGAAAACACCATTGGAAGTTGGGAGGAGCTTGAGGATGCCTTTCGGGCAAATTTACAAGGGACCTATGTCCGACCTCCGGATGCAGACGATTTAAGTCACATAACTCAACAACCCGGAGAGTCAGCCCGAAAATTCTGGAACAGATTCCTTACCAAAAAGATGCAAATAGTCGACTGTCCGCACGCCGAAGCCTTAGCAGCTTTCAAACACAACGTCCGAGATGAATGGCTCACCAGACACCTCGGCCAAGAAAAGCCAAGAACAATGGCTGCATTAACAAGCCTCATGACCCGCTTTTGTGCAGGAGAGGATAGCTGGCTGGCAAGATGCAGTATCAGTGACCCAAGTACATCCAAAGTCATGGATGGAAATGGGAAACCGCGATGCAACAAGGACCAGCACCGGACCAAGGGAAACAGCCCGAAGAGCACGACAGTAAATGCCGGATTCAAATGCTCACGGCAGAATCATAAAAAACTGCCCCCTAAGGATAACAGGGATGAGCTATCTAACTTAAACAAAATCTTGGACAAGCTATGTCAAATCCACAGTATCCCCGGGAAGCCTGCGAATCATACGCACAGAGATTGTTGGGTCTTCAAGCAGTCCGGCAAACTTAATGCCGAACACAAGGGGCTCGACACAGCAAGCGAGGACGATGACGATCCCCACAAGCAGAGCACCGGAAAACAAAAGAATTTCCCACAAGAAGTCAAAACAGTAAACTCACTTCGCGTGACAAAAGGGAAAAATAGAGCGGCGCCCATAAAGGTATGCGCCATATGGCCTATCCCAGAGGAGTCCCGCCACTGGTTGTTAAAACCAATCACCTTCGACCATCAGGATTACTCTAGAAGTATCCAGAATGCAGGATGGACTGCCTTGATATTAAATCCGATAATTGACGGACTCCAATTTACACAAGTCCTAATGGACGGCGGCAGTGATTTAAACCTGCTATATCAGGACACAATCCGCAAAATGGGGATAGACCCAGCCAAAGTTCGCCATAGCAACACTTCCTTTCAAGGGGTAATGCCAGGCCCATATGCCCATAGTACGGGCTCTCTACTGCTAGAAGTTGTGTTCGGCTCACCCGACAACTTCCGCCGCGAAAAGTTAAAATTCCACCTCGCCCCATTTGCAAGTAGCTACCAAGCACTCCTGGGACGCGAAGCCTTCGCCTGCTTTAACGCAATACCGCATTATGCATCCCTTACACTTAAAATGCCCGGTCCGCGAGGCATCATCTCCTTAAAGGGAAATATCGAGTATTCCTCGAGCGCGGAAGATTGTGTGACTGTCTTGACAACCACACACTAAACCGGCTTTACCCAAGCACCTACACAGGTCGTTCGGACCCCGGACACGGTTAGACGAGTCCGGTGTAAACATACAAGGGCTTACCAGCCGCATACCCCCGCACAAGGGGCTCCGCGCATATACATCAAGAGACAATAAAGCTCAATTTTATTCATTTTTTGAATTGTACTTTGTTTATTTAATATAACGTACATTTTTGCATGATCTTTTTCAACTAAGTTCCTCTCTTTTACAGATGAACACCGTGCTACACCCGTCCAGGATACGGCACAACGGAGACACAGGCGCAGACGTGCAGTAGGGACCCGTTGCAAGGATTCTTTTCAGATTAAGACCCTGCGTAAACCTTTTTTACTGTCTCTTGTTGATAGACATCCCCTGGTTTCTTCCTATAACCAAGGAGGAGGCTAGCGTTTTGGCATGGGCCACGTCAGAATTTTGCGCGTACCTAGACACCAGGGGCTTATTAACAAGGGCGTTGTTCGGCCCGTTTTCATAAAGACCGAATACCTTAGGGAGTGTTCGGCATCTCGAGTTAGGCCTTATAGGCATCAACTCCGAATTATGTCTTTGGTCAAATGTTGGGTTTGCCCGGCTCCTGTGTTTTGCTGCCTTACGTTCCGCTCTATCGGCTAGTGCCCTGGTTCGTCCAGGCGAGCACCTCAGTAGAGAAAGCCAAAAACTGACTGTCATGATATAGCGTGAGACTGGTCAACCACTCGATGACCCGCCGGAATCTTTAGGATTCCTCCGCATAGACAAAGGGCCGTTTCTCGGTCAGGCACATACGCGCCCCGAATTCGGGTGAGCGCGGTGCCCCTAGGGGCTATATAGTAGCCCCACTGTCAAACTCCTATGGCTAAGTGAAAGTGATAACACATTATAGTCCGGTTGCCTAGTTTGCTGCGCTACCGCCTCCTTTATAGGACCAAGACGTTGGATCAAGTGTTAAAACGTGCCTTTTTGCAAACACCCCCGCATTATATGCGTGGGGGATGAAGCCGAAGACTGCCATCTTTCAGGTTATATACACATATACATTAACGGCCGCACAGGAGGTGTTTTAATAATACATGTTATTCGAACATAATATCCTTCGAGCACTGCGTCTCTATTAAACGAGCGCCTTGCAGAACTTCCTGAAAATAGTGCTTGACAGGCACTCGGCTTCCGTCTGAATCTTGGGATGCAACATCGGTGGCCTTCATCTCCGCCCAGTATGTCTTGACACGGGCAAGAGCCATCCGCGCACCCTCTATGCATGCCGACCTTCTCATTGCATTGATATGCGGCAGCGCACCAAGGAACTATTGCACCAAGCCAAAATAACTCTTCGGCTCAGGCTTCTTCGGCCACAAAAGACTCACAACATCCTTCATGGCAAGTTCGGATAACCTATTCAGCTCCGCCCATTTGGCCAAGTGATCGGTTAATGGAAGTGGGCGCTCTGGATTATGGAACTGCGACCAAAAAACCTTTGCCATTTCGTGATCCTCTTGATCTTGGAAGTGTTCGGCCGCGTCCGCGGCACTTGCCGCCAAGTCCAGATAAGCATCCTCTGCACTCCACAGCCGGTCCAACTGAGCATATTTAGGATCCATGAATTTCCTCCGTAGCAGAAAGGGCATTCCGGCCGCGATATCTCCGGCCTGACGCAGCTCCTCCTTCATAGCTCTCATCGCAGAGCGAGCCTCCTTGGCCTCGGTAGCAGCCTTCTTCAGGTCCTCTTGTACCGCTCGATCTTCTTTTTCAAGAAGCTTGCAGCGGTCGGCAGCATTCTTCAACACCACGGCCATCTCAGCCATTTCCTTCTTGCTTCGGCAATGAGCAGCCTATTCGGCTTTTAGCTCTTCGGCCGCCTTTAAGGCAGCCGCGTCACTCTTTCTGGCCTGCTCCTTGGCTCGGGCGAGTTCCACCCGCAGGTTCTCCATGGCAGCGGCACCATCTGCATCAAGCATACTTGTTGTAAGGAACGGGCATCAAGCTCCCTTACCAGGTGTCCGCGGAGAAATGACATACCTTGTGACTCATCAAGTCGCTTATTGACAAGCGCGACGTCGGCATCCGCCACGTCAAGTTGCCGCTTCAGTTCGGCATATTCATCAGTCCGGCCAGCCATCGGACCCCTCACCACCTACATAGGAAGGGCGACATATTATACCTGGGATTATGATCCTCGGCGTGCTGTCATTTTTTGACAACACACCGAGCCTCAGGGGCTACTATCTAGAGAGGGCGCATTGTATATGCGGAACTGTCAGAAGGTACATCATTTTGCGTACCTCAAAGCCTGTTAGTAAACTTCTGACGGTTTCGTGCAATCCGCTCTCGGTGGATGAAACCCTTTCAATCACCGTACCCATTAACACATGGTGATCTTCTGAGATAGATGCTCACCCGAGCAGATCCTTCAGCTCCTCCGACCATACACCAGGTGGTGCCGGACTCGTCTGATTGCCTTTTTAGAAGGCCGTATGCGGAGGGCTTTGAGGGGAAATATGATTGCCTTCCGGCTCCGCCGGACTCAGAGAAACCCTCCGTGATGACACCTCAGGGTCGCCCGCCTCGCACGACGGTATGGAAGGGGGGGACGTTTCGCTCTCAATCATCTCCGGACGAAGATCCCCCAAAGATGAGCTCTGCTGAGAAGGGCTGAGATCCGAACTACAAGGTAAAACTTCGGTTATCTTCATCAGAAATAGGGCATGGATATCCTTTATTTTAATAAAAACTCCCCTTTTTAGTTACGGCTCGGTGGAGGGCTGATCCCCTCAGGGGCATAATGCGCCCGAGGCATCTCTCGGCGCAGGACTCTCTAACGAAGGTTTCTTCCCCCGCTTTGAGACCATGGTCTCCGGGTCTTCAGAGGCGGTCCTCTTCTTCCCTTGGATGGAGGGATTCTTGACCCCTCCTTTCCTGACAACCTCCTTCACGGAGGCGGTAGCTTCTTTGTTCCCCCCTTCACCTTCTTCCAAAGGTGCAACCTCCAGCATCCTGGTCAACACGGGATCCGGCATGGTCTCAGGGAGGGGGGCCGGACACTTGATTAACTTTGCTTTCGCTATCCACTCCTGTTCAAGGGACAACTTTTTTATGAGAAAATTCATGATAAATATGGGATAGCATGTCCTGGTACAGGGCTACTTACTTGAGTATCTGGGCGATTGCAGCTCAGACCTGCGTCCTCGGTCAAGTCCAGACACATCGCTTGTGATCCGAAGAAAAGCTTGTACATCTCCACGGGCGTCGCGCCCATAAAATGTTGGAGAGCTCGTGGTCCCTCCGGGTTAAATTCCCACAGGCGGAGGGAGCGACGTCTGTAGGGCAGGATGCAACGAATCAGCATGACCTGCGCTACTATGACCAGAGTGATCTCTCTCTCTAGGAGATCTTGAATGCGGCCCTACAGCAAGGGCACGTCCTTGGATGGCCCCCCAGTCAAGTCCTTTATTGACCCATGACGCCAGCCGCGATGGAGGACCCGAGCGAAAGGCAGGTGGCGCCACCCATTTGGTGCCCCTAGGAGCTGTGATATAAAACCACTCTTGTTGCCATAGGCTGAGCTCCTCTTGAAAAGAGCCCTTGGGCCACGGAGCATCAACATTCTTGCTTATAATTGCCCCTCCGCACTCTGCTTGCTGCCCCTTGATCATCTTCGGCTCCACTTTGAAGGTCTTGAGCCACAATCCGAAGTGAGGGGTAATGCAGAGGAAGGCTTCGCATACGACAATGTATGATGAGATGTGGAGGATGGACTCTGGATCCAGGTCGTGAAAATCCAACCTATAATAAAACATGAGCCCCCTCATATTTTGCTGGTTAACCCCCGAAGTTTAACCCCCGAAGCTTAACCCCCGAAGGACGTGAGACGCGAACACCACGCTTTCACCAGGCTTGGGAGTGGGAATAACCTGCCCTTGGGTAGGCAGCCTATGCGAAATTTTGCTGGTTAGATACCTGGCATCTCTTAGCTTTAGCACGTATTCTTCCGTAACGGAGGAAGGCATCCACCAGCCTTGCTGGTCGGAGCCGGACATCATCGAAGGTCCGAAGCGCCTGTATTTGGAGCTTTGGGTGTTGGGACTCGAGGCGAGGGGCGGAATCGATTGAGATTAAAAGAAAGGAGTTGAGCCTTGGTCTCTTTATAAAGAGGTTGAATACCAAGAGCCTTCCCCGTGACCGTTTGGGACTCGCCTTCGATAGAGGAGACATGCCAATGGGCGCGGTTGGGTTACCCACGCCTATATTGATAAGAATCTCGGAATAAGGGGACACGATCTCTGCTTTGACAAGACGTGCCAAGGAAACCGCCTCGCTAAACGCGCTGAGGAGGAACAGTAAAAACGATTCGAATAAAGGCTTGGCCGTGGTGTGATGTCACGCCATGAAATACGTCAGCAGATTGAACTTGTGTAAATATTATTCTCTCTACGGTGGTATGTGGAACTTATTTTGCAGAGCCGGACACTATCCTTGTGTTCAAAATCTTCTATGGAGTATTCGGAGGAGGAACCCGCCTTGCAATGCCGAAGACAATATGCGCGCCGGACTCGTCGTCATTGAAGCCTGGTTCAGGGGCTACTTGTGTCGGACTGTTGGACTATGAAGATACATGATTGAAGGCTTCGTCCCGTGTCCGGATGGGACATTCCTTGGTGTCGAAGGCAAGCTTGGCGATACGGATATGTAGATCTCCTACCATTGTAACCAACTTTGTGTAACTCTAACCCTCTTCGGTGCCTATATAAACTGGAGGGTTTTAGTCCGTAGGACGAACAACTATCATACCATAGGCTAGCTTGTATGGTTTAGCCTCTCTGATCTCGTGGTTGATCTACTCTTGTACTACCCATATCATCAATATCAATCAAGCAGGAGTAGGGTTTTACCTCCATCGAGAGGGCCCGAACCTGGGTAAAAACATCGTGTCCCTTGTCTCCTGTTACCATCCGCCTAGACGCATAGTCCGGGACCCCCTACCCGAGATCCGCTAGTTTTGACACCGACAGTCATCCACTTGAGGGAAATTTGCTAATGTCCTACAAACCTCTGCACTTGGAGGCCCAACAACCTCTACAAGAAGAAGGTTGTGTAGTAGACATAATTAGACATGTCAATCACCTTCGAACAACAGGATCAGCCGAAGGGCGGTCCGAGCCGATGCTTAGCTGCCGTGGTCCTCGACCCTATTGTAAGCGGTTGTCGACTTTGAAATGTTTTGGTGGACGGTGACAGTATCCTAAACCTCATTTACGAGGATACTCTGGACAAGATGCACATCGACAATTCGAGCATCGAAGAAAGTTACACTACCTTTAAAGGAATAATACCTAGAAAGGAGGCATGGTGTAGCGGAAACATAACCCTAGACGTGGTCTTCGGAACTCCCGAGAACTACCGATCTAAGGAGTTGACCTTCCACACCATGCCCTTCCAAAGTGGATAATGAGGGAGTCCCGGACTAGGGTTGTCCGGATAGCCGAACTATCATCTTCGGCCGGATTCCTGGACTATGAAGATACAAGATTGAAGACTTCGTCCTGTGTCCGGATGGGACTTTCCTTGGCGATACGGATATGTAGATCTCCTACCATTGTAACCGACTCTGTGTAACCCTAACCCTCTTCGGTGCCTATATAAACCGGAGGGTTTTAGTCCGTAGGACGAACAAAAATCATACCATAGGCTAGCTTCTAGGTTTAGCCTCTCTGATCTCGTGGTAGATCTACTCTTGTACTACCCATATCATCAATATCGATCAAGCAGGAGTAGGGTTTTACCTCCATCGAGAGGGCCCGAACCTGGGTAAAAACATCGTGTCCCTTGTCTCCTGTTACCATCCGCCTAGACAAACAGTTCGGGACCCCTACCCGAGATCCGCCGGTTTTTACACCGACATTGGTGCTTTCATTGAGAGTTCCTCTGTGTCGTCATCTTTAGGCCCGATGGCTGCTTCGATCATCAACAACGATGCGGTCCAGGGTGAGACTTTTCTCCCCGGACAGATCTTCGTATTCGGCGGCTTTGCACTGCAGGCCAATTCGCTTGGCTATCTGGAGCAGATTGAAAGCTACGCCCCTGGCCATCAGATCGGATTTGGAAGTTTGAACTATAGGGCTCACATCCGCGGAGACTTGATCTTCGACGGGTTCGAGCCACAGCCAAGCGCGCCGCACTGTCACGATGGGCATGATCTAGCTCTGCTGCCGGACAGTGCCCTGAAGGCCGCTCAAGTGTCCACTTCGACCCATAGCTCGGAGCCGACTGCACCGATCGAGGATGGGTGACTGGACACCGCCTCGGGGGCTGCTATCCCTACGGCGATTGAGCCGAACACCAACCCTGTCCTTTGCGAAGCTCGCGACTCCAAGGTGCCGGACTCCTCTCCGGACTCTAAACCTTCCGCGCCCATGCCAATCGAATCCGATTGGGCGCCGATCATGTTGTTCACTGCTGCGGACATCTTTCAGCGCTCGCCCTTTGGCGACATCCTGCATTCGCTAAAGTTTCTCTCTTTATCAGGAGAGCCCTAGCCGGATTATGGTCAGGACGGTTGGGATGCGGACGATGAAGAAATTCAAAGCCCACCCACCACCCACTTCGTAGCCACTGTCGATGACCTAACCGACATGCTCGACTTCGACTCTGAAGACATCGACGGTATGGACGACGATGCAGGAGACGACCAAGAACCAGCGCCTACAGGGCACTGGAAGGCCACCTCGTCATACGACATTTACATGGTAGACATCCCAAAAGATGGGAATAGCGATGGAACAACGGAGGATGACCCCTCCAAGAAACAGCCTAAGGATCGGCGTCAGCGGCGCCGCTCTAAATCCCGCCACAGCAAAAACGGTGATTCCGGCATGGGAGACAATAACACCCCGGACATTGCCAAAGACGACTCCCTCCAGCAGGATTCAGTTTGGGAGGATGGAGAAGCCAGCCCTCATGAGAGAGCGGCAGGCAGAGAGGTAGAAGACGATAATTACATGCCTCCCTCCGAAGACGATGCAAGCCTCGACGACGACGAAATTGTCATGCCTGAGGACCCCATCGAACAAGAGCGTTTCAAACGCAGGCTTATAGCCACGGCAAGTGTAACGCCCCGGATTCGATGCGCCGGATGTCATTTGCTTGCGTGTTGCACTTTGCCATGTCATCGTCTGCATTTCATATCATGTCATCATGTGCATTTCATTTTGCATACATGTTCTTCTCATGCATCCGAGCATTTTCCCCGTTGTCCGTTTTGCAATCCGGCACTTCTATGTCCCCCGGCGTTCCCCTTTTGTCTCCTATTGTGAGTGGGTGTTAAACTTTCTCGGAATGGACCGAGGTTTGCCAAGCGGCCTTGGTATACCACCGGTAGACCGCTTGTCAAGTTTCGTGCCATTTGGAGGTCGTTTGATACTCCAACGGTTAACTGGGTAACCGCAAAGCCTTCTTTGAGTTGCAGCCCAACACCCCTCTCAAAGTGGCCCAAAGCCCAGCAAATTCCCCTCCATGCCCTCGGTCGTTCGATCACGATCGCGTGGCCGAAAACCGCTCCCCATTTGGACTCTCCTAGCTCCCTCTACCTATAAATATGTGCATCTCCCCCGAAATCCCGCAGTCCAACCCTAGCCCCGCTCCTCTCCGCGCCGCCGGACACGTCCGGAAGGAGCCGGACGCGTCCGCCCGCCGCCCCCGGCGAACCAGGAGCTGCCACGTGGCCCCGGCGCCCGCGCCACTGCCCCCGGCCCGCCGAGCCCGCTCCCGGCCCCCGCGGCCCGCGCCTCCGCCCGCCGCGCCCGCTCGCCCCGCCGCCGGATCCCGCCGCCGCCGTCGGCCGCGCCCGCCTCCGCCGCCGCCCGGGCCGAAGGCCACCGCCGGCCACCGGCCGCCTCGCCGTCGCGGACCCCGCCGCCGTGCGCCTCTCCGCCGCCGGCCGCGTCCTCGCTCCGCCGCCCGACGCCGACGCCATCCTCCCGCGTCTCCCCGGCCCCGCGCCGCCGGTGCTCGCCGGAGCGCGCCGCCGCCGTGCCCCTCTGCCGCGCCGCGTCGCCCTGGTCTGCCCCTCCAGCCCCGCCGCCCTTCGCCTCGCTCGCCGCCGGCGAGATCCCGGCCGGGGAAGGACCCCGCCGGCCGGATCCGCCACCCGTGCCGGCGGATCTGGCCTCCGCCGCCCCGGAGCTCGCCGGATTCCGCCAACCTCGCCGGAGCTCTCCGCTGCCGGGTCACGGATCCGCGACCCACATCGTCCCCGACCCGATCCATGTCTCCGACCCGATCTGCGTTGTTTTTTTTTTCGCGAGGTGAAGATTCCACCAAGTCCCCAGTTTTTCATATAATCATGCCATGTTCATCGCATTGTATCTCTGCACCCGTAGCTCCGTTTCGTGCGTGTAATATGCCAAACTGTTCGTCTCGACGAGTACTTCATTTCATTCCATTGCATCATTTTCATTTGAGCTCATATTGATGCCCGAAATGCTGTTGGAAGAGTGCATGTTGCTGTTAATCTGCTGAAACTGTTATAACTTGCTCATTTATCATTTTTGCCATGATTGATGTGTGCATCCTATGAGGTTGATGTCTACATGTATGTTGATCTATGCTATGCCATCTTTCCAGGGGTGTATGCCATGTATTTTTGTGACTTGTGTACTGAGTGCATCAAGCTTGTTAAGGACGGTACTTGCTGTTGCTGTTTTGCTAGGCAGATTCTGTTATATTTTGTTGCTATGTTAACATGCTTCTACAAGTCATTGTGTGCATAATCTGGAGATGCTCTATAAACATGTTTTGATCTACATGTCAAGCTCTATCCATTCATGCCCTTGGTTGCAATTATAGCCTGCTGGAACATGTTGTTATCTTGCTCTAAAGTTGCTTCATAATGTTGCTATCAGCCTGTTAACATTAAGTTCACTAGTTCCCATGTGTTTTGCTAGTGTTACATGCATCCTATGAACTTGCTCTTGCCATGCTTAGCTTCACAAACATGCCTTCTTACTATTGGTTGCCTTGCCATGCCATGTATTGCTCTGTAGTGAGTGTTTCAAGCTCACCAACATGCCTACTTATTGTTGTTCCTGCCATGTATGAATCTGTAATATAACTTGCCATGTTTACATGGGTGCCATCTTATCTTCTGATCCTTTTTGGCTCATGGTCAGTAAGGGACTTTTGATCTATGCTATTACTAGATTCATGCCATGCCTTTGTTTGCCATGATAAGTTCCTGTAACATGTTGTTTGATAGCTCTAAACATTGCAACCTGATGTTATTTCTGCTAAAGTCTGAAACTGTTATTATTTGCAATCTTACCATGTGTTTTGGAGCATGTTCTAGTTGTTTCTGGAGATAGCTCAGTGATCATGTTTTGTTATTCTTTACCAGTACTTCATGCCCATGCCTTTTGTTCTTGTGTTGGGGTGCTGTAGCTTATTATTTTGATGCTTGTAAGATGCCTAGTTGCTGTTATGGACAGATTGTTGCTATGACTTGTATAGAGTGCATGTGTTAAACCGTTGCTCCGTTTTGAGTGTGCTCTATATGAAACTTGCTTGATCTTGCATGTTGTTTCATATAATCATGTTGCATCCTTGTTTTGAGGTGTTTGCTTGATGTTTGGGTGCATTTTGCATCAATGCCATGCTTAACTTGTTTTGCTCATATCTTCTAGGCCGTAGCTCCGAATCTAATGAACTTTATATGTAACTTGACTAGAATTTCGTGTAGATCATCTTGGTGCATCTTAACTTGCTGTTTAACAACTTGAACATAAGGTTTATTCAGTTCTGGACCAATTTTGAAATATGCATATGAGGACTTATCGGATTTGTTATATGTTGTTTCGGCCTCATTTAAACTTGCCTTGATGTGTTGTTCTTGTTTGCATCATCTCTTGCCATGAGTAGCTTCATGTAGCTTTCTCATGCATCATGCTTGTTGGGCATCATGTCTTGTTCATGTGTGGTGTGTTTACTATGTTGTGTGGTTCTTTTCGATAGTTCCTGTTTCGTTGCGATCGTGAGGATTCGTTCGTCTACGGTTGGTTCGTCTTCGTGGCTTCATCTTCTTCATGGACTCGTTCTTCTTCCTAGCGGGATTTCAGGCAAGATGACCTCTACCCTGGATCTCACTACTATCATTGCTATGCTAGTTGCTTCGTTCTATCGCTATGCTGCGCTACCTATTACCTGTTTATAAAGCCATCCCATATTGCCATGAACCTCTAACCTTTGACACCTTTCCTATGCAAACCGTTGTTTGGCTATGTTACCGCTTTTTCTCAGCCCCTCTTATAGCGTTGCTAGTTGCAGGTGAAGTTGAAGATTGCTCCATGGTGGACAGGGTTTATGTTCGGATATCACAATATGTCTTATTTAATTAATGCATCTATATACTTGGTAAAGGGTGGAAGGCTCGGCCTTATGCCTGGTGTTTTGTTCCACTGTTGCCGCCCTAGTTTCCATCATACCGGTGTTATGTTCCCGGATTTTGCGTTCCTAACGCGGTCGGGTGATTTATGGGACCCCCCTGACAGTTCGCTTTGAATAAAACTTGTCCAGCAAGGCCCAACCTTGGTTTTACCATTTGCCTCACCACCAACTACATTTCCCTTGGGAGTAATTAACCCAAGGGTCATCTTTATTATAGCCCCCCCAGGACAATGCTTGTCTAAGTCTTGGTCCAAACTAGAGCACCGTGCGGGACCATTCCTTGGCAACTTGGATTCGTCGGTACCTGTACGCTTAGCTCATCCGGTCGTGGCCTGAGACGAGATACGCGCGGCTACTATCAGGATGTCGGCACGCCGGGAGGCTTTGCTGGTCTTGTTTTACCATTGTAGAAATGTCTTGTAAACCGGGATTCCGAGACTAATCGGGTCTTCCTGGGAGAAGGTCTATTCCTTCGTTGATCGCGAGAGCTTGTCATGGGCTAAGTTGGGACACCCCTGCAGGGTATAAACTTTCGAGAGCCGTGCCCGCGGTTATGTGGCAGATGGGAATTTGTTAATGTCCGGTTGTAGATAACTTGACACCAGATCCGAATTAAAATGCATCAACTGCGTGTGTAGACGTGATGGTCTATTCTCGGCGGAGTCCGGGAAGTGAACACGGTTTCTGGGTTATGTTTGACGTAAGTAGGTGTTCAGGATCACCTCTTGATCATTGCTAGCTTCACGACCGTTCCGCTTGCTCTCTTCTCGCTCTTATTTGCGTATGTTAGCCACCATACTTGCTTAGTCGCTGCTGCAACCTCACCACTTTATCCATTCCTTACCCATTAAGCTTTGCTAGTCTTGATACCCATGGTAATGGGATTGCTGAGTCCTCTTGGCTCACAGATTACTACAACAACAGTTGCAGGTGCAGGTTATGCGATCATCATGACGCGAGAGCGATTCTTGCTTGCGTTGAGTTCTTCTTCTGCTTCTTCTTCGATCAGGGGAATAGGTTCCAGGTCGGCAGCCTGGGATAGCAGGGTGGTTATTGTTTGAGTTTCTGTTTATGATTCATCCGTAGTCGGATGTTGATCTCTTGTATGATGTTGTTGTATTCATGTGACATTGTATGCCTTTTGTATGTATCCCCATCTATTATGTAATGTTGATGTAATGATATCCACCTTGCAAAAGCGTCCCAATATGCGGGTCTATCCTTGGTGGGACCTTCGAGTTCCTTTTGGATAGGGTCGCATATTGGGCGTGATAAGTTGGTATCAGAGCCTCGACCGACCCTAGGAGCCCCCCTTGATTGATCGTGTAGTTTGGCCGTTGTCGAGTCTAGAAGAAAATTGTTTTCGGAGTCTAGTTATATCGGAGAGTTAGGAATTCTTTTTACTCCTCTGCCTCTTCGTCGCTCTGGTGAGGAACCTTGACGTAGGTGTTTTGAATTACTCCTCTTCCCATTCAAATTTTTCTTTAGGATCACGCGGTTAGTTTCGTTCGTTGTCCATCCTCTTTTGTCCGGTGCATTTCTCGCCAAGTTGACTCGAGCCTCTTCATCTTTGGGCTCAATTCTTAGTTGTTTTGTTTTCCCACCCGCCCTCCCTTTTTCATCTCGAAACCGGAGTCTGTAATCGAGTATCCATCCTACTCGCGCGAAGTCTTTGCTTTCTTTCCTCAATGATTTGAACCTCTGTTTTCTCTTCAAGATATTCGTCGGTTTCCCCTTCCAGTTGCCTGTGTTTTTCCCGCCCTCCCACCCTCTTCTTCCCGGAGCCTGAGTCTCTTTCGAGCATCAATTTCATTCGTGCGGAACCTCTTCAGTCTTCCCTCAATTATTTAAACCGGTGAATTCTCGTCTCGTTTGACATCCTTCATCTCTTCTCCGGTAGATTCAATTCAAGTTTTTTCGGGTTGATCATATTCTTTCTGTCGGCTCAAGTATTTCCCTTTGCTCGTTCGCCTCTCGCCATTTTATCCTTCCGGAGTATGATGCACCAGAACAATTCAAATATTTCAATCATCCGTTGCATCATCTATCTATTCAACAATCCTTTCCAACGGTGTTTTCTTTTAGTGGGCCCTAACCCACAGGTCTTTTCCCAGGATCTTACCTGACTCTTCTAATTCCCCCGGAGCTATTCTCAATACTTTTCAAAGTGTGACGTAAGAATGGATTCCATCAGTCACATGCCTTCTCCAAGATCTCGTTCAAATTCTTCTCGAGTGCTCTTGATTCTTTGCTTCTTCTCTTGAGTTCTTCTTTTGCCTCTTCTTTTTTCCCTTCCGTCTCGGTCCTAAGATCTCGGGACGAGATCTCTTGTTAGTGGAGGAGTGTTGTAACGCCCCGGATTCGATGCGCCAGGTGTCTGCCAGTTATTCGCCGTCATTGCCATGTCATTTGCTTGCGTGTTGCACTTTGCCATGTCATCATCTGCATTTCATATCATGTCATCATGTGCATTTCATTTTGCATACATGTTCTTCTCATGCATCCGAGCATTTTCCCCGTTGTCCGTTTTGCAATCCGGCACTTCTATGTGCCCCGACGTTCCCCTTTTGTCTCATGTTGTGAGTAGGTGTTAAACTTTCTCGGAATGGATCGAGGTTTGCCAAGCGGCCTTGGTATACCACCGGTAGACCGCTTGTCAAGTTTCGTGCCATTTGGAGGTCGTTTGATACTCCAACGGTTAACCGGGTAACCGCAAAGCCTTCTTTGAGTTGCAGCCCAACACCCCTCCCAAAGTGGCCCAAAGCCCAGCAAATTCCCCTCCATGCTCTCAGTCGTTCGATCACGATCGCGTGGCCGAAAACCGCTCCCCATTTGGACTCTCCTAGCTCCCTCTACCTATAAATATGTGCATCTCCCCCGAAATCCCGCGGTCCAACCCTAGCCCCGCTCCTCTCCGCGCCGCCGGACACGTCCGGAAGGAGCCGGACGCGTCCGCCCGCCGCCCCTGGCGAACCAGGAGCTGCCACGTGGCCCCGGTGCCCGCGCCGCTGCCCCCGGCCCGCCGAGCCCGCTCCCGGCCCCCGCGGCCCGCGCCTCCGCCCGCCTCGCCCGCTCGCCCCGCCGTCGGATCCCGCCGCCGCCGTCGGCCGCGCCCGCCTCCGCCGCCGCCCGGGCCGAAGGCCACCGCCGGCCGCCGGCCGCCTCGCCGCCGCGGACCCCGCCACCGTGCGCCTCTCCGCCGCCGGCCTCGTCCTCGCTCCGCCGCCCGACGCCGACGCCCTCCGCCCGCGTCTCCCCGGCCCAGCGCCGCCGGTGCTCGCCGGAGCGCACCGCCGCCGCGCCCCTCTGCCGCGCCGCGTCGCCCCGGTCTGCCCCTCCAGCCCCGCCGCCCTTCGCCTCGCTCGCCGCCGGCGAGATCCCGACCGGGGAAGGACCCCGCCGGCCGGATCCGCCACCCGTGCCGCCGGATCTGGCCTCCGCCGCCCCGGAGCTCGCCGGATTCCGCCAACCTCGCCGGAGCTCTCCGCTGCCGGGTCACGGATCCGCGACCCACATCGTCCCCGACCCGATCCACGTCTCCGACCCGATCCGCGTCGTTTTTTTTCGCGAGGTGAGGATTCCACAAAGTCCCCAGTTTTTCATATAATCATGCCATGTTCATCGCATTGTATCTCTGCACCCGTAGCTCCGTTTCATGCATGTAATATGTCAAATTGTTCGTCTCGACGAGTACTTCATTTCATCCCATTGCATCATTTTCATTTGAGCTCATCTTGATGCCCGAAATGCTGTTGGAAGAGTGCATGTTGCTGTTAATCTGCTGAAACTATTATAACTTGCTCATTTATCATTTTTGCCATGATTGATGTGTGCATCCTATGAGGTTGATGTCTACATGTATGTTGATCTATGCTATGCCATCTTTCTAGGGGTGTATGCCATGTATTTTTGTGACTTGTGTACTGAGTGCATCAAGCTTGTTAAGGAGGGTACTTGCTGTTGCTGTTTTGCTAGGCAGATTCTGTTATATTTTGTTGCTGTGTTAACATGCTTCTACAAGCCATTGTGTGCATAATCTGGAGATGCTCTATAAACATGTTTTGATATACATGTCATGCTCTATCCATTCATACCCTTGGTTGCAATTATAGCCTGCTAGAACATGTTGTTATCTTGCTCTAAAGTTGCTTCATAATGTTGCTATCAGCCTGTTAACATTAAGTTCACTAGTTCCCATGTGTTTTGCTAGTGTTCCATGCATTCTATGAACTTGCTCTTGCCATGTTTAGCTTCACAAACATGCCTTCTTACTGTTGGTTGCCTTGCCATGCCATGTATTGCTCTGTAGTGAGTGGTTCAAGCTCACCAACATGCCTACTTATTGTTGTTCCTGCCATGTATGAATCTGTAATATAACTTGCCATGTTTACATGGGTGCCATCTTATCTTCTGATCCTTTTTGGCTCATGGTCAGTAAGGGACTTTTGATCTATGCTATTAGTAGATTCATGCCATGCCTTTGTTTGCCATGATAAGTTCCTGTAACATGTTGTTTGATAGCTCTAAACATGGCAACCTGATGTTATTTCTGCTAAAGTCTGAAACTGTTATTATTTGCAATCTTACCATGTGTTTTGGAGCATGTTCTAGTTGTTTCTGGAGATAGCTCAGTGATCATGTTTTGTTATGCTTTACCAGTACTTCATGCCCATGCCTTTTGTTCTTGTGTTGGGGTGCTGTAGCTTATTGTTTTGATGCTTGTAAGATGCCTAGTTGCTGTTATGGACAGATTGTTGCTATGACTTGTATAGAGTGCATGTGTTGAACCGTTGCTCCGTTTTGAGTGTGCTCTATATGAAACTTGCTTGATCTTGCATGTTGTTTCATATTATCATGTTGCATCCTTGTTTTGAGGTGTTTGCTTGATGTTTGGGTGCATTTTGCATCAATGCCATGCTTAACTTGTTTTGCTCATATCTTCTAGGCCGTAGCTCCAAATATAATGAACTTTATATGTAACTTGACTAGAATTTTGTGTAGATCATCTTGGTGCATCTTAACTTGCTGTTTAACAACTTGAACATAAGGTTTATTCAGTTCTGTACCAATTTCGAAATATGCATATGAGGACTTACCGGATTTGTTATATGTTGTTTCGGCCTCATTTAAACTTGTCTTGATGTGTTGTTCTTGTTTATCTCTTGCCATGAGTAGCTTCATGTAGCTTTGTCATGCATCATGCTTGTTGTGCATCATGTCTTTTTCATGTGTGGTGTGTTTACTATGTTGTGTGCTTCTTTTCGATAGTTCCTGTTTCGTTGCGATCGTGAGGATTCGTTCATCTATGGTTGGTTCGTCTTCGTGGTTTCATCTTCTTCATGGACTCGTTCTTCTTCCTAGCGGGATTTCAGGCAAGATGACCGCTACCCTGGATCTCACTACTATCATTGCTATGCTAGTTGCTTCATTCTATCGCTATGCTGCGTTACCTATTACCTGTTTATCAAGCCATCCCATATTGCCATGAACCTCTAACCTTTGACACCTTTCCTATGCAAACCGTTGTTTGGCTATGTTACCGCTTTTGCTCAGCCCCTCTTATAGCGTTGCTAGTTGCAGGTGAAGTTGAAGATTGCTCCATGGTGGACAGGGTTTATGTTGGGATATCACAATATCTCTTATTTAATTAATGCATCTATATACTTGGTAAAGGGTGGAAGGCTCGGCCTTATGCCTGGTGTTTTGTTCCACTCTTGCCGCCCTAGTTTCCGTCATACCGGTGTTATGTTCCCGGATTTTGCGTTCCTAACGCGGTCGGGTGATTTATGGGACCCCCCTGACAGTTCGCTTTGAATAAAACTTGTCCTGCAAGGCCCAACCTTGGTTTTACCATTTGCCTCACCACCACCTACATTTCCCTTGGGAGTAATTAACCCAAGGGTCATCTTTATTATATCCCCCCCGGGGCCAATGCTTGTATAAGTGTTGGTCGAAACTAGAGCACCGTGCGGGACCATTCCTTGGCAACTTGGATTCGTTGGTACCTGTACGCTTAGCTCATCCGGTCGTGGCCTGAGACGAGATATGCGCGGCTACTATCAGGATGTCGGCACGCCGGGAGGCTTTGCTGGTATTGTTTTACCATTGTCGAAATGTCTTGTAAACCGGGATTCCGAGACTGATCGGGTCTTCCTGGGAGAAGGTCTATTCGTTCATTGATTGCGAGAGCTTGTCATGGGCTAAGTTGGGACACCCCTGCAGGGTATAAACTTTCGAGAGCCGTGCCCGCGGTTATGTGGCAGATGGGAATTTGTTAATGTCCGGTTGTAGATAACTTGACACCAGATCCGAATTAAAATGCATCAACCGTGTGTGTAGCCGTGATGGTCTCTTCTCGGCGGAGTCTGGGAAGTGAACACGGTTTCTGGGTTATGTTTGACGTAAGTAGGTGTTCAGGATCACCTCTTGATCATTGCTAGCTTCACGACCGTTCCACTTGCTCTCTTCTCGCTATTATTTTGCGTATGTTAGCCACCATACTTGCTTAGTCGCTGCTGCAACCTCACCACTTTATCCATTCCTTACCCATTAAGCTTTGCTAGTCTTGATACCCATGGTAATGGGATTGCTGAGTCCTCGTGGCTCACAGGTTACTACAACAACAGTTGCAGGTGCAGGTTATGCGATGATCATGACGCGAGAGCGATGCTTGCTTGCGTTGAGTTCTTCTTCTGCTTCTTCTTCGATCAGGGGAATAGGTTCCAGGTCGGCAGCCTGGGCTAGCCGGGTGGTTATTGTTTGAGTTTCTGTTTATGATTCATCCGTAGTCGGATGTTGATCTCTTGTATGATGTTGTTGTATTCATGTGACATTGTATGCCTTTTGTATGTATCCCCATTTATTATGTAATGTTGATGTAATGATATCCACCTTGGAAAAGCGTCGCAATATGCGGGTCTGTCCTTGGTGGGACCTTCGAGTTCCTTTTGGATAGGGTCGCATATTGGGCGTGACAGCAAGCAGCCTCAGGAAAAAGCAGCAACAACTTAGAGCTGACCAAGACTTGCTAGCCGATAGATGGACTGAAGTCCTTGCGGCTGAAGAGTATGAACTCGAACGCCCCACCAAGAACTACCCAAAACGCATGCTGCTACCCCGATTAGAGGAGGAAGCACCTAAACCTACATCACCAGCGCATGATACGGCCGACCGGCCACCTCGTGGCCGCGATAGAGAGGCCTCTCAGCCCTCCACTCAAGCTGCACCCCGGCGCCGCTCAAAAAATACCAAGGCACGGGGAAATGCGCCAGACCTACGGGATATATTGGAGGACAAGGAAAGGCAAACAAGGTCGATCTAAGGATCGCGTGGGCGCCCCACGATACGTGATGGTAACCATCACGCCGGACATGGCAATTCTGGCCGGCCGAACACAGTAGACAAGGCTCATTTGAGCTGCGTCATGATATAGCTCAATATAGAGGCGTCGCACACCCACTATGTTTCACAGACGAAGTGATGGATCATCAAATCCCTGAGGGTTTCAAACCCGTAAACATTGAATCATACGATGGCACAACAGATCCTGCGGTCTGGATCGAGGACTACTCCTTCATATCCACATGGCCCGCGGTGATGATCTACACGCCATCAAATACCTCCCACTCAAGCTTAATGGGCCAGCTCGGCATTGGCTTAACAGCTTGCCAGCAGAGTCAATTGGTTGTTGGGAAGACCTGGAAGCCGCATTCCTCGACAATTTCCAGGGCACTTATGTACGACCACCAGACGCCGATGACCTAAGCCACATAATTCAGCAGCCAGAAGAATCGGCCAAACAATTCTGGACACGGTTCCTAACCAAGAAAAATCAAATCGTCGACTGTCCGGATGCAGAGGCCCTTGCGGCCTTCAAACATAACATCCGCGACGAGTGGCTTGCCCGTCACGTAGGACAGGAAAAGCCGAAATCCATGGCAGCCCTCACAACACTCATGACCCGCTTTTGCGTGGGAGAGGACAACTGGCTAGCTCGTAGTAACAACATGACCAAGAGCCCTGGTAGTTCGGATACCAAGGACAACAACGGCAGGTCGCATCGCAACAAGCACAAGCGCCGCATTAATGGCGATAATGCCGAAGATATGGCAGTCAATGCCGGATTCAGAGGCTCTAAACCCGGTCAGCGGAAAAAGCCATTCAAAAGAAATACTCCTGGCCCGTCCAATTTGGACCGAATACTCGATCGCTTGTGCCAGATACACATCACCCCCGAAAAGCCAGCCAATCACACCAACAGGGATTGTTGGGTGTTCAAGCAGGCAGGCAAGTTAAATGCCAAAAACAATGACAAGGGGCTCCATAGCGACGACGAGGAGGAGCCCCGGCCGCCAAACAATAGAGGACAGAAGGGCTTCCCCCCACAAGTGCGGACGGTGAACATGATATACGCAACCCACATACCCAAAAGGGAGCGGAAGCATGCACTAAGGGACGTATATGCGATGGAGCCAGTCGCCCCAAAGTTCAACCCGTGGTCCTCTTGCCCGATCACTTTTGATCGAAGGGACTACCCCACTAGTATCCGCCATGGCAGACTCGCCGCATTGGTTCTAGACCCAATCGTTGACGGATTTCACCTCACTAGAGTCCTGATGGATGGCGGCAGCAGCCTGAACCTGCTTTATCAGGATACAATGCGCAAAATGGGCATAGACCTTTCAAGGATTAAACCCAAAAAGACTTCAAAGGCGTCATACCAGGTGTAGAGGCCAACTGTACAGGCTCAGTTACACTCAAAATGGTCTTCGGATCACCGGATAACTTCCGAAGCGAGGAATTAATCTTCGACATAGTCCCGTTCCGCAGCGGCTATCACACACTGCTCGGACGAACCGCATTCGCAAAGTTCAATGCGGTGCCGCACTATGCATACCTCAAGCTGAAGATGCCAGGCCCTCGAGGAGTCATTACGGTCAACGTAAACACCGAACGCTCCCTCCGAACAGAGGAGCATACGGCGGCTCTCACGACAGAAGTGCAAAGCAGCCTCTTAAGGCAATTCGCGAGTCCGGCTACTAAACTCCCGGACACCGTCAAGCGCGCACAGAGTAACCTAAAACAAGACCGCCTGGCACGTTCAGAGCATGCGTAGCAATGCGGCCCCAACCCCAGCCCTCGCAAAACTATCAAACCAGTACTACGCGTACATAACTACGCTCTGGAAATACCATGGGCATTGGGGGAGGGGCACGACCACGGCAGGCCCAGAATGCGGCTCAACTGCACCAGGGGCTCCCAATTGTGTCATTCTTCTTTTTTCTCTTACTTTCAGCACTCCCTATCAAGAAGCCCTATCCGGTAGTAGAATCGCCGAACACATGATGCAACAGCCAGGGAAGCAGAAAGCTACGTCGAGTGTACAGGTGGTCTCTATAACGAGTAGTATACTTGTTTTACATATAATCCTGCAGCTCGCTCCTGGAGGGAGACATGTCAAATAGTCCCGTCCCTTGCTTATCGCACTATTTGTATCGTTCTGCTTTCATCGCAACTTTTTTGAATAAACAATGCATAGCTTCTGCCTATTATTGCATTCCTTTTTCTATTTATATATGTTCACTTATGACATGTTGCATCCATACGCTTTGGTACGGCCAAATACACCAGGGGCATAAGTACCCAAAACTATGGTGTGATAAGTCCGAACACTTTCACAAGTGCGGCACCCCGAACTTATAGCATTATATGCATCGGCTCCGAATAATGTCTTGGGTCAATAGTTGGGTTTGCCTGGCTCCCATGTTTTGGTACCTTACGTTCCGTTATATCGGCTAAGGTAGCGCTGGGAGAACCACTGCGATTGTGCCCCGATTGAGCTGGGTTGAGCACCTCAGTGGAGAAAGCTAAAACTGACCGCCATGATAGGGTGCGAGCCGGTCGCTGTTCGAGAGGTTTTTCGAGTCCCTAAAGACTTATGCCGCTTAGAGCGAGGAGTCGGCTTTTGT
The DNA here is from genome assembly GCA_963921465.1 of Triticum timopheevii. Lineage (NCBI taxonomy): Eukaryota > Viridiplantae > Streptophyta > Magnoliopsida > Poales > Poaceae > Triticum > Triticum timopheevii. Next base: position 376,231,443 of record OY997268.1, on the reverse strand, counting down.
CCGACCCAGGCATGGATAGCGCCCTGAATTCGGTCTTCCGAATACTAGGGGCTTCGCCGAAATTTAAAATTATAGAATTCTATGGCTAAGTGAGAGTGTTCAAGCATTATAGTCCGGTTGCCTTGTTCGTTGTGTTGAGCGCCTCCCTCGAAGGACCCAAGAATGGGAAAAGAGCGCTCAAGTTTATCCCGAACACCCCAGCACTCGTGGCATGGGGGCAGAAGCCGACGACTCGCCATCTCTCAAATTTAATAAATGGCTGCATAGAAGGTAATATTTTAAATTCACAAGCGTTGCTTAGCGCATACGATCAAGTTTTCAAGCGTACAGGATAACAAATGCGAGTTTACTCAAAAATTACATCTTTGGAGCATTCGCCCGCTATAAGGCGGGCACCCTTCAGGACGCCCGCATAATACATCTCAGGCGTGCGATACTCCCTGCCCGGCGGTGGAGTGTCCGTCACAAGCTTCTCAGCGTCCATCTTGCCCCAGTGCACTTTAGCACGGGCAAGGGCCCTACGGGCACCTTCGATGCAGACGGAGAGCTTGACGACTTCAATCCATGGACAGGCGTCCACCAGCCGCCTTACCAGCCTGAAGTAGCTCCCAGGCATGGCTTCTTTAGGCCACAGCCGAACTATGAGGCCCTTCATGGCCTGTTCGGCCACCTTATGGAGTTCGACCAGCTGCTTCAGCTGGTCACTCAAGGGCACCGGGTGTCCGGCCTCAGCATACTGAGACCAGAACACCTTCTCCGTCGAGCTCCCCTCCACGGCCCGGTAGAACGCGGCAGCGTCGGATACACTACGGGGCAAATCTGCGAATGCTCCTAGAGAGCTCCGGATTCGGGTAAGTAACAAGTAATTCACTTTCACGTGCTTACTTTGCATGAAGAATGCCTTACCCGCCGCTATCTTCTTTATTGCCTCAATTTCCTAGAGGGCTTTTTGGGCTTCGGCCTTAGCGGCTTTGGCGCTCTCAAGAGCCGAGGCGAGTTCGGACTCTCGAGTCATTGAGTCGCGCTCCAAACTCTCGTGTTTTTCCACGAGAGCCTGGAGCTCTTGCCGCACCTCCGCCACCCGCGCCTCCTGCTTCTCTCGCTCGGTGCGTTCCGCGGCCGCATTGCTTTCGGCCTTGGACACCGCTTCCTTCAGGGTCGCCACCTCGTTCGTGGCCCCTGCAATTCTCACGTTATTCCTGTTATTTTTTGCAACCACATCTTTTATATACTTCCATAAGGTATTACTTACCTTCCTTGTCCTCGAGCTGCTTCTTGGCAAGGCCGATCTCGTTCTCGGACCACTCGAGGCTCTGCTTCAATGCATTGACCTCCGCAGTCAGTGCGACAGCGGTAAGCAGCGCAGCGTGCATTCCCATATTGACATGCTTATGTTAGACTCCTGCGTATATCCTTTTAGATCCTCAGTTCGGCTTTTCTTTCCGAACACCAAACTGAGCATCAGGGGCTACTGTCTATGCGGTAATATTTCTACATATCTTAACTACATACCTCAAAGCCTGTTAGAAGGCTGGCACAGGCTCCAGTCAGCCTGCTCTTGGCGGACTGAACTTTCTGGATCACCACACTCATAACAGTGCGGTGCTCCTCGTCGATGGAGGCGCCGTTAAGCGCCTTAGGCAAATTATCCGGTGCCTCCGGTTGGACGAAGGTCACCGGTGTCGCAGTCTCGCCCTTCTTACGAAGGGGCCGCCTGCCGGACTCCGGAGCCACTAAAGGTTCCGGTGCGGTGTCCGTCCCAGGGCCGGACTTAGAGCCCTTTGGGGTTTGATCCCCCTTATGCCCGAGTCTGGGTGGTTACCTTGCGGCGCCTCCAGGATCTCCTCCTCCTGGCTGGGCCCCTTATGGGACCCCACCTCGGCGTCATCAGTAGCGCAAGGATAGGAGGCGGCCGGAAGTGAAGTGCTATTCACATCTGACGGAGCCAGGGAGCCGCTCGTTGAAATGTCGAGCCGGTCCTTGGGCGGGCTGCAGGGTTGTATGCGGCATTAGGAGATTCTATGCGACAAATGAAACGCCATGCATTATTCTGGTATCTGGATACTTATGATGTCGCCAGGGGCTTAGCCCTTGGTGGCCACTCCTCTTCGCCATCGTCGGCGTTGGTGGAATAGTCCGGCGGAAGGGTCCTTCCCTTCTTGGACCCTCCGACCTCCCCAGTTGGGGAGGCCTTCCTTTTCTTCTCTCCCCCCGCTGGGGGAGAAGCCTCTTTTTTCTCCTCCTCATCTTCGCGGGAGGAGTCCGCCTCGGAGTCATTGGACAATGAGTCCGATAACACCTTACGCCGGGAACTCTTTTGGGTTCCCATGGCCTTCTTCTTGGCCTTCTTCTCCGGCACCACGTGAGGTGCTGGAACCAGCAGCTCCGTCAATCGGGCGTCCGCTGGGTCTTCTGGCAAGGGAGCCAGACAATTAACCTGCCCAGACTTCTTCAGCCAGGCCTGTCAAAGGCGAGGGAGTTTAGATCCCGCATAGATTCAAACTATGAAAAACAAGTGTCCTATAAAGGGTAAAGTAGCTTACCTCGCTGGCTTGACGCTGCGAGCTGAATCCGCGATCTTCGGTAGCGGATGCGGGTGCTTCGGCGCCCTTGAACAGCACCTTCCAGGCATCTTCGTACGTAGTGTCGAAGAGCCTGCTCAAGGTTTGGTGCTGCGCTGCATCAAACTCCCACAAGTTGAAGGCCCGTTGTTGGCACGGGAGGATCCGGCGGATGAGCATGACCTGGACTATGTTGACGAGCTTGATCTTCTTGTTCACAAGGTTTTGGACGCAGGTTTGGAGTCTGGTCAGCTCTTGCAAGTCACCCCATGTCAGGCCCTTCTCTTTCCAGGAGGTGAGCCATGTGGGGATGCCAAATCAGAATTCGGGGGCCTCTACCCATTCAGGGTCCCGCGGATCGGTGATGTAGAACTACCCCGATTGCCACCCTTTGATGGTTTCCACATAGGAGCCCTGGAGCCATATGACGTTGGGCATCTTGCTCACCATGGCGCCTCCGCACTCTGCCTGCTGGACGCCCACTACCTTCGGCTTGACATTGAAGGTCTTCAGCCATAAGCCGAAGTGGGGCTTGATGCGGAGGAAGGCCTCGCACACAACGATAAACGCTGAGATGTTGAGGATGAAATTCGGGGCCAAATCGTGGAAATCCAGGCCGTAGTAGAATATGAGCCCCCGGACAAATGGGTGGAGTCGGAAGCCCAGTCCATGGAGTAAATGGGGGAGGAACACCACTGTCGGTGTTCTGGGAACAGGGGTCCCCAGACTTGCCTGCCTGCGGCCTACGTCGTGGCTCAAAGGGGGGCCCAGCACGGCCCATCTTCATCAACACAAGCTCAAGACCCTCGCGAGGGGCCAAGCCTCGCGGGGCGGACGACAAGGAGCTTCCTCAGGCACGGCCTCATCAGGCTGGCTCATGAGGAGGCAGAGAGTTCAAGGCGGGGTACCTCACGAGGTGCCCATGACGCAAGCCATGACGACCAAGGGCGCCAGTCGGGCGCCAGCCCGCACAGTGTCCTCATTTCCTCTTTGGTGCAAAGGGAGAAAGCGCAGGCAAGAGCATCAAGCAAAGGCATCCATTTCGGTGCAACAAGACCAAGACCAGTCGAACGGCAGGAAGGAAGTCATTGTGGAGCCCAAGCAGGCGTCACCACCAGAGCCTTTGACAGGCGAGGACCAACTTTAGTCAGGATAAGTGTACTAGATGTTCCCCTTCAAAATGGCCAATTGTTGGCGCCCTTCCCGCTCAATATTTGGGAAGAGGCCCAGGGCCTTTGCCTATAAATAGGACTAGCCACCCCCAGGGTAGAGGCATCTGGCATTTATCGGAATCCAGCATCGAGAATCCTCACCAGAAAATCAGTAGAGAGAGCGACTGAACTCCTCCTAGCAGTTCATCGCACCAGCCAAGAACAGACCCTCGCGAGGCTGTTCTTCCTTGTATTGTTCATCATCAACCCAAGAGGCAATCCACCATACCACACACTGGAGTAGGGTATTACACCACAATGGTGGCCTGAACCAGTATAAACTCTGTGTCTCTTGTGTTGTTCCTTCCGTAGTTTAGATCTTAGCGAGTCGGCGAGGAACAGGTAGGTAGAGGGCGAAATATCCGCGCGCACCCCAGTGTTCGAACCTCAAGGGTCTGCCGAAACCTAAAATCCGACATTTGGCGCGCCAGGTAGGGGTGCGCCGGGATCCACCTTCTGCCACTTCGCGTCCCGTCGCATCGTCATCACCATGTCCGGCGACCAGGCGGGCAACCCTGATCCCTGGGCGGCTTGGCCCACCCGCGCAGAGCCGCTTGCCCCTGGCGACCCCATGCCCCAGGCAGCTCGCGGTCCACAGGGCGCTGTGGGCCGCGGGCGACGCGGACTGGCTCCGACAGCTCTGACACCGCGGCAGGCACGGTTGACAGCAAGGGCCTCCAACCACGCCGTGGCCACGACACCGTACACCCGCCGGTAGCAGGCGAACTCAAGGGCCGCGCTCATAGTGGCCCGAGAGCTGCTGAAGTGCAGGCTGATGGCGGCCGCGACGTGTTGCTAGAGCGGGTGGCAGAGCTCCTGGGCTTTGCCGCCTCGGGGGCTCACCCCTTCTGCACCCAGCTCCCATCTCAGGTCCAGGGCGGCCTGCGCGGGGGCTCCACGCGCGCCCGCGGGCTCCAAGGCTACTCCAACACCAGCAAAGCTGTCAGCACCGGGCCAGCGGCAGCGCTGACTTCGCCTCCGGCCAGCGAAGAAGGACTCGTCGCGACCCACGGCCCCAGTGGGCCGCCGCGCTACCACCCCCAGGTGGGCTCATCAAGCAGAGCTGCATGGCACGCGGAGCGCTATGGCGCGACCTTCAGAATGACGGCCCCAGAAGAATACGTGCCCCACATGATGGACCAAGGGCACCCGCATGAGGGCGAACAAGGCTCGCTCCTCAGCCCAAGCTGGGGGGACGAGGCGCCAGAAGCTGAGCTCTTCCAGGAGCCCCGGGACGGCCCCACCGGCCACGCAGGAAGCGACGATTATTGAGTACCACTAATTCCTCAGGAGCAGGCATACACTAATCATGGATCGCAGGAGGTGCAGGTCGCCACAACGAGCAACTGCCCCACTCCCGCTGTCTCCTACCCCTCAGGAGGAGGGCGTCGGGGCTGCAGGAGAGGGGCCGAGATCCGGCATCACCACCGCGGCATTCGGAGCAAGGCGTTCTCAGGAGGTAGGCCCTCCGCTGGGGAGGTGCCTCAGGGCCTGCCCCTGGTGGAGGACCCGTGGTCGTCGGGGGAACCGCTGGCGACCGCTCTACCCCATCGGCGGCGTCCTGGTTTCCGGTCGTCGTTGATGGCACTATAGTATGGTGCAAGGCGGGGCCCTCATCTGGCGATATGAAGCAAGGCCGGTACCTGTGAAGAAGGCCTAGTGCCTGTGAAGCTCGCCGCCCCGTGACACTCTCACGTAATAATGAGTGGGGCTGTACATGCCCCGGAGTCTCAGGGGTGCCAGCCTCAGGCCCTGGGGCTCCCTCTCACGCCCAGTGGCAGCACTTAGCTCCGCGCTGGTGAGAAGACGTCCAAGACTAGACTAGGTGCCGGACGCGGCCTTTTTCTGCTTTCATTGCTTTTCCCTTGGTTGTCGCTTTCCCCCGCTGGATTTAAGTTGGATTTGAATTTGAGATTTGCGTGTGTTTGGGGAAGGGGTGCTTAGTCTTGTTCGAGCAATCTCTCGTGTTTCGGTTACAACTTTGCCTCAGCTGCCTCCCCTTGTGAGCCCCTCGTGAGCGAGGACTGGCCTAGCTTGCGTGCAGCCCAGACTGCCGCCGTCGTATCCTCTCAGGAGGTTTTTCACTGCAGATCCTATGGATTCGATCAGGAGACACTCGAGACACCACAGCCTCCCACAATGTATCTCAGGGCCCGCACGGGACAAAGGTAAACTAGGCAGCCGGCTCGTCACCTAGCCAACCACTTGGCGCGGGCGTACGGGTGATGTAGCATCCACTAGTACGCTGAACATGAGTTTTACATGAGGGGCACCCCCTCCCAAAATGCTATTACAACCATCAGGTCAAAACCTGAGTTCTATTCATGCATGGTAAGGAGATAGGAACAATACGCGGTTAGTCGGATAAATCCCCCAATGCATCCTGAGGAGCACCGCCCGAACTGTCGCTGGCGTTGCTGGCCTCGCCATCACCCTCTGCGTTGTCATCAGCGGCGTCAGGACCGTTCACCACGCCGCCCTCATCAGCGGCCACGATCACGTCGTCGTTATCTGAAGCAAAGGCCCTGACGAGAGCGTCCATGTTGTCTTCCACCCAGTGCACCAGGTCGTCCCGGACGGCCTGGGGGACTGGGGCGATGGCGGCGTCGAAGTCGAAGTGGGGATCCATGTTCCGGAGATGGCTGAAGACGCGGGAAAAGGCGCGCCTGAGCAGGGCGCGGCTCCTCTCCTCCACCAACCTGTCGGCTCTGACCGACCATGCCTCCAGCTGCGTCACCACGTCGGTGAAAAACTGAAGGTTGCCGGCGTAGTTAACTGCGTGCGGCTCGCCAACAGCCGCCTCGCAGATGTTACCCAAGGCTGTGTTGGCTCTCTCCCGAAGCATAGTGAGCATGGGGCCATGCTCATGCTCCAGGAGCCGCCGCTGGTGTATCTCGTCCGCGTTTTGGCGCGCGATGGCCTCAGCTTCGTCCACCCGTTGGCGAAGGAGAAGCACCTCGGCATGGGAGGTAGTTGACTCCCCTTGCGCCACCTCAAGTGCGGCCCGCATGGCATCGACCCGCCGCGTCGCTTCCTCCAGCTTGATCCTGAAGACAGTGGTCCTACCTTTGGCCTCGGTCCGGATCAACCCCAACCTCTCCTCGAACTCGCGCTCAAGGTTCAAGCACGCCGTCACCACCCGACGTCCGACCTCCTCCAGGACATGGGCTTCCCGCGCAGCGACATCATCCTCAGCCTGCGTCACCAAGCGCTCCCTTGTCTCCAGGCATTCATATTCGTGTGCGCGTTCAGCGGCTTCCAGCGTCAGCGCCTCCTCACGCTTCTGGAGCTCCGCTGGGTCGCCTGAAGCCACCTTCATCGATGCGAGGGCCGCCTCGCGCAGCTCCACTTGCTCCTCCAGTGAGTGGCACCAGGCCAGGAGTTCCCGTGCCCGCTCCTCCATCGCCTCTTGCCGCCGGTCAGCTTCCCGGGCCTCCTCGACGGCCCGGGAACGGACCTCCCGGGAGGCCGCCAGTGACGCCTTGGCCACCTCATCGCCAAGATCGCGCTGATAGCGCGCGAGGGCGATAGCCGCCCCCTGCTCGGGCCTCTCTGCAACCAGGCGCAGGCCCTCGGCCTCAAGGCGCGCATCCTCATCAGCGAGCTCTTCACCAAGCAGGCTGGCTATGCCTCGAGAGGGCTCGCGAAAGAAGGTCGTGAGGCGCGCGGGGTTGCGATGCGCCTCAGGATGGTTCGTCTCTCCAACTGGCCTCACCACAAGGGCTCTGCTGCTCGAAGTGCTCGAAGATGGTGGAGAGGGCGGAGATAAGGGGGATGGCTCCTCAGTCATCTCCGTGAACTCGGCGGGAAGGACCCTGCGGAGCAAGGGTCAGGAAAAGCAACGGAAGGATCAGGAGCTGGGAAGGGAGAAGGCTTACTCATCGGTGGCGAAGTACTTCCTATGCTTCAGCAGGCGACAAGGGTAATCGTCACCCAGGGCCTCCCTTCTCTTCCGGAGGGCCTCGAAATCCACGCAGAAGCAACCCAGGGGTCGAGCGCAGGAGTCAGCCTGCGACGAGGAAGAAGCGTCAAGGCGACCCACGTCAGGGGTGTCTGCCTGATGCGCGCTGCCGGCCGCCTCGCCAATAAGAGTAGCTAGGGCCTCAGGGGCCTCAGCCGCAAGAACTGCGGGCAGCTGCTCGCCGCCCTCAGCCACAGCAGCACGGGCCTCAGGGGCTGCTCCCTCGTGAGCGCCGCCCAGCGCTGTCACCTCAGAGGGGGCCGCCTCGGCCTCCCGAGGCTCATGCCTCACTGCTCCGCCACTTGAGGAAGAGTCACCTTGGCTGACCGCAAGGGCGGCCACCACCACTGGGTTCTCGCGAGGCCCCTGGAGGCCAGCGGGGCGCAGCCCCCACTCGTCGAAGATGGGCATCTGATTCACAAAGTCACTTCTGTTCGGGCAGAGGTACAACAAGGCCCCCCATGCCGGATGCTGCCGGGGGTGGGTTCCCCAGTCAAGACCAAGAGCACCTTCCTCAGCGCTTCAGGCGTCAGGTCCTCTTCCTGGAGCCTCATATGATCCTCACGCCCGCTGAATGCCCACATCCGGTGAGAATGGCATTGGAGAGGGGTAACACGGCGTAGCAGGAACTCCTTCACCACCTTGGGTGCCATCATGCCAAGCGTCCTCAAGAACACGAAGCGACGCCAAACGAAGATGAGCCGGGAACTCGTGAGTGTCTCCTAGCCGCAGCCTGAGTTGGGGACAGCAAGCGAAGATGGCTCCAACAGCAGGGGGCTGGGCACCCCTACGTCCACATACAGCCACCGCTCGCGAAACCCAGGTGCGGGCGGAGGAAGGCTGAAGTCGATCCCTGAGGCCGCTATCTCAGGTGCAGCAATGAAGCTCACGCACCCCAAGCATTGAGTGGGGTCGACAAGGCACAGAGAGAAGAAGTGGCGCAGCAAGGCAACCGAAGGAAGGATGCCCATCATTGCTTCGCAAACGAAGGAGAAGACCGCAAGAAGGGTGATGGATTCAGGACCCAGATGCATCATATGGATCTGATAGTGGGAGAGCACAGCGTTGAAGAAATCGGAAAAGGGGGGAACCAGTCCCGCCCACAGGGCGTCGGCGAAATAGCGGACCTCAGTGACTATCCTATCGATGGAGAAGCGAGACGTGGGCCAGGCTGTCGTCCTCCCGCATTCATTGAAGATGGTGGCCAGAGCCGAGCTGATCTTGCCCAAGCCCTCTCGATTGGTTATGATCGACCGGTCGACGGCGGGGGCCGCCAGCGACCGCGAGCGAGGCGGAGGCATGGGTTTCTTCCCTCTTCCCTTCTTCGTCGGAGCCATGGAGACGGAAGGGGGGGAAGGTTCGAGTTTGGATTGGGAGCGGAAACTGGAGTTCGAGAGGAGGAAGGGCGGAGGACGCTCGGGCAACAAAAAGGGGCGCGGCTGTGTATGACTACGAGTCCGCCTAGCATGGCACAAAATAAGGAGGCGTGGGGGAACAGTGCCGCCCACGTGAAATCAACCGCTACGCGGCGCCCAAGGCCGCAGGCTATTAGGGCCCGTGGCGCTTCGCCCTTGCCCTTTCGCCTCTCTGCTCGGCCAAGTCCGGGCGCGCCTTGGGCCCGGGGGCTACTGTCGGCGTTCTGGGAATGGGGGTCCCCAGACTTGCCTGCCTGCGGCCTGCGGCATGGCTCAAAGGGGGGCCCAGCACGGCCCATCTTCATCAACACAAGCTCAAGACCCTCGCGAGGGGCCAAGCCTCGCTGGGTGGACGACAAGGAGCTTCCTCAGGCACGGCCTCATCAGGCTGGCTCACGAGGGGGCGGAGAGTTCAAGGCGGGGTACCTCACGAGGTGCCCATGACGTAAGCCATGAAGACCAAGGGCGCCAGTCGGGCGCCAGCCCGCGTAGTGTCCTCCTTTCCTCTTTGGTGCAAAGGGAGCAAGCGCAGGCGAGAGCATCAAGCAAAGGCATCCATTTCGGTGCAACGAGACCAAGACCAGCCCAACGGTAGGAAGGAAGTCATTGTGGAGCCCAAGCAGGCGTCACCACCAGAGCCTTTGACAGGCGAGGACCAACTTTAGTCAGGATAAGTGTACTAGATGTTCCCCTTCAAAATGGCCAATTGTTGGCGCCGTTCCCGCTCAATATTTGGGAAGAGGCCAAGGGCCTTGGCCTATAAATAGGACTAGCCACCCCCAGGGTAGAGGCATCTGGCATCTATCGGAATCCAGCATCGAGAATCCTCACCAAAAAACCAGTAGAGAGAGCGACTGAACTCCTCCTAGCAGTTCATCGCACCAGCCAAGAAGAGACCCTCGCGAGGCTGTTCTTCCTTGTATTGTTCATCATTAGCCCAAGAGGCAATCCACCATACCACACACTAGAGTAGGGGATTACACCACAATGGTGGCCTGAACCAGTATAAACTCTGTGTCTCTTGTGTTGTTCCTTCCGTAGTTTAGATCTTAGCGAGTCGGTGAGGAACAGGTAGGTAGAGGGCGAAATCTCCGCGTGCACCCTAGTGTTCGAACCTCAAGGGTCTGCCGGAACCCGAAATCCGACAACCACCCACTCATGGGGCCTGGGGGTGGGGACGAGCTGCCCCTCGTCTAGAAGCCGGTGCGCAATGTCGTTTTGCAGGTATCCGGTTTTCCTCAACTTTTTGATGTGCCCCTCCGTGATGGAGGAGGCCATCCACTTGCCTCCCGCTCCGGACATGGCTGGAGAAGGTTGAGGCGATATGTGCGGACTTGGGCGCTGGAGCTCGAGTGCACGGAAACGGATAAGCAAAGGAGGAAGAAGGCGTGTGTGAAAAAGTGGATCCTTATCCCCTTATATGGACGGACGAAACTATGCGTCCCCACCAGCCTGGTAAAACTCGCTTATCTCCCAACCGCCGTAATCAATGGCACGGTTGGGTTACCCACGCCCGTATTGATGAGAATCCTGGAATAAGGGGACACGATCTCTGCTTTGACAAGACGTGCCAAGGAAACCGCCTTGCTAAATGCACTGAGGTGGAACAGCAAAAACGATTCGAATAAGGGCTTGGCCGTGGTGTGATGTCACGCCACGAAATACTTCAGCAGATTGAACTTGAGTAAATGTTATTCTCTCTACGGTGGTATGTGGAACTTATTTTGCAGAGCCAGACACTATCATTGTGTTCAAAATCTTCTATGGAGTATTCAGAGGAGGAACCCGCCTTGCAATGCCGAAGACAATATGCGCGCCGACTCGTCGTCATTGAAGCCTGGTTCAGGGGCTACTGAGGGTGTCCCAGACTAGGGGGTGTCCGGATAGCCAAACTATCATCTTCGGCCGGACTCCTGGACTATGAAGGTACAAGATTGAAGACTTCGTCCCGTGTCCGGATGGGACTTTCCTTGGAGTGGAAGGCAAGCTTGGCGATATGGATATGTAGATCTCCTACCATTGTCACCGACTCTGTGTAACCCTAACCCTCTTCGGTGCCTATATAAACCGGAGGGTTTTAGTTCGTAGGACGAACAACAATCATACCATAGGTTAGCTTCTAGGTTTTGCCTCTTTGATCTTGTGGTAGATCTACTCTTGTACTACCCATATCATCAATATCAACCAAGCAGGAGTAGGGTTTTACCTCCATCGAGAGGGCCCAAACCTGGGTAAAAACATCGTGTCCCTTGTCTCCTGTTACCATCCGCCTAGACGCATAGTTCGGGACCCCCTACCCGAGATCCGCCGGTTTTGACACCGACAGATACCATGCCCTATTAGGGCTGGATGACTTCTCAAACTTCCACGACATCCACACTATGGGTACATGAAGCTTAAAATGTCGGGCCCAGATGGGGTGATCACCATATATAGAAACCCCGATAGAGCACTTAGATCTGAAAACAAACCATTGTCACTCGCCCTCGAGTCGCTGGCCGAGACCCTCATGAACAAGGAGTTAACAAAACTTTGGGCCATGATCGACTAAGATGATGTCATTATTGAAAAAAAGATCTAAGTCAACTTTGTTTAAACCAGCTAATGAAATCGTCCAATTTCAAGTGCACCCAATGGACCTGAACGAAACGGCTTCCATAGGGGCACAGCTAGAACCCGAGGTTGACGAAGCAGTTTGTGATTTCCTTAGGGAAAACTAGGATATTTTTGCGTGGCACCCTTCTAATATTCCAGGAATCCCTCACAACCTGGCCGAGCACAGCATGAAATAACCAAAGGCTTGAAACCTGTTAAACAGGCACTCCACTGGTTTTCAGAGCCCAAGCGTCAAGCCATGGGTGAAGAATTTGCCAAGCTACTTGAGGCTGAATTCATTAGAGATATCAAACACCCCGACTGGCTAGCCAATCTTTCCATGGTACCTAAAAAGGACAAATCCTAGCGTTTGTGTGTCAATTTCAAAGACCTCAACAAAGTTGCCCAAATGATTCGTTCCCTTTGCAACACATTGACCAGATCATGGACGCCACAATAGGGCACAATTCCTTGTGTTTACTAGACACTTATTCGGGATATCATTAGATCAAGATGAAGGAGTCTGATCAGGCAATAACAACCTTCATTACTCCTTATGGGCCATTCTTCTTTAACACAATGCCCTTTGGATTGAAAAATGCAGGCGCAACATACCAGCGCATGACTCAAACATGCCTAGAGAAGAAAATTGGCAAAACTATAGAGGCTTATGTCAATGACGTGGTTATCAAAACCAAGAACGCCGACTAGCTAGTCGACGACCTCCATGAAACATTCACTAACCTCCAAGCATATCAAATCAAGCTCAACCCAAAAAAGTGTGTTTTCTGGGTACCTATAGGCAAGCTCCTCAGATTTATCATCTCCCATCGAGGAATAGAGACTAATCCTGCTAAATCCAAGCATTGGCTTGGCTCAAAGTGCCAACCAAAATCAAGCACGTCCAAAAATTGGCAGACTGTGTGGCCACACTGAGCCGATTTATCTCATGGCTCAGCGAAAAAGCACTACCCCTCTACAGGCTGCTAAAACAAAAAAATCAAGTGGACTAGCGAGGTGGCGGGCCATTTTGGAGGAAATTAAAACCCTCCTCGCTACCAATCCTATTTTAGCTGCACCTGAGGCAAGCGAGCCGATGTTGTTATACATCTCGGCCACCAACTAGGTCCTCGGGGCGGTCCTTGTAGTCGAGCACAACATGGATGGACATAAGTTCTGGGTCCAAAGGCCCGTCTACTACGTCTATGAAGTCCTTACCTTGTGTAAAACGAGGCATCCTCATTACCAGGAGATAGTTTATGTGGTATTTATGGTATCTCGAAAACTAAGGCACTACTTTCAAGAGTGCTCAATCATAGTAGTGTTCGAGGTACCTGATACGTCTCCAACATATCTATAATTTTTGCTTGTTCCATGCTGTTATATTATCATTCTTGGATGTTTTATAATCATTTTATAGCAAATTTATACCATTTTTTGGGACTAACCTATTAACATAGTGCCCAGTGCCAGTTGCTGTTTTTTGCTTGTTTTACTTCGTAGAATATTAGTACCAAACGGAGTCCGAATGCAGCAAAACTTTTTGGACAATTTTTATGGACCAGAAGTCGCAGGATAGGCCAAAGAAGTACCAGAGGGGAGGCCCGAGGTGGGCACAACCCACCAGGGCGCGCCCAGGAGCACATGCGCGCCCGGGGGGTTGTTCCCCCTAGGTGACCTCACACACCGCCTCTTTACCCTATAAATACCCAAATATTCCAGAAACCCTAGGGAAGTCGATGAAAAACAATCCAACTGCTGCAAGTTCCAGAACCACGAGATCAAGCTAGACACCATCACGGAGGGGTTCATCATCCCCATTGGTGCCTCTCCGATGATGCACGAGTAGTTCATCATAGACCTACGGGTCCGTACGCAGTAGCTAGATGACTTCCTCTCTCTCTCTCTCACACACTCTCTCTCTCTCTCTCTTTTGATCCTCAATACAATGGTGTCTTGGAGATCTATTTGATGTAACTATTTTTTTGCAGTGTATTTATTGGGATCCGATGAACTTTGGGTTTATGATCAGATCTATATCCATGAATATTATTTGAGCCTTCTTTTGATCTCTTATAAGCATGAATATATCTTGCAGTGTTCTTTCCCAGTGATAGAAGGGGCAGCAAGACACGCATGTCTCATTTCTATTAAGGATAACAAGATGGTGTTCCTACATGAATAGATCTCGTCTACATCATGTCATTGTTCTTATTGCATTACTCCATTTTTTCCATGAACTTAATACACTAAATGCATGCTGGATAGCGGTCGATGTGTGGAGTAATAGTAGTAGGTGCAGGCAGGAGTCGGTCTACTAATCTTGGACGTTATTTCTATATATTGATCACTGCCTTGGATATCGTCAGAATTGTTCGATCTTCTATCAATTTCCCAACAGTAATTTGTTTACCCGCCGTATGCTATTTTCTTGAGAGAAGGCACTAGTGAAATCTACGGCCCCCGGGTCTGTTGTTTATCATATTTGCTTTGAGATCTATTTTTATTTGCTTTTGTTTTCAGATCTATTATTCCAAAACCCAAAAATACCTTGCTGCAATTTTTTGTTACTTATTTTGTTTCGCATTTTATAGAGATCTATTTATCCAATCTACACAATTTTTATCGCGTCAACTTGACAATTTGTAGCACTATTACCCATAGAGGGATTGACAACCCCTCATAAGCATTGTGTTGCAAGTATTTGTTCTTTGTGTGCAGGTACCGTTTACATAATGTTGTTTGGTTCTCCCACTAGACTGATACCTTGGTTTCATAACTGAGGGAAATAACTACAGGAGTTGTGCTACATCGTCCCTCCCTCTTTGGGGAAATACCGACGTAGTTCAAGCGACATCAAAAGGAATTATTGGTGCTGTTGCCGGGGAGACATCATCAACATCTATCAGGTTCCTAATCACAAATCTCATCTCCTAGCAATTTACATTATTTTCCATTTGCCTCTCGTTTTCATCTCCCCCACTTCACAAAATTTTGCGGTTTTATTCAGCCTCGTTTTCATTCGCCTTTTTCTCGTCAGATCTGTTATTTGCTTGAACTTGTCATCATGAGTGATTTTCGTATGGCAGAAATAGATGATGACCTAACTCCTAAAACTGGACGATCTGGCAATCTAGATGCTAAAACTTTTTTGGGGGCAAGGGAACATTATGGGAAAAGAACATATCCAAGAATTTTTCAATTGTGTTGGAAATTTGACTCTTGATGATACTCCTATACTTAAAAGAACTAAATCTTATGCGGAAGCAATTTCAGCACTAGTCTTGAAACTTGAAAATAGATTTATCCACACCCATCCTACCTTGCAAATTTTTTTTTATGAGTTACCATCTATAAAAGATCCTATAGCTAAAAAGATAGCTATCCAAGTTCTTATTAAAGAATTTGATCATATAGTACGACAAGCTAGGGAAATTTTTTATTTTTATGGTATGAGCCGTGAAAAAACCGGTGATAAATGAGATCCTGTACAATAGTGATTATATGTTGAGACATTTGCTTGGTAATAATCAAATTGTTGATGAGAATCTTAAAAAGGAAATCCCCGTTTGAGATATAACACAACAAGTTTTCAATGATGTTAATCAACAATATTCTTGAATTGTTGCCGGAAATCAAAGGGGATACGTAGATGCGCAACTTGATAATGCTAAAATTTCTATGGATAATGCATTCCAAATTATTTTTGCAAAACCTCCTCACAAGAACACATCTATGGAAAATAAGAAGAAAGATGCCAATACTTGAATGTATGCATTATGCCTAGCTAGGGGCATAGAACGATAGCGCTTGTTGGGAGGTGACCAAATGAATAAATTTATTTTTGCCTTTTTCTTTATATTCTTGAGTGTTTGCACAATTGTGCCTCTGTTATGATTATGTTTTTATGTTTTATTTAGTGTTTGTGCCAAGTAAAGCCTTTGGGATTATGTTTTGTGTAATTTGATTTGATCTTGTTAGAAAATAGAAACTTTTGCGTCCAGTAAAATAATTTTGTAAAATCAGAAAAGTGATGAAAGTTTCTGAATTTTTTACACAAGATTGATATACAAATTTTCTACATCCTCCTAATTTTCAGAATTTTCGGAATTATAGAAGTATACAAAGTTTTCATATTTCTATAGACTGTTATGTTTTTGATAGATTCTATTTTCTTTGCGTTGTGTGCTTATTTTGATGAATATATGGATTGTATCGGGGGGTATGAGCCATGGTAAAGTTAGAATACAGTAGATATAATGCAAAATAAAATATGAGTGGGTTTACTTAGAGTGGTGATTTGCTTTATTATACTAGCGGATCTCACAAAGGTTTTGTTAAGTTTTGTGTGATCAAAGTTTTCAAGTTTGTGTGAGATCACGATGGATGAAGGAATAAGGAGTGAAAAGATCCTAAGCTTGGGGATGCCCCACGTCATCCCAAGTTATTATTTAAGGAGAAGCAAGCAACTAAGCATGGGGATGCCCCAGAAGGCATCCCCTCTTTCTTCTAACGACCATCCACTACTAGGAAAAGGCATGCTAGTGGTGCACCAGTTTTGCCTTCTAATGGCGCACTACTGGTGCGCCACTAGCATCACGCCATTAGAATTAAATTCTAATGGCGCACCACTGGTGCGCCATTAGTATCTGGTGTTCTAATGGCGCACCACGTAGTGCGCCATTAGTATTGCCCATAGTGCGCCATTAGAATTCTTTCCAGGGGGCCATATGTACCCATGTGCTTTGGCATACTAATGGCGCACCGCTGGGCGATGCGCCATTAGTGTGATTATCACCGTGCGCCATTAGTGTCTTGCGTGGTGCGCCACTAGTATGAATATTAGGGATTATTTTTTTCTTTTCTGATATTTTCACAGGTTACAAAATATATTATTGGACAGAATTTAGACAACACCACACAGCAATAGCAGATTCATCGAATACAATAGAAGATTAGTCTCCAAATACAAATCATCATATTAGTCTCTGAATTCAAAAGACCGAACAAAGATAGAACATTACAAGTCTCGAGACCACGAGTAGCTAGTTTGTCTTCACATTACAAGTCGATATCGACCATCTAAACTACCATCACATAGAAGAGAGTTGTGGTCATCACGATGAGCATCATCGCGATCAAACTGGTCTTCATCCGGTTCCTCCAACGCTCCCTCCTCTCTCCAGCTAGATAGCGGGCGTATCTAGATTCGGCCTCCGCCCTAGTGGTGTACCCTTTGTAACTGTTACCGCTGAAACGGTGAACCTGTCTCCGACACTCCTCCCAGTCGTCGTAGACTCTGGGAACCTTACCCTTGTACACGACATATGACGGCATCTCTATGCACAAGCCAAACAACAGACAATACATAAGCAATATGTAAGTATGCAACAAAAGGATCAGAAGAGAAAAGCAAGACATTAATAGCACGATTCATGGTCCTACTAATAAATAGCATCGATTACATCTAAGTTGAACGACTATCCAAACCAAAGGGACATACGAATTCATTAAAGTTTAATTACAACATGAGCCAATCAATGTTTCAGAACTACACATCACTACTTTCGACTCAACTCATCGGACAGGAGCGTGGATGAAGCCGCCGTCTGTCGCGATGGTCATGAAATCGCGATCGTTGTCACCCTGTATTTGTAGCATTCCATCTATCTCATTGTTGGACGGTTGATATCTGAGGAGGAACTGCCCCGACGTATGAAGGACATCTTGATGGATGATGTCCGCAAAGTCCAACTGGATGCGAAAGAATTCTTGTCTGAGGTCCGCGTCCTGGATTGCCGACAAGTTCGCGGCCCATTCTTTGAGATTATCTGGTAGCAGAAGTTGATGATGGTCCCTTACGATCGCCCGCATGTGATGGAGGGCGTAGTAGGCATCCTTCTGACCGCCAGGCAGCTTCTTGACGCAGCAGAACTTCGTATTGTGTGAGAACATGTGCTTGCCGTACTTACGAACAGTCCTGGTGAAGGTGCCTCCAGATTTGGCGTAGCCGGGGAGAACATCATCAAGAACTTTCTTGACATTTGTGTAGTCTATCTTGGAGTTACGGTTCGGGTCAAAATACGTGGCCATGGAATATTTCGGGCTTAAGAGGATGAGTGTGCAATGTGTGTCACTTCACAGAACACGGAATGTTAGAAAAAAAAAGAACGATCGAAATCTAAGAAATCGTATGTTACGGGGCAGTTAAGGGATGACTTACTCGGGAAAGTAAGCCACAAGGAAGTTATCCTTATCTGGGTTTGCCAGAATGATGCCTTCGAGGTGTGAACTTGCAACTTGGCGGTCCCCAACGCTGCTCAAGTGCTTGGCACGCATGTAGAAGGGGTCGACTAACACGATGTCCGGGGTCTTGTCTCTAATGATCCGCATCTCCATACTCAGCGAAAACAGCCGAACGAATTTTGTCTTCGCATTAAATTCTAATGGCGCACCAGCTCTCGGTGCGCCATAAGTACGACTATTCTAATGCCGCACCAGCTCTCGGTGCGCCATTAGAATTTTTTCTAATCTAGCCCACTAGCCCTATCTACCACCTAACCCTATCTACAACAGAACCCACCCACTAGCCCGACTGGTCAGCACGCAGCACACACACCAGGAGGTCCTGGGTTCGATTCCCAGGCTCCCCAATATTTTTTATATGCATTTTAAATGCTGTTTTTTATATTTATTTGTGTTTAAATATGTTCAAACTTGTTTAAATCATAACAGTAATATTTTTTATAAAAACAGTAATAATTTTTTAAAAAATATGTTCAAATTTGTTACTTGAAAATATCATCAGCGGTGGCGGTGGAGCGGGGGAGGGTGCGGGGATTGAGATCGAGATGGAGGGGGAATCGAGATCGAGATGGAGGGGGATCGAGATCAAGTGTCCTCATGAATTCAAAAAGTGCCCATGAAATTTAAAAATATTCATGATATCAAAAAGTGCCCATGAAATACAATCGAGAAATGAAGACTACGATTTAAATACAATCGATCTTAGCTAGCTATCTGTTCACAATCTTCTTGCCCTTCTTTTTCGCAAATGGAGTTCTTCTGTGGAACGGACGTCCTTTAGGTAGGGTGGTCCCGCTTCTTCTTGTGGTGTGTGCTTCTACTTCATCGTCGTCGTCATGTTCGATCTTCGGGTCGCCGTACTTGTCGAAGTCTTGCTCATTGGCTACTCCATCCATTCCGATGATCTTCCTTTTGCCTCTCCTCACGACAACACGACTGGGCTTTGACAGGCGGTAATGAAGAAGCATTGGTCCACTTGGGAAGCCAGTACCCATGGCTCATTTTTCGCGGTGACGTTTGCGCCCGCGGTCATGGATTTGGCTTCGGGTATAACCATGGTGGTGAAATATCGGTCTTCTTTTAGGATGCTCTTGGCCCATCTGACACGGAACATCGGCACCTTCTCTCCAGCGTAGCTCAGCTCCCAGATCTCCTCGATCCTTCCGTAGTATCTGTCCTTGTCCTTACCGGTGTAGGATTCCATCGTTACCCCAGAGTTCTGATAACCATCGCTCTTCATGTCCTTGTCCTCGGTGTAGAATGTGTAGCCGTTGATATCGTACGCCTCATAGGTCATCAGGTTGTGCTCGGAGCCCTGTGACAAGGCGAATATGAGTTGTTCTTTCGCGGAAGAATCTTCATGTAAAGGGTACGATAGAAGCTTCTGCTTGAACCAACGCGTGAAACATGAGTTGTGCTCTTTGAGTGTATCTCCGTCCGTCCTCTGTTGGCCTCGGTCATTGTACGTCTTCTCAATAAAGGTTTTGTGCTCTACCACCTAAGGATCGACCACGTCTATGTGTTGTAGCGCGACTAGGTTTGCTCTTTTAAAGTCGGCGAGTCAACCCTCGAAGTCGACATGCATTTCGCGGCGACCCTCACGGTGACCCCATCCAGCAAGCCTGTCGAGGTGCCTGTTGACAGGCAGACCAACGGGGTTCTCGATGCCTAGATAATTCATGCAGTAGGAGATGCACTCTCCGGTCAGAAAGCCCCTGGCTATACTTCCCTCTGGACGTGACATGTTGCGAACTTATCCTTTGATGACACCATTCATCCTTTCGAACGGCATCATGCTGTGCAGGAACGTCGGCCCGAGTTGGATGATATCCTCCACGATATGGACCAGTAGATGCACCATAACGTCGAAGAATGCGGGCGGGAAGTACATCTCAAGCTCGCATAGTATCACCACGATCTCTTCCTGTAGTCTTCTGAGTTGCCTCATGCCAATCGACTTCCGAGAGATGACGTCGAAAAAGTTGCATAGGCCAAATAGCGTTTCACGGACGTGCGCATCCATGATCCCACGGATTGCAACTGGAAGTATCTACGTCATCAGCACGTGACAGTCATGAGACTTCATCCCGCTGAACTTCTGCTTCGCTGGGTCTAGGTATCTGCTTGTCTTCCCCGCGTAACCGTAAGGAAGTTTTACTCCTAGGAGGCAGGTGAAAAGCTGCTCGATCTCCTCCTGACTTAGAGTGAAGCACGCGGGAGGGTAGTCATTTCCAGTCTTCTTGGCCTTTTTGCCTTTGTGACGACTTTCTGTGTCCTGCTTCACCTCATCATCATCATCATCATCATCATCATCATCATCATCATTAGTGTGAAGCTCCTGCCTGATGCCCATTGATTTCAAGTCTGCCCTTGCTTTCGGCCCATCTTTGGTCCTCTCTGGCATGTTGAGCAAGGTACCAAGCAGACTCTCGCACACGTTCTTCGTGATATGCATGACATCAAGGCTGTGAGGCACACGGTGGATCTTCCAGTATGGCAAGTCCCAGAAAACAGACCTCGTTTTCCATACCTTCAGCAACGGCTCTGGCGCCTTTCGCTTCTTTCCTGGCTCTGGCGCCTTTTGGGCAGTGGGCAGTCTTTCCAATTTTTCAACAGCTCGTCTATTTCCTCGCCGCTCCTCGTACACGGGCGTTTTCGGGGTTCGGTTTCACCATCGAACAGATCCTTGCGTTTCCTCCACGGTTCATCGTCGCGAAGCCACCTTCGATGTCCCATGAACACGGTTTTCGAAGACCCGGGATCTCTATCTAGCTGGCGATACATTGTGTCATCCACTCACCTTACGCATCCAGAAAATCCGTGGACTACCTGCCCCGCGAGATATCCGTAACCGAGATAGTCGTGCACCGTCGTGAGCAGTGCGGCTCTCATAGGGAAATATTCTCTCTCTGCGGCGTCCCACGTATTGGCTGGCGTTTTCCACAGCGTGTCTAGCTCCTCCTTCAGCAGCCCCAAATACAGATTGATGTCGTTCCCTGGTTGTTTCGGCCCTTCAATTAGCATACTCATGTGAATGTACTTCCTCTTCATGCACAACCAGGGGGGAAGGTTGTACATCCACACAAACATAGGCCAGGTGCTATGTGTGCTTCTCTGGCTGCCAAACGGATTGACTCCATCGGTGCTCGCGCCCAGCACGATGTTCCTTGGATCCTTCCCAAATTCTGGGTCTTCGAAGTTCAATGCTTGCCACTTGCTCGCATCCTTAGGGTGACTCAGCATCTTGTCTTTTTTATTTATCTCCGGATCATTTCCGTCATCTTCCCGCTTCTTCTCCTCCCTATCCGCGTGCCAACGTAGGAGCTTTGCTACCTTAGGGTCCGCGAAATACCGCTGCAGACGAGGAGTGATCGAAAAGTATCACACCGATTTTCTAGGAGCTTTCTTCCTCTTCTTGTATCGAGTGACGCCGCACACCGGACATATGGTAGACTCCGCGTGCTCGTCCCGATAAATGATACAATTGTTCATGCACACATTGTATTTCACATGCGGTAAATCCATAGGACACACGATTTACTTTGCCTCCTCGAAACTGGTCGGGCACTTGTTCCCCTTGGGAAGACGTTCGTGCCAGAATGACATGTTCTCATCGAAGCATGCGTCGGTCATTTTGTGTTTTACCTTCATCTCCAGAGCCATGAGCGTCACTTTCAGGCGGGTATCCTCGGGCCTGCATCCTTCATACAATGGAGTAACCGCGTCTATCTCCAGTTGATCCAGCTTGGCTTTCTCTCGGGCGAAAGCTCTTGCGTTATCCGTCTGCTTGAGAAGCAGCTCTTGAATATGAGGGTCCTGCACCCAGCCTCCATCATCGTCTGCTCCGGCATCTTCATCTTCATGATCATGTCCTTCGTCTTGATCTTCCCCATCATCATTTACGACATCTTCTACATGATGACCGTGTACAGCATCACCGACGTGATCATGTCCTGGAGATTCTTCGTCTTCTCGCCCGCCCTCGCCGCGGTGGTACTTCTCTTGTTGCCCTTCCTCATTTCTTGCCCGGCCCCCATGGACGTCTTCATAGTCATCTTCATCACCTTGCCACCGATAGCCATCCATGAAACCACGCAAGAGCAGGTGGTCCCGCACCTGCCCAGAATTTGGGTCTGCAATAAGGCTCTTCAGCTTGCATCTTCGACACGGACATCTTATCTCCATCTCGTTCTTTTGAAGCATCTCGGCCTTCGCGGAGCTCAAAAACCTATTTGTGATGCCTTCAGTTATTGTGCGGACCATGGTCGCCTACGAGGTAGAGCAAAACGATATTTTAGAACCAAGAAAAAATTTGGCATGACCTTCCCTAAAAATAGGACCAAAAAGAATGCATAGTGCCAAAATTCTCACCGAAATGGAAATGAATCAAAACATTCCGGCAAAATATTGGCAACTATCGCATTTCAAATACCGGTACCTTCAAACACAATCATATATGCAACACCACAAACACATGCAACACCACAAACATACATAGATCTAGCTAGGCCACAAAACGTGCATGTGCACGTTGTTGGAGCGAGCTAGGGAGAAAAAAAGTAGATCTACATCATGAAGATAGCTTTCCCCTTACTTACCTATCAAAAAAAGGTAATTTCACCACTTAATTTTGATGAATTTATGGTGGAAATGAGGTGAGGAGGAGGAGGCAGCCGAGACAAGCTTGGAGGAGGAGGTGGAGAGAATGAAGTGGGGAAAGTGAGTGGGTAGGTGGGCTGTCCAAAATATCTTGTTGGTCCCAGGTTACTAATGGCGCACCACCACATAATGCGCCATTAGTAACCCTGGTTACTAATGGCGCACCTACAGGTGGTGAGCCATTAGTACTTTTTGCAGAAAAGTAAAAAAAACATATGTATACTAATGGCGCACGGTATCACAGTGCGCCATTAGTAGTTTAAACTACTAATGACACACTGTGATACTGTGCGCCATTAGTAGGTTTGCAAAAAAGTAAAAAAAAGAATATATACTAATGGCGCACTATCTTGGCCGTGCGCCATTACTAGTTCTAACTAGTAATGGCGCACTTTGTCATCATGCGCCATTAGTTTGTATGGAAAAATGGGAAAAAAATCAATAGTAGTGGCGCACCGTGTGACAGGTGCGCCATTAGAGTCTTCCACACTAATGGCATACCTGAAGCCAGTGCGCCATTAGTATATAGTAGTGGCGCACTGTCCACCTGGTGCGCCATTAGAATCAGTCCTATCTATAGCCCTTTTCCTAGCAGTGATCGCTATTTTACTTGGAGCTATATTTTTATTCGTCACATATCATGAGTTTTGCTTGGAGCGTCTTGTATTATATGAGTCTTTGCTTGTTTTGCTTTTTATTCTGTGTCATCTATCCTTGCTGGACACACCTTTTTGAGAGAGCCAAAATTATGCTATGATTTTTTAGAATTGCTCTTTATGCTTCACTTAAATTTTTTCAGCTATGGAATTGCTCTAGTGGTTCACTTATATCTTTTTGAGCACAGTGTGCTTTACTCCCTCCATTCCTTTATATGAGGTGTATTTGTTTATTTTAAATTCAAACGAGTGCATGTTTGACCAAGTTTTTAGAAAATTATATCAATACCCACAATATGAAATTTAGATCATTTGATCCTTTAGGAAAAGTAGTTCCATATTTTATATACTAGGTATTGCAGATGTTGTTATTTTACTCTATAACCTTGGTCAAAATTTCAAATGGTTGACTTGCATAGAAACCAATACACCTTATATTCTAGAATGGAGTGAGTAATATTTCCGGAGGAATGCTCTCATGCTTCAATTATATTATTTTGAGAGAATAAAATTTTATGTTCATGTTCTTCACTTAAATTTGTTTGAGCTTGTCAAAAGCAATTGCACTATATGAAACTAGTCCCAAAGTGATAGATATTCAAGAGGGATATATAAAAACTATCATGAAGATCATTGGACAAAATAAACTTGATTATTTATAATAGTTTTGCGATATGATGATAGTGATGTGTGAGTCATGTTGGTGAGTAATAATGCTTTAGTAAGAATATTGGTGTTAAGGTTTGTGATTATCTATGCAAGCACGAAAGTCAATAGTTATGCAATGAAATTACATCCTAATTGTGGTGCATCATTCAGTGTTAGTTATGCTTAATGCTCGCTTATGTGATTTTTCGTTTCTTGGTTGGTTGCTTCTCAATCTATTTGCTAGCCTCCACTTGTACTAAGTAGAAATACTACTTGTGCAACCAAAATACTTAAACCTAGTGTTGCCACGTGAGTCGACCATACCTACCTATATGTGGTATTTCCATGCCGTTCTAAGAAAATTCGTATGTGCCGTCTCTAATTTTCAAAATAAATTTCCTTTTTGTTTGCTTGTACCGCTCATGAAGCGGCAGGGGTGGCCAATATTTTCTATGCTAGATGTGTTATCCTCAAAATGAGTGTTTATCCACTTGTCATTGCATGAGAGTGCGACGTTACTAGGGATGCCTAGTCCTGAAATGGAAAAGAAATTTACTTTATGTTGTCAAATAATAAATTCCTTGGAAAGTGTTGGTATGGACGGAAACAGTAGATACGGCTAGTCATGGAATGTGAAAGTATGGTGAAAAAAGGAATAAACTTTATTTTTTGTTTGCGAACCGCCTGTGATATATTTAGCATGGAAAGTGTTGGGAATTACTCAATTGTTTTTGTTGACAGGAAAAGTATGCCTCTCAAAATGTTTTATCTCTCAATTTAAGCTTTGAACTCTGGCACCTCTACAAATCCCTACTTCCCTCTGCGAAGGGCCTATCTATTTACTTTATGCAATTTTTATGTTTTGAGTCTCTATCTTCTCTTATAAAGCACCAACTAAGGGGCACTATGATCGTACTTGAGCATTGGATGTAGCTAGTATGCGAGTGTGTTTCTTAAATGGATCAATGATTGAGCATGATGGGCTAGGGATAACTTTCTTTAGTGTTGATATTTTGAAATACATGGTTGCTTGTTGATATGCTTGAGTATTGAAATCTTCATGTCAAAACTAGACTATTGCTTTGAACCATATAAAAGTCCAAATGTCCATGCTACAAAAGAAAGGAATATGTGATGAAGATGTTAGGCAGCATTCCACATAAAAAATTCTATTTTTATCATTTACCTACTCGAGGATGAGTAGGAATTAAGCTTGTGGATGCTGATAAGTCTCCAACGTATCTATAATTTTTGCTTGTTCCATGTTATTATATTATCATTCTTGGATGTTTTACAACCATTTTATAGCAAATGTATATCATATTTTGGGACTGACCTATTGACATAGTGTGCAGTGCCAGTTGTTGTTTTTTGCTTGTTCATTACTTTGCAGAATATCAGTACCAAACGAAGTCCAAACGCAGTGAAACTTTTTGGAGAGCTTTTGAAAGCACAAGTGCTCCCTGGGTGGTTTTGGTAATTAATGTCAACATATCTCTTGTTGGACTAATGTTTTCATCTAGTATATTTCAGACAAGTTCAACAGATGGAGTGGCGTGGACAAGATGATGTGGAACCCCTTCAAGGTGCTAAGGACAAAGGATTGGCTCAAGCTCAAAGATAAGGACTCTACATTTTCTGTTTCAGTGATCCAAGATCATATTGAGTCCATAGGAAAGCCAATACTATTAAAAGGTGGTGAGGTGTTGCTTAATGAGTTTCTTGCTCAAAATGCTTAGTGATATGCTCCAAAACCCTCAACCACTTTCTCATATCCACATATGTCCCAAACCAAAAGTCAAACTCGGCCCCACCGATTTGATCTATCTGACGCCACCGAGTTCACTTGACATAGCCACTGCCAAAAATCGTAGTCACTTCGGTCTCACTGATGGGGATCTCCGTCTCACCGAGATGGGGTTGCAAACTCTCTGTTTCCCTTCATAGCATTTCAGTATAACCGAGATGAGCGATCGGTCCCTCCGAGTCTGCAATGCAAACTCTCTTTCTCCTGTTCGTAACGCTTCGGTCCCACCGAGACGAGCGAATCGGTCCCACCGAGTTTGCCTGACCAACTCTCTGGTTAGCTTATTACCAAAGTCGGTCCCACCAAGTTTATGTAATCAGTCAAACCGAGATTACGTGATGCCCTAACCCTAATGATATCGGTCCCACCGAGTTGACATGTCGGTCCAACCGAAATTGCCTAACGGTCACATTATGTACTGGATCGGTCCGATCGAGTTTTCTGATCTGGTCCCATCGAGTTTGGTATACTATGTGTAACGGTTAGATTTTGTGTGGAGGCTATATATACCCCTCCAGCCTCTCCTTCATGAGAAAAGCCATCAGAATGTGCCTACACTTCCACTACTCATTTTCTGAGAGAGAGCCACCTACTTATGTGTTGAGACCAAGATATTCCAATCCAACCATATGAATCTTGATCTCTAGCCTTCCCCAAGCTGCTTTCCATGCAAATCATCTTTCCACCAAATCGAATCCTATGAGAGTGAGTTGAGTGTTGGGGAGACTATCCTTTGAAGCACAAGAGCAAGGAGTTCATCATCAACACACCATCTATTACCTTTTGGAGAGTGGTGTCTCCTAGATTAGTTAGGTGTCACTTGGGAGCCTCCGACAAGATTGTGGAGTTGAACCAAGGAGTTTGTAAGGGCAAGGAGATCGCCTACATTGTGAAGATCTACCCTAGTGAGGCAAGTCCTTCGTGGGCGATGGCCATGGTGGGATATACCAGGTTGCTTCTTCGTGGACCCTTCATGGCTAGAGCCCTCCGTGGACTCACACAACCGTTACCCTTTGTGGGTTGAAGTCTCCATCAACGTGGATCTACGATAGCACCACCTATCAGAACCACGCCAAAAACATCCGTGTCTCCAATTGCGTTTGCACACTCCAATCGCATCCCTCTACTTTCTTGCAAGTTGCATGCTTTATTTTCCGCTGCCCATATACTCTTTGCATGCTTGCTTGATATGTATTGTGTTTGCTTTAAATTGTGCTAATCTATTACCTCAACTTGAAAAACTTAAAAACTACCAACTTTGTTTGTTGAGGGTCTAAACCCCCCCCCTCTAGACACCTCTTCTCGATCCTTTCGATTGATATCAGAGCTTTGGTCTCCATTGCTTTGTTTAAACACCATTGGAGGCAGATGGATGAGTCTACTTTAGGGAGTCTTAGACATAGAGTACTTATACTTGATGGAGAATACTTTCATGAGTGGAAAAATGAGATTCTTGTGAGTTTCAATAAATATCATTTGAACAAGTGCATTACTAGCCCTTGTGCACCTCAAGTTGATCCTATGCATCCTACCCTTGATGAGTCCATTGACATGATTCGCAATCTTAGAACTATTAATCTTATCACTAGAGGTTTGCCTAGAAACTTAATTGGTTACTTGCCTACTCTTAAGTGTGCCTACACTATATGGAAATTTCTTGAGGAATGATTTCCAAATTATTCCTTGCAAAATCTAGATGAGATTCTTCATAAGTCTATTGCCTTGAGTAAGATGAATTCCAATGATCCTAAGTTTGGCGATTGTCTATTTGAGCTTACAAATCTTTTGCGTTCCAAAGGAGATGTTGGAATTATTAGTAATATTATTTCCGAAGCTATTAGAATTCATAAATATGATCATTGTCAACATCATTTATCTAATGAATCACCCTCTCTAAGAATTGATCCACCACATGACGATGTTGACATGGATACTATGATGAGGATGATGATAGTGACTACGATCTTGATGATGCAATGAGACACTTTGGTCTTATGGCAAATCTTCGGGGATACATGGCAGGAGGAAAGGAATGGGTCCTTGATAGTGGATGTACCTATCACATGACCGGAGATAAAGATATGTTTCCTGAGCTTGCTGAAAATGACGGCCCTCGAAAGTATGCCACTTTTGGTGATAACTCAAAGGGTAAGGTGGCTGGCCTCGGTAAGGTGGCCATCTCACATGATAGCTCAATACAAAATGTCATGCTCGTTGAATCTCTTGGCTATAATCTGCTCTCTGTTTCTAGACTAGCTGACTTTGGCTTCAATGTCCTATTTACCAAAGTAGATTGCCAAGTGTTTCATAGAGATAATCATAAAATGGTCTTTACCGGTATACGTAAAGGTGATATATACATTGTTGATTTCATTAAAAAGGCTCAACATAGAACTTGCTTGATTGCTAAATCTTCTAAAGGCTGGCTGCGGCATAGACGGATACGTCATGTGGGCATGCGAAACCTTGACAAGCTTATTAAAGGTGATCATATCCTTGGTGTTAAAGATGTCATATTTGATAAGGATAGACTTTGCAGCGCTTGCCAAGCAGGAAAACAGGTTGGAGGAAGCCACCCCGTGAAGAATATCATGACCACAAGGAGATCGCTCAAGCTACTTCACATGGATCTTTTCGGTCCCAGCGCTTACAAAAGTCTCGGTGGAAACTCATTTGGTCTAGTTATAGTTGATGATTTCGATTTACGTGGGTTTTCTTTCTCGATGATAAATTGCAGGTCCAAAAGATCTTCAAAAACTTCACTAGGAAGGCCCAAAATCAATTTGAAGTGAAGATCAAGAAGGTTCGCAGCGATAACAGAACAGAGTTCAAGAACGCCAATGTGGACACCTTTCTTGACGAAAAAGGGATTTCACATGAGTTCTCGGCTACGTACACACCTCAACAAAATGGAGTTGTTGAGAGGAAGAACCGAACGCTCATCGAAATGGCAAGAACGATCACTACAAAAAAATACACTTCCGTGACGATACGTGTTTGTTACAGTAGGTCGCGTTTTTTGTCATGCATGTACATCCATGAAGATTTTATGACAGAATCAAGATAGTCATACCTGTGCTGTCGTAGAAGTGTTCCATGACATTACCAAAATTATCATCATGGAAGTGTCCACTTCCATGACGATAAATTGTGTGTCACAGAAGTGCTTTCGTCAAGGGTGACCGACATGTGGCATCCACCGTAACGGAACGCCGTTAAGCTATCGGGTCGGGTGTTGGATCCGATAACCCATTAACAGCCCCGACCAATGGGGATTTTCCACGTGTAAAATCATCATTGGCTGGAGGAAACACGTGTCGGCTCACCGTTGGGACAGATGTCATCCGCTCATTGGACCGAAGGCGCCTATGATACGGCGACACGTGGCACGGCTCAACAGAGGCCCATTCCTGTGAAAAGGCCGACCCGTTTGACTTGGTCAAAACGTGGCGGGCCAGCCCACGGAAAGCCTGTTAACGGCGTGTTCGCATATAGCCCATTTACATCCCGCTAACCCAGGGCCCGTTACGCCCTATCTGAGTTAGGCCCAGTAGCGTCATCTGGGCCGTCCAATATGATTCCAGCCCGTTTTAACTTCCGGCCCATGTGTGGCCCATGACTTCTTTCGGCCCATAAGAGGCCCTTTGTAACTCTTGGCCCATTAATGACCCGTGGTGAAACTGGCCCGTAATGAACAATGTATCACTTTATACCTATTAACGGCCCGTTATTCTATTGGGCCGTTTCCAGCCCAAGTTATCTTTTGGCCTTCTCAGGGCCCATTGATTCTTGGGATTATTTGCAGCATTCGGTTACATACGGCCTGTTACTGTCATTTTCTACTTCTGGGCCAAATTCAGCCCGTCGTTACAGTCGGCCCGTTTGCGGACCGTTAATACGTTGGGCCATTTTCATGTCAAAAAAACCCGTTGGGCTATTTTCATAGAGTTGTCAAATACGGTCTATTAACGGCCCGTTATGGTCCATGAATAGTACGACCCATGATTGGCGAAATGATGATACGCCCCGTAGAAGGCCCATGGATCTACGGCCCATATGAGACCCATGGATCTACGGCCCGTTTGAGGCCCATGGACCCTACGGCCCGTAGAAGGCCCATGGACCCTAAGGCCCGTATAGAAGGCCAATGGATCCTATGACCCGTATAGAAGGCCAATGGATCTTACGGCCGGAAGAAGGCCCATGGATCATACGGCCTGCAGGAGGCCCATGGTTACAACAGTCCGTGTGTTGCCATGATTATTTTGGCCTAGTTACCAACAATAGGCTATTGTGGCCACTAGAAAAAACAGAAAAAGAACTGCAGTGACTACAAGCAAACAACTAAACAAGACAATAAGGAAATAAATAAGCAAGCAATTAACACTAGCCTATTACCGCTATTACACATATTACATCCACTGGGCATCAAAGTTCGCCACTAGTGCAAATATAGGGAACAAAGCAGCACATTACATACACTGGCGGTCAAAATTGGCCACCAGTGCAAATAAACGCGGCAGCAAAACAAGAGCATAACTGAAACAACTTTAGAAGAGCTCAAGAAACGTTATCCTGGGTATCCACCATGCTGGCAATAATCTTAGCAAGCTGATTAGCTTTGTCCTGTTTGGCACTAAAATCCTCCAACGCTTGCTGTTGCACCAGAAAGTATGCCTCTAAATGCTCCAGGGACTTCCACAGTCCTTCCGCTTCTTGTCGCAGCACAGCTGATCGATGTCTTTTATCTTGTAGTTTGAAATCAAACTGATTCAGACAGTGAGTTTGAATAGCTTGTGCAAGCGGTAGTGGCCAGTAACTCCAACACTAAACCAAGACAGGACTTTGGGGTTGTCCCGCTGTCTTCAAGATAGTCTTCCTTGGCTGTTTTATCAGCTTTGTTGGAGACCAACAAGGATGTGTCACTATCCTGAACCTTATCTGCATTACTTCCTTTACCATTGCTTAATAAGGCACTCTTCCCCAATATTCTGTCAGCATTCTAAAAGAAGAAACAAGCAGACACATAACAAGTTTAGCATGTACTAGTATATGAAACTCATTTCGGTGAACCAGTTCATTAGTAAGGTGGACATGATTAAACTACTAAGTCTTCTATTGCCAAGTACTAGTACATAATAAAAGCATCAAACAAACATATATCTATGTCCTATGGTCACTGCATTGTCTTGCCAAATCAAAATAGAGACACGGTTCAAATCATATCAGTTCAAGACAAAGCAGCAGTGAAAGAATACAAAGCATGGGAAACTACACGACACAACAAGATTTTAGATGGGTACCACGGGTCTACATGTACAACAACACTATTTGCTCTGTTGTGATGCTAGTAATGTGCATGATATGAAAGTCAATTTTATACACAATTGAAATTGGAATTAACAGAGCTATTGATAAGAGCAAACCTGTTAATGAAACATGCGTGAACATACCTGCTGTGCCATTGGAGTTTCGATTGGATCCTTCAATTTAAAAATAAGTTTGTATGAGTAAATACAGTGATACAAGAGCAAAGCAATCATAGTTAAAAAAGGCATGCCTAAGCGAGCGCTTAAGCGCGCCTAGGCTCTAGGCGTTGGCAAAACGCATTGCGCATAACTACGCATAATCTGTGCATAACTGCGCATAAGCATGCGCTTTGGTCAGTAAAGCGCAAGGCGGTGGCAAAACGCACAATTAACGCCTAGCGCTTTTTTGAACTATGATAGCAATGGAATCTTAAATTAGAACAGTTGTTCTTCAGGTTTAGGCACTTGTTCTACATGAACAGAGTATAGTAAGACGCAAGAATATAATACTTAAAAATATAAAATGAGCTCATAGACCTTACCACATTCTTGGTTCGGGACCAGTACAGAACAAGGCGTTCCTAGTCATCGTCCAGTAAATGTGTCTCAGGAGAACGTAAGGGAATTTGATGAGTTTCTTTGCTGGTGAAGTATGTTTTCTTTAGGTAATTCCGATACTGCCACCAAGCATTCTTGAAGATAGCAGAGGTATTAGCACAGGTTACCTCATCCTGAGTTTCCAAATCGGTCCTTCTCTATAGAGAAAACTGGGAAAAATTTTTGTATTATAACCATCATGGAGGTAGGATGTATGGGACGAAGCAAAGTAATTGCCATGAATAACATTACTTACACATAACTCCTGGACAAACACCTGCAACTGACATTTTCCTTCATCTTCAATATAATATTTCCAAGATGGGAAGATACGCACATACGATTTAACAACATCAAATGTGATAGATGCTAAACTACGACTAGCTGGTTGTGCTTCCTCCACAGGAATAGGCGTACTAACTGGTGGAGTTGGGGTTCGCCGTGATAGTACTAGCCCTTTGTGCACTGGAGCTGCCTTACTAACTGCTCTTGTTTGGGAGCTCTGTGGTGGAGATGGTGTTGTGTCAACAGGAACTGGGTTACTATCGGCTGCGGTTGGGGTTAGATTGGGTGAAGCTGGTTCCCTATCCATCGCAGTAGGGGTACAATCTACGGGAGTTTGGGTTATGCGTGGTAGGGCTGGTTCTTGTGCATGTACAACCGGGGTGCTATCTCCACCAAGAGGTAGCACTGTTTTATTTGAAGACCGTGTTTTTATTCCGCTAGATACTGGCATCACCCGCTCCAATTCAAATGGCTGATAAATAGGAAACATAGTTGAATGTATAGACATTGTATGAGAGACAGATGCAATAGATAGTGTGGAAAAAAGAGGGCATGAAATAGTTGACATGTATATTGTTTAACTAAAATGGATAGCATGACATATTTCACATATATGATGTCTATCAAAACTGGATAGCATAGCATTACATAATTCGAAGTTATGATGAATAACTAAACAGGATTGCATGACATAATTCACCTACATGTTATCTAAGTAATCAGGATCGCATCATTTAATTCACATATGTGATTTATATGCTAAACAGAGGGCATTCGATATGATGTCTGAACTAAGAACATGGTGTTGAATATTGTGTATATGATGTCTAAACTATGCAATGCAAGACACCGTATGCATAATATGAGCAGTATAACCGTGCCAAGTTAGAGCATACACCTCAGTGGGGGAATAGGACTGGTCATCTGTCTCTGAATCCATCTCTGAGGAGCTATCAGGACCCAACAAGAGATCTGCTTCGAAATGTAGCACTGTCTGCTCTGATGGCCTTGCTTTCATTCCAGATTTTTCCATCTCCCACCCAAATGGCTGATTCAAAGGAAGAGTAGTTTCATGTACAAACATTGTAGACAAATGGAAATGTAATGAAGAAAAGGATGGGCAAGATATCATTCAAATATATGATGCCTGGTTAAACAGGATGGCATTGCACATTTCACATATATTATGGCTGGCTAAAAGACATGAGACTACATAATTCCCATATATGATATAGAAACTAAACAGGTGGCATTACAGAACATGTCTAAACTAAGCAGATGCCATATATGATGTCAAAAGTAGGCACTGCAAGGCAACATATGCATGATATGACTAACATCATCATGCCAAGGTAGAGCAAACACCTTGGGGGGGTAAATAGGAGTGGTCAGCGGCGTATGAATCCGCCTCAGAACATATATCTTCCTCTGGATTACAATCTGGAGAGGGGTGGGGAGGGTTTGCCATTGAACCCACCATGGAGCAATGTCTGCATGACATTGTATTGCCGCGTAAACTCTTCTCTTTTTCTCTACATGTTCAGCATGACTGTGTACAATATCTGACATGCATACGAAAAAATATGGTGAGATTATGTAAGGAGAGCATGCAGAAATTTAGAGTGATGGTAACAACCAATGGATCGACGTTTTTCCGTTGAACCAAAATAGCCCTAATGGATCGACGTGATTGTATATTAATAAGTGATGCAACAAGTGTACAACCTCTTTGCCATAGCCGTGTCGACCTCAGCATCATTGGGTTGGTTGCTGAAGCAGTTGAGGCAGAGGTGGCTGTCGGAGGTGTGGAGGAAGATCTGAGGAATCTGTAGACGACATCCAGGGCACTGCTCTGTTGTGATGGATCGTTCTGTCGTTGGAGCAGCTCCGGTGAGCCATAAGATGTCAAGGCTGAAGTAGCACAAGACAAACATCGTCAATCTCAAGTGGGATTCTAATAGCATCTCCAATAGATGATGTAAAATGGATGTAAAATTAACATCACCAAAAACCACCTGACTACAACAGATGAGGTAAAAACTATTGACTCTGAACTTAACTGTTGAAACTGAAATTTACTGTGGAATCTGAATGCTACTGTCAAAACTGAATGCAATGGTAGCAGAGAGGCACTTGACATGTAGTTTAGGGAGGGCCTGCAGTTCTTCTTCAACTTGCACCCCCATGAGCCGCCAGCCACCACCGGCCGAACCGCCGGCGCCAGTGCCGCCTCGCCGCCCCGAAACAACTCGCCACCGCCGCCCCGGCAAGCCCTCTAGGCCCCCCGCCCCCACCCTGAACCCTAAGATAGATAGTGAGGTACCTCTCTGGCGATCCCCCGTCCCCGCTGCGGGTGGTTCTTCATTAACTCCGGCGAGCCCCCCAACCCCTGAAAATCGACTGACCCAAAATTTGATTCAGTCGACTGAAGTGTGGCTTAATCGGAGCAGAGCAGCAGCAAGAGCAAGGGGAAGAGCAGCAGTAGCAGCTGGGCGAGCGAGCGATCATGCGAGAGCCGGAGCAGCAGCAGCAGATCCGGCTAGTATGGCCGCCGCCGCCGAAGGGGCCTCGCACTGGGGGAGAGCTGCCATGGAGATGTCGCTCGCGGCGCCGGCTTCAAGGTAGCCGCTCCATGGGGGAGCGGTATGGAGCACCGCCGGCGCCGGGAGGTCAAGTTAAGGAGAAGGTGCGATGCGACGAGTGTAAACCTCTTTGGTGGTGCCGAGTAGGCCTCGACTTCGTCCGAGGAGTCGGCGAGGATGCTGCAGTTCCGGTGGAGCAGGTTAAGGCTGTGCTGTGGGGATGGAGCAGCCACGATAGACGAGGCGATCATCGGAGCAGCTCCTTGGAGGTGGAGGACGGGGCGGCTGAACCGGCGGGACGGCAAGATGGACGAAGGATCCTCATCCGGGGAGGTGGACGAGGGACGTCGAGCTGTTGCGGTGGACGACGTCGTCGAGGAAGAGGCTCCGGCTGGGTAGCGGTGATGTGGCGGACGGACGAGGGTGGGGTTTCGCGGCTGGAGCGGAGAGGTTATGGCGGCCTGGGATTTCGAATGGTGAAAAGGGGGCGATGGGAGGGGGTGAAGCATGACTTAGGGAAGCGCTTGTCCAAAATGTAGGGTGTGTTACAAAAGTACCCCCCACCGATTTGAACTAGCGGCCCTTTTGGCTCAGGGTTAGAAGGGGGATTTTGTGTGTCGGGATTTGGCAGCTGGAGGGAGTTTTCGTGCGCGTTGTAATTTCGGGATAGCAAGGCGTGGGTTGTGAAGGCGCCGGTTTTGAGAGAACTATATCTGAATTTTCGGGATATAACTAGACACGGGTTGAATTTTAGGGACATGCCTAACGTGTACTAATATTTTACTTGTACGTACCAAATCAATTCGCACTTCCCTCAACCAAAAAGAAAACGAAAAAAATAAAACTATTCACACCACACAAAGAGAGAGTCTTGCCCCATTTTACTATACAAATGCTATTCAAAGCTACTCCTTCCTTCCATCTATATAGGGCCTAATGCATTTTTTGATGCTAACTTTGACCAAATATTAAAGCAATGATATATTACATGCAACATACACAAAGCACACCATTACATTCGTCTGTGAAAGGTTCTTTCAATGATATAATTTTCACATTGTGCATGTCATGTACTATTAATCTTGTCAATAGTCAAAGGCGGTCTTAAAAATCTCATTACGCCCTATATAGATGGAAGGAGGGAGTATGAATCCATGTTATGCCCGATTAAATTTTTTCGCTTGCTGTATAATGCATGTAACCTACTCATACCAACATTTTAGTGCATTCCAAATGTCTATACTACTGATGCAATTCGAACTAAATTTGAATTCGCTTCTCTATTTCAATAAGAATCTACAATCATGATTGTTGCCAACTTCAACCATCATAGTTTCCTTGCTATCCGCTAGATATAAATCGGACGACCTATAATGCAGGATGGCAGGCACACCTAAATTTTTACTTTTATGTTCTATTTGAGAACCCCTTGAACGCCTTCTCAAAGGGTTCTCAAAAATTCGAGACCATCATCAACAACTCCGTTTTTTATAAGAGTCGAGATAAATATATTAAATGTAGTATAACATGTTCATAAACACACCATGTGTATCACCGTTATATATATTCACACATGCGTTGGTTTAAAACACTATGAGAAATTCTTCAAATATCCGAATTCTCTTTTTATAATGAAGTAGATATGATCTCTATTCGTCTTTTACACCCACACAACCCTCTTATCTTTGTAGCTAGCGCTAACTTTCTCTTGTGCATGCAGACGCTCGCATCCCTCTCACCCTCCCTCAACATTCTCTAGCTCCATCACGCAAATTCGTCTTTTCACTTTAGGTCGTTCACCCACGGTGTGTGTAGGCCCCCCAGCTCCTTCTTTACGGCACACATCGATCGATACCCCTCTCTAGCTAGGTGTGCCAAGCACAAACACAAGCTTGCCCTCTTCTCTTGTCACCGTCCATGCCTCACTCCCACCACTCTTTTCATCGTTCTCGTACTCTCACACTCCTCCCCCCTCGATATAGTATGCCTCTCGTACCACCTTCTACATGCATCACTCTCTCTCTATCCTTCTCCTCGTGCCTCATTTGCTTCTAACACACACATGCATGTATACCGATCGATCTCCCAACATATACCTAGATCGAATTTAACTACCCCCCCATCGATCGACGTACCTCACAAGTTATGTCTCTCCTTTCTCTAACAAAGGGCGATTGATCGTCCTATGTAGTTACGTCTGCTTACCACAGCCACATTGTCCCCCCCTCATCATTTGTGCATGCCTCTTGACCCGTCTCTCACACGCATGTGAACAGACAACAAGCATCCATCTTCTCTCTTATTGATATTGTGGGCGTGCCCTCTGTTTGTCTAGCAAGCCTATCCCACCATTTGTTAGAAGCAACTCCACTACCACCCCCTCCAACACTCTAGCTTTGTCTCTCTCCCAACCTTATTCCTCTCCTGCACATATGCATGGATGCCGATCAATCTCCCTTAATACATGAGACAGATCGATCTCCTTAATACATGAGGTAGGCCTCTCTCCTCCTCCACACATATACCAGCCATTGTACCTCTATAGTTCATTGGGCCTCCCTCTTCCCCACCACACACCGATAGTCGAGCGCTGCAGGTAGGTATCCATGCCACAGAGACAAACTGCACATGTCTCCTCTCACGTTCCAATAGGCCAGCCACTCTATATCTTTGACGTGGGCACACACAAATTCGATGGCACTCTTTATCGATCGCGCGCGCACACACACACACATCATCCCTCTCTTCGATTCTGTGGACACCTCAAGCCGATGATACCTCCACTCTCTTCTCGTGGATCACCCCCTCTATATATATGTTATATCCAGGACTCTATTTCACACACATTGCATATGTTACATTTTTTGATTGACCCCCCCCCCAAAATCTCAAGAACCCACACACTATATCTCTCTAGGTTTGTATCTCTCTCACACAACCCCACGTAGGTGGTGTACGTATACAAGAAGAGAATAGGTGCACCGTGCACGTACTCACGCTTCGTGCCCAGCCACACTCGCGCAGGTACACGGTGGAGCTCATTTCTTTACGAAATGGCAGCCCACGTGCTAATTTGAATGCATGTAGCGGTTGTTTACCTAGGGAGATCGTGTACCACGCATGCACGAAAGAAAGTTCGACTTGACGCGTTGCCGCTTTGTTTTTAAATAAAGTTATAGCGCTCAATGGCACATACACAAAATATAAAATGATTTTTATGGAGAAAAAGGTAGTCCGCTCACTATATACAATGGAGCCTGCCTGCCTGGTTTGTCGCTCTTTAGAGTATCTCACACAAGGTTGCGGTGGCCTCTCTCTCTCTCACCGTTGGTCACTGATCCGGACGCATCTCGTCCACCGGGGGAAAGGGAGTGCGGTGGCCTCTCTCTCTCTCTCATTGTTGGTCACTAATCCGGCCGCATCCCATCCGCCGGGGGAAAGGGAGGAAGTGCATCGTTTCTCCGTTCGATGGCGCCGAGGCAGCATGTCCCGATCTGCGGTACACGCCATTCTCTGGGACCAAGCTCCGGTGCGGCAGGGCCTACGCCACCTTCTCGCAGATTCCGCCCACCGCCGCTCACCTAGTTACATCCCGATGACCTCCAGGTATCCCCTCCGGCCTTGCTCCACTACCCGTCTTCCCACGTCGCTGCATGTGGATCTTCCATAGTTCTTTGCCCAAAACGTAGCTCGTCCGGCCTACTTTCCATATTCCATTCTCGTCCTCACACCATTTTAGACAAACACAACCGTGTTGTTATCTTCCCTTAGGACAAGGAATATGCTTCTTTTTTGTCATCGCATGTGCCATCAACTGTTATTGGCCAGTAATTGTTACCTTTCTACCTCTTTTTTGCAAACAGGGCTATCCATTTCACCTCGTTGCTATTGAGACCTTTTGGTGAACTGCACAAATCACTTTTTTCTTAAGAGTGTTTAGTCCAGTTGTACTAAAATGTCACACGGGCAACGTCTCTACATTTCAGTGCGACTGCACAAAGGGAGATTGGTTTTGCTCGATCCTCCTCATCCAACTCTGAGCCTAATCTTCTCCAACTAGTTAGTCTTAAGACAGACTTCAAAGGTGACCGGCTTCTATTTGTGTGTTTATTGTTTCATCAGCAGTCCTCTATTATCGTAATCACACTTAATATCTTTGGAACAGGGACGCTCAGCTCTATTTTAGTGGAACTGCACAAAATGATCAGAATGTTGCATGCTCCAGATAGCTACTTTTTTCCCAACATGCCTTGTTGATTTAGACAGAGGTGGGGGGACGTTGCTGCCAATGAAAGCATGGACCAATTTTAATTTAACACCTTCTCACAACTCTGTCTTCAGTTGTGATGTAATTATTAGCTCTGATATACTAATAATTGACATGCATTAGCAAGGAAGTTAGTTTTTTATTGTTTCCGAAAGAGCATCGATGGCAAGACACGCGAAACAAAAGATGAAAGCTCACACCATTGTACAATTTCATGTCGCTGGAAAATTATTGTTTAGTACGTAAATTATTTAAACAAATGATGGAAGCTTGATAGCATTGCCAAAAGCCTCTTCATCATCCGGGTCCATGTGCCATGCAGAAAATTATACTCCTTTGTTCCTAAATATTTGTCTTTTTACCAATTTCAAACGAGCATATTTTAGAGTGTAGATTCACTCATTTTGCTTCGTATGTGTACTCCCTCCGTTCCTAAATATTCTATTCGTCTTTCTAGAGATTTCAACAAGTGACTACATACGGAGCAAAATGAGTGAATCTACACTCTAAAATATGTCTATATACATCCATATGTGCCAGTCCATTTGAAATCTCTAAAAAGAAAAATATTTGAGTAGTCATCGTTGAAATCTCTAGAAAGACAAATACTCCAGAGTATATTTAAGAACCGAGGGGGTAGTGCACAACTGCATGGGAGACTCAGCCCGGTCGTTGCACCGCATTAATAGTGAGTAATGAGAAGTCAAATCATAAGCCCCACCTTTCCCACTGTAATTTGCTCTGAATAAGCAACCATCAATACGCTCTTCTTTGAATATGCTCATACTAATCCATCCGTCACTGTTTATACAACGCGCTTCAGAAAAAAGAAAAAAATCTATGGGACCAAGGCGGCTAACGACCAGCCTCAAAAATAGCATTGGTAGTTATAGCACAGCGTATATTACTAGAGGGAATAATGCGTACACACATGCATGCAGTGCTTCCACCCTAGGTACACACACGCATGCACTTACTCCACTCCGTAGTAGTACAGAGTACATGGAGAGAAAATTGTGGACTTGATTGCGGTTACCACACCCTAATTAATTGAGCATTAAACCAAACGCGTCTAATGTCTCTCTGGTGGTGGAAATGCATTGAGATAAATGCATCATAATGAAGCGCGCCCTGTAAACTGTGACAGAGGGAGGAGTAGTATGAAGGTGCAAAACCAAGTACACGTATGGCTAGTCGGTCAACGCACCTCCTCTTGGCATACCACTGACATGTGGGACAGCAGTGTGAGCAAACCGATCTCAATTGACGGCAAAGAGCCAAGCCGCCGTTCCTTGAGAGAGACGAGGAGCGAGAACACATAGACGGGCTCGCACGAAGGCCAAGATATATTCGAGCATGGTTGGTTGATCGATTTCATTCATTACATGTTGGGCTGCCGTTTTCCGCCCTTCTTCGGAATAAATGTGTACTTTATCAGAGATAAAAAAATAAGAGTACAGACGCTCCACCATGCGGTTCTAATAGTAGTACTACTCGTACTACTGCGCTTGGGTCTTTGCCTCTTCGTGAAGTCAAACAATGATGGTACTCCGCATGTTGGGTACTACAGTGTATGCCTCTGACAATCTGACACCGAATGGACTGATGCATGTCCACCGAGGGTAGGTTGCATTAGTCAAAAGGAGTAAGCGAGCTTCACCTTGGCCTGCAAGCTTCTCCTTGTTCCGCGAGTTGATGGGACACACCAAAAAGTAGTGCTAGTCCATACTCCCTCCTTTCCGGTTAATATGGCTTAATCTTTTTTGCGGGTTAATGAGAGAGCTTTATTCATATATAAGCATTCTTAGGACGATCAGCCAAGACACTGGTCACTAGGAAGTGAGGTACCCCGCAAAAAAACAAGTAGGAAGCGAGGTGTTTCATCAAGCCAGCTCTCGGCCACATTCAAAGTGCAACAAGCATGGTTCGCACGAAGATGTGCCGCAAGGTTTGCTGACCTGTTTACATGCTGAATAACAAAAAAAGAGGAAATATTACCAGGCGCTACTATTTGTAACAGGATATGAGCCAGAATTAAGCGAGAATTGTGGTGAGTGTTCCATGCAATCAACTTCCATTATCACATGCGAGAACCCTCGAAGAGAACCAAATGTGTTGAGGATTGCTTTTTCACATTTTAAAATTATAATAAAAGTGCAGACGCTCCTCCATCCGGTTCCTAGTACTAGTATAGTACGTACCTTTATAGACTATAGTAGTAGTACTAGTACTAGTAAACTTTGCGCTTGGCTATTCGCCTATTCGGGAAGTCGAACAATAATAGCACTAGTAGTATAGTGTATGCTTCTAGCAATCTGACACCGAATTAACTGTTGCACGTCCACTGCCTGAGCGAGGGAGAGCTTGCATTAGTCAAAAGTTTCTCCTTGTCCTGCGAGCCACCTCGCGCAAGCTTCTCCCGTCCTGCAACCTTCTCCTCATTCGGCAAGTTGACGGGACACAACAAAGTAATGCTAGTCCATACTGCCTCCTCTCCGGTTAATATGGCTTAATTTCAAACGAGATAAATACACTGTCTGTCACTGTATATTTGTAAAAATACGGTCAGTGGACTTCATAATATGCTCATTGCGCTCAATATATATATTTTCCGGTGTTTATACGGTCACTAGCTCACCCTGACTGAGTATGTGTGTGCATGCACGTGTAGGTTGAGCACTTAGCGTGACCGTGTGTGTTCCGTCGTGTGCGTGGACATGCATGCATTAGGGCATCGCGCGCGTTTTTGCGTCCATGTGTACGTGTGACTGTTGCATACACGTAGGGGGAGTACGTGTAGGGGCCACTAAGGAGCAGTCAAATCACACAGTAAGTTAGTCGGAAGAAGCAACCATCATTTCACTCTTGAATGACACGTACGCAATATAAAACGGTTGATATGGAGAGAAAAAGAAAACCACTATATATACACTAGCAGGAGCCTAAGCTACAAGCCTGCTTGCTTAGGTTGCTCTCTTCACAAGCATAGAACGATGGGCCTGATCCCACGGCTGGGAGGGAAGGGAACAACGTTCTGCGTAGACGCGGTCGACATCGGCGAGGGAGAAAACCCACAGTCGGTGCGTCCCAATCGGGGGTCACCGCGGTATGAGCTGATGCCGCGTCCCAACCGCCCTTCTAGCTACAGCCCGACGTCCTAGGTAGTCCATCTTCCTTTTGGAGCCGGCTTGCTCCACTGCCGTAGCTTCATCTCCATGTTGATCTTTCTCTACTTCTACCGGCTTCTACTTGTGATGAGTTTATGTCTCATGAACTAGTGCCAATACTATTATTCTAATCACACTTCTTCAATATCTTTGCCATCAGGGATGCTCAGGTCGATTTTAGTGGAACTGCACAAAAGCATCGTATGATCCGAGGGTGCCAGCCATCTTTCCTTCGAAAGGTTCTACCTGGCCAGTGAATTAAATCATGTTTAGGGTTTAGGGTTTAAGTCGTAGTGAACCCATCAGTAGTTTTTCTTTCGTACACGCTCTCACAACTTTTTTCTTTAGTTGTGAAGTAAATATTGGCTATGATCTGTGAATCATTGAGATGCATTAGCATGCATGTTAGTTTTCCTTTGTATTTGATGGAATGTTGTAACGGGGCAACCTTGGAATGGGAATGAAAATGGAGTGGAAAGTTTCCGTTTTTCCGGAGACAAAATGGAAACAGAGAGAAACCAACGTTTTGTTTTGTTGGATCGCGCCATCGAGAAAAACCAACGTTTGAATCACGTCTGTCGCGTTTGTGTCTCACCCTCCTCCATGGCTCGACCCCACACGGTCGCTCGGCATGCCACTCACCGCAAACCGAGTATACAATAACTTTCCCGCCTGCTTGTCGATGGATCGCGCCATGGAGTACTAGCACTACCGAAAGAGATTGACGAGTTGGGGGAGGACAGCTAGCTGTAGCACGGACTCCCAAGAACTTTTTACATGCATGTTGTAGCCGGCTATAGCGACCTTTGAATGCGGAGCAGCCGCGTGCACTCGGAAGCAGCGCGGGCGACGCTCTCTCGGTCGGTGCACCGCTTCAATGCCAACGCCAGTGAGAGGTCGCGTCCGCTCTGGCCGTGCATGAATGCGGCACTGACAGTTTCGGGCGGGAAGCACGCGGGGGTGATGAAGAGGGTTCGGGTTGGTCAGGACCGGCCGTGGCAGCGGTCCGGACGTGCGCAAACAAGAGATGTTGTACGTTAATATTGCTGCGTATATAGTTAACAATGTAAATAATGTGCCAGTTGGACAAATATGATTGGAGATGGAGATGGAAATGGAATTTTACGTAAACACGGATATGCATGTCTATGTCTATGTGTGTGTGCGCGACGACTCTCGCGACCTGGAAGCGGGGGCGTGTTTTTGATCGAGTTTTCTTTCTTGGTACGTTAGAAAATCAATTTGTCTAATTCACATCTAGATGTTATTTAAGGATATCACATCTAAGCTCCCACAAGTATATAATGTAGCAACAAGAAACAAAAAAAACTAGGAGAAAAAAAAATAGACCACAAACAGAGCGGACATCAACTTAGATGTGACATAACTATGTCACATCTAGATGTGTCCTAGACAGACCCTTAAAAAATTGTCCACCAGTTTTCGTTTCTTTTTTCCTGGAATGCACGTATTCTATTTAAAACCACTGCTATGGTGAGATTTTTTTACTCCATTATAGCCTCTTGTTTGATAGAGTTTCTCGTGTCTCGCTCTCTCACCCTCTCCATATCAAAACAAGATGACAGTGTCCACTCTATCTCTCTCCTCATCGGTGGTCACAGATCCGGCCAAATCCCATCTGCTGTGGGAGGTGAGGAGGTGCAGCGTTGACGTTGTCGCCGTCGGCGATGAAGGAAGCCGAT
This sequence comes from Triticum timopheevii, assembly GCA_963921465.1. Lineage (NCBI taxonomy): Eukaryota > Viridiplantae > Streptophyta > Magnoliopsida > Poales > Poaceae > Triticum > Triticum timopheevii. Next base: position 376,187,714 of record OY997268.1, on the reverse strand, counting down.
GCGCACCGTCCTCTCGGAGCTGGTGCTGGCGCGGACGAAGATCCTCCGCGCCCTTGTTCGCTGCCGTCGTGTGGGCAGATCCTGCCCGCCTGCCTAAACGACATCTCGCCCACCTGAGGTATAACTTCTTGTACTGGTCCAGCTCCCCCGGTCGCTGCATGAGGGTTTTCTTCTATGCGACTACTCCCTAGCTCCCCATGCATAGTAGCTAGGGTTCGTCGGCTGGTCCAACATCACCTACTAGTACTATTATAGAGGAAATACCACTCGAAAAGTTGTCCTGATTTATGCCTCGGTGGATGTATACATGTTGTTTCGACAAAAAGTACATGGCGGTGGTGCGGTCATTGTCCATATGGTGGTAGTACTATCACTGGTTAAATGAAGAAATGCTTTTTTTTCTCGGGTACCTAGTTTAGTTCCCATCAAGATAATTATGATGCTTCTGTTTGTTGGTGTACTTTTCATTAATTCTTATTGACTATTGAGATGTCGTTGCTAACCCTTTTTTATATTTTTGGAAACGGCGATGCGTGTCTCCATACCCGGGCATGTCTTCCTCAATTTTAGCGGAACTGCACAAAATTGGATGGCCATTGTTGTTCCGCCTCACTGTCCTCTGCCATGTGGTTCTTCCTTCCTTGAGCTTGATTACTGAGAAGAAACAGACCACAGTGAGGATTTGTCGAACTCCATAGGTGCCTCACCCAAACTTGATGCCAAATGGATGATGCACCACCATGATGACCTATCGATGCTCATGGTTGCGCCTCATGGTTTCGTCGGTTGGTGAAGCTGGTCGATTTTCAATGAAAAACAAATTGTCTTCCATCAGTGCTCTTTGCTTGTTATGCACAAAGATGATATCCTTCGTCAGTTCACCTTGGTTGCGTTGGAGACGCAGTCGTCTTTCACGTTGGTGCAATTTTATCACACAATTTGTTATGAACCAAATGTTACCTCGAAGAAGGATCGACGTTGGTACTAAGAGCATAAGTTTTGTATTGATTTCTAAGCCTTCTCACAACTTTGTCTCCAGCTCCCCTTTAATTTTATTTGTCCAGCTATTAACTTTGATTTAAAAAATGGTGTGGACTAAAAACCCGGATGGACGTAGTAGCCCTCCATTTTTATTTACTCCGCATATTAGATTTGACTGAAGTCAAACTTTGTAATGCTCTCAAACCTTTCCGATAATTGAAATTAAAATTCTTTATTTGTACACACTCTCACACGTTTCCAATAATTTGGCGCATGTGTGGTTGTTCACTTAAGGGAGGGTAGTGTACCACACGTGAAGGACAGGAAGAGCGACCAGGACGCGTGGGTGTGGATCATTAGTTCATCGGAAGTAGTACTAGTTTCTTCACTATACATTAAATAAAGAGTTTCGTTATGTACTTACACAATTTAAAACGATTGTATGGAGAGAATAAGAAAACCACTCCACTATATATTAGTCGTATACACGAGAGTACTATATGGACGCAGCTTCATTGACTTAGTGAACCTGCCTTTGGATTTATGACAGGTGGGCCCAAAATGTGGCTGGCTCACCTGTCATACAGCCAAAAGCAGGTGCAGTGAAGGCGGAACAACCCGACGACCCTAAGGTATAAGTTTCTTTGAAACCGTCGTTGCTCTAGCTGCATGTGGATCTTTTTCGATCTATAGTCGAATCTAGGTCTTGGTTCAAAGAGGAAAGAAGGGTGCGGTGGGGTGGAGCATGAATCTAGGACGTGGTTCAATGAGGAAAGGAGGGAGGAAAAGTAGTATAGACTGGCTATCCAGCCGCTTTGTTGGTCGAAAAGGGAAAAAGGAGGTAACCCAGTACACACATCTGTAAGGAACCGATCTCTTTGTTGAAAAGGGAAAGAAACTTGGGGGGGGGGTTGGGTAGTTTGTACTGGACTAGATTTGCTGCCCTCACATAGGAAAAAAGTTCAAAGAGAACAAATATGGGACCAACACAGATATGCTGCTTGGCTACATACTCTACATCACCCATTTATACGTGTGGACGCACATGTTGCTAGCATGTCCCATACAACTATTTTGCTGTTGTTAATCTAAGAATGCCGCCGGAAAATTGAAGCAATGCCGATGTTAAAAGTAAATTACATTTTTTAATGAATGTTGTTTCAAGAGAATGTCTCTGTTAATATGAATCGATGCAACCATTTTAGAAATGCTACTATCCTACTTTGTTTTCCATCCAAGATAAGTTAGATGCTTCTTTTTGTCACCGTTTATTTCATCCTCCTTTATCGGCAAGTAATTGTTTCCTTTTTTGCCTCTGTTAAAACAGGGGTATCGATTCAACTTGTTGCTATTGTGACATTTTGCTTCACTACTCGAAACACTTATGTTTTAAGAGTGTTTTGTGCAGTTCAACTTGAATGTCACACCAGCGACTTTGCTTAATTTTGGTGGAACTGCACAAAAGGAGATCGATATTTGTTTCCAGTCTTTGTGGCGAGTTGTTTCAAATCTTGGTCTTAACCACATGATGTGCAGTGTGCCTTGAGATGTTGTGCTACTTGTTTTGGTACTGTTTTAAATAAATGTTGAATTGAAGCTATTGTATTGTTGTCTTTTCCCATTAAGTAGTGAACAAAAATGGGACCAACCTAGACATGATGCTTGTTGCTTTGTTACAACAAATTCAGCATCACCCCCTTTATAAGCCAGTAATTGATGCCACTCTCAGAATTAACTAATGAATCTTATTTCGACACTGCAACACTTGTTAGGGATTGGCGGGATTACCATTTTTGTGGCCGCATGTTTCGTCCTCCTTTATTAGCCAGTAATTGATTCCTTTTTTGCATCTGTTTAAACAGGGATATCTATTCAACTTGTTGCTATTGCGACATTTTGCTTCGCTACGCGAAACACTTTGCTTGATTTCAGTGCAACTGCACAAAACGAGATTGGATTTCCTATTCGTGTTGGCAGATTCGTATTTTATCTTGTCCGTCTCATGAAAGGTCAGTACAGGCCTTCATCCACATGATTGTGCAGTGTGCTTTGAGATGTTGTGCTACTTGTATTGGTACTATTTTAAATAAATGTTGAATTGAAGCTATTGTATTGCTGTATTTTCCCATTAAGTAGTGAACAAAAATGGGACCAACCCAGACATGATGCTTGTTGCTTTGTTACAACAAATTCTGCATCACCCCGTTTATAAGTAGATGGAAGCACATATTGTTGTTGCGCCCACTCTCCCTGGAACTGTTTATGCTTTTTGTTAATCTAATGCCGCTGGTAAAATTAAGTAATGCCACTCTCAGAATTAATTAACTACTGAATCTTAGTTCAAAACTGCAACACTAGTTAGGAATGGTACTATCCTGCTTTGTAGTTCTTTCTACATGTTTAACCAAGGTATTGTTAAGATAATGTTTCTGTTAAAATGAATCAGTTGCATTGTTTTAGGAATGGTACTTTTCTGCTTTGTCGTTCTTTATACGTGTTGAAACAAGGCATTGTTAAGATAATGTCTCTGTCAATATGAATGAATCACACTGATGGAGAATTGCTACTCTCCTGCTTTGTTTCCCATTAAGATAAAGTAGATCAGTAGATGCTTTTCTTCAGGGAGTACAAGTCATCAACCGTTATTTCTCAGTAATTGTTTCCCTTATACCTATTGTTGCTTACAGGGATATCTAAATTAAAGCTCGATTTTATTTCGACTTTGATTTTAGTTGAACTGCACAAAAGGAGCCAATGTGTCCAAGGCAAACTGCTGCATTACTGGGTCCAGTTGGTCATTCCACTTTGCAGACAGAAGCAGTCACTATTTGCGCTACATTACAGAAGGAATGATTGAGAAGCTTTACAGAGTATTATTAGACACCGGTGACATGTCTAGTCTGCAGAGACCATTGGTAATTTAACAACACGTGGAGTGCCCTGGGCAAAAAGTGCCCAAACAAGTACAAGAAGCTACGATAGGACTCCATGATCATAGGCATTATATATTTTGAATGGGAAAAGCTTGTCAAAGTTTAATCATTGATGTTAGCAAGAAGACGTTAGTTTAATATATTGGAATTGGAAAACCTTGTCAAAATTTGCTCATTGATGTTAGCCAGAAGACATGCATTTGATATTTTTGAGTGGGATGCCCTTGCTGTGAGCAGCGTCGAGTGTTTTTTTCTATTCCTGTGTTCAGTTTAGAAGTAAATAGTTACTCTACTGAGATATTCCTGTGTTAAGAGTTTGTTTTGAATATTGTCTATGTAATGCCAGGCCTTGTGTTTGATTGCAAAGTTGAGCTTGGAATGTTGTGGCATGCGGCATTATGAGCTGTTCACCGTGCCTCCTAAGAATAATGCTTCATATTGTTTTGCATGTCGATCTAATGCCAGTGATTTGCTTGTTAAGAAGATCATCCTCTTCTGTTGTTTCCGTGCTTAAGAAGTTCATTGTCTGATGTTTCATTCATAGCCTATACGACAAGTCGGGTAGGTTAGACGTGAAACCATATGATCTTCCGGCCAACTCATGATATTAGGCCGTGATTGGATCGTCGTTTTCCAACCAAAACCGCTTGTAAAACTGACGCTTGTAAATTAAAGCAGATGGTCTCGGGCGAAGGCGCTTGGTTGGTCGATTTCGACTAGTAAAATATCGGAAGTACTTCACACACGATAAAAACGCTAAACGACACTCGGACGATTGCTAATCCAGCCGTTAGATGTTGTTTCAGCCTTGCCCATGGATGGCATGATACGCACGTCGTGCATGTATCATCTGGTAATGTCGTCCATATAGTAGTGCTCGTAAAATATACACTGGTCTCTCAAATTACACGCGTAACCCGCCGGTTTTACTTATAGACCTCGGGCCCTTGGTTTCATTATACCTGTATTTTATGCGTTGTTTTCGATGACGAGTAAATTACACTTGTATGTTAATACAGGTTTGAAATAAACCAGAGCTCCCAAGCGCGGCCTTACCGTTTCATGCCGTCTTAGTTTCTCGAAGGTGCTCATAGGTGTCCGATGATCCTGGCTTCCTGAATGAGCAGCGGGTGTTGGTGTCAAAACCGGCGGATCTCGGGTAGGGGGTCCCGATCTGTGCATCAAGGCTGATGGTAACATGAAGCAAGGGACACAGATGTTTACCCAGGTTAGGGCTCTCTCGATGGAGGTAAAACCCTACTTCCTGCTTGATTAATATTGATGATATGGGTAGTACAAGAGTAGATCTACCACAAGATCGTAGAGGCTAAACCCTAAGAGCCAGCCTATGATGGTATGATTGTAATTGTGATCTGCCTTCTAAGGACCAACCTCTCCGGTTTATATAGACACCGGAGAGGGCTAGGGTTTACATGGAGTCGGTTACAAGAAAGGAAACACAATATCCGGATCGCCAAGCTTGCCTTCCATGCAAAGGAGAGTCCCATACGGACACGGGCCGAATTCTTGAGTCTTGTATCTTCACGCTTCAATAGTCCGGACGTTGTACACAGTCCGGCTGTCCGGATACCGCCTAATCCAGGACTCCCTCAGTAACCCCTGAACCAGGCTTCAATGACGATGAGTCCGGCGTGCAGTATTGTCTTCGGCATTGCAAGGCGGGTTCCTTCTCCGAATACTCCAAAGTACCTGTTACGATGAATAGTGTCCGGCCTCCAATAAATGTTGTCCTCGTCGGCTTCAGCGCCTCAGTAATGACCATCTCCACGTGTTGAGCGAATGCAAGGAGTCGAGGCATTTTTGCATTTGCCACCCTCGATCCTCCGGGCTAACCGTCTATTTGAAGGGACGGGGATTCTCAGATCCAAACCTCACTCTCCCTCCCAAAGCTAGCACCCAACAGACCGCTCCGCGAAAAGCCATTCCAGCATGGCCGGCAGTCACAGCTCTTCTGCTCGCCCTTCTCGTTCCAAGTCGGGGGATTGGGGAGAGTGTTCAGTTCCTCATAGTCGTTTGATAGAGTTACAAACCCAAGGGTTTCTCCCACCGGCATTCATGGTCCCCGTCCGAGCTGGAATAGCCACTTATGACGGAGGGGAACAAGATGAGGGATCTCCTAACCCATCTCCGGAGGAGCGTATATGCCTCATCCCGCATCTGCTGAGGGGCGTCGGGTTCCCTAGCCACCCGTTTCTTTGCGGGCTCCTGGAGTTCTACGGCCTCTAGTTACACAATCTTACCCCTGCCTCTATTCTGCACATAGCGGGGTATGTCGCCCTTTGCGAGCTATTTTTAGGCTGCGAACCACACTTCGGATTATGGAGGAAGCTGTTCTGCCTCGTCCCCCTCACCCAGGGAGAGTCGCTATGTCTAGTGGGCGGGACCGAAGTATGGCGCATCGCCGAGACCGGATACCTGTCCGGCACTCCTGAGAAGGCACCAGAAGAATGGCCTTCAAAGTGGTTTTATATTGACGACGTTCCCCTTCCGGATCCAGTCCGGCCAGGTCTCCCCAAGTTCAGCAACGCCCTGCCGAGGGAGAGCCTAAGTTGGCGCCCCCGCGGCCCTCAAGAAGAGGATACGAGGGAAATACATTCCCTAATGAGCAGGATAAAGTTGTTGGCCAAATCCGGACTGACGATAGTTGAGGTTACGGCGATATGCATAAGGCGGGGAGTGCAACCGCTTCAATATCGGGGGAAGCCCATGTGGCACTTCAACGGGGAAGACGACGCCACTTATTGCGGCCGTAAGGGTCCAGACTCCGCCGCCGCTTTAGCAAGGATATTGTCCGATTTGTATAAAGGGGAAGAGGAGGAGTTCCTCCGCTTTTAAAACGCGGGACGGATTCTCCATGTACAACCCTCGAGAGTGGGTAAGTTGCCATTATTTCCCTTGCTTCAGTTACTTTAGCGTCCCTCTGCTAAGATTACCTGCATTGATGTTTCCGAGCAGGAACTGAGGAGGGTCGTAGAAGGAATCTTCAGCACCTCCCCGCAGCTAGAGGACCCTGGAAGGGCCGTAGATCCGGGACTCAAATAAGATCCGAATATCACTGTGGAGCTTGTCAACGGGGTATTTTATCAAGAGAGCTGGGATGGCACTTCAGTGGCCATTACGGCCGACTATCCCAGACTGCTCCCTGTGTCACGTGTAAGCCGAACTAAAAAACCTATCCTCCGAAGAGGACTCTCCTCCGGAATATGATTTACCCTTGAGACGTCGTGTTGTTTGCAGAGACGACGCTTGGAGCACGGGACCGAGCCCCTAGGGACTCGTCAACCACGGGCATCCGTATCGGGCAGGCTCAAGAGGAAGGCGGTGAGGGTTGACACTCCATTGCAGAGGTAAAGTAATAACCTGTCCTGTGGTTATAGTATTTGAAATATGACAGCGCCCTTTGTGTCTGGCAGGAAAAGGAGCAGCCGGACTATATCCGGGGGTTCCACCAACCACGCCTCCACTAGCCAGGTTCCAGAACCGGCTTCGAGGGCGGAGGCGGACACGGGGCCAGAACCGCGCAGTTCTTCGACAGAGGACGCGGATATGTGTCCGGCCACAATCTCCGAGGTGGAGAGCGCCATGAATCAACGGCGCCGGAGGGCCGTGCTTCGAAACAAGATCTTTTCCGAAGAGGCTTTTAATGCCTTCAATTCGGCAGACGCATACGTCTGAGGTGCTCGAGGCGGGCTGGCCCACGCGACGAACCACTACACCAAAGATATACGGGTAAGAAATTTTGACAAGTATATATAGCAGTAGCCCCTGAGACTTGAAATAGTTGGGACAACTGTTTGAAGGATCAATTTATGTACAGGTCCTCGTGGACAAGAATGAACAATTGGCACGGGAACTGGAGGCATGTAAGGCCCAGCTGATGGATGCGGTTGCCAAGTTAGAGGAATCCCAGAAGGCCCCCTCTGGTAACATTTGTCTTAATTATGCGCCGATATACCAGTTTAGTAAATAGCTGGACTGGTTAGTCTAACAGAAAATTCTGTAGACAATCCCGGGGTGAATCCAGAGGGCGTGACGGATGACGACTCGCATCTCAAAAGATAGCTAAAGGCTGGCGAGCACATCCTTACGCAAGTGAAGCAAGAGAAGAACAAGCTACAAGATGCCAATATTCGGTTGGACGTGGAATTGAAGGACGTCCGCGCTCAACTGGCGGACTCTGTGAAGGAGAACAAAAGGCTTCGACGCGGCATCTATGGTGAGTGCTCAAATGAACTGTATGATAGTTCGACGAGGAAGTATTTTGAAATAATTTTGCTTGCAGGACTGTTAACGGGTCGCCCTGAAGAGGAGATGCCCTCATCTGCAAGTGATTTACTGCAAGAACTGTCGCAGTTGCACGAGCGTGCTCGGCAGGTGATGCACGGCGTTGCTCAGGCCTTGTGGCCGTCAAGCCTCCTGCCAAATGGCATGGGCGAGCTTGCGGACCTGCTTCAAGGAGCCCGGCAGCGCTTTTGTCTGTGGAGGATATCAGCGTGCTGGCAAGGTGCAAGAGAAGCCTGGGCAATGGTGAAGATGCACTACACCAAGCTAGACCCGAACCATATGGCCGAAGTAGGACCGGCGGGGCCCGATGGGCAAGAAATTCCCATAATTCTGGTATATGACCAGGTAGCCTTAGCCGCTAAAGACTCTCAACAGGATTGTAAGCTAGATAGCCTGTTAGATGGTATAGAGGAGGAATATAGTCAGTCCAAGTGACTTTGTAATTTAATGGGCGTAAGTAGCCCCTAGCTGGATTAAAATCATTTGTCATGGCGGACCTTTTCACTTCAGCCCCCGGATCCTACAGTCCGGGGTGTGTCCGAATACCCCCTCAGTTATACAAAACCGGGGTATGCACGGAGACCAGGCGTAGGGGTCATAAGTGCTTGAACAGACAAGTACCCAACTAGTTATGTTATATTACATGGATAGTAAGAAACATCTTCCAGGGAGAATAGTTCCATTAGGGGTTCCTTTCCCTGGGTATGCGTCCGTCAATGCACATGTCCGGAGTGCGAACGATGGCGCGGGATACAAGACTTCTGGGGATTTTTGTTGTAACCAACTAATACATCATTTGTTCACCGATCGAATATTCTCTTAAGGAAACTAGCTTCCGGCTTCACCCAGTCTGAGGTACACATCTAGCTTAACCGACAGTAACCATCGCAGAGGTGCTCCCCTTATGCCCTAGCCGAATTAACAGGAATGTAGGGCATAAACACAAGAGCCAGGCAACCCAGCTTGGGCACATCTTAAGTCATATCGGTGCATATAGTGGTGAAGAAAAGGCACATATGGAAAAAGAACGCATATGTGATGGGCAAAAAGCCATTTAAATTAATTATGTTTAACTTCCGAATAGGAAGCCCCCAGGTATTTCTTACACACATAGTGCGGCCGGAGTAATCCGGGAGTCCGCATTGTATAAAGTACTTTGTGTGAAGGGAGAAAGAAAAAAGAAAAAAAAGAAAAGGGGAGGGGGCGAGAAAGGAAAAGTGGGGTGGAGCGTAAAAAGGGGGGGGGGGGGGGGCGTAAGGAGACGAACATTGAGTTCGGCGTTAGGCGTAAAATCTCCGGAGTCTGGCCGCGTTCCATGGGTTCGGCTCTAGCCTGTTATCTGATGCGTTACATACGCGGTACGCTCCACCGGTGAGAACCTTGTCAATGACGAAGGGACCTTCCCACTTGGGTTTGAGTTTGTCATTTTTCTTCTCCGGTAGGCGTAGAACGAGCTCGCCAATATTGTAAGTTTTGGCCCGCACTTCTCTGCTTTGATATCGACGAGCCTGCTGCTGATAGAATGCGGAACGGGCTTTTGCGACATCGCGCTCCTCCTCCAGGGCATCCAAGTTATCCTGCCGATCTAACTCGGCTTCCTTCTCTTCGGACATGCGTACGCGTGGCGAATCATGTATTATGTCGCAGGGTAGTACTGCTTCCGCACCGTACACCTTAAAAAATGGTGTATATCCGGTGGTGCGATTCGGTGTGGTCTGCAGCCCCCAGAGTACGGAGTCGAGCTCCTCTACCCAGTGCATATCCGATTCTGTTAAAGATCGCACTAGTCTGAGTTTTATGCCCCTCATGATGAGACCATTTTCCCGTTCGACCTGGCCGTTTGTTTGGGGGTGGTAGACGGAAGCGTAGTCGAGCTTAATGTCCATTTTGCTGCACCAAGTTTTCACTTCATTGGCTGTGAAATTTGAGCCATTATCAGTGATGATGCTGTGGGGGACACCGTACTGGTGTACGACCCCGGATATGAAGTCTATTTCCGGTCCAGATTCGTCCGTTTTAACTGGTTTGGCTTCTATCCATTTATTGAATTTGTCCATGATGACCAATAAGTATTTTTTCTTATGGCTTCCCCCTTTAACAGGCCCGACCATATCCAGCCCCCAGACCGCGAAGGGCCAAGTTATGGGGATTGTTTGGAGAGCGGTAGGGGGCATATGACTCTGATTGGCGAAGAGCTGGCAGCCAACGCAATGTTGGACAAGGTCCTGTGCGTCTGCTCGGGCCGTCGGCCAATAGAAGCCTATATGGAAGGCTTTGTTGACTAGCACTCAAGGTGCGGCGTGGTGTCCGCCCAGTCCAGCATGGATTTCAGCCAAGAGTTGCCGCCCCTCCTCTTCGGAGATGCACCTTTGGAGCACTCCGGTCGTGCTTTTCTTGTAGAGTTCCCCTTCGTGGGCTTTGTAAGCTTTAGAACGCCAGACTATGCAGTGTGCTTCATTTTGGTTTTCGGGGAGCTCCTGCCTGTTTAGGTAGGCCAAGAAAGGCTCGGTCCACGGGGCGATTACGACCATGATTTCGTGGGCCGAAGATGTTTTTCGGTGGCAGAGCCTCCGATTGTGTCTGATGGGTCGGAGTCTGGGGTTTTTTTCGGATCCATGCTGGTATTGCCGGACTCCCCTTCCCATACTGCGGATGGCTTGAACAGCCTTTCCAGGAATATATTAGGTGGGACAGGGTCGCTCTTGGCGCCAATGCGGGCAAGGAAGTCCGCCGCTTGATTGTTTTCTCGAGCCACATGGTGGAATTCGAGCCCCTCGAACCGAGCTGACATTTTGAGGACGGCATTACGATGGGCCGCCATTTTCGGATTCCTGGCATCAAAGTCTCCATTTATTTGTGATATTGCGAGGTTCGGGTCCCCGCGCACTTCCAGGAGTTGGATGCCCATAGAGACTGCCATCCGAAGACCATGCAACAGAGCCTCATATTTGGCTGCATTGTTGGAGTCTGTGTATAATATTTTTAGGACGTACTGGACCATGTCCCCAGTGGGAGACGTCAGGACTACCCCTTCTCCCAGTCCGGCCAGCATTTTGGAGCCGTCAAAGTGCATGATCCAGTTGGAGTACGCTTCGTACTCTTTAGGGAGTTCGGCTTCTGTCAATTCGGTGACAAAGTCAGCCAGTACTTGCGACTTAATGGCTTGTCGTGGTTTGTATATTATGTCGAACGGAAGGAGCTCGATAGCCCATTTAGCAATCCCGCCCGTAGCGTCGCGGTTATTAATTATGTCATTGAGTGGTACTTTGGAGGTGACGGTAATCGAACACTCTTGAAAGTACTGTCTTAGCTTCCGGGATGCCATGAAGACCACGTATGCTATTTTTTGATAGTGTGGGTATCGGGATTTGCATGGGGTGAGGACTGTGGATACGTAATAAACCGGCTTTTGAAGTAGGAATTTGTATCCGTCCACCTCTCATTCGACGATGAGCACTGCGCTTACCACTTGATGTGTTGCAGCTATATATAGTAGCATAGGTTCACCGATGTTTGGCGCTGTTAGGACTGGATTACTGGCCAATAAGGTCTTTATCTCATCGAGTCCGGCCGCGGCTGCATCCGTCCATACAAAGTGTTTGGTGCGCCGAAGGAGGCGGTAAAGAGGCAATGCCTTTTCTCCTAGCATGGATATAAAGCAGCTCCAAGCGGCCACGCATCCAGCTAGCTTCTGGATGTGGTTGAGGTCTGTTGGTATAGCCAACTAAGAGAGCTCGGATTTTTGCTGGATTTGCTTCGATTCCTCTATTGGAAACAATGAAGCCCAGCAGCTTCCCCGAGGGGACACCGAAAACACATTTTTCCGGATTCAACTTGATGTCGTATGTCCGGAGGTTATTGAATGTAAGCCTCAAGTCATCTATTAGGGTTTCGACGTGTCTAGTTTTTATGACCACGTTGTCCACATATGCTTCCACTGTTTTGCCGATTTGTTTTTCCAGGCATGTTTGAATCATGCGTTGATAGGTTGCGCCGGCATTCTTGAGCCCGAAGGGCATAGTGTTGAAGCAAAAAGGGCCATATGCCTTTATAAAAGCTGTTGCAGCTTGGTCAGACTCTGTCATCCTTATTTGATGGTATTCGGAGTATGCGTTGAGAAAACACAGCGAGTCGTGTCCAGCTGTGGCATCGATGATTTGATCGATGTGAGGGAGGGGAAATGGATCCTTGGAGTAAGCCTTGTTGAGGTCTTTGAAGTCAACGCATAGGCGCCAGGATTTGTCCTTTTTTGGTACCATTACCAAATTTGCCGGCCAATACGGATGTTTAATATCTCTGATGAATCCGTCCTCAAGTATCTTGGCTAGCTCTTCCCCCATGGCTTGCCGTTTGGGTTTTGAAAACCTCCTTAGGGTCTATTTGAACGGTTTGTATCCCTTTAGTATATTGAGGCTATGTTCGGCCAGCCGGCATGGGATGGCTGGCATGTCCGAAGGGTGCCAGGAGAAAATGTCCCAATTCATGCATAAGAAATCTCGCAGTGCGGCGTCCATCACGAGGCTCAACTGTGTCCCGATGGATGCTGTCTTCGTGGGGTCCATTGGGTGGACTTGGAATTTGACTATCTCGTCTGCAGGTTTAAATGAGGTGGACTAGGATGCTTGTCGAGTATCATGTAATCCCTGTCCACGGTGGCCCGCAGTGTTGTTAACTCTTAGGCTGCTAGGGCTTCAGATAATGCTTCCAGGGCTAGTGTTGCGGTTTTGTTTTTGGCGCGAAGTGCGACGTCTGGATCACTGGCTAGAGTGATGATTCCATTGGGTCCGGGCATTTTAAGCTTCATGTACCCGTAATGAGGTACAGCTTGAAAGCTTGTAAACGCGTCCCGCCCTAGAAGGGCGTGGTATCCACTTCTAAAGGGAGCCACTTGGAATGTGATTTCTTCGCACCTATAATTTTCCAGGGTGCCGAATACCACATCGAGTGTGATTTTTCCCGCACACCGCGCTTCCTAAGTAGGGATGATTCCCCTGAAGGTGGTGCCGCTTCGCTCAATGCGGCCTTTATCAATTTCCATCTTGTCGAGCGTTTCCTCATAGATCAAGTTTAATCCGCTTGCCATCCATGAGTACTTTGGAGAGCCAAAAGCTGTCCACGATTGGGCTAAGGACCAAAGCGGCCGGTGCCCGGACAGTCTGGAATCGAGGTTCATCACTGGCATTGAAAGTTATAGCAGTGTCGTTCCAGGGGTTTATTTTTGCCACATGGTAAATTTCAGCGGAGCTTCGACGAGCTCACTTGCACCTATTGTTCGAGGAAAAAGTCTCGAAGACTGTTAGTACCGTATCGTGTTCGCTGGCAGGATGCTGTTCCGCTTTATGGCCTACAAGAAGATCCTCGCCACTTTACGCCACCTACCGGAGTATACAACATGCCCTAAGGCTATGAGTTGGTATTGTATCCAGAGTGCTGTGGAGCTTACATGGTCCGTCGAGACATTCTTCCAATACGGATCCCTGCCCAGGGGTGGGTTTTTGTTCCTTGGGGATTGGATCAGACGACTTACGAGAGTTTGTCTGTTTAGTTCGAGCAAAGGTCTTGGTGAGAGCGGTACTATCCCAAAATTTCGTTTGGGTTTTCCACGCGCTCTCCATCGCACAGTACTTCCGTACTATGATTTCCAAGTCCGCGAAGCGTACTATGTCGCGGCAGTTTTTGCAGAAGAGCGAGACCATGTTCTCCTCGCGGCAGTCCTTGACCTTGTTAAGCGCAAGGAGGAATCTGGCCCAGTAGTGATGTACGGTTTCCTGGGGCTCTTGCCTGATGTGGGAGAGACAGTTTAAGTCCAGGTAGGTGTTGTTAGCAGAATCCAGATTTTGATCCGATCTAACGCCCAAGGGCGCGGACGGTTCCGAGCTTAACAACTCAGAACCCAGAGTGCTGCCCAATTTCTTCGACCCAATGCCCGATTCTAAGTCCGGGACCTGGGTCATGTTTTCCTTTGAGCAGGTTTTCGGCTCAAGGAGTTCGGTGATCCGAACATAATTCGTCCTCAAAGTTGAGGGACAATCCGCGTGTGGTTCCTCCACTATCGCTATCTCTTAGGTGATCGGCGGGGACCTGATGTCCCTTCGATCGGGTTTAAGCCCAATACGGTCATAGTTCGTAGTGACTCCCAGAGCGGCGATGCATCCAAGAGTTCATTAAGGGAGGAGAGCTCCATTGGATCCATCTGTTTGGCAAATTCCGAACTTACGCGAAGGTTATGAATGATGACCCGAGAGGCCATCGTCGGCGCTACCGCCGATGGGGCGGCCATGATAAAGCCGCCGAGTCGGAGCATCTGGCCTACAGCCAGAGCTCCCTCTGAGATGATGTCGTCCTTGATGATGAGTCGAGCCATCGAGCCTTGCAGCGACGACATAGAGGAACTCTCAATGAAAGCACCAATGTCGGTGTCAAAACCTGCGGATCTCGGGTAGGGGGTCCCGATCTGTGCGTCAAGGCTGATGGTAATAGGAAGCAAGGGACACAGATTTTACCCAGGTCCGGGCCCTCTCGATGGAGGTAAAACCCTACTTCCTGCTTGATTAATATTGATGATATGGGTAGTACAAGAGTAGATCTACAACGAGATCGTAGAGGGTAAACCCTAAGAGCAAGCCTATGATGGTATGATTGTAATTGTGATCCGCCTTCTAAGGACCAACCTCGCCGGTTTATATAGACACCGGAGAGGGCTAGGGTTTACATGGAGTCGGTTACAAGAAAGGAAACACAATATCCGGATCGCCAAGCTTGCCTTCCACGCAAAGGAGAGTCCCATCAGGACACGGGCCGAAGTCTTGAGTCTTGTATCTTCACGCTTCAATAGTCCGGACATTGTACACAGTCCGGCTGTCCGAATACCTCCCTATTATGTACAACTATATATTTTGTTTTGCTTTCTCCTGGTTTCCTGACATCACGGTCCCACACCATTGTCAACCTATGTAGTCAATATAAACGAGAGAATTGCACAAGGTGCGGCCGACAGCTGGGACCAAGCAGCTCGAGCAGTATTTGTGTTTTTGAGGCATGAGCACTGCAGAGTTTTTCTTGGCGATGATTTCGTTGTTGTTCAGAGGAGAGCAGGGTATTAACTAGGCGGGCTGTGGCCCGTCTAGCCCAGATACTAATTTTTTCAAGATGAAAATGGCTAGCCCATCTATACGTCTTTTTGAGGAATACGCAGGCAAGGTCAACTTGTTATTCTCCGCCCCGTTGGGCTGCAAATCTTTCCTAGGAGGCATGCATTAGGCTTAACAGGAAAATGGGCTTTAAAAAATAATAAATGGGATGTAATTATAAAAACTGGGCAGTAACTATAAAAAATGCACCAAACATGAAATTAGTTTATAAAATATTATTTATGGATTTTGAAAATCTTAAATTTTCATTGTTGCGCGCGCAATGTTTCATTGGTTTTTTATGTAATACAAATTTATATTTAATCTGACTAGAAATTTCGGGATAAAAATATTTCGGATCCCATCAAAATGTGGGAAATTTTATTGAATTCTGTCTTCAATGGTCGGTTGAAATTATTAATCATTGTCCTAGCTAGAAAATGGGTTGTACTTTTAACAAACTATAAATGGGCTATTGTAAATTCCATTAGAATTCAAAAATGGGCTGTACATTCTTACAAAACGCAAATGGGCTATAAGTTCTCTGCCACACACTGGTGGGCCTACTAAGTGACACGTCCCCTAAAAAAATAAGTTGACGCGTATGCAAGGCTTTGTCAACTTATTATAGTCAACACACGGTTCTAGCAGCAGTGGCCGTTGGATGTCTATCCAATGGATGTCGTGCTTCTTCTTCAATGCCAGATATTCTTAGCTTCGGCCATCCAAAAAATGATTCCTCCCCCTGACATCTGGGGTGCACTGTTTCGGAGGCTGACCTGTGGACCTACTAAGTTGGAGCGTACCAAGGGCTTTGTCAACTTAGTCAATATAAACGATTCTAGCTTCAGTGACCGTACGATGTCCATCCAACGGCGGTAGTGCTTCTTCAACCTCTGGTCTTCTTGGTCCAGCCGCCCAAAGCAGCGCCGGTCGTGCCGCCTGCTCCTGCCTCCCGTGGCCGGCTGTGCTGCCGCGGAGGCCTCACCGCCCCCATACTACTCCCACCGCTGGCCAAGCTATCCCTCCACTCACCCACACCCCCTGTTATTCTGTGGTGGCGGCAGCCTCACACCGCAGCCGAACCAGTGAACCCTCGTACTCCTCGCCGCGCGGGCTTCCACTGCTGCGTCTTCCCCGGCTCCACGTTGTCCCTTTCCTAGGCCTAGCCGTCATCCACCGCCCTAGTGCTCTCGGCGCGGCGTGGTCAACATGGTCAACGACCGACTTCCATCGGAAGAGTACTGTACATGGAGAGGCTGACAGCTGGATCCACGTCGGCCGCAAGGAAGTGCCTCCTTATTACGCGCAAAATAATTATTCCTCCACCTGACAACAGGGACCCTCCGGACGGGCCACCTTATTTCGCGACAAAAACGTTTCCCCCCTGACTGCTGGGACCCACCGGACGGGCCACCGTATTTCGCGAAAAAAAGTTCCCCCCGCTGTCAGCTCGGACCAACCGGAAGTGCCTCCTTATTACGCACAAAAAAATGAATACTCCCCCTGCTAGCTGGGACCCACCTTGGTGGAAGGCTGACTTGTGGGCCTACTAAGTTGACGGGGACGGAGGGCTTTGTCAACTTAGTCAAGATGAACGATTCTAGCTCCAGTGACCGTACAATGTCCATCCAACGGCCGTAGTGCTTCTTCAACCTCTGGTGTTCTTGCTCTAGCCTCCCAAATCAACGCCGGTCATGCCGCCTGCTCCTGCCTCCCGTGGCCGGCTGTGCTGCCGCGGAGGCCTCACCGCCCCCTACTATTCCCACCGCTAGCCAGGCCCTACGGCGACGGCAGCCTCACACCACAACCGAACGAGTGAACCCTCATACTCCTCTCCACGTGGGCATCCACTTCCGCATCTTCACCGGCTCCGCGTCGTCCCCTTCCTAGGACTCGCCGTCGTCCACCGCCCTGGTGCTCTCGGCGCGGCATGGTCAACGTGGTCAAGGAACGACTTCCATCGGACGTGGACTATACGTGAAGAGGCTGACAGCTGGGTCCACGGCCGCAGCAAGGAAGTGCCTCCTTATTACGCGGAAAATAATGATTCCTCCACCTGACAGCAGGGACCCACCGGACGGTCCACCGTATTTCGCGAAAAAAACATTTCCCCTGACTGCTGGGACCCACCAGCTACACCTTCGCACGCAAGGAAGTGCGTCCGGGCAAAAAAGAAATGATTTGCCCCCCTGACTGCTGGGACCCACCAGCTATATCTTCGCACGCAAGGAAGTGCGTCCGGGCAAAAAAACAAAATGATTCACCCCCCTAACTGCTGGGACACAGCAGCTACATCTTCGCAGGCAAGGAAGTGCCTAACAGTCGGGACCCACCTGGTCGAAGTGTACGTAGCATTGTCATTCTGGTCGTGAACGTGTACGTACATACTGGTCGATGTAGAGGCGCACACGTGTCGTAGTAGAGACGCGCACGTGTCGTAGTAGAGGCGCGCACGTAGAATGTACGCGTATGTACATCGGCCAGGGTGCAAGAAAGAAAATACGGCCACGTATGTGTACATACGGGCAGGGTCTCGAACGCCTACTCGCGCATACGTACGGCCAGGGCTCGTGTACATGGCTGGGTCGGAATGGAGAAATAGCATCGTCGTCATGTTCATGGGGAGGCAACGGAATGCGCCGTGTTCATGGGGAGGCAACGGAATGCGTCGTGTTCATTGGGAGGCAACGGAATGCGTTGTGTTCATCAGGAGCCAACGGAACGCGTGGGAGCCAACCGGCTGGGTCGGAATGGAATGCATGGTTGTGTTCATCGGAAGGATTGGACGGAACAGGCGATGGAAACAAGGCCTGGCGTACCGCAGAACGGAGGAAACAGACCTCCTACGTTCGGAACGGGGTCCTGTTGATCGGGAGGGGTGTGGCGTACCGCAAAACGGAGGAAACGGACCTCCTACGGCCGAAACGGGGGTCTTGTAGATCGGGAGGTGTGTGGCGTACTGCAAAACAAAGGAAACGGACCTCCTACGGTCGAAAAGGGGGTCCTGTTGATCGGGAGGGGTGTGGCGTACCACAAAACGGAGGAAACGGACGTCCTACGGTCGAAACGGGGGTCATGTTGATCGGGAGGGGTGTGGTGTACCGCAAAACGGACGAAACGGACCTCCTACGGTCGAAACGGGGTTCCTGTTCATCGGGAGGGGAGTGTCGTACTGCAAAACGGGACTCCACGGGATACTGTTCATCTCCACCGTCAACCTCCTCCAGCCTCCACGGGTTACCGACGACCTCCTCCAGCCTCCACGGGCTCCAGTTCATCCAGCCTCCACCGCGCGCTACTCCAGCGGCTACTGTTCAACCACCCCTCCACGGGCACCCCTCCACCGTCTACTGTTCATCCAGCCCTCCACACCACAGGGTCCTGTTCAACCACCCCTCCACGGGCACCCCTCCATCGTCTACTGTTCATCCATCCCTCCACACCATGGGGTCCTGTTCATCTAGAGGCAACGCCACCGCTCACTGTTCATCCAAAGCCCCCCACAACGCTCACTGTTCATCCAATCGATCAGTTTCAATTAGTAGCAGTAGCGAAGGAATCGCTTGATCGGGTATAGTTAACGGCCATCGATCGATCGCTCGGGTTCAGTAACACGTAGCCTGCAGTGCAATCGCTCGGGTTCAGTTAGAGCCAACGCCTCGCACACACGCTCGTACGTGTACGAGAGAAACGCGCATCGCTCGGCCCCCGACCTCCCATCGTAACCAGGAACTCCCCAAAATTCCCCCCCTCGCTTCTACCACGGTTTTTTCCATCATGGATGGCCCAAAGAATGTCATGCAGCTACGTCTCCGGCCTGCCCAGGACGAAAAGCCCATTTTCTGTCATGATTTTTTGTCATAGAAGTAGGAGAACACCACATCTATGATGATATCGGGTTTTGTCACAATTATCGTCACAGAAGTGTCATATGTATGACAGAAAAAAAATTCATTTGGCCCAAAATGTCACGGATGTGTCTTTTTTTTGTAGTGGATGCTTGATGAGTACAAGATGCCAAAGCACTTTTGGGCAGAAGCGGTTGAGACAGCTTGTCATGCGACAAATCGCTTGTATCTTCACGAGCTACTCGGCAAGACAGCATACGAGCTACTCACCGGTAACAAACCCCAAGTTGGATACTTTCGAGTATTCGGCTCAAAGTGCTACATTCTTGATAAGCATCGTCGTTCTAAATTTGGTCCTAAATCTCATGAAGGTTTCCTACTTGGCCATGGCTCAACCTCTTACAGTCACCGTGTCTACAACAATTTCACCTGAAAGGTTGAAGAGACGGTAGATGTGAAGTTTGATGAATCTAACGACTCGCAAGTAGAGAAATTGCCAATTGATGTAGGAGATAAAAATCCTTCGGAAGCAATCCAAGACTTGTCTATTGGCAAGGTTCGTCCAACGGAGGTGAAGGAGAGTACCTCGTCCGTCCAAGTGGAAGCTTCTACCTCATGACAAGGTGAACCAAGAGTTGATATGGAAGCATCCACAAGTGGGACACACCAAGATGAAGAAAAGGAGGAAGTACACCAAGATGAACCGCAATAACCTCCTTCTCCACCACGATGAGAGAACGACAACATCAACAATGAAGAAGGCCAAGAGGAAGAACAAGATGATGTTCCACCCTGATTAGAACAAAAGCTCTCACGAGTTGAGCAAGAGTCACTAGAGACCATCCCGTTGAGAAAATCTACAATGATATCCAAACCAGGAGAATCACTCGCTCTAAATATCGTTTGGCTAATTTTTGTGAACATTAATCATTCATCTCTAGCATTGAACCTATGAAGGTTGAAGAAGCATTGGAAGATCCGGACTGGATAAACGCCATGCATGAAGAACTACACAACTTTGAGAGAAACAAGGTGTGGACATTGGTCGAGAAGCCCGAGAACAACCATAACATCATCGGTACCAAATGGGTGTTTCACAATAAGCAAGATGAAGATGGACAAGTAGTTCGCAACAAAGCACGTCTCGTCACCCAAGGCTACACTGAAGTCGAAGGTATGGACTATGGTGAGACATATGCTCCCGTTGCTAGATTTGAGTCCATTCGCATCTTAATTGCCTATGCTAATCACCATGATATCACTTTATACCAAATGGACATTAAAAGTGCTTTTCTAAATGGTGAAATTGAGGAGGAAGTTTATGTTAAACAACCTCATGTCTTTGTTAATCCAAAGAAACCCAATCATGTTTACAAGCTTCACAAAGCTCTTTATGGTCTTAAACAAGCTCCTAGAGCGTGGTATAAATGCTTGACCAAGTTCCTTATTGAAAAAGGCTTTGAGATTGGAATGATTGATTATACTCTTTTCACTAAAAGGGTTAAGGGAGAATTATTTGTGTGCCAAATCTATGTTGATGATATTATATTTGGGTCTACTAACCCTCATTTTAGTGAGAAGTTTGGGAAGCTTATGTCGGAGAAGTTTGAGATGTCTATGATGAGTGAACTCAAGTTCTTTCTTGGTTTGCAAAATCAAGCAAACTAAGGAAGGTACCTTTGTCTCTCAAATGAAGCACACCAAGGACTTGTTCAGAAAGTTCAGTATGCAAGAATGCAAAGGTATGAGTACACCCATGCCTACTAGTTGACATCTTGACTTGACTAAAGATGGTGAACCCGTTGATAAAAAAGTTTACCGCTCTATGATTGGTTCATTATTATATCTATGTGCCTCTCATCCCGATATTATGCTAAGTGTGTGCATGTGTGCACGATATCAAGCGCCCCCTAAAGAATGTCATCTTAAGGCCATGAAAAGGATAGTGAGATACTTAATACATACACCAAACTTTGGCATTTGGTATCCAAAGAGGGCCTCTTTTAATCTTGTTGGCTACTCCGACTCGGACTATGCTGGTGACAAGGTTGATAGAAAGACCACTTCAGGCACTTGTCAATTTCTTGGTAGATATCTTGTGTCTTGGTCCTCCAAGAAACAAAACTTGATATCCTTATCCACCGCCGAAGTGGAATACATTGCGCCGGTTCATGTTGTGCTCAATTACTTTGGATGAACCAAACTCTTAAAGATTATGGGATATATGTGAAACATGTTCCTTTGCTTTGTGAGAATGAAAGTGCTATTAAGGTTTCTCACAATCCTGTGCAATATTCTCGAACTAAGCACATAGAAGTTTGTCATCATTTCATTCGAGATCATGTTACTAAGGGTGACATTAACCTTAAGCATATTCTCACCGACAAGCAATTGGCGGATATATTCACTAAACCACTTGATGAGAAAGTGTTTTTCAGGTTGAGAGGTGAATTAAACATCATTGATGCTTCAAACTTGGAGTAGGAACTCCATTTGGATACATGCAAGGCATGATCCTATGACTAATCCTTGACTTTTTCTCTTATGATGATGATCATATGTCTTGGATACATTTGTACCCTTTCATGCTATCTAACCCTTGTAGGTACTTGGATGAATCTAAATCCATGGGATTGCAACTCACTCACATTTAGCAATCTCTACATCACCAAGTCCCTACACCATGGTGGTTGAAGACAAGGAAGCATGAAACCCTTCAACATATCCTTTGACAAATTCTATATATCAAATTTCATTTGGTATCAAATTCCATGATTGTCATTTTGGACACACAAGTGCTCTTCCTTGCAAGACTAACCCATGTAGGTAGATGATCTCAACTCCAACTGGTGCTCCCAATCCTTGATGAGCTACATCAATCTTGAGGAACCCATACAAGTTCAACTACATGATCAAGATCAACACCACCACCAAAGGTATGTTATTCCATCCTAGAGAAGCTTTACCCCAAGTCATGGGTCAAAGCAACTCAACAAGATGCGAACACATCAAATGCTTAAACGAAAATTGGTAACCCCATTTTTGAGCTTAAACAATGAGTATGACCTATGATCAAATGTCTCCACTTGACTCCTAAGTCAATATACTCTAACATAGGTGACCTTATCGCCGACCAATTTTAGATGAAGTTCTCTAGTGTTTCTCCTTGTTCTTGCATTCTGTCTCTTGCATATTTGTTCCGCTTCCAAAAAAACTTCATCTAGATTTCTTCTCATTTATTTCTGTTCCGCATTTCCCTGTATTTAATTCATTGCAAATCCTTTAGTTAATTTGTTAAAAATCTTTGTGAGATATTATTTTCCTAGTGAGCTGAGGTGACAATTGCTCTTTCTCTGTGTTCAACTCAGTCACACCGATCTATCACGTTTGGTCAAACCGAACCATTTCGGTGCAACCAAAAAATATAACTCGGTCTCACCGATTTCACTGCAGAGAAGACAATTTGCCACTTGTTCCTGCCCTTTTGTTCCAGCTCCACTCGATGATTCTTGTCCTCTACCAGCATCATATTCTACATGTTGCTTTGCTCTGTGACTCGAGGACTAAACCTATTTTGACTCATACTCTAGAAAGATCCCTTCTTGGAAATTGATGTCAAAGGGGGAGAGAGAGATCACATCAAAGCTTATTCACTTTAAAAGGGAGAGTGAGAGATAATGACATCAAATGCCCGAGATGCTTGGTGGTCAAGAGGAGAGAATTCACATGTCTTTAAGAGGGGAAAGACATGTCAATTTGTGTTATGATTTGTGAACTGATCTGTTTTGCTCTGATGTTGTTTCCCTATGTTCTCCCGTTATCCCATAGAAGATTCAGGGGGAGCAAGACATCTAAAGGAAGGAAATATTCAAATTCATTGCATATGTTAACCTTTGGGGACATGTCTACACTCAAATAGAGTACCTAGTACTCACTCTCTACATGTCATCCCAATCTTGGTACTCTTGTGGTTTGCTACTTTTGCTCTGCCTAGTAGATGTTTCTGTGTTGTCTAACCTTCTTAACTCAGGTTCATCTCTTCCAAAGCTAGCTCAAAACCATGAGGTAAGTATATGCATCACACTCATGTGTATGAAGATCTCTTGCTGATGTACATATTGTTTGCAAGAAGGACTCATGAGCATGAAGGTACATTTCCTATATACACACCATTTGCTTTGTTGCATATAGCCAAGATACATGTAACTCAATGCTTGCTCTGTCATGATTATGCACTCACATGATCTTATGTTCCATATTTACATGATTGCATACATGTAGGGGGAGCTTATGCATGTTACATGTCTTTCCAAAGCATTACTTGCTATTCTCTTTATCTTTACCTAAAGCTTTGATGAATGTTGTCATGAATTACCAAAAAGGGGGTGATTGAAAGCACAAGTGCTCCCTGGGTGGTTTTGGTAATTAATGTCAATGTATCTCTAGTTGGACTAATGTTTTCATCTAGTATATGTCAGACAAGTTCAACAGATCGAGTGGCGTGGATAAGAGGATGTGGAACACCTTCAAGGTGCTAATGACTAAGGATTGGCTCAAGCTCAAAGCTCAGGACTCTACATTTTCTGTTTCAGTGATCCAAGATCACGTTGAGTCCATAGGAAAGTCAATACTATTAAAAAGGGGTGAGGTGTTGCTTAACGAGTTTCCTGCTCAAAATGCTTAGTGATATGCTCCAAAACCCTCAACCACTTTGTCATATCCACATATGTCCCAAATCAAAAGTCAAACTCGGCCCCACCGATTTGATCTATCCGGCGCCACCGAGTTCACTTGACATAGCCACTGCCAGAAACCCATGTCACTTCAATCTCACCGATGGGGATCTCGGTCTCACCGAGATGGGTTTGCAAACTCTCTTTTTCCCTTCGTAGCATTTCGGACTAACCAAGATGAGCGATCGGTTCCACCGAGTCTGCAATGCAAAGTCTTTGTTTCCTTTTCGTAACGCTTCGGTCCCACCAAGATGAGCGAATCGGTCCCGCCGAGTTTGCCCGACCAACTCTCTGGTTAGCTTATTACCGAAGTCGGTCCCACCGAGTTTGTGTAATTGATCAAACCGAGATTACGTTATGCCCTAACCATAATGATATCGGTCCCATCAAGTTGACATGTCGGTCCCACCAAAATTGCCTAACGGTCATATTATGTACTAGATCAATCCGACTGAGTTTTCTGATCCGGTCCCACTGAGTTTGGTATACTGTGTGTAATGGTTAGATTTTGTGTGGAGGCTACATATACCCCTCCACCCTCTCCTTCATGAGAAAAGCCATCAGAATGTGCCTACGCTTCCACTACTCATTTTTCTGAGAGAGAGCCTGATAACCCACAAGTGTAGGGGATAATTGTAGCCTCTTTCGATAAGTAAGAGTGTCAAACCCAACGAGGAGCTAAAGGTAGAACAAATATTCTCTCAAGTCCTATCTGCCACTAGAAGTACTTTCTAGGTGTTGTTGGATAGGTTTGCAAGATAATAAATAGCACGTAAATATAAAGTAGGGGTTGTTTAGAGGAAAACACAACTAAGTTAGTTTTAGTAGAGAGCTCTTTTCACGAGAAAGTTATTTGTCTCTAGGCAATCGATAACTAGACCGGTAATCACTATTGCAATTTTATTTGAGGAGAGGCATAAGCTAACATACTTTCTCTTCTTGGATCATATGCACTTATTATTGGAACTCTATCAAGCATCCGCAACTACTAAAGATCATTAAGGTAAAACCCAACCATAGCATTAAAGCATCAAGTCCCCTTTATCCCATACGCAAACAACCTACTTACTCTGGTTTGTGCTTCTGTCACTCACGCCACCCACCATAAGCAAATCATGAACATATTGCAAACCCTACAGCGGGGATCCCTCATGCTTGCGCGATATGGAGAGCACCATAGGATAGCACCAATAATAAAACATGCAACTCAAAGCAATCACGATCATCAATTAACCCATAGGACAAAACAGATCTACTCAAACATCATAAGATAGCCATACATCATTGGGAAATAATATATAGCGTCAAGCACCATGTTTAAGTAGATATTATAGAGGGTAAGAGAGGGGTTACACCACTGCATAGAGGGGGGAATAGTTGGTGATGAAGGCGGTGAAGTTGTTGGTGAAGATCGCGGTGATGATGATGGCCCCTGACGGCATTCCGGCGCCACCGGAAGCAAGGGGGAGAGAGCCCTGTCGGTGTCAAAACCGGCGGATCTCGGGTAGGGGGTCCCGATCTGTGCGTCTGAGGCTAATGGTAACAGGAGGCAAGGGACACGATGTTTTACCCGGGTTTGGGCCCTCTTGATGGAGGTAAAACCCTACTTCCTGCTTGATTGATATTGATGATATGAGTATTCCAAGAGTTGATCTACCACGAGATCATAGAGGCTAAACCCTAGAGGCTAGCCTATGATGATTATGATTGTTTCCTCTAAGGACTAAACCCTCCCTTTTATATAGACACCGGAGGGGGTTAGGGTTTACACAAAGTCAGTTACTAAGAAGGAAATATAATATCCGGATCGCCAAGCTTGTCTTCCATGCAAAGGAGAGTCCCATCCGGACACGGGACGAAGTCTTGAGTCTTGTATCTTCACGGTCCAACAGTCCGATCAAAGTATA
The DNA here is from genome assembly GCA_963921465.1 of Triticum timopheevii. NCBI lineage: Eukaryota > Viridiplantae > Streptophyta > Magnoliopsida > Poales > Poaceae > Triticum > Triticum timopheevii. The sequence continues at coordinate 376,161,874 of OY997268.1, read as the reverse complement.
TAGTCCAGATACCCCCCAAATCCAGGATTCCCTTAGTAGCCCCTGAACCAGGCTTCAATGACGATGAGTCCGGCGCGCAGTTTGTCTTCGGCATTGCAAGGCGGGTTCCATCTCCGAATACTCCAAAGTAACTGTTGTAATGAACAATGTCCGGGTTCACATCAATGTCGCACTACTCAGCTTCTGTGCTTCAAAAATGGCCATATCCACGTGTAGAGCGAATACGAGGAGCCGGGGCATTTTTGCATTTGCCACCCCGGTCCTATAGGCAAACCGTCTACTTGAAGGGATGGGGATTCTCATATCCAAGCTTCACCTTCTTCCCTTGAGCGGGCATGCAATAGAGCGCGCCCAGAAAAAATCATCCCAACATGGCCGGTCGCCGCAGCTCCTCCTCTCGCTCCCGTAGCTCTAGGCCAGGTGATTGGGAAGAATGTTCTGTTCCTCAAAGCTGTTTAATAGAGCTGCAGACCCAAGTGTTTCTTCCACCGGTGTTCATGGTCCCCGTCCGAGCCGGACTAGCCACCTATAATGGCGGGGAGCAAGTGGAGACATCTCCTAATCCATCCCCGGGGGAGTGAATATGCCTCATCCCGCATCTGCTAAGAGGCTTCGGTTTCCAATCCACCCATTCCTTCGCGGGCTCCTGGAGTTCTATGGCCTCCTGTTGCACAACTTCACCCCTGCCACCGTGCTGCATATAGCAGGATACGTTGCCTTTTGTGAACTATTTCTGGGCTGCAAGGCTCACTTTGGATTATGGAAGAAGTTGTTCTGCCTCGTCCCTCGCAACCAGGGGGAATCCATATGTCAAGTGGGCGGAGCCGAAGTATGGCGCGTCGCCGAGACTGGATACCTGTCCGGTACTCCCAAGAAGGCACCTGAAAACTGGCCCTCGGAGTGGTTTTATGTTGATGATGTTCCCCTTCTGGATCCAGTCCGGACGGGTCTCCCTAAGTTCAGTAACGCTCCGCCGAAGGCATGCCGAAGTTGGCGCCCTCAGGGACCCCAAGAGGAGGATACCAGAGAAGTACACTTCCTGATGGGCAAGATAAAGATACTGGCCAAATCAGGGCTGACAATAGTCGAGGTTATAGCAATATGCATAATGCGGGGAGTGCAGCCGCTTCAATATCGGGGGAAGCCCATGTGGCACTACAACAGGGAAGATGATGCCACCCGCTGTGGTCGTAAAGGTCCGAACTCCGCCACTACTCTGGCGAGGATATTGTCCGATTTGTATAAAGGAGAAGAAGAAGAATTCCTTCATATTATACCGCGGGATGGGTTTTCTATGTACAATGCCCAAGCTGGATAAGTCGTCCCTCTTTCCCCCGCTCCATTCATTCTAGCGTCCTTCATCACGATTATTTACCTCGATGTTTCTGAGTAGGAACTAAGGAGGGTCGTAGAAGGATTCAACAGCCCCTCCCCGCAGCCAGAGGACCCCGGAAGGGCCTTCGATCCAGGACTTGAAGAAGATCTGGATATTACTGTGGAGCTCGTCAACGGGACATTTTATCAGGCCAGCTGCGATGGCGCCTCGGTGGCTATTGTCGCCGACTATCCTGGACTGCTACCTACATCGCGTGTAAGCCAAGCCAAAATCCTATCCTCTGAAGAGGACTCCTTTCAGATACCATTCCTTATGCCTAAAACATCATATTTTTGTAGAGACGACCGTCGGAACGCGGCGCCGAGCCCGTGGGGGCTCGTCGGCAAAGGGCCTCCGGATCGGGCAGGCTTAAGAGGAAGGCGGTTAGGGCCAAAACGCCGCTACAGAGGTATGGTAAAAAACCGCTCTGTGATTATTGTGTTTGAAATGTAACAGCGTCCTTTGTGTCCTGGCAGAAAGAGGAGTTGCCGGACCATATCCGGAGATCCTGCCGATCACGTCTCCACCAGCCGGATTCCAGAACAGGCTTCGAGAGAGGAGGCCAACGTGCGGACGATGCCGAATTGTCCTCCGACAAAGGATGCGGATATGCTCTCCGCCACGAATTCCGAAGTAGAGAGTGCCATGAATCACCGGCGCCGACGGGCCGTACTTCGTAATAACATCTTTTCCGAAGAGGCATTTAATGCTTTCAATTCGGGAGACACATACATCCGAACTGCTTAAGGCAGGCTCGCCCGGGCGACGGACCAGTATGCCAAAGATATAAGGGTAAGAAAATTTGATAAGCATGTATAGTAGTAGCCCCTGAGACTTGAAACGGTTGGAACAATTGTTTTAAGGATCAATTTATGCATAGGTCCTTGTAGACAAGAATGACCAATCGTCTCAAGAGCTGGAGGAGTGCAAGACCCAGCTGAGGGCCGCGGTTGCCAAACTATAGGAATCGCCGAAGGCCTCATCTAGTAACATTTGTCTCAATAGAGAAATTTTATGGAAATGTACCAGTTAGTAATTGGCTTGTTTGATTAGTCTAACAGAAAATTCTGCAGACAATCCCGGGGAGAATCCGGAGATCATAAGAGAGAGCGAGTCACATCTCCAAAGGAAGCTAAAAGCTGGCAAGCGTGTTCTTACGCAGGTTAGGCGGGAGAAGAACAATCTTCAAGATGCCAATGTCCGGCTGGGCGTCGAATTAGGAGATGTCCGCGCTCATCTAGCGGACTTCGTGAAGGATAACGGAAGGCTTCGTCCTGGCATTTATGGTAAGTGCCTAGACGAGCTGTAGTACAGCTCGGCGAGGAAGCATATTGAACGAGTTTATATCTGTAGCTATGTTGACTGGTCGCCCTGAAGAGGAGATGCCCGCGTCCGTAGGTGATTTACTGCAAGACCTCTCATAGCTGCACGAGCGAGATCGGTAGGTGATGCAGGGTATTGCCCAGGCCTTGTGGCCATCCACCTCCCTGCCAAAAGGCACGGGGGAGCTCGTGGATATGCTCCAACGAGCACGACGGCGCTTTGATTGTGGAAGATGTCATCCTGCCGACAAGGTGCAAGAGAATCCTGGGCCATGGTCAAGACGCGCTACACCAAGCTTGACATGAACCATATGTCCGAAGTCAGACCGGCGGGGCCAGATGGGCAAGAAATTCCCGTGAGTCTGGTGTATGACCAGGTAGCGTTAGCCGCAAAGTATTCCCAACAGGATTGCAAGCTAGATAGCCTGTTGGATGGTCTAGAGGAAGAATATAGTCAGTCCAAGTGACTATGTAATTTAATGGACATATGTAGTCCCTAGCTGGACTAAAAATCATTTGTCATGGCGGACGTTTTCGCTTCAGCCCCCGGATCCGACAGTCCGGGTGTATCCGAATACCCGCTCAGTTATGCAGAACTGGGGTATGCGTGGAAACCAGGTGTAGGGGTCATAAGTGCTTGAACAGACAAGTACCCAACTAGTTATGTTATATTACATGGATAGTAAGAAACATCTTCCAGGAAGAATAGTTCCGTTAGGGGTTCCTTTCCCTGGGTATGCATGCATCGATGTACATGTCCGGACTGCGAACAGAGACATGGGATACAAAACTTCTATGGATTCACGTTGTAATAAACGAAAAAAAACAACTTTTGTTCACCGACCGAATATTCCCTTAAGAATGCTAGCTTTAGGCTTCACCCAGTCTGAGGTACACATCCGGCTGAACCGGCAGTAACAATCGCAGAGGTGCTCCCCTTATGCCCTAGCCGAATTAATGGGAACGTAAGACATAAACACAAGAGCCAGGAACCCCAGCATGGCCACATCTTAAGTCATATCGATGCATGTAATGGTGAAGAAAAGGCACATATGGAAAAAGAACGCATATGTGATAGGCAAGGAGCCATGAAAGTAATTATATTTAGCTTCCGTATAGGAAGCCCCCAGGTATGGTTTACGCACATAGTGCGGCCGGAGTGATCCGAGCATCCGTACTGTATTGAGTACTTTGTGTGAAGAAGAAAAAAGGGTGAGAAAGGAAAAAAAGGGGAGGAACATAATTAAAATGGAGGGGGTAAGGAGACGAACACTGAGTTCGGCGCTAGGCGTAGAATCTCTGGAGTCTGTCCGCGTTCCATGGGTTCAGCTTGAGTCTGTTATCGGATGCATTACGCAGGCAGTACGCTCCTCCGGTGAGAATTTTATCAATAATGAAGGGACCCTCCCACTTAGGTTTGAGCTTGTCCTTCTTCTTCTTATCTGGTAGGCGTAGAAGAAGTTTGCCAATATTATAAGTTTTGGCCCGCACTTCTTTGCTTTGGTACCATCGAGCCTGCTGCTGATAGAATGCGGAACGGGCTTTTGCGATGTCGCGCTCCTCCTTCAGGGCATCTAAGTTGTCCTGCCCATCTAACTCGGCTTCCTTCTCTTCGTACATGCGCACGCGAGGTGAATCATGGATTATGTCGTAGGGTAGTACTGCTTCTGCCCCGTACACCATAAAAAATGGTGTGTATCAAGTGCTGCGATTCGGTGTGGTCCACAGCCCCCATAGTACGGAGTCGATCTCCTCGACCCAGTGCTTGTTCGATTCTGTCAAGGACCGCACTAGTTTGGGTTTGATGCCGCTCATGATGAGACCGTTTGCACGTTCGACCTGGCCGTTTGTTTGGGGATGGTAGACGGAGGCGTAATCGAGCCTAATGACCATGTTGCCGCACCAAGTTCTCACTTCATCGGATGTGAAGTTTGAGCCATTTTCAGTGATGATGCTGTGGGGGACGCCGTACGGTGTACAACCCCGGATATGAAGTCTATCAGTGGTCCGGATTCGGCCGTTTTGATTGGTTTGGCTTGTATCCATTTGGTGAACTTGTCCACCATGACCAATAAGTATTTTTTTCTTATGGCTTCCCCCTTTAAGAGGTCCGACCATATCCAGCCCCCAGACCGCGAAGGTCCAAGTAATGGGTATTGTTTGGAGAGAGGTGGGGGGCATATGACTCAGATTGGCAAAGAGCTGGCAACCGACGCAGTGTTGGACAAGGTCCTGTGCGTCTGCTCGGGCTGTCGGCCAATAAAAGCCTGTACGGAAGGCCTTGCTGACAAGAGCCCGAGCCGCAGCGTGGTGCCCGCCGAGTCCGGCATGGATTTCAGCCAAGAGCTGCCGCCCTTCCTCATCGGAGATGCATCTTTGGAGCACTCCGGTCGCACTTTTCTTATAGAGTTCTCCCTCATGGACTTTGTAGGCCTTGGAACGCCGCACAATACAACATGCTTCATTTTGGTCCTCGTGGAGCTCCTGCCTATTTAGGTAGGCCAGGAAAGTCTCGGTCCACGAGGCAATTACAGCCATGATTTCATGGGCCGGAGGTGTTATTTCGGTGGTGGAGCCTCCGATTACGTCAGATGGTTTGGAGTCTGGGGCTGTGTTCGGATCCGGTCTAGTGTTGCCGGACTCCCCTTCCCATAATACGGATGGCTTGAACAGCCTTTCCAGGAATATGTTAGGTGGGACAGGGTCGCGCTTAGTACCGATGCGGGCGAGGATATCCGTTGCTTGATTGTTTTCTCGAGCCACATGGTGGAATTCGAGCCCCTCGAACCGAGCTGACATTTTAAGGACGGCATTACGGTAGGCCGCCATTTTCGGATCCTTGGCATCAAAGTCTCCGTTTATTTGTGATATTGCGAGGTTTGAATCCCCGCGCACTTCCAGGGGTTGAATGCCCATAGAGACTGCCATCCGAAGACCATGCAACAGAGCCTCGTATTCGGCTGTGTTGTTGGAGTCTGTGTATAATATTTGGAGTACGTATTGGAACGTGTCTCCGGTGGAGGAAGTCAGGACTACACCTGACCCCAATCCGGCCAGCATTTTAGAGCCATCAAAGTGCATGATCCAATTAGAGTACGCGCCGTACTCTTTAGGGAGTTCGGCTTCTGTCCATTCGGCGACGAAGTCAGCCAATACTTGCGACTTAATGGCCTGCCGTGGTTTGTATGTTATGTCGAATGGGAGGAGCTTGATGGCCCATTTAGCAATCCGTCCCGTAGCATCGCAGTTGTTTATTATGCCGTTGAGTGGTACTTCGGAGGCCACCGTAATCGAACACTCCTGGAAGTAGTGTCGTAGCTTCCGGGATGCCATGAAGATCGCGTATGCTATCTTTTGATAGTGTGGGTATTGGTATTTGCATGGGGTGAGGACTGTGGACACGTAATATACCGGCTTTTGGAGCGGGAATTTGTATCCGTCTGCTTCTCGTTCGACGACGAGCACTGCGCTTACAACTTGATGTGTTGCAGCTTTGTATAATAGCATAGGTTCGCCAATATTTGGCGCTGTCAGGACTGAATTACTAGCCAATAAGGTCTTTATTTCATCAAGTCCGGCCACGGCTGCATCCGTACACATGAAGTGTTCGGTGCATCGAAGAAGGCGGTAAATCGGTAGTGCCTTTTCTCCTAATCGGGAGATAAAGCAGCTTAATGCAGCAACGCATCCAGCTAGTTTCTGGATATGCTTGAGGTTTGTTGGGATAGCCAACTGCGACAGAGCTCGGATTTTTGCCGAGTTTGCTTCAATTCCCCTATTGGAAACAATGAAGCCGAGCAACTTCCCAGAGGGTACGCCGAAAACACATTTTTCCGGGTTTAGCTTGATGTCGTATGTTTGGAGGTTATCGAACATAAGCCTCAAGTCATCTATTAGAGTTTCGACGTGTCTTGTTTTTATGACCACATCGTCCACATATGCCTCCACTGTTTTGCCGATTTGCTTTTCCATGCATGTTTGAATCACGCGCTGATAGGTTGCGTCGGCATTTTTAAGCCCGAAAGGCGTAGTGTTGAAGTAGAAAGGACCATATGGCATTATGAAGGCCGTTGCAGCTTGGTCGGACTCTGCCATCTTTATTTGATGGTATCCGGAGTATGCATCGAGGAAACACAGTGAGTCGTGTCCTGCGGTGGCGTCGATGATTTGGTCGATGCGAGGGAGGGGGAAGGGATCCTTGGGGCAAGCCTTGTTGAGGTCTTTGAAATCGACGCATAGGCGCCAGGATTTGTCCTTCTTCGGTACCATTACCAGATTTGCCAGCCAATCCGGGTGCTTAATATCTCTGATGAATCTGGCCTCAAGTAGCTTGGCTAGCTCTTCTCCCATGGCTTGCCGTTTAGGCTCTGAAAAGCACCTAAGAGTCTGTTTGACTGGCTTGTATCCTTTCAGTATATTAAGGTTGTGTTCGGCCAGTCTGCGTGTGATGCCCGGCATGTGCGAAGGATGCCAGGAGAAAATGTCCCAATTCTCGCGTAGGAAGTCTCTATGTGCGGCGTCCATTGTGGGGCTCAACTGTGTCCCGATGGAAGTTGTCTTCGTGGGGTCCGCTGGATGGACCTGGAATTTGACTATCTCATATGCAGGTTTGAATGGGGTGGACTTGGGTCGTTTGTCGAGTAACACGTCATCCCTGTCCACTGTGGTGCGCAGCGTTGTTAATTCTTCGTCCGCTAGGGCTTCGGATAATGCTTCCAGGGCTAGTGCTGCAGTTTTATTTTCGGCGTGGAGTGTGATGTCTGGATCACTAGCTAGAGTGATGATTCCATTGGGCCCGGGCATTTTGAGCTTCATGTACCCGTAATGGGGTATAGCTTGAAGGCTTGTGAATGCGTCCCGCCCTAAAAGGGAGTGGTATCCGCTGCTGAAAGAAGCCACTTGAAATGTGATTTCTTCGGACCTGTAATTCTGTGGAGTGCCGAATACCACATCGAGTGTGATTTTTCCCGCACACCGTGCCTCCCGGCTAGGGATGATTCCCCTGAAGGTTGTGCCGCTTTGCTCAATGCGGCTTTTATCAATTTCCATCTTGTTGAGTGTTTCTTCATAGATCAAGTTTAATCCGCTTCCGCTGTCCATGAGTACTTTAGTGAGCCGAAAGCCGTCCACGATTGGGCTAAGGACCAAAGTGGCTGGTGCCCGGACTGTTTGGAATTGAGGTTCATCACTGGCACTGATGGTTATAGCAGTGTCGTTCCACGAATTTATTTTTTGCCATGTGGCAGATTTTAGCGAAATTTCGATGAGCTCGCTTGCGCCTATTATTTGAGGCAAAAGTCTCAAAGACTGTCAGTACCACATTGTTGTCTTCGGCGGGGTGTTGCTCTGCTTTGTGGCTTACCAGAAGATCCTCGCTGCTTTTTGCCACCTGCTGGAGTATCCAACATGCTCTAAGGCTATGCGTTGGCGTAGTATCCGGCGTGCTGTGAATTTTGCATGGCCCATTGAGCCATTCTTCCAATACGGTTCTATGCCTTGTAGTGGGCTTTGGTTTTTTGGGAATTGGATCAGGTAACTTAGGATAGGTTTCCCTTTTAGTTCGGACAAAGGATTTAGTCAGAGCCGGATTATCCCAGAAGTCCGTTTGGGTTGTCCAGGTGCTCTCCATCGCACAGTACTTCTGTACCATGGCTGCTAAGTCGGCAAAGTGTATTATGTCACGGCGACTTATAGCATTAAGGATCCCTTTGTTCGTGCAATTATTGCAGAAAAGTGTCGGTGTACTAGAGTAGGGGTACCCTAGTATCCCGAACTTGTGCACGGGCAGTCGCAGCGCCCCGCGGCAAGGCTTGCCGGGCGACCGCCAAGGTCCTCCGTGGTTCCTTTGGAGCCATTCAAGAACAAAGTGTTTAAGCCAAGGCGACAAGACCCCGGCAAGAGGATCTTGCCGGGGAGGCCAAACAAGGCATATCAAGGAACTTGCCGCGACGCGCCACGCATCCTGGCAAGGCCCGGTGAGCGACAAGCTTCCGGACGCGACAAGACAACGACCGCGGCAAGGCGCTTGCCGCGGCAAGCTACCTCTCTGTACCCGCGCTCCAGCACATCCACCAACGTGTCGCCATGGGACCTTCCCAGGCGCGCATGGCAAGAGGCTGTGCAGCCAGCGGTGCGAGGTGGCAAGCGGCGCTGACAAGATTGCCATCGTGGCGAGCAGTGGCACCCCTGACGGTCCCTTTTCTGCACTGTTTGGGCGACACAGACGGGCATTTAATGCCCTTGTCCCCTGCCGTCAGGGTTAGGTAGGATACACTGTTCAGGTAGTTGTACCAACCACAACTCCTTTTCCATTTTTGCCCTCGCCTACGTTGCCACCTGTCGGTGACCCCTTGAGCATATAAAAGGAGGCCCATGTGCAACTTAGAGAGGGGTTCGAAAGGTTCGAAGCCAGAAAACACTCACGCTCGGTCTCGTTAGCAGCTGGGGTGTACTGTAGCAATCAGCGCTCCCGAGCAAGAACACAATACAATCAGACAAGCAGCAGTAGGAGTATTATCTCTCCGGAGAGCTCCGAAGCTGGGTAAATCGCTCGTGTGCTTTGCCTCGATCTTCTCTTCGTGCGATCTCCGTCCCCCGCCGAACCGAAAGGGGTCCGGTCCGCCGGCCCCATAGGTGTTCGTTCCCACGACATCTTTGGTGTTGGGCCAGGCCCAAAACAGGGCACGGGCACGCACGGCCTGGTTTACGCCATATCTTACTCCGTATCCACCGCGCCCTCCCCTAACGGCACGCGTTGAATGCGGCATCGTGGGAGAGATCATGGGTGGTTCTTTATTCGGAAAAACGGAACGTCCGCCCCCTCCCTCTTTATAAGCAGGGGAAACAGGGGCAGTTCCTCCATCTCGCCAGTTGCTACTTCCAATCTCAGAAATCTCCGCCGCTCCCCCCTTCTTCCAAAGCCTAGAGAGAGCAGCGCTCCGCCCCCCATCGCCGCCGGCGCCACCAACGCCTTCGATATCCCCCACTACCTCCGCCATGGCTCCGAAAGCCGGGAAGGCTGTGAAATCGGCCGAGGCACTGCGGCTCGAGGCGCTGTGAAAGGAGCGGGCAACTCCCCACCCCCCCCGAGCTCGCCGCGAAGGAGATGAGGGAGTGGTACTACCTCTTCTGGTCGACGGAGACGCTAGCGCATCCGCGCACGAAGGTACTCTCCGCCGCCGCTTCCGAACGGGCTCCGAACGGATATCCCTTCTTCGCGTTGTTCTTCTACTGCGGGCTCTGCCCGCCTTTCTCTGAATTCTTCTGCGATATCATGAACACCTACGGGTTCCACCTCCTTGATTTCACCCCAAATGTTGTTGTGACCATGGCAGTTTTCGCGCATCTCTGCGAAAACTTTGTCGGAGTCCACCCAAACGTAGCTCTTTTCCGCCAATTCTTTATGCCCCGGGTCGAGAGAGGAGAGCCTTTATCCGGCGGAATCGCCTGGATCTCGAGAGCCGGCAAGAAGGAAGCTTATCTGGAGGGGGAGCTCCGCAGCAAATGGGAGGAGTGGAGAGCAGACTGGTGCTGGATCGTCGAGGAGAACCCGCAGCCGTTTACTGCCCAGCGCCAAGCCCCAGCAGTGCGCGGCAACGATTGGAGCAACCTAGCCCCGGAAGATGATAGGTTGAAGATTGCCGTCACCTGGATCTTGCGCCTCAGACTTGCCGGGCTCACTGTAGGCGCTGTTGGCGCAGATTTTCTTCGCCGCCGCATCGCCCCCCTGCAGGAGAGGAGGAGACTCGCCTGGGAGTTCGGGGGCCCGACGGACATCATGAGGCTGTGCCCAGGCCTCAACTTCAACTTCACCGTCTTGGAACTGGACGCGATGCTCAAGGAGCTGTTCAAGCACGACCCTCAACATCCCGAATGGTTCAGGCTGCCGAAGGGCGTCGTCCCGCTGTGCAACAATTCCTCGCTCGATCGCATCCGTGCAATGATGCCTCTGTGCGACTCGCATGGAATTGTTCCAACTTGGCAAGAGCCCGCAGACGACGTCGTGCAGGAGTTCTTCGACGGCTTGGTGGAAGTGGCGGTCCGCTCCGATGAACAGAAGAGCCTCACCCGCGACACCACCAATGCGGAGATGCGGCGCATCGCCACTAGGGCGGAAGAGGTGGCGGCAGCCGCTGCCGCGGGTGAGTTTGGGTTCTCCGTGGAGGAGGCAGAGGCAGTAGAGGCGGCAAGCCTTGCCGATCGAGATGAGCTTGCCGGAGAGCTTGCCGGCGAGGGAGAGCTTGCCGAGCCTGAAGCCGAGTCGAGCGGGCCCGCCGAGGGCGCGAGCGGCCCGCCATCTTCAAGCAGCTTGCCGCAAGCAGAGCCCCCAGCGCAGCCCCCAGCTCCACCAAGAAGGTGCCTCCGCAAGGCCGGGGACATAGCGGGGCGGCAGATGAGTCAACAGCCATCGCGCCGCAGGACACGCTCCACCGCGACAAGCACTGTTGCCGCGGGAGCATCTCACGCCGCTGCGGCAACTAGAGCGGGGTCCTCCCGGACCGCCGCTTCTGATCCTGCCGCTGCCCCCACCAAGCGGTCAAGGGAGCCTACTCCTCCGCCTCGTCGCGCCAAAAGAGGGACGGACTTCGACCTCTCCGCGCTCAGCTCCGACGAGGAAGAAGAGTAAGATTCCTTGCTGTATTTGTAGTTCTTCAATTCTTGCTGTTTTTGTCTTGTATCTGATTTGCTTTACTCTGAACTCATTCATTTTCAGGACCCTGGCCTAGAGAGCGGCGAAGAGAGCCAAGGCTCCAGTGATTGTCATCAAGAACGAGCCCACCGCGACAGCAGGGGGTGCGCCCGAGACCACCTTGCCGGTCCCGGCAATCATTCCCCAAAGCAGCCCCCAGCGCAGCCCCCAGCGTAAGTATATGGTTTACTTCTCGCTGTTAGGCGCGCATGGGTGCTCTTTTTTTGCTGACATCTGATTACTGGTTTGTGTAGGAGCAGAGCAGCCTCACCAGGAGCAACCGGAAGCCGCCCCCCAGATGCTATCTGCTTCAACTACACCGCCAAGGGAGGATTCCCCGGCAAGGGAGCGTTCTCCGACAAGGGACGGCACCAGCGACCCCCCGGTGGTGGAGCCCATGACTGCAGATCCCAATACAGGTAACCCTTCTTGCTTGAAAACCTCCCTTGTGTTCCTCTTCTTCTGATCTTCTTTTTGGATATTTGCTTGACTTTTTCTCTCTTTTCCCGGCCGTCAGATCCATCTTCCACGGAGCCGATGGAGACCGAGGCCACCGGCGAGGAGAACGCGCGCGGCAACACCGACGACGCCGCCGCCACCGAGGAAGGAGCCGGCGCTGATGATCCTACCGGCGAAGGGGCCGCCAAGGCTGCCGCCGCAGGAGCTGGCGAGGGGTCCGGCGATCGCACTGACGGCCCTGAGGCCGTAGGAGCGCAAGGCGCTATGCCGACCGCCGATCCCTCCGCCGCTGGTGCAGCGTCAGGCTCCGAAGAGCCCCAGCCCGGCGCCTATTTGAAGGCCGGCGATGGTGTCTTCATCAAGCTCCCCTGGGCGTCAAGCTCCAGGGCACTGGTCGAAGGAGAAACTTTCGATGGAGAGGTGCTCGCCTCCGCTGGGCTGACGCTGGTTGACGCGCCAAGTAGTAGCACCGGCGAGTCTGAGGAAGAGCAACTGCTGCGGAAGCTGGTGTCACTCTACCGCGCCCGACAAGCCAAGGTGGAATCCCGGGAAGCGCTTGTCACGCAGGCGGGAGTGGATATTGAGAAGCATGTGGAGGAGCTCCGGAGTCGCAACCAGGAAGCCCTCCGGTCCATTGCAGAGGCGCGGAAAGCCTTCCTCCTCGAGAAGGCCGAAGCTGAAGAGCAACAGCGGCTTGTCGCTGAGGAGCTGTTTGCGCGGGAAGGCGAGTTGGCGCAGCGGAAGGTCAATCTTGACAGCCATGAAGAGGAGCTTGCCGCTCGAGAGTAGACATTTGGCGGGGCTCTCAAGGAGGCAAAGGATGCTGCCGTAGCTGCTGAGGCCGCCAGGAAGGAGCTGGAGGCGAAGGTGGCGCAGCTAGAGGCCGATCTCAAGGCGAGGGATGAAGAGCTTGCCGCGCTCAATCGTGAGCGCGAGAAGGACACCCACGCCCACGGTGAGCTGCAGGGTCGTCTCATCGAGAAGGGCAAGGAGCTGAGTGCCGCCAAGGACTCCAACGCAGATCTTGATTTGAAGCTGGCTACTTTGACCAAGACACTTGACGGCGCCAGGGAGCAGGAGGTGGCCTTGAAGAAGGAGATCAAGGCCAACGAGGAGCTGCTGGCGAGCGCTGCCGCCACCCAGAACACCTTCAGGGAGAATGTGGAGCACTGGACGGAGGGTCTCGTGGATGTTGCCGCAGCCATCGACAGGGAGCTGGCGCAGCTGGGGATGGAGGATTTCGGGTATTCCTCCAGTGAGAACCTCCAGCCCAGCGCCAAGCTCACCTTGTTCTTCAAAGGCGTGGCGACGGCCCTCCAGAGACTCCAGGAAAGGATCCCAAAGCAGCTGGCCGACGAGTCGCGCGCGATCTGCGCGAGAGTTCTTCAAAAGGTGTTGGTGAAGGTGGCCTTCCGCAACCCAGGCCTCAACCTCACCAATGTCCTCAAGAAGCTGCCGGCGGATGCTGATCTGGAAGCGCTCAAGGCCCTTGTCGCACCCATTGTGGACAAGGTGAACGAGGTCAAGAGGGTTGATGGCGATCGCGTAGATTAGGCCGCCCGTTTTCTCCTTTTCTTGTCGCTGCTGATCATGTTACGAGAACAATTCATTAGAGCTGCGACAAGCTATCTTGTAATATAACTATATTTTGGGTATCGATTGCTATGTTATTCCCTTTACTTGATTCCTTCCTTTGTATGTTTTTGCCCTACACTTTTAGGGAACTTGCCGGCGCAGGAACCTTAGCCGCGAGCGCTGAGTGCGGGACGTCATCAGCCTGCTGGCGGTGCCGCCACCGACAAGAAATCTTGTCGCAACTAGTCGTAGCTCACTTAAGCTGTTGAGCGGACTCGAAACAAAGTAAGGGCGCAACTAGCTACGAGTTGGTTCCTCCGCGCACAGGTTTTCCATACAAAGCACGGTCGTTCGAGGAAGATAACTTAAAAATTTTAAAACTGATTGCTCAAACTTTGGCAACTTAGCTTTTCTTTCGTCTGCTTCCCGGTAAGGCGAAGCTTTCTCGAACGGCGCCTGGTCCACAAAAAGTGAGATTGCGTCTTCCTCACGACAGTCCTTAACCCTGTTTAGCACAAGGAGGAATTTGGCCCAGTAGCGATGTACTGTCTCTTGGGGCCCTTGTCTGATATGGGAGAGACGGTTTAAGTCTGGGTGGGTGGGCGTAGCTGAATCTGGATTCTGATCTGATCTAACGCCCAGGGGCAGAGGAGCTTCCGGGCTTGACAGCTCGGGATCCGGGGTGCCGCCCGATTTTTCCGGCCCCATACTCGATTCTAAGTCCGGGGACTGGGTCATGTCCTCCCGCGAGCGGGTATCCGGCTCAGAGAACTCTGTAATCCGGACATAATTCGTCCTCAAAATAGAGGGTTAATCCGTGTGTGGCTCCTCCACTACCGCTATATCGTGGGTGACCGGTGGGGATTTAATATCCCTTTGGTCGGGTTTAAGCCCAATCCGATCATAGTCTGTAGCGACTCCCAAAGCGGCGATGCGATCCAAGAGCTCGCTAAGGGAGGAGAGCTCCATCAGATTCATCTGTTTGGCAAGTTCCGAGTTGATGTGGAGGCTATTTTTGATGACCCGAGAGGTCATCATCGACGCGGAAGCCAATCGGGAGGCCATGACGAAGCGCCTAGTCGGAGAGTTTGGCCTACCGCCATAGCTCCCCCAAAGGTGATGTTGTCTTTGACAACGAGACGGGCCATCGAGCCTTGCGGCGACGACACAGAGGGACTGTCAATGAAAGCACCAATGTCGGTGTCAAAACCGGCGGATCTCGGGTAGGGGATCCCGATCTGTGCATCTAAGGCTAATGGTAACAGGAGGCAAGGGACACGATGTTTTACCCAGGTTCGGGCCCTCCTGATGGATGTAAAACCCTACTTCCTGCTTGATTGATATTGATGATATGAGTATTACAAGAGTTGATCTACCACAAGATCATAGAGGCTAAACCCTAGAGGCTAGCCTATGATGATTATGATTGTTTCCTCTAAGGACTAAACCCTCCGGTTTATATAGACACTGGAGGGGGTTAGGGTTTACATAGAGTCGGTTAGAAAGAAGGAAATATAATATCTGGATCACCAAGCTTGTCTTGCACACAAAGGAGAGTCCCATCCGGACAAGGCACGAAGTCTTGAGTCTTGTATCTTCACGGTTCAATAGTTCGGTCAAAGTATATATTCCGGCTGTCCGGATACCCCCCCCCCCAATCCAGGATTCCCTCAAGCCCCCCTTCTTCTTCTTCTTCCTTGACCTTCTCCCTAGATGGGAGAAGGGTTTCCCCTCTGGTCCATGGCCACCATGGCTTGGGAGGGGCGAGAGCCCCTCCGAGATTGGATCTGTCTCTCTGTCTCTCTATGTTTCTGCGCTCCCCGATTCTGCCCACACACCGTTTCTTTTATATCCAGAGATCTATAACTCCGACTAGATTGAAACCTTCGCCCAGATATTTTTCCAAAAATTAGCTTTCTTGCAACCAAAGAAGAGCAGCAACCGCCTTATGAGGAGCCCACGAGGGTCAGGGGGGCGCTAGGGTAGGCAGGCACGCCCCTGCCTCATGGCCACCTCGGGCACCGTCTCGCGTTGATTTTACTTCCCAAAAATCATAAATATTCCAAAATAATTCTCCGTCCTTTTTTATCCTGTTCGGACTCTGTTTCATATGGGGTTTCTGCGAAACATAAAGCATGCAACAAACAGGAACTGGCACTGGGCACCAGATCAATATGTTAGTCCCAAAAAGAATATAAAAAGTTGCCAAAAGTAGATGAAAGTTGAGTAATATTGGCATGGAACAATAAAAAATTATAGATACAACGGAGACATATCAGCACCCCCAAGCTTAATTCCTGCTCGTCCTCGAGTAGGTAAATGATAAAAAAGATATTTTTTGATGTGCAATGCTACCTAGCATAATCTTGATCATATATCTAATCATGGCATGAATATTAAGACACGAGTGATTCAAAGCAATAGTCTATCATTTGACATAAGAACAATAATACTTCGAGCATACTAATAAAGCAATCATGTCTTTTCAAAACAACATGGCCAAAGAAAGTTATCCCTACAAAATCATATAGTCTGGCTATGCTCCACCTTCATCACACAAAATATTCAAATCATGCACAACCCCGATGACAAGCCAAGCAATTGTTTCATACTTTTGACGTTCTCAAACCTTTTCAACTTTCACGCAATACATGAGCGTGAGCCATGGATATAGCACTCTATGTGGAATAGAGTATGATGGTGGAGGTTGTGTGGAGAATACAAAAAGGGAGAAAGTGTCACATCAACGTGGCTAATCAATGGGCTATGGAGATGCCCATCAATTGATGTCAATGCGAGGAGTAGGGATTTCCATGCAATGGATGCACTAAAGATCTATAAGTGTATGAATGCTCAAACTGGAAACTAAGTGGGTGTGCATCCAACTTGCTTGCTCATGAAGACCTCGGGCATTTGAGGAAGCCCATCATCGGAATATACAAGGCAAGTTCTATAATGAAAATTCCCACTAGTATATGAAAGTGACAATATAGGAGACTCTCTATATGAAGAACATGGTGCTACTCTAAAGCACAAGTGTGGTAAAAGGATAGTAACATTACCCCCCTTTTTTTTGGGCCGGCTTCTTTGGCCCCATTTTTTATTTAGGCTTCTTTGGCCTCTCTCTTTTTTAATTTTTTTTATCGGGCAATGCTCTACAATGATGATCATCACACTTTATTTACTTACAACTCAATATTACAACTCGATACTAGATAAGATATGACTCTATATGATGCCTCCGGCGGTGTACCGGGATGTGCAATGATCTAGCATAGCAATGACATCAAAAAATGGACAAGCCATGAAAACATCATGCTAGCTATCTTACGATCATGCAAGGCAATATAACAATGAATGCTCATGTCATGTATATGATGATGATGGAAGTTGCATGGCAATATATCTCGGAATGGCTATGGAAATGCCATGATAGGTAGGTATGGTGGCTGTATTGAGGAAGATATAAGGAGGCTTATGTGTGATAGAGTGTATTGTATCACGGGGTTTGGATGCACCGGCGAAGTTTGCACCAACTCTCGAGGTGAGAAAGGGCAATGCATGGTACCGAAGAGGCTAGCAATGATGAAAGGGTGAGAGTGTGTATAATCCATGCACTCAACATTAGTCATAAAGAACTCACATACTTATTGCAAAAATCTATTAGTCATCGAAACAAAGTACTACGCGCATGCTCCTAGGGGGATAGATTGGTAGGAAAAGACCATCGCTCGTCCCCGATCGCCACTCATAAGGAACACAATCAATAAATACCTCATGCTCCAACTTTGTTACATAACGGTTCACCATACGTGCATGCTACGGGAATCACAAACCTCAACACAAGTATTTCTACAATCCACAACTACCCACTAGCATGACTCTAATATCACCATCTTTATATCGCAAAACTATTGCAAGGAATCAAACATATCATATTCAGCGGTCTACAAGTTTATGTAGGATTTTATCACTAACCATGTGAATGACCAATTCCTGTCATCTCTCTAAATTGGCATAAGCGAAGCAAGAGAGTTTAGTTCTTTCTACAAAATATATGCCCACGCTCTAACAAATATTAGTGAAGCAAAAGAGCATTCTACAAATGGCGGTTTTCTATGTGAAGAGAAACAGGCAATCCAAACTTCAAATGATATAAGTGAAACACATGAAGCATTCTATAAAGCCATACTCAAAAGATTTAAGTGAAGTGCAATGAGCATTCTATAAATCAACCAAGGACTATCTCATACCTGCATGGTGCATAAAATAAAAGTGGAAACTGAATGCAAAATACGCTCCAAGACTTGCACATACCGCATGAACGAAACGAATCCAAAGACATACTGATACGTGTTGAAGAAAGAGGGGATGCCTTCCGGGGCATCACCAAGCTTAGATGCTTGAGTCTCCTTGAATATTTACTTGGGGTTCCTTGGGCATCTCCAAGCTTGAGCTCTAGCCTCTCTTCCTTCTCCTCATATCGAGACCTCCTCGATCAAACACTTCATCCACACAAATCTTCAATAGAAAACTCGGTAAGATCCATTAGTATAATAAAGAAAATCACTACTCTAAGTACTGTTGTAAACCAATTCATATTTTGTTTTTGCATTGTGTCTACTGTAATATAGATTTTCCATGGATTAATCCACTGATATAAATTGATAGTTTCGTCAAAACAAGTAAACTATGCATCAAAAACAGAATCTGTCAAAAACAGAACAGTCTGTAGCAATCTGAACATTCACCATACTTCTGGCATCCAAAAATTCAACCAAAAGTAGGAAAAGTAAAAAATTTGTACAGCAAGACAGTGCAAAAAGAATCAGAACTGTTTGACGTTCCAGTAAAAAAATGTAAAATCACGCACTAGAGCCAAAGTTTCTGTCCTGCACGGCACAAACCAACAAGCATTGTAAACATCCTAAAGGCAAACCTTGGCACATTATTTTCTATAATACAATGGAATTGTACAAGGGGATAATTATTTCTGACGAAAAGTTTCTGTAATTAAGATTCATAAATTCCGTGAGCATGAACAAAGTTCAAGGAGCTCTCCCACTTCAACAATGCTTGTCTCTCTCACTTTCACTTTCCTTTTTGAAAAGTTTTGGGTTCCCCTCTTTAATTTTTTGTTTTTAAACTATATAAAAGCACTCAACAGAAATAAATGACTCGCTAAAACTTCCGGGTTGTCTCCCTGGCAGCGCTTTCTTTAAAGCCATTAAGCTAGGCATATAGTGCTCAAGTAATGGATCCACCCGGATCCCAAGGTATATCAAAGCCAATTTTAATTAACAATGATTTGTGATTTAGTAGTGAGCACAATGTAACATATATCATGCAACAACGAAGTCTAAATCTCTTCCTATGCATCGGCATGTCATAAAAGAGCAATTCATGCACACCAAGTAAAGGCCAATGCATAGTATAAGCAGTTTCTTGCAATTCTATCGTGTTGGAAACATAGAGAGGAGGAGAAATAGTTCCTCTCTCATAATAATTGCAAGTAGGAGCAGCAAGCACATGCATATTATCTCTATCAAAATAATCATGTGTAGTAGTAAAATGCAACCCATCAATATAATACTTAATAAGCACAAACTTCTCCGATATAGTGTAGTTTGGAGAATTCAAAAAGATAATAGGACTATCATGCGTGGGTGCAGTAGCAACAGTTTCATGTTTAACGTAAGGAACTATAGCAAGTTCATATCCATAAGCATCATTGATATTGTCATCTTGGCCACAAGCATAGCGAGCATCATCAAAAAGGGATATTTCAAGAGAATCAACGGGATCATAACAATCATCATAGCAATCATCCTTCGGTAAGCACGAAGGGAAATTAAACAATGTATGAGTTGAAGAGTTACTCTCATTAGAAGGTGGGCACGGGTAGCTAATCCGCTCTTCCTCCTTTGGTTCTTCGCTCTCCTCATCATCTTTTTCATACAATGAGCTCACAGTTTCATCAATTTCTTCTTCCATAGACTCCTGCAAAATATTAGTCTCTTCTTGGACAGAGGAGAATTCCTCAATATATGGTTTAACATAGGCATTAGAAGCATAATTATCATAACAATATTCAAGTATGGAAAAAAATTTAGATTTGCAGAGAGTAGCATCATACTTTTCAATCAAAGAAGCAATTTCATAAGCACCCTTAAAAGCAACAAATTCTTCAATTTGTTGAACATCATAGTAATTCTAAGCACCCTTAGCATACGAAGATATGATCCCATTATCAATAAACTCACATTGGCAGGGAAGATGTTTCTTAGGGTTTTCAGAACAACAAGTAACATCATATATTTCACATAAATTCCAAGCATAGAGTTGCAAACGATGAATTTGATATACGGTGTCGCACATAGCAAGCATGCTCATCTCAAGATTTGCCCTCAACGAAGCTAGTTGGGGTTTCAGCACGAGCACAAAGGGATCGATAATGATCCAAGTAAAAAGCTTCAGGAGTGTGATAGATTTTGAGTGGTTCTTCAACCATTGGTGTAGTAGGTACAACTATTTTTTTTTGGTATTTTGTGTTTCCTACCCATAACTAAAGATAGAAAACAACTAAGAACAACAAATAAAATTACTTAGTGATAAAGCAAACAAGCACACACGAGAATATTCACCCCACGCTATGACTCCCCGGCAACGGCGCCAGAAAAAGGTCTTGATAACCCATAAGTGTAGGGGATAATTTTATCCTCTTTCGATAAGTAAGAGTGTCGAACCCAACGAGGAGCTAAAGGTAGAACAAATATTCTCTCAAGTCCTATCTGCCACTGATACGACTCTACGCACGCTTAGTGTTCACTTAACTAGAACAAGTATGAAACTAGAAGTACTTTGTAGGTGTTATTGGATAGGTTTGCAAGATAATAAAGAGCATGTAAATATAAAGTAGGGGCTCTTTAGATGAAAACACAACTAAGTTAGTTTCAGTAGAGAGCTTTTTGTCATGAGAAAGTTATTTGTCCCTAGGCAATCGATAACTAGACCGGTAATCACTATTGTGATTTTATTTGAGGGAGAGGCATAAGCTAAAATACTTTCTCTTCTTGGATCATATGCACTTATGATTGGAACTCTAGCAAGCATCCGCAACTACTAAAGATCATTAAGGTAAAACCCAACCATAGCATTAAAGCATCAAGTCCCCTTTATCCCATACGCAAACAACCTACTTACTCGGGTCTGTGCTTCTGTCACTCACGCCACCCACCATAAGCAAATCATGAACATATTGCAAACCCTATAGTGGGGATCCCTCATGCTTGCGCGACATAGAGAGCACCATAGGATAACACCAATAATAAAACATGCAACTCAAACCAATCGCGATCATCAATTAACCCATAGGACAAAACGGATCTACTCAAACATCATAAGATAGCCATACATCCTTGGGAAATAATATATAGAATTAAGCACCATGTTTAAGTAGATATTACAGCGGGTAAGAGAGGGGTTATACCGCTGCATAGAGGGGGGAAGAGTTGGTGATGAAGGCGGTGAAGTTGTTGGTGAAGATCGCGGTGATGATGATGGCCCCCGGCGGCATTCCGGCGCCACCGGAAGCAAGGGGGAGAGAGCCCCCCTTCTTCTTCTTCTTCTTCCTTGACCTTCTCCCTAGACAGGAGAAGGGTTTCCCCTCTGGTCCATGGCCTCCATGGCTTGGGAGCAGCGAGAGCCCCTCCGAGATTCGATCTGTCTCTTTGTCTGTCTCTGTTTCTGCGCTCCCCGATTCTGCCCTGGCATCGTTTCTTTTATATCTGGAGATCCGTAACTCCGATTGGATTGAAACCTTCGCCCAGATATTTTTTCAAAAATTAGATTTCTTGCGGCGAAAGAAGAGCAACAACCGCCTTACGAGGGGCCCATGAGGGTCAGGGGCGCGCCCTGCTGCCTCGTGGCCACCTCGGGCACCGTCTCGCGTTGATTTTACTTCCCAAAAATGATAAATATTCCAAGATAATTCTCTGTCCATTTTTATCCCGTTTGGACTTCGTTTGATATGGGGTGTCTGTGAAACATAAAACATGCAACAAACAGGAACTAGCACTGGGCACTGGATCAATATGTTAGTCCCAAAAATAATATAAAAAGTTGCCAAAAGTATATGAAAGTTGAGTAATATTGGCATGGAACAATCAAAAATTATAGACACGACGGAGACGTATCAGAGCCACCTACTCATGTGTTGAGACCAAGATATTCCAATCCAACCATATGAATCTTGATCTCTAGCCTTCCCCAAGTTGCTTTCCACTCAAATCATCTTTCCACCAAATCATATCCTATGAGAGTGAGTTGAGAGTTGGGGAGACTAACATTTGAAGCACAAGCGCAAGGAGTTCATCATCAACACACCATCTCTTGAATTTTGGAGAGTGGTGTCTCCTAGATTGGTAGGTGTCACTTGGGAGCCTCCGACAAGATTGTGGAGTTGAACCAAGGAGTTTGTAAGGGCAAGGAGATCACCTACTTCGTGAAGATCTACCCTAGTGAGGCAAGTCCTTCGTGGGCGATGGCCATGGTGGAATAGACAAGGTTGCTTCTTCGTGGACCCTTCGTGGGTGGAGCCCTCCGTGGACTCGAGCAGCCGTTACACTTCGTGGGTTGAAGTCTCCATCAACGTGGATGTACGATAGCACTACCTATCAGAACCATGCCAAAAACATCCATGTCTCCAATTGCATTTGCACACTCCAATCCCATCCCTCTACTTTCTTGCAAGTTGCATGCTTTACTTTTCGCTGCCCATATACTCTTTGCATGCTTGCTTGATATGTATTGTGTTTGCTTGAAATTGTGCTAATCTATTACCTGAACTTGAAACACTAAAAACGGCCAACTTTGCTTGTTGAGGGTCTAATCACCCCCCTCTAGACACCTCTTCTCGATCCTTTCAATTTTTATTGACCAGAAGACTCAGGATTGGCCAAAGAAGTACCAGAGGAGAGGCCGAGGTGGGCACAACCCACCAGGGCGCGGCCAGGGGGGTTGTTCCCCCCTCGGTGACCTCCCGCACCGCCTCTTCGCCCTATAAATACCCAAATATTCCAGAAACCCTAGGGGAGGCGATGAAAAACAATTCCAGCCGCCGCAAGTTCCAGAACCACAAGATCCAATCTGGACACCATCACGGAGGGGTTCATCATCCTCATTGGTCCTCTTCGATGATGAGTGAGTAGTTCATCATAGACCTACGGGTCTGTAGGTAGTAGCTAGATGGCTTCCTCTCTCTCTCTCTTGATTCTCAATACAATGGTCTCTTGGAGATCTATTTGATGTAACTCTTTTTTGCGGTGTGTTTGTTGGGATCTAATGACTTTTCATTTATGATCAGATCTATACACTGGTGCAGAGACTTGTTATACAAACGGTTTTTAACCCCTTTCCGTGACGGTGTTTGGAACCGTCGCCAAGTGAGTGTGGGCGATAAGGGTGTCCTTCCCACACGACCCAGAAATCGTCGGGGCTAGGCCGTCCTGGCAAACAAGCTGGGGTAAAATGAGCTCATGTGCGATTTGGCGAGGCAGCAAAACCCAAACATTTCCTTTCTTATGTACATCCCACACGGTGAATCCCAGAAAAACATTTCCGCTCATATGTATATCACACACAGTTTTTTGTGTGGAAACATTTGTGCAAGGTGGCCTAATGAAAACAGTTCTCTACCAGAAGCCGTGTGTGATTGTTAGTTGGTTGAACACGCCTACTTTCTAGAAACTGTGTGGGTTTTTTGAGTTCATCGCCCACGATGCTGTCTGAGTAACCGTTTACAATAGAAAACCCCAATAAGAAGGGTAACTAGCCTATTATTGATAATCCATGTAGTAATCAAATTGATATTTCTTATAAAACACTCCAGATATTTCATATCCATATAACGGAAACCAGGATTTCATAATCGAATTACATCAGATAGCTTCAGCACTCAGTTATGCCATTACACAACAGCACCATGTTTCACATGCTACATCGAAAACTTTTGGAAAGTAGCATCTTACACGGTAAATAGAAAGATGAATCTCATCTGGGAAACTGCAGAAGCGGAAGCCAAATATTGAGCCTTCAATGATGTTGATTGTCCTTGCAACTTTAGGCCAGTGGCTATGGATAATTGCTCACCCAACGTTCATCCTCTTCAGGAAGACTTCAATATTGGACCGTGGGTGTTGAATGAATACCTTCCTCGCCTCTTGACCATGCAGGTCGTTTGAGTGGTAATCATTGGTGAACTGCCTCGAAAAGTACTGAAAATAAAGATATGCATAAATCACTGTTATAAATTTTGAGATGGCACAAGGGGTAAAAACAAGGTAAAAGAGTTAGTACCATACTATAGTTGACTGATGTCTTCTTCATTGTACAAACAAAGATCTTGCTTTTATTCGTCGCAAGTTTCTTCATCCTAACAATCTTTCTGAGTTTCTTGACTTGATTAATATTCATGGACATCTCATTTCCCCATATGCAAGATGGGTCAAACAGTGGGTCTAAGCCTCTGACAGCAGGACCTACATGTGCAAGACCAAATTGTAAGAAACCTAAATATTAGAATGATTCCCGCAACTGCAAAAGAATGTGCTATTAGCGAAAGGACCATGCATGAGCAAACCTCGATGGTAAACTGCAGTGTCTCCCATTGTTTCCCTGCAACATACATAAGGAAGATCTTGATCAGGTTAACTGAGAGTTGCCATACTATTAGTAGAATATGTATTGAGTATAGCCAAATTCGATTTATTTCACATGCATAACAATACAAAATTGTACCCACAACAAATGAAAATAAAATTGCAGAATTGAACCAAATAGTTAAATGGACAGCAAACCAAATGAACCAAAACAGTTAACTGAGCAGGACATTGCATAATCGAAACATGTACTAGAAGATAAGAAAATTAACAAAACAAAGAATGCTTGAGAACACTACTACGAAATGTAGCAATTGTTGGACCAAACTGTTAACCGAACATTACATTTCAGAGGACAAAACTGTTAACTGAACATTACATTTTAGAGGACCAAACTGTTAACTGTACATCAGATTGCATATTAACATTACAGAGGACAAATCAATAGAAGGCACTGGCGGTGGCCTTGAGAAAACAGCACGAACTATATTTTAAAGTAGACAACCGCGTGGCGGTGTCGACGGTGGCCTCGAAGACGAGGTGCTCCTCCAAGATCTGGCGGTCGGCATGCATGGCAGCCATAGCGACCTCATGCGCGCGTGCGTCCGTGATTTGCTTCTTCGCTGCCAGATGCTATTCAGCTCCATGTTATATTGTGTGCAAAATGGCCGTGGGCGGCGCTTAATTGGAGGAGGTGGACATTGATTTTGGCGGAAGGTGTCACGTCATCGGTCGGGGCATGTGGGACGCGGAGAGAGGAGGATGGTATGGTTGGGGTGTGGATTACCTGACCATATCGATGAGGCCACACAGCAAGAAGAAGGGTTGGCGGTGAGGAGGACGCGCAGCAAGAAGAACGTCGCTGACAAGGAGGCGGCGTTGCAATAAGAAGGGTCGCCGGCGAGGAGGCAGCGCGACAAGAAGAAGGGTAGCCGGCGAGGAGGCGGCACTGCAAGAAGAAGGGTCATCGGCGAGGAGGCTGAGCTGCCAGTAAGAAGCAGTGAAGGTTTGAACTTGGAAAGCAAGGAGGAACAGTGGAAATGTGGTTGTTGGTGGGAGGGAGGGGGCGGGAAGATAGATATTTCCGCGGTGGCAAAAATTTTTACTCAGTGCCATGAGAAACTCAGATGCAAGTGTGGTTCAAGCGGGGGCGGTGGACTATAGACGATGAAGCTTCCTGCCTAAGCCAGACAAGACATTGCGCAAGATATTCTATATGGCATCCCACACGATTCTTTCTAGTAAACTGTTTGTGGTATACCTCATTTTTTCATTATGTTTTGAAAGACAGAATGGTGTTACGGAGGGAAATGATGGTGAAGGTATGCTAGAACATTTATATACAGTAAACATGCAACTACATGAGTGTCGTGTTTAAATTTGGAATTATTTCGGGTTCATTTGCCATTTTTATGCATTGATTGAGTTTCTAGGCATTTAATGTGCATAATTCAAATTTGAACTACAAGCACATGCTCCAGTGCACCAAAGTTTGTTGAAAAATCACATGTGCGTCTTTGGGTGAATTTATAGGTCCCATGCAAGAAATGGGAATGAAATTCAAACATCTGGGCGTCGTGGCTTGGCCGGGAACATTGAGAAACTTGGTTTTTAAATTCCTGGAAATTAAAAACTCGCCTGAAAATCATGAAACTTGGCATGGTGTCATTTCTTGGCACCAACATGCTGTGGTAAAAAAATTGGCCACATTTGGACACGTTTTTTGTATAAGCTTCTTGCAAACTGGAGCTTCTCTCGAGAAGACTCATGGTTCCCGAGGGGGGACATGTCACCTTTGTGCGCGAAACGATATACGTTGCCTCCCCCCTTGATTTTTTACAGAGGCAACACAGAACTATATGAGTGTTGTGTTAAAATTTGGATTTATTCCGGGTTCGTCAGTACTTTCTTATACATTAATTGAATTTCTGGTGATTTAATGTGCATAATTCAAATTTGAACTACAAGCACACGCTCCAGTGCACCAAAGTTGGTTGAAAAATCACATCTGTGTCCTTGAGTGAATTTCTAGGTCCCATGCATGAAATGGGAATGAAATTTAAACATCTAGGCGTTGTGGCTCGGCTGAAAAGATTGAGAAACTTGGTTTTTTAATTCATGTAAATCCAAAACACGCCTGAAAATTATGAAACTTGGCATGGTGTCATGACATGGCACCAACATCTTGTGGTAATTTTTTTGGCCGAATTGGGACAAACTTCGGTACAAACTTCTTGCAAACCGAAGATTCTCTCCAGAAGGCTCGTGGTTCCGAGAGGGAATGTGTCGCCTCCATGTGCGACACGACAAACATTCACTGCCTTCTCCCGCCTTAACTTTTTTACACAGGCAGATTAGACCAAATAGAAGTATCGTGCTAAATTTTGGAATTATCCGGGTTCGTTTGGCCCTTATATATACATTAATTGAGTTTCCGAGCAGTTAATGTGCATAATTAAAATTTGAACTACAAGCACATGCTCCAGTGCACCCAAGTTGGTTCAAAAATCACATGTATGTCCTTGATTGAATTTCTGGGTCCCATGCAAGAAATGGGGATGAAATTCAAACATCTGGGCGTCGTGGCTCGGCCGGAAAGATTGCGAAACTTGGTTTTCTAATTCATGTAATCCAAAACACGCCTGAAAATCATGAAACTTGGCATGGTGTCATGACATGGCATCAACATGATGTGGTAATTTTTTTTGGCTGAATTGGGATAAGCTTTGGTACAAGCTTCTTGCAAACCGGAGCTTCTCTTAACAAGGCTCGTGGTTCCGAGAGGGAACGTGTCACCTTCATGTGTGAAACGACATGCGTACACTTTCTTCTCCCGCCTTATCTTTTTACACATGCAGATTAGACCAAATAGAAGAATTGTGCTAAATTTTGGAATTATTCCGGGTTCATTTGGCATATTTATACATTAATTGAATTTTTGGGCATTTAATGTGCATAATTCAAATTTGAACTAGAAGCACATGCTCTAGTGCACTAAAGTTGGTTGAAAAATCACATGTGTGTCCTTGGGTGAATTTATAGGTCCCATGCAAGAAATGAGAATGAAATTCTAACATCTGGGTGTCGTCGCTCGGCCGGAAAGATTGAGAAACTTGGTTTTGTAATTCCTATATATCCAAAACACACCTGAAAATCATGAAACTTAGCATGGTGTCATGACATGGCACCAACATGTTGTGGTAATTTTTTTGGCCGAATTGGGACAAGCTTTGTTATAAGCTTCTTGCAAATCGGAGCTTCTCTCAAGAAGGCTCGTGGTTCCGAGAGGGAACGTGCCACCTCCGTGTTGGAAACGACATACACTACCTTCTCCCGCCTTAATTTTTGTACAGAGGTGGATTAGACCAAATAGAAGTATCGGGCTAAATTTTGGAATTATTCCAGGTTCATTATACATTAATTGAGTTTTTGGGCATTTAATGTGCATAATTCAAATTTGAACTAGAAGCACATGCTCCAGTGCTCCAAAGTTTGTTGAAAAATCACACGTGTGTCCTTGGGTGAATTTCTAGGTCCCATGCAACAAATGGGAATGCAATTAAAACATTTGGGCGTCGTGGCTTGGCTCGAAGTATTGAGAAACTTGGTTTTTTAATTCCTGTAAATCCAAAACATGCCTGAAAATCATGTAACTTGGCATGGTGTCATGACATGGCACCAACATGCTGTGGTAATTTTTCTGTCTGATTTTCGAAGGCGCACAAATTAACAATTACCAAAGTCATTTTGGAACAAGTGCTGTCATGTTACAAATCGGAAACACAAGTATTATTGAAACTGTCGGTGTTCTACTTACCAATTACGTGCCACCACGCGTCCCCTTTTTTATTGGCTAGGAGGTGCCCTGCGTGGTAGCTATTTGAGTACGGGAGGCATG
Source organism: Triticum timopheevii (assembly GCA_963921465.1). Lineage (NCBI taxonomy): Eukaryota > Viridiplantae > Streptophyta > Magnoliopsida > Poales > Poaceae > Triticum > Triticum timopheevii. The sequence continues at coordinate 376,133,898 of OY997268.1, read as the reverse complement.
CGATCAGACCCCTGTGCATGCTCATCGGGAGGAGAGCCCTTTGACCTCTATCCACTGCCCACCTCCCTCCCAACGTCTCCATTAATGGCACCCGAGCCCCTGTCTCATGGCATGGCTATGTCTCACTGGATTGAGATTTAAGAGAGAAAAAAGAAAATTTGAAAAGAAAGTTTTGCATGGATCTTGATGTAAGATCCGAGGGACCTATATAGCATCGACTGCGACTTATAGCAAGAACGATGAATATAAGGACGATGAGAGTGGATAATGACTGTCTAACATATTTAGGAACATAATGAAAAAAGCCACATGCGGCAACGCCCGAAATACACATGGGCAAAAGAAGAAGGAAGACAACAATCTGGCTCTTTGATCTATACTTTCTTGATGCATTGCTGCAGGCCACGGGAACTAGTCTCCGCGGTGATGAGCTCTTTCGTGTCCTCAAGATGCTGCTTGAGAGAATCCATGGATTCCTCCACCAGCCTTTTGCTCTTGATGCACAACATGACATTCTCATCCATATGTTTCTCGATGATGACGCTGGTCCTCTTCAACAAGACAGCGGTCTCCTGCTGCTGCTCCGCACTTCCGGCGATCTTCGCCCTTAGCAGGTCACGCTCAGCCAAGAGTTTCGCATTGCTCTCATTTAGTTGCCGGATGATGCTGGTAGCCTATTCAAACGAGGATTTCATGTCATCCTGCAACCTCGCCCATCCGGAGATCTAATCCATCTAGGTATGGACAATCGCATGCATGCACCTGTAAGAGTCCCCGCCTGCCCGCGAGACATTTTCCCAGGCCGCCGCGGTGCGGGAGGACGTCTCTGCTGCATTCGTGGTGTGGCAGGACACCACTGCTGCTTTCGCGGCACGACCGCACCAGTCTGCTGCATCGACGATGTGGCAGGACCTCCGTGCTGCTTCAGCAGCGCGATGGGACCTCTGTGCTGCTACGGCCATGCGGTGGGACATGTCAGTTGCTTTCACGACGAGGTGGGACATCTCTCGTGTTTCCGCTTCCATGCTCGCCTTTCCTTGGTGGCAATCTCTCAACCCAGAACTTACGCTGGCCATTGCAGACGCAAAGGAACAATGATGAATGACTTGTTTTTTTTGTGGATGAGGAGTAGAGGAGGAATGTGTAGTCATCTTGGAGTAGTAGTATTTATAACCGAGTACTAATACACTCCTAAGTGGGAAACCGTTTAGGTTTTGATCGGTGTCAACAAGTTTGCAATTAAATATAGCATGGTACTCCCTCCTTTCTGGTTTATAGGGCTTAATTTGAAAAATCTCTTCAACCAAGGTAGATGAAGAATGGTGGAATTAATTCCGAAGTTTGCAAAAGTACTTAATTAATACTCTCGTTTTTTCTCAAAAATTTGTGTAAACCAATGCATTAATTACACCACATGCATGCATGACCACTTAATGACCAAGAGCTTCTACATGCATTGCTGAGTTTTTCCTTCATCCTGCATGAAGTGATTTAATACACCTTGAAATCTAAACACGTGATGGTAAGTAGTAGGACTGAGACTTATAAAAGGAAAAACAAACTTTTTGAGATGAGCCCTATAAACCAGAAAGGAGGGAGTAGTAATTTGGAATGTGACGGGACGCGGGCTCAAAATTTATTGACGGTTCTACCGCGTACGTGGCATTTGCACAATAGGGTGCACCACAAATAGGCAATGTCGGCACATGTCCTGTTCCAACAATCGTGCGCGCTCGTTATTACCATCGCACATCCTTCTTTTAATTAGAATGTGTGTCCGTCTAGCGCACGCACATTGATGTGTCTAACTATTTCTGTTTGTTGTGGCTAATTGCAAATAGTTAATCTGTCGGTGTACTAAAGTAGGGGCCCTCCTTTGTACCCCTTACTTGTGCACGGGCAGTCAGAGCCGCACCCACGTCCACGCTTAGGAGGGCAGAGGGAGGAGTCAAAGCCGTAAGATGGTCAAAGTAACACCAAGACACAAAGACAAAGAGCAAGAGGGCAGGACAGGCTCCCTCGGCGAAACCTTTACCGGGGCAGCCTCTGCGGCCATGGCAAGAACCTTGACGGGACAGCTTGCCCAACCCCAATGGACCACGCCACCCTCGAGCCCAAGGTTTCCAACAACCAATTGGAACCAAGTCTCGGGAGGAACCTCCATGATGGCATGCTGATCTTCGTGAAGGCAAGGAGCACATAGAGTTGGATGAGGATTAGAAGACGACGAGCCTCGCAAAACCCTTGTCGAGGGCATCCACAACACCTCCGGCAACATCCTTGCCGGGGACGACCATGGTGCCACGGCAAAACCCTTGCCAGGGCCCCGGCAAGGCCCTTGCCAAGGACATCCGCGGAGCCACAACTAGGCCCACACTCGCCAAGGTTCCACCGCAACTCCCATGTAGCTGCCAGCCCACCAGCTAGGCAGGCACCTGTGTGTCGACATGAGGCTTCCAGGCCAACTTAGCGCATGCCTACGTGGTGGCATGCAAATCTTCGTGAAGGCCCTACCATCGCGCCACCTCAGCAGCCTGCCAGCCGACATGGCACTGACCGCCTTGCTGGCCCGAGCACGTGTCAAAGCAGGGCGAGGCGGCGGTAAAGCGAGGGGACACTTCAGAGGCGCATTTATGCATCTTGTCCCGTAATGGCTAAGTGATATGCTTAGCCACTGTGCACCGACGCCACCTCCTGTGTGCCACTGTGGTGATCCCCTTGACTATAAAAGGAGGCATGAGGCATCCAAGAGAAGGATCGGACCCTTGGACAAGTTACACTCATCGTAGCTAGCTCAAGAACTCCAAGAACACTCAAAAAGACACAAAAGCAGGACTAGGGTATTACGCATCCTTGCGGCCCGAACCTGGGTAAACGACCCGTGTGCTTGTGCTGATTGCTGATCCCGCTCTTCTCACAACCATGCGCCCCACAACCGTAGTAGAGATTCCCGTGATCCCATAGGTGTCATTCCCACCGACATCTTTGGTGCGCCAGGTAGGGGGTGCACAGTTGTGAGAATCTAGTTCGGTCGTCAGCCCAGCAGTTCTCTGTCGCCATGGCTTCCAAGGAAGAAGGCGACCAAGTGAGCAACACCGTCAGCGGATGAGGCAAGCGTTCGCGCGATGACAAGAAAGCCAAGTCATGCAAAAACTCTGAGTAATTCCTTTTTATATAAGATTATCCTCCTCGGAGATCTTTCCTTTGTATGAGAAACCTGCACGTAGTGGGGCCCTTCCATTATTGGCAATGCCCTTGATCTGTTTCGAGTCCGCTCACCAGGTCGAGCGGCTGCGTCGAGAACGGCAGGGTGGCCTTCCGCTATTGGCAACGCTCTCGCTTTGTCTCGAGTCCGCTCAATAGTTCGAGCGGCCGCGCTGAGAATGGCAAGGTGGTTTGCACGGCAACAAGCACACCCTGCCGGCCGCTAAAGGATCCATCTTTCAAAGCGCTGCGGTTTGGGTTTACGCGCCGGCAAGCCTGCCCAATTGGCGTAGGGTGGACATACAAGGAGAGGTTGAACAGGGAAATAACATGCATCGTTTTAGAACACTTCAGAGTTATATCACATCAAATTTTGTTGTGGTTCTAACTAAGGATAAACATTGTCTTGGTCATGAACCTGCAACAGCGATAAGAAACGGGGTGCCTAATCCCGGCGATGGTCCTCTACCCTCTGAATTCCGCCAACACGGCTGAAGATGGGCTCGATACGCTCCTCGAGCATCATGAGGTCTGCATCCTCCAGCAAGCTATCCAGCGCAGCGTTGAAGTCAAGGTTGGGGTTCCAGTATGCCAGCTTGGTGAGGATCTTGGTCCTGGCGCCCCGACAAAGTATCCGTGCCTCGCTGGCTAGGGAGCTTGCCCAATTGGAGTTGAATCATTTCAGGGCTCCAAGAACACCCTCGAAGAATAGGGTCAGCTTGGCGTTGGGACTCACATTCGCCTCCGAGGCGTACCTCACGTCCGTCATCCCCATGTCTGCCAGCTGCTTGGTGATCCTGTTGGCGACGTCAGCGAGGCGGCTGATCCAGAGGTTCTTGCCCTTCATGAAATCCTCATGGTTGGTGGCGTCGTTCTTCCGTAGCTGCCTCTCCTCCACCAGGCTCTTGGTCAGGGCTCCCTCCCGAGTCCTGACCTCCAACAGCATCCCCTGAAGGCCCTCCAACTTCAGCTTCATGTCCTTGATGGAGTCGTTGGCGCAGGAGAGTTGCTCGGCCTTGACAAGGACGTCGCCCTGCGCCACCGTCAGGGCACAGTTGACCGTGTCCTTCTCCTTCGCCAGCTCCTCGGTCCTGTTCTTTGGGCCATCCCGCTGCACCTCCAGCTCCTTCACCTTGTCGCCGTGGGCCAGAGGTGGGGCATCAAGCGCTTCCTTGTGCTTCTGCTCCAGCTCCCGGGTCCGCGCCGCGGCAAGCTTCTCGACCTCCTCGTCCTTGCCGCGGAGCATGGCGGCAAGCGTCGCCTCACGGGCGACGAGGTCCTCCTCCTGAGAGTCCAGCTCGTCCTGGCACTGGGACCGGGCGGCCTCGGCCTTGGAGGCCTCTTCCCTCACCGACTCATGAGCTTTCTTGATGTCGGCCTACTTCAGGAGAAGCTCCAGCTTGCGGTTCGTCAGCTGGCCTTGGGCGGCCTTCAGCTCCTCGTGGGCCTGGCAGAACCAGGCCTGCGCCTGGGCGACATGCTCCCCAAGGTCTGCCTCCGCCTTGCCCGCCACCGCCTCCCTGGACTTCGTCTTGTCCAGGCGGGCGCGATGGAGCGCCTGCAGCTTCCAGTAGCTAGCGCCCATGGCCCGAAGAAGATGCTCCTCCTGGGTGCCACCGCCACTGGCGCTTAGTTCCTCGATGAGCTCGAGCTTGGCGGCGAGCACTTCGTCATCAAACACCTCCCCCTCGGCCGGTGCCCTGGTGCTCACCGTCCCTGGGAGGTGGACTAACAAGTCGTCGCCCACCTTCAGATACTTTCCTGAGCCAGTGGAAGCGGGCGAGGAGGGTTGGTCATCAACCACCTCCTCCTCGGCAGAGGCCTTGCCGGCCTACCCAGCAGCAGCCTTGCCGGTCTCCCCGGCAGCACCCTTGCCGGCCTCCTCGGTGGCAACCTCGCCGGTCTCTCCAACAAGCCTCTCGGCGGCATCGTCGGCCGTGGTCTTGGTAGCCTCCTCGACGGCGATATTGTCGGCCTCAACCTCGGCGTCATTGGCGACTTCCGTGATCACGGTGTTGATGTTCCCTTGGTCTGCCAAGGGGGGATCTAGATGCAAGAAGGGATGATGAGGTGAGGCCAAGATCAAGGTTCAAAAAAGAAGGAGAGTAAGGAAAAACAGGTCACTCACCCGTGCTGGGCTGAGAAGAAGTGGCTCCCTCCCCGCCACCAGTGCCCAAGTCTACCTCCTCCTCCTCTGTGCGCATGGGCTCGGTGTTTGGCACCCTTGCCAGGGACACCCCTCGGGGCAGTGTGGTCGATGGGGGCGGCGTGGTGGGGGTGGTCCTTGGTGGCTCCTCCTGCTACCGTCCTCTTCCCGCGGGGACGGCAAGGTCAGTACCAAAAAGTCACACCCCGGCGCACGTTGATGGGGAGTAGGTGGTGAACGCACGCTGGGGGCTGAGCCGAGGGCGGTCGTGCGGACTGCTGTCCGGGCTGCTCAGTACCACCAGCGGCGCCTTGAGGTACCCGCCAGGGGCTGGCTGCCCATCAAGGCCTTGGCCTTCTTCGCCGCCCGCTGGGCCAACATCTCCATTTCCCTGCGAAGACAAAAACGAATCAAGGAAGGCGGCATGATTAGAGAGGACAGGAACGACGAGGGGCAGAATGCTTGCTCGTCCTCCACCTCCTCTTCGGCTACCTTCCTCTCCCCCCTCGGGCTAAGGGACGAAAAGTTGAAGGCGACCTCTGTGCTGGCGTCTGTGGGAGGAGGGGAAGGCAATGGAGTCCGCTAGCATTTGGATGAATAAGAGGTGGTCGCCTTCTTCTTCGCCACCACGGCCTTCTTCTTCGCCACTGCGGCCCTCGTCACGCACGCGGTTTCCCCCTGAACCCCTTTCCGCGGCTCGGCCCTGCCAGACTGGACCGGCTCGCCAGAGCTAGCCCAACACAGAACGCGTCCTTTCTTCATAGCCGAGGGGGCATCGACCTCGACCTCCTCCTCGGATGATTCCTCGACCACGTCCTCGACAAGGGAGGCCTCGGTGCTGATGCCGCCCGCCTCCCTGGCAGACTTCACCCACTGGGCGAGCTCCTTCTTTTCTGCGGCCACGGCGGCCTCGTTCTCCACGCCTCCGGTGTCGCTGGCCGCCCTGGCAAGCTCCGCCTCGGCCACTCTAGCGGCGATGTAGTCCAGCTCCTCCTGGGTGGTGTCCTAGACGAGCAGCGGCTCGTCGTGATCGAGAACTTCGACCAAGTTTTTGAAGAACTCCTGCACATCACGTGCTGAGGGCTCGACCCAGGCTGGGTCAAGACCATGCGTGTTGAAGACCGGCATCATGCCGAGGATGTCAGCCTACCGGGAGTTGTTGCTCAGCGGGACCACTCTCGGCGGCAACCCGAACAAGGGCCCCTTGATGGCCTTGCCGGACTTTGCGGCCTTACCCGTCCTCTCCACCCTACCGTCGGCGAACACATCAAGCTGGAAGAGCCTCCGGCAATACCAGCAGTGCCCAATCACCGTGAGGTTGTGCTTCAGGCCGGTGTGGAGCCTCATGATGTCGACCGCGTTCCTGAAATCCCAGGCCGGCCTCCTCTTGTTGTGCAACAGAGTGATTCGGCGGCGGATGAAATCCGCCCCAATCATCTCGAGGGTGAGCCCGACCTCGGTGAGGCGGCGAATTCTGGTGGTGGCTATCGAAAACTTCTTGTCATCAGCGTCGCGGGTCGGCAGCTCCCGACGAACACCCCGGCAGAACTCCGGTGGGTTCTCCTCCATGATCCAGCACCACCGGCCCCACCACTCCTCCCACCTCTGCTTCATGGCACCCTCTGGGTATGCGCCTTTCCCCTGGGCCCTCGAGATCCAGGCGATGCTCCTAGAAAGGGCGCCCCCAGTTTGGATGGGGGGGAGAAGTAGTGGCGGAAAACCGCTTAGCTAGGAAACACCCCAGCGAAGCCCTCGCAGAGGTGGGCAAATCACGCCAAGCCAGCCACAACATTTGCCATGAGATCCAACAGATGGAAGCCAAAGGTGCGCATGATATGATTGAAGAAATTGGAGAAGTGGGGGGCAGAGCCCGTAGAAGAAGAAGTCGACGAAGAATGGATACCGTTTTGGGCCGCCCTTGTTGCAATCAGCGGGGATGACGTGCGTGGCAGGATGCCCCGCCGTCTCCGTCCCCTACAAAGGCTTAAAGTAGTCCTTGAGGTCGAAAACGTCGATTGACAACAGGATGAAATAGGTGAACTATGCCCGCTGCTCCACCGCCTCACTCTCTGGCATCTCCTTCTCCTATGTGTCCTTGGCTATGCCCTTGCCCTTGCCAGATTTAGGCGCCATGGCGGCTGGGAAGAGGGAGAGGGGCCAAAAGCAGTGGGGGCGCGGTAGCTGCGAGCAGAAGTGGAAGCTTGAGGAGGAGACAGCGATACCGAGATTGGGGAAAGCGCAGAGGGTAAATGAGCCGTGCGCCCGCGGTTATTCCTTTTTATGGGGAAGGCGCGGGTCGCCTCTTTTCCATTTATTACGACGTGACGCATGCCTGCAGCAGCCGCCCCACGCATGCCCCCCACGTCACCCGCGACGCCCATGTCACGCATTCAACGCGGGTCGTGGGGAAGCGCAGCGGACAAAAAAGTTACTGCGGTAAAAACCGCCCCGCATGCCCGCGCACCATTTTGGGCCTAGCCCAACAACGCGTTGCACTTATGTGTGGCCCAGGCCCGGGGGATCCTGTCGGTGTACTAAAGTAGGGGCCCTTCTTTGTACCCCTTACTTGTGCACGGGCAGTCAGAGCCGCACCCACGGCCACGCTTAGCAGGGCAGACGGAGGAGTCAAAGCCGCAATATGGTCAAAGCAATGCCAAGACACAAAAGACAAAGAGCAAGAGGGCAGGACAGGTGCTACCTGTTGAGCACTGCGTTGGATTTCCCCGAAGAGGAGAGGATGATGCAGTAAAGTAGCGTAAGTATTTCCCTCAGTTTTTGAGAACCAAGGTATCAATCCAGTAGGATACCACACACAAGTCCCTCGTACCTACACAAAATGATAGCTCCTCGCAACCAACACGATTAGGGGTTGTCAATCCCTTCACGGTCACTTACGAGAGTGAGATCTGATAGAGATGATAAATAATATTTTTGGTATTTTTGGTATAGAGATACAAAGTGAAAAGTAAAAGGCAAAGTAAAAACAAAGCAAGTAACAAAGTAATGGAGATTGATATTATGAGAATAGACCCGGGGGCCATAGGTTTCACTAGTGGCTTCTCTCAAGAGCATAGATATTCTACGGTGGGTGAACAAATTACTATTGAGCAATTGACAGAACTGAGCATAGTTATGAGCATATCTAGGTAATGATCATGTATATAGGCATCACGTCCAAGAGACAAGTAGATCGAAACGATTCTGCATCTACTACTATTACTCCATTCATCGACCACTATCCAGCATGCATCTAGAGTATTAAGTTAAAAACAGAGTAACGCCTTAAGCAAGATGACATGATGTAGAGGGATAAATTCATGCAATATGATAAAAACCCCATCTTGTTATCCTCGATGGCAACAATACAATACGTGCCTTGCTGCCCCTTCTGTCACTGGGAAAGGACACCGCAAGATTGAACCCAAAGCTAAGCACTTCTCCCATTGCAAGAACTACCAATCTAGTTGGCCTAACCAAACGGATAATTCGAAGAGACTTGCAAAGATAACTCAATCATACATAAAAGAATTCAGAGAAGATTCAAATATTGTTCATAGATAAGCTGGATCATAAACCCACAATTCATCGGTCTCAACAAACACACCGCAAAAAGAAGATTACATCGAATAGATCTCCACGAGAGAGGGGGAGAACATTGTATTGAGATCCAAAAAGAGAGAAGAAGCCATCTAGCTACTAGCTATGGACCCGAAGGTCTGAAGTAAACTACTCACACTTCATCGGAGGGGCTATTGTGTCGATGTAGAAGCCCTCCGTGGTGGATGCCCCCTCCGGCGGAGCTCCGGAACCGGCCCCAAGATGGGATCTCATGGATATAGAAGGTTGCGGCAGTGGAATTAGGTTTTTGGCTCCTGTTCTGATCGTTTGGGGATACGTAGGTATATATAGGAGGAAGGAGTACGTCGGTGGAGCAACAGGGGGGCCACGAGGCAGGGGGGCGCGCCCTAGGGGGGGCGCCCCCCACCCTCGTGACTGCCTCTTTTGTTCCTTGGAGCAGGTTCCAAGTCTCCTGGATCACGTTTGGGGAGAAAATCACGTTCCCGAAGGTTTTATTCCGTTTGGACTCCGTTTGATATTCCGTTTCTTCGAAACACTGAAATAGGCAAAAAACAACAATTCTGGTCTGGGCCTCCGGTTGATAGGTTAGTCCCAAAAATAATATAAAAGTGTAAAATAAAGCCCAATATAGTCCAAAACAGTAGATAAAGTAGCATGGATCAATCAAAAATTATAGATACGTTGGAGACGTATCAGGCATCCCCAAGCTTAATTCCTGCTCGTCCTCGAGTAGGTAAATGATAAAAAGAGAATTTTTGATGCAGAGTGATACTTTGGCATAATTTCAATGTAAATCTTCTTAATTGTGATATGAATATTCAGATCCAAAAGATTCAAGACAAAAGTTCATATTGACATAAAAATAATAATACTTCAAGCGTACTAATCAAAGCAATCATGTCTTCTCAAAATAACATGGCAAAAGAAAGTTCATCCCTACAAAATCGTATAGTTAGGCTATGCTTCATTTTTGTCACACAAAGATGTTCCCAACTTCTATACCCCCGATGACAAGCCAAGCAATTGTTCCGTACTTAAATAATCTCAAACTTTTTCAACCTTCACGCAATATATGAGCGTGAGCCATGGATATAGCACTATGGGTGGAATAGAATATGATGATGGGGATTGTGTGGAGAATACAAAAAAAGGAGAAAGTCTCACATTGACGAGGATAATCAACGGGCTATGGAGATGCCCATCAATTGATGTCAACATGAGGAGTAGGGATTGCCATGCAACGGATGCACTAGAGCTATGAATGCTCAACAAAACAAAACTAGTGGGTGTGCATCCAACTCGCTTGCTCATGAAGACCTAGGGCATTTGAGGAAGCCCATCGTAGGAATATACAAGCCAAGTTCTATAATGAAACATTCCCACTAGTATAAAAAGACAACTTATGAGACTCACTACATGAAGAACAAGGTGCTACTTTGAAGCACAATATATGAGACTCACTACATGAAGAACAAGGTGCTACTTTGAAACACAAGTGTGGAAAAAGAGATAGTAGCATTGCCCTTTTTATTTTCTCTTTTTTTGGGCCTTTCCTATTTTTTTCTTTCTTTTGGCCTTTTTTTGGGCAATGCTCTAATAATGATGATCATCACACTTCTATTGATTACAACATAAGGATTACAACTCGAAACTTAGAACAAGATATGACTCTATATGAATGCCTCCGGCGGTGTACCGGGATGGTGCAATGAATCAAGAGTGACATGTATGAAAAATAATGCATGGTGGCTTGCCACAAATACTATGTCAACTACATGATCATGCAACGGCAATATGACAAAAGTAATGTATGTCGTGATGATGATGATAGAAGTTTCATGGCAATATATCTCGGAATGGCTATGGAAATGCCATGATATGTAGGTATGATGGCTGTTTTGAGGAAGATATAAGGAGGTTTATGTGTGATAGAGCGTATCGTATCATGGGGTTTGGATGCAATGGTGAAGTTTGCACCAACTCTCAAGATGAGAATGGGCAATGCATGGTACCGAAGAGGCTAGCAAAGGCGGAAAGGTGAGAGTGCCTATAATCCATGGACTCAACATTAGTCAAAAGAACTCAATATACCTAGGAGGATAGATTGGTAGGAAAAGACCATCGCTTGTCCCCGACCACCACTCATAAGATTGCACAAGCCAGGTACACTTCATGTTTTAAATTTCTTACACAACTTTAACCATACGTGCATGCTACGGGACTTGCAAACTTCAAGACAAGCATTCTTCGAATTCATAATCACCCAACTAGCTCGACTTTGATATTATTACCTCCATATCTCAAAACAATTATCAAGCATCAAACTTATCTTAGTATTCAATTCACTCAAAAGAAAGTTTCACATATCTTGAATACCAAGTATATTAATATTAAGCAAATAACCATGCTACTAACGACTCTCAAAATAATCTAAGTGAAGCATGAGAGATCAATAGTTTCTTTAAAACAAATCCACCACCGTCCTCTAAAAGATCTAAGTGAAGTACTAGAGCAAAAATTATCACGCTCAAAAGATATAAGTGAAGCACTATGAGCAAAAACTATCAAGCTCAAAAGATATAAGTGAAGCACATAGAGTATTCTAACAAATTCCAATTCATGTATAGCTCTCTCAAAAGGTGTCTACAGCAAGGATGATTGTGGTAAACTAACAATCAAAGATGCAAATAATACAAGACGCTCCAAGCAAAACACATATCATGTGGTGAATAAAAATATAGCTCCAAGTAAATTTCCGATGGAAGTGGACGAAAGAGGGGATGCCTTCCGGGGCATCCCCAAGCTTTGGCTCTTTGGTGTACTTGGATTATCTTGGGGGTTCCATGGGCATCCCCAAGATTAGGCTCTTACCACTCCTTGTTCCATAATCCATCAAAAGAATTCACCCTAAACTTGAAAACTTCAGAACACAAAACTCAATAGAAATCTCATGAGCTCCGTTAGAGAAAGAAAACAAAAGACTACTTCAAAGTACTGTAATGAAATCATTCTTTATTTATATTGGTGTTAAACCTACTGTATTCCAACTTCTCTATGGATTATAAACTATTTTACTAGCCATAGATTCATCAAAATAAGCAAACAACACACGTAAAACAGAATCTGTCAAAAACAGAATAGTCTGTAGCAATCTGTAACTAACGCAAACTTCTGGAACTCTAAAAATCCTACCAAAATAGGAAGTCCTGGAAAATTTGTTTATTGAACAGCAGAAGAAAGAATCAACGAAAAAGCACGTTCCTGTGATTTAACAAAATTATATTCGTGCGTGCAAAGTTTCTGTTTTTCAGCAGAATCAAATCAACTATCATCGTAGGTTATCCTATAGGTTCTACTTGGCACAAACACTAATTAAAAGATAAAACCACATCCAAACAGAGGCTAGATGGATTATTTATTCCTAAAAAGAAGCAAAAACAGAAAACACAAATAAAATTGGGTTGCCTGCCAACAAGCGCTATCGTTTAACGCCCCTAGCTAGGCATAAAAGCAAGGATAGATCTAGGTAGTGCCATAGTAATAAGATAGATCGGTGAAACTCATTTCATATTCTCTACGTTCGGAAGCAAGTTTTCTTTGAGGCAAGCAAAAGTAATCAAAAGGGCTAAATTTAATAGGGCAAGAATCCCCAAGATCAATTTTAGGAGGTATAGGTTCCTCTTTTGGCCCTTCATAATGCACAACCAATTCATCATTATAAGCGTTCTTTTGACAGAACCTTGTGAGTCTATACTCAAGAGAGTATCCTAACTCATTATTTCGAATAGCCAAATCATCATTTAGTTCAGAGATTCTATCAATTAAAATGTTGGTTGGCACCTTTTTCCTAAGGTTTTCATTGAAAGCAACATAGTCAAGAGATTGAAAACGCATAATTTCTTCTTGATTAAAGAGGATAGATTATATGGGAGGACGGACGGCGTCCACCCTATAATGCGCAAAGATTTCTTTGGCCTCTTTTATTATAAATATGAATTCATGAGCCAAAAAGATAGTAGCGGCACGCTTAACAGAGGAGTGTTCGATATTTGAAAATTCTAGGAAAATCCTTTGTATAGAAGGGTGCATATGCATAAATTGCCTTTCAAGTTCAACGATAAGCATGGCAATGGCTTCCGCAAGACTACTATTTCTATGAAGAATATTACTGCCCATAGAGGGCAAAGCACCGGCACAAGTAAAGAAATCTTGAATAACTCCTTTTCCAATAATATTACCACTAACGATTCGAAATCTTTTTGTATGATAGGTAGGGGATTCTTCAGCAGGAGCTTCAGAATTTTCCATGATATTATTATTGCCCATGTCGGCAATAATTTCCCCAATTTTAGACATAACAACAAGCAAGCAAACTGACACACGAGCAAACAAAAAGGCAACGGGAAAAGGCAAACGGGAAAAAGAGAATGAGATTGGGAAAGAGAGGGCGAATAAAACGGCAAGGGTGAAGTGGGGGAGACGAAAACGAGAGGCAAATGGCAAATAATGTAATGCGAGAGATAGGAATTGTGATGGGTACTTGGTATGGTTGACTTGCTTGCGTGAGCCTCCTGGCAATGGCGCCAGAAATTCTTCTTGCTACCTCTTGAGCACTGCATTGGATTTCCCCGAAGAGGAGAGGATGATGCAGCAAAGTAGCGTAAGTATTTCCCTCAGTTTTTGAGAACCAAGGTATCAATCCAGTAGGAGACCACGCACAAGTCCCTCATACCTACACAAAACGATAGCTCCTCGCAACCAACGCGATTAGGGGTTGTCAATCCCTTCACGGTCACTTACGAGAGTGATATCTGATAGAGATGATAAATAATATTTTTGGTATTTTTGGTATAGAGATGCAAAGTGAAAAGTAAAAGGCAAAGTAAAAACAAAGCAAGTAACAAAGTAATGGAGATTGATATGATGAGAATAGACCCGGGGGCCATAGGTTTCACTAGTGGCTTCTCTCAAGAGCATAGATATTCTATGGTGGGTGAACAAATTACGATTGAGCAATTGACAGAACTGAGCATAGTTATGAGCATATCTAGGTAATGATCATGTATATAGGCATCACGTCCGAGACAAGTAGATCGAAACGATTCTGCATCTACTACTATTACTCCACTCATCGACCGCTATCCAGCATGCATCTATAGTATTAAGTTAAAAACAGAGTAACGCCTTAAGAAAGATGACATGATGTAGAGGGATAACTTCATGCAATATGATAAAAAACCCATCTTGTTATCCTCGATGGCAACAATACAATATGTGCCTTGTTGCCCTTTCTATCACTGGGAAAGGACACTGCAAGATTGAACCCAAAGCTATGCACTTCTCCCATTGCAAGAACTACCAGTCTAGTTGGCCAAACCAAACGGATAATTCGAAGAGACTTGCAAAGATAACTCAATCATACATAAAAGAATTCAGAGAAGATTCAAGTATTGTTCATAGATAAGCTGGATCATAAACCCACAATTCATCGGTCTCAACAAACACACCGCAAAAAGAAGATTACATCGAATAGATCTCCACGAGAGAGGGGGAGAACATTGTATTGAGATCCAAAAAGAGAGAAGAAGCCATCTAGCTACTAGCTATGGACCCGAAGGTCTGAAGTAAACTACTCACACTTCATCGGAGGGGCTATGGTGTTGATGTAGAAGCCCTTCGTGGTGGATGCCCCCTCCGGCGGAGCTCCGGAACAGGCCCCAAGAATGGATCTCGTGGATACAGAAGGTTGCGGCGGTGGAATTAGGTTTTTGACTCCTGTTCTGATCGTTTGGGGATACGTAGGTATATATAGGAGGAAGGAGTACGTCGGTGGAGCAACAGGGGGGCCACGAGGCAGGGGTTCGCGCCCTGGGGGGCCCACCCTCGTGACCGCCTCTTTTGTTCCTTGGAGCAGGGTCCAAGTCTCCTGGATCACGTTCGATGAGAAAATCACGTTCCCGAAGGTTTTATTCCGTTTGGACTCCGTTTGATATTCCGTTTCTTCGAAACACTAAAATAGGCAAAAAACATCAATTCTGGGCTGGGCCTCCGGTTAATAGGTTAGTCCCAAAAATAATATAAAAGTGGAAAATAAAGCCCAATATAGTCCAAAATAGTAGATAAAGTAGCATGGACCAATCAAAAATTATAGATACGTTGGAGACGTATCAACAGGCTCCCTTGGCAAAACCTTTGACGGGCAGCCTCCCGCGGCCATGGCATGAACCTTGCCGGGACAGCTTGCCCAACCCCAACGGAGCACGCCACCCTCGAGCCCAAGGTTTCCAACAACCTCATTGGAACCAAGGCTCGGGAGGCACATCCATGATGGCATGCAGATATTTGTGAAGGCAAGGAGCACACAGAGTTGGATGAGGATTAGAAGACGAGGAGTCTCGACAAAACCCTTGTCGAGGGCATCCACAAGACCTCCGGCAACATCCTTGCCGGGGACGACCACGGTGCCGTGGCAAGACTTTTGCCGGGGCCTCGGCAAGGCCCTTGCCAAGGACATCCGCGGAGCCACAGCCAGGCCCACACTCACCAAGGTTCCACCGCCACTCCCATGTAGCTGCCAGCCCACCAGCTAGGCAGGCACCTGCGTGTCGACATGAGGCTTCCAGGCCAACTCAGCGCATGCCTACGTGGTGGCATGCAAATCTTCATGAAGGCCCTACCAGCGTGCCACCTCAGCAACCTGCCAGCCTACATGGCGCTGACCGCCTCGCTGGCCCGGGCGCTTGTCGAAGTAGGGCGAGGCGACGGTAAAGCGAGGGGACACTTCAGAGGCACATTTAATGCGTCTTGTCCCATAATGGCTAAGCGATAAGCTTAGCCACTGTGCATCGATGCCACCTCCACTGTGCCACTGTGGCGATCCCCATGACTAAAAAATGAGGCCCGAGGCATCCAGGGGAAGGATTCGGACCCTTGGACAAGTTACATTAATCGTAGCTAGCTCAAGAACTCAAAGAACACTCAAATAGACACAAAAGCAGGACTAGGGTATGACGCATCCTCGCGGCCCGAACCTGGGTAAACGACCCGTGTGCTTGTGCTGATTGCTGATCCCGCTCTTCTCACGACCCCGCGCCCTGTAACCGTAGTAGGGATTCCCGTGATCCCATAGGTGTCGTTCCCACCGACATAATCCTTCTGAAGCGTATGCGCTCAATTGCACACACCTTTATCTAATGGCCCGTTTTGTTGTTCCTCCTTGATACGTCCATTTTGCATCATGCTTTTATATCGATATTTATTGCATTATGGGCTGTTATTACATATTATGTCACAATACTTATGCCTTTTCTCTCTTATTTTACAAGGTTTACATGAAGAGGGAGAATGCCGGCAGGTGGAATTCTGGGCGGGAAAAGGAGCAAATATTAGAGACCTATTCTGCACAACTCCAAAAGTCCTGAACTCCACGAAAGTCAGTTTTGGAATATATTAAAAATATTGGGCAAAGAAAGCACGAGAGTGGGGCCACCCACCGTCCACGAGGGTGGAGGGTGCGCCCTACTCCCCGGGCACTCCCCCTGCCTTGTGGGCCACCTGGAAGCCCCCCGATGCCCATCTTCTGATATAAGGTGTCTTTTGCCTTGAAAAAAATAAGAAGCAAAGCAAGCTTTCGAGACAAAGCGCCGCCGTCTCGAGGCGGAACCTTGGCGGAAACAATCTAGGGCTCCGGTGAAGCTATTCTGCCGGGCAAACATCCCTCCGAGAGGGGGAAATCGTCACCATTGTCATCACCAGCAATCCTCTCATCGGGAGGGGGTTAATCTCCATCAACATATTCACCAACACCATCTCCTCTCAAACCCTAGTTCATCTCTTGTATCCGATCTTTGTCTCAAAACCACAGATTGGTACCTGTGGGTTGCTAGTAGTGTTGATTACTCCTTGTAGTTGACGCTAGTTGGTTTATTGAGTGGAAGATTATATGTTCAGATCCTTTATGCATATTAATACCCCTCTGATTATGAACATGAATATGATTTCTGAGTAGTTACGTTTGTTCCTGAGGACATGGGAGAACTCTTATTATAAGTAGTCATGTGAATTTGGTATTCGTTCGATATTTTGATGAGATGTATGTTGTCTTTCCTCTAGTGGTGTTATGTGAACATCGACTACATGACACTGCACCATTGTTTGGGCCTAGGGGAATGCATTGGGAAGTAATAAGTAGATGATGGGTTGCTAGAGTGACAGAAGCTTAAACCCTAGTTTATGTGTTGCTTCGTAAGGGGCTGATTTGGATCCATATGTTTCATGATATGGTTAGGTTTACGTTAATTCTTCTTTCATAGTTGAGGATTCTTGCGAGAGGGGATAGTCATAAGTGGGATGCTTGTCCAACTTAGGGCAGCACCAAAGCACCGGTCCACCCACATATCAAATTATCAAAGTAACGAACGCGAATCATATGAGCATGATGAAAACTTGCTTGATGATAATTCCCATGTGTCGTCGGGAGCGCTTTCCTTTATATAAGAGTTTGTCCAAGCTTTTCCTTTGCCACAAAAATGATTGGGCCACCTTTCTGCACCTTGTTTACTTTTATTACTTGTTACCTGTTACGAATTACCTTATCACAAAACTATCTCTTACCGATAATTTCAGTGCTTGTAGAGAATACCTTATTGAAAACTGCTTATCATTTCCTTCTGCTCCTCGTTGGGTTCGACACTCTTACTTCTCAAAAGGACTACGATAGATCCCCTATACTTGTGGGTTATCAAGACTTTTTTCTGGAGTCGTTGCTGGGGAGTTATGCGCCTTTGGTAGGTGGAATTTGGTAAGGAAAAATTTATATAGTGTGCTGAAATTTACTGTCACTTGTTACTATGGAAAATAATCGTTTGAGGGGCTTTTTCGGGGTATCTTCACCCTGACCAGTAGAGCAAAGAGTTGCTCCTCAACCTACTGAACCTACTGAAAATGTTTACTTTGAAATTCCTTCGGGTATGATAGAGAAACTGCTAGCTAATCCTTTTATAGGAGATGGAACATTACATCCCGATATGCACCTAATATATGTGGATGAAGTTTTTGGATTATTTAAGCTTGCAGGTATGCCGGAGGATGTTATCAAGAAGAAGATCTTCCCTTTATCTTTGAAGGGAAAGTCATTGACATGGTATAGGCTATGTGATGATATTAGATCATGGAACTACAATGGTTGAAATTGGACTTTCATCAGAAGTTTTATCCTATGCATCTAGTTCATCATGATCGTAATTATATATATAATTTTTGGCCTCGTGAAGGAGAAAGTATCACTCAAGCTTGGGGGAGGCTTAAGTCAGTGTTATATTCATGCCCCAATCATGAGCTCTCAAGAGAAATTATTATTCTCGGCTTTCTCTCAATAATCGCTCCATGCTCGATACTTCTTGTACTGGTTCTTTTATTATGAAGACAGTTGAATTCAGATGGGATTTATTGGAAAGAATGAAACGCAACTCTGAAGATTGGGAACTCGATGAAGGTAAGGAGTCCAGTATAACACCTAAGTTTGATTGTGTTAAATATTTTATGGATACCGATGCGTTTTGTGAATTTAGCACTAAATATGGACTTGACTCTGAGATAGTAGCTTCTGTCTATGAATCATTTGCTACTCGTGTTGATCTCCCTAAGGATAAGTGGTTTAAATATCATCCTCCCATTGAAGTAAAAGTAGTTGAACCTATTAAAGTTGAAGAAAAGATTATCACTTATAATGTTGATCCTATTGTTCCTACCGCTTATATTGAGAACCACCTTTCCCTGTTAGAATAAAGGATCATGCTAAAGCTTCAAATGTGGTTCGTAAGAGTAATGCTAAAACACCTACACCCCCTGAGCAAATTAAAGTTGAACCTAGTATTGCTATGGTTAAAGATCTCTTGGTCGATAATATTGATGGGCATGTTATATACTTCTGTAATGAAGCTGCTAGAATTGCTAGACCCGATAATAAAAATAAACATAGACCTATTGTAGGCATGCCTGCTGTTTTTGTTAAAATAGGAGATCATTGCTATCATGGCTTATGTGATATGGGTGCTAGTGCGAGTGAAATACCTCATTCCTTATACAAATAAATTATGCATGATATTGCACCTGCTGAGATAGAAGATATAGATGTTACAATTAAGCTTGCCAATAAAGATACTATTTCACCAATTGGGATTGTTAGAGATGTTGAAGTCTTGTGTGGGAAAGTTAAGTATCCTACTGATTTTCTTGTTCTTGGTTCCCCACAAGATGACTTTTGTACCATTATGTTTGGTAGACCCTTCTTAAATACTGTTAATGCTAGTATAGACTGCGAAAAGGATATTGTTACTGTTGGTTTAGGGGATATGTCTTATGATTTTAATTTTGCTAAATTTCATAGACAAGCCCATGATAAAGAATTGCCTACTAAATATGAAATGTTTGGTCTTGCTTCTATTGCCGTGCCTCCTAATGATCCTTTAGAACAATATTTGCTAGACCATGAAAGTGATATGTTTATGAATGAAAGAAGGGAAATAGATGAAGTATAAACAGGGACCTATTTTGAAACACAACTTGATTGTTGAAATTTTAGGGGATCCTCCTCCACCCAAGGGTGATCCTGTGTTTCAGCTTAAACCATTACCTGATACTCTTAAATATGCTTATCTTGATGAAAAGAAGATATATCCTATTATTATTAGTGCTAATCTTTTAGAGCAGGAAGAAGAGAAATTATTGAAAACTCTGAAGAAGCACCGTCCCACTCTATGCCAGCACAAAATAAAATTGGAGAAAGTCGCCAAACCGGTTGTTGATCACCAACGACGGTTAAATCCTGAGATGAAAGAAGTGGTAAGAAATGAAATACTAAAGCTTCTGGAGGTAGGTATAATTTATCATGTTGCTGATAGTCAGTGGGTAAGTCCTGTCCATTGTGTCCCTAAGAAGGGAGGTATTACTGTTGTTCCTAATGATAAAGATGAATTGATCCCACAAAGAATTGTTAGAGGTTATAGAATGGTAATTAACTTCCACAAATTAAATAAAGCTACTAGAAAGGATCATTACCCTTTACCTTTTATTGATCAAATGCTAGAAAGATTATCCAAACATACATATTTTTCCTTTCTAGATGATTATTCTGGTTTCTCTTAAATACCTGTGTCAAAAGAGGATCAGGAAAAGACCACTTTCACTTGCCCTTTCGGTACCTTTGCTTATAGACGTATGCCTTTTGGTTTATGTAATGCACCTGCTACCTTTCAAAGATGTATGACAGCTATATTCTCTGACTCTTGTGAAAAGATTGTGAGGTTTTCATGGATGATTTCTCCGTGTATGCAGCTTCTTTTTATGATTTCTTAAGCAATCTTGATCGAGTTTTGCAGAGATGTGAAGAAACTAATCTTGCCTTGAATTGGGAGAAGTGCCACTTTATGGTTAATGAAGGCATTGTCTTGGGGCATAGAATTTCTGAAAGAGGTATTGAAGTTGATAAATCCAAAATTGATGTTATTGAAAAGATGCCGTGTCCTAAGGACATTAAAAGTATAAGAAGTTTCCTTGGTCATGCCGTTTTTTATAGGAGGTTCATTAAAGACTTCTCAAAAATTTCTAGGCCTCTGACTAATCTCTTACAAAAAGATGTCCCTTTTGTCATTGATGATGATTGTGTAGAAGCATTTGAAATACTTAAGAAAGCCTTGATTTCTGCACCTATTGTTCAGCCACCTAATTGAAATTTACCCTTTGAAATTATATGTGATGCTAGTGATTATGCTGTAGGTGCTGTTCTAGGACAAAGAGTTGATAAGAAATTAAATGTTATCCAATATGCTAGTAAAACTCTAGACAGTGCCCTGAGAAGTTATGCTACTACTGAAAAAGAATTTTTAGCAGTTGTATTTGCTTGTGATAAGTTCAGACCTTATGTTGTTGATTCTAAAGTAAATATTCACACTGATCATGTTGCTATTAAATATCTTATGGAAACGAAAGATGCTAAACCTAGACTTATTAGATGGGTTCTCTTGCTACAAGAATTTGATTTACATATTATTGATAGAAAGGGAGCTGAAAACCCATTGCAGATAACTTATTTAGGTTAGAGAATGTTCTTGATGACCCACTACCTATTGATGATAGTTTTCTTGATGAAAAATTAGATGTAATAAATGCTTCTCGTACTGCTCCATGGTATGTTGATTATGCTAATTATATTGTTGCTAAACTTATACCACCTAGTTTCACATACCAGCAAAAGAATTTTTTTTCTATTATTTAAGACATTACTTCTAGGATGACCCACACCTTTATAAAGAAGGAGTAGATGGTGTTATTATAAGTTGTGTACATGAGCATGAACAGGAACAGATCATATGCAAGTGTCACTTCGAGTCTTCTGGAGGACACCACACTGGAGATATAACTGCCCATAAGGTATTGCAATCCGGTTTTTATTGGCCTACTCTTTTCAAAGATGCCCGTAAGTTTGTCTTGTCTTGTGATGAATGTCAAAGAATTGGTAATATTAGTAGACGTCAAGAAATGCCTATGAACGATTCACTTGTTATTGAACCATTCGATGTTTGGGGCTTTGATTATATGGGACCGTTTCCTTCTTCTAATGGGTATACACATATTTTAGTTGCTGTTGATTACGTTACTAAGTGGGTAGAAGTTATTCCAACTAGTAGTGCTGATCATAACACCTCTATTAAGATGCTTAAAGAAGTTATTTTTCCGTGGTTTGGAGACCCTAGATACTTAATGACTGATGGTGGTTCACATCTTATTCATGGTGCTTTTCATAAAATGCTTGCTAAGTATGATGTTAATCATAGAATTGCATCTCCATACCACCCACGGTCTAGTGGTCAAGTAGAACTGAGTAATAGAGAGATTAAATTAATTTTGCAAAAGACTGTTAATAGATCGAGAAAGAAGTCCAAGAAACTTGATGATGCATTATGGGCCTATAGAACTGCATATAAAAATCATATGGGCATGTCTCCGTATAAAATGGTTTATGGAAAAGCATGTCACTTACCTCTGGAACTAGAACATAAGGCATATTGGGCCATTAAAGAGCTGAATTATGATTTCAAACTTGCCAGTGAGAAGAGACTATTTGACATTAGCTCACTTGATGAGTGGAGAACCTAGGCCTATGAGAATGCCAAACTGTTTAAAGAAAAAGTTAAAAGATGGCATGACAAAAGGATACAAAAGCGTGAGTTTAATGTAGGTGATTATGTATTCTTATACAACTCTTGTTTAAGAATTTTGCAGGAAAACTCTTCTCTAAATGGGAAGGTTACGTTATCGAGGAGGTCTATCGCTCCGGTGCCATAAAAATCAACAACTTCGAAGGCACAAATCCAAAGGTGGTGAATGGTCAAAGAATCAAACATTATATCTCATGTAATCCCATAAATATTGAAACTAATGTTATTGACACCGTAACCCCGGAGGAGTACATAAGGGACACTTTCCAGAATGTTTCAGACTCCGAAAAGGAATAGGTATGTGGTACGGTAAGTAAACTAACTCCAAAACAGCTCTAATAGCAATTTTTCTCTGTTTTGGAATATTTAAGAAAATAGGAAAATAAGAAGCAGTCCGAAAGGGACACGAGGCATCCACGAGGGTGGAGCGCGCGCCTCCTGCCTCGTGGGCACCTCGTGTGCCCTCCGGACTCCGTTTTCTTGCACGATAGTTCTTTTGGTCGGCAAAAATTCATTATATAACCTCCTGAAGGTTTTGACCACCGTACCACGCAAATATCTCCTATTTCTGTTTCGAGCTGTTTTTCTGACAGATCTAGATCATCATGACGTCTTCAAGCGCCCCAAGGACAAGTTTTTTGAGAAGGTCATCAACCCCTACCACGCGGAGGTGCTGCAACACCCTCAAACCATTCAGATGCACGAGGGGATGCTGCACATCCGCGATGTTGAGGGGCCAAGGAGGGCCAGAAGCATGGAGACAAGACTCGAAGAAATGGAGCAACAAGTTTTCAAGTGCCAGGGGATGGTGGAACGCGGACTCAATGGCAACCACATGATGATTGTGGAGTTCACCAACAACCACAAGATGGATGCCAAGAACATTGGGGAGACCATCTTCAAGCTTCACAAGAAAATCGAGCACCTCCAAGCCCAGATCTATGACCTGCAAAAGCAAAACTGTGAGTATGAATATAGATTCAAGAGGATGAGTTTGGCTGTAGATTTGAGGATCCCGGAGACTCGATCATCCTTCTATGATGGTGAGCCTATGCCTTGGAAGATGGATGACAAGCTTACATCATCAACAACTCCATCATTACCACCTCCGAAGAAAGAGACATAAATACATGGGTATGGGCACTCCCCTTGGCAACTGCCAAGCATGGGGGAGGTGCCCCGGTATCGTATCACCATCACACTTCTACCTTTACAATTTTTTTAGTTCGTTCCTTTTAATTATATCTTGATCTAGTAGAATAAAGTTTAGTATGATCTAGCTTTGAGTTTTTTGTGTTGGTCCTTTATCTATGTAATCGAGCCCGTGAGCTATATATAATAAAGATTAGTGTTGAGTCAAGGACTTGGTTATCTTGCTATGATCTTGAGGGAATAAAAAAGAAAAGAAAGAATAAAAAGAAATAAAGAGATCATATTGATCTTATGGAGAGTAATGACTTCACATATAAAGTGTCTGATGAATAAAAGTTGTTGAGAGTTGACAAACATAGTTTTGGTCATCATTGCAATTAATAGGAAGTAATAAAGAAATAGAGGTTTTCAGGTCTAAATATACTATCTTGGACATCTTTTAAGATCATGAGCACTCATTAAAATATGATATGCAAAAAGGTTGATGTTGGACAAGGAGGACAACGTAATGGGTTATGTTTTCTTATATCCGAAATAAATTATATTGTCATGGATCATCCAACATGTTGAGCTTGCCTTTCCCCCTCATGCTAGCCAAATTCTTTGCACCAAGTAGAGATACTACTTGTGCTTCTAAATATCCTTAAACCCAGTTTTGCCATGAGAGTCCAGCATATCTACCTATGGATTGAGTAAGATCCTTCAAGTAAGTTGTCATTGTTGCGAGCAATAAAAATTGTTCTCTAAATATGTACGATCTATTAGTGTGGAGAAAATAAGATTTATACGAGCTTGTGGTATGGAAGAAATAAAGGCGACGGACTGCATAATAAAGGTCCCTATCACAAGTGGCAATATAAAGTGACATTCTTTTTCATTAAGATTTTGTGCATCCAACCATAAAAGCTCATGACAACCTCTGCTTCCCTCTACGAAGGGCCTATCTTTTATTTTTGTCTTATACCTTATACAAGAGTCATGGTGATCTTCACCTTTCCTTTTTGCACTTTATCTTTTGGCAGGCACTATGTGTTGGAAAGATCCTGGTACATATATCCAATTGGATGTGGGTTTTCATAAAGCATTATTGTTGATGTTACCTATCATGGTGGGTGCACGACAGATGCCATGGGATGGCTAAAGAGAGGAGGAGGCTCGAGGGCACGGGTGGGCTCCAAAGGCGGGGTTGGCATGAGTGAACGCGGGACGCAAGACATACCCAGGTTTGGGGCTCTCCGGAGAGATAACACCACTAGTCCTGCCGAGTGTAGTTTGATATGCGACAATACAAGGTTGCTCCTAGAGCTATATGGAGGGAGAAGGAAGGCTGACCAAGGCTTAGGTTGTTCCCTCTCCTCGGGTGGATTCTGTTGTTTGGTGGCTAATTCCTTACGCTTTCCTGGTTGCTTACTTCTCTACTTGCCCGTATGCATGAGGGCGCCTGGGGGGTTTTATAGGCCAACCCCCCAGGGGTACAATTGTAATGTTACAAGTTGGTGGGTCCGAGTTGTCAGCGTCTGAGGTCTCTGGCTGGGACCCGCTGGGGGCCTGTGGTTCGCCAGGTTCCCCTAGGTGCGAGCCTCGTGTGCCTAGGAGGACTGTGCGCCGTCTTGTCGATCGTCAGGGCGAGGCCGAGTCGAGTCATGTACAGTGGCGCTCCGTCAGGTCACCGCTTGCTGTCGTCTGCAGTGACGACGGGGGCACTGTAGCCATGCCAGCCCTGGTCAGCGGGTAGATGAGGGGCACTATTGCCATGCTCCGGCTGACCAGAGGCATGGGCGGGCACTACAAAAAAATACACTTCCGTGATGATACGTGTTTGTCACAGTAGGTTGTGTTTTCTATCATGCATGTACATCCATGACGATTTTATGACAGAATCACGATAGTCATACCTATGCTGTCGTAGAAGTGTTCCATGACATTACCAAAATTATCATCATAGAAGTGTCCACTTCCATGACGATAAATCACGCGTCATAGAAGTGCTTTCGTCAAGGGTGACTGACACGTGGCATCCACCGTAACGGGACGCCGTTAACCGCCGTTAACCTATCGGGTCCGGTTTTTGGATCCGATAACCCGCTAACAGCCATGACCAATGCCGGTTTTCCACGTGTAAAATTCTCATTGGTAGACGGATCCACGCGTCAGCTCCGCGTTGGCACAGGTGTCACTCATCCAACGGTCGAGATGGGCCTATGATATGTTGACACATGGACTGGCCCAAAAGTGAACCATAAAGTTTAAATGGGCCGACCCATAAGATTTAGCAGACCATAATGGGCCGGCCCAACTAAAGGCCCACAAGATTTTGCAGACCATAATGAGTCGGCCCAGGTAAAGGCCCACAAAATTTAGCGGACCATAATGGGCTGGCCCAGCTAAAGGCCCACAAGATTTTGCATACCATAATAGGCCGGCCCAGCTATAGTCCCACAAGATTTAGCGGACCATAATGGGCCGGCCCAGCTAAAGGCCTACAAGATTTTGCAGCGATAATGGGCCGACCCAGCTAAAGGCCCAACTTTCTCTGTCAAATCGGCCCGTCAACGGCCTATCCTAAACTTGTCATCAACGCGGCCCATAGTCACTTCTAGCCCACTAACAGTCCGCTAAGTAATTGGGCCGAATTACGGCCCGGTGTATTTCCGGCCTATTAAAGGTCTTGCTTCATTTGGGCCAATTTACAGGCCATCAAAGCTTTCGGCCCATAAACGACCGTGAAGGATTTGGGTCATATTCGGCCATGTCTGACATTTGACGTGTTAGAGACAAACTATAGATTTGGGCCACTTTCGGCCTATTGTCATTTTCGGCCTGTTAACGCCGGACGGAAACCATGGGCCATATGTGGCCCAACGTCATATCAGGCCCATTAACGGCCCATATAAAAATGACGATAATCTAGCCCGACCGAAGTTCCAGCCTGTTAAAGACCCGTGTATTAGGTCGGCGCATTTACGGCCCGTCCGAATTTCGGCCTGTCAAAGATCTACATCGTAAATGGGCCACCATTTTGGCCTGCTAAGACCAGTCGGTTATTTGGCACAATTAGGGCCCAATCTCACTTTCGGTCTATTAAAGGCCCATGTTTTTTATGGGCTCGAGATATTTACACCTGTAAACGGCCTATTTTTACTGAGGGCCCAAATTATGTTTAGGCCTGTTAAAGGCCCACTATGGGCACAGGCCTACTAGAAAAATATGAAAGCTTATGCTGATTTAGGCCCAGATATTTTTAGTGGGCTACATGCCAATTTTGGCCCATAATCGTTTTTAGCCCAATTGGAATGGGCCCGACGAATGTTAGCATGTTGGGCTCTTACGAAGCTTTCGGCCGAATACATTACTATGATAAGCCTACACTATACAAAAATAGTGTCGTAATTACTGTAGCCTGTGGCAGCATCATAAATGTTGTATCACAACAAAATAAATTCCAACCATACAACAAAAGGCCTATTGACATAAAGTTTACAGTCTTTCCAGATAAAAGCACCATCAGATGTATAGAAGCATAGATCCTTTGACCTGAGTGCTAATGTTTCAGGCTGTAGAATCTGATGGAATGTCTGATAGAATCTTCACCTTTTTCCCGCCATTGCTCTAGAACAACGAAGCGAATGTCTGATAGTCTGGTTTCAAAACCATTCATATCTTGACGACATTTGTCAACCACTATTCTTGTTTCCGAAACAACGTCCATTAGGGATTGGACTTGTGTCTAGAGCACAGATATATCACTCTGTCTAGCAAGAAGATTTTGTTCAGTAGGCGATTTGGACGAGGTTACCTTGACAACCAACCCAAAATTACGCAGGAAGGTGCTTCTTGCACTGCTAGTGGAGAGATACTTACGCACTGCAGCAAGAGGTGACATTGTGCCTGTGGTAGCCTCGTCACCTTCAGGTGGTTGTGGTTGTTCAATCATTTGTTCCATAGCTTCCTGAAAGTTTGAACTTGTAGATTAGTGTACCAGATAAGTTACTAATGAGACAAAAACAAACAAAGTAGGTTAAACGTTTATACATACCTTATTTTGGTGAACTACTATAATACATTACCATGTATTGTAGTGCCAACTACATAATAAAATCACTTTCGGAACATATGTCCATGTAGCATGCCTACTGTATTGTCTATTTCCTCACATTCGTTGACATCTAAGGATAAAGAGACATGGTTTAAAGTAGGATGAACATAGTATGACATCATTCATATCATGGGCAAACAGATATAAAACAAACAGGCTATTTTATCATTGTGTGCGCACGTGAACATAACAACTAGATTACAAATCAAGACCAAAAGAATATCCTTCATCTCTTTTAAACCATGTAAGGTGAAATGATATGTTAAGACAACTGTGTATAAAAGTGAACAGAAACTGACATTGGCTACAAACCAAGTAGTTCAATGAACACATCACAGTACCAATCAGTTCAAAGGAAGGAGGAGTAAGGACTTACAACAGGGGCTTGAAATGGTGTGCTCATGCCCTTCTTCTTGCTGGTGTGGCAATCCTTGAAGATTTGCACTGCATTCGGTTCAGGGTCTTTTTGGTCCACCCGGGCTTTCCTCTGTATTTGGAACAAGTCAATATAGATACGATAATATGGCACAAAAAAAGAAGGAAGTAGCAGCTATTTACAAGAGCCTGGTAGTGTGCAATATAGCTACGAGATCCTGTTGTCTGTTGGAATTTCACTTTAGAATGGTTGGTTTTGTTCTTCAAATAGTTAGCCTAGAAGAAGATACACTTGTAAGGCACATACATAAATACAAGTTCAATATGTGGTCTGTTCAAATATATATAGCCTACCTGATACTTTGGATCAGACCAGTGTTTAACAGGGCTGTCCAGTCTTCATCTGTAATATATTCCACTTGAGATGTTTGGGCGGTTTCTTTGTTAGCCTTGCCTTCAAAGTGAGATTTTCTAAGGTGGTACCAATATTGTCGCAGAGCAGTCAAAAAAACATGAGTGCATGCTTGTTTAGTTGCATCATCTTTCGAATCCAACTTGAACCTCATCTTTTGAAAAAAGAATGTGAGTCTTATTAGGAGGAAGCTAGAAAGTATGGGATAGAGCAAGACAATATTACTAATTGTGCGGAATAACATTACTTACGGATAGATGGTCAAGGAAGGTGTTAAATTGGGTATTGTCTTTCTCATTCCTGTACTGGATCCATGTTGGGAGGATACGTTCATGACACCTAACGGCAACGGCTGCCTCTGATACTAACTTGGCTGACTCTGTAGCATCACGTGGACTTTTTAAACCTGCCTCAAAATGGATCTCCATTCTTCCTCCTTTAGATTTTGTTAATCTGTCAAGCATTATCCCGGATGTATGTTTCCACTTGCACCGTGGTGCTAGTTCAACAACGAATATGGAAAGTGTTAGTGTACATCAAACTGTGAGAGTACATATAAAGGAGCATTCAACTGCAACTTGACTTGGTCAGGTACCATCTTGGTGTTGATGCTCATGAGGTTCATCCGATCTTGCCAAGTCCTATTGTGTCAGTAGTGCTTCAGAAGTAGTGTCAGGTGTGAAGGCAGCTTGGGAACTGGCCAGTTCCGGAGCAAATGAACGAGTAACTCGTTGAGATGCTGGTATAGTTGAAGCTGATGCTGCAACTGGTGGAGCAGGTGATACTGTGTTTGTAGATTTAGCCGGTGGACTTGGACCTTCTACTGCACTATAAGTACCAGCAGAATCTTGACAGTAGATCCTTTTCCGTTTCAACCGACGAGTAACAACACTCCCTACTATATTATTTTCCTTGCTCTTTTTTGACTTTGCCATGTCAAGCCGTACCCACAACACAAAAGAATAAAATCGCTCTTCAAAACTCATTTATGCATGATACATACAAGCAATACTTTGATGTAAGACAACCGTATGAGGATGGAATATGTAAGAAAAACAGGACGTCATGACATATTCACAGCTACGATGTGCAAACTAAGGAGAAGGATTTTCAAGAAAATAGAAGTAATGCAGGTTAGACACCATATGAAAGATGCAACCAATATTACTCTGCCAAGTTAAAAGTGTCTTATCATAAGTGGCAATTCGAAAAATTAGAAGCAATACAACGTAGAAATCAATGCAAGATGCAACCACTATCAAACTGCCATGTTAAAAGCGTCCAATCATGAGGGACTGATGCGGGATACACAACAGCAGTACTTTGATGTAAGAACATGGTATGATAGATAGATACAGTGTATTCTAGACAGAAAGCCATGTCATATGCACATGTATAATGTATAAACTCAGCAGGTGCAATTTAATCAAAATAGAAGAAATACAGGCTAGACAACATATGCAACATGAAACCAATTATCACACTCTCAACTTAGAGCAAGCACCTGCGATGGTGGACTACGGGAGATGAACTCATCATGTAGAGTTGGGACTTCAACTTCATTACCAGTAGCAATGGCAAATCTAGAGAGTCTTTGTTTGCATCTGTCGGCGTTCTGGGAACGGGGGTCCCCAGACTTGCCTGCCTGCGGCCTGCGGCGTGGCTCAAAGGAGGCCCAGGACAGCCCATGTTCATCAACGCAAGCTCAAGACCCTCGCGAGGGGCCAAGCCTCGCGGGGCAGACGACAAGGAGCTTCCTCAGGCACGGCCTTGTCAGGCTGGCTCATGAGGAGGCGGAGAGTTCAAGGCGGGGTAACTCGCAAGGTGCCCATGACGCAAGCCATGACGACCAAGGGCGCCAGTCGGGCGCTAGCCCGCGCAGTGTCCTCCTTTCCTCTTTGGTGCAAAGGGAGCAAGCGCAGGCGAGAGCATCAAGCAAAGGCGTCCATTTCGGTGCAACAAGACCAAGACCAGCCCAACGGCCGGAAGGAAGTCATTGTGGAGCCCAAGCCGGCGTCACCTCCAGAGCCTTTGACAGGCGAGGACCAACTTTAGTCAGGATAAGTGTACCCGCTGTTCCCCTTCAAAATGGCCAATTGTTGGCGCCCTTCCCGCTCAATATTTGGGAAGAGGCCTAGGGCCTTTGCCTATAAATAGGGGTAGCCACCCGCAGGGTAGAGGCATCGAGAGAACAAGGATAGAGAGACACAGAGAGAGAGAGAGGCGACTGAACTCCTCCTAGCAGTTCGTCGCGCCAGCCAAGAATAGACCCTCACGAGGTTGTTCTTCCATTGTATTGTTCCTCATCTGCCCAAGAGGCAATCCACCACACCACACACTGGAGTAGAGCATTACACCACAATGGTGGCCTGAACCTGTATAAATTTTGTGTCTCTTGTGCTGTTCAGTTTGGTAGTTTAGGTCTTAGCGATTCGGCGAGGAGCGAGCCGGTAAAGGGTTGAATCTCCGCGCGCACCCCAGTGTTCGATCCTCAAGGGTCTGCCGGAACCCGATATCCGACATTTGGCGTGCCAAGTAGGGGTATGCCGGGATTTGCCTTCCGTCGTCTCGTTCTTCTCCGACCATCGCATCCATGTCTGACGCTCGTCGGGCTCGCGCCGAGCGCCGAGCCGCCCTCGCTTCCCATGTCGTCCAGACGGCTCCTGTCAGCGGGCGTCCTCGTCGTTCCCCGTCGCCCGCCGTCAACACCGCCACCGGCCCGGCGGGGAACGGGCAGCAAGCATCGTCCCTGCATTCCCCAGTGACCTCTAGGGAGGAGCCGCGCAGCTTCTTCCTCACCCACCCCTTCGCGCCGGCTCCTTCGGTCGTCGCGGCCCTCCTGGGCGGCTCGCAGGCGCTGCCCTCCAGCCGCCACGTCAAGACATTCGTCCGCCGGGTCGGCGCCGCTCCACGCGGCAGGGGGCTCCCTCGGGTCGGACGGAGCCGTCGGCCGGGCTGACCTTCGACTCCGAGGACCACCCCACCAACTCGGCCTGCTCGGGTGCGCTCCCCATGCTCTGCACACCCACCATCTGCCAGGTGGCCGTCACTAGGACCCTCATCGATGGTGGCGTGGGCCTCAACATGCTCTCAGTTGAGGCCTTCAACCTCCTCTGCATACCCCGGGAGCGGCTGCAACCCAGCCGGCCTTTCTCGGGCGTCGGAGGCGGGTCGGCCAGCTCCTTGGGGCAGATCCGACTTCCGGTGACTTTCGGCACCTACGACAATTTCCGCACGAAGATGGTCGATTTCGACATCGCCCCCATTGGCCTCCCTACAATGCCATTCTCGGCTATCCAGCATTGGCCAAATTCATGGCCGTGACTCACCCGGGGTACAACCTCATGAAGATGCCCGGGAGCAACGGCGTCCTCACCGTACCCGGGGACACCGAAGGTGCGCTACGAGTACTCAAGCTTGCCCTCAAGACGGCGGCGGCAGCACAGCCCGTCGACGCGGAAACCTCCAAGCCCAAGGGAGCTGCGCCGGCCAAGAAGAAGCAGTTGTTCACCCAAGACAAGGCGGAAACCAAGCAGGTACCTGTCGACGAGGACGGGTCCACTGACGCCACTTTCACCATAGGCGCCAACCTCGAGCCAGAGTAGGAGGAAGCCCTGGACAAGTTCCTGCGTGCAAACAAGAAGGTGTTCGCCTGGGAGCCCGATCAGCTGGCAGGGATCCCACGGGGCGTAATCGAGCACCATCTCAACGTGTGTCCCAACGTGCGTCCCGTGAAGCAGAAGGCGAGGAGGTAGTCCACTGAAAAGCAGGTCTTCATCGTCCAAGAGACCCGCAAGCTAGAAGCCACGGGGGTTATTCGCGAGGTCCGATACCCGGATTGGTTGGCCAACCCCGTGGTTGTGCCAAAGAAGGGAGGAAAGGAATGCATGTGTGTCGACTTCACCAACCTCAACAAAGCATGCCCGCAAGATCCGTTCCCGCTCCCTCGCATCGACCAGATCATCGATTCCACCGCTAAGTGTGACATGTTATGCTTCTTGGATGCCTTCTCCGGGTGAGGGAGTCCTGGACTAGGGGGTGTCCGGACAGCTGGACTATCATCGTCCGCCGGACTCCAAGACTACGAAGATACAAGATTGAAGACTCTGTCCCGTGTCCGGATGGGACTTTCCTTGGCGTGGAAGGCAAGCTTGGCGATACGGATATGTAGTGCTCCTACCATTGTAACTGACTCTGTGTAACCCTAGCCCTCTCCAGTGTCTATATAAACCAAAGGGTTTTAGTCCGTAGGACACAACAACCATTACAACAATCATACCATAGGCTAGCTTCTAGGGTTTAGCCTCCTTGATCTCGTGGTAGATCTACTCTTGTACTACCCATATCATCAATACCAATCAAGCAGGAGTAGGGTTTTACCTCCATCGAGAGGGCCCGAACCTGGGTAAAAACATCGTGTCCCTTGTCTCCTGTTACCATCCGTGCGGGCTCAGGCGGCTCTGGGCACGCGCGGCATGGGCAAGACAGAGGGGTAAAGGAGGGGCCCAGCACGGCTGTCGTGTTGCGGATGTCGAGGACCTCGACTGGCGCGAGGGGGAGGCTCGACATGGACGGGAGCGCCGTGTCAACGGTCTGGAGCACGCTGACGTGCTCCAGAGCGCGTCTTTGGCCGGCATGCGCGGCTTTTCCGCGCGCACTCGCGCGTCCACTTGTGTCTAGTGGCTGCAGGGGGGAGTAAACAATGTGGCAATGGCATTGGATGCCCTGGGGATCCACTGGAGTGAGGAGGGAGGTTGAGAGAGAGAGAAATGGTGTTGTCTAGAGAGGGAAAAAGAGCTTTTCACCCCCATAATCATGGCTCCTCGGGCAGGGAAAGATGCAGGGGTTAGGGGAGGACCAGATGATGATGTGGGAGAAAGCTTAGCTCATGGAGATTAGTGGAAATGGCCCAAACCTGCATTTTAAAATTCTTCCAGAAGGTGTTTGATGGTAGTTTGGGCAACCACATGGATTCCAAATGATATGAAGATTAACAGGATCAAGTTTCATATAGAAATGGGGTTGATCACCAAGTTGGAGCTCATTTGGAGGAAGTTGCCAATGTAACTTTGGCAAACCCTAGAAATGAACAGAAATGGATTTTCCAAGATTTAGTCATGAAAATATGTTCTCCTTGATGCACCACTTGGTGTAGTGTCATCGTTTGAGGTTAGAACATTTCCACAAAAGTTGAGGTCAAGAGGACAAAGTTGCCAATGTAGAGTTGTTCAAATTTGGTTCTGGACAGGAATGGTTTTGGGGCACTTTGATCAAGTTAACTTGTTCTCCAACTTGTGCCATTTGGTCTAGATGAATTATTAGACCATTTTAGCATGTTCACAAGATTTGAGAGCATTTGGATATGGTTGGCAATGTAAAGTTGCTCAGACTTCAAAATGGACAAAAATGGTTTTGAGGGGATTGGATGATGTTATATTGTTCTCCAAGTCATGAGACTTGGCAAGATCATCTAATATGTCATATGTGACATGCTAGAATTTTCTTGAAATTTATGGAGATTATTTGCTTTGTAAATATTTCAAAAGCTTGAAATATCCAGAAAGGGTTTTTGAGGGGTTTGACCAATATTTTGAACATGACCATGTGTTGAAACTCTTATATATGGATAATATATGTCCACTGAGTTTCCCTAAATTTTCAAAAATATTTTTAAAGCATTAAAATTATTTTTGCCTATTAAAGACCATTTCTGTTCTTAAGAAAAGTCTTTTAAATAAAATAGGAAAATAACTTTTAAAATTATATTTTTGTGGTTTATGGGTATCCTATATCTAATAGGAGTCAAATATATTTTTGGAAAGATTTTTATTGCCCTTAATTAAGTACTTGCAGTGCAAACCTCAATTCAAGGGTTTTTGAAACACTAATTTTTGAAAATACTATTTGGCCAAATTATTTTTGCAAGAAATTATTTTTATGTCCTATACACATGGCATGATCATTGGGAAAGGTTTTTGGATCAAGGAGAAGGTGTATAGAAGTTGGAGGATTTATTTGATTTTTAGAGCACTTGCAAACAGCAAACAAAAATCCAATCAAGCAAAGTCCAAAACACTCAAAAGTTTTTGTCAAAACACATTTTATCATGATTTATTAGCTTAAGTGTTGTGGCATGAAAATCAAGGTGTGACAGAGGCCAACCTAGAAAAGGTCAAGGCAGTTGAGGACATGAGCCCACCAAAGACCCTCAGGGAAATGCAGAAGCTCACGGGGTGCGTGGACGGCGCTGGGGCGCTTCATCTTCCAATTGGGGCAGCGGGTGCTGCCTTTCTTCTAGATGATGAAGAAAAAGGGGCCCTTTGAATGGACCGAAGAGGCCGACAAGGCATTCCGAGATCTCAAGAGATACCTAACCATCCCTCCAGTGATGGTGGCCCCGCGCCCTCAAGAGCCCTTGGTACTCTACCTCGCCGCCACTCCCTACTCCGCTAGCGCAGCCCTGGTGGCAGTTAGAGAGGAGCGTCGGGCCAAGACCACGGCAGCCACCCGAGCCAAGGCAAAGCTGGATCAAAAGGGACTCGTGGAAGTCACCACCATGACTGAGGAAGATCATCCGTCGCAACAAAGTGCATCAGGGGCGGGAGAGGCCTTTCCTCCAGGCAATCAGCTTCTGGAGGCTCCACCACCTCGGGAGGCTCACGGCCTCCCGAGGACGCCACCAGCACCGACGCCCCAAGCCTCGTCGAGCACCTGGTGTTCTTCGTCAGCACAGTGTTACGGGATGCGAGGGCACGGTACCCCATGCCGCAGAAGCTCCTCCTCGTGCTGCTGGTGGCTTCGCGCAAACTGTGGCACTACTTCCAGGGTCATCCGATCAAGGTTGTCTCGACATACCCCTTGGAAAGGGTGCTCAGGAGCCCTAACTCAGCTGGAAGGGTCGCCGAGTGGAACATTGAACTGCAAGCATTCCAGCTCGAATTCAGCACGACCAGAGTCATCAAGGGGGCCGCGCTGGCAGATTTCGTGGCCGAATGGACAGAGGCACCGGGCCTCAGGGCCGGCGAGGATCGATCCCTTTCCCCAGGAAACGAGGCGCCAGAAGGCTGGGTCATGTACTTCGACGGAGCGTTCTCTAGGCAGGGCGCTGGGGCTGGGGCGGTGCTCATATCTCCCACTCAGGACAAGCTCTACTACGCCATGCATCTCTGTTTCCAGCAAGGCGAGAAGGTCTCCAACAATATAGCAGAGTACGAGGGATTGATAGCGGGCCTGAAGGCCGCCGCTGCCCTGGGAGTGAAGCGTCTTACTATCAAGGGCGATTCACAGCTCCTTGTGAATTTCTTCAACAAGGTATACGAGCCGAGAGATGAGCACATGGAGGCCTACCTTGCGGAGGTCCGCAGGGTGGAGAAGCAGTTCTGGGGGCTGGAGCTACAACATGTGCCCCGCGGCACTAATCAAGAGGCCGACGACATCGCCAAACGAGCCTCCAGGAGGTTGCCCCAGGAGCCGGGCATCTTTGAGGAACGGCTCTTCAAGCCTTCAGCCCTGCCACCATTGTCGAGCACAGCATAGCCTCGGGTGGAGCTTCCTCAGCCACCTGCCTCGGGAGCCCCAGCCTGTGGCCCGGCCTCAGGAGCAGGCCTGCTCCTGACGATGGAGCCTCAGGAGGGGTGCTGGATCACAGAGCTCAGGAGCTACTTAACTCAAGGGACCTTGCCGGAGAAGGAGGAGGAGGCAGAGCGTGTGGCACGGCAAGCTACAGCGTACTGCATCATGGATGGAGAGCTCTACCGAAAACGACCGAACGATCTGTCCCTGTGTTGCATCACCAGGGAACAGGGAAAGGAACTGCTGGCAGATATACACAGTGGAGACTGTGGGCATCATTCGTTGTCACCGACCCTCGTCGGCAAGGCGTTCCGCTGCGGTTTCTATTGGCCCACTGCACTCAATGACGCTGTCGAACTTGTGAAGGCTTGCGAGTCCTGCCAATTCCATGCCAAGCGGATCCATCAGCCGGCAGGAGGTCTGCAAACCATACCCCTCACATGGCCATTCACGGTCTGGGGGCTGGATATCCTGGGCCCTTTTCCTCGGGCGCCAGGGGGCTATCGCTACCTCTACGTCGCCGTGGACAAGTTCACCAAATGGGCCGAAGTCGAGGCCGTCCGCACCATCCCTGCTGGTTCTGCGGTCAAGTTCATCAAGGGCATTGTGAGCCGGTTCGGAGTGCCGAACCGCATCATCACCGACAACGGTTCGCAGTTCACCAGTAACCTTTTCAAAACATATTGTGCTAACCATGGGACGCAGATATGCTACGCTTCGGTGGCGCACCCCCGAAGCAACGGCCAGGCCGAGCGGGTCAACGCAGAAGTCCTGAGGGGCCTCAAGACTAGGACATTCAAGAAGAAACTAGAGGCCTGCGGCAGAGGCTGGTATGACGAGCTTCAGTCTGTGCTGTGGTCCATCCGCACAACCGCGACGAAGCCGACTGGGGAAACCCCCTTCTTCCTGGTCTACGGAGCCGAAGTGGTCCTCCCTCACGAGGTCAGACGTTGATCCGCGTGGGTCCTGGCATTTGATGAGACGCTGCAGGACGCCATGCGGGGGACGGACCTCGTGCTGGGGGAGGAGCATCGTCGAGAAGTTGCGATGCGAGCAGCAAGGTACCAGCAGGCACTCCGGCGATACCACTGCCGCAACATCCGCCCCAGAACTCTCGAGGTAGGGGACCTCGTGCTCCGGTGGGTCCTCTCCAGGGAGGGACTGCATAAGCTCTCTCCTATGTGGGAGGGCCCGTTCAAGGTTGTTCATGTTTCCAGGCCCGGCTCCATGCACTTGGAGACTCAGGAGGGAGTACCTATACAGAACGCGTGGAACATCCAGCACCTCCGGAGGTTTTACCCCTGAAAAGGCCCAGAGCCTGTGAAGAAGGCAAATGCATGTGAAGCTCATCTTTTTGGAAAAGGCCCAGAGCCTGTGAAGAAGGCAAATGCCTGGGAAGCTCATCTTTTTGGAAAAGGCCCAGAGCCTGTGAAGAAGGCAAATGCCTGTGAAGCTCATCTTTTTGGAAAAGGCCCAGGGCCTGTGAAGAAGGCAAATGCCTGTGAAGCTCATCTTTTTGGAAAAGGCCCAGAGCCTGTGAAGAAGGCAAATGCATGTGAAGCCCATCTTTTGGGAAAAGGCCCGGAGCCTGTGAAAAAGGCGAATGCCTGTGAAGCTGTTGCATTTTGGAAAGGGCCCGGAGCTTGTGAAGAGGGCCAACGCCCGTGAAGCTTGCTTCCCTGAAGAAAGGCCCGGAGCCTGTGAAGAAGGCCAACACCTGTGAAGCTCGCCGCCCGTGACACTCTCACGTAATAATGAGTTGGGGCTGTACACGCCCCGGAGTCTTAGGGGTGCCGGCCTCAGGCCCTGGGGCTCCCTCCCACGCCCAGTGGCAGCACTTAGCTCCGCGCTGGTGAGAAGACGTCGAAGACTAGACTAGGTGCCGGACGCGGCTTTTTCATTTGCTTTCTGCAGTTCGCTAGTTCATTCCCATTTGGAGTTTTTATTGAAACTATCGCCGCCTTTTGATCCGTGGTTCTTCGACTTTTTTCGCTCTCCTGCCTCGATTTCTCTTGCACGGGGGCTCGCGAGGCAGAAGCCCCGGGAGCCCTCGCGAGCGTTCCTCCCCCTATCGCCCAAGTTTTCACGACCCGGGTCCACAGCCGGAGCACCCCTCCGGACCATGCCTCACGGGCACCACGGCGCAAACACGGGGCCTGGGTCGGTCGCCCCCGCGGCCGAGGCCAGGGATTACTTGCGAATGGGCGTACAACAGAAAGGAACAATATAAGGATAACAAAAGCAGTACAATGATTGATGACGTTAACCCAAATGCGCCCCCACGGGGCCACACATTGCTGTCCTTTTTGCGCAGGAGAAAAGAAAGGAAAAGAACAAAAGCAGGTGAAGCACGTCCCGCGCCGGCCCTCTTGGAAGACTCGAGCCGCCTCGGGAGCTCAGGCGGACTCCCTCTTGCGCTTCACCGGGGCGCGAGGCGAGCAGACCCGCTGCCACCCTCCAAGCAGGCGCGGCGGCGTGGAGGCTGGCCGCAGCCGCTGCTAGAAGTGTCACTACCCAAAGAAGAGCTGGTGCAGCTTGAGGAGTCACGGGCGTCGCCAGCCGCCCGTGCGCTGCCCTCTCCGTCCACGCCGGGGCTGAGTCCCCGGTCGCGTTCGTCGTCTTCAGGGCAGCACCCCACGCGGCGACCATCTTCCCCAAACACCCTCATGTAGAGGGTGGCGCCGCCGTCGTACTTGAAGTGCAGGGAGCACCGGCGGCGGAGACCACGCGCGCGAGCAAACATCTGCCAGCCGTGGGTCAGGGACATGTTCCCTGCAGCAGAGACCTCCAGTGAAGACCATGAAGTCCGGCTGCAGCAGCCATCCGCCTGGAGCCAGAGGCCACCCAAGGCGCCAGCTGGGAGATCACCTAGGAGGAAGCGAGGGAGCTGAAGCCGGGCGCCGGACGGCTCTACCGCCCACACCATGAACTCCGGCAGCACCTCCGCGTTGTGGAGGCGCGACCTCGGGG
Organism: Triticum timopheevii; assembly: GCA_963921465.1. Classification (NCBI taxonomy): domain Eukaryota; kingdom Viridiplantae; phylum Streptophyta; class Magnoliopsida; order Poales; family Poaceae; genus Triticum; species Triticum timopheevii. The sequence continues at coordinate 376,095,175 of OY997268.1, read as the reverse complement.
GACGCACGGCCGGAGCACGCCCGCCGACCATGGCCAGCCGTTCATCGCCACGCTGAGAGCCACCTCCGCGACCACGGGGGACCGCCATGGAGGCCACGGGATGCTTGCGAGGGCGACCTCCATCGCGCTTGGGCGGGGGAGAGGAAGACTCGACCTGGCGGGCCTTTCCTTTCTCTGCGGCCGAAAACTTCCTTGGTGGAGCCATGGAGAAGAAGGAGAAGCAGAGGGATAGACTGGAAGGGCACGCACCGTTCCGTACTTATAGCCGGCGAAGGCCAACCATTGACCTCCACGATCACAGGTAATCATGACCCGTTTTGCATGCAGGGACTTGTCGAATCCGAGCGGTTACCAAGGCGTCGTGGGGAAGCGGTGCCGCCCACGTCCAATCAACCGCCACGCGGCGCCCAAGGCCGCAGGCTGTTAGGGCCCGCGACGCTTCGCACTTGCCCTTTCGCCTCTCTGCTCGGCCAAGTTCGGGCGCGCCGTGGGCCCGGGGGCTACTGTCGGCGTTCTAGGAACGGGGGTCCCCAGACTTGCCTCCCTGCGGCCTCCGGCGTGGCTCAAAGGAGGCCCAGCACAGCCCATCTTCATCAACGCAAGCTCAAGACCCTCACGAGGGGCGAAGCCTCGCGGGGCGGACGACAAGGAGCTTCCTCAGGCACGGCCTCGTCAGGCTGGCTCATGAGGAGGCAGAGAGTTCAAGGCGGGGTACCTCGCGAGGTGCCCATGACGCAAGCCATGACGACCAAGGGCGCCAGTCGGGCGCCAGCCCGCGCAGTGTCCTCCTTTCCTCTTTGGTGCAAAGGGAGCAAGCGCAGGCGAGAGCATCAAGCAAAGGCGTCCATTTCGGTGCAACAAGACCAAGACCAGCCCAACGGCCGGAAGGAAGTCATTGTGGAGCCCAAGCCGGCGTCACCACCAGAGCCTTTGACAGGCGAGGACCAACTTTAGTCAGGATAAGTGTACCCGCTGTTCCCCTTCAAAATGGCCAATTGTTGGCGCCCTTCCCGCTCAATATTTGGGAAGAGGCCCAGGGCCTTTGCCTATAAATAGGGGTAGCCACCCGCAGGGTAGGGGCATCAAGAGAACAAGGATAGAGAGACACACAGAGAGAGAGAGAGAGGCGACTGAACTCCTCCTAGCAGTTCATCGCGCCAGCCAAGAACAGACCCTTGCGAGGCTGTTCTTCCATTGTATTGTTCCTCATCCGCCCAAGAGGCAATCCACCACACCACACACTGGAGTAGGGCATTACACCACAATGGTGGCCTGAACCAGTATAATTGTTGTGTCTCTTGTGCTGTTCAGTTTGGTAGTTTAGGTCTTAGCGATTCGGCGAGGAACGAGCCGGTAGAGGGTTGAATCTCCGCACGCACCCGAGTGTTCGAACCTCAAGGGTCTGCCGGAACCCGAAATCCGACAGCATCGGTGCAGAGGACCACTAACATCCCCTAACTTACTCTTTTCCTTCCTATTTTCTGATATTGCCTTATGAAGTCAAAACCACAAGAAGATGAATAAAATTAGCTCTGCATAACTGGTTGATGCATGATACAAACGAACACTACTTTGATGTAAGGCAAGCGCAGGAAAGGAGGATGGAATATAGACAAAAAAGACAGTGTCTCATATTCCACATACGATAGGAGGATGGAATATATATGAAAAAACAGTAAGTGGAAGGCATTTCAACAAAATTAGAAGAAATGAAAGCTAGGCACCATATGAACATGCAACCAATATCACTCTATCAGGTAAAAAGGGTCTCGTTGTAAGTGCCATTTCAAGAAATTAGAAGCACTACAAGCTAGAAGACAATGCAAGATGCAACCTACATCACAGTCTCAAGTTAAATGTGTCTTATGGGTAAGTGATCGTTGCAGGTATAAGTTGTAAGCTACGAAGATGCAATTCAACATAATCAGAAGCAATACAAACTAGACATCATACGGAAAATGCAACCACATATAACAGTTCCAAGTAAGAGCAAGCACTTGTGATGGTGGAGTAGGGGAGATGTGCTCATCATGTACACGTATGTTCTAGAAACAGGAACACGTGTCATATTCACAGGCATTATGTGTAAAGTAAGCAGATGCAATTCAAGTTAGAAGCAATACAAGCTAGACATCATACGCAACATGCAGCCACATATAATAGTGCCAAGTTAGAACAAGAACCTGTGATGGTGGAGTAGGGGAGATGTGCTCATCATCTACACAGCTACGTTGACTGTCCAGCCTTGTGTTGTCTTGCGAATCTTGTTGGCAGGATGGCAGAGTAGAATCTGTAGAGACCCCCTGTTTGAGTTGCTCCGAAGGACCACCATCATCCACTGCCGGACTAATTTCCTTCAGCTGTAATGATTTTGCATTGTGAAGTCAAACCGATAAGAAAAAGGAATAAAATTCGCTCTTCAGAACTCATTCATGCACGATACTGACGAACACTACTCGGATGAAAGGCAAACACATGATGCGAGGATGGAATATGTATGAAAAACAGGATGGCGTGACATATTCACACCTATGATGTGGTAACTAAGCAGAAGGCATTTCAACAAATTAGAAGCACTGCAAGCTAGACACGATATGAAAGATGCAACCAGTATCACTCTGCCAAGTTCAAACTGTATGGCGTTTCAACAAATTAGAAGCAGTACATGCTAGAAATCATATGCAAGACAAAACCAATATCACAGTGGAGACTTGAAGGTGCCTTATCATAAGTGACTAATGTGGGATATGCAAGAATAGTAGTCTGATGTAGAGACAGGAACACATGTCATATTCACAGGCATTATGTGTAAAGTAAGCAGATGCAATTCAACAAAGTTAGAAGCAATACAAGCTAGACATCATACGCAACATGCAACTACATATAATAGTGCCAAGTTAGAGCAAGCACCTGTGATGGTGGAGTAGGGGAGATGTGCTCATCATCTACACAGCTACATTGACTCTCTAGCCTTGTGTTGTCTTGCGAATCTTGTTGGGAGGATGGCGGAGTAGAATCTGTAGAGAACCTCCATTTTAGTTGCTCGGAAGGACCACCATCATCCAATGCCTTGCCAATTTCCTTCAACTTTATTGATTTTGCATTGTGAGGTCATACCGACAAGAAAAAGGAATATAATTTGCTCTTCAGAACTCATTCATGCATGATACTGACAAAAACTACCCTGATGAAAGGCAAAGTCATGATACGAGGATGGGATATGTACGAAAAATGGATGCCTTGACATATCCACACCTATGATGTGGTAACTAAGCAGAAGGCACTTCAACAAATTAGAAGCACTGCAAACTAGGCACCATATGGAAGGTGCAATCAATATCACTCTGCCAAGTTAAAATTGTCTCGTCATAGGTGCCGTTCACCAAACTAGAAGCAATACATGCTAGAAATCATATTCAAGACGCAAACCAATATCACACTGCCAACTTAAAGGTGTCCCATCATAAGTGACTGATGCAGGATACACAAGAAGAGTAGTTTCATGTAAGAACATGTGTGATAGACAGATATAGTATGTACCAAAAACAGGAAAGCGTGTCATATTCACATGTATCATGTGCAAGCTAAGCAGATGTAGTTTACACTAATTAGGAGCAATACAATCTAGACACCATATGCAACATGCAACCAGATATCACACTGCCAAGTTAGAGCAAGCACCTTGGATGGTGGAGTAGGGGAGCGGAGACTTAGACCTTGTAATGCACTATCAGTACAAGGAGAATCGGTACACATGCTCCATTTACGTTGCAGCAGAGGACCACCATCATCGCCTTCCTTCCTATTTCCTTCCTATTTCTTGATTTTGCCTTGTCAAGTCAAACCCACAAGAAAAAGGAATAAAATTTGCTCTTCAGAACTCATTGATGCATGATACCGACGAACACTACTTTCATGTAAGGCAGCCGCATGATAGGAGGATGGAATATGTATGAAAAACAGGACGGCGTGACATATTGACATGTATGATGTATAAAGTGTAAACTAAGCACAAGGTGCTTGAACTTCTTCGAATCAATGCAAGCTAGAAACCATATGAAAGATGAAACCAATATCACTCTGCCAAAAGGGTGCCCTAACAAATGTATTTGACCAAATTAGAAGCAATACATGGCAACAGGCTAGAAATAATATGCAATATGCAACGAATAAAGGTGACTCATCGTAAGTGATTGATGCAGGATACAGAAGAGAGGTGGTTTCATGTAAGAACAAGGTTAACACATAGATGTAGTGTGTACCAAAAATAGGAAGGCATGTCATATTCACAGGTATAGTGTGTAAACTAAGCAGATGCAATTTACCCTAATTAGAAGCATTACAAGCTAGACACCATATGCAACATGCAACCACGTATCACACTGCGAAGTTAGAGCAAGCACCTGTGATGGTGGTGTAGGGGAAGTGCGGTCTTCAAGTACAGAGCTACGTTCAATATCTTCATTTATGCTTGTTGTTTCTTGAGAATCATGTGGAGAGGATGAAATTGCATTCTTTACAAGAGTAGTGCGTCTCATATTAACCCACGCACGTGACTGTCTCATCATAAGCGATAGATGCAGGATACACAAGAATAGTAGTTTGATGTAAGAACATGGTGTGATAGGCAGATGTAGTATGTACCAAAAACAAGGAGTGTCATATTCACATGTATAATGTGTAAGCTAAGGAGATGCAATTTAACAAATTAGGAGCAATACAAGCGAGGCACAATATGCAACATGCAACTAGATATCACACTGCCATGTTAGAGCAAGCACCTTGGGTTGTGGAGTAGGGGAGATGAGATTTGGAACTAGCACAGCAGTACGAGTAGCAGGAGAATCTATAGAGATCATCTGTTTCGGTTGCTCCAGAGGACCACCATTATTCCGTGCTTTCGTCCTTTCAGATTTTGCCTTGTCAAGTAAACACACAAGAAAAAGGAATGAAATTCGCACTTCCAAATTCGTTGATGCATGATACTGACGAACACAACTTTTATGTATGGCAACCACATTGTAGGAGGATGGAATATGTATGAAAAACGCTAAGCAGAAGGCATTTCAACAAATTGGAAGCAATGCAATCTAGACACCATATGAAAGATCCAACCAAAATCACTCTACCAAGTTAGATGTGTCTCATTATAACTGGCACTTCAACAAATTAGAGGCAATGCATGTTTGAAATGATATGCAAGATGCAACCAATATTACACTGCCAACTTGAAGGTGTATCGTTAGAAGTGATTGATGAGGGATACACAAGAAAAGTAGTTTGACGTAAGAACATGGTTAATAGAGAGATGTAGTATGTACCAAAAACAGGAAGGCATGTCATATTCACAGGTATAATGTGTTAACTAAGCAGATGCAATTTACCCTAATTAGAAGCATTACAAGGTGGACACCATGTGCAACATGCAACCACATATCACACTGCCAAGTAAGAGAAAGCACCTGCGATGGTGGTGTGGGGGAATTGGGGTGATCAACTAGAGAGCTACGTTGACTATCTTCATTTAGCCTTGTTGTTTCTTGAGAATCATGTGGGGAGGATGACACTGCACTCTTTAAACGAGTAGGGCGTCTCACAGTAACCCACTCAGGTGACCGTCTCATCATAAGTGATTGACGAGGGATACAAAAGAGCATTAGTTTGATGTACGAACATGGGTAATAGACATATGTAGTATGTATCAAAAACAGGAAGGCATGTCATTATCAAAGGTATAATGTGTAAAGTAAGCAAATGCAATTTAACCAAATTGGAAGCAATACAAGCTAGACACCATATGCAACATGCAACCACATTTGACACCGCAAAGTTAAAGCAAGCAACTGGGATGGTCGTGTGTGGCAATTGAGATCATCAACTGCAGAGCTACGTTTACTGTCTCCAACTGCTGACACTGCACCCATTAGAGCGCTGAAACACTTAGTGCTTATCTTCGAATTACACTGGAGCAACTTCTGTCTTTTCTTTTCTGCATTCATCAACACTGCGTCAGAGTCTAAAATACCCATGCATAAAAAACAATAGTGTGAGTATAGGTGAAGTGTGTGCACAATTAGTACAGTGTGAAGGTAGCAGATAGCAGGTCCGTGAGAAATAAATGATGGGAGACATACGATAGCTCTAAAATATGCATGGCACACTAAATTACTACAGGATTCTATGAAAATAACAGTCGACTGAAAACAAATAGGTCATTCCATTTTTTCTGCACCGTCCGATGTACAAAGAACGGGTAGATCGCTTTCATCTACCTCCAGCCAGTCAGTGTTGACGATCTTCCTCGAAATGCCAGCGACCATCGGCACAGTATTCCTCCCCTGCCTGCGCCCTCCCCTCGACCTCACCGCACCGCCGTGCTTGGCACCGCCCCCCGGCCATCCATTCAAGCCCCACCGACCTCCAGATCGGGCGCAAGCAGCTCCTGCGCCCCACACTCCTATGATAGATACCGATGCGCCGCTTCCCCAGTGAACAAGTGGACTAGGTGCTCCGCGCGCCTAAGCAGGTGCTGCTTCTTTTAATTGTGGTTCAACTGACCCTGAATTGAAATCCAGGCGGGCTACTGACCTCTAGCAAAGTTGAAATAGTAAAGGGAGGAAACCTTGTGCATTTAGTATCACGAATAAGATGCAGTAAGAAGCGCTCAACTAGTTTCTTTCGTGGGATGAATACGGTGTGAGTAGAGACGTAAGATTTGCACGAATAAGGGAAGGGGAGTACCTCTTTCTGCTGGCAGTGTTGTGTCCTCCTTCTGTTTTTCCAACGATCTTCTTGTGGTTAGCTGGAAACAAGAAGTTGTGGAGGACGGTGGAGCCTTGGACGAACCCATGGGCAAGTTGTTGAGTGTGGTACGGTGGCCGTCTATCGGCGGCAGGGAACCAGATCCGAGGCGGCGAACGACAGCGTAGAGGGAACAGCTCCGGTGCGGTGGACGGTTGCGATAGTGGAGCGGCAGCAGTGAGGCGCAGGACGGCATGTCGGAGTGGTTCTGGTACGGCGCACGTTGGCGTCGACGTCATGGAGGCAGCTCTGCCTCGGCTTTAGCTGCTAAGTCCTTGAGGGCGTTGCGGTTGCGGTTGCGTTGGACGATGACGTCGGGGTACCGGCTCCGGCGTGATGGAGGAGGACGGCAGTGGATTGGTCGCTATGGGGTGGAGGACGGAGGAGGCTGGGGTTTCATGGCTGGTGGAGAGGGCTTTTTGGCGCCCACGGAGTATGAATGGGGAAATGGAGGGAGGCGGGGAACTAGGGGGGAACAATGTTTCGGTTTGAGACGCGCTTGTTTGAAATTTGGGGAAAGTTACAAACTTTGCCCCCATCTAAAGTTTCCGACATATTGCGGGTTGGGGGTAGGACAGTAATCTCAGGTGTCCCAAATGTGGACAAGGAAGATTTCGGCCGAGCGCATGGGTGTTTAGGCGCCCACGACGTATGAATGCTTCTCGGAGGCGGTTGAGACTGGCGTCTTGGTGAAGTTACAAACCTACCCTGGTTTAGACCTTTGGACAGCGGGTCGATAGGCTACACGGGCCAGACTCGGGACAGCAATTTCCTACCACCAAACATTAGTCTCGCGCGGTTTCGGGTGACCACATGCCTATTTGGCGCTTCGTTCAATATTTGGGAGCAGAAGCATTAATGTTTTCGGTTCTCTTGAATTGAACTTTCAGGATTTCTCAAACTTCACAAATCTTTACTCTTGAAAATCCTAAAGCTACGATTATTTTGGAATGGAGGGGGTACATTTGAATATACATTATACACGAGTATATATTAAAAAATATGCAACTTACCTCAGTTCATGCATGGTTCTAGATATAATCTCCTTGGTTGCAAAAAAAGTTAGATATGTGTATGAATATATATATCATGTTCAAACTCACAACAAAGATTGATGCCCCCTTTTACATCTGATTTACAAATGCCATTATCTCGGGTTCAAATAGATGAATGCACTTCCTATGAATTCGAATCTTCGAAATCCCCTTTATGTTTAATTCGACATGTATTCTATTTCGTACCTAGCAATTTGGAATGTATCAATGCAAGTGAAAAATGTATAAAGTGCTTCACACTAACAACATGGAGTGCACTAATTAATGTTTATATCTGAATTGCAAAAGCATCCATTGCCTGTATTTCAAACCGCTCTCACTCTATGGATTGATAATATGAAATAAACACATGCACATGCTAGAATTCAATAGAGTATGGGTGTCTGATAGACCGATTTTCGTCCATACGCAATTTGCAAAATTCATGATCTCATCAAAAATAATAATGCCATTTATATTTTAATGTAATGCATAGAACCGCCTTTTACACGTAGGTGCACTATGCCTCGGCCCGTTCTCACAAACGTGTTATATCTCTCTCTATCTAACGCTTAAGTGCACACACTTTATATGCATCGGCATTTCTCTTTCACACATGCTCACAATCTCTCTCAGGGTGTCGGGGTGTCTCACGTACATGCTCTCTCTCTCTCTCTCTCTGTGTGTGTGTGTTTCTGACTACTATGTACCACTCTTTTCACTAATCTCAGTTGGGAAACACTATTTCTCTCATGTGCATATATACACACGCATGGTCTCTACTAGCCCTCTATACGCACATATATGTGCTTACGTGTCTCCCGCACGCACATTATCTTTAGGCCTCTCTCGCACACATTGCCCCCGCCCAGACACACCTCTCTCTTAGTAGTTGGCAGATATGATTTCATCATATCATTCGGTAGGATATCCCTGACTTTTAGGCTGGATGGTAATACGAGGCAAAGTTTTACCCTAGTTCGGACCCTTGTAGTTGAAGAAAGAGCCTACTCCTGGTACTGTATATTAGTGATAGGGGTGTGTACAAAGTACACGTGAATACCAGGCGTTGTGCATGTGTGTATACTATCGACGAACTAGCCCCCAAGTTTCTATAACATACTGGGGGCCTAGGGTTTCAAATCATATATAGTCGGCTTATCACCAGTGGGGATAGAGTCCTCCACGACTCTGGTAGGTTCGTGTAGTATGCCGAGTCCTCCACATGGGTCTTTGTATAATGCGTCTCGGGCCAACCTATATATGGCGCAGGATGGAACCAACCCATGAGTCTTCATGTTGACCCACCACAACTAGAAATGATGTGCCCACCACACCACACACGCAATCAGTCACTAAGAAAATAAGCATATACAATAGTACAACGGTATCTAGCTCACGATACGTCTCCATATTTTGTTGATGACAATGACAGACTTTGCATTTGATTCGTGCTCTGTATTTTGTTGATGACACTTATGGTCATTGTATTTGAAGAAAAAGCACGATATGGTCACTGGACTTCAGAATAATCTCATCACGGTCACCACATACATTTCGTCGTGCTAACCAACATGTGGTTGGATGGTTAGGAGGATAGTGGTTTATCGAGCCCACCAAGGTTAAAGTCCCGGTGCTCGCATTTATCTTGTGTTAATTTCAGTGTTTTCCGGCGATGTGCGTTCAGTGGGAGGAGACATTCCACTCGACTACGAGGCACCTATGGTGACTTCGTAAAATCTCAAGATCATATATGCTGGCCCACTCTCTCGAAGGTGCTCATAGGGGTAGGGTCCCCGTGTGTGCGCTTATAGCGGTGAGTGCTTGCGCGTATATATGAGCCCTTGCATCTGTACTGTGTTAAACAAATACATGTCATGATTATACGGTCACTGGCTCACCCGTACAACTCCTTATTTTGTTGATGATACAATCAATTGACCAGTCAAACGTTCCACGCGGTGCAACTAGTGTTGCACCATCGGGGTGTTGGGGAACGTAGTAATTTCAAAAAAATTCTTACGCACACGCAAGATCATGGTGATCCATAGCAACGAGAGGGGAGAGTGTTGTCCACGTACCCTCATAGACCGAAAGCAGAAACTTTAGCACAACTCGGTTTATGTAGTCGTATGTCTTCATGGCCTGACCGATCAAGCACCGAAAGCACGGCACCTCCGAGTTCTTGGACACGTTCAGCTCGATGACATCCCTCGAACTCCAATCCAGCCGAGTGTCGAGGGAGAGTTCCGTCAGCACGACAGCGTGGTGACGATGATGATGTTCTACTGTCGCAGGGCTTCGCCTAAGCACCGCTACAATATTATCGAGGAGGACTATGGTGGAGGGGGGGCACCGCACACGGCTAAGAGATCAATGATCTATTGTTGTTGTGTCTAGGGTGCCTGGATGCTCATATTGGCTCCTACATATTCTACAAAGATCTTTATCGGTCAAACCGAATAACAAAATACGTTGTTCCCTTTGTCATCGGTATGTTACTTGCCCGAGATTCGATCGTCGGTATCTCAATACCTAGTTCAATCTCGTTACCGGCAAGTCTATTTACTCGTTATGTAATGCATCATTCCGTAACTAACTCATTAGCTACATTTCTTGCAAGGCTTATAGTGATGTGCATCACTGAGAGGGCCCAGAGATACCTCTCCGACAATCAGAGTGACAAAACCTAATCTCAAAATACGCCAACTCAACTTGTACCTTTGGAGACACCTGTAGAGCTCCTTTATAATCACCCAGTTACGTTGTGACGTTTGGTAGCACACAAAGTGTTCCTCCGGTAAACGGGAGTTGCATAATCTCATAGTTGTAGGAACATGTATAAGTCATGAAGAAAGCACTAGCAACATACTAAACGATCAATTGCTAAACTAACAGAATGGGTCAAGTAAATCACATCATTCTCCTAATGATGTGATCTCGTTAATCAAATGACAACTCATGTCTATGGTTAGGAAACTTAACCATCTTTGATTTATGAGCTAGTAAAGTAGAGGCATACTAGTGACACTATGTTTGTCTATGTATTCACACATGTATTATGTTTCCGGTTAATACAACTCTAGCATGAATAATAAACATTTATTATGATATAAGGAAATAAATAATAACTTTATTATTGCCTCTAGGGCATATTTCCTTCAGTCTCCACTTGCACTAGAGTCAATAATCTAGATTACATAGTAATGATTCTAACACCCATGGAGCCTTGGTGTTTATCATGTTTTTCTCGTGGAAGAGGCTTAGTCAACGGGTTTGGAACATTCAGATCCGTATGTATCTTGCAAATCTCTATGTCTCCCACATGGACTTGGTCCCGGATGGAATTGAAGCGTCTCTTGATGTGCTTGGTCCTCTTGTGAAATCTAGATTCCTTTGCCAAGGCAATTGCACCAGTATTGTCATAGAAGATCTTCATTGGTCCCGATACACTAAGTATGACACCTATATTGGATATGAACTCCTTCATCCAGACTCCTTCATTTGTTGCTTCCGAAGCAGCTATGTACTCCACTTCGCATGTAGATCCCGCCACGACGCTTTGTTTAGAACTGCACCAACTTACAGCTCCATCGTTCAATATAAACACGTATCCGGTTTGCGATTTAGAATCATCCGGATCAGTGTCAAAGCTTGCATCGACGTAACCATTTACGACTAGCTCTTTGTCACCTCCATAAACGAGAAACATATCCTTAGTCCTTTTCAGGTATTTCAGGATATTCTTGACCACTGTCCAGTGATCCACTCCTGGATTACTTTGGTACCTCCCTGCTAAACTTATTGCTAAGCATACATCAGGTCTGGTACACAACATTGCATACATGATAGAGCCTATGGCTGAAGCATAGGGAACATCTTTCATTTTCTCTCTATATTTTGCTCTGGTCGGGCATTGAGTCTGACTCAACTTCACACCTTGTAATACAGGCAAGAACCCTTTCTTTGCTTGATCCATTTTGAACTTTTTCAAAACTTTATCAAGGTATGTGCTTTGTGAAAGTCCAATTAAGCGTCTTGATCTATCTCTATAGATCTTGATGCCTAATATGTAAGCAGCTTCACCGAGGTCTTTCATTGAAAAACTTTTATTCAAGTATCCTTTTATGCTATCCAGAAATTCTATATCATTTCCAATCAATAATATGTCATCTACATATAATATCAGAAATGCTATAGAGCTCCCACTCACTTTATTGTAAATACAGGCTTCTCCAAAAGTCTGTATAAAAGCATATGCTTTGATCACACTATCAAAGCGTTTATTCCAACTCCGAGAGGCTTGCACCAGTCCATAAATGGATTGCTGGAGCTTGCACACTTTGTTAGCACCTTTTGGATCGACAAAACCTTCTGGTTGTATCATATACAACTCTTCTTCTAGAAATCCATTCAGGAATGCAGTTTTGACATCCATTTGCCATATTTCATAATCATAAAATGCAGCAATTGCTAACAAGATTCGGACAGACGCATCGCTACGGGTGAGAAAGTCTCATCGTAGTCAACTCCTTGAACTTGTCGAAAACCTTTCACAACAAGTCGAGCTTTGTAGACAGTTACATTACCATCAACGTCAGTCTTCTTCTTGAAGATCCATTTATTCTCGAGGCTTGCCGATCATCGGGCAAGTCAACCAAAGTCCATACTTTGTTCTCATACATGGATCCCATCTCAGATTTCATGGCCTCAAGCCATTTTGCGGAATCTGGGCTCATCATCGCTTCCTCATAGTTCGTAGGTTCGCCATGGTCAAGTAACATGACTTCCAGAATAGGATTACCATACCACTCTGGTGCAGATCTTACTCTGGTTGACCTACGAGGTTCGGTAGTAACTTGATTTGAAGTTTCATGATCAGTATCATTAGCCTCCTCACTGATTGGTGTAGTTGTCACAGGAACCGGTTTCTGTGATGAACTACTTTCAAATAAGGGAGAAGGTACAATTACCTCATCAAGTTCTACTTTCCTCCCACTCACTTCTTTCGAGAGAAACTCCTTCTCTAGAAAGGATCCAAATTTAGCAACAAAAGTCTTGCCTTCAGATTTGTGATAGAAGGTGTACCCAATAGTTTCTTTTGGGTATCCTATGAAGACACATTTCTCCAATTTGGGTTCGAGCTTATCTGGTTGAAGTTTCTTCACATAAGCATCGCAGCTCCTAACTTTAAGAAACGACAACTTTGGTTTCTTGCCAAACCACAGTTCAGCGTCGTCTCAACGGATTTTGATGGTGCCCTATGTAACGTGAATGCGGCCGTCTCTAAAGCATAACCCCAAAACGATAGCGGTAAATCAGTAAGAGACATCATAGATCGCACCATATCTAGTAAAGTACGATTACGACGTTCGGACACACCATTACGTTGTGGTGTTCTGGGTGGCGTGAGTTGCGAAACTATTCCGCATTGTTTCAAATGTAAACCAAACTCGTAACTCAAATATTCTCCTCCACGATCGGATCGTAGAAACTTTATTTTCTTGTTACGATGATTTTTCACTTCACTCTGAAATTCTTTGAACTTTTCAAATGTTTCAGACTTGTGTTTCATTAAGTAGATATACCCATATCTGCTCAAATCATCTGTGGAGGTCAGAAAATAACGATACCCGCTGCGAGCCTCAATGTTCATTGGACCACATACTTCAGTATGTACGATTTCCAACAAATTTGTTGCTCGCTCCATAGTTCTGGAGAACGGCGTTTTGGTCATCTTTCCCACGAGGCGCGGTTCGCAAGTACCAAGTGATTCATAATCAAGTGATTCCAGAAGTCCATCAGTATGGAGTTTCTTCATGCGCTTTACACCAATATGACCCAAACGGCAGTGCCACAAATAAGTTGCACTATCATTATCAACTCTGCATATTTTGGCTTCAACATTATGAATATGTGTATCAATACTATCAAGATTTAATAAAAATAGACCACTCTTCAAGGGTGCATGACCATAAAAGATATTACTCATATAAATAGAACAACCATTATTCTCTGATTTAAATGAATAACCATCTCACATCAAACAAGATCCAGATATAATGTTCATGCTGAACGCTGGCACCAAATAACAATTATTCAGGTCTAAAACTAATCCCGAAGGTAGATGTAGAGGTAGCGTGCCGACCGCGATCACATCGACTTTGGAACAATTTCCCACGCGCATCGTCACCTCGTCCTTAGCCAATCTTTGCTTAATCCGTAGTCCCTGTTTCGAGTTGCAAATATTAGCAACAGAACCAATATCAAATACCCAGGTGCTACTTCGAGCATTAGTAAGGTACACATCAATAACATGTATGTCACATATACCTTTGTTCACCTTGCCATCCTTCTTCTCCGCCAAATACTTGGGGCAGTTCCGCTTCTAGTGACCAGTCTGCTTGCAGTAGAAGCACTCATTCTCAGGCTTAGGTCCAGATTTGGGTTTCTTCTCTTGAGCAGCAACTTGTTTGTCGTTCTTCTTGAAGTTCCCCTTCTTCTTCCCTTTTCCTTTTTTCTTGAAACTGCTGGTCTTATTGACCATCAACACTTGATGCTCCTTCTTGATTTCTACCTCCACAGCTTTTAGCATTGCGAAGAGCTCGGGGATATTCTTATCCATCCCTTGCATATTATAGTTCATCACGAAGCTCTTGTAGCTTGGTGGTAGTGATTGAAGAATTCTATCAATGACACTATCATCAGGAAGATTAACTCCCAGTTGAATCAAGTGATTATTATACCCAGACATTTTGAGTATATGTTCACTGACAGAACTATTCTCTTCCATCTTGCAGCTATAGAACTTATTGGAGACTTCATATCTCTCACTCCGGGCATTTGCTTGAAATATTAACTTCAACTCCTGGAACATCTCATATGCTCCATGACGTTCAAAACGTCTTTGAAGTCCCGGTTCTAAGCCGTAAAGCATGGCACACTGAACTATCGAGTAGTCATCAGCTTTGCTCTGCCAGACGTTCTTAACGTTGTCAGTTCCATCTGCAGTAGGCCTGGCACCCAGCGGTGCTTCCAGGACGTAATTCTTATGTGCAGCAATGAGGATAATCCTCAGGTTATGGACCCAGTCCGTGTAATTGCTACCATCATCTTTCAACTTAGCTTTCTCAAGGAACACATTAAAATTCAACGGAACAACAACACGAGCCATCTATCTACAACAAACATAGACAAGAAAAATACTATCAGGTACTATGTTCATGATAAATTTAAGTTCAATTAATCATATTACTTAAGAACTCCCACTTAGATAGACATCCCTCTAATCATCAAAGTGATCACGTGATCCAAATCAACTAAACCATGTCCGATCATCACGTGAGATGGAGTAGTTTTCAATGGTGAACATCACAATGTTGATCATATCTACTATATGATTCACGCTCGACCTTTCGGTCTCAGTGTTCCGAGGCCATATCTGTATATGCTAGGCTCGTCAAGTTTAACTTGAGTATTCCGCGTGTGCAACTATTTTGCACCCGTTGTATTTGAACGTAGAGCCTATCACACCCGATCATCACGTGGTGTCTCAGCACGAAGAACTTTCGCTATGGTGCATACTCAGGGAGAACACTTTACCTTGAAATTTAGTGAGAGATCATCTTATAATGCTACGGTCAATCAAAGCAAAATAAGATGCATAAAGGATAAACATCACATGTAATCAATATAAGTGATATGATATGGCCATCATCATCTTGTGCTTGTGATCACCATCTCCAAAGCACCGTCATGATCACCATCGTCACCAGCGCGACACCTTGATCTTCATCGTAGCATCGTTTTTGTCTCGCCACCTATTGCTTCTACGACTATCGCTACCGCTTAGTGGTAAAGTAAAGAAATTACAAGGCGATTGCATTGCATACAATAAAGTGACAACCATATGGCTCCTGCCAGTTGCCGATAACTCGGTTACAAAACATGATCATCTCATACAATAAAATATAGCATCACGTCTTGACCATATCACATCACAACATACCTTGCAAAAACAAGTTAGACGTCCTCTACTTTGTTGTTGCAAGTTTTACGTGGCTGCTATGGGCTAAGCAAGAACCGTTCTTACCTACGCATCAAAACCACAACGATAGTTCGTCAAGTTAGTGTTGTTTTAACCTTCTCAAGGACTGGGCGTAGCCACACTCGGTTCAACTAAAGTTGGAGAAACTGACACCCGCCAGCCACTTGTGTGCAAAGCACGTCGGTAGAACCAGTCTCGTGTAAGCGTCCGCTTAATATCGGTCCGGGCCACTTCATCCAACATACCGTCGAACCAAAGTATGACATGCTGGTAAGCAGTATGACTTGTATCGCCCACAACTCACTTGTGTTCTACTCGTGCATATAACATCAACGCATAAAACCTAGGCTCTGATACCACTGTTGGGGAATGTAGTAATTTCAAAAAAATTCCTACGCACACGCAAGATCATGGTGATGCATAGCAACGAGAGGGGAGAGTGTTGTCCACATACCCTCGTAGACCGAAATAGGAAGCGTTGGCACAATGCGGTTGATGTAGTCGTACGTCTTCACGGCCCGACCAATCAAGCAGAAAGCACGGCACCTCCGAGTTCTTGCACATGTTCAGCACGATGACGTCCCTCGAACTCCAATCCAGCCGAGTGTCGAGGGAGAGTTGCTTCAGCACGACAACATGGTGACGATGATGATGTTCTATCGTCGCAGGGCTTCGCCTAAGCACCGCTACAATATTATCGAGGAGGACTATGGTGGAGGGGGGGCACCACACACGGCTAAGACATCAATGATCTATTGTTGTTGTGTCTAGAGTGCCCCCTGCCCCCGTATATAAAGGAGCAAGGGGGGAGGTGCGGCCGGCCAGGAGGAGGCGTGCCAAGAGGAGTCCTTCTCCCACCGGGAGTAGGACTCCCTCCCTTCCTTGTTGGATTAGGAGAAGGGGGAAAGAGGAGGGAGAGAGAGGAAGGAAAGGGGGACGCCTCCCCCCACTCCTTGTCCTATTCGCACTAGGGGGAGGGGCGTGCGGCCCTGCCCTAGCCGCCTCTCCTCTTCTCCACTAAGGCCCACTATGGCCCATTAAGCCCCCGGGGGGTTCCGGTAATCCCTCGGTACTCCGGTAAAATCCCGATTTCACCCAGAACACTTCCGATATCCAAATATAGGCTTCCAATATATCAATCTTCATGTCTCGACCATTTCGAGACTCCTCGTCACGTCCATGATCACATCCGGGACTCCGGACTATCTTCGGTACATCAAAACTCTTAAACTCGTAATATAACCGTCATCGAAACTTTAAGCGTGCGGACCCTATGGGTTCGAGAACTATGTAGACATGACCGAGACACGTCTCCGGTCAATAACCAATAGCGGAACCTGGATGCTCATATTGGCTCCTACATATTCTACAAAGATCTTTATCGGTCAAACCGCATAACAAAATACGTTGTTCCCTTTGTCATCAGTATGTTACTTGCCCGAGATTCGATCGTCGGTATCTCAATACCTAGTTCAATCTCGTTACTGGCAAGTCTGTTTACTCGTTATGTAATGCATCATTCCGTAACTAACTCATTAGCTACATTGCTTGCAAGGCTTATAGTGATGTGCATTATCGAGAGGGCCCAGATATACCTCTCCGACAATCGGAGTGACAAAACCTAATCTCGAAATACGCCAACTCAACATGTACCTTTGGAGACACCTGTAGATATCCTTTATAATCACCCAGTTACGTTGTGACGTTTGGTAGGACACAAAGTGTTCCTCCGGTAAACGGGAGTTGCATAATCTCATAGTTGTAGGAACATGTATAAGTCATGAAGAAAGCAATAGCAACATACTAAACGATCAAGTGCTAAACTAACGGAATGGGTCAAGTCAATCACATCATTCTCCTAATGATGTGATCGCGTTAATCCAATGACAACTCATGTCTATGGTTAGGAAACTTAACCATCTTTAATTTACGAGCTAGTCAAGTAGAGGCATACTAGTGACACTATGTTTGTCTATGTATTCACACATGTATTATGTTTCCGGTTAATACAATTCTAGCATGAATAATAAACATTTATCATGATATAAGGAAATAAATAATAACTTTATTATTGCCTCTATTGCATATTTCCTTCACGGGGCGCGTAACTATGGGGCCCACCTGTCAGCCCGTATATGGAAGAAAGAAATGGTAGTTTGAGTCTGTACCATGTTAATAAAATAGGAATACATTTTAGGGTGATCATTCGTTCACTGCCTCACCATACAGCTCCGTACTTTGTTGATAACACGATCAATGGACCAGTCAAAGTGTCCACATTCAGCAGCACACATTACCATAGTGCCCACCCGTCAGCGCATATATGAGGGACAGAAATGGTAATAAATTAGTGGCCGATGGCTATTCGAAGTCGTGAGACCTCTGGTTGGCAGTCACCGGCAGTTGGGGGCATTGATTGGGCGGTGGGGTGGGGATCACCGAAGAAAAAGCTCGGTGCGAGGGGCCTAGAGGGATGGCCGGTGCGGCGGACCGGCGGTGGGGAGTGGTTTCGGGGAGGGCGGGGTTGCGTGGCGGCGCGGGCCGGTCGCGGGCGGCGCCGGCCGGCAGTTCAGCCGGTGGTGGCTGGCGGCTCAAGGGGTGGTGTTTGATGATAAACTGGAGGCCCTTGATTTCGTATCCAACGGCTGGAAAATCTAATGATCAGAGATGAAAAAGTCAGTTGACTAACGTGTAGCCTCACCCCGCATGTACACATGCACACATGCAAGACACGCATGCATGCAGGCGTGCAACACTGACACGTACACATAACGTACACACGCACGCATGCAGGCGTGCAACACTGACACGTACACATGCACTCACGAACACACGCATATACGCAACCATGCATGCAACACTGAAACGTACCCTTGCACGCACGCCTGCATGCACACAACACACGACGCAAGACACACACTCAACCTATACGTGCATGCACCCTTTGTTGAGGACATGGATTGTTATGGGTTTTAATCAATCTTATCTGTGATAAGCAGAACATTGATGTTTGCAGCGGTCTTTATGAATCACAACGTATCGAACGGGCTATCAATATAGTAGGCTTATCTACATGAAAAAGATGACGCCACACTCAATGAACAATCATCGGTTTATGAAATGCCCGCTTCTGACCGCCCTGGCCCACCAAAGGTTCCTCTCCTATGTGCTGCCTGCGTTGGGTCATTAACATGCAGGCCATGTACCCAAAGAGCCCACACGTCAGTGGAAGAACGGCACGGTGTCCTAGGTCAGATTCGAGGGCGCCACTCGCTACACGCCCAACTGAACACGCCTCCTTGCCGCATTCAAACGCCTCCATGAAACCCGCCCGTGTGGAAGGCAAGAAACCCACTCTGGACACACGTCCGTTCATGACCGGCCCGGCATTAAACGCAATGCCGCCCGAGCTCCTCCCGTCCGCCATCTATTTAATCTCCTATTTAAACGACGCCAAATGCCGGCCAAGAATCGCACACCTCCGCCGCTCCCCTATGTCCTCCTTCACCATTTTGTCCATTCTTAAAGTGGCTTACGAAGAGTAGTTATTCCGCATCCAGGCCAGCTGGGTAGCCCGCCGGATACGAGCTATGTAGCTCGCTGATCCACCTCCCTCCCCTCACCCGATGGAGCCAGTTGCTGCCCCAAGCTTGCGCGCGGTTCAGCAACTCGCCGCTCCAAGCCAGCTCGATGAGGAGCAGCGCACGGGCGTCGTTGCTGCCGTCCACGCTGCCGCCTCGTACCGCGTCTCCCGTTTCTGTAGCCGAGACTCCCATGCCGGCGGCTGCGCCATGCAAGCAGTGATAGAAGCCGGGTGTGTGGAGAGCGACGAGTCAGTGGCCAGTGCCTCCTTGTCCGCCGCCATCATCGAGAAGAAGTAGAACATGGGAGACCACCGCCGCTTGGGTCCCATGAAGGCCACCGCGGAGGTGACGCCGGCATACACAGCAGGTGTCTTGTCGAATCCTTTTGTTGCAAGGACCTTTGTCGAACCTGCATGGGCTCCACGGAAGAGGGGAATGTTAGTATGAACTCAAGCCAGTGCCGGCCATGGCGAAGTAGTGGCCGGTGATGAATTCGAACCGGTACCGGCCACCATCATCTTCAGCATCAGCCAATGATATCAGTTGGGCAGTGGGGAAGTGAGCCGTCCTTTGCACTGAAGCATATACCTCCGGGGCTCCCGGCAGTCCGGTGATCGTGCTGCTGGACATGAGGAACACAAATCGATCGGCGGGCGACCATTTAGGCCAGGTATTATATACCTGTGCTGTCCAGAACTAGCACCGCGTAGTTCATTTGTATGAAAATCCGGTATTTTATATGATTTCCGTTGTTGTTTATATGAAATATCAGTTTGTCTACGTGTTTGCGTGAATTTCGTTCGGTTGGTTGAGTTGTTGTCATAATGTGTGCGGCTACGGTTGGATGGTGTAATTTGCAGGTCGCCGGTCGGTCTGCGGGCGGCTCGGGCGGCGTTGTGGGACAAAAAAACACAGCTCGTGCGAACTCATCTCCAACGTGCCCGCTAGAGGATGCATGAGCACCCGAGCCATTCCTCGTTCATCGGTAGCAAAGGCACCAGTGGACAAAAGGGTCGCCAATATTTTGGCTACCCCAGGCAAGATCCAAACAGCCCCTCCCAATAGATTCAAATCCCTCGTTTGCCGTGGAATTTTGCCGTGTGTTGTTTTCATGGACTAGCAAGATGCCTGTGCATTGCACAGAACATCAAGATGCATTTTTTTACAAACTCCCGCATGCATGCAAGGGAAAATTAATGTCCTCCTTTGCTAGTACCACGAGGAAAACACCATTAATATTGAATCGATTAGTGTTAGTGGCCTTGTATATCTGCAAACTGTAATTTTGATAGTGGCCCCTTGTATATAAAAACGGAGGGAGAAAGATGAGAGATAAGGTCAGGAGGAGTGGGGCATGGTGGTGACTGGTGGTCGGATTGGGCGGAGGCATGGGGATGGACAGTGCATCATGTCTAGGATTGTATCTCTCTCACACACACCCACGTAGGTGGGGGACATGCACGGACAGAAGAGGTGCACGCACGGCGCACGTACTCCCGTCTCTTTCCCAACCACACCCGCGCGGGTACACGGTGGAGCTCATTTTTGTACGGCAAGGCAGCCCATGTGGTAAATTGACACGTGTACTGGTTGTCCACTTGGTGGAGGGAGGATCGTCTACCACGGGTGAACAAAAAATTGCAACTTGACATGTTATGTTAAAAAAGAGGCAAACCATGTGGGGCCTACCTTAGAGGCAAGGCTCTATACACTGGAGTACTTTTGATGTGTCCCATCAACTCGCAGAACGAGGAGAAGCTTTCTTAGTACACCGTCTCCCCCGCACACGGGCGCGGTAGCTCGTAGGATGAGGTGAAGCTTGCGTACGAGTAGTAGTAGTAGTAGTACTGTACGCCTTACGCCCGCTCCCTTGCCCACGCGCATGGTGGCTCGCAGGACGAGGAGAAAATTTTACTACTCCCTCCATTTACTCCTGGTCCCTACTACGTACCTTGGTTAGAGAGATTATCATATTATTGGAATATATATGTCCTTTAGTACTCCCTCCATTTACTTATACAAGGCCACTATAAAAAAATACATTTTGCATCTATACGAGGCCACAAATAGTAATCGAGACAAAAGTTACTACTCCCTCCTTTCCAGTTTATGGCTCAATTTCAAAATCTCTCCAACCAAGGTAGACGGTGAGTGGTCGAATTAATTTCATAGTTTGCACAAGTAATTAGTACACTCGTTTTTCTCAAGAAGTTATGTTTACCGAGGCATTAATTAGAACGAATGCATGACTGACCACTAAATTTCCATGAACTTCTATATGCATTGGTGAGTTTCCTCTTGACACTGCTTGCATCGGGTGATCTAACGCACCTCGAAATCCAACATGTAATGATACTACTACTAGTAGTAGAATTGAGACTTATCAAACGGAAAAATGAATGTTTTTTAGATGAGAAATATAAACCTAGTGGGTACGTACTCCGTAAAAAAAGATTTTTCCAAAACTAAGTTGCTCCCTTTCATGAATTATGTAGTATACTCCTCCATCGACGCTCCCATTCATGAATTTTGTACTTCCTGTCGCTGACATGTGGGACATATAGCAACTGGGTCAACGTGTCAAGCACCAAATAACAGTGCAGAACAGGAGGGGGGACACACCCCACTCATACCGGCCCAGTAGTAGTAATGAGCAATGAGACGTCAAATCACAATGCCGCACCTTCCCAGACGGATGAAGCAACCATTATTTCACACTTCGGTTTGCCATCATCTCAAACCATGTAGTATTGCTTCTGCCTCAAGAGGTACACGTGCATCGCCTTGGTACATCATGACATGTGGGACCACATGACAGGACATGCTCCCCCGCCGATCGCTCGGTAAAATCACCTCATTTTTACTATACTTCCTCTGTATCAGTTTACATGGCATGCACGTCGTTCTAGGTTGAGAATTTAACTGGCTATATATGTGATGAACAGTACTCTAGCCTTTTAAAAAATGTATACTTTTGTACAGTAGTAGTATCGATGGATTGCACCATGGAGCAAAAATTGAAATAAAAAAGGTGGTAAATATAGAGAGCGCTCGTCGCCAAATTATGCATATAGTACTATTAAAAAAGCTAGTAGGTGCTTAATTGGGGTGCTAAATTCTATTAAAGAAATACTAGTAGTATGTACATACTAAAGAGTTAAAGTAACAAGAAGAAACATAACATAGTTCTGCTGGGGGCTCAGCACAACACACCCCTCAAATTAAACTAAGCACACCTAAAATTAAACTATACAACTAATCTGGTAGACACTGCATTAGAACCACCATGAGCAATGATAATACCACCTTACTCACTCGGAGTCCTCGTCCACGTCCTTGACTTCATCCTTGTCCCTCTTCCTCTTGGCTGATACTCCTTTGCTTGAACCACACACTTGGCTCTTTCTCTTCACCCAACCCTTGTAGATATTGAAACAAAGGTAGCCATCCATTGCAGCATAGTGCATGTGGTCTATATCTACTACATTCTGCTGCCATGCATGAGGTTTCTCCAGTTTACTGTACGAAGGATGAACCATGGCTCCTGCCAAGGTCAGCATTGAAGGCTGGCCACCGGAGGGCAGCAGCCGATTCTTCTGGAGGTCGAAGGGGTTGCCTACAACGAGGCCAATCCGACCCAGGACTTCTTTGTCGTTCGTAAAGTCTACAATAATGAATTTTACTAGGTTGCTCTCGAGGAAGTTCTTAAAATCCAGGCATTGAACGTCGGCATGGCATATGTGGTAGACCAAGCATAAGTCATGCACGCAAACCTGGATCACGGCGGGCTTCTTCCTCTCTTCATCCTTTAGATCCTTCTCTCGTCCCAGGACTGTTGTGTACTCAACATCTAGCCCAGCGACCCACTCATCATCTGAGTTTTCGAACATGCGTCTGAAGCGAGAAAGGCATCCGTTCACCGTCACGGAAGAACGAGTGTAGATGACGTCGAACTCATCGCCGGTGAAGGTTCTAACCTTGTACTCACCGCCGATCATGGAGATTTGGGACACCATGGATTTGGGAGGAGGGTTAGGATTAGTGGAACTGCCGTAATGTGAAAGGATGGGACGACTAGGAGCCAATTGCCATAATATTAAAGGTCGGGCGGGGACGAGTCGGAGGAACTGCCAGCGTGTGAACGGCAGGGTAGTGGCTTTCCATTCTCCCATGATACGGGCTTCCGAGAGTCCTTGGATCTGAGATCGAACAGTTGCATGGCGTGATTCTAGACCTATGGGTAAATATCCTATCCTGGAGGGCTATTCTGCACATTTTCAGCAATTTAGCATGCGACCGTTTGATCTCAGATCCAAGGGCTGCCAGCAGCCTATTGTCGGTGTCACAACCAGCGGATCTTAGGTAGGGGGTCCCAAACTGTGCGTCTAAGGCTAATAGTAACAGGACGCGGGGGACACAGTGTTTACCCAGTTTCGGGCCCTCTCGACGGAGGTAATACCCTACTTCCTTCTTGATTGATCTTGATGATATGAGTATTACAAGAGTTGATCTACCACGAGAGCGTAGAGGCTAAGCCCTAGAAGCTAGCCTATGGTTATGATTGTTGTTGTCCTACGGACTAAACCCTACAATTTATATAGACACTGGAGGGGGCTAGGGTTACACAGAGTCGGTTATAGAGAAGGAGATCTACATATCCGGATTGCCAAGCTTGCCTTCCACGCAAAGGAGAGTCCCACCCGGACACGGGACGAAGTCTTCAATCTTGTATCTTCATAGTCCAACAGTCCGGCCAAAGTATATAGTCCGGCTATCCGAGGACCCCCTAATCCAGGACTCCCTCAGTAACCCCTGAACCAAGCTTCAATGACGATGAGTCCGGCGCGCAGATTGTCTTCGGCATTGCAAGGCGGGTTCCTTCTCCGAATACTCCATAGAAGATCTTGAATATGAGGATCGTGTCCGGCTCTACAAAATAATTTCCACATACCACCGTAGAGAGCATAATATTCCAGAAATCTAATTTGCTGACAACTTTTCATAGTGTGACATCATGCTGCGGCCCGGTCATTATGACCATTTTTCCCAGCCTGCCACTGCACGTGTCGTGAGGCAATTTTATTGGCACGTCTTGTCGAAGCAGAGATCATGTTCCCCTTATCACGGGATTCTCATCATTACGGGTGTGGGCAACCCAACCGTGCTTGTTAGTATGACTCCTCGATTTTAGGCAAGTCCCAAACGGCCATGCGGAGGACGCTTGATATTCACCCTCTTTAAAAAGGGGCCAAGCCCTGTCCTTTTCTTCCCACACTCGATCCTTGCCTTCCCCCACCTCGAGTTCCAACACCCAAGGCTCAGGCTAAGCGCTTCGGACCTTCATCGATGTCCGGATCCAACCTTCAAGGCTGGTGGATGGCCTCCTCTATCACAGAGGAGGACATCAAGTAGCTTAGGGAGGCCAGGTATCTGACCGCCGAAATCCCGCACAGGCTGCCTGCTCAAGGGCAGGTAATCCCCTCTCCCGAACCCAACGAGAGTGTCGTATTTGTTTCCCACTTCCTCCGAGGGCTAGGCTTTAGTCTTGACCCCTTTGTTAGAGGGCTCATGTTCTATTACGGGCTACATTTCCATGATCTAGCTCCATATTCCATCCTTCACATCTCGTCGTTTATCGTCGTGTGTGAGGCCTTCTTCCACATCACCCCACACTTCGGCTTATTGCTCAAGACCTTCAATGTGAAGCCGAAGATGATCGATGGGCGACACGTAGACTGTGGAGGCGCTATAATAAGCAACGGCGCCGATGCCCTATGGACAAAGTGTTCCTTCCCGGAGGTGTCCAACTTATGGCAATGGGAGTGGTTTTACATCAGAGCTCCCCGAGGCACAAAGAGGGCGGCCGCCCCCGCCTTCCGCTCGGGCCCTCCGCCCCAATTGGTGTCGTGGGTCAACAAGGAGCTGGACTGGGGGCCAGTAAATGACGTGCTGACATTGCAAAGCCACATCCAAGATCTCCTCAAGAGGGACGTCAGTCTTGTCAAGGTAATGCAAGTAATGCTAGTTCGTCGGGTCCTGCCATGCCAACGTCAATCTCTTCGTATGTGGGAGTTCAACCCTGAAGGACCGCGAACTATTCAACAATTCTTTGGCATGACGCTTGAAGAGATGTATGGATTGTTCTTCGGATCACGAATAAAGTGTCCGGACACCACCGAGGATGCGGATCTCAACTGCAACTGTCCAGATACCCAAGTAAGTAATTCCGCGACCGAACATGCCGTCTTTATATTTGTCACAACATCATTCTAAAAAATTGCTCTCGGCCAGGACTGGATAAGAAAGGCGGAGAGGATCAGGTGTTCGACCCCCCCTTCCCGAATGCTCGCCGGATCCTGTACTAACCAGGATGCTTGAGCGCGCACCCTATCAAGTGCCATCGGGGGAAGATGAAGGGAGGAATAGAGAAGCTGAAAGCCGGCTTCATACATTACATATCCAAACCGCGCGAATTAGTATCTCCGCGAAGGAGGATAATCAGAGAGGTGAATCTAGAATCCCCTCTCCCCACGGGAAGAAAAGGGCGGCCTCTAAAGACTTGGAAACGGAGGTTTCCAAACAAGGGAAGAAACCTTCGCCAGGGGGCCCTGCCCCTGAGGGCGTCCTTACCGTACAGCGCCCGCAAGGGGACCAGCCGTCAACCAAGCTGTAAGTGAACGAAAGTACTTTGGTAAATATATCCTGCTTTACCTCTGAGAACAATAACCGAGACATATATTTTGCAGCCCGGCTTGTAGCCCTTCTTGACAAAGTTCGTCTTCGGGGGATCTTCTTCCGGAGATAATGGAGAGAGAAATGCCTCCTCCTGCCTCCCCGTATCATGGGGCGGACGACCCCGAGATGTCTTCACGGAGGACTTCTCCTGGTCCGCAAAGGCCAGAAGGTAATTCTTCGGCCGCTCGAAGTCCGGAGTATTCGGCTCCCAAGGAGAGCAACAGAAAGAGTCCGGGATTGCCGGTGCACAACCGGACACACTGATGGCTCTTTTGGAGTAGGCGGCTATATCAGAGGCGCATCGTACCTTAACGGGTATGGTGGTTGAGAGGATTTCATCCGCCAAAAGCGGGTTGAATGAAGCTTTTACGAGCCTGCTAAGAGGCTTTGAGGTACGCGAACTAATATATATATGTATTTTTGACGGTACCGCACACGCTAGGTGTGCTCTGTATAGATAGTAACCCCTAAGACTCTAGTTGCCGTCTAGGGGTGGCAAAAAGAGAATCATAGACCCAGGTAATGATCACGCTACTTTCATGTGCAGGCGGCTGAGGGTCCGGCGGCTGGCCGGACTGCTGATTTTGCCGAACTGAGGCATCAACTTGATGTGGCGGGTGCCGACATCATGTTTGTGAACAAGCGGCTTGACGAGGCACAGGGTATGTATTTTCGGGTGGTCAGCAAATATTAAGAGGAGCATTATGCTAGTATCTATAATATGTTGTGACTGCAGATGGAGTTGCCGCCGTGGAGACCCTTCGGGCGGAACTTGCCCGAGCCAAGGAACAAGCAAGGAGAAGTGATGCAGCCGCCCAACAGGCTGCTCATCGCCAGAGCGAAGATAAAATAGCCAAGATGGCTGTTGAGCTGAAAGATGTTGCCGGCCGATATGAGCTCCATGAAAAGGAAAACCAAGCGAAAGCGGCTGACCTAAAGAAGGCCTTGGAAGCAGCCAAGGAAACTCGCTCTGAAATCAGAGCGGCAAGGGAGGAGCTTCGTCAAGCTAGAGATATCACGGCTGGGAAGCCCTTTTTATTGCGGACAAAGTTCAAAGATCCGAAGTATGCCCTCTGGATCAATTATGAAGTGCTCCAGACACATACTTGGACTTGGCAAAGAGTGCTGGTGATGCGACTGAGTATTTCAAAGATCAGAAAGATCATGAGGTGGAAAGGTTGTTCTGGTCACAGTTCAGTGCTCCAAAGCGTCCGCTATTGTTAAATGAACAAATGGCCGAGTGGGCCGAGCTCCATAGGTTGTCCGGGCTTGCCATGAGGTCTATCGTGGATCATCTCGGGCCGAAGGGACTGTCACATCCTAGCTAGTCCATGCATTAGAGTGTTGCATCATGTTTACATTTCATCAGAAATTTGAAATGGGAAAGGCAGAACCCCCAGAACCCTCTGAATCCAACTAGGGTTTACTAAAAATATTTTCAATGAACCTGAAATGCCCTTCTAAAATGTTCATCACCTTTGCCTTGGTCCTAAACCACTGTCAGAAGTGATGCACAGATTTCTAGGTCACTCTAAGGTCACTGGATTAAATCTCTAACTATTTGAATTTGGGCATTTAAATTTTATAAAATATTTCAAATGCTCAAATAATCCCAAACTAAAATGTTCCATGCTGGAAATATTCCATCTAAGGACCAGGTGCAGTTTGGTGATTTTTGGAGTTGCCTAGGTATTTTTAGAAATGCAACAACCTACAGAATATTTAAAAAAACAGAAACAAAAGAGAAAGTCTTACCTGGCGCCACCCAGCAGGCCCACCTGCCGGCCCAGCCCAGCCACCGCTCCAGCGAGCTGCTTGACTTGGCCAGGCAGGCAGGCAGCTGCTCGACGGCGAGCACAGCATGCGTGCCACGCAGCTGCCCCGCCTCGCCGCTCCCCTTGTCCAGCTGCTGACGTGGGACGAACCCTCTTCCTCTCCCCGACCCCGCAGACACCGCTCCTCCCCCTGGCTCCTCTCTCTCGCTCTCCCCGACGTCGCCCGAGACGTCGTCGTCACCGCCGCTCGGCACAACCATGTCCAACGCCGTCCCCGCGCCCTCTCACCGTGTCCGGACGGTTCGTCGTCGTTGGCTACGTTGACTAGCCAAGCCGTACGACACCGGAGCCCCTGCATCATCCCCGCCGCCATCGTCTTCAACCTCGGGCCGCCCAGATCGCCGTCGCCGTTCCGACCGCACCGAGCCCTCCCCGAGCATGTTGACCATCCCTGCGGTTTCTCTGTGAGCTGCTGAACCTCCCCGTGCTTTCTGTTTCGCCCCTAGAGTACCGTAGACGCCGCCTCTCCTGTGCCCGAACGCGCCGCCGCCTGACCTCGTCGCCGGTGCTGCTCCGGTGACCATTTGGTCGCCGGCTTGTGCCCATCACACTCCTCGCACCGCGTAGAGGCCGTAGGTGTTAGCGCCACACCACCTAGGCCACTGCAGCCACGCACACGAGCTGGCCCGAGCTTCGGCCTCCGCCAAACTCGTCGCCGACGATGCTCTGGCCACTCCCCGGTCAAGCCATCACCATGGCTGGATGCGGGCGAGCACCAGCTGCCCATAGCTGCTCTCCGCGTAGCAAATAGAGCCATGTGGGCAAAACCCGCAGCACGCCGCCGCGTCTGGCCTTGCCGGCGGCTAAACGCCGGCAGGCTTTGACCCGTTGACCGGCGGGTTTGACCCCGCTGACTTAGTTAACTAGGTGGGGCCATCTGCTAATTATCCTAGTTTAGGTTTAATCAAAATTAGTTAGTCTAATTAGCTACTGACAAGTGGGACCCACTGGTCAGGTTGACCTGGACACCCCCGTTGACCCCCTGGCGTCACCCTGACGCAGTGCTCACGCATTAATTCAATTACTGGAATTATTCTTATACAGGAAATTCCAAAAAATAACCAAAACTTCTAAAATTCATAGAAATTCAACCGTAACTCCAAATGAAATAAATTATATATGAAAAATGATCATAAAAATCCAATCTATCCATTTGTACCATTTTCATGCATGTTAGAACAACTTATAGCTGTTGTTTAGCACAAATCAAATAAATGGCATTTAAATATCCACATATGGAGCTTGAATTTGAATCTTGGATTCAAACCAACTTCATTTAATATGGTTGCTAGTTGCATTAGCTTAATCAACAACATATTGCCATGACGTTATCATGCATCATATTTGTTGCATTGCATTGATTGTGTCCTTCTTTGTTTGCCAGTAATTGTCCCCTCTCGATAGACGTGGTTTTGACGACGAGTTCGATGACACCGATGAAGAACTATAATATCTTCAGAAGTGCCAGGCAAGCAAAACCCCCTTGTTCATTCCGATACAATCCTACTCTCTCGCTCCTGCTCTCTTTTACTGCATTAGGACAACAACGATTCATCTGTTACTTGCTGCGGTAGCTGAACCCCTTTATCCTCTGCATGACCTGTCATTGCCACAGTAAATAGATGAAACCAACTAGCATGAGTAGGAGTTGTTTGAGCCCTGATGTGCCTACTCATTCATGCTTGTTTGTCATGCCTGCTATTGCTTAGAGTTGTGTCAGGTCTGATTCATCCGGGGTGAATCAGAGGTGTGTGAACATGTCCTACTATGTGTGAGCTAAGTGTGTGAACACGATTTGGTAAAGGTAGCGGTGAGAGGCCATGTAGGAGTACATGGTGGGTTGCCTCATTGAAGCCGTCCTTAGGAATTGAGTTCTGTGTTTGTGATCCATGATTCAGCTACTACCATGCATTGGGCCCTGAAATATGACCCCGCTCGACTTCTTAACCACCCTTGTCCTCTGTCCAGGAGTTGCAAGTAGTTTCTGGTGTTTGTAGTATGCTGGAGGCCATGCGCAGCGCTGACCGAAGGGGTGGGCTGTGATGCGGTAGGCACGTGGCACGGTGTACCGGGCGCCCGTTTGGTGTCTCGGGAACCCTGCACACATCGTTTGGGGCTGTGAGCGAAACTCCGGCCGGATCTCCTCGCGGATGGAACCCGAATAGGCGATAAACCTGGACTAGAGACTTGAGTGTTTAGGTAGGTCGTGGTCTACACCCACGTCGGCTTTCGCTTGAAGTCTGCCGAGCACATGTCGTGTGCAGACGCTAAGTGGTGGAAACATGTATGAAGAAGTACACCCCTGCAGGGTTAATATGATCTATTCGAATAGCCGCGTCCACGGTAAAGGACTTCTGGGTTGCCTATAACAGTTCATAGACAAGTGAAAGTGGATACTCTAAAATACGCAAGATAAGCGTGAGTGCTATGGATGGCGTTCTCGTAGGGAGACGAGAGCGGATCCATAGTGGTGTATTGGTTGGTGAATATGTGGACTCGTGTGCGCCACCTCAAAAGAGTTACTTGCAGTCGTAGTTCAGGATAGCCACCGAGTCAAAGCTGGCTTGCTGCAGTTAAACCCCACCATCCCCTTTGTTGATAATGATGCATATGTAGTTAGTTCTGATGTAAGTCTTGCTGGGTACATTTGTACTCATGTTTGCCTATTTTATGTTTTTTGCAGAGAGACTTCGGTCTCGCTAGTAGTTCCGCGTGGACTTCGACGTTTAGCTTGTTACCTCAGCTACGATCTTGTGCCCTCGGCAGGATCTAGTAGATAGTCAGGCTTCTAAGCCTTTTTCATTTGTAGATGTCTGTACTCAGACATGTTAAGCTTCCGCATGTGCTTTGATTTGTATGCTCTGAATGTTGGGTCATGAGACCTATGTTTGTAATATCTCGCTCCTCGGAGCCTAATGAATAAATACTTGAGTCGTAGAGTCATATTGTGATGCCATGTTGTATTTGCACATATCGAGCATATTGTGTGTATGTTATTGAAATGCTTGGTATGTGTGGGATCTGACTATCTAGTTGTTTTTCCTTAGTAGCCTCTCTTACCGGGAAATGTCTCCTAGTGTTTCCACCGAGCCATGGTAGCTTGCTACTGCTCGGGAACACTTAGGCTGGCCGGCATGTGTCCTTCTTCGTTCCTGTGTCTGTCCCTTCGGGGAAATGTCACGCGATGAATACCGGAGTCATGTTAGCCCGCTACAGCCCGGTTCACCGGAGTCCTGCTAGCCCAGTGCTACAGCCTGGATTCACTCGCTGATGACCGACATGTTCGATGCTAGGTCACGGATGCCTGTCCCTGTAAGTTTGTGCCACTTTGGGTTTACGAGTAGCCATGTCAGCCCGGGCTCCTTATCATATGGATGCTAGCGACACTATCATATACGTGTGCCAAAAGGCGCAAACGGTCCCGGGCAAAGGTAAGGCGACACCCGTGGGAATACCGTGCGTGAGGCCACAAAGTGATATGAGGTGTTACATGCTACATTGATGTGGCATTGAGTCGGGGTCCTGACAGCTTTGGTATCAGAGCCTGACTGCCTATAGGATTACCAAGCCAAACTGGTCGAAGTTGAGTCTAGAAATGCTTTAGTTATATGTAGGGGAATTGATTGTGGGAAGGGAACGTAAGGCTCTTTTTACTCCTTATACCTCATGG
Organism: Triticum timopheevii; assembly: GCA_963921465.1. NCBI lineage: Eukaryota > Viridiplantae > Streptophyta > Magnoliopsida > Poales > Poaceae > Triticum > Triticum timopheevii. Next base: position 376,063,469 of record OY997268.1, on the reverse strand, counting down.
CCTTCTGATCTGAGTCAACCTCTTCTCTTCTACGGGGATTAAGAACTAGGTCTTCCCATCTATCTATTAGGATGACGTGTTACTAATCCATAGATTTATAGGATTGATAGTTTCAAATCTCAGTTCAGTTTTTACTACTTCCGTATGTTCATAGTTGGTCTCAGAACCTTGATATTGTGATGTTGAGTGGTCATGCCACCATTTCTGCAGGACATCTCAAATCTTTCTAAGCATTTACAGCTGTTATGATGTCCGAGTCATCCCAGGTTTCTAAATAGTCTGACGCATTTGCAAATCCTTTCTTTCCATTTCCGATGTCCTTTATGGTCAGAATAAGCACACTAACCGGTGCGTTGAGGTAATTGATTGCCTTGACATATATGTTGGAACTATTATTATGACCCTAGGTGTTTTAGGGAGTCACCTAGTAATTTAGCCATGTTTAGTGTTCCCAGTGTGAAGATTCTGGCCATCATTCTCGAAAGCATCTCGTGATGCTACTTAGGAGTAGGTATTCTATTCCTGGGTTTTTGAACCCGAGACTCACCCTACTTATCTCATGTTAATAGTCTTTGCTCGTTCCTTTAGGATATTAGTAACCTTTGCATTATTCCTCATGGTCCGTGGTATTTCCTTCTTCCAAATACTATGAACCGCTTATGGCAGAAGTTTGTTGGATCAAAAGATCACAACAGGAGTGCTCGTGATGAGTTCTCCATTTTATATTGTGACTCTGCCAGTTCTACCTTTCCGCATGGATTATCCGGAAGAAAATTTGTTGAACTTGGTTCGACATACTAATCTATGCATCCACAACTCAGAAAATCATATGTTCCTTCGAGTTGTTCCCCTTTAGTTGTATCCTGACCTTCGTCTATCGATTGATAGTCAGGAGTAGTCGTGCATTCGTGTTCATCGATGCCTTTTACTTATGTGGTCCGTCAAGCCATTCTATTCGGAGTGACTAGGAGAAACAAACTCCAGTACCTTGTTCATTTCTAGGATTGGGTCAAAGCAGTTGTACTCCGCAGATCAAATTGCTAATCTAGCTTTGCTCTGTTCTACCTTGGAGTATTACCATCTTTATATTAAGACTGTCATGAGAATTGAGCTAGCTCTTATGAATTCTTGATGCAATAATACATCTTTCCATCATTGTTCATTCCTCGGTTTCTGTGTTATTGTAACCGGAATGCCAACAAGTGAATCGTGGTGTGTGAAATCAATACTGCTAGCAACTCCGTTGCTTGGTAGTTAAATGGACGATAACCTCATTCTTAGCATGTTGATTATTGAATCGTCACCCTAAGGTTGATTGTGCTACCTAGTCCCTATTTCCGATGCACCCTTCGGTTGTGGAGTTTGGATTTTGCCAATCCCTCGCTCATTTGATCATATCATCTTGCCCTCAAAAGCGAGATTGTTCCCGGGCTTAGTAACATACCGGTGGTTCGTGATTTTCTGAATTTCTTCTCGGAAGTATCACCAGGTTGTCACCTGGCCGCTATGTTGAGTTCGTGATCAAGTTGGTTTATTCCTGTAAACCACCCTTTCTCCAAGAATCTGTGTTGGATACCCCTGGGCTAGTTGGTTGAGCTAAACAACAACTTGGAGAGTTGGAAGATAAAAGCTTGTCCGACTTAGTTCATGTTAAGGGATATCTTTGTGTGTGTGTGTGTGTGTGTGTGTGTGTGTTGAAGAAAGATGATATCTCCATCGATTGGTCCTCGTGATCAGTTGTTGGATCTATTGCCTTGTCAAAACTTTGACTTGAGTATGGGTTATCATCAAGTCAAATCAGAACCAACGATGTTCGTAATGTTGTCTTACTCGTGGTTGATCCCTCGAGCATACACCATTACATCTTTTGGTCTGACCAATGCTATCACTGTGTTCCCATGACGGTGGAAGTCCAGTGATATGGAAATTCCGATGATTTGCCATTGAGCCCATCAATAGCATTTTGTCTCCCCCATGATTCATGTTGAACATCAACCTAGTGTTGGAAACTTTGCAAGCAATGCCTTCATGTTCCGTTCATGAAGCTTATGCTTGGATGAAAGAAGTGACTTTCTCCAAGTTCACGTGCATTAGGTGTAAGTTTCCGCCATGAAATTGAGAAAGGTTTGTTTTGTTTCCCTTGGAATCATCCCAAGTCAGTCATGCATACGTACGAAGTATTCTATGGTTTGGTAGATTAATTACCTCCACTCCATATGTGTTCCTAGCACACCAAGCCACTGATTGATTTGTTCAAGGAGAAGAAGTTCCTTCTTAGGCTCGGGACTTATGCAAGGACTTCGATATCCTCGATGATGGTTCCCCAGCGAAACTCGGTAGTGTTTTATTGTAAGACTACCATGGGATCATGTTTGTCTGGGACAACATGTTCACATGTTTGTAGCAGAACCAGCTCATGTTTTGGAGCTTGGTATCGTAGTTCATTTCCCGAGAATCACGCAACGTCTTCTCGTCGGTTTGTGCTGTAAACTTTCATTTTTCTTTCTAGACTCTATGAGTCTGGAATGTTCTGACACCAACCAGATCTAAATCTCAGGCAGATGTGATGGTTGGAACATTTCCCAAGAACTATAATATTGGTCTCGCGATAACCGGTAAAGTGGATGTCGTGGCCAACACCCCCCCCCCTCGCCGGAAGACCTATTATTGTAGTATCTTGATTGAAGAAGTTGGTCACCTCCCCATAAGGACTTCGTAGGATTTACTCCTTAGTTGTTCCTTATGTATTCTTAAGTTCCCGAAGTTCGATCTTTTACTTGATGTTCTGGGAACCAAACCATTTTAATTAATGGGTTGCACTAGACCATCAAGGAGAACATTAGAAGTGGAGTGCTAAATGTCTCTCGGTCGATCATCTAGATTTAGTCCCCTTGGCCCCGCTAAGGTGAAATCTGAGAAAGTGTTGTCTTCCTTTGTATCTGCATCCTCCACCGGCATTCGTCATGGTAGTATATTGTGTTGCCAGGATCCCTGACACGGATATTGGTAAAGCCTTGATGAATATGGAAATGCTCAAGTTCTTGAAAGCACGCACAAGCATTAGGTGCTATCATAGTTACTAACCGGGATTGTTCTCAGTTTCCCCGGTTATGCTATAACCATTCCAATAATGGAATCACTCTCTGCTATTGAGTTTCTCCCCAGTTACTAGAATCATTCCCAGCACTTGTATTTTGTTCCCAACTTGCACTGTCATTGTGCCATCCTATCTTGGGTCCCATCCATTTCCGATGATAACCAAAATCATCCCTTGTGTTGTCTTCAACAAGGTAGTCCACATCATCCATTCTGGCCCGAGAATGTCTTTCCTTCGGACTCCTTCAAATGATCGATTGTGATTTGCCTTAAGCTGGTATAAAGATCCTCAGTGATCTTTCAGTCAAAGGTAATTCTTTTTGCCACTTAAGGGATGATTCTATGAGCCACCTTCCCTAAGGTGCCCCGTTATGGAATCATGGCAGTTTATCCTCGCTACTTGGAACCCTCGTCAAATTGCTTCCTCCGTCCCTCCTGATGCGTGTTTTGCCTCTCAGCTCCAGAGATGTTTCTATGTCTCATTACGTGAATTGATCTTGTGATCATTAATATGATCCTAAGTTGCTCGAATCTCAGGAAGATCGATTCTTCTAAAATTCTTCCTTTCTACTTGTTGTCATGTGGGATGGAGTTCTCAGAGCAAGACTTCGAGACAATGATGGTGATCGAATCAACATTCATTTGAAGTGCAACTTGGATCGTGAAGATTATATTAGTTTACGCTTACCTTTCATCTTACCCTATGCTTGAATCTCGGGTCGAGATTCTTGTTTAGTGGGGGTGAGTTGTCACATCCTAGCTAGTCCATGCATTAGAGTGTTGCATCATGTTTACCTTTCATCAGAAATTTGAAATGGGAAAGACAGAACCCCCAGAACCCTCTGAATCCAACTAGGGTTTACTAAAAATATTTTCAATGAACCTGAAATGCCCTTCTAAAATGTTCATCACCTTTGCCTTGGTCCTAAACCACTGTCAGAAGTGATGCACAGATTTCTAGGTCACTCTAAGGTCACTGGATTAAATCTCTAACTATTTGAATTTGGGCATTTAAATTATATAAAATATTTCAAATGCTCAAATAATCCCAAAGTAAAATGTTCCATGCTGGAAATATTCCATCTAAGGACCAGGTGCAGTTTGGTGATTTTTGGAGTTGCCTAGGTATTTTTAGAAATGCAACAACCTACAAAATATTAAAAAAAACAGAAACAAAAGAGAAAGTCTTACCTGGCGCCACCCAGCAGGCCCACCTGCCGGCCCAGCTCAGCCACCGCTCTAGCGAGCTGCTTGACTTGGCCAGGCAGGCAGGCAGCTGCTCGACGGCGAGCACAGCATGCGTGCCACGCAACTGCCCGCCGCCTCGCCGCTCCCCTCGTCCAGCTGCTGACGTGGGACGAACCCTCTTCCTATCCCCGACCCCGCAGACACCGCTCCTCCCCCTGGCTCCTCTCTCTCGCTCTCGCTGACGTCGCCCGAGACGTCGTCGTCGCCGCCGCTAGCCACAGCCGCGTCCAACACTGTCCCCGCGCCCTCTCACCGTGTCCGGACGGTTAGTCGTCGTCGGCTACGTCGACTAGCCAAGCCGTACGACGCCGAAGCCCCTGCATCATCCCCGCAGCCGTCGTCTTCAACCTCGGGCCGCCCAGATCGCCGTCGCCATTCCGATCGCACCGAGCCCTCCCCGAGCATGCTGACCATCCCTGCGATTTCTCTGTGAGCTGCTGAACCTCCCCGTGCTTTCCGTTTCGCACCTAGAGTACCGTAGACGCCGCGTCTTCTGTGCCCAAACGCGCCGCCGCCTGACCTCGTCGCCAGTGCTGCTCCGGTGACCATTTGGTCGCGGGCTTGTGCCCGTCACACTCCTCGCGCCGCGTAGAGGCCGTTGGTGTTAGCGCCACATCGCCTAGGCCACTGTAGCCACGCGCACGAGCTGGCCCGAGCTTCGGCCTCCGCCAAACTCGTCGCCGACGATGCTCCGGCCACTCCCCAGTCAAGCCATCACCATGGCTGGATGCGGGCGAGCACCAGCTACCCATAGCTACTCTCCGCGTAGCAAATGGAGCCCTGTGGGCAAAACCCGCAGCACGCCGCCGCGTCTGGCCTCGCGGCGGCTAAACGCCGGCAGGCTTTAACCCGTTGGCCGGCGGGTTTGACCCCGCTGACTTAGTTAACTAGGTGGGGCCCTCTGCTAATTAACCTAGTTTAGGTTTAATCAAAATTAGTTAGTCTAATTAGCTACTGACAAGCGAGACCCACTGGTCAGGTTGACCTGGACGCCCCCGTTGACCCCCTGACGTCACCCTGACGCAGTGCTGAGGCATTAATTCAATTACTGGAATTATTCTTATACAGGAAATTCCAGAAAATAACCAAAACTTCTAAAATTCATAGAAATTCAACCGTAACTCCAAATGAAATAAATTATATATGAAAAATGATCAGAAAAATCCAATTTATACATCTGTACAATTTTCATGCATGTTAGAACAACTTATAGCTGCTGTTTATCACAAATCATATAAATGGCATTTAAATATCCACATATGAAGCTTGAATTTGAATCTTGGATTCAAACCAACTTCATTTAATATGGTTGCTAGTTGCATTAGCTTAATCAACAGCATATTGCCATGATGTTATCATGCATCATATTTGTTGCATTGCATTGATTGTGTCCTTCTTTGTTTGCCGGTAATAGTCCCCTCTTGATAGACGTGGTTTCCACGACGAGTTCAATGACACCGATGAAGAACTATAATATCTTCAGAAGTGCCAGGTAAGCAAAAAACCCTTGTTCATTCCGATACAATCCTACTCTCTCGCTCCTGCTCTCTTTTACTACATTAGGACAACAACGATTCATCTGTTACTTGCTGCGGTAGCTCAACCCCTTTATCCTCTGCATGACCTGTCATTGCCACAGTAAATAGATGAAACCCACTAGCATGAGTAGGAGTTGTTTGAGCCCTGATGTGCCTACTCATTCATGCTTGTTTGTCATGCCTACTATTGCCTAGAGTTGTGTCAGGTCTGATTCATCCGGGGTGAATCAGAGGTGTGTGAACATGTCCTACTATGTGTGAGCTAAGTGTGTGAACATGATTTGGTAAAGGTAGCGGTGAGAGGCCATGTAGGAGTACATGGTGGGTTGTCTCATTGAAGCCGTCCTTAGGAACTGAGTTCTGTGTTTGTGATCCATGATTCAGCTACTACCATGCATTGGGCCCTGAAATATGACCCTGCTCGACTTCTTAACAACCCTTGTCCTCTGTCCAGGAGTTGCAAGTAGTTTCTGGTGTTTGTAGTATGCTGGAGGCCGTGCGCAGTGCTGACTGAAGGGGTGGGCTGTGATGCGGTAGGCACGTGGCACGGTATACCGGGCGCCCGTTTGGTGTCTCGGGAACCCTGCACACATCGTTTGGGGCTGTGAGCGAAACTCCGGCCGGATCTCCTCGCGGATGGAACCCGAATAGGTGATAAACCTGGACTAGAGACTTGAGTGTTTAGGTAGGTCATGGTCTACACCCACGTCGGCTTTCACTTGAAGTCTGCCGAGCACATGTCGTGTGCAGACGCTAAGTGGTGGAAACATGTATGAAGAAGTACACCCCTACAGGGTTAATATGATCTATTCGAATAGCCGCGTCCACGGTAAAGGACTTCTGGGTTGCCTATAACAGTTCATAGACAAGTGAAAGTGGATACTCTAAAATACGCAAGATAAGCGTGAGTGCTATGGATGGCGTTCTCGTAGGGAGACGAGAGCGGATCCATAGTGGTGTATTGGTTGGTGAATATGTGGACTCGTGTGCGCCACCTCAAAAGAGTTACTTGCAGTCATAGTTCAGGATAGCCACCGAGTCAAAGCTGGCTTGCTGCAGTTAAACCCCACCATCCCCTTTGTTGATAATGATGCATATGTAGTTAGTTCTGATGTAAGTCTTGCTGGGTACATTTATACTCACGTTTGCCTATTTTATGTTTTTTGTAGAGAGACTTCGGTCTCGCTAGTAGTTCCGCGTGGACTTCGACGTTTAGCTTGTTACCTCAGCTACGATCTTGTGCCCTCGGCAGGATCTAGTAGATAGTCAGGCTTCTAAGCCTTTTTCATTTGTAGATGTCTGTACTCAGACATGTTAAGCTTCCGCATGTGCTTTGATTTGTATGCTCTGAATGTTGGGTCATGAGACCTATGTTTGTAATATCTCGCGCCTCGGAGCCTAATGAATAAATACTTGAGTCGTAGAGTCATGTTGTGATGCCATGTTGTATTTGCACATATCGAGCATGTTGTGTGTATGTTATTGAAATGCTTGGTATGTGTGGGATCTGACTATCTAGTTGTTTTTCCTTAGTAGCCTCTCTTACCGGCAAATGTCTCCTAGTGTTTCCACCGAGCCATGGTAGCTTGCTACTGCTCCGGAACACTTAGGCTGGCCGGCATGTGTCCTTCTTCGTTCTTGTGTCTGTCCCTTCGGGGAAATGTCACGCGATGAATACCGGAGTCCTGTTAGCCCGCTACAGCCCGGTTCACCGGAGTCCTACTAGCCCAGTGCTACAGCCTGGATTCACTCACTGATGACCGACACGTTCGATGCTGGGTCATGGATGCCTGTCCCTGTAAGTTTGTGCCACTTTGGGTTTATGACTAGCCATGTCAGCCCAGGCTCCTTATCATATGGATGCTAGCGACACTATCATATACGTGTGCCAAAAGGCGCAAACGGTCTCGGGCAAAGGTAAGGCGACACCCGTGGGAATACCGTGCGTGAGGCCACAAAGTGATATGAGGTGTTACATGATAGATCGATGTGGCATTGAGTCGGGGTCCTAACAGGGACCAAGGCTGGACAGTTATTTTGGCTTAGTGCAATGATTCCTTCGTGTTGTGCCGCATATCGATGCTGTAAAGAGGTCGGCATGCATAGACGGTGCGCGGATGGCTCTTGCCTGTGTTAAAACATATTGGGCAGGGATGGAGGCCACCACTATTGCAACCCGAGGTCCGGCCGGAGTCCAGGACTCGGCCGAGCACTATTTTGAAGAAGTCCTAGAAGGCGCCCATTTAATAGAGGCTCTGTCCTTGAAGAGTACCATGTTTGAGTGACATGTATCTGAATTGTAAACACAATGCTATATGGTGCCTCCTGTGCGGCCGTTTATGTATGTATATAACCTGAAAGTTTGCAGTCGTCGGCTTCAGCCCCCACGCATGTAATGCGGGGGTGTTCGGAAAAGCGCGTAATCACACTTGATCCAATGTCTTGCTCCATTAAGGAGGTGCTAGCGTGGAGAACCAGAAAATCAAACTATATAGCTTTAACACTTTCACTTAGCCATAGGATATTGATGGTGGGACTACTATATAGCCCCTGGTACTTCCGCGTTCATCCGAATACGGTGCGCGTACGTACATGACCGGGAAACCGGTCCTTCGTTAACACGGAGGAATCGCGGAGATTCCGCTGAGTTATCGAGTGGTTGACCAGTCTCACGCATTATCATGACAGTCAATTTTCGGCTTTCTCTACTGAGGTGCTCATCCTGATGAACCAGGGTATAATCACAGTAGATCTCCCGGTGCCAACTTAGCCGATAGAGCGGAACATAATTTAGCAAAACATGGGAGCCGGGCAAACCCAACTATTGACCAAAGACATGATTCGGAGCTGATGCATATAAGGCCAAACTCGCGACGCCGAACACTCCCTTAGGTTTTCAGACTTTACAACATATACTGGGCTGAGTAACGCCCTCGATGACGAGCCTTGATTTTCTAGGTACAAGCATTAGTCTGGCATGACGAAATGCCAATAATGCCAGCATCCCTCTCAGTTGTGTTGAGTGCCCGAAGGGTGTAGAGCAACAAGAGACATTAAAAAGGTTTACACAGGGTCTTCATCTAAAAAGAAACCTTTGAGCGGGGCCCTGCTGCACGTCTGCGCCTTTGTCTCCTTTGTGTCGTATCCTGGAATTGTGTAGCACGATGATCATCTATAAAAAAAGAAAAAAACCAAGGTGAAAGACTTCGTGCGCAAAGTTGGTTATTCTTAATGAACCATGAAAATGCAATCTATTACTGTATTAATAGGGTCAAGCCGAACTATGGGCCTTTTTACATGCGGGCAGCCCCTAGCACCATCTATGGGGGTATATCCATCGACCCAAGCTCAGGTTTATCTGGGCTACTACAACTAGTGGTGCGCCAGACTCATATAACCGTGTCTGTGGTCTTGACGACCGATCATTTATTCTGGTTGGAGAGGTTGTTCAGTGTTCGGCTGCTAGAGCCGCCACATATTCTTCCGCACATATGAAATGCTTTGTATTTCCGCTAACTGTAATGACGCCACATGGATCGGGTGTCTTAAGTTTAAGATAAGTGTAGTGCGGTACTGCATTCAAATGAGCGAAGGTCATTCTTCCGAGTAGTGCGTGATAGCCACTTCGGAATGGAGCGATGTCGAAGATTAATTCTTCGGTTCGGAAGTTCTTGGGAGAACCGAATACGACCTCTAGTACTAGAGAGCCCGTGCAGCGGGCCTCTACGACATGAATTACTCCTTTAAAGGTAGTACTGCCTTGGCTGATTCTTGACGGGTCTATCCCCATCTTGCGGAAAGTGTCCTAATATATCAAATTAAGACTACTGCAGCCGTCCATAAGGACTCGGGTGAGATGGTATCCATTAATTATTGGGTCGAGCACCAAGGCAGCCGATCCTCCATGCCGGATACTAGTGGGATGATCCCTGTAATCCAAAGTGATCGGTGTCGGTGGGAAACGACACCTATGGGATCACGAGGATCCCTTCTGCAGTTGCGGGGCGCGGGGTTGTGAGAAGAGCAGGATTAGCAATCAGCACCAGGATCGTTTACCCAGTTTTGGGCCGCGAGGATGCGTAAAACCCTAGTCCTGCTTTGGTGGATGTATTGAGTGTTCTTGAGCTCTTGAACTAGCTACGGTGGCTGTGTGGTTCAAAAGAGCTGAATCCCCCTCTAGTATGCCATGGGCCTCCTTTTATAGTCGAAAGGGGCTGCCACAGTGGCACACAAGAGGTGGAAAGGCCTACAGTGATGTAACCTTATCGCTCGTATTACAGGACAAGGCGCATTTAATGTGTAGCTTAGGTGTCCTCTTGCTTTATCGGGGACGGGTGTGAGGCCCGTCCCGTCCGTCGCCGCTCCTCCTCGCTTCGACATGCGCCCTGGCTAGCGATGCATGCGGCGCCATGTAGGCAGGCAAGCAGCTGAGGTGGTGGGGTGGTAGAGCCATCACAAAGATCTGCATGCCGCCACGCAGGTGTGTGCTGAGTTGGCCTGGAAGCTGCATGTTGCCACGTAGGTGCCTGCCCAACTGGTTGGGCTGGCAGCTGCATGTGAACGGCGGTGGAGACTTGGTTGGTGCGGGCCTGGCAGTGGCCCCGCTGACGCCCTCGTCAAGGGTCTTTCCGGGTGGCCCAGCAAGGGTCTTGCCGCGGCACGCTGTCATCCCCGGCAAGGATCGTGCCAGGGTTCTTGCGGGTTTCCTCGGCAAGGATCTTGTCGAGGATCGTTGCCTTCCAATCCTCATGTGATCTTGAATATTTTTTATCTCCACAAAGATCTGCATGCCACCATGGAGGAGCCTCCCGAGACCTAGCCCAACGTGGTTGATGGTGTTGGAGATCGGGGGTTCGAGGGTGGCTCACTCTGCTAGTGTGGGCGAGCCGCCCCGCCAAGGGCCTTGCCGTGGCTGCTGAGCCTGCCCCGACATGGGTCTTGCTGGGGAAACTTGCTTCTTCCATCTGCTCTCTGTGGTCTCAGTCTTTGGCATTGCGCTGATCATCTTGCGGCTTTGCCTCCGTCCATTCGCCCTGCTAAGTGTGGCTTCGGCCCGTGGCCCTGACTACCCGTGCACAAGTAAGGGGTACAAAGGAGTGCCCCTACTTTAGTACACCGACAGGAGCCCCTAGGCCTGGGCCACACATAGGCGCAACGCATTGTTGGACCAGGCCCAAAACGGTGCGCGGGCAGGCGGGGCGGCTTTTACCGCGGTAACTGTTTCGTCCGCTACGCTTCCCCATGACCCGCGTTGAATGCGCGATGTGTGGGTCGTGCGTGCGTGCGTGACCGAAGCACGGTTGCGTCATCTTGTGGTGGATAGTAAAGAGGCAGCTTGCGTGCCCGCTTGAGACTGCAGGGCCACCGCTCATTTACTGCCCTTACTCGGGAACCATCGCTCCACGCATCCCATTGCACCCGTCTCTTGCGCCACATTCGCTGCATGCATGACGCAGAGCGAATGACAGGTGCGCGGGTTATGGAAAGTCGCGCGCGCGCGCGTGGGTCGATTCCCACGCGCCTTCAATTGGGCAGGGAGGATCGATGGCCCCGCCCGTAGTCACTTCAATGAACCGGATTGGCCGAAAGGGGCAGCTGAGCCCCGCCTTCGCCCCTTTATAAGGAGGGGAGCAGGAGGAACGGCGCCCCTCAATCCTTCGTCACATGCTTCTCTCCATTCCTCCTGCCTCCTTCCTTCTGCCATGGTGAGGGGGCGTGGCAACGCTTCATCGGTGGCGGCGAGGGTCTCGGCTAGACAACGCATCACTCCTCCCCAAGAGCTCGTGGCGGCAGAGCCAACTGTTAGAGGAAGTGGGAGGGGGCGAGGTCGAGGCCGTCGCGGCGCTTGGGGAAGAGGAGGACGGGGCGGCGCATAGGCCTCGCCTCTGCCAGCAGCCCCTCCCCCGGTGGAGGACCATCTCAGGGACAACCCTTATGAGTTCTTCATCAGGCTGCGCCAGCCGTCGTCTTTGCCTCCCGACCCCATTTGCGCGGCAGATGGAGCTGGACCCACTGCAGGCACTGCGGCTGCATATGAGGGGCTGTGGGAACAGCGGCACATGGGCCGACATTGAGTTCCCCGACCCTCATGTCATGTATCTTCGCCGAGGGTGGAAGACCTTTGCCCGCATCCATAGCGTGACGGAGGGGCTCACTCTCCATTTCAAATTAATGGAGAGCGGCCTCCTCTCCGTCAAGGTCTTTGGGCACTTCGGGACTAGCGTAAGGTGCTGTGTGGAGAGCTTCTCCGACGACGAAGATTCCTCCTCGAGCGAGAGTGGCGAGGAGGACAGCTAGAGCGACGATGAGGGTAGCGGGCGGCAGGATGACGGGTCCGACTAAGTGTCGGGTGCGCCACTCCGGGGCGACACCGGTGACCCCATCATCCGTGTCGCTGGTTCCTTGAACTTCTCGGGGTCGCCTCCTTGGGCGGCTGGCGTACGGAGGCCGGAGAAGGCGAAGAAGGCGGGTAGCGGGCCGTTAAGTCGGAGTACGATGGCACCGACGCCTTCATAGCGTATTGATAGACCACTGCCTCATCTTCCAGCTCTCCCTCCGGCGCCACCACCGCCAACCCTCTCCTAGGCGACCGCTGGCATGTTCTCTTGGCGCCTTCTGCTCCTCGTACCTCGCCTAGGCGCTCCTTTTGCCCCTTTCTTGCTTCCTTGACCTGCCTCCTAAGGAGAGGGACAATAAAGGGATTACAGGCATCTTATCTCTTTTTAGTCTGTAAGCCTTCGGGTCTTTGTTAAATTTAGAACTCGGAATCCCCTTGATCATGTTTTCATTTTGTATGAACTGTACCTGTACAGGATGTTTTTAATGAAAAAGGGATGTTTGCCGGGTTTTTTGTTCGTGGGTGAACCCTGCGACAAGGAGCGAATCCTCATTATTATTTAGGATAAACGTTTTTTGCCCGGCAACAGGCCTTGCCGTCCCCCCACTTTGCTCGACCTTTCTCGCGCCCTTGGCGGAGGCAGGGATGAAGTGGGCTTAGGCTCCTTGTTCCATTTCCTTGCTACCGCGACTACAACCAAATTCGGACCCAGGAGATAATCCTTGGGTACAGCAAAAGGGGAGCACGGTAGCCCAGAAATAAAACGAGGTTTCACATATCCTAGTTCCATATCGAAATGCATGATAGAGGATACAAGACTTATCTGGATCCGTATCCCCCGGAAACCTTGGCTTGCCGCGGTTGGATCCTTGTACTTGCAGCCCCCAGCAACCTTGGTTTGCCGGGGTCGGGATGCCGGTCCGTTCCCTTTCTTCCAAATAGCTCGGCAGAAGTGCTCATGTGCCCTGCGAACCAAAGAGGATAGCAAAGAACAAAGAGACACGTACTCGGCCTCTAAGCTAGGGGTTAGTCGCTGCTAAGCACTATCAACCCTAACCGAGGAAGAGACTCGACCTAGCATGCATGCTATACACTACAAAAAAAAGACACAGCCGTGACATTTTCGGCTGAATGAATTTTTTTCTGTCATACATATGACACTTCTATGACGATAATTGTGACAAAACCCGGTATCATCATAGATGTGGTGGGCTCCTACTTCTATGACAAAAAATCTTGACAGAAAATGGGATTTTCTTCCTGGGCGGGCCGGAGACGCATCTGCATGACATTCTTTGGGCCGTCTATGACGGAAAAAACTATGGTAGAAGCGAGGGGGAGGAAAATTTCGGGGAGTTGCCGGTTATGGGGAGGTCGGGGGCTAAGCGATGCGCGTTTCTCTTGTACAGGTACGCGTGTGTGTGCGAGGCGTTGGGCTCTAACTGAACCCGAGCGATTGCACTGCAGGCTACGCGTTACTGAACCCGAGAGATTGATCGATGGCTGTTAACTGCACCCGATCAAGCGATTCCTTCGCTACTGCTGCTAACTGAAGCCGATCGATGCTGCCTCTAGGATGACCAGTGAGCGTTGTGGGGGGGGGGGGGGTGGATGAACAGTGAGCGGTGGCGTTGCCTCTGGATGAATAGGACCCCGTGGTGTGGTGTAGGGCTGGATGAACAGTAGATGGTGGAGGGGTGCCCGTTGAGGGGTCGTTGAACAGGACCCCGTGGTTTGGAGGTATGGATGAACAGTAGACGGTGGAGGGGTGGTTGAACAGTAGCCGATGGAGTAGCGCGTGGTGGAGGCTGGATGAATAGGAGCCCGTGGAGGCTGGAGGAGGTCGACGGTAGCCCGTGGAGGCTGGAGGAGGTCGACGGTGGAGATGAACAGTATCTCGTGGAGTCCTGTTTTGCGGTACGCCACACCCCTCCCGATGAAAAGGACCCCCATTTCGACCGTAGGAGGTCCGTTTCGTCCGTTTTGCGGTACGCCACACCGCTCCCGATCAACAGGACGCCCATTTCAACCGTAGGAGGTCCGTTTCGTCCGTTTTGCGGCACGCCACACCCCTCCCGATCAACAGGACCCCCGTTTCGACTATAGGAGGTCCGTTTCGTCCGTTTTGCGGTACGTCACACCCCTCCCGATCAACAGGACCCCCGTTTCGACCGCAGGAGGTCCATTTCCACTGTTTTGCGGTACGCCATACACCTCCCGATCAACAGGACCCCGTTCCGGACGTAGGAGGTTCGTTTCCTCCGTTCTGCAGTACACTAGGCCTCCTTTCCAACGCCTGTTCCATCCAAGCCCTCCCGATGAACACGACCACGCATTTCGTTCTGACCCAGCCGGTTGGCTCCCCATGAACACGATGACGACACTGTTTCTCTGTTCCGACCCAGCCATGTACGTATGCGCGAGTAGGCGTTCGAGACCCCGCCCATATGTATGTACGTGGCCGTATTTTCTTTCTTGCACCCTGGCCGCTGTACGTACGTGTACATGCTACGTGCGCGCCTCTACTACGACACATGTGTGCCTCTACATCCACCAATATATATGTATGTATAGGTTCGCGACCAGAATGACAACGCTACGTACGCTTCGACCAGGTGGGTCCCGACTGTCAGGCACTTCCTTGCCTGCGAAGATGTAGCTGGTGGGTCCCAGCAGTCAGGGGGGCGAATCGTTTTTTTTTTGCCTGAACGCACTTCCTAGCGTGCGAAGGTGTAGCTGATGGGTCCCAGCAGTCAGGGGAGAAACGTTTTTTTTTGCGAAATACGGTGGCCCATTTGGTGGGTCCCAGCTATCAGGTGGAGGAATAATTATTTTGCGCGTAATAAGGAGGCACTTCCTTACGGCCGCCGTGGACCCAGCTGTCAGCCTCTGCACGCACAGTACTCTTCCAATGGAAGCCGTTCCTTGACCACATTGACCACGCCGCGCCTAGAGCACCACGGCGGTGGACGACAGTGAGGCCTAGGAAGGGGACGACGCATAGCCGGGGAAGACGCAGCAGTGGATGCCCACGCGAAGAGGAGTACGATGGTTCACTGGTTCGGCTGCGGTGTGAGGTTGCCGTTGCCGTAGAATAACAGGGGGTGTGGGTGAGTAGAGGGATGGCCTGGCTAGCGGTGGGAGTAGTAGGGGGCGGTGAGGCCTCCGCGAATCATAGCCGGCCACGGGAGGCAGGAGCATGCGGCACGACCGATGCTTCTTTGGGCGGCGGGAGAACGAAGACCAGAGGTTGAAGAAGCACTACGGCCGTTGGATGGACATCGTACGGTCAATGGAGTATTGACTAAGTTGACAAAGCCCTCCGTCCCTGTCAACTTAGTAGGCCCACAAGTCAGCCTGCCACTATACGGGGTCCCAGCTAGCAGGGGAGTATTCATTTTTTTGCCTAATAAGGAGGCACTTCCTTGCGTGCGAAGATATAGCTGGTGGGTCCAAGCTGTCAGCGGCGGTAACGTTTTTTTTTGAAATACAGAGGCCCTTTCGGTAGGTCCCAGATATAATATTTTGCGCGTAATAAGGAGGCATTTCCTTGCATGCGGCCGTGGACCCAGCTATCAGCCTCTCCACGTACAGTCCACTTTAGATGCATGTCGGTCGTTGACCACGTTAATCAGGCTGCGTCGAGAGCACCAGGGCGGTGGGCGACGGCGAGGCCTAGGAAGGGAATGACACGGAGGCAAGGAAGACTCGCCAGTTGTTTCCCAAGTGGAGGTGAGTACGACTGTACGAGGGTTTACTGGTTCGTCTGCCGTCGCTGGAGAATAACAGCAGGTGTGGGTGAGTAGAGGGATGGCTAGGCCAGCGATGGGAGTACTGTGGGGCAGTGAGGCCTGCGCGGCAGCACAGCCGGCCGCGAGGAGGAGGGAGCAGGCAGCGCCGCCGGCGCTTGTTTGAGCGGCTGCAGCAGGAAGAGCAGAGATTGAAGAAGCACGACGGCCGATGGATGGACATCCAACAGTCACTGCTTGTGCGTCAACCTTTTTTCTATGAAAGCCTCAAATCTGTGGAAAACCGCATACAGCCCATCTGCCATTATTTCTAATAATTTACAGCCCATTTGCTAATTCTTAATGTTTTTTAGCCCATATTCTTTTTGTTAGCATTACAACCCATATTGTGGCCACGGTTAAATAATTATATGAAGTTTTGCATATTTCGGTGTGGTCCGAACTGTTTTTAATCCCGAAATTTCGACTCACATTCAAACTAATTTTAAAAATAAATGAATATCAATATAAAATCCAACAAATTCTCCACGCATAAAAATTAAAATAATTTAAAATCTCGAAATGAAAAAAAGATATTTGAAACTAATTGCTGGTTTGATGTGTTTTAAAAATGTACAACCCATTTCTCATTACTGATGGACCATTTTCTCGCCCAGCCGAATGAAAGATCTCCTCGTCTTGAAAGATTTGCAGCCCAACAGGCCTGACAAAGCGACTTACTTGGCAAATCACAAAAAAACTGGGCTATGGCCGTGGACCCAGCTGTCAGCCTCTCCACGTAGAGTACTCTTCCGAGGGAAGTCGTTCCTTGACCACGTTGACCATGCCGCACGGAGAGCACCACGGCGGTGGACGACGGTGAGGCCTAGGAAGGGGACGATGCGGAGCTGGGGAAGACGCGGCAGTGGAAGCCCACATGGAGAGGAGTACGAGGGTTCACTGGTTCGGCTGCGGTGTGAGGCTGCCGTCGCCGCAGGGCCTGGCCAGCGGTGGGAATAGTTGGGGGAGGTGAGGCCTCCGCGACAACACAGCCAGCCACAGGAGGCAGGAGCATGCGGCAAGGCCGGCGCTACTTTGGGCGGCTGGAGCAAGAAGACCAGAGTTTGAAGAAGCACTACGGCCCTTCGATGGACATCGTACGGTCACTGGAACTAGAATCGTTCATATTAACTAAGTTGACAAAGCCCTTCATCCCCGTCAACTTAGTAGGCCCACAAGTAGCCTCCCACCAAAGTGGGTCCCGGCTAGCTGGGGGGTATTCATTTTTTGTGCGTAATAAGGAGGCACTTCCAGTGGGTCCGAGCTGACAGCGGGGGGAACGTTTTTTTCACGAAATATGGTGGCCCGTCAGGTGGGTCCCAGTAGTCAGGGGGCAAACTTTTCTTCACAAAATACGTTGGCCTGTCCAGTGGGTCCCTGCTGTCAGTTGGGGGAATCATTATTTTCCGCGTAATAAGGAGGCACTTACTTGCTGCGATCGTGGACCCAGATGAGACTCTCCACGTACAGTATACTTCCGATGGAAGTCATTCCTTGACCACGTTGACCTCGCCATGTTCCGTTGCATGCATGCGTCCATGGGCATGGTGCGTCCCCACTGTTAGCCTCTCACGTACAGTCATCTTCCGATGACTCTCGGTTGTTGAACACGTTGGCCACACCGTGCCGAGCGCACCCAGACTGGAACGACCCAGAGATGGGGAAGACGGGGCAGTGGAGTCGCAGATGGAGAGGAGTGGGAAACTTCACTGGTTTGGGTGCGTGGCAGCACAGCCGCGGTGCCGCCCACGGGAGACAGGAGCAAGAACAGAGGTTGAAGAAGGAGCACGGCTGTTGGATTAACATCCAACGGTCCAGCTGCTAGAATCATTTGTTGATTAAGTTGACAAAGCCGTGCGTACATGTCCGCTTAGTAGGCCCATAAGTCAGTCACCAAATTTGACGGGTCCTAGCTGTCAACGGGATGAATAATTTTTTTTTGCAAAACAAGGAGGCACTTCCTTCCGTGCAAAGATACAGCCGGTGGGTCCCAGCTGTCAGGTGGAGGAAATTTCTTTTTTCAGCTTAATAAGGAGGGACTTTCCTTGCGTGCGACCATGGACCTCGTGGGTCCCAGCCGTCAGTCTCTCCACGTACAGTCCTCTTCCGATGACTCTCATTTGTTGACCACGCCGCACTGAACGCAGCGAGGTGGTGGACGATGGCGAGGCTCCGGACGGGAACGACTCGGAGATGGGAAAATGCGACAGTGGAGTCGCAGATTGAGAGGAGGAGAAGGGTTATAACTGGTTATGTTGCGGCGTGGGGCTGTAGTCTGTGGAGAATAACAGGAGTTGTCAAGGGGTGGAGGGATAGCCTGGCCGGCGGTGGGGTAGCGCTTTGCAGCGATGCGTGCTAAGCAGAGCCGCTAGCAGCCGGAGGCCGGACCAGGTGGTCCCGGCAACGCTATAGAAAGAAGACAAGACATTGAAGGTGCATGCCGGCCGTTGGATATAAATCCAATGGATGTGGATGACACAATCATTTTTGACCAAGTTGACAATGCCCTGCGTAGGCTTCGACTATTGGCCCACATGTCAGCCTGCAAAAATGTGGCATACATTTAACCCATGTTTTCTAGAATGTACAGTCCATTTGCTGGCTAGGTGAACAAATAATTTCGCGTCAATCAGGCCCATTTATATTTTCTAAGAAATCCTAGCCCATTTGCACTTCCTTGAAATACACGTATTAGGTGGGCTCGTTATACATATAATGTTATGTTAGAAGGAGCAATTAATATCAAAGAATAAACCAGAGAGGCGCATTTTTGTATATATAATTAACAAATTAGTGAGTTATTGCTCAAAATAAAAATTTGCGCGTTATTATTAAATTGGTCCTTAAAATCTTCGCAAGCTTTTGTACGCAATCACCAGGATTTTCCTTGCCTGTGAGTCAAAAACAACCAGGATTTTCCTTGCCAACTTCCGTTAAACATTTACTTTTATAAGTTAATAACACGTGGGATGTTTTTATAATATATATATAAGTCTCTATAAAATATACGATAATAGTAATAATAATATAAATATATATAATGTGGTTAGAATGGAAAACATAAATTGGACACAACATTACTTTTATAAGAGACCTGTGTTTTATACCCCACAGTAGGCATACTAACAAGTTCACACACAAATACAACAGAAAAGGTAAACATTTATATCGAACTCAGGTTCACAGGACACGTTCATATTCATAGCCAACATTCACTATCAACAACTCAAAAGATTCATATATACACAAGCTCAGCATATCTATGCATCCAAATGATTGATAGATCACACGACAATATTCATACATAATTCACAAAAGATTCAGATATACACATGTTCAGTATGTTTATGCATCCAAATGATTGAGATCACAGCCAATATGATCCATGGATGAACTTTAATTACCTAGGGTACAGACTGGTAAATGGTGTTCAGTCGGAGGTACTTCTTGCTAAAATTAGTTCTTGTACGAGTAAACTTTCGAGTACATAAGAGGCAGCATAGACAATGTGAACTTTGCTTGTAGGTTTATCCTCAAATAGTGGCGTCGTGGCGAGGGAGGTTTGAGCAACTTGGCCACTACTTTCATCCAAGTAGTTTACTGGCTCATCTTGGTCCTGTATCTCGCCAAAATTCTACATTGCAGACGAGAAAGGAGGCGGTTGAGAAAATGAACCACCCAAATTTTTTGTGCAGTTCAACTAAATGGAGCATCCTTGGCGTGCAGACTGATTAAGTGCCAGATGAATATACGCGTCAACCAACTTGTCTGGAATCTTTAGACTCCATGCCATATAGTTCGCTACCATATATGCCGATAACCAAAAGGCACAAGTTGGGACCAAAGACTGGACTGCATTTTTCTGGGCTATGCACCAAGCAATATTTTTGGCGTTCACTATCCTAATACTTGGAGTTTGACAATTGGTTGACATCGGTTGATACTCGAATGAATATAGGCACTTCTTGTCAACATCGATGCTTGTCTGAGTGAACTTTGGAGTACATAGCAGCAGCATAAGTACCTGTCCATCTGATCATTTTGTGCAGTTGTACTGAAATCACCCGATGTAATGATTTCCCTGCGAGTTCAGGCTCGAAATTACTCCTTTATGAAATCGGCAAACAGTAGCACAATACCAAATTACCAATACATATGACAGGCACAATAATCAGGATAAAGACCAGTACCAACCTGTGTGAGGTAGCATATCAATTACTATTTCCTTTTACTGGAAGCCGAGATAAGCCAAGCGACTGACAGCAAAGGAAGAAAGCAAGCGGAGATTAGCGACTGACAGGAAAGGACGGAAGCTGTCGAGGCAATGAGCACCCAAAGTTTTTGTGTAGTTCCACCAAAATCGAGCATCCTTGTTGGCACATATATTGAGAGAGTGAGATTACTGTAATAGTGGGACTAGTTGATGAAACATACACTAACAAATAGAAGCACCCTCGTTATCTTAATGGGTAAAGTTAGCAACATAGTAGTCTTGCTTAAAGAGAGGTATTAGTTTATTTAATCAGTGCCAATTAGCTCAACTCAACACTCAAAGCATTGCCATTTATCATAGGTTGCAAAACTTTAACATGCAAAGATAAAGGAGTTTCTGATGACAGTAGCACGATACAAATAGAGATGACAGCAAACTAATATGGATGAAGGCCTTAGGCCCGTACCAACCTGAGAAAAAAAGCTTATTCATGTAGTCTCATAAGATATGATAAAGCACTCACTGGAATCACACAATAGTATATATTTTTGTGCACTTCAAATGTATGGATAACATCACTCTTGTTTACCAGTGCTGGGATTATATCGAAAGATTATCAAGAACTTCCAGCAGAGTTAAAGCACTGGCTGGGATACAGTTCATTGTATTGTCTTGTGTAGTTCCACTAAAATGTATCATTGGCACAACATGATCCCTGTTTGCATAAGTAGGAAGAAGGTAAAACCTTCATTAGCTTAGTGAGAAAGGATAGGAAGACATTAGCATATTACTCAAACAGTAGCATCAAATTCATGATGGACAATACGCAAAACATTGCCTCATTGAACCAATGGCAATAAATTAACATGCAAACCAATAGCACTATTATGTCATGACACTAATAATATTTCCTCCCTGCTCCACCACATGATTCACCTCCATAGACAAACATACACACGTACATGATTCAGCATAGGGTCCTACTAAAGATTTGTTTAACTCCAACAGGAAAATTAGGCAGTAATAAATTAGTGGTACTTAAGTACTCCTAATTAATTAAGTGAGACAGCAGAAGTGGAAGGGCTCCCTAGAGGATCGTCTCACATGTAAGGTAGTCATTGCCGGAGCCCTTGAATGGCCTCAACTGAGTCCTCTGGCTTCAGCAAGATCGCCTTGGCACTATTTATTCTTCTCTTCTTCCTCTTCATGCTCTGTTTCTCTTTCTCCTCACCAGTTGGTGAAACCAAGTACATGATTGGCCTTCTAATTCAGAATTGGTTTTGTCAGTGAGGGAGTACAAGTGTACTAGTAAAAAACAGCATTATTTTCTCATGGCAGTCGGAAAATAGAGATGAACACATGCATTAAATATCATTCTTACCTAAAGGAAGGTTAGGACGCCAATATGGATGATGAGGATTGGAACACAGATCTCCCTTTGTGCAGTTCCACCAAAATGAACCAACTGTTCCATTCTGACATTCCAGTTTAACAGCACAAAAGTCACTTCTTTTAAGAAGAGTTTTGTGCAGTGCACCAAAAGGTCACAACAGCAACCAGGTGAATTGGATATCCCTATTTGCACAAAAAGGCACAGAGGAAACAGTCAGAGTCTCAAACAATTACATGCAAAAACATTTGGATAAACTTGTCATGGCTTATAACAGTGGCATGGCTTCATTTTTACCAGGGACATTATATTAAGAACAGCTAAGGCTGCGTTCGGTTCACAGGTTTGGTGCGGGATTTTCATAGGAACACAATTCCTATGGTATTCTTTCCCTTCCAACCGTTCGGAATACGGGAAAGGTGAATAGTGTTTCATAGGAAATCTGGTCTGGTAGTACTAATTCCATAGGATTAGAAACATCCACGCGCTGCTCATTTTTTGGGCGGAGGCCCGAGGCAGGCGCTCACTGCCATGCATTAGATAGGTTGTTGTGTTGTGTTTCCCGGAATAAAAAAATCAACCTATGTGTGGTACGTGAGGTGAGGACAAGAGTAGTCACTGTCCAGCTGAATAAACAAATAACATCTCATACTGCCAAGCATGCTACTCTAAAAAAACAAATTTGTACATTTTGTAGTCCATCCGAACACATTCTCTTGAGAGTTTCCTCCTGTTCGCTGTTCCATAGTTCTATACCTACATTCCTTTCCTATTCCTCTATTTTCATCAAGACCTATGTTTTCAGCCCCTTTATTCCGAACGAAGCCTAAATATTTGGTATAAGGGCATGGGACAGTGGGTGCACCAGCAGTCCAGCACCATGTATGTAAACAGGGGCATAAAGTGGTGATTCATAGTTTGTTGTCCCGAGAAACAAACATCCAAGAAACATATCTAGGTTGGTCCCATTTTTGTTCACTCTATCCACCTACTCTGATGTGCGGATAGCAAATCTAGTCCTGGTCATACCACTATGTACAGCGTTACCCCTATATTTCCCTTTTCGACCAAGAGACCGGTTGGATGAACAGTCTGTACTACTTTCACCCCCTTTCCTTCCTGTTTGTACCAAGTTTGATGTACATACTAAATTCCCCCACCCCCACTTTATTTCTTGTTTGAACCAAGTACTCCCTCCATCCGGAATTACTTGTCATCAAAATGGATGTGTCTAGAACTAAAATACATCTAGATAAATCAATTTCAATGACAAGTATTTTCGGACGGAGGGAGTACAAGATTCGACTCCATGAAGTAGCTTTACCAAGAAGAAAAAAAATAGGCGACGTTGGACCATCCGATCGAGAGGGGCTGAGAGGTAGGAAATGATGCACATGCAGCGACGTAGCAAGCTGGGGAAGTAGAGCTAAGGCGGTTTCGAACGAAGATATACCTGAAGGTCATCGGGATGTGGATAGGTGGGCGGCGGGAGGCCAGATCCGCCCACAGGCAACGACGAAGGGATTGGAGGACCTCCCGCGCAGCGCACGGCTAGAGATAACGGTGCGGCTGGCAGTGGGTCTCCTCCCTCACTGTTGACGACGGCCTAAACGCTTCCCCTCCTCCCCCTCATCGGCGGAGGGGGGTACGTCCGGATCTGTAACCAGCGGTGAGGATAGAAAGCCAGTGTTTTTTGAAGGGAGAAAGACAGTGTTACTACTAGATCTGGAGAGGATGAGAGTGTGTGAATAGAGCAACCCTAGCAAGCAAGCGCGGAGGCTCCGGCCTATATATACGTAATGGGGTAGTTTTCCTTTTTCACTCCATCAAAACAATCATTTAAAATTGTGTACTACTACTCCCTCCATTCCCAAATATAAGTCTTTCTAGATATTCCAACAAGTGACTACATACGGAGCAAAATGAGTGAATCTACATTCTAAAATATGTCTACGTACATTCATATGGTGTAGTTCATTTGAAATATCTAAAAAGACTTACATTTAGGAACGGAGGGAGTACATGCCAGGTTGCGGGTTTTTTAGTTGTTGATTGTTTTTTGAGATAGCTACCCGCTTGTTCCAAGTGGTATTACGGTGTGCCAGGTCACACTTTGTATCGTTCAAGTCTGGTACTACAAGTCCCTCCATTAAATGAACAGCCACCCCCTCGTAAAAATTGTGAACAAGCCCACGGCTAAAATTAGCGTAAACGTGGGTTGCCCCAACATGCATTATTATTTATATTTTCTACTCCCTCCGTTCCTAAATATAAGTCTTTTTTATTAGCCATTCCTAAGACAAGAATTTTTTTATTAGCAGTGAACCTCACATGTCATAGACACAAAAATTGTGGCAAGACACACTTAGGCAAGCCAAAGAGTGTCTAACAATTTGAGCAACTCATGTTAGGCAAGTGTGGAAAGTGTGGGAAAAATAATGTGGCAACATAAGACAAACATAGTCACAATCCAAACAGCCTCGTAATTTTTTGTGACATGCATGAAAATTTGGTTAGTTAAATTTATAGTCAAAATTTGGCAAGGTGCATCAAATCAACACATGCAAGTATCAAAAGGAAAGTCGTGGCATGCATGCATGCATTGTACTCCCTTCGTTTCCAAATATAAGTCTTTTTAGAGATTGCAACAAGTGACTACATACGAAGCAGAATATGTCTACTCCTACATACGAAGTTGCCCATTTGAAATGTGTAAAAAGACTTATATCGAGTGCAGTGCTTTGATGTGTCACGTCAACTCGTACAAAACCGAGAAATTTGATTACTACAACGCCCTCTTCCTCGCGGACTGAGCTCCAGTGCCTTAACTGCACCTGCCTTTGGCTGCATGACAGTAGGGCCAACCACCTGTGGGCCCACCTGTCATAGACGCAAAGGCAGGAGTAGTAAGTAGAAGCTTTTGCTACATGTTATCCCTCCCGCACGAGGTGGACGGACATGCAGCAGTGGATTTGATACTGTAGAAGTAGGAGTAACATCATTGTTTGTCCTCTCGAAGAGGTGAAGAGCCAAGCGCAACCCGAACGTGGAAGTTGCGAACGCTCGCGTGGTGCAGTTCCTTGGAGCACGCATATACTAGCCAGTCTCTTGAATGAGACAAAATTGCTATTGTTTAACAATTAAACTCCATTATCCATTGGTTGATACTCATTCTGCATAGGTCCACGCGCTTAGCACCATTTCCTCCTGGGGTCACCAATGTTTATTTGCTAATTAATAGCATTGCATGCAATGAACTAGCCATTGCAAGTCATTAAAAGCATGCACACCTCTCATCTCTTATTGGTTGATATGTCAAGAAACAAGAAACAAGGTAGAAGTTAATGCACCGCGCCTAAGTGTTTTGGGACTATTTGGTTTTTGTAAGTTGACTTACACACCTAGACGGAGGGAGTAGTATAGCCCTGTAAACCGAAAAGGGGCATTTGCCTTTCTAGAGATTTCAACAAGTGACTAGACTACACCATGTGCAGTACTCCCTCCCTTCCGGTTTATAGGGCTCAAATCTCAAATCTCATGAACCAAGGCATTTTGCGATTGGAGGAATGTATCTCGTACTATGCAAAACTACCCTAATTAAACTCATGCATTAATTACGTAGTTCTCTCATTTTCCTCTCCGCCTTGGTCGCGGTGCACAATATTGAGCAGTCCTATATGACTAGCCGCTCTATCTACATGCGGGACATTTCAAACCATCCGGGCCCGTGTGCCATCCACCAAATCACAATGAGGTGCTACAGTCGAGACTCACCTGTCACCCCGGTGTGGCCGTCATGACCCATCATATCACAAAACCCACACCTTTACCAGCAGTGGTAAGGTGGCCTCCAAGTTGGACTGGACGAAGCAACCATCATTTCACAGCTGGAACGCTCGTTTAAGCCCTTTCTTCCCTTTCTTGAAGAAAACCTCACTCCAGGCTACTCACTTCTACCATTTTTTTTCTGTACCGACGAAGGAAAGGTGGGCGAATCAGTTATGCTTCTATATTTTTATTCCAATAATCTTCTTTTTGCAAAGCACCGACCGATTCTCACATCCTATTCTTTTCCCTTTTTCATAGCGATTGCGGTTTCATTTTGATTGCTTTTTGTTTATCAGTTCATTGATGGATCCTGGAGCACTAGGCAAAGAGTTGCCGGCGGACAACCCACTGGAGACAGTGATCTCCAGGAAGCGAGCACCGACCAACGAGTTGACCATGTTGGCGGGCCAACCCATGGAGACGAAGAACTCCAAGAAACAAGCACTGGCCAAAGAGTTGAGGACGTTGGCGGACGAACTCCTCAAAGAAAGTTGGAAGAACAGCAAGGGCCCCATCGTGCCTACCCCAGGAACTCTGATTGCCACCTATGTGAGGCTCAAGACCGAGTTTGAGGAGGCAGTCATCGTTGACAAGCAGTATTCCCCTGGCAAGGTGATGGCCCCCATCAAGGATGAGGAGATGGCCCCCGGAGGGATGAGATCCCCCAGTGAGCTACACAAGGTAAAATATAATGGCTTATTACCATAGTTGTGGTTTTTGATTAATTGCAATGTGCTTCCTAATATGTTAGGGTTGTGTAGGTGCCAGTGGTTGTCCTTGATGATTCTGATGTCGTGGCCCGTCCTGTTGGCATCGCCCCGGAGATCGATTCCGATGCCACTGTCCATCTTGTGGACATCGCCCCCGAGATCGATTCTGATGTCGTGGTCAGTCCTGTGGACATCGCCCCAGAAATTGATTCCCATGCCGTTGTCCGTGCTGTTGTCATTGCCCAAGAGATCGATGATAAGAAATAGTTGGTCGCGATAATCCTTCAGGGTAGTTTGCATTGCCCTGTGTTTAATTACTAGAACGATGCGTGTTATCAAACCATCTTAGGGCTAGTGCACTGTCTTGTGTGGGCGGATCTTGCTACTTTTGTTTGATAGTGAATCATGCAATGAATCATGCGAACCCTCTCCGAGTTATGGAAACAGATGTATCCTCACCAGCTTTTGATGTATAATATATGGCATGCTTAGATGTAAGTTTGAACTGTTTATCATATCAGCAGGGCTTGTTTGATGATTCTTGGTGTTAGTAGGCTAGCTACTGTGCGAGCTATAGTACTTGTAAGACACTCACTAAAGAGAAACGTTGGGGCTGATGAGCTCGTGGTACTCTTATACTTATCCCTCGTCTATCGACCAATAGCCCTAGGTCCTAAAATTGTAGGCTTAGCGATAGATCAGACAATAGTCGACATACATTCAGGCCTCATTTGGTTCATAGGGTAGGAAAATCGTAGCAAAAGTACAGAGAACGTGCAACACAAAATCATAGAAGTGCAGAGATGTACTCCCTCCGTTCCAAAATAGATGACCTAGGCGGGCTAGTTTGGCCTAGTGGGTTTCAGTGATATAACGTGGTACAGTGCCGTCCAGTCTTCGCGTGTGGTAGCAGTATTGTGGGTACAGTAAGTTTTCTTGAAGAAGCGGAATTCAATGAAGTCATGATGGTTCCTTCGTCCGAACAACTTACAGTAGGAAAGGTTAGGCCTGCGATACGACCGGGGTAGACCAGGATAATTTTGTGCATGGCAGGTGGACTAGGATGGTCGACGTCCCACATGTCGGTGAATAAAAGTATTCTTTCCGATATAGAGGACGAGAAACGAGTATTCATTGTTTATTTTTTATGAAAGCTATTGTCTCCACTATTACAACGGAGGAGTGTGAAACACGGCAGCCCAGTGCAATTGCAAGACAACGCGTGTCCCCTCTGGTGAGCGGCGTGCGAGCCGGACTGTCGGGGTTTCCATGCGTACGAGTCGTAAGTGTGCCGCCTTTCCCTTTAGAACTTGTGAAGCATAACATTTTCTCTTGATCGATCGATAGGAATCCAGAACAAAATGACGAGGGCAGTGCTTTCCCGCTTGTTAGGCGGGCTAGTTCGAGTGATATGACGTGCTATAGTGCCGTCCACTTGCTTCATTTTTATGTAAGCAAGAGTTTACACTCTTATGCAGGAGGAGTGCGAAACACTGCGGATCTGATTTTGATCGAGGGATAACTGTTCCCTGCCAAATAATGGAGGATTGTTAGTGATTATAGCATGATAGTTAGGGCATCTCCAGCGCTGGCCCACAAATTTACACCGGCATCTGTCCGACGACACTGATGGATGCCATCTGATGCTGCCCGCATACCTTTCGACAACTATATGAACTAATCGGACGAAATTCGTGCAAACAAAGAAAATTTCAAATTAACCGAATGAAATTCATTACATTTCGAAAACTTTTCCTACAAACTGGACGAAATTCATTACATATTTCGCACAAACCACTCTAAAACCTACTGTAAACCTAATCTAAACGATCGTCGGCGCCCGACCACCATGTTCGGCCATGAACCCGAGAAAGCCGGCCATTGCCTTTTCCTCCTCCTCATCCGCCTCGATAACCTCCTCCTCCGGAGCACAAGGTTCTGAAGATTTCCGCCTCATGTCGCTGTCAAGCGGCTAATCGGCCGCCGATGTTTACCCCACCAAGCTTGGCATCGACTGAGTGGAGTAGCGGTGGCCTTCCCGGGACCAGAGTGGCGGCGACCTACTGTGTACTACTCTTCCTCGCTGCCGGCTGCGCCCGCGCATGCGCGCCAGCTTCGTGGTCGTGGCGACGGAGGGCGGCTATGGGGGTGCCGGTGATCTCCTTCGTTTGCTCCTGCGACAGTACGTCGAAGAGACCTTTGGAGCGCGCCCGGAGCGGAGCCGCGGATGTCCCTCGTCTGCTCCTGCGACAGTATGTCCAAGAGAGCTTCGGAGTGCCAGGAGGCCATGGTTGAAGTGGTGCCGACAAAAGGAAGGGACCGGAGGAGAATAAGTGTGGGTCTTTGGCTATGGCTGGGAGCTGGGGCTCAAGTTAATATAGAGGGCGAATGGCAACGAGCTGCAGCAGACGGATGGACAACTGGCGCCGGAGTAGGTTCGTCGGGCGTGAATGCGGACGCTGCTTCAGTGACTTAACTACAGATGCGTTTGGGTTACTGACATGTGGGCCCAATGGGCATCTGGCTCGCATGTCAGTGACACACCAATTGCGCCTGCAGTTAAGACCGGTGAATGCGGCATTGACATTCTGGAGAGACGGTGACCGTTTTAGGCCGAAAGCGCGCGCTAGCGATGGAAGGGGTTTCGGTGTGCAGTGGCACTAAGATCGGTCGCTCACGATAGTACATACTCCATACCATACTACCATAGCACCCTCTCTAGCTTAGGTTATTTTATAGATTGTCGTTGTGATGGACGATATACATGAGCAAGGCGGTCCGAGTATGACCGTTGGTGTTGAGCCAGGTGAATACATGCTCGGCATTCGCGTAGGCCTCCATCAAATGTCTAAACAGTAATGTCAGGCACCGCGGGGGCGCGCAGGTGATGGGCTCACCGTTTGCGTTGCGCCATGAGCAGGACTTTGATTTAGAGGGCGACGTGCATGCATTAGCATGCTTTGACACCGTGAGCGTGAGTGTCTGACGCGAAGTATTTCATTTTCATTTGGCTGATGAGGGTGCGTTGCAGCGACGAGTCCGTGGTTTGATTCCCCACATACGCATAATTTTGGTTTTTACAGTATTTCTTTATCATTTGACAGGTAGGCCCGCGTAGATAGATAAAGAACACGAGCTGATGAGGCGCATACGGACTGTTTGACTGGTCAACCAGGAAAATACGGAGCTATATGCTGAGCCAGTGACCATATAATCACCATATCTCGTATACAATGATTAAAGTGAGCTATCAAGACAAGTTCGATGACCGCCAATGCATTTTACTCGGTAATAAATGACCAGGATTGAAGGGGAATCCAAATTTGCTTCGTCTTCTGTCCTTGAGCTCTTGACAAACCAATGCACTATATGGTTGTCCGGCCACTCCACCCCAAGCTCTCACCAAGCGTCGTTCATGCCACCGCGCCGCACACTAACCGGTAAGGCAGCAATGGCATCCCGCCGCGCCGAGTTCCTCGCCGCCCACGACCGCACACAAAATGGTAGGGAAGCGATGGCATCCCACCGTGCCGAGTTCATTGCCGCTCGCGACCTCACAACTATGTGGGAGGAATTTGAAGATGCCAAGGACGAATGCGCGGTAGAGCAAGAGGAGGCCAAAGCCGCACAGAGGGAGCAGAAAAGTCAGAAAGCACTCAAGAAAAGAGAGGCCGGCCGCCGCAAGAAAGAAAAGGACGCATGCGCTGCTGCGGAGAGGTCAGTGGAGATCCAAGCACGGTGGGCTGTCGCCGACAAAGACGGGAAGGAGAACGACGGCGTCTAGCCAGCATGTGAGAAGTAGTAGTACTAGTAGTTAGTGTGTGTGTCTGTGTCTGAGTACGAGCATGTACCAGTACTACTAGTTACTACTGTAGTTTTTAGAGCAAATTACCAGTACATTAGCCTAGACTAAATGGAAAAGTTCCTATCCTAAGCATCAAATGGCATCTCTTTCTCTATAGGAATTGAGATGCATGTCATCTCACTTCCTATGATTTTCATATTCCTATCGTATGAACGAAAGGAGGCCTCTATTGGAGTAACTACTATATCTAGCAGTACTGCGGTGCAGTAGTTTTCTTCGAGAAGCAGAATTCAACGAAGTCATGATGGTTCCTTCGTCCGAGCAACTTCAAAGTGGGAAGTGGGCCTGTGATTTGACGGCTCATTAGTCATTGTTACTGCGGCGCGACGACCTGGGGGACTCTCCATTGGAGTTTTGCGTGCATGGAAAGTGGACTAGGATGGTCGACGTCCCACATGTTGGCGAACGGAAGTATTCTTTCCGATATCGAGGAGCAAGGAAACCACGTGATATAGTATCACTGATGTGGTTCGCAAAAAAATAGTATCACTACCGATTTATAATTATTTTTTATTTCTAATGAATGCTAGTGTTTCATCTCTTACGACGAAGGGTGCCAAACACGGCACGTGCTGGATGTCCCACACGTCAGCGAAAGGAGTGGGACATGAACAACATGGTAGAGCCCAGCATAAAAAAAACAACATGGTAGAGCGTCTCCACTTCTTCCACTTCTTGGTTGGAGACCACACGTAGTAGTACTTAGCGGTATGAACGATACAAAGTGCGACCTGGAGAGAAAGACACGTCTAGTTGAAAGGTCTCGGGGCATACACGTAAACAAATATAAAAGTTAATATGTGCCTCCAACTAATATAGTAGTAGTAGAGTACTTAGGCACGTACTCCATAACATCACCATGCATTACACGTACACCATTTAGTGGTACTACGTAGTAAGAGAAAAATGCCGCCCAGGAGTTCCCTTCTCGACCTACTTTTGGGTGTTTGGTAGAGTGTATGGAGGGTGTATGAATCCACACTAGTTTAGCACAAATACACTAGAAGCATGCATGAAGAGAGCATGCATGAAGAGGGGTGTTGAGTTGAGCATGCATGAAGAGGGAACAACTATGCTAAGACTAGAACACAACCAAACACACCCTATATGCCACGCATGTTCATACCATTTGTGCCTTTCTTCTTCACTTACTGCGCTACATTACTCAGGTTCATACGTCCACTCCTGGGTACATGTCCGTCTCGTAGTTCCGGTCCCACGTGTTCTTCATATAGATGGAACGATCCTTGCATAACGCGTGCACCTTGATGCTAGATGTCTCGCCTGTTGGCAAAAGGATGAACAAAGCTCACGTAAAAAAATAGAGTGGAAGAACATAGATTCCGGACGACCGAGAAGGAGCAACGAACCTCGTGGTGGAGCGTCTGCACTCATAATATTTAATATTATTCAGCGATATAAAATTAACCAATCATCTCCACAATGGACTGGAAGAGTACGAAACACGGTAGCCCAGTGTAGTTACATCATACTAGTACATGGCTAACCCACGCTATCACCATATTTCTTGGCTTCCGTGCGACACCTATTTCTAGTAATCCAGCAGCCTGTATCGCTTCTCCCTCCTTGTCTCTATCAAAGTGCGGCGGGCTGGCAGTTCTGCCGTCTATTGAGGTCGGTTAACTATCACATCTTAGCGACATGCCAAGAGCATTCTAAAAAATTCCTTTCACGTTCCTTCTATTGAGGTCGGTTAACTATCACATGTTAGCGACATGCCAAGAGCATTCTAAAAAATTCCTTTCACGTTCCGTTTTCAAAAAGAAAAAAATCCTTTCGCGTACGAATTTGCCTGTATGCTTTGAGCAACTTGCATGTCCTATATTGCTCCTGTTTGATATTCTAACTTAGCTAGAGGTTAGACTAACTCATGACTAACCCTGAACTAACTGTAGCCAAAGAGGTGTTTGGGTGACAGGGTTAGATAGACAACAAATGCACTTCACGGAGAAGGAAAAGTGATTTTTTAGTGGTCCCAATGAGAACTATCTCCAGTTAGCACCTCTTGGGTGGGATAGTTTTTTTTGGTAGGTTCGGTGCAACTTGCTCCAATTTAAACCCTCATGCTTGGATACTTTAGGGCTATTTGAGCCCCAACTAGCTAAAACTGACTCTAACCCATGGATCCAAACAGGGCCTATGGCCAGTCTCGATGCGGAGCAGTCGCGTGCACCGGGAAGCGGCGCTCTCTCGACCGTCGCGCCACTTCAAAGCCGGCGCCAGTGAGAGGTCGCCTCCGCTCTTGCCGGGCATTAATGCGGCACTGACACTCCAGGGCGACGCTAACCGTTTCACGCGGGAAGCGCGCGCTGGCAAGGGAGTATAGGTTTTGAACCGTTTCAGGTGTAGTACTGGTAGTTTGCAAAACTACTCAATTACTGCACTCAGTTTCCTAAGAAATTGTGGTAAAAAACGTTACTCCACAGCCCGCTTCCCTTCTCCTTCCTCTTCCACCGCCCGCGCACGTCCGCGAGAAGCGACTGATCAACCCTTATATAGGAGTGCTAGCACAAAAAGATGCATGCATGACCACTAAAATTTCCATATTAAAGCGCCGCTCCGGCGGGAGTATGGCATATGTTGTTACCTTCGGCCGGCCCATGGCTACCGGGCGACGGCGACCAGAGAAGAGGCGGCGGGAGGGGAATGAATGCAGCTACTGTTTGGGTTCACCTTTCGGCTTAAATAAATGCGCAGCATCACGTGTACCCGCGGGTGCACAAATTGTAACATACGTGTCTGCTTAAGTGGGCATCACATAATTGGTGTGTGTGTGTGTGTGTGATTCTGAGAGACAGAGTGCGTGTGTGCGACTCTACTCTTTGGACATGTACTCAACCTTTTGCATCGGGATATAAGTATAATGGTATTTACTTTAGCTAGTGATTCACGTGGCCATGTTAACGTGGTTGTGTCAAAAAAATGTCACTTCCTGCTCGTGATTTGCGTTATATAATTACAAGAAAGATTCTCATGCATTGCACGGAACATCGATATGCATTTTTTTACAAAACACCTGTTGTGATTGACCCATGCAGGAGTAATCCCATGTGTAAAAACTAATGATATCTGAAGAATTTTATCAAAAAACTGGTATCTCGAGAATGTCATCGAAAAAAGGAAAGATGAGAGATAAGGCAAGGAGGAGTGGAGCGTGGTGGTGACTGGTGGTCGAAATAGGCGGAGGCATGGGGATGGACGGCGCCGGCAGGCGGCAGCGGCCACCATGCATGCTAGATTGTTCCAGAGACTTATTCCTTTTTTAATTGTTGAGTAATGAGGTTGCGGGAGATAGTGATGTGGAGAGAGGTGCGGGTATCTTTTGTAAATTTATCATAGTTTTCTTTCTATCCGTCAGATATAGATCATACGGACTGTATTACAAGATTGCAGGCACACCATCATCACCAACTCGGTTTTTTATAAGGGTACAGATGATAAGTTTGCTGACTACTAAAGTAAAGTGGAATTTGTCCATGTTTTGCAAGTAAATAAAGGTGATTGTTTATCGTACGGGTAAGGTTGGATGAAGGGTGGTAGGAACAAATGCTCCGCCTAGAGCATGTGTGTGTGAGATGGAGTCTTAGTGTGTGTGTGGGGTGTGTGTGTGTGTGTGAGAGAGAGAGAGAGGAGAGAGAGATGGAGTCTTAGTGTGTGTGTGTGTGTGTGAGAGAGAGAGAGAGAGAGAGATGGAGTCTTAGTGTGTGTGTGTGTGGGGGGGTGCGTGCATGCGTGCGTGCGTGTGTGTTTGTTTGTGTGTGTGTGTGTGCGAGAGAGAGAGAGAGAGAGAGAGGGAGATGGAGTCTTAGTGTGTGTGTGGGGGGGTGCGTGCCTGAATGTGTGTGTGTGTGTCGCGGGGTCCTCTGTGGCGGATGTAATTTAAGTGTGCATGGCTTCATCATAGAGAGGTGATGTGTATGGCAGAGGCCACCAACGATGGGGTGCGAGAGAGAAAATGCCCGTAGAGAGGGAAGAGAAGGTGTGTGCGCGTGAGAGGAGTCGACATCGAGAGAACGTGTTTGTTTGAGAGACACCGAGGAAAATTACTATATATTGATGGTGCATGTAGGCGGGAATTAAACAAAGGGATGGTCTTATTGGTTTCGGGGATATAGGGGAAGAGTGAGAGGTGGGGGGTAGCTAGAAGGAGATTGTTAAGTGTGAGTGTGTGTTTTACCCATCCAGGCGGAAGTTATGTGCACAAAAGAGGAGAACGATTCGATGTGGCGTTAGGATTCAGGGTAATTAACTATCTATGGATACATAGAGACCTTGAACGTGCATGTGTGAGAGGTATACATGTATACCTGGGATGTGTGTGTGTGCGCAAGCGCATGATCGAGATAAAATAAAGAAGACATAAGTCATAAGATCAACAACATGGGAGAGACAGATCGGTTTGACAATATGCATGCATGTGAGAATGCAGGGAAGAAGGCCCGACAATTGAGCATGTGTTTTTGTCTTTAAGAGATAGTGGCGTGGGCTGGAGCATGCATCTATGGCGAGCAGAGGGAGTGAGGCGCAATGATTGTGCAAAAGAGATCAACCTATAAATGCATATGTATGGAGAGACATATATAGTGCGGGTGACAGGAAACAAGACTCCGTGCGAGAAAGAAATGTTGATGGAGAACCTTTGGGTGGTTCAAAAGGTGAAGTTATATATGTGTGTGAGAGGGCACTTGACTGCATGTAGAGAGAAACATATGTAGTGTGCGTGATAGGAATCAAGAGTGAGGGCGAGAAAGTAGGTTGATGGAGAAATAGATAAATAGAAAGATAAAGATGCTAGCTAGTGTGCGTTAGAGATAGGAGTCGAGTGGATCAGAAGGCTGGGTTATGTGTGTGGGTGTGAGAGAGATAGAGAGAGGGTGCATGTGAGTCACATACAAACAGATATCATAGAGAAATGAGATCTGGAGAGACGGAGTTTTGTGTCTGTGAGAGAGAAAGATATTTCACAACGAGATTGATAGCTAGAGAGACATATGAGAGAACGCAAGATATCTTTAGGGAGAGAGGGTGTGTGTGAGCGACATACAAGAGAACAATGGAGAAATATGAGACCCTGGGAGACAGAGTTTGTGTTTGTGTGTGAGAAACAGATATTGAAGAGGAAGAGTCGTAGGTTCTCATATCTAAGGAGCGAAAGACATCTCTGTATGAGGGGTGTGCGAGTGGCACACATGGGAATAGTAGAGACAAATGAGACCCCGGGAGACAAAGTTTGTGTTTGTGTGAGAGAAAGAGATTCCACATGGAGAATCATAGTTAGAGACACATAGCAGGGAGCGAGATATATTTAGAGAGAGATACAGTGATGAAGATCGAGGGAGAGAGTACCGTCAGTGTGTTACGAAGATAAAAGATCATTGTCGGCATATAGGTAGCACGAGAGATACCTGAGAGATGATGAACATGTATAGGTCCAGATAGATAGTCCTATATAAGCATGAGTGATAGCTATACGAGACGAATATCTGGATTAAAGGGGATTCAAATATTTATACTGTAGATCACGACATCTATAATATCATAACGCAAATTGGTGTATCAAACATGCATATTCATTTGAATTTGGGCACACGTGTAATGTTATATAGTTTATCAATATTGGTGATCCATATATTCTTTAATTAAAAAAATGCATGGTTTATATGCAATTAATGTCTAAACGGGATTACACTATATGTTGCGTGTGTGAAACACATTATACATGTTTGAGAAGTAAAAAAACCCGCATGAAACACACATTAATTGGAGACAGTTAGCGAGGAATGCATACATTGGATTTCAACATAAAGTGGTTTCAAATATTTGAAAATCCAAATTGATGGATAGAACCTTAGGAATCTGAGATCATGCCATTTGTAAACAATATTTATGTATAAATGGTGTTGTGCTTTTGAAAGTATATATAAAAAAATGATGTATATAGAATGTAATTCCAATTGAAAATGGATCTCGCCCGAAAAAAATAGAATACAAACGAGATTCGAATTGAGTTGGCACGGTAAAAGTGCACTCTGCAAAATTTGAACAAAGCGGGGAAAGTCGCAGTAACCGCCCGAAACCAAAATCTGCGAGATGGAAATCACTACTGCCTATCCCTGCCACGCAAAGCCTATCTTCTGGATTTCTATAGGTTTCGGTAGGGGTAGGTTTGTAATTTCACCCAAACGTGACGTAACCGCCTCTCACCCGGATTCATACACGGTGGGCGCCAAAACACAGTGTGCCCACAGCTGAAATCGACTCCCTCCCCGATTCATATTGATACACGGTGGGTGCCAAAAACAAATTCTCGTCGGCAAATATTTGGTGTATGCGAGATTACCATCCTATCCCCAACCGACTAATGTTGTTGTGATGTAGTAGAAATTTGAAATGGGGGCTAAGTTTGTAAATTTCCTCGCATTTGAGACAAGCGTGCCTAGAATACATGGTTCCCCCCTTCCTCTCTACCTCCCTTTTCCCCATTCGTACTCCGTGGGTGCCAAAACACACTCTCCACCCCACCCTCCTCTGTCCGCCGCCGTCCGCCACCCCATCCACCGCTGTCCTCCTCCACCATGCCGGAGCTGATACCCCGACGCCGCTGTGCATTACAAGAGATCGACCTCTCTCATCCACGCCTTCGGACCGGGATCCTTGCATCATGTCCTCTCGCTTCATCCCCACCGTCGTCCACCTTGCCGGCGCTGCTCCTACGACCGTCTCGTCCACCGCGCCCCGCCGCCACCGTCTACCCTCCTAGATCTGCTTCCACGCCGCCGACATCCATCGCTACCGCAGCACCATCAAATTCTCAGCAGATGCGTACACGGCGCCGCACCAGAGGCGGTACTCTTTCGTATCTGCTCAACTTATTAATCGCAGCAAGAAAATAGATCGCCACTGCTTTACTCTGATTTCTTGTCTTGGTTGCGAAGTTGCCTTTGTCCTGTTTGCACCTTCAGATCCGCCATGGCACGCTCAACACTATACTCCCAATGCTTATGGTTTTCCCCTTTTATATTCCACACTAGTTAAATCACAGTAGACTAAATTTCAAAATTGGGTCAGTCGATTTTTTCAGAGCTCGCCAGAGTTCGCCGATGCGATCAAAGGGGCTCGGGTGCTTGTGGGGCCTCGCCGAACAAAGAAAACTCGACACGGGTGGGGGTTGGAGCGGGGGTGGGGGTAGGGGTGGCGGAGGAACATAGGCGGTGGGGGCCGGTGGTCCGGCCGGCGGCTCGTGCGGTGTTCTATATGGGAAGAATCAGAGATGAGGAAGAAGAAGGGTTAGGAGACGTAGGATCTTCATCCAACCGCCTGAAATGGTCGAGAGACAGTTGGGAGTTACATTCTTAATGCGCTCTGGTTCATCATATGTGGGCACTGCGCAACCAACATTTTATTATCCAAAATCTGCTTGCTCTTCTTTACCATGTTCGATAGAGCTGGCCTGTACGTGATCGATAGGCTTTCAATTATTAGCGGCAATACAACACCGTATTTTCAAGCCAGTTCCACTTTCCCGATTTATATATCGTGGTTATGGTGTACCCCTGTTATGTACACTATGATCTGCGTAGTTGCTGTGTGCTCTTGTTATCATGGTTTGGCAATAAACTCTCTATAAAGTATATTATGAACCTATCATCACCCAGCTATCCTTACTTCTGGAGCATAATTTCTGTGTACTTGTGCCAGATTATATAAATGCACGCACCATATTACAGCACACATGAGCTCTCTCATCAGAATCCAGTGATAGCACACAAGTGTTTACAGGGGCGCCCCTATATTAGAACATCATCTGCATTACAAAGATAATCTCACAACTATTTATGTTTTCATGGTTCTCAAATATTATATGCAATTACAATGAATATCAGAATCCACGCATCAGAAGAATATTGTGGAGCACTGCAATGACTTACAAAATTGGCACCAAGGCATTGAGTGCCATTCTGGAAGCAATGAAACTCGTACGCTCCCCACCTGTTGATTCTTGTTCAGAATATCATCCTAATGACTATTCTAACCACGAGGAGTCAAAGGCAGATGGCCTGTCCTGTTCACCCATCAAGGTGCCTGTTCTAATTTGGCAAGGTTTTATTGATTGCGCGTATCTTGCATATGTTGTCTTGCATTTC
Source organism: Triticum timopheevii (assembly GCA_963921465.1). Classification (NCBI taxonomy): domain Eukaryota; kingdom Viridiplantae; phylum Streptophyta; class Magnoliopsida; order Poales; family Poaceae; genus Triticum; species Triticum timopheevii. Next base: position 376,025,291 of record OY997268.1, on the reverse strand, counting down.
TTCTACTTGTTGCACCGCCATCTGCTCAGTTTACTCATCATATAAGTCGAGATGCCATGCCCATCCATTATCAATACATATTCCATCTGTCATCATACCATGTTTTCCACTCAAATGGTGTTCTTGTACATCAGACATCAAAAAGGAAGAGGGTGATTGCCGAACCTGAAGGAGCACCAGCAAAGTCCTTGAAAAACGTGGTGGTGCCGGAGAAATCAGACAACGCCCCACTTATATTGGCTGTACAACCAGTGACACAAAACGTAGGACCGACTCCAGCAGACTATATCCATACTTCACTGGCCACACCACTAGCCCCACCACACAGGACCTGCACTCCAGCAAAAGGTATACCGATTTCATTTGCCATAGCACCAGCCGTACCACAGAAAAATCCCACTCCAACAAAAAGTACAACAAGTCCACCGGCCGAAGACCTATCCCAACTGCAGAGATGGCCAATTCCTGTAGATTGGAACCCCATTACATTTATTCCCAGTTTAAAAGACAATGCTTTCAATGTTGTTAGGGACTACGTGCATATATTCCCATCATGGGAAGATTATAATGAAGACAAACACCATTTTCACATCTTCCTGTCCAACTTACGTGTAAGTGCTATTATTCATGGTTATTATTTTCCTGTTTTCTGCTGATCGAACACATCAATGATTTACATTACATTGTTGTAACTAGGCGAGGGTCAATCTGGATAGTCATGACGAGCAAAGCTTGCTTGTGCTTTTCAAGGAAACATTGCAGCAGTATCGGTGTTACCTGAGGAAATCACACTTTGATGGCAAACCTATAAACAAATTTCCGGTGAAGTCTCCTGTGCTGAATTTAGAATACATTGAATGGAAAAACCCTGTTATGCACTAGTTTTGTTCCCAGGATGAGGTACTGTCTATGAAATCACATGACAATTTGAACTTCTACTTTTTCGCAGTGCCTTACGGATCTTTTTTGTAGGAAATCTGCTCGAAGAAGAATTCCGGTTTGAAAAGAATGATAGGATATCGCCAATATGCTGCCCGCTACTTTGCTCTTGTTAGTACCTGTTGTCCTGTATCACTGTACTTGCGTACATACCTGGTTCATTATGTGACAGCAGTATGCATGATAGCTTGCTTATCAATTGTTCGCTACAAATTATCTGATCTGTATGAATGGCTACATTAGTGTAGAATATATCCAATGCCAATGAATTTTTTTAGCTCTGCATTGTTCTTGTAAGTACATGCTGTCCTTTATCAGTGTACTTATATTGACAGGTAGTTGTTCATTACCATCACTCTGCAGCTTATTTTCCTTTGCCCTCCATTTTCTACACATCAGATCTATATTTACTCTTAACATAAGGTTGGTACTGAAGAAGTTTAGCTATGCATTGCTCTTGGCTGTGCCTTTTGCCTGTATCGCTGAACATACATTTATAGCCACCTGGTTATGTAGCATCACTCTTCATATTATCTTAAATATTCTCCATTTTTTCGTATATTATCACATCAATATTTACTCTTAACAAAATGTAGAATAAAGGCAATGCTTATGAAGAAGATTCTGTGCTAAACTTCTTGAATTGCCCCCCCCCCCCATCAGCATGGACAAGGGCTTTATAGAGCCTGTCTTCACCAGTAATGTAAGTTTGTCCTTCTCAAGCCTTCAAACTTTGTTGTGCATATTTGGTTAGGCATGACTGCAACAGTTGTTTATTTTTGGTGTTTGCATCAAATTGCATGTTTAAAGTTTATTATGTAGTTCATAAACAAAAGTTTGTCCTTTTCAATGTAAGTTTTCAGTTGTACAACCAAGTTCCTTCTTCATACTATGTAAATTAAACTATACAGAGCAAGTGATCTTCTTTTGCACTGCATGTATGCTTCTGTTCTTCATCCGTAATCCAGTGGTGTGGTGAACCTACCCACTACAGCACAATGTCGTATTCTGTAATGTCTTAACTATGAACAATGTCATATCATTCTACTATTATTTAAACCGTCTCTTTATTTGCCAATCTGTAATGGGATAAATTGACAGCACACTAACCATTGATACTTATGAGTTCTTGATCTGTAATCTAGTGGTGTCGTGAAGCTGCCAACTCCTTCACAGTGTCATTTCCTGCCATGTCTTGACCTGAAAAATACCATATTGTGTTAATGCAATTTGAAACTGTGTCACTTTAATAGTAAGAAATGTGATGAATTGTCAGCACTGGTACTTTGATGTGCAAAACCTATCATCTGTCTGCGTGTTTATCTTTCAGAGTAAGGAAGATATAAGTGTTGAACAAGCGCAGTCTCATCATCTTGCTCAGCTGCTTGCGCTGCACCTCCCCAGTAGGGCTAACCTTTCTTGAACTCTATTGAAGTGTTGTCGGTTTTGTATATTATTTTGTCGGCGTGTTTATTTGCACTGGTGGCGATCTTTGATACCCAGTGTATGTAATCTACTGTCTGCTTGTGCTTTATTATAATAGTGGCAAAGTTTGATGCCTAGTGGATGTAATATGCCATAATTTCTTTATTGTATAGTCTAGGTTTTTTCTTATTCACGATGCTACAGTTATTTTACTATATATATATCCTGTCTTTGCAGTAAACCGGCCAAACCGTAAAATTACGGTACATAACCGGGCCGTCATGCAATCACGATGTATAATCCGCATCATGGGCCCCGTCAAACTGGCCCACTATTAGATTCGGGCCTTTAATAGGCCGAGTAACCCCCGGCCCTCTTTTCGCAAGAAAACTCAATGGGCTTTTAGGAGGCTGAGAAGTAGGTTGGGCCTGAAACATGCCGAATAGCTCACGGGCCGGCAGCAGCCCGAAATGGACCCCGGCCCATGATTATGCGAATCAAATCATGGGCTTTTAACAGGCCAAAGTTGTCTCGGTCCTTGTTTGTCCCAATCAAATATCGTCCGCGAGCAGGCCGGATGCAAACCGGGCCGTAGTTAGGCCCAAATATATGACGGGCTTTTAACAGGACGAAATTAATATAGGGCCGAAATGTTAAACGGGCCCTTAACAAGCCGAAACTAATATCAGGACGAATTAGTAAATCGGCCTTTAGCAAGTGGGCCCAAAAGCATAGCATCCAGTTAACGGGCCGAATCTGATATGAGCCATAATTGAGCCCAAAGCCTCTTAAAGGGCCGGACCTGATCTAGGCCGTGATTTGGCCCAGAAAGTGGTAGGCTTTTAACGGGCCGGATCTCATATGAGCCATTATTAGGCCCGGAACGTGGTAGGCCATTAATGGACCGGATCAAATATGGGCCGGCATTTGGCCCAAAACATGGCACCCAGTTAATGGGCCGGCTTACTAGGGTCCTCAAAATCTTGTGGGCCTACAGCTAGGCCGGCCCATTAATGTCGGCGAAATCTCGTGGGCCTTTAGCTGGGCCGGCCCATTATGATCCGCAAGAATTTTGTGGGCCTTTACCTGGGCCGACCCATTATGGCACACAAAAATCTTGTGGGCCTTTACCTGGGTTGGCCCATTATGGCCTGCGAAATCTTGTGGGCCTTTCGCTGGGCCAGCCCATTATGGTCCGCAAAATCTCGTGGGCCTTTAGCTGGGCCGGCCCATTATGGCACGCAAAATCTTGTGGGCCTTTAGTTGGGCCGGGCCATTTAAACTTGATGGGCCGTGCCACGTGTTGACGTATCATAGGCGCCTTCTATCCAATGAGTGGATGACATCTGTCCCAACAATGAGCCGACACATGTTTCCTCCAGCCAATGATGATTTTACACGTGGAAAATCCCCATTGGTCGGGGCTGTTAACTGGTTATCGGATCGAAACCCGACCTGATAGCTTAACGGCGTTCCGTTACGGTGGATGCCACGTGTCGGTCACCCTTGACGAAAGCACTTCTGTGATGCACGATTTATCATCATGGAAGTGGACACTTCCGTGATGATAATTTTGGTAATGTCATGGAACACTTCTACGACACCACAAGTATGACTATCTTGATTCTGTCATAAAAACGTCATGGATGTACATGCATGACAAAAAACGCGACCTACTATGACAAACATGTATCATCACGGAAGTGTATTTTTTTGTAGTGATAACTTACGGCACCAATGCTTCGTTTATTTATGCTCAGGTCCTGCGCCTGGCTTTGTACAAAGGGTTACATGCCTTGCCGGCAAGGCATGTACAAAATGTGGCTTGCCGGGAGTTGCTCACGGATGTTCCAGGAGTTGCTCACTGGAATGGCATCTTCGGTCTCCAGGCGGACTGCACCGGGCCTGGTGACTCGTGTTACCCGAAAAGGGCCTTCCCACTTTGGCGTCAACTTGTTGGAATTCTTGGCCGACTGAACATGACAAAGAACAAGGTCGCCTTCCTCAAAGCTCCGGGCATGAACCTTGCGGCTATATTAGCGGCGCAAGGCTTGCTGGTAGCATGCTGCTCTTTTGCCGGAAAGGGCCCAATATGTAGAGCCCCCAGACCGAGAAGGGCCAGGAGAGAGGGATGGTTTGAAGGGCTTGAGCTGGTTGATGAAGCTTCTTTGAATGGAACTGGCACGCTTCACACTTGGTTACTAGTGTCATCGCATCCTGGAGGGCAGTGGGCCAGAAGAAACATTGCCGAAAAGCCTTGCCAGCAAGGGTCCTCGACCCTATGTGGGAGCCACATATGCCTCCATGTATCTCTGCCAACAGCTCTAGTCCTTCCTCCCGGGAGATGCACTTCAATTTCACCCCATTCGGTCTTTTTCCGTACAAGACATTGTCAACGAATTGGTACAGAGCATACCAACGGGCTACTCTCTCTTCTTCTTCCTGCTCCTCAAGAAGCTCTCCTTTTTGGAGGAATCGAATGGTATGTTGTGCCCATGTCGGAGCCCGTGGCTTGACGACAAGGACCAAAGGCATCTCTTCTGCCATGGGAGCGGCCGTCTCTACGGCTATGGCCTGAGGCCCTGCCAGAGTCGGTTGCCCCGCCGCAGGATTGGCATCCACAGCAACATCTTCGCCAACGGCTCCGGGGAGCTCGGTGGGGAAGTACTTGCCGGGGCCTAGCTTCCTCTGCTTGTTCTGCCCGGTTGATGGTCCGACGGATGGTTGAGTTAACTGAAGCACAAAAGTACCTGGTTCCACAGGTAGCTTGAGGGCAGCGCGCTTTGACAGGTAGTCAGCGATGTCATTTTCCGTCCAAGGGACGTGCTCTGCTCGTATACCGTCAAAGCGCTCCTCCAGTTTCCTCACTTCATCCACGTAAGCTTCCATCAACGGGCTTTGATAATCTTTCTTGATCTGCCTGACGACGAGTTGCGAGTCACCCCTGACGATGAGCTTTTTGACTCTGAGGTCCGCTGCGATCCTGAGACCGGCAAGCAAGCCCTGTTACTCGGCTGTGTTATTAGTTGACATCTCCCAGGGAAAGTGCATTTGGACGACATACTTGAGGTGCTCTCCGGTGGGTGCGACAAGCAGCACACCAGCACCGGCACCTTGCAGCGAAAAAGCCCCATCGAAGTACATGATCCAGTTGCGGCTTGTTTCCTTGCCTCCTGTACCTCTTCGTCGGGCGTCGAGGTCCATTCTGCAACGAACTCCGCCAAGACTCTGCTATAAATCATCGAGGTGCTTTCTAACTTCAAACCGAAACTCGACAGCTCCAGGGCCCATTCCACGATCCTCCCCATTGCATCTGGGTTATTCAGTATCCGTTGCAATGGGAGGTGGGTGACCACGGTGATCTCGTGCGCTTGGAAGTAATGACGCAGCTTCCTCGAGGCCATAAGGAGGCCGAAGAGCAATTTTTGCACACCTGAGTACCTCAACCTATCCCCCTGCAAGAGGTGGGAGCTGACGAAGTAAACTGGGTGCTGCACCATTTTCTTCTTCTGCGCCACTTGACCCGGTTTCGCGGGCCCTGTCGCAGTGGCGTCAGCCTCTGCCAGGGACTCGGTCTTGCCGGGACCGAGCCCTGCCAGGGAGGGTTCCGGTTCGCCATCCAATGACTCTGCCGCTGCCGTTGCCTCTTCATCGACCTCTCTCTGCACCACTAGTGCGGCGCTAACCACCTGATTCGTTGCCGCTAGGTATAGCAGCAACGGTTCTTGTGGTTTGGGCGCAACCAGCACTGGGGTAGAGGAGAGGTACTTCTTCAAATCTTGTAGTGCTGCCTCGGCCTCCGGGGTCCACTCCATTGGGCCCGTCTTCTTCAAGATCTTGAAAAAGGGAAGGGCATGCCCTGCGGACTTGGAGATGAATCTGCTCATGGCGGCAACACAGCCAGTGAGCCGACGCACGTCTTTGATCCGTTTAGGTGCCTCAATCTGCTCAATGGCCTTGATCTTGTTTGGGTTTGCCTCAATCCCGCGCTGTGACACAAAGAACCCGAGAAGCTTGCTGGACGGGACACCGAAGACACACTTCTCAAGGGTCAACTTGAGGTTGATCTTGCGCAGGTTCACAAATGTTTCCTCCAGATCTTTAAGAAGTGTTGCTTTGTCCTTGGTCTTGACCACTATGTCATCCATATAAGCTTCCATATTACTTTGTAGCTAGGGCTCAAAACCAATTTGGACTGCTCTTGCAAAGGTTGAGCCAGCACTCTTCAACCCGAAAGGCATCCCTAAAAAGCAATACGTACCACATGGGGTGATGAACGCTGTCTTCTCCTCGTCTTCTTTTGTCATGAAGATCTGGTGGTACCCTGAGTAGGCGTGGTGGAATGATAACAGGTCACACCCAGCCGTGGAGTCAACAATTTGGTCGATGCGCGGTAACGGGAAGGGATCCTTTGGACAAGCCTTATTGATGTCTGTGTAATCAATACACAGTCTCCACTTCCCGTTTGCCTTGCGCACCACTACCGGGTTGGCCAAACACGTCGGATGGAGCACCCCCCCCCCCTTACCAAGCTTGTCGCCTCTAGTTTTCTGATCTCCTCCGTGATGAACTCCTGCTTCCTGACCTTTTGCTTGACGGGCTGTGCATGAGGACAGATAACAAGATGGTGCTCAATCACTTCCCTGGGAACGGGCGGGGATGTCGGAGGCTTGCCATGCAAACACATCGACATTCGCCCGCAGGAAAGTGACGAGCTCGCTTTCCTATTTGCTGTCGAGGGTGGAGCTTATGGTAAAAGCTCCCCCCGTGCCATCCTCCTTGAAGGGCACCTTCTTGGTCTCTGGTGGTGCAGCTCTGGACTTCTTGCTCTTGCCGGTGGAGCTCCCTGGTACGTCCTCAATGGGAGCGCAACACCCTGAAGAGGTGCGCTTGCCGGAGTGGGTGTGAGGGGTCTCTCCGGTCTTTTTCACTCCCGGGGCTCTGTCAGCAGGAGCAGGTGCCTTGCCGGCAGCTGCTGCAACTGCTTCCCGGTAGAGTTGGTCGGCGCAAATCAATGCGTCTTTCTTGTCGGAGGGGACGGTGATGATGTTCATCGGCCCGGGCATCTTCAGCGTGTTGTAGGCGTAATGTGAAGCCGCCATGAACTTGGCTAGTGCAGGGTGGCCGAGGATCCCGTTGTAGGGCAAGGGGATCTCGGCCACATCAAAGACAATCCTCTTCGTCCTGTGGTTCAGCTCGCCACGGAACATCATGGGCAGCGTGACCTTTCCCTTCAGCTGGCTCCTCCCCAAGTTGACCCCTTGGAACGTGCCCGTCTCCTCGAGGTCTCCATCAGGGATCTGCAGCCTCTTGATCACAATAGGCGAGATCAAGTTCAGACCGGCCCCACCTTCAACCAGCATCTTCGTCACCTTGAGGTTGCGGATTGTTGGTGAAACCAACAACGGCAAGCATCCGACCGCGGTAGTGCGGTCGGGATGGTCCTCGGTGTCGAAGATGATAGGCGTGTTGGACCATCGCAGTGGCTTCCGTGCATCAAATGACGGCTCCACTGCTGTGACCTCACGTGCCCACTGCTTGAGCTGGCGGTGGGATGTATGCAGCGAGGCGCCACCATCGACGCACATGGCTTTTGTGGCTTTCTGGAACTCGTGGTCGCCAGACTCATTGTCCTCGTCATGATCATCGTCTTCCTGCTTCTTGTCACGGCCTCGGGCAGGCATCTCCTGCTGATTATCTTTGCCGCGGCAGCCTCCTTGGCCACCACGCTTACCTTGGCACCCTCTTGGCCCTTCTCCTTGTCCCACCACTCATACTCGGCTTTCTGCTTCTCAGCAAGCAGCTCCAGTTGCTGGCAGTTCTGGAGGTCATGGCCCTTGGTGCGGTGGATCTTGCAATACTGCTTATAGGAGCCCCCTGGCTTATTGACAGCCGCCAAGGCCCGGCAAGCGGCACACCCACCAACCTCCCTGCCGGGGTCACTCGCCTTGGGTTTCTTGGTGGGGCCGATATCGTCGGACCCCTCGACAGTAAGCACGGTCTTGCCCTTGCGCTTCCTATTACGGTGCCGACCCTTCTTCCAGGGGATGGTGGTATCATCCGTGGAGTCGGTTTCCGCGCCAGCGTCTTCGCCGGGGTACTTCCTTCCCTCTTCAGCGCGAGTTCACCAATCATCCAGAACATAAAGTTCGGCCACATCCTTGACCCTGTTCATCGCCAGCTCCTCACGCATCTTACAATTGCGCACATTCTGATGGAATGCACTGATCACGGCAGCAGGATGAACGTCGGGGATGTTGTACTGCACGTGGCTGAACCTTTGGATGTACTTGCGCAAGTTTTCTCCTTCCTTCCGGGGGATGATATGCAAATCACTCGCCTGGCCATGAGCTTGGTGGCCTCCCGTAAAGGCGCCAACAAACTCATGACATAGGTCCGCCGAAGAAGAAATGCAATCCACCGGCAAGTGCATCAACCATGACATAACATTGGGCTTGAGCGCCAACGGGAAGTAATTGGCAAGCACCTTATCGTCGCGGGCCCCAGCAGCTTGCATCGCGATGGTGTAGATGTTGAGGAACTCCGATGGGTGAGTCTTGCCATTGTACCTGTCGCCAACGTCAGGCTTGAACGCGCGGTGGGAGGGCCACTGGAACTGCCACAGCTAACGGGTGAAGGCTGGACAACCCACCTCGTAGGGTAAGCCACCATAGCCTCCCGGTGCTGGGTGGTCCCTAGTGGGCCCTGCCCACCTGTCTGACTGGTGGCGCGCGTCACACCGGCGCTCGATGGTGGTTCGAGCGTCTTCATGAGCTCGCTCCTGAAGAACTTGGTGTTGGTCGCGGTGGGTTCGCGGGTCGGATGACGCTATGGAGATATCATCACGAGCGTTGTCGCGAAGGACCGACACCCACGGTGGCCGGTATGGAGGAGGGGAGAGCACCGTGGCCGCGTCGCCTCCGGCTCGACCTCCGCTGGCGTGCGGTGGCTCGACGGAGTGACGGCCTACGAGTCCCGCTGGCCGCAACTCATCGTTGTTAGCAATGCCCACGAGGCTCCGGACGGTGGCCCTCCATTCATCAAGCTTCTCCGCAGCGGGAGGAAAGTCGAGGAGCAGCTGCACGCGTGCTAGGTCTTCTGCTGGCGTGGGTGGCGGCGAAAGCTCTGTGGACCGCGATGCGCTTCGACTTCTAACCGCATTAGAAGGAGCCCCATCACGGCCCTGCAGCCGCCCGCCACCTCCGCCAGCACCTCAGCGCGCATGCTAGACCTCCTCATCATGTGAAGGGCGCATGGGACTCTTCCCAGGGCGGCGCCCAGGGTCACCAGCAGGGCGGTGCTGCTCATCGCGCATGACCCAAGAAGAGCGCACCGTGGGAGCCGGTGTTGGCGTCTTGGAGGTCGCCGCACCGCCATCTGGCGGCACCACGATGCCCCTAGAGGGCCCCGCGCCGCCTGCGGGGGGCCCGACTCCATCTCTTGAGCCCGCGACACGTGGCTCGTCGCGTGGCATACGGACGACGCCGCTCACCAGGCCTGGACTGCCAGGGTGATGTGGATGTTCACGGGCCGCGCCATGTGTTCTCTCCGCGACTGGCCCGCTATTGGTCCGCACCAGTACTGGCAGTCCGGTCCCGGACGAACCGATCGCCATGGTCGTCTTCTTCTTAGGAGCCATGGCGATGAAGAACTATTGGGCCAACTACTAGACCAGATTCTCACAATTGCGCCCCCTACCTGGCGCGCCAAAGATGTCGGTGGGAAACGACACCTATGGGATGACGAGGATCCCTTCTGCAGTTGCGGGGCGCGAGGTTGTGAGAAGAGCAGGATTAGCAATCATCACCAGGATCGTTTACCCAGGTTCGTGCTGCGAGGATGCATAAAACCCTAGTCCTGCATTGGTGGATGTATTGAGTGTTCCTGAGCTCTTGAACTAGCTACGGTGGCTGTGTGGTTCAAAAGAGCCGAATCCCCCTCCAGTACGCCATGGGCCTCCTTTTATAGTTGAAAGGAGCTGCCACAATGGCACACAGGAGGTGGAAAGGCCTACAGTGCTATGAGCTTACCGCTCGTATTAGAGGACAAGGCGCATTTAATGCGTAGCTTATGTGTCCTCTTGCTTTATCAGGGACGGGAGCGAGGCCCATCCCATCCGTCGCTTCTCCTCCTCGCTTCAACACGTGCCCTGGCCAGCGATGCATGCGGCTCCATGTAGGCAAGCAAGCAACTTGAGGTGGCGCGGTGGTGGAGCCATCACGAAGATCTACATGCCGCCACGTAGGCATGTGCTGAGTTGGCCTGGAAGCTACATGTTGCCACACAGGTGCCTGCCCAACTGATTGGGCTAGCAGCTGCATGTGAACGGCGGTGGGGACTTGGTTGGTGCGGGCCTGGCAGTGGCCCCGCTGACGCCCTCGGCAAGGGTCTTGCCGGGTGGCCCGGCAAGGGTCTTTCCACGGCGCGCTGTCGTCCCCGGCAAGGATCTTGTCGGGGGTCTTGCGGGTTTCCTTGGCAAGGATCTTCGCGAGGATCGTTGCCTTCCAAACCTCATCTGATCTTGAATATTTTTTGTCTTCACAAAGATCTGCATGCCACCGTGGAGGAGCCTACCGAGCCCTGGCCCAATGTGGTCGATGGTGTTGGAGACCGGGGGTTCAAGGGTGGATCACTCTGCTGGTGCGGGCGAGCCGCCCCGGCAAGGGTCTTGCCAGGGAAACCTGCTTCGTCCATCTGCTCTCTGTGGTCTCAGTCTTTGGCGTTGCGCTGATCATCTTGCGGCTACGCCTCCTCCCTTTTGCCCTGCTTAGTGTGGCTTTGGCCCGTGGCCCTGACTGCCCTTGCACAAGTAAGGGGTACAAAGGAGTGCCCCTACTTTAGTACACTGACAATCAGGCAGGCCGACCAAGGGTTGAACTTTGGGGCGACGGGCTCTACAACGTACACGTCTCGAAGTGCGCGTTTGCGCCTCCTTTTTGGTATGTGAGTTGCATAAATCATGTTCACTATTTTGACCTCTGGTGGAAATTTTTTCTGTCCCCCAGTGTTCGGCTGGCAAGGCTCATCCTCGTCTTCTCTTGGGGTATCCCTCCCCTTGTGTTCGGCGTTTAGTTTGTCGGCCTGCTTGAAGACCCAGCATTCTCTATTAGTGTGATTTGCAGGTTTTTCGGGGGTGCCATGAATCTGACATAATCTGTCTAGAATCTTGTTTAGGCTGGACGGTCCATCCCTGCTGCCTTTCAATGGCTTTTTCCGTTAACCGGGTCGAGAGCCCCTGAATCCGGCGTTTACCATCGTATTGTCCGGGCTGTCTTCATTGTTTCGACGCCTGTTTTTATTGTGTCGCGCTTTCCCGTTGCCATCCCTGACTTCGGATGTGCCTGGGTCACTAGTGCTGCTACGGGCCAACCAACTGTCCTCGCCCGCGAAAAAGCGGGTCATAAGGCTTGTTAAGGCTGCCATTATCCTAGGTTTTTCCTGGCCAAGGTGTCTGGCGAGCCATTCGTCCCGGACACTGTGTTTAAAAGCCGCAAAGGCTTCGGCGTTCGGGTAGTCGACGATTTGATTCTTCTTGGTGTGAAATCTGTTCCACATCTTATGGGCTGACTCTCCAGGTTGTTCATTTATGTGACTTAAACCGTCTGCATCTGGAGGTCGGGCATAGGTCCCTTGAAAATTAGCCCTAAAAGCATCCTCAAGTTCTTCCCAACTTCGAATTGATTTTTCGGGGAGGCTTTTCAACCAGTGCCGAGCTGGTCCTTTCAACTTGAGAGGCAGGTATTTGATGGTGTGGAGTTCATCTCCGCGATCCATGTGGATGTGAAGGATAAAGTCCTCAATGTAGACCCGAGGGTCTGTCGTTCTGTCGTATGCCTCTATGTGTCACGCGTTTGAATCCCTATGGAAATTAATGATCCAGCACCTCATCGGTGAAGCACAGGGGGTGTGCGGCGCATCTGTATTTGGATGTGTCATGGCACTCTTCTGACGGTTGTAGTGTTCGGTTTTGCTTCCGAGCTGTTATTCTGTCAGTATAGTCGTTTGGGCGGCCATGATCCTGTGCCGGATCATGCTTCCTAGATCCATAGATGGACCTGGCCATACCGGCTTTTTTGTCCAGGTGCTCACGTAAATCGTGCGCTGACTTATGTGCGGCGTCATTAGCCGCCCTGTCGTGGCCATGGGGTGGTCGGTCCGGCTGATCGGCCGTTTTATTTTTCGGTTGAATGGGTTCTATAGCCTCGTTGTCGAATTCGGGCAGTAGCTTGCGCTTTGGGTAGCTCTTTGTGTGGCGATCGCCGCCGTATTTTTCTTCAATGTCCAGCACTTTGTTCCATCTGCGGTTGAGCATATCCTGCGCGGCCTTAAGCCTGTGCTTCTGCTTCTTCAAGCTCCTCACGGTGGAAATAAGCCTTCTATGGAGTTCTCTTGTTCCAAGTGTTTTTCCGGGATGATGAGTGCATCGTCGCCCGGACAGTTTATGAGTTTTATCTCCGCCATCGCTATGATTGGACAGCAGCCTCGGACTATGTTCGCTGTCGCCTAGCTCAACCTGCTCCATCCCTGGGTCCATGGGGTCCTCGTTTCCTTTGGAGTCGACTGGGGTATTATTTCCTACATTGTCGCTTTGGTTGCTTCTCGAGGGGATTATCCTCTGTTGCATCCTTCCATTCCTCGAGGTTGTTTTCTTTGGGTGTATCCACCATATATATATATATCATATGATGAGGTGGCTATCCAGCGCCCTGAGGGCGGTGGTTCCTGTTCCTCTCCAGCATCGTCATTCATACTGTCGATGTCTTCGGAGTCGAAATCAAGCATGTCGGTTAAGTTGTCGACAATGGCTATTAAGTGGGTGGTGGGTGGGTAACAAAATTCTTCGTAGTCCACTTCCCACTCAAGCCGGACATAGTTCGGACAAGAGTCTCCTGACAAGGAGAGAGACCTCAATGAATTTAGCACATCGCCCAAGGGCGAGTGCTGAAAGATATCCGCAGAGGTAAACTCCATGATTGGTGCACAATCAGATTTGATAGGCACGGATGTACGCGGTTCGGAGCCTATGGCCGGAGACAAGTCCGAGGGCCCGATGACACATACCTCATTGGAGGCGAAGTCTATGTTCGGCTCTAACGTCGCTGAGTGTGCGGCCTCCATGGCGGGGTCCATCCACCCATCCTCGGATGGCACGATCTGTTCCGTACTAAGGGCCGGGGCAGCCGCAGGTGATCTTCCGAACACCGTCTGATGGCAGATCTAAGTCATGCTCGTAGTGACTATTCGGCGCACCTAACGTGGGCTCGAATCCGTCGAAGATCAAGTCTCCACGGATGTCAGCAGTATAGTTCAAGCTTTTAATGCTGACCTGATGGCCAGGGGCGTAGCTGTCGATCTGCTCAAGATGGCCAAGCGAGTTGGCCCGCAGTACGAACACGCCAAATACGAAGATCTGTCCGGAGAGGAAAACCTCACCCTGGATCGCATCGTTGTAGATGATTGAGGAGCCATCAAGCCTTATCGTGACGGCACAGTGGAACTCTCAATGAAAGCACCAATGTTGGTGTCAAAACCGGCGGATCTCGGGTAGGGGGTCCCGAACTATGCGTCTAAGGCTAATGGTAACAGGAGGCGGGGGACACAATGTTTACCCAGGTTCGGGCCCTCTCGATGGAGGTAACCCTACTTCCTACTTGATTGATCTTGATGATATGAGTATTGCAAGAGTTGATCTACCACGAGATAGTAGAAGCTAAACCCTAGAAGCTAGCCTATGGATATGATTATTGTTGTCCTACGGACTAAACCCTCCGATTTATATAGACACCGGAGGGGGCTAGGGTTACACAGAGTCAGTTACAGAGAAGGAGATCTACATATCCGGATTGCCACACTTGCCTTCCACGCAAAGGAGAGTCCCACCCGGACACGAGACGAAGTCTTCATTCTTGTATCTTCATAGTCCAATAGTCCGGCCAAAGTATATAGTCCGGCTGTCCGAGGACCCCCTAATCCAAGACTCCCTCACCCGTATCATGGTCGCGCCTACCACGACCGTCGCATCGCTCACGCGGTCGCGCCCTTGGAGATTTAACATGGTGCGTTAGGCTATCTCATATTGGCATGTCATACATAGTCATCACTTAGTCACTCATACTACAACAAGGTTAGCTATAAGGTTGGCTACAAGTGTATTTATTTTTTTACTTATCTCTATCTCTTTCTTCGTACTCCCTTTGTCCCATAATATAAGAACATTTTTGACACTAGTGTAGTGCCAAAAACGTTCTTATATTATGGGATAGAGGGAGTAGTATTTATTGCATTTGCCAAGGAGTGACCTCTTCCAAAGAAATGGTGTGCTTATTAGTTTTTTGTTGCTAAGTTTGCTTCATTTAATTAGCTATACACTCAAAATTGTCTTTTCACCTAGGTACACGAGCTTAGCCCCGTTTCTTCCTTGGGTCACCAAACTAGTCTCTCTGTTCTTAATTAACTTCCCACATCAGACTTTATGCCTATGTGGCAATCTTAGCACCTGTTGGAGCAAGTAAGTACAATAGTGCGCTTTACATGGCATTTTGGCATATGTGGAGGAAAGAGAGGCAAGGAAAAAGTGGAGAAGTGGGCTCTCATGCAAGAGCCAGCCTCTACAACATGGTGGAGCATTGGGAGAGGCACCTGTATGGAGGTGGTCAGGAATCAGGAGACTCACGCCGGTCATAGCGCCGCAGTTAAAATGATAATGTCAAGTCAAATCACGGGGCCCCACATGTCCATCAGTAACTCGCTGTCAAATCACACAGCCCTACGTTTGCAGCAGCCTACTCCCTCATCTTCTCGCATCTCTGTCAAACCGACTAGGCAGAACTGCCCCACCTACCACACAGGAAAAGCCCCGCCCTTGACTTTTAAATACAACTACATCCGCTTAAGAATCCAATGATATACTTTTTGTGACATAGTAACTCATATTTAGTTAGTCAAATGGATGACCTAGAACTAATTGCATGCCCTATAAACCGAGATGCCTAAAAATAAAAAACCGAGACAGAGAGGGTAGTTCAGCACGTATCTTTTTAGATCAATATAGTCGGGATTCACCAAGGAGCAAAACCAAGTGGTAGGCTGCTCCTGTCGTGTTGGCGTAGCAACTCAAGCAGGGTCAGTCCGCACATGAAATGGCGACACACTTAACAGGACCCCTTCGGCTGACATGTGGCTCATCCACCATCTTGTTCCACGTGCAATGCACCACATTACAGTTCGGAGCAGCGGTTGGAATTGGAGGCACCCCGGTCGTAGCGCCGCAGTAGTAGAAAATGAGCGATGAGGGGTCAAATCACAAAGCCCCACCTTTCCCGCAATAAGCTGGATGGACGAAGCAACCATCATTTCACTCTAGGGTGCAAGAGATTAAAGAAAAGAGAAAACAATGATGCATGCGGCAGCTACCTAGGGCACCCTAGGGTAGGGGTCTCCACTACAGATCCTTTTTTTGAAAGCGCCTCCACTACAAATCATCTTCTCCCTCGTCCTCTTGAAGAAAACCGATGATGAGTGCGGCGGTAGGGTTTGTAGGAGTACTACGGCGTGCGGGGCCACGTCGTAGTAAATGGGTTTGAGTCAACGCCTTAAATATGTGTGGGCCGCTTGGTTTTATGGGAACGAGGCAGCATTTTGGGTTCGGGGACCCGTGGAGATATAGTACATACAAAAATTGTGGACGTAGGTTCGACCGAAAGGCAATGATGCATGGGCCCTGCATTTTGATATACTCGGGGGCGTGTGAAATTTTCTACTCTACTCAAAACTAGTAAGGTACATATGCATTGAACGCATGAGATTTCGAAACCAAATTATGAATAAATACACACTATAGCATGTAAAGCTTTGAGTCATATATGCATGATGTAGATGTTCATTTAGTTCTTATAGTTCATCTCATTCAAAATCAATTAGTTTTATAAAAATGTTAAGATTCATGGGGTTGTGCATTGTAAAGCATAAAGTAAAAAAACAAATAATGGCAATTCATTTAGAAATAAAAAATGCAATTATGATACAAAAGATTCTATAACAAAGGAGAAGTGCTTGTGTTTTGAGGTTTGAGCATTATGCTTAAGTTCAACCATGGAGTATTCTAAATTGTACATGTGGCCGATCTGGTGGTATGTTGATGATATCCAACGGCCTGTAGTGCTCGGATTTGCCATCTCTACACTGTCGGATTAGCTTCATCCAGCGACCATCTTTCAAAGTTATTGGCATACTGTATAGTTCTTGTGCCATAGTTGCATGTTTTGGAAAAAAGCTGCTAGTGGGTTGTACTATCTATTTAGGAATAGAAGATGTATACATGGAAGTTGTAGGGAAAGAGATGACATGGAGCATCTCAATTCCTATGAGTAGGGATTGGAAAAGAGATGTCATTTGGTTCACATCATATGAACTTTTCTATTGAATCTAGAGATGACATGTATCTCAATTCCTATGAGGAGGGATGAGAAAAGAGATGTAATTTGGTTCATATCATAGGAACTTTTCTATTGAATATACGCTAATGTTTATTTTCCTTTGAAATTAAGGGAGTATAGGAATCCATTCATATGAACCAAGTGGCTCTAAAGATATAGAAATGATATCATGTTTATTTCCTTTGAAATGTGGAGTATATGAATCTATTCCTATGAACCAATTGGCTCTAAAGGAAAAAAACCTATAAAAATCATATCATATAGAGTTCCTATGATATTCCTCGACACCAAAGGATGGTTGAAATTGCTGCGGGTGATACGATGGTCTTTCTTTGTAGACTCCTCCCCCATCTTTATAGTTACCTCTCAAAGATGAATGAAATGCTATATACAAGGTACTCTACATGTGCAATTTGGTACACGAAAACTCGGTAAAAGTTTGCGAGGTTCCAATTTTCAATAAAGCTATATGCACTGCATTTCGGAATGGAGGGAGCATACAGAAGTTGCTAACACTCACGTGGAAGATTTGTGTGTAGGAGGACTAGTTGTTCTGTTAGATGACATGGCAAAACTGACACTGTCGGATGCCAATCTAACGGTTCTTACGGCGTTCGTCAGGAAAAGGCTTATGGCGAACGTTTGTCGGATAATGATTTACGGACACATGCGTTGCATTGATATGTGCCCCCCTCTCTCTCACGCACATGCACCCTCACGATTCACGACTCCCCCAAGTCCTCTCGCAGACTCGCACATCGCACCCACTATCTATCTGCAGGTAGACGTCACGCACATATGTGCTCTTCACACCTTACCCTCAAACTTCTAAAAAACAAGAGACGTCGCGCACATTTTATTTTAGCTCACACGTCACACACTTATACTATTACTCTTGCGGTGAACATTCTTTGGGCATAGTATATTGTACTCTCACGAAAGAAGCGGTGCACGCACACACTAGTTCTCTCACACCCACTCGCGGGTACACATAGGAGCACATTTTTTTTAAGCTGCTACAACAAAATCACTCCACTATATATATAAGCAGGAGCCTTAGCGCTTGCTTTACTAGGGTTCCTCTTGGTCACTCTCTCATGCTCTCCAGATCTAAGAAAGACATAGGTGGCCACACTCTCTCTCAGCTCACGACTGGTCACAAATCCGGCCGGACAACCTCGACCAGGGCAGGGGTGTAGGTGCATCGTTCACGCTATCATCGGCGGCGAGGGAGGAGACCAACGCCTGCCTGCGCGTCCCGATCAGAGGCCGTGCCGTTCTCTCCGAGAGAGCGCCATCTCGGGAGGGTCTCCAACCCCTTATTACTCCCTGCGGTATTGTGGCCAAGATGCGGCCTCCCACGCCGTCTTTGCCACATGCCGACGACCCTCGGGTATATAATCTTTCGAGACCTGCCTTGCTCTACTGCTCCAGCTCCCTTTGTGTGGATCTTTTTCTACTTTTGTCCGTTGTTCCAAAGCCACCTAGACTTTTACTATTATTAGAGGTAAAGCTAGTTCATACAGTCAACTCTAAGAGTTGGTTCAAACAGGGAAGAAAGTGGGAAAGCAGTAGCATGAATCTAGGACTTGGTTCCAAGAGGAAACGGGGGAAAGTAGTAGATGCTGGCTACCCAACCGGACTCTTGGTTGAAAAGACGAAGAAAGCATGGTGGATGGCGAAGGGTGGGGGAAGTGGACCTATCTCTTGGTTGAAAAAGGAAAGAAAGTGACGGGTGTTGGGGACAATGCAAATGAGAATGAGCAGGTCTAGATTTCCTGTGCTCACATAGGAAAATGTCGCCGAGGAGATAAAAAATGGGATAAATGCATACATGCTGCCTGAATGTTTGCCGCTCTCAGCAGCCACATCTGCCTCGCCACTTTATGCCCCTGCTGTCCCTACGCCCATATCGTTACCGTTAATGTAAAATCACATGAAGCATTAAGCAATGCCGCCTAATGTCACTATAAGTAATGGTCTCATGCCGTCGATAAATTGAAGCAATGCCACCACCATTTTATGAAGTGCTTCCGTCTTGCTTTATTTCCCATGAATTGAGTTTTTGCAATTACACTTAAATCTCACACCGCTAACATTGCTTCATCCCAGTGGAACTGCACAAATTTGATTGCACATTTACTGACGATGAGCTACTCTCATGAGAGTAATACTAATGCTATTGTTCTGCATGTTAATCTAGTGGCATTGTTGATGTGATGTGATGCTACTTACTTAAGGACTCTTCATACTGTCAATCTAGTGCCAATTATAACACAATCGATGCTACTGTTAATCATACACCACTGCAAATATCTGTCACTGTTTAAATAACTGTATTTCATATTTGCGCAAACAGGGATGTCTGTCTCCATATCATTTCAGGATGTTTATCTTTGTATCGTTTCTATCCATGCAATCAAAAGAACACACCTCAGTTTTAGTAGAACCGCGCAAAATGAGATGGCTATCCCTCGTTGCCGTCGTCAACCTCCAGTCTTCAAGGTATTCCTACATTGGTAGTAACTAAGGTAGAATGACCAACGCAATCTAAAAGAAGTTGATCCGTACGTTTTACTTCCTGATTGCAGTGCAGGGACGAGCGAAAATAGCTGCATCCTAGTCCGGAATGCACATTCTACCAGTTCATCCATGGACCGAGGACTAGCTAGCACGATTGCATGGCGGCTTCTTGGACAGGTGCATGGACAAGAGGCATTGTGGTCTGCTTATTTCTGCAAATAGGGATGCTTCAATTTAGTGGAATGCACAAGAATTTCACCTGGTCAGTACACTGCATGGTTCAGTTCAGCATTCCAGCTGAGACCACAATTATAATTGGTTATTCTGGAATGAGAGAACCTAACCCTGGATGGTGGCAACAACAAAAAACTAGAGTGAACTCCAGGAAATTTAAGCCTGCCGGGAGGCCCTTTGCTCAGAGAAGCCTTGCTTGTTTTTTCCTGATTTGTAAACCTTCTCACAACTTTGTCTTTTGCTATGAACTAGTATATGTTTGTTATGTTCTATGAAACATTGAGATGTATAAAATTGCTTAACTTATGCTTTTCAAGTTTTTTATGAAGACAAATTTAATGTGAGTGTTCCACATGAGTGTTGGACTAGCGTGTGAACGTTTGGAATTTACATTGTGGCCTCAGTTAACTGCATGAACCACTGTAGTAGGATACATAATTGCTTATATGTCAGACAGCAGATTGTTGATTGTTAGCTGGTCGATAGCCTAGTGTTGAAGCGAGCTGAGCCAATGTGCCGTGTTTTGCAAACCTACTTACAAGTGGGGTAGCACCGACAATGTTTACAAGTACTTATGTATACGTCGGCGCACAGTTCTCAAACGGGTGCTCTATTCCATCAAAACACACACTGCTTGTATGATAAACCATGACAACTTATGTCTTACCATGCCATATTCATGAAAAACTAGTGAGGACGCATCTGTTTCGGCAACAATTACGATGATTCTCACATGATTCACGGGCACACAAAAGTAGCAGCAGTTCCCATAGACGGATTCAAACAGAGTACTAGCCCCAGAACAATCGATAACATGCAAGGTTCAGATAATTAGACACAATCCAAACTACTATTAAACACTAGCTCGGGCAACTATTTCATGCCTCGATCTAATTTGGGCTGGACGCAAGACGAACCTTGCCATGAACATCATCGAGGACGTCCCGCGGCAGCTCAATCTTGTGAACCTTCATGAAGACAACCTTGTGGCCTTGCCACTGATAAACTTGTTTGTGGAGGCATGACATGTCATCTTCCTGCGTAAGCTTGACAAGAACAGTATGCCTCACAAACGAAGGAGTAGGTTTGAACTTCTTGTGCTTCAGTACACCCTGGACAACACGCCTGACAACAGTGAGGCTGGGATACAACTCTTCATTGGTATAACCGCAAATGGCTTCCAGGATCCAACATCCTAAGAACTCTGTTTTCCCAGTGCGTATATTCAGGTCATCCGCCTCATAGCGAGTGACATGTACAACCACACAATCCTTGTCTGCATCAGGGCTCTAATTGAAATAGAAACAAATTCTGAATTACTTTTCAGTATAAGAAACACAAGTTATTTAAACCACTATGTAATCATGGCAACGAAGCTAATAAAATTTTGCATTATTAATCACCACATACTTAGATGAAAAACCACAATCGAGATCGGCAAAGAAGAAAATCACCTTGGGCAGCTCAGCAGGGGGGGGACACATCCTTGAAGGGGGAAAACTGCTCCTGCAGTGCCACGGGGGTTGTAACCTCAAACGGGGTGTTGACCATCTTAGTAGTGGCCGTGAGCGTATCTGGGGTCAGCTCGGTGGCTGCCTCCATCTTCTTGGAGCTCTCTGTCTCGTGGGGATCAGCCTCCCATGTCTGCTCCAATATCGACAGATCTTTGCCTGGTTCTCCTTGGTCCATTATGAAACTGACGAATACTAGGAGACCACTGAAAGGAAAACACAATCGCAATGACAATGAAACAAAAAAGAGAGTGAGGTTCAGTTACTGCTTTGCAAAAGTTCTTTTTTTCTCTGAACGAAAATATCCAACATCACGGACCCGCTTACCTTCCCTTCGTTGGGAGAGAAGAACAATGGCAGATGCGAGTGTTGCCTTTCTTGAAGACGGTGAGGGAGAAGGGGATTCAGTGAAGAGTGAAATGATGGTTGCTTCGTCCGCCAAACTTAGACTGCGGGGAGGTGGGGTTTTGTGATACGACGGCTCGTTACTGCCACGCTATGACCGGGGTGACTCTCCGCCTGCATACTGCCTTCTAATTTGGTGGATGGTATTTGGGCCCGCGCGCTGCATTGCCCGCATGTCGGTGAACAAAAGTATAACGACATTTAGTAGAGGGAGACGTTTCAATGACCTAGGAGGAGCCAGAAGCGGTAGGGTGTCTCCACTGTACTAGTAGTAATTGTTTTTCTGGGTAGCTGTAGAGTGTCTCCACTGTACTACTAGTAATTGTTTCTCTGGGCCCAAGACAAAACAGCTTGTCCACACTAGTAAATAATAAAATCAATTCAAAAGAGCATATATTTACTGAATGAGAGGCGCTACCCACACCCAGCACACCGCCCCCAAAAAAACCTGGGTGCTCTTCTTCCTCCTCGCTCTCACCCACCTCACATCAGCTCGCTCCACTCGTACCCCCAAATTCGTCACCTCACTCCTACAGAAAACCCTAGCTCCCCTTCTTCCTCACTACTATAGAAAAACCCCAGCTTCCCTTCTTCTTCACTCGCACTACAACTAGGCTCATCATTCGTTACTCTTCTCAAATCCGTGAGCGCGACGCGACGCCCTCGAGGAAAATGGAGTCGGCTGACCCTAACGCCAAGAAGATGAGGCTCCCGCCAGCGGCGACGCCTGTTGTAGATCCCGCACCCGGCAGCGCGGGGAGAAGCGGCGACCCCACCCCCACCGGATCCCAGGAACCCATAGAATCTCATGTGGACCGCATCAGCGTTCTCCCGAACGCCGTCCTTGGGGAGATTATCTCGCTTCTCCCTACCAAGGATTGCTGCCGCACCCAAGTCCTCTCAATTCGGTGGCGCCCTCTATGACGCGTCGTGCCCCTTAATCTCGACTGTCGTCAGCTATCTCTCTTCAATGATTTTGAAATCCCCAGAGCCATCATCTCCTCCCACCAGGGCTCCCTTCAAAGCCTCTGCATCCCGTCATGCTACCTGAGCAAGCATACCATGCCCTGCACGGTGGACGCCTGGCAGAAATCCCCTGAATTCACAGAACTACAGCTGCTTGAGTTCTACTATTCCCCTGGAAATCACATACCACATATCGGACGCCACGAACTTGTGCCCTCAGCACCGATGTCCATCTCACGGTTTTCCTCCTCTCTCCACACCGCCACCTTTGCGCTGTGCTACCTACCAGACAATCTGGTACTAAACCTTCGACTCCCATCTCTCAAGAAACTTTCACTTGTGCGGGTTCGTATATCAGAGGCCTCATTGCACAACATCATCCATTCTAGTTGCCCTGCCCTGGAGTGCTTGGTGCTTGTTTTCACAGTTAGAATAGGTTGTCTCAAAATAAAGTCGCCTAACCTTGTAAGAATTGGAATTTCTTTTGACGGAAGGCAGCTCATCATCCAAGATGCCCCTTCACTTCAAAGGTTGATGCTTGATTCTAGTTATTCACTATTGCAAATAACAGTCCTCTCTGCGCCTAAACTGGAGACCTTGGGTGTAATATATGATCTTTGTGCTCATTTCAATATGGTGTTTGGCTCCACAGTTCTTCAGGTACTTTATATTATCATCTACACTTGTAACCATAAGCTGCATTTTAAATTTCTGCGCAGAAGTTACATATCATCTTGGAGTACACATTTTGTACTAATATTATGTTCTATGCTCAATGAAGAGTTTCTCCATGGATGACCTATGAATGGTGCTGGATTCTATCAAGATCTTATATCCAAATGAATAGTTTTGATCTGAACAAGATTATTGGCTTGCTGCAATGCTTTCCATGTCTAGAGAAGTTGTATATAAAGGTGATAATTTCACGCACATTGGAAGCCCGCATATAGTGTACTAGAATTAACCGTTCATCTGTTTCTCTTTCGACACTCTTTTTTTAGACCTTAACTGTTTTCAATCTTCATGTCTATTTAGGCAACAGGACGGGGTAAGAAAGTTATAACCAATCGGTGGATTCGTAAGCATCAGAATTTTCTCACTTCTCATGAGATTCGATTGAAGACAATAACGCTAGAACGATATGTAGCCAACTGTACAAACACTAGATTTGCCACATTCTTCCTGTTGAATGAGAGGTTACTATTGTCCATCAGGCTTAAGTTTATCAGCAGCATGGTTTTGACGGATGGGTATGACGAAGAGCAAAAAAAGGAGTTTCAGGTGGGCAAAAGAGCTTCTGAACATGCCAGGCTTCTATTTACAACATATTGTGGTCATAATCTAGTAAATTTTACGACCCAGGATGTTCATTCTATGGACCTGACCGATCCATTTGACTGTGACTGCCGAAAACAGTGCTGGAGTTAGATGTTGTTGCCCTTTTCAACCTGGGCTTTTTTGTAAACCTGATGAACAATTAACCCTCGTGCTTTTGTACAGTTTGTAAGCTGGAGTTAGATGTTCCTGCCCTTTTCAACTAGGCTGTGACTGTCATATTTTCTTTGAAACAAGGCAAAGCTTGCCATTCGATCAATTTAGAGCGAAATATTGTAACAAATCCCAACCAAGAGAAATAACATTACTCTCGCCGGTTGCCTGAGCTCACTGTGCATTACAGAAGCCAAGTGACTAGCCCCCACCAGCACCCACAAACTTATTTCGAACTAGCACATCAAATGGGCTGTAAATTTTCATAGGAAAGGCTGCATGACCGTGACAGATTTGGAAATAGCCTATCCAAGGTGGTGTCGGCTTACTAGACAGTCAACAAACGATTCCACCTACCAGCCATTGGATTGACATCCAACATCTGTCGTGTACGTCTTCTTCTTCCTCCAGCCGCCCAAACCAGACCACCCCGTCAGCTTCGCCTGCTCCTGCCTCCCATGGCTGGCTGCGCCTCGGCCGCCCTACCATACATACCCTCCAACGTTGGCCAGTCCCTCCATCTATTCTCCCACATGTCCTGTTATTCTCCGGTGATGTCAGCCCCAACACGCACCCACACCCGAACCAGTCAACCCTCGTATCCCCTCCGCCTGCGACTGGACCGGCGCATCTTCCATGGCTCCTGTTCGTTCCGTCCGAGGCATCACCATTGTCCTCCACCTTGCGGCATTGGTTCGTTCTCCGTGTGTGGTGCGCCACCCTCTTGCGTTGTCAACGTTGTTAACAACCGAGAGGAACAAGGAGATGACTGTACGTGGAGAGGATGACAGTAGGGACCCATCAGCGTCATGGCAGTACGCAAGCAAGTGCCTCTATATTACAAGCCCAAAAATATGGTTCCTCCTAATGGTTGGACATCTGGGGCTCACGCCATTGTCAATGTTGTCAATAAACGAGAGAATTACACTACGAGCGGCTGACACCAGGGACCCAGCAGGTCGCGCCGTTTTTTTTGAGGAACAAGCAGTTGTTATTTATACTAGTTTTAGCGACGGATCAGGGTAACAACGGGGCTGTCCGGGGGATGTGGCCTGTCTAGCCAGGGTTTTATTTATGTTTACCACATCAGGAGCCCAGTTGTGTTTTTTTCTTGCTGAAAATGGCTAGCCCAGTTCTATTTTTTTAAAGAAATACCCAAACAAGGCCTACTTGCCTTATCGGCCCTGCTGGGCTGCAAATCTTTCAAGACGAGGAGAGTTTCATTCGGTTTGCCCAGAAATGGGCTGTACATTTTTAAAACACATCAAACCGGGAATTAGTTTCAATTTTTTTTCATTACAATATTTTAAATTCCATTGATTTTTATGCGTGGACAATTATTTGTATTTTATATTTATATAAATTATTTTTCAAAATAGTTTGAATGTGAATCGATATTTCTGGATTAAAAACAGTTGACCGCACCAAAATATGCAAAATTTCGTATACTTTTTAACCGTGGCCACAATATGGGGTGTAATGCTAACAAAAAGAAGATGGGGTCCAAAAAAATTCTTAAGAATTAGCAAATGGGTTATACATTATTAGAAATAATGGCAGATGGGTTGTATGCTATTTTCCATAGATTTGAGGCTGACTTGTGCGCCTACTACAGGTTGACGCGTATGCTTTCATAAAAAAATGGTTGACGCACACGCAACGCCCTATCAACTTAGTCAACACACGAGAGAAGTGACTGTTGGATGTCCATCCAACGGCTGTCGTGCTTCTTCAATCTCTGCTCTTCATGCTCCAGCCGCTCAAAGAAGCGCCGGCGGGACTGCCTGCTCCCTCCTCCCGCGGCCCGCTATGCTGCCGCGCAGGCCTCACGGCCCCACCGTACGCCCATCGCTGGCCTAGCCATCCCTCTACTCACCCACACCTGCTGTTATTCTCCGGGGACGGCAGACGAACTAGTAAACCCTCGTACTCCTCCACGTGGGAAACATCTGCCGAGTATTCCCTGGCTCCATGTTGTTCCCTTCCTAGGCCTCACCGTTGTCCACCTCCCTAGTGCTCTCGGCGCGGCCTGGTCAACGTGGTCAATGAACGACATCCATCGGAAGTGGACTGTACGTGGAGAGGCTGACAGCTGGGTCCACGGCCGCACGCAAGAAAATGCCTCCTTATCACATGCAAAATAATGATTCCTCTACCTAATAGCTAGGACCCACGGGAAGGGCCTCTGTATTTCACGAAAAAAAAGTTCCCCCGCTGACAGGTCAGACCCACTAGCTATATCTTCGCACGCAAGGAAATGCCTCCTTATTACGCCCAAAAAATGAATACCCCCTGCTAGCAGGGACCCACCATATTGTTGGGCTGACTTGTGGGCCTACTAAGTTGACGGGGACGGAGGGCTTTGTCGACTTAGTCAATACTCCAGTGATCGTATGATGTCCATCCAACGGCCATAGTGCTTCTTCGACCTCTGGTCTTCTTGCTCCAGCCGCCCAAAGCAGCGCCGGTCGTGCCGCCTGCTCCTGCCTTTCCTGGCCGGTTGTGCTACCTAGGAGGCCTCACCGCCCCCATACTACTCCCACCACTGGCCAGGCCATCCCTCCACTCACCCATACTCCCTTTTATTCTGCGGCGACGGCAGCCTCACACCGCAGCCGAACAAATGAACCCTCGTACTCCTCTCCGCGTGGGCATCCACTACCGCGTCTTCCCCGGTTCCGTGCCGTCCCCTTCCTAGGCCTCACCATCGTCCACCGCCGTGGTGCTCTCGGTGCGGCGTGGTCAATGTGGTCAATGACCGACTTCCATCAAAAGAGTAATGTACGTGGAGAGGCTGGCGGCTGGGTCCATGGCAGCCGCAAGGGAGTGCCTCCTTATTACACGGAAAATAATTATTCCTCCACCTGACAACAGGGACCCACCAGACGGGCCACCTTATTTCGCGAAAAAAATCATTTCCCTCCTGACTGCTGGGACCCACCAGCTACATCTTCGCACGCAAGGAAGTGCGCCTGAAACAAAAACGATTCGCCCCCCTGACTGCTGGGACCCACCAGCTACATCTTCACACACAAGGAAGTGCGTCTGGGCAAAAAATAAAACAACTATTCGCCCCCTGACTGCTGGGACCCACCAGCTACATCTTCGCACACAAGGAAGTGCCTGACAGTCGGGACCCACCTGGTCGAAGTGTACGTAGCATTGTCATTCTGGTCGCGAACATGTACGTACATACTGGTCGATGTAGAGGCGCGCACGTGTCGTAGTAGAGGCGCGCACGTAGCATGTACACGTACGTTCAACGGCCAGGGTGCAAGAAAGAAAATACGGCCATGTACGTATATACGGGCGGGGTCTCGAACGCCTACTCAAGCATACATATGGCTAGGGCTCGTGTACATGGCTTGGTCGGAACGGAGAAACTACGTCGTCGTCGTGTTCATGGGGAGGCAACGGAATGCGTCCTATTCATGGGGAGGCAACGGAACGCGTGGGAGCCAACCGGCTTGGATAGAACAGGCAATGGTAACGATGCCTGGCGTACCGCAGAATAGAGGAAACGGCCTTGTGTTCGACCGACCACGTTCAAAACCTGTTAGTCGGGAGGGGTCTGGCGTACCGCAAAACAGAGGAAATGGACTTGTGTTGGACCTCCTACGGTCAACACGGGGTCCTGTTGATTGGGAGGGGTGTGGCGTACCGCAAAACGGACAAAACGGACTTGTGTTGGAGCGCTATGGTCGAAACGGGGGTCCTCTTTATCGGGAGGGGTGTGGCGTACCGCAAAACGGGACTCCATGGGATACTGTTCATCTCCACCGTTGACCTCCTCCAGCCTCCACGGGCTACTGTTCATCCACCGTCGACCTCCTCCAGCCTCCACCTATGACTGTTCATCCACGGGCTCCTATTCATCCAGCCTCCACCGCGCGCTACTCCACCGTCTACTGTTCAACCACCCTTCTCCATGGGCTCCTGTTCAACCACCCCTCCATGGGCTACTGTTCATCCACCCCTCCACCTTCTACTATTGATCTAGCCCTCCACGGGGTCGTCCTGTTCATCTAGACCTCCATGGGGTCTTGTTCATCCAGCCCCAACCGACGTGATCAATCGGGGCCCTGTTCATCCAGAGGCAACACCACGGGGTCCTGTTCATCCACCCCCACCGCTCACTATTCATCCAACCCCCCCCCCCCCCCGCCGCCGCAACACTCACTGTTCATCCAGAGGCAGCATCGATCGGCTTCAGTTAGCAGCAGTAGCGAAGGAATCACTCGATCGGGTTCAGTTAACAGTCATCGATCGATCGCTCGGGTTCAGTAACGCGTAGCCTGCAGTGCAATCGCTCGGGTTCAGTTAGAGCCCAACGCCTCGCTCTGGTTCAGTTACAGCCAACGCCTCGCACACATGCGCGTATGTGTACAAGAGAAATGCACATCACTCGCCCTCCGACCACCACCGTAACCGGGAACTCCCCGAAATTTTCCTCACCCTCGCTTCTACCACGGTTTTTTCCGTTATGAACGGCCCAAAGAATGTCATGCAACTGCGTCTCCGGCCCGCCCAGGACGAAAAGGCCATTTTCTATCATGATTTTTTGTCATAGAATTAGGAGCCCACCACATCTATGATGATACCGGGTTTTTTCACAATTATCGTCATAGAAGTGTCATATGTATGACAGAAAAAAATTGGTTCGGCCCAAAATGTCATGGATGTGTCTTTTTTTGTAGTGGGGGCACTGTTGCCCTGGTCATCAGTGGCTGAAGACTCATCCCATCGCACGGCCTGGATGGGACGGGAGCTGACCCGTGGCTGGGTTGCGGACCGCAACAAGGGGGAGCTGGCTTGTTGGGGAAGCCTTGGTTGCGCCGGGTTCGGCTGTCTTGTACTGGTTGTCGAGGCCGAGTTGGGGTGCCTGGCCGGGTCGAAGAGTTTGGCCGAGTTGCGGGGCCTGGTCGGGTCGAGCGACCTGGCCAAGCCCGTGCCGGCTTGAGGGGCGACGCCGGCCCCGTTGTTTTTGAGAAGGATCCGGGTTCTGTTGCCTGCCCGGGGTTCATCCCCCCGACAGTAGTCCATGAAGCTGTGAAAGTCCGACGTCTTCAGATGTGAGGGCATTCGCAGTTTACCCCTTAAGCAAGGTGAATTTTGCGAGTGCCGGGTCCAGCAACAGCCACTGTGTGCTAGTTTTTTCGGAAACCGAATCATGGCATCCCGACGGTGGCGGGAACCGACGAGTCCATCGAATCTTGGGGTGATCCCTCGGGCTTCGCGCGGGCGCCACGTGGTGCCCGGAAGTCGGAGGGGCCTGACAGGCCATGCGCCTGACAGGACTGGGCGACGGGCTGGGGGCCGCCGTTGCGTGCCCTTGGCCCATGCATGTGGATTTATTGCGGTGTCCGGGGGTCGGTTGCTCTTCCACTTGCAGTTATTGCGCGCGTACGTGCGCACTTATTACGGGGTAGTGGGAAAGGCAAGCGCAGACGATCCCACTCCCCCACGTTCAAACCGAGGGCTATAAATTGGGGGCAAGGGGGGGTGGCGGATATCACTCTCGCTCGCGCCCTCCTGCCTCTTCTTTAGAAAGCTGTTGTTGTTCTGACTGCCGACTTTTTTCAGCAACTCGACGCCTACCGGGTCAGTTCCTTCAACCGCCTCCTGGGCATATACCGGGAGCTCGAGGAGCAGCTCACTGCCAAGGAGGAGGAGCTCCGTGTTGCCTCAGGTATCTTCATGCTCTTTCTAGTGGGGGCGTGCTAGCGCACCCACTGGGTGTAGCAATCGAGATTTGGGCCAACTATGTAACAGTTGGGCCAAATATTAAGTCTTGCTTTTTCCTTTCCCGAATCTTCCTTTTTCCAGCTGAGGTGTTGTCCCGGCAGACTTAGCTGCTCCAGGCCAGTCATCACTATGACCGGCTTGTTGCCGACACCGGCCGTCTTGGTGCCGAGGTGGCGCAGGCAAGGACGTAGGCGGAAACGGCCCGGCGGTCGCTTGACGAGGCCAAGCAGCCGAGGTGGCGCAGGCAAGAGCTTGATGTCCACTACACAACCTTCTTCTTGTAGACGTTGTTGGGCCTGCAAGTGCATAGGTTTGTAGGACAGTAGCAAATTTCCCTCAAGTGGATGACCTAAGGTTTATCAATCTGTAGGAGGCGTAGGGGATGAAGATGGTCTCTCTCAAGCAACCCTACAACCAAATAACAAAGAGTCTCTTGTGTCCCCAACACACCCAATACAATGGCAAATTGTATAGGTGCACTAGTTCGGTGAAGAGATGGTGATACAAGTGCAATATGGATAGTAGATATGGGTATTTGTAATCTGAAATAATAAAAACAGCATGGTAACTAATGATAAAAGTGAGCGTAAAGGGTATTGCAATGATAGGAAACAAGGCCTAGGGTTCATACTTTCACTAGTGCAAGTTCTCTCAACAATAATAACATAGATAGATAATATAACAAGCCCTCAACATGCAACAAAGAGTCACTCTGAAGCCACTAATAGCGGAGAACAAACGTAGAGATTATGGTAGGGTACGAAACCACCTCAAAGTTATTCTTTCGGATCAATCTATAAAAGAGTTCATACTAGAATAACACCTTAAGAAACAAATCAACCAAAACCCTAATGTCACCTAAATACTCCATTGTCACCTCAAGTATCCGTGGGCATGATTATACGATATGCATCACACAATCTCAGATTCATCCAACCAACATAAAAGTACTTCAAAGAGTGCCCCAAAGTTTCTATCGGAGAGTCAAGAACGTGTGCCAACCCCTATGCATAGGTTCCCAATGTCACGAAACCTGCAAGTTGATTACCAAGACATACATCAAGTGGCCATGATATCCCATTGTCACCACAGATAATCACGGCAAGACATACATCAAGTGTTCTCATAAAACACTCAATCCGATAAGATAACTTCAAAGTGGAAACTCAATTCATCATAAGAGAGTAGAGGGGGAGAAACATCATAAGATCCAACTACAATAGCAAAGCTCGGGATACATCAAGATCATGCCATAGAGGGAACATGAGAGAGAGAGAGAGATCAAACACATAGCTACTGGTACATACCCTTAGCCCCGAGGGTGAACTACTCCCTCCTCGTCATGGATAGCGCCAGGATGATGAAGATGGCCACCGGTGATGGGATCCCCCTCCGGCAGGGTGCCGAAACAGGGTCCCGATTGGTTTTTGGTGGCTACGGAGGCTTGCGGCAGCGGAACTCCCGATCTATCTTCTGTTCTGGAAGTTTTACGATACGTAGGTATATATGGGTGCAGGGGGTACGTCGGTGGAGCTACGGGGGCCCACGAGGTAGGGGGGGGGGGGGTTGGCGCGCCCCCACCCTCGTGGGCAGCCCGTATCTCCCCTGACGTGCACTCCAAGTTCCCTGGGTTGCTTTCCTTCCAAAAATAACTTCTCCAGTTGATTTCGTTCTGTTTTGACTCCGTCTGATATTCCTTTTCCTTGAAACACTGAAATAGGGATAAAACAACAAATTTGGGCTGGGCCTCCGGTTAATAGGTTAGTCCCAAAAATAATATAAAAGTGGATAATAAAGCCCAATATTGCCCAAAACAGTAGATAAAGTAGCATGGAGCAATCAAAAATTATAGATACGTTGGAGACGTATCAAGCATCCCCAAGCTTAATTCCTGCTCGTCCTCGAGTAGGTAAATGATAAAAAAGAATTTTTGATGCGGAGTGATACTTCGGCATAATTTCAATGTAAATCTTCTTACTTGTGATATGAATATTCAGATCCGAAAGATTCAAGACAAAAGTTCATATTGACATAAAAATAATAATACTTGAAGCATACTAACAAAGCAATCATGTCTTCTCAAAATAGCATGGCAAAAGAAAGTTCATCCCTACAAAATCATATAGTTAGTCTATGCTTCATTTTCGTCACACAAAGATGTTCCCAACTTGTATACCCCCGATGACAAGCCAAGCAATTGTTTCATACTCAAATAATCTCAAACTTTTTCAACCTTCACGCAATACATGAGAGCGAGCCATGGATATAGCACTATGGGTGGAATAGAATATGATGATGGGGATTGTGTGGAGAAGACAAAAAAGGAGAAAGTCTCACATTGACGAGGCTAATCAACGGGCTATGGAGATGCCCATTAATTGATGTCAACATGAGGAGTAGGGATGGACACGCAACGGATGCACTAGAGCTATGAATGCTCAACAAAAGAAAACTAGTGGGTGTGCATCCAACTTGCTTGCTCATGAAGACCTAGGGCATTTGAGGAAGCCCATCGTAGGAATATACAAGCCAAATTCTATAATGAAAAATTCCCACTAGTATAAAAAGACAACTTATGAGACTCACTACATGAAGAACAAGGTGCTACTTTGAAGCACAATATATGAGACTCACTATATGAAGAACAAGGTGCTACTTTGAAGCACAAGTGTGGAAAAAGAGATAGTAGCATTGCCATTTTTATTTTTATTTTATTTTTTATGCCTTTCTTTTTTTCCTTTTGGACTTTTTTGGGCCTTTCTTTTTTTTTGGCCTTTCTCTTTTTTTATTTGGGCAATGCTCTAATAATGATGATCATCACACTTCTATTGATTACAACATAAGGATTACAACTCGAAACTTAGAACAAGATATGACTCTATATGAATGCCTCCGGCGGTGTACCGGGATGGTGCAATGAAGCAAGAGTGACATGTACGAAAAATAATGCATAGTGGCTTTGCCACAAATACGATGTCAACTACATGATCATGCAATGGCAATATGACAAATGTAATGTATGTCATGAATATGATGATGGAAGTTGCATGGCAATATATCTCGGAATGGCTATGGAAATGCCATGATAGGTAGGTATGGTGGCTGTTTTGAGGAAGATATAAGGAGGTTTATGTGTGATAGAGCGTATCGTATCACGGGGTTTGGATGCACCGGCGAAGTTTGCACCAACTCTCAAGGTGAGAAAGGGCAATGCACGGTACCGAAGAGGCTAGCAAGGGCGGAAAGGTGAGAGTGAATCCATACTCAACATTAGTCAAAAGAACTCATATACTTATTGCAAAAATTTAGAAGTCATCAAAAACCAAGTACTACGCGCATGCTCCTAGGGGGATAGATTGGTAGGAAAATACCATCGCTCATCCCCGACCGCCACTCATAAGGATGCACAAGCCAGGTACACTTCATGTTTCAAATTTGTTACACAACTTTAACCATACGTGCATGCTACGGGACTTGAAAACTTCAACACAAGAATTTCTCAAATTCACAATTACTCAACTAGCACGACTTTGATATTATCACCTCCATATCTCAAAACAATTATCAAGCATCAAACTTATCTTAGTATTCAATTCACTCAAAAGAAAGTTTCACATATCTTGAATACCAAGTATATTAACATTAAGCAAATTACCATGCTATTTAAGACTCTCAAAATAATATAAGTTAAGCATGAGAGTTCATCTATTTGTTCAAAATAAAACTACCACCATGCTCTAAAAGATATAAGTGATGCACTAGAGCAAATGACAAACTACTCCGAAAGATATAAGTGAAGGTCAATGAGTAGCTAAATAATTATGCAACTATGCAAAGACTCTCTCTCATTTAATAATTTCAGATCTTGATACTTTATTCAAACACCAAGCAAAGCTAAAGAAAATGAAAATACAAGGATAGCGCAACTCATGTGAAGAAGCAAAAACTTAGGCTCAACCAATACTAACCGATAGTTGTTGAAGAAGAAAGGTGGGATGCCTACTGGGGCATCCCCAAGCTTAGATGCTTGAGACTTCTTGAAATATTATCTTGGGGTGCCTTGGGCATCCCCACGCTTGAACTTTTGTGTCTCCTTAATTCCTCTCATATCATGGTTTCTCTTTTTATCAGAAGCTTCATTCACAACAAACTCAACAAGAACTCGTGAGATAGGTTAGTATAAACCAATGCAAAACCTTATCATTTTCTACTGTAACAAATCACTAACATTATTATTCAACATTGAATACTAAATTCCTCTGCATATTTAATAATCCTATCCTCAAATAGAATCATTAAACAAACAAACATATGCAAACAATGCAAACATAACAGCAATCTGCCAAAACAGTACAGTCTGTGAAGAATGCAAGAGTATCAATACTTACCTGACTCCAAAAATTATGAACTAAAATTACCACTGTAATAAATTTATCAGAGATCAATATGCAAAAATATTCAACATTATACCACTCTCTGATTTTTCTAAGGAATTTTTGCAACAGCGGTAAACTTTCTGTTTTCAAACAGCAACATGTATACTAGCAAAATAAGCATGGAAAAGGCTATCCCTGACTTCTTTATTGAAACTAAAGATGAAAAACATTATTCTAACTAACAGCAAGTAACTAATAGCAAAAGAAAATGACGCTCCAAGCAAAACACATATCATGTGGTGAATAAAAATATAGCTCCAAGTAAGGTTACCGATGAACGAAGACGAAAGAGGGGATGCCTTCCGGGGCATCCCCAAGCTTAGGCTCTTGGTTATCTTTGAATATTATCTTGGGGTGCCTTGGGCATCCCCAAGATTAGGCTCTTGCCACTCCTTATTCCATATTCCATCGAATCCTCACCCAAAACTTGAAAACTTCACAACACAAAACTCAACAGAAAACTCATAAGCTCCGTTAGTATAAGAAAATAAAACCACCACTTAGGTACTGTAATAAACTAATTCTAAATTCATATTGGTGTAATATCTACTGTATTCCAACTTATCTATGGTTCATACCCTCTGATACTACTCATAGATTCATCAAAATAAGCAAACAACACATAGAAAACAGAATCTATCAAAAACAGAACAGTATGTAGTAATCTGTATCAAACGTATACTTCTGGAACTCCAAAAATTCTACCAAATTAGGAAGTCCTAAGCAATTCGTGTACCAACCCAAAGAAAAAAGAATCAGATCATAGGCATGTTTCTGTGAATTAACAAAACTAATTTACTGGGTGCAAAAGTTTCTGGTTTTCAGCAGAATCAACACAACTATCACCGTAAGCTATCTTAAAGGTCTTACTTGGCACTTTATTGAAACAAAAGCTATAAAACGTGATTACTACAGTAGCATAATCATGTGGACACACAAAAACAGTAAGGATAAATGTTGGGTTGTCTCCCAACAAGCGCTTTTCTTTAATGCCTTTTAGCTAGGCATGATGATGACAATGATGCTCACATAAAAGATAAGAATTGAAACATAAATAGAGCATCATGAAGAATATGACTAGCACATTTAAGTCTAACCCACTTCCTATGCATAGGGATTTTGTGAGCAAACAACTTATGGGAACAATAATCAACTTGCATAGGAAGGTAAAACAAGCATAACTTAAAAACTTTAAGCACGTAGAGAGGAAACTTGACATTATTGCAATTCCTACAAGCATATGTTCCTCTCTCATAATAATTTTTAGTAGCATCATGAATGAATTCAACAATATAACCAGCACCTAAAGCATTCTTTTAATGATCTACAAGCATAGAAAATTTACTACTCTCCACATAAACAAACTTTTTCTTTATGGCATATGTATCATCACAATAATCATCATAGATAGGAGGCATGCTTTCATCATAGTAAATTTGATCATCAAAGCTTGGGGGACAAAAAATATCATCTTCATCAAACATAGCTTCCACAAGCTTGTGGATTTGCATATCATTAGCATCATGGATATTCAAGGAATTCATACTAACAACATTGCAATCATGCTCATCATTCACATATTTCATGCCAAGAATTCTATGTAATTCTTCTTCTAGTACATGAGCACAATTTTCCTTCCCATCATTTTCACGAAAGATATTAAAAAGGTGAAGCGTATGAGACAAACTCAATTCCGTTTTTTTGTAATTTTCTTTTATAGACTAACTAGTGCTGAAACAAGAAACAAAAAGATTCGATTGCAAGATCTAAATATATACCTTCACTTACCTAGCCTCCCCGGCAACGGCGCCAGAAAAGAGCTTGATGTCTACTACACAACCTTCTTCTTGTAGACGTTGATGGGCCTGCAAGTGCACAGGTTTGTAGGATAGTAGCAAATTTCCCTCAAGTGGATGAGCTAAGGTTTATCAATCCGTAGGAGGCGTAGGATGAAGATGGTCTCTCTCAAGCAACCCTGCAACCAAATAACAAAGAGTCTCTTGTGTCCCCAACACACCCAATACAATGGCAAATTGTATAGGTGCACTAGTTCGGCCAAGAGATGGTGATACAAGTGTAATATGGATAGTAGATATGGATATTTGTAATCTGAAATAATAAAACCAGCAAGGTAACTAATGATAAAAGTGAGCGTAAACGGTATTGCAATGATAGGAAACAAGGCATAGAGTTCATACTTTCACTAGTGCAAGTTCTCTCAACAATAATAACATAGATAGATAATATAACAAGCCCTCAACATGCAACAAAGAGTCACTCCGAAGCCACTAATAGCAGAGAACAAACATAGAGATTATGGTACGGTACGAAACCACCTCAAAGTTATTCTTTCGGATCAATCTATAAAAGAGTTCGTACTAGAATAACACCTTAAGACACAAATCAAACAAAACCCTAATGTCACCTAACTACTCCATTGTCACCTCAAGTATCCGTGGGCATGATTATACGATATGCATCACACAATCTCAGATTCATCCAACCAACATAAAAGTACTTCAAAGAGTGCCCCAAAGTTTCTATCGGAGAGTCAAGAACGTGTGCCAACCCCTATGCATATGTTCCCAATGTCACGAAACCCGCAAGTTGATCACCAAAACATACATCAAGTGGCACATGATATCCCATTGTCACCACAGATAATCACGGCAAGACATACATCAAGTGTTCTCATAAAACACTCAATCCGATAAGATAACTTCAAAGTGGAAACTCAATTCATCACAAGAGAGTAGAGGGGGAGAAACATCATAAGATCCAACTACAATAGCAAAGCTCGGGATACATCAAGATCATGCCATAGAGGAAACACGAGAGAGAGAGATCAAACACATAGCTACTGGTACATACCCTCAGCCCCGAGGGTGAACTACTCCCTCCCCGTCATGGATAGCGCCGGGATGATGAATATGACCACCGGTGATGGGATCCCCTCCGGCAGGGTGCCTGAACAGGGTCCTGATTGTTTTTTGGTGGCTACAGAGGCTTGCGGCGGCGGAACTCCCGATCTATCTTCTGTTCTGGAAGTTTTACGATACGTAGGTATATATGGGTGCAGGGGGTACGTCGGTGGACCTATGGGGGCCCCACGCGGTAGGGGGCGTGCCCGGGGGGGTGGGCGCGCCCCCCACCCTCGTGAGCAGCCCGTATCTCCCCTGACGTGCACTCCAAGTTCCCTGGGTTGCTTTCCTTCCAAAAATAACTTCTCCAGTTGATTTCGTTCCATTTTGACTCCGTCTGATATTCCTTTTCCTCGAAACACTGAAATAGGCATAAAACAGCAAATCTGGCCTGGGCCTCCGGTTAATAGGTTAGTCCCAAAAATAATATAAAAGTGGATAAAAAAGACAATATTGCCCAAAACAGTAGATAAAGTAGCATGGAGCAATCAAAAATTATAGATACGTTGGAGACGTATCAAAGAGCCGCCTCGAGGCCGAGGTGGATCTCCTTAAGGCGGAGGCCGCCAAGGTGGTGGAGGCGCAGCAGGCCCTGGTCGAGGCAGACCAACAATGCGGCCGCGTGGCCGACGACAAGGGTCGGCTCCATGCTGAGGTGGAGCGCCTGAGGGAGCAGGCTGCCATGGCGGAGGGGGACCGTCAGGATGAGGCCCATCGTCGCGAGGCGGCCGAGAAGGCGACCGATGACAAGGACGCCGAGTTGAAGGCGGCCCTTGCCAAGGCGGCCGACTTGGAGAAGGCGCTCCAGGAGCGCGACCGCACCATTGATCGGGAGCAGCGCCGGTACGTTGCGTGAAGCGCAGCACCTGGAAGAATCCTTCTCCAGTAAGTGCTTTTCTTGGGTTTTGCCTGGTTGGGATCCGGCTCTTCGTCCTTGTTGTCCTTTTTCATAACTTGCTTCGTTTTCTGGCAGGGGCCTTCGCGGAGAAGCATCAGCTAGCGAAGGAAGCTGTCCGCTTCCAGTGCGACCCGTCGAGAGTCGTTGGATCCGGGACCGACCCGCAGGTGGCATGGACCTTCCCGGAAATCATGACCGCCGCCGTGGCGCGCCTGCGGGTCCTGGGGGAGCAGATGGGGTGGCTGTCCTAGGCTGGCATAGCAATGACGACGGCCCTTTGGCCAGGCTCTGTTGAGCCGAGCAGCTTCACGCGTCTGGCGCGGTGGCTGGAGACGGAGCCGGACCGGCTTCACGAGTGGCGCGTCTCCGCCGCTCATGCCGGTGCTGAGATGGCGCTCCGGTTCGTGCTGTCTTGGCATCCGGACCTGCAGCTGGACGCGCTGATGGGCCAGCAGGCCGGCTCGGAGAAGCTGTTGCAGGAGCAAGCCGGACGGATTGCCTCCCGGGGCAGCTACATCGCCAAGTTCGCCTTCCATGATGAGTTCCACTCGGAGCGGGCGGAAGATGGCGGGGTCATGGACGGCGACGACTACGGCCTGCTTCTTCATGACCCAGAGGGTAGCCCCAAGGAGATGGGCGTCTACCGTGATTGGGGTGCCGAGGAGGACACCGGCACCTCGCTGGACCCGGAGGCCGCCAGGGGAGAGCTGTCGACGTCGCGATCCGGCACTGGAGATGCCTGAGATGCCTTGGTAGAACTTGTTAGGTAGCAGGTCTACCCACCCACTGGGGGTTCTGGGTGTAATGAACTCGGGCAGTGGGCCTTTAAATATTTATGTGTGTATGTCGTGAATGCTTTTACTCTTGCTTTTCGTTTTTGAACCGATTTCTTGCGCTTTTCCTTTCTCAAACCTCCCCCCCCCCCCGTGAGTCAGACGGCCGAGGATCCGGTCCGTGACAAGGAGTTCAACTCTTTGAGAGGAGAACGCAGTACTTAGGTTTTTCAAAACATTGAGCGTGAGCGAAACACACACCGGGCCAGCTAGTGGCAACCCAGCGGAGCCGGTTGGCGAGCAGCTGGTCGTGCGGCTGTTTATTTTTATTTTTTGAGTGACGGGCCGGGTTGATTGACCCGGCAGCCTTTGACTTGGTGTTTGAAGTGCGCATGAGCTCTGGCCCGTTGTGCTTGCCAGCCGACAGCCGAAGCGGGGTTTGTGGCTTAGGGCGAAATGGGGGGCCGCAGCGTCCTTAGTGCGTCAGAATCACAATGTAAGGCGGCGGGGTGGCGATCAAGCCGGTTAGCCCCCGAGCCCCCGGGTCAAGCGAGTTGGACCGGTGGCCGGGTTCAGGAGCATTGTGATGCAAAAAAGTAGGGACACAATAATTTGGTCGACAAAAGGCAGCCCCCGAGTTTCATTCGGGGACCCTATAGTTTCATATAGTTTACAAAAGGCGGCGATACATACACTCATAAGGCTAACTGTAAAACGGGCGGAGGAGTTCCGCGTTCCACGGTCGGGTCGTTTCTTCACCGGCGGTGTTTCTCTTGCGCTTTTTTGACTTGCGTTCGTCGATGAGGTAGCAGGCGTTGCAGTCATGCTGGGCCCGGCTCATGATGAACGGGGCCTCCCATGGAGGGGACAGCTTGTGCTGGCCAGCTTGCTCTTAGATGAGTCAGAGGACAAGGTCGCCCTCGCAGAACATGAGGGGCTTGATCTTCTTGCTGTGGTAGTGCCTCAGGCCTTGCTGGTAGATGGCCGAACGGCTGAGTGCTAGGAGGCGGGCTTCTTCGAGCAGGTCGACGCCGTCTTCGTGGGCTTCTTTGGCTTCGGCTTTGGTGTACTTCGCGACACACTGCGATTCAAACTCAACGTTAGTCGGGATGATGGCTTCGGCTCCATAGACGAGGAAGAACAGGGTGAACCCGGTCGACCGGTTCGGTGTAGTTCAGAGACTCCGGAAAATGGCTGGCAACTCGTCGAGCCAGCTGCCTGGTGAGCGGATGAGTGGCTCGACGAGCCGTGGCTTGATGCCGGACAGGATAAGGCCGTTGGCCCGCTCGATCTACCCGTTGGACTGCGGGTGTGCAACGGAGGCCAGGTCGAGGCGGATGATGGAGACGGAACAATATTGCTCGAGCGTGCCCTTGGCGAAGTTGGTGCCGTTGTCCGTGATGGTGCTGTTTGGCATGCTGTAGCAAACCGCGATATCCTTAATGAACCAGACGGTTGTTGGCCCATCCAGTTTCTTGATTGGCCGTGCTTCGATCCACTTGGTGAACTTGTCCACCGCCACTAGCAGATGCGTCATGCCGCCTCTGGCAGTTTCGAAGGGTCCCACCATGTCGAGTCCCCAGACCGCGAAGGGCCAGGCGGTCGGAATGGTGCGAAGTGCTGACGCCGGCTGGTGGCTGCGTTTGCTGAAGCGCTGGCATCCCTCACACTTGAGAACGAGCAACTCGGCATCTTGGAGGGTCGTGGGCCAGTAGAAACCATGGCGGAAAGCCTTGGCCACCAGGGATCGCGACGCGGCGTGGTGTCCGCATTCACCCTGGTGTATGTCGAGGAGGATGTCGACGCCCTGCTCCTGCTCGACGCAGTGCTGGAACACGCCGGTGGAGCTGCGCTTGACAAGCTCATTGTTGATGATGTTGTAGGCGGACGCCCGGTGCTGCACTTGCCGGGCTTCGGTCTCATCCATGGGGAGAACCCCGTTCTCCAGGAATTCTGAAATTGGCAGAGCCCAAGACGGAGCCGTTACCACGGCGAGGACGGCTACCAGGGCGGGTTCCGAGTCGGCAGCCCCTGAGCCTGGTTGAGCAGCCCCCGGGTCAGGGATGGCGACGGCTAGGTCCAGGGCGACGGTGTCCGGGTTGAGCTGAGCAGCCCCCGGGCCGGGTTCAGTAGCCCCCGGGTCGGGTTCGGCAGTCCCCGGGCCGGGTTCAGTAGTCCCCGGGCCGGGTTGAGATGTGATCGAGTCGTCTGGAATGTGCATGGACTCGCAGTCCGGCGACGGCTTGACGGACGGCTTGTGCAAGTGCTCGAGGGAGACGCCGGACGGGATGGACTGGCGGGACGAGGCGATCTTGGCGAGCGTGTCGGCCGCCTCATTCTCTGCGCGTGGGACATGGAGGAACTCGCAGCCCTCGAAGGACCCGGACAGCTTCTGGATGAGGAAGCGGTAGCTTGCCATGTTGGAGTCGCGGGCGTCCCACTTGCCGGAGCACTGCTGCACCACCAGGTCCGAGTCGCCATAACACAAGATGCGCCGGATGCCGAGTTCCTTGGCAAGACGTAGGCCGTGCACAAGGGCTTCATACTCGGCGACGTAGTTGGAGGCGGCGAAGTGGATCTAGAGTGTGTAGGGGAGTCGGTCGCCCTTTGGGACGACAGCACGATGCCGGCCCCCCAGGCCGAGTCGCATCTTGGACCCGTTGAAATGCATGCGCCAGTGCGTCGAGTCGGGAGGCGGCGGTAGGTACTGGGTCTCGGTCCAGTCAACGAGGAAGTCGGACAGGGCCTGAGACTTGATCGTGGTGCGGGGTTCATAGAGGATGGTGTGGCCGGCCAGCTAGAGCGCCCACTTGGCGACCCGGCCAGAGGCATCTCGGCACCCGATGATTTCTCCGATAGGAGCCGTGCTGACCACGGTGATGACGTGCTCTTGGAAGTATTGCTTCAGCTTCTTGGCGGTAAAGTACACGCCATAACACATCTTCTGGTAATGCGAGTAGTTCTACTTGGAGTTGGAGAGCACCTCGCTCAGATAGTAGACCGGGGGCTAGACGGCTTGGATCTTGCCCTTCTCTGGTCGCTCGACCACCAGCACCGTGCTGACCGCTCGTGAGGTCGCTGATATTTAGAGCAACAATGGCTCCTTGTCGGCCGGTGCAGCCAGGACTGGTGCGGTGGAGAGCATGCGCTTGAGGTCCCGGAAGGCCTCGTCCGCCTAGTCATTCCATTCGAACGACTTCGTCTTCTTCATCAGCTGGTACAGGGGTAGCACCCTCTCGCCTAGCCAGCTAAGAAACCGGCTGACTGAGGCCAAGCAGCCGATGAATTTCTGGACACCACGCAGCCGAGCCGGCTTGCGCATGCGCTTGATGGCCTTGATCTTCTTCGGGTTCGCCTCAATGCCGCATTTCGAGACAAGGAAGCCGAGTAGCTTTCCGGCCGGGACACCGAAAATGCATTTTTCCGGGTTAAGCTTGACCTTGTATTCACAGAGGTTGGCGAATGTTTCCTTCAAGTCGTCGAGGAGTGTGAGGTGCTGCTTGGTCTTCACCATGATGTCGTGCATGTAAACGTGGATATTGCGGTCAAGTTGCGGCAATAGACATTTCTGCATGTAGCGCTGGAAGCTGGCACGGGTGTTCTTCAAGCCGAACGACATGGTGATGTAGCAATACGCCCCAAAGGGCATGATGAAGGACGTCTTCAGGGCGTCGGCCGTGTCCAGATTGATCTGGTGGTAGCCGGAGTAAGCGTCCAGGAAGGACAGGAGCTTGCACCCGGCGGTCGAGTCGATGACTTGGTCGATCCGCCAGAGGGCAAACGGATCCTTGGGACAGGCCTTGTTGAGGTTGGTGTAGTCGATACACATGCGCCAGGTCTTGTTCTTCTTCAGGATGAGGACTGGGTTGGCCAGCCACTCGGGGTGAAACACTTCCATAATGAAGCCGGCCGCCAAAAGCTTGGTGACCTCTTCACCGATGGTTCTTCTCTTCTCTTCGAAGAAATGTCGCAGGGGTTGACGGACAGGCTTAGCATACTTGCGGACGTGGAGTTTGTGCTCAACGTACTTCCTCGGGATACCCGGCATGTCCTTGGGGGTCCATGCGAAGATATCCCGATTCTCACAGAGGAAGTCGACGAGCTCGCCTTCCTATTTGTTGTCGAGGCGGGCGCCTATGACAACGTACTTGCTGCAGCTAGGATCTTCCGGGTTCAGCTTCACTTTCTTGGTCTCCTTGGAGGGCTTGAAGGCGGCTTTGTCGGCCGGCTCCTCGGACGGGATCGACGCGGCCGAGGCCTCTCCCTCCATGGCGATGATCCGGTCAAGCTAGCGCCACTCCTCGGCAATGACCAGCGACTCGGCCAGCTTGGCGTCGTCCCGGGCGCACTCCAGGGACATGCGATAGTCGCCGGTGACGGTGATGAGGCCCTTCAGACCCGGCATCTTCATCTTCAGATGCGTGTAGTGGGGGACCGCCATGAATTTGCCGAGTGCGGGTCAGCCCAGCAACGCGTGGTACGCGCTGGATAGGTCCACCACCTCGAACCATATCGGTTCGCGCCAAAAATGGTTGTTGTCACCGAACAGGACCTTGAGCCGGACCCGGCCAATGGGAGAGCAAGAGAGGCCGGGGACGATGCCGTGGAAGATTGTCCGGGTCGGCTCCAGGTCCTTGGCCTCGAGGCCGAGTTTGGTCATCGTGTCG
The DNA here is from genome assembly GCA_963921465.1 of Triticum timopheevii. NCBI lineage: Eukaryota > Viridiplantae > Streptophyta > Magnoliopsida > Poales > Poaceae > Triticum > Triticum timopheevii. The sequence continues at coordinate 375,981,925 of OY997268.1, read as the reverse complement.
CGGTAGAGGATGTTGATGCTACTGCCGCCGTTGATGAGGACTCGGGAAAACTTGCACGTACGCCACGCAACGATGGTGGGGTTGAGGACGAGGGCGTAGCCACCCGGATTCAGCATGACTTTCAGGTGGTCTTCCTGGGTCCAGGTGACCGGGCGGTCCGACCAGTGCATGAACTCTGGTTTGGCCAGGACGACGGTGTTCACCTCCTGCCGAAGGAGGCGCTTGCTTTGCTTGTCGTTGCTGAGGCTGGTGAAGACGACGTAGGCCGCATTCTGGTCTGGGTAGGCGTCGTCGCACATCACGCCGCCAGCCGGGGGCGGCGGTGGAGGCGGAGGTGGCTGCCCCGCGCTTGGAGCCGGAGCTGGAGGAGGCGGGACGTCGCCCCTCATGATGCACTTGGTGATGCCGCACTGCCGAAGCATGTGTGTGGACGGCCTCGCGCCGCTGTGGTGCTTGCACGGGGCGTCGTGCATCTCTTGGAAGCTCATGGCGGGTTGCCACACCATTTTGCCCGTCTGCCGACGCTTGTCTGTCGGGTCTGCCGCGGGCTCGGCGGCCGTGGCGAGCCGATTGTCGTAGCGCTGAGCCGGCTGGTCGGCCTTGCGCTTGTTGTTCTGGTGATGCTGCTACCGTTCGGCACTCATCACTCATGGTTATAAAGCCATTATTCTAGTAGCAGCCGTTCGGTTAATCCAAAGTACATATAGTCACTTCGGACGCATATGATTTATACTGTCCCACAAGCTTTATTTAAAAAAGGTCAGAAGTGATGAGTCAAGCATTCATGTTTTATGTATACCACCTTCCAATTCAATCATTCTAACGCCATAATATACATCGATTTGACTTAAGAATTTGGCCATGTTGGGTTGCCTGGCTCCTGAGATTTACCCCTTACGTTCCTGATCGTTCAGCTAAGGGGTAAAGGGAGCACCTCTGTGATTGTTAATTCCGAGTCATCCAAGTTAGTACCTCGGACGTGTGAAGCCGAAAGCTAGCATTCCTAAGAAATAATTGGTCGACCACGATGGATGTGAATATATTTGGTACTTAAAAATCTAGACCGGGGGCTTCACCTCCGAAGTCACAAGTCATTGGACATGCGTGGTTAACAAGCAAAGACTGGGAAAAGGAACTGTTAGAGGAACTATTCTTCTCAAAAGATGCTTCTTACGTTAAACATTAATATAGCATTGCTCTCTGATTCGCTTCTGTTATTGGAACCTTATGGTCGGATTGCCTTGTTCACTGAAAGGTCTAGCCCAAGTACTTGGGCTAGGAGTAGGGGACAATCCTCGGCCACTGCACGAGGAGGTGGAAATTGATGGCCGGTTAACAAAGATAGAATAGTATATTGAGACTAAATGATGTAAAGTAGTTCGATATATAGAATCATTACATATACAGGTTTTTACACCTCGTCGAGCCCGTCTATTAAGGACTCAAGGGCATAGTCTCGCTGCAAGAGCCAAGCAGTTGGCATAACATTATCATACACTAAATGAGTAGGAACTTCTCCTTGCCATCAGGGGATGTCGGGCCAACCTTGGCAAGATGCTTTTATGTTCTCACTAGTGAAACAGGTCTTTATCATTGCCCATGCCTCCCACGCTCCTTCACGATAGGCCGATACTGTCGGTGTTCTGGGAACGGGGGTCCCCAGACTTGCCTGCCTGCGGCCTGCGGCGTGGCTCAAAGGAGGCCCAGCACAGCGCATCTTCATCAACGCAAGCTCAAGACCCTCGCGAGGGGCCGAACCTCGCGGGGCGGGCGACAAGGAGCTTCCTCAAGCACAACCTCGTCAGGCTGGCTCATGAGGAGGCAGAGAGTTCAAGGCGGGGCACCTCGCGAGGTGCCCATGACGCGAGCCATGACGACCAAGGGCGCCAGTCGGGCGCCAGCCCGCACAGTGCCCTCCTTTCCTCTTTGGTGCAAAGGGAGCACGCGCAGGCGAGAGTATCAAGCAAAGGCGTCCATTTCGGTGCAACGAGACCAAGACCAGCCCAACGGCCGGAAGGGAGTCATCGTGGAGCCCAAGCCGGCGTCATCACCAGAGCCTTTGGCAGGCGAGGACCAACTTTAGTCAGGATAAGTGTACCCGCTGTTCCCCTTCAAAATGGCCAATTGTTGGCGCCCTTCCCGCTCAATATTTGGGAAGAGGCCCAGGGCCTTTGCCTATAAATAGGACTAGCCATCCCCGGGGTAGAGGCATCTGATATCGAGAACCCAAGAGCCAGAACCAAGTAGCACCAACCAAGAACAGACCCTCGCGAGGCTGTTCTTCCTTGTATTGTTCATCATCAGCCCAAGAGGCAATCCACCACACCACACACTTGAGTAGGGTATTACACCACAATGGTGGCCTGAACCAGTATAAATCTTGTGTCTCTTGTGCTATTCTGTTTAGTAGTTTAGGTCCTAGCGATTCGGCGAGGAGCGAGACGGTAGAGGGTTGAATATCCGCGCGCACCCCAGTGTTTGAACCTCAAGGGTCTGCCGGAACCCGAAATCCGACATTTGGCGCGCCAGGTAGGGGTGCGCCGGAACTTGCCTTCCGCTGTCTTGTTTTCCCCGACCACCGCAACCATATCTAACGCTCGTCGGGCTCGCGCCGAGCGCCGAGACGCCCCCGCCTCCCATGTCGCCCAAACGGCTCCCGTCGGCGGGCGCCCTCGTCGTTCCCCATCGCCCGCCATCAACACCACCACCGGCTCGGCGGGGAACGGGCAGCAAGCATCGCCCCTGCGCTCCCAGGCGACCTTTGGGGAGGAGCCGCGCAGCTTCTTCATCACCCGCCCCGTCGCGCCGGCTCCTCCGGTCGTCGCGGCCCTCCTGGGAGGCTCGCAGGCGCCGCCCTCCAGCCGCCACGTCAAGACATTCGTCCGCCGGGTCGGTGCCGCCTCCACGCGGCAGGGGGCTCCCTCGGGCCGGACGGAGCCGTCGGCCGGGCTGACCTTCGACTCTGGGGACCACCCCACCAACTCGGTCGGCTCGGGTGCGCTCCCCATGCTCTGCACACCCACCATCTGCTAGGTGGCCGTCACCAGGACCCTCATCGACGGTGGCGCCGACCTCAACGTACCCTCAGTCGAGGCCTTCAACCTCCTCTGCATACCCCGGGAGCGGCTACAACCCAGCCGGCCTTTCTCGGGCGTAGGAGGCAGGTCATCCAGCTCCTTGGGACAAATCCGGTTTCCGGTGACCTTCGGCACCTACAACAACTTCCGCACGGAACTGGTCGACTTCGACATCGCCCCCATCGGCCTCCTCTACAATGCCATCCTTGGCTATCCAGCATTGGCCAAATTCATGGCCGCGAATCACCCGGGGTACAACCTCATGAAGATGCCCGGGAGCAGCGGTGTCCTCACCATGCCCGGGGACACTGAAGGTGCGCTGCGAGCGCTCAAGCTCGCCCTCAAGACGGTGGCTGCGGCGCTGCCCACCAATGCGGAAACCCCCAAGCCCAAGGGGGCTGCGCCGACCAAGAAGAAGCAGTTGTTCACCCAAGACAAGGCGGAGACCAAGCAGATACCTGTCGACGAGGACGGGTCCATGAACGCCACTTTCACCATAGGCGCCAACCTCGAGCCCGAACAGGAGGAAGCCCTGGTCAAGTTCCTGCGTGCAAACAAGAAGGTGTTCGCCTAGGAGCCCGATCAGCTGGTAGGGATCCCATGGGGCATAATCGAGCACCACCTCAACGTGTGCCCCAACGTGCGTCCTGTGAAGCAGAAGGCGAGAAGGCAGTCCACTGAAAAGCAGGCCTTCATCGTCCAAGAGAGCCGCAAGCTAGAAGCCGCAGGGGTTATTCGCGAGGTTCGATACACGGATTGGCTGGCCAACCCTGTAGTTGTGCCAAAGAAGGGAGGAAAGGAGCGCATGTGTGTCGACTTCACCAACCTCAACAAAGCATGCCCGCAAGATCTGTTCCCGCTCCCTCGCATCGACCAGATCATCGATTCCACCGCCGAGTGTGACCTGTTATGCTTCTTGGATGCCTTTTTCGGGTATCACCAGATCAAGATGGCGGTGGAAGACGTGGAAAAGACGGCCTTCTTAACCCCGTGTGAAGTGTACTGCTATACATGCATGCCATTCGGGCTGCGCAATGCGGGGGCAACCTTCCAGCGGCTCATGCACATCACCTTGGGCACGCAGCTCGGGAAGAATGTGGAGGCTTACGTCAACGACATCGTAGTGAAGTCTCGCGAGGCCAAGACCCTGATACAAGACCTGGAGGAAACCTTCGCGAGCCTCAACGCAGTGAGCCTGCGACTCAACCCGGAGAAGTGTGTGTTTGGAGTTCCCTCGGGCAAGCTCCTGGGTTTCCTCGTATCCCACCGAGGCATCGAGGCCAACCCAGAAAAGGTCAAGGCAGTGGAGGACATGAGCCCACCAAAGACCCTCAGGGAAATGCAGAAGCTCACGGGGAGCGTGACGGTGCTGGGCCGTTTCATCTCCCGATTGGGGGAGCGGGCGCTGCCCTTTCTTCCAGTTGATGAAGAAAAAGGGGCCCTTCGAATGGACTGAAGAGGCCGACAAAGCGTTCCAAGACCTCAAGAGGTACCTAACCAGCACTCCAGTGATGGTGGCCCCGCGCCCTCAGGAGCCCTTGGTACTCTACCTCACCGCCACTCCCTACTCCGCTAGCGCAGCCCTGGTGGCAGTTAGGGAGGAGCGTCGGGCCAAGACCACGGCGGCCACCCGAGCCAAGGCAAGGCCGAATCAAAAGGAACTCGCAAAAGCCAACACCGCGACGGAAGAAGATCAGCCGTCGCAGCAGAGCACGCCAAGGGCGGGAGAGGCCCTCCATCCAGGAACCCAGCTTCTGGAGGCTCCGCCACCTCAGGAGGCACCACGGCTCCCGGAAGACGCCACCAGCACCGATGCCCCTAACCTCGTCGAGCACCCGGTGTACTTCATCAGCATAGTGTTACAGGATGCGAGGGCACGGTACCCCATGCCGCAGAAGCTCCTCCTTGCGCTACTGGTGGCTTCGCGCAAGCTGCAGCACTACTTCCAGGGTCATCCAATCAAGGTTGTCTCGGCATACCCCTTGGAGAGGGTGGTCTGGAGCCCCAACTCAGCCGGAAGGGTCACCGAGTGGAACATTGAACTGCAAGCATTCCAGCTCGAGTTCAGCACAACCAGAGTCATCAAGGGGGCCGCGTTGGCAGATTTCATGGCTGAATGGACAGAGGCACCAGGCCTCAGGGCCGGCAAGGATCGATCCCTCTCCCCAGGAAGCGAAGCGCTAGAAGGTTGGGTCATGTACTTCGACGGAGCGTTCTCCAGGCAGGGCGCTGGAGCTGGGGCGGTGCTCATATCTCCCGCTCAGGACAAGCTCTACTATGCCGTGCAGCTCTGTTTCCAGCAAGGCAAGAAGGTCTCCAACAATATAGCAGAATACGAGGGACTGATAGCGGGCCTGAAGGCCGCCGCTGCCCTGGGGGTGAAGCGCCTTACCATCAAGGGCGATTTGCAGCTCCTCATCAATTTCTCCAACAAGGTGTACGAGCCAAGAGATGAGCACATGGAGGCCTACCTTGCGGAGGTCCGCAGGATGGAGAAATAGTTCTGGGGGTTGGAGCTGCAGCACATGCCCCGCGGCACTAATCAAGAGGCCGACGACATCGCCAAACGAGCTTCCAGGAGGTTACCCCAGGAGCCGGGCGTCTTTGAGGAACGGCTCTGCAAGCCTTTAGCCCTGCCACCATTGTCAAGCACAGCACAGCCTCGGGTGGAGCTCCCTCGACCACCTGCCTCGGGAGACCCAGCCTGTGGCCCGGCCTCAGGAGCACGCCTGCTCCTAACGATGGAACCTCAAGAGGGGTGCTGGATCACAGAGCTCAAGAGTTACTTAACGCAAGGGACGTTGCCGGAGAAGGAGGAGAAGGCAGAGCGTGTGGCGCGGCAAGCCATAGCATACAACATCATGGATGGAGAGCTCTACTGGAAACGACCGAACGACGTGTCCCTGCACTGCATCACCAGGGAACAGGGGAAGGAACTGCTGGCAGATATACATGGTGGAGATTGTGGGCATCATTCCTCGTCACGGACCCTCGTCGGCAAGGCGTTCCGCAGCAGTTTCTATTGGCCCACTATGCTCAATAACGCTGTTGAACTCGTGAAGGCTTGCGAGGCTTGCCAATTCCATACCAAGAAGATCCACCAGCCGGCAGGAGGTCTGCAAACCATCCCCCTCACTTGGCCATTCGCAGTCTAGGGGCTAGACATCCATGGCCCTTTTCCTCAGGCGCCAGGGGGCTATCTCTACCTCTACGTCGCCGTGGAAAAATTCACCAAGTGGGACGAAGTCGAGGCCGTCCGCACCATCCCCGCTGGTTACGCGGTCAAGTTCATCAAGGGCATCGTGAGCCGGTTCGGAGTGCCGAACCGCATCATCACCGACAATGGTTCGCAGTTCACCAGTAACCTTTTCAAAACATATTGTGCTAACCTTGGGACGCAGATATGCTACGCTTCGGTGGCGCACCCCCGAAGCAATGGACAGGCCGAGCGGGCCAACGCAGAGGTCCTGAGAGGCCTCAAGACCAGGACATTCAAGAAGAAACTGGAGGCCTGCGGCAGAGGCTGGTATCACGAGCTTCAGTCCGTGTTGTGGTCCATCCGCACAACCGCGACCAAGCCGACTGGAGAGACCCCCTTCTTCCTGGTCTACGGGGCCGAAGCGGTCCTCCCTCACGAGGTCAAGCGTCGATCCGCACGGGTCCTGGCGTTCGAAGAGACGCTGCAGGACGCCATGCGGGGGATGGACCTCGTGCTGGGGGAGGAGCGTCGTCGAGAAGCTGCGCTGCGAGTGGCAAGGTACTAGCAAGCCCTCCGGCGATACCACTGCCGCAACATCCGCCCCAGAACTCTCGAGGTAGGGGACCTCATGCTCCGACGGGTCCTCTCCAGGGAGGGACTGCATACGCTCTCTCCCATGTGGGAGGGCCCGTTCAAGGTTGTTCATGTTTCCAGGCCTGGCTCCGTGCACTTGGAGACTCAAGAGGGAGTACCTATACAGAACGCGTGGAACATCCAGCACCTCCGGAGGTTTTACCCCTAAAAAGGCCCAGAGCCTGTGAAGAAGGCAAATGCCTGTGAAGCTCATCTTTTTTGGAAAAGGCCCAGAGCCTGTGAAGAAGGCGAATGCCTGTGAAGCTCATCTTTTTTGGAAAAGGCCCAGAGCTTGTGAAGAAGGCGAATGCCTGTGAAGCTCATCTTTTTTGGAAAAGGCCCAAAGCCTGTGAAGAAGGCGAATGCCTGTGAAGCTCATCTTTTTTGGAAAAGGCCCAGAGCCTGTGAAGAAGGCGAATGCATGTGAAGCTCATATTTTTTGGAAAAGGCCCAGAGCCTGTGAAGAAGGCGAATGCTTGTGAAGCTCATCTTTTTTGGAAAAGGCCCAGAGCCTATGAAGAAGGCGAATGCCTGTGAAGCTCATCTTTTTTGGAAAAGGCCCAGAGCCTGTGAAGAAGGCGAATGCCTGTGAAGCTCATCCTTTTTGGAAAAGGTCCAGAGCCTGTGAAGAAGGCGAATGCCTGTGAAGCTGTCGCGTTCTGGAAAGGGCTCGGAGCCTGTGAAGAGGGCCAACGCCCGTGAAGCTTGCTTCCCTGAAGAAAGGCCCGGAGCCTGTGAAGAAGGCCAATGCCTGTGAAGCTCGCCGCCCGTGACACTCTCACGTAATAATGAGTTGGGGCTATACACGCCCCGGAGTCTCAGGAGTGCCGACCTCAGGCCCTGGGGCTCCCTCCCATGCCTAGTGGCAGCACTTAGCTCCGCGCTGGTGAGAAGACGTCGAAGACTAGACTAGGTGCCGGACGTGGCTTTTTCATTTGCTTTCTGCAGTTGACTAGTTATTCCCATTTGGAGTTTTTATCAAAACTATCGCCATCTTTTGGTCCGTGGTTCTTCGACCTTTTTCGCTCTCCTGCCTCGATTTCTCTTGCGTGGGGGCTCGCGAGGCAGAAGCCTCGGGAGCCCTCGCGAGCGTTCCTACCCCTATTGCTCAAGTTTTCACGGCCCTGGTCCACAGCTGGAGCACCCCTCCTGACCATGCCTCACGGGCAGCACGACGCGGACACGGGGCCTGGATCGGTCGCCCCCGCGGCCAAGGCCGGAGTTTGCTTGCGAATGGGCGTACAACAGAAAGGAACGGTATCAGGATAACAAAAGCAGTACAATAATTAACGGCGTTAACCAAAACGCGCCCCCACGGGGCCACACATTGTTGTCTTTTTGCGCAGGAGAAAAGAAAGGAAAAGAACAAAAGCAGGCGAAGTGCGTCCCATGCCGGCCCTCTTGGAAGACTCGAGCCGCCTCCGGAGCTCAGGCGGACTCCCTCTCGCGCTTCACCGGGGCGCGGCGGCGAGCAGACCCGCTGCCACCCTCCAAGCAGGCGCGGTGGCGTGGGGGCTGGCCGCGGCCACTGCTGGAAGAGTCACCACCAGAAGAAGAGCTGGTGAAGCTTGAGGAGTCACGGGCGTCGCCAGCCGCCCGCGCGCTGCCCTCTCCATCCACGCCGGGCTGAGTCCTCGGCCGCGGTCGTCGTCTTCAGGGCAGCACCCCATGCAGTGACCATCTTCCCCAAACACCCTCACGTAGAGGGCGGCGTCGCAGTCGTACTTGAAGTGTAGGGAGCACCGGCGGCGAAGATCACGCGCGCGAGCAAACGTCTGCCAGCCGCGGGTCAGGAACAGGTTCCCTGTAGCGGAGACCTCTAGAGAAGCCCACAAAGCCTAGCTGCAGTAGCCATCCTCCTGGAGCCAGAGGCCATCCAGTGCGCCAGCTGGGAGCTCACCCAGGAGGAAGCGCGGGAGCTGAAGCCGGGCGCCGGACGGCTCCACCGCCCACACCATGAACTCCGGCAGCGCCTCCACAGCGTGGAGGCGCGGCCTCGGGGGTCGCACGGCCGGGGCACGCCCTCCGACCATGGCCAGCCGCTCATCGCCACGCTGAGAGCCACCTCCGCGACCACGGGGGACCGCCGTGGAGGCCACGGGATGCTTGCGAGGGCGACCTCGACCGCGCTTGGGCAGAGGAGAGGGAGACTCGACCTGGTGGGCCTTCCCCTTCTCTGCGGCCGAGAACTTCCTTGGTGGAGCCATGGAGAAGAAGGAGAAGCAAGAAGGGATAGGCTGGAAGGGCACATGTCGTTCCGTACTTATAGCCACGAAGGCCAACCGTCAACCTCCACGATCATAGGTAATCATGACCCGCTTTGCATGCAGGGACTTGCCGAATCCGTGCGGTTACCAAGGCATCATGGGGAAGCGGAGCCGCCCACGTCCAATCAACTACCACGCGGCGCCCAAGGCCGCAGGCTGTTAGGGCCCGCGACGCTTCACACTTGCCCTTTCGCCTCTCTGCTAAGCCAAGTTCGGGCGCGCCGTGGGTCCGGGAGCTGCTGTCGGCGTTCTGGGAACGGGGGTCCCCAGACTTGCCTGCCTGCGGCCTGCGGCGTGGCTCAAAGGAGGCCCAGCACAGCCCATCTTCATCAACGCAAGCTCAAGACCCTCGCGAGGGGCCGAGCCTTGCGGGGCAGGCGACAAGGAGCTTCCTCAGGCACGGCCTCGTCAGGCTGGCTCATGAGGCGGCGGAGAGTTCAAGGCGGGGCACCTCGCGAGGTGCCCATGACGTGAGCCATGACGACCAAGGGCGCCAGTCGGGCGCCAGCCCGCACAGTGCCCTCCTTTCCTCTTTGGTGCAAAGGGAGCAGGCGCAGGAGAGAGTATCAAGCAAAGGCGTCCATTTCGGTTCAACGAGACCAAGACCAGCCCAACGGCCGGAAGGGAGTCATCGTGGTGCCCAAGCCGGCGTCATCACCAGAGCCTTTGGCAGGCGAGGACCAACTTTAGTCAGGATAAGTCTACCCGCTGTTCCCCTTCAAAATGGCCAATTGTTGGCGCCCTTCCCGCTCAATATTTGGGAAGAGGCCCAGGGTCTTTGCCAATAAATAGGACTAGCCACCCCCGGGGTAGAGGCATCTGATATCGAGAACCCAAGAGCCAGAACCAAGTAGCACCAACCAAGAACAGACCCTCGCGAGGCTGTTCTTCCTTGTATTGTTCATCATCAGCCCAAGAGGCAATCCACCACACCACACACTGGAGTAGGGTATTACACCACAATGGTGGCCTGAACCAGTATAAATCTTGTCTCTCTTGTGCTGTTCTGTTTAGTAGTTTAGGTCCTAGCGATTCGGCGAGGAGCGAGACGGTAGAGGGTTGAATCTCCGCGTGCACCCCAGTGTTCGAACCTCAAGGGTCTGCCGGAACCCGAAATCCGACAGATACTTTCCATGCGTGTATCCGACACCGAGCACCCTTTAGGTGATCAGCTAGTTCGGACATCCCTTCGGGTATAGGCTTCCCAGGCCATAAAGCCTTAAACAGAGTCTTCTTGACCTTTCGAGCTCTGTGAAGGCCTATTCAGAAGAAGAGATGGCACCTTCTTGCGGCCGACCAATCAGAATAACTGTGTAAATCAAGAATCTAGTTATCATCGAACACAGAGTACCACAAAAACATCGGATCCAACGGTAGGGCGTGCTTACCAGCCAAGGCTCGGCTTGTCTGTTCATTCTTCTCCTCAGCGGCAGCTAGTTGAGCCTTTTCCTTTCAATCTCTTGGGCATGTTGCCTGTTCTTTGCCTTTAGCCCATTGTTATCTTCCCTACTTCGGGTCAACACGCTCTGCCCGGCTTGTTGTTGGGATTCTGCATATAACAGGTCCTCTTGGGCCTGCTTTAGGTCCTTCTCCAGTTGACCTATCGTTTCCACTGCTATGAACATATGCCCCATTAAGGAAGGCCTCAAGTTCCCCGAAACAAAATATAATCAGATACATGTATCGTGTGCCTCTCTGGTGATTTTTTTTAGTATGTTCCACCTCGGTATGCGCCGCATCTAGCTTTGTCTGTGTCATGTTAAGCACCTCAGAGATTTTCTTATTTTCCTCCCGAATGGCTTGTATGGTGAAACACTATTACATGGATCCAATCCTTAATATGGCCAGCCATGTCCAAATTAAGGCTCAGAGGCTACTGGGCTTCGCGCTCACATCGAAGCTTTTATAATTTTGAATCCACTCGTCGGATGGTTCATCCCACAAGTGTCTTACGGGCTACTACCCAACATGGCGGACCTTCACCCTTTTTTGAAAGTCTTCGATTGAGTTAAGCATTCGTACCTTCAGACCTTTGGACAAAACATCCACCACATTTTTGAACTCAAATCGAGTCGCACCAAGGTAGGCATCCACCAAATTGTGGACATTGAATTCTTGGATAGAGAAAACTTGATTCTTTACGGAAGCTTTCCTCTGCCCGTGATTCATGGTGTTGTCAACCTCAAAGTTGGTGGCCGGACAGGTTCCCAAAGCTTTCGGTCGAGGTACTACTACTTGTGAGCTCCGTTGGATTCTCCCTGAAGACGAGAGGACATACAACATAGTTGTGGTAAGTATTTCCCTTAGTGAGAACCAAGGTATCAATCCAGTAGGAGAATCATGCAAAGCCTCATGAAAAGCACATGCACACACAAAAGCAAATACTTGCACCCAACGCGGGCAAGAGGGTTGTCAATCCCCTTGAACTCGTTACTTGCAAGGATCTAATCTCATAGTGCTAGATAGATAAATTGAAAAACAACATAAAATAATAAAATTGTAGCAAGGATATTTTGAATTTTTATATATGATAAAAGTAGACCCGGTGGCCATGGTTTTCAGTAGAGTCTTCTCTCTCAAACACATAGCATATGGTGGGTGAACAAATTACTATTGCACAATTGATAGAAAGGCGCATAGTTATGACGATATTCAAGGCAATGATCATGTATATAGGCATCACGTCCGAGACAAGTAGACTGCCTCCTGCATGTATCTACTACTATAACTTCACCCATCGACCGCTATCCAGCATGCATCTCGGTATTGTGTTAATGAAAACAGAGTAACACCTTAAGCAAGAAGACATGATGTAGACAAAGTAAACTCAACTAACATGAATAAACCCCATCATTTTACCCTTAATGGAAACAATAAAAATATGTGTCTTGTCCCTTTCTGTCACTGGGATAGAGCACTGCAAAATTTAACCCATCACAAAGCATCTCTCCCACTAAAGATAAACCAATCTAGTTAGCCAAACCAAACATATGGATCGGAGAGAAATACAAATCTAGCAATCATGCATAACAAAGTTCGAAAAAGACTCAAATCACTACAAAAAAAAAGACACATCCGTGACATTTTGGGCCGAACGAATTCTTTTTCTGTAATACTTATCACACTTCTATGACGATAATTTTGATAAAACCCGGTATCATCATAGATGTGGTGGGCTCCTACTTCTATGACAAAAAATCATGACAGAAAATGGGTTTTTTGTCCTGGGCGGGTCGGAGACGCAGCTGCATGACATTCTTTGGGCCGTCCAGGACAGAAAAAACTGTGGTAGAAGCGAGGGCGAGGAAAATTTTGGGGTGTTCCTGGTTACGTTGGATGGTCGGGGCCGAGCAATGCGCGTTTCTCTCGTACACGTACACGCGTGTGTGAGCGGCGTTGGGCTCTAACTGAACTCGAGAGAGGCATTGGGATATAACTGAACACGAGCGATTGCACTGCAGGCTATGCGTTACTGAATCCAATTGATCGATCGATGGCTATTAACTGAACCTGATTGAGCGGTTCCTTCGCAACTGCTGCTAACTGAAGCCGATTGATGCTACCTCTAGATGAACAATGAGCGTTGTTGGGGGGTTTGGATGAATAGTTCCTGGTGGGGGTGGATGAACAGGACCCCGTGGTGTTGCCTCTAGATGAACAGGACCCCGATCGATCAAGCCGGTTGGGGCTGGATGAACAGGACCCCGTGGAGGGCTGGATGAACATGACGACCGCGTGGAGGGCTGGATGAACAGTAGACGGTGGAGGGGTGGATGAACAGTAGCCCGTGGAGGGGTGGTTGAACAGGAGCCCGTGGAGAGGGGTGGTTGAACAGTAGCCAGTGGAGTAGCGCACGGTGGAGGCTGGATGAACAGGAGCCCGTGGATGAACAGTCGCAGGTGGAGGTTGGAGGAGGTCGACAGTGGATGAAAAGTAGCCCGTGGAGGCTGTAGGAGGTCGATGGTGGAGATGAACAGTATCCCGTGGAGTCCCGTTTTGTGGTACGCCACACCCCTCCCGATGAACAGGACCCCTGTTTCAACCGTAGCGCTCCAACACAAGTCCGTTTCTCTGTTTTGCGGTACGCCACACCCCTCCCGATCAACGGGACCCCGTTTCGACCGTAGGAGGTCCAACACAAGTCCGTTTCCTCCATTTTGTAGTACGCCAGACCCCTCCCAATGAACAGGACCCGTTTCGAACGTGGCCAGTCAAACACAAGGCCGTTTTCTCCGTTGTGCGGTATGCCAGGCCTCGTTTCCATTGGCTATTCCGTCCAAGCCGGTTGGCTCCCACGCGTTCTGTTGCCTCCCGATGATCACGACGCATTCCGTTGCCTCCCCATGAACACGACGACGACGCAGATTCTCCATTCCGACCCAGCCATGTAGACGAGCCCTGGCCGTACGTATGCGCGAGTAGGCATTTGAGACTCTGCCCGTATATATGTACATGGCCGTATTTTCTTTCTTGCACACTGGCCGTTGTACGTATGTGTACAGGCTACGTGCGCACCTCTACTACGACACATGTGCGCCTCTACATCGACCAGTATGTACCTACACATTCGCGACCAGAATGACAACGCTACGTACGCTTCGACTAGGTGGGTCCCGACTGCTAGGCACTTCCTTGCGTGCGAAGATGTAGCTGGTGAGTCCCAACAGTCAGGGGGGCGAATTGGCTTTTTTTTGCCCGGACGCACTTCCTTGCGTGCGAAGATGTAGCTGGTGGGTCCCAGCAGTCACGGGGGAAACATTTTTTTCGTGAAATACGGTGGCCCATCTGGTGGGTCCCTGCTGTCAGGTGGAGGAATAATTATTTTGTGCGTAATAATAAGGAGGCACTTCCTTGCGGCCGCCGTGGACCAAGCTGTCAGCCTCTCCACGTACAATACTCTTCCGAGTGGAAGTCATTCCTTGACCACGTTGACCATGCCGCGTCGAGTGCCCCAGGGCAGTGGACGACGTCAAGGCCTAGGAAGGGGATGACACGGAGCCGGGGAAGACGCGGCAGTGGAAGCCCGCGCGAAGAGGAGTACGAGGGTTCACTGGTTCAGCTGCAGTGTGAGGCTGTCGTCGCCGCAGAATAACAGGGGGTGTGGGTGAGTAGAGGGATGGCCTGGCCAATGGTGGGAGTAGTAGGGGGAGGTGAGGCCTCCGTGGCATCACAGGCGGCCACGGGAGGCAGGAGCACGCGGCACGACCAGCGCTGGTTTGGGCGGCTGGAGCAAGAAGACCAAAGGTTGAAGAAGCACTACGGCCGTTGGATGAACATCGTACGGTAAATGGAGCTCGAATCGTTCATATTGACTAAGTTGACAAAGCCCTCCGTCCCCGTCAACTTGGAAGGCCCACAAGTCAGCCTCCCACTATGTTGGGTTCCAGCTGGCAGGGGGAGTATTCATTTTTTTGTGCATAATAAGGAGGCACTTCCTTGCGTGCGAAGATAGCTGGTGGGTCCGACCTTTCAGCGGGGGGCACGTTTTTCTCATGAAATATAGAGGCCCTTCCGGTGGGTCCCAGATCTCAGGTGGAGGAATCATTATTTTGCGCGTAATAAGGAGGCATTTCCTTGTGTGCAGCCGTGGACCCAGCGGTCAGCCTCTCATGCACAGTCTACTTCCGTTGGTGTCATTCATTGACCATGTTGACCACGCCGCACCGAGCGCATCCAAGGTGGTGGACGATGGCGAGGCCCCGGACAGCAACGAGCCGGAGATGGGAAGACGCGGGAGTAGTGTTGCAGACGGAGAGGTGTATCAGGGTTAACTGGTTCTGGTGCGGAGTGGTTCGGCAGTCGGTGGAGAAGAACAGGAGGTGTGGAGGGGTGGAGGGATGGCCTGGCCAACAATGGAGTAGCGCTTCAGAGTGAAGCATGCTAAGCAGAGCTGCTAGCAGCAGGAGGCGGGAGGTGGTCCTGGCGACGCTGGAGGAAGAAGACGAGAGATTGAAGATGGGTGCCGGTCGTTGGATGTAAATCCAACGGCTAACGATGTCAGAATCATTTGTTGACTAAGTTGACAATGACTTGTGTTGGCTTCGACCTATTGGCCCACATTCCAGCCTCCAAAAATGTGGCACGTATTCAACCCATTTTTTTCAGAATTTACAGTCTTTTTTTGCGGGGAAGAATTTACAATCAATTTGATCTTTTTTTTGAATTACAGTCCATTAGCTGGGCTAGGTGAACAAATAATGTAGCGTCGATGCGGCCCATTTATTTTTTTCCTAAAAAATTACAGGCCATTTGCACTTTCTTGAAATACACGATTTTGCTAGGCTGATACTAATTATAATGTTGGGTTGGGCCAGCAATGTTATCAAAAAATAAACAGGGGCTGGGCATTTTGTTATAAATATACTTAAATAATAAGTGATTTATTATTACATTCGTCCTTAAATCTTACCAAGTTTTTGTACACAATCACTAGGATTTTCGTGCCAAAACAATCCAGGATTTTATTGTTAAGAAATTATGTTTATAAGTTAATAAGATGTGGGGTATTGTATTCTTACATATGTAAGTATCTGTTAAATATATGATGACAATAAAATTAATATATAATAACATATAAAATAATTTAAATATATATAATATAGTTAGAATGGAAACATAAGTTGGACCAGGCGTTCCTATTCTTATATAGAAAAACAGAACAGACTCTGCGTTTTCTTCAAAAAAATACATAAATTGGGCTGCCGATGTTTGAGGAAAAATAAAACCTCAGATGGGAGGTCCATATGAAGGACGAACCGGCCTATGGACCTCCCATCCGAGGTCGTGGGCTGCGCATGTTAAAAAAAGAAAGCCTAGACAGGGCAGCCCAAAACCCAGCTGATACTTGCTGCCCTAGTGATAATAAATGATACCTGCCAGCTCCCCGGCTTCGTTGTGAATTTATCCCCTATAGTAACTATGTTGAAGCACCTAAAAAATGTAACTATGTTGACAAACCCGTGGGCCCCAACGTCAGTATAGCATTAGGAGGAAGTGTTTTTTATGGGCACTTGCTTGCGTACGGCCATAGGCCTGGTGAGTCCCGACTGTCCGCCTCTTCACGTACAGTCCTCTCCAGATTCCTCTCGTTTGTTCATCATGTTCACAACAGCAGATAGCAGCATTGCAGCGAGTGCACAAAGGCATAGGAGGGGATCCGACCACCTGAGGAAGTGCCTTATTATTAACGAAACTACTGAACTAGCTTAGTGGCCAAGTGACACTACCCGACAGTTGTTCCGCCCAGGTTCGATTCCACCTGTGCAGGGAAAATATCTCCAAATTTTTTGCCTCTGCCTTTATTGACATGTGGGTCCCCATTGTCATGTACGCACACCACGTCCAACACTTGCCAAAACTTCGTCCCTCGTTTTCTCTGTGTTTCGCACACTCGACATTGTGTGGGCATTTTGAAAATAACATATCTTTTTGACTGTGCATCATATGAAGATGTGCTATGCATGAATGTTGATTAGCATGATGTTAACTGGCTGGTAGTTCCATTTTCGACAATGAATAAAAATTCCAACATGATGTTAACCCTGTTTGAAAAGGCCGTGTTAATATGAATGCTCTGCCTCTGAAAGTTGTAGTTTCTTATCTGAAACTGAACTTGCAGTTTCTTATCGGAAACTGAACTTGCAGTTTCTTATCTGAAACTGAAACTTGCAGTTTCTTCTCTGAGAATCACATTGTCTGCACTTTTATACTCCTATGAAACTACATTTTTTTAAGTGCTAAAAATAGATCTCTAGAATTCATAAAATACTTTTTTTGAACCTTGAAAACAGTAGGAGAGGCTCCTACTGTGTAATTAAATTAAAGAATCAGTGTGTCAGCTGTACAAGCATGTTACAATGCAAGGTGGGTGGGTGGGTTGGAGGGGGGAGTTGAGCTACAAGAGAGTGAACAGAAGGTTAAGCCCAAAAGAAAATTATAGATTGTCAAGGAAGAAGATAATGAACTCCTTGTGGCTATCCCTCATCCTATGGGTGAGGAGGCAAAAATCAGTAGCAAACCTATGCTTCCAGGAAGTGATAGTCGAGGTAATACGTCTAAAAACCTTGTTGTTCCTCTCCTTCCAGATGCTCCATGCAGCAACTAGAAAAACCTCCATGAACATTGGAACATCCCATGTCTGTTTTGCAGTATCAATCTTGCGGAGTCGGCAGTTGTCCAAAGTCCATGATATAGACAAGATGTTCCAGCATTGGGCGCTAAAAGAGCAGTCAAAGATCATGTGATTAATGGTTTCCTCAACATGTGAGTCACAAAGTGGACAGTCATGATCATCATCCCCCATGTTGTATGCCTCCGCTTGAGCATATTACGGGTGTTTAGTCTATCATGCATCAAAAGCCAGCCGAACACTTTTATCTTCATGGTATTCTTCGATTTCCAAAGCCAAGTAAATGCCTTGTGTGCTTGAGTCTCTCGAAAGACAAAGTTGTAAAACTGCTTGGAAGTGTATTCTGCGTCCCCCCATAGATAATGCCAGACATCATGAATAGAGGACATGGGTTGCATGTGTGTTGTGTCAAGTTGCAAGGCCTTGATTTCCTTGAAGCCTTCGGGTGAAAGCAGTAGGTGGAACGTTTCTTGTAGGCCGGTGCAGCTCAAGAAATCTCGAACTGATATGTCTTCACAAGTGGCGAATGAAAAAGCTCTTGGGTATGTATTCGCCAGTATATCATCCAGCCACATGTCTTTCCAGAACAGCGTAGTCGTGCCACAAACCACATTAACTTTGGTGATCCCTCGAAAGATTGGTGTGAGTTTAAGTATGTCACGCCACCAGAATGATCCTTCAGAATTGGAAGCATGTGGTATTTTTTGATCATAGAGCGTGTCCCAGGTCAGTTGAACCCAAGGGATATCCTTCTTATTATAGAATTTGTGGAGGAATTTGAGCAGAAGGGCTTCATTCTATGTCTTGACGCCCAGAACACCTAGACCACCACTTTGCTTTGGCACGCAAACCATGCTCCATCATATGCTCAATACGGCAAATCTGAAATTAAAAAGACATTCATATCTGAAAGTACTCTCAAAATACAAAACACAAAACACAATTCACAACCTGCAAATACTAACAACCCTAAGCTCCTCTTGACAATTCACAACCTGCCCGACTATTGGGCTGGGGGGCAGTCCCCTCCTATTCCTCGGCGGCAGACAGCCGCCCCGTGAGACAATGTGAACGGTGAGGGAGAGGATGGCGAGGAAGCGTCATCGAGCCAACTGCTTTTCTCCTCTTGCAGTTGGTTTCGGTCGACGAAGAATCCACCGGCTTGCTCTGGCATGACACCCTCACAAACGGCACCCTGTAGATGCTCGATCCTTAAATCTCTGGTGGATGCTCCATCTGGGATCGATACTCCCACCACTACTCCCTCACGATCGGATTCAGTGAATCAGTTTGCTCCATGGCCCATAGGAGCAGATCTATGTACTCCCGTGCGACTCCCTCCGGGAGTATCGCCGCCTTTTCGCTCTGTTACAGATATTTGGCCATGGATGTCGCTGTCGCCGCTAGTTGGTCCTTGTTGTAAAACCAAGACTGTATCTCCAACATCCTAGCTAGCTTCACAGGGTCGCCTTCTGCGATCCTCATGTATCGGTTGTACTCCTCCATCGATCTACTTCTCCACAACACCTTCACTCACCGGTGGTGGTTTTTGAATGGAAGAGGATAGGAACAGCGCTGGTTTTGGATTAGAACGGGAGAGGAGCGACGCTGGTTTTGGATTGGAACAGGAGAGGAGGGGCGGTGGTTTTGAAATGGAAGAGGAGAGGAGCGGTGCCGAATTTAGATTGGAACAGGAGAGGAGCGACGGTGGTTTAAGAGGAGAAGAGCGGAAGAGTGGCGCTGGTCTTGGAAGTATTTTTTTGTTTTGCGTATTTTGGGTCAAAGTTTGACCATGTACTGTGTTTGACAAGCAAAATGTGAATGCATGTCATCAAAAATTGTATCGTTTTGTTCGTATCTAAATGTACTTTCAAATTATATTATTTTTGCAACGTATAACATATATTTATTCGTGAAAATCATGGTCAATTATGACCTAGAATATATGTGAGACTAGTTAATGTGGGGTCGCTTTCTTAATTGAAGGGTAAATTGATTTTGATTTTGATCCAGTCATAGCGCGCCAGCCCTCTCGTCCAATCATAAATCGTCGCCGCACACTCCTCTCCCTCTTCTCCATTGCAGACTCACCTCCTCTCCTCTCCATCATCTCCATTCCAAAACCACTGTCTCGCCTCTCCCTTGTCTCCATTGCAAAACCACCTCCTCTCCTCTCCATCATCTCCATTTCAAAACTAGTGTATCGCCTCTCCCTCTTCTCTATTGCAAGACCACAGTCTCTCCTCCCATCTTCCAAAGCTAGCACCGGACCACTCAGAAGGACATCTATGGAGAGGATACGACAGCGAATCAGGCAGATCGCCAGCGGCGACCAGGCAAAGTTAGCTAGGTTGAAGAAGATCCTTACATGGTTTGACAATGAGTGGGAGATTTCGAGGATGGTGAGGGCTATGTGGCAATGTATGCGAAAGAGCGAGACAGAGGCGATGAGGGCGGCGATGTACATGTACTCCTCGGCGGCAGTGACGCCGCAGTCCTCGAAGTTCATTGAGTATCTCCTGTGGGCGATGGAGCAGACTGATTCGCCCGAGGCGACAGTCAGGCGGAGGTGGTGGGCGTACAGGTCGAAGGTCGAGCACCCAGATGATAATGACTTGATCGAGTATGGTGTGCCATTCGTGAGGGTGCGGAGCCAGCCGGAGCGACGGGAGTATTCGTTCTCCCAACTCAAGAGGAGGCCAGATGGCGCGACGTCGCTTCCTCGCCGTTCTCCACGGTTCCCTCGACGCTCGCCTCGTTTCAATGGCGGCGGTAGGGTTTAAGGTAAGCTTCACACTAACCTAATCTTCCTCCTGCTCATGCTTACAATTAGTGTGACAGCTAATGAAAATCATGCTTATTCTCTAAGTACTACACCAATCACCCTAAAACAGCTCTAGACCTTTGGGTCAAAGTTGTGACACAGTGTACAAATAAATAAAAATAGATTGGTGCTTCTTTCAGAAAAGAGTACTCCCTAGAAAACTGCCAATATAAGCTACTAGTATTTGGTTAGGGGATTTGCTGCCGAGAAAGATCCGTCCACAGAGAGCTCCACACATCCCACTGTGGTGGTGGATGCCAATGCGTGAATGGAGCATGGTTGGTGTCGGTAATTTTTATTTGGCAAACCTCGCACTCTGCATATATGTCGGTTCCACACGTACATTTGTGTAGTTCCACCAAAATGCAGGTGAATAACCCTGTTTGCATAGATAATGAAAAAGCGTGATTACATTATAGTGGCACTAGTTGATGAAACACACAAAATAAATAGAATAAAATATTGTGATAGTATCATAGTATGCCATGGTGCGAGGGCGAGATGGGCCCTATGACCATTCATACGGTACGCCTCATATTGGAAATCGTCCCAAGTCTCCCAGATACACCTTCTGCCAGTGATGAACATCAGTGTACAGTGGTAGTACAAGGAGGCGCCTTGAGACAGTCAAATCTCTATTTTTGTGTAGATAAACTAAAATTAAGCACCCCAGTTTGCAGAAATGCTTAAACATTAACAATTGGACTAGTTGATGAAACATACATTAACACAGAGAAGCACTTTCTTTATCTACATTGGAAATGAAATGATAGAGAGGACACTCGCTCTATTTTAACTATATTATTACTTGATTTTATCAGTGACACTAGGGTCGAGCAGGTGGCAAACGAGGTGTACCTTGCGTCGCAAGGATGGAGGCCGGGGGTGCTTAGACTGGGATGCTGAAGCTGGCTCTTTCAGTCACCAACATGGATGATTCAATTCATGGGAGCTTTTGGTGCCGTTCACCTAAAATGAAGCAATGTCCCGTGAGCTAGCAGCTTCTTCTTCGTTTTTTAAGAGAAGGGCTCCAGCCCCGGTTCCATTTCCATCAGAAAACAAAACCCACAGAGCTTCTTCTTCATTAGTTGCAATAAAATTGAGCAACATCAAGGTTGGTTGTGAAGCTCCTGGAATGTTCAACTATAATTTGGATATCATTTGTGCAGTTCAACTAAGATCGAGCGTGAAATGTATATCTCTGTTTGCACAAAAAAGGTGGAAAGGAGGGTGACTAACAAGTGATGAAACATGCACCAAATGAAAAGAAGCATATTCCTTATCCGAATGGCAATCCTACAAGGATAGTAGCAATTTCTAAAGTAGCAGCATTGCTAGATATTAGTGTGGGCATTAGGATTAACTATGACAACCGTTAAATACGACATTACTTTAATGGTGCCATTGCTTCATTTTACCAACAACATTACATTAACAGCTGCTACAGAGTCGGTACTTGGGCACGGGAGAGTAGGCAGAACAGGACAGTTGCATTTCTAACAAAAATAAGCAACTTATCTTAATGGGAAATTTACCAGGACATGTAAAAAGTGCCATTGATTCATATTACTGGAGGCATTACATTGAAAACAACATTGGTTTAATGTGTCCTTACTTTTAACAGTGCGACTACTACATTTTACCAGTGGCATTACATAAGAGTGGCTCAGGGCAACAAACATCAAAACAGGATATCTGGGTTGGTCCCACTTTTGTTCGGTATAGCCACCTTATACTGTGTGAGGCTAGCAAATCTAGTGCTGGACTTACTCTGTTGACTTGTCCCCCAGTCCCCACTCTCTTTCCTTTTTCAACCAATAGATCTGGTTTATATTGAGTTTGTACTACATTTCCCTTTATTTCCCTATTAGACCTAGAGACCAGTTGGATAGCCAGTCTCTGCTACTTTTCGCCCCCATTATTTCCTCTTTCGACCAAGTCCTAGATTCAGGTAACAAATCTTCCCCCACCCCCACCCCCTTTCTTTCTTGTTTGAACCAAGTAGTACTAGATTCGAGTGCATGAACTAGTTTTACCTCTTAACCGTAAAAAGTTAGGTGGTTTTCGAACAGCTGACCGATCCTATCTACGAGGGGGCCTAAGAAATAGTAAAAGATACAAATGCAGTGACGTCAGGAGCTTGGGAAGTGGAGCAAGGCCGGTTTCGAAGGAAGTTATACCTAAGGGTCGCTGGGTTGTCGCTAGGTGGGCGGCGGGAGGCCGGATCTACCCACAGTACGACTGCGAGGAAGAAGGGGTTGGAGGCCCTCCCTCGCCAATGGTGCTTGGGTGAGAATGGCAAGGCACGCTGATCGGGACGCGCCGGTAGTGGGTAAGAGCCGTCGCCAAGGACAACCGCGTGAACATTGCACCTTCTCACCTTCCCCGACGGAGAGGATCCGGTTGGATCTGTGACCAGTGGTGAGCAGAGAGAGAGTGTGTGGCCATCGCTTTCGTGTTTAGATCTGGAGAGGACGAGACAGTGTGAAGAGAGCAACACTAGCAAGCCAGCGCGGAGGCTCCTGCCTATCTAGTGGAGTACTAGTTTTCTTTTGTCTACTAGAGCTGGCTTGACCTCGTCAATGACTGTCGAGAAGTCACATGGCCCGGAAGCGCAGTTGTCGTCGGATTATAACATATTAACACGAAAAAATGCCACATGACAAGAAATCATAACCTCACTGCCCAAAGGAGACAACATGAATCCCGACGGACAAACTAGACGAGGATCAAGGCTCAAATTAAAGATAAACACGGAAAAGGGGTCGATAGATGTCCTAATTAACATAGCCAGCTTGACCTAGATGGCCGCCGAGTAGTCTTCGTGCATGTGTCCCCAATGACTAGCCCAACTCAGTTGTCGCTGTTTAACCCTCGCAGTGATCCGAAGCACATGACACCTAATTTTGCGAGATGACAAGAAACCTTTTTTTAGATTTCTCACCAGAACTACAGCCCTGTACAACACAACCTGCACGATTTGTAGACGATAGCCAATCCAGGCTTGTCTGCTGGAGTCAGGTCACAAGCATGGACGAACTGATCTTCCGTGTCTTGCAGGGATCGTCCAGGCACCAACGTAGTACAACACTTCTCTACTACTATCGCTCGTCTCTCTCTTCTATTAAGTCACCCGACTTGCGGGGCCGGGGAGTGTGCCTATGGTCGGTTCTCAATTGTGGTCCCACATGTGTGCGCAAACGAAATATGACGTGCATTCCATTTGGAGAGCAACGTGCCAGACTGACCGACCATCTGCGGTGCGACGCGAACGCGACGGGCATGCGGTACATGTGTACCGCCATTTTCATGAGGCTTTGCTCCATGGTGCAATCCATGGATACAAAATTAGTAGTATACTATACTATTTAAAAGTCGAGGGCGGGGCTTTTCCTGCGCGGTAGGCGGGGCAATTCCGCCTTGTCGGTTTTACAGAGATGTGAGAAGATGAGGGAGTAGGCTGCTACAAACGTAGGGTTGTGTGATTTGATAGTGAGTTACTGCTAGACAGGTGGGGCCCCATGATTTGACTTACCATTATCATTTTAATTGCGGCGCTACGATGGGTGTGAGTCTCCTGATTCCTGACCACCTCCATACAGGTGCCTCTCCCAATGCTCCACCATGTAGATGCTGGCTCTTGCATAAGAGCCCACTTCTCCACTTTTTCCTTGCCTCCTTCCTCCACATATGCAAAAATGCCATGTAAAGCGGGCTTATAACCCACTACTGTACTTACTTGCTCCTACAGGTGCTAAGCTTGCCACATAGGCATAAAGTCTGATGTGGCAAGTTAATTAAGAAGAGAGAGACTAGTTTGGTGACCCAAGGAAGAAACGGTGCTAAGCACGTGTACCTAGGTGAAAAGACAATTTTGAGTCTATAGCTAACTAAATGAAGCAAACTTAGCAACAAAAAACTAATAAGCACCTATGCATTGGGGACTTGATTGCTAAGCCATTTAATGCCCTTAGCACCTCATCTAAGCACCATTTCATTGGAAGAGGTCACTCCTTGGAAAATGCTATAAATACTACTGTACGAAGAAAGAGATAGAGAGAAGTAAAAAAGATACACTTATAGCCAACCTTATAGCTAACCTTGTTGTAGTATGAGTGACTAAGTGATGACTATGTATGACATGCCAACATGAGATAGCCTAACGCACCGTGTTAAATCTCCAAGGGCGCGATCGCGCGAGCGACACAATGGTCGTGGTAGGCGCGACCATGATACGGGCTGCTAGCAGCCCTTCGATCTGAGATTAAATGGTCGCATGCTAAGTTGCTGAAAATTTGCAAAATAACCCTCTAGGATAGGATATTCACCCATAGGTCTAGAATCACACCATGCAACCGTTCGATCTCAGATCCTAGGGCTCTCAGAAGCCCGTATCATGGGAGAATGGAAAGCCACTACCCTACCGTTCGCACGCTGACAGTTCGCTCCTACTCGTCCCCGCACGTCCTTTAATATTATGGTGGTTTGCTCCTAGTCGTCTCGTCCTTTCACATTACAGCAGTTCCACTAATCATAACCCTCCTCCCAAATCCATGGCGTCCCAAATCTCCATGATCGGCGGTGAGTACAAGGTAAGAACCTTCACCGGCGATGAGTTCAACGTCATCTACACCCGTTCTTCCGCGATGGTGAAAGGATGCCTTGCTCGCTTCAAACGCATGTTCAAAAACTCAGATGATGAGTGGGTCGCTGGGCTAGATGTTGAGTACACCACAGTCCTGGGATGAGAGAAGGATCTAAAGGAGGAAGAGTGGAAGAAGCCCGCTGTGATCTAGGTTTGCATGCATGACTTATGCTTGGTCTACCACATATGCCATGCCGACGCTGAATGCCAGGATTTTAAGAACTTCCTCAAGAGCGACCTAGTCAAATTCGTTACTTTGGACTTTAGGAACGACAAAAGAGTCCTAGGTCGGATAGGCCTCATTGTAGGAAACCCCTTCGACCTCTAGAAGAATCGGCTGTTGCCCTCGAGTGGTCAGCCTTCAATGCTGACCCTAGCAGGAGCCATGGTTCATCCTTCGTACGGTAAACTGGAGAAACCTCATTACATGTTTCATCGTCATGCATGGCAGCGGAATGTACTAGATATAGACCACATCCACTATGCTGCAATGGATGGCTACCTTTGCTTCAATATCTACAGGGGTTGGATGAAGAGGAAGAGCCAAGTGTGGCAAAGAAGTATCGGCCAAGAGGAAGAGGGACAAGGATGAGGTCGAGGACGTGGACGAGGACTTCGAGTAAGGTGGCAGTGTTGTTGCTCATGGTGGTTCTAATGTCGTGTCTACCGGATTAGTTGCATAGTTTAATTTCAGGTGTGCTTAGTTTAATTAGAGGGGTGTGTTGTGCTGAGCCCCCAGCAGAACTATGTTATGTTTCTTCTCATTACTATAACTCTTCAGCATGTACATAGTAGTATTTCTTACATTTCATCTTTTAGTTAGTATAGTACTACCACTCGTTTCTTCACATTATATACGTACAATATATATGGCCAACATCATATAGCCAGCAGTTTAGTTGTCAAAGAATTTCAGGGTGCTTAGTTTTGTTAAAGAATTCCAGGGTGCTTAGTTTTATTTGAGGGGTGGGTTGTGCTAGACACCATTATTGTGACTAGCTTTTTTGATAGTACTATATGTATAATTTGGCGACCAGCGCTCTCTATATGTACCACCTTTTTTTAATTTCATGTTTTCCTCCATGGCGCAATCCATCGATACTACTGCTATGAAACAGTATACATTTTCTAAAAGGCTAGAGGGCGGGGCAGTCTAGCTTAGTTGGTTTCACAAGAGGCGAGGGCCTTTGTGATTTGACGGCTCATTACTGCTGGAAGGCGGGGCCTTGTGATTTGACTGCTCATATTAATGTGCCGACGACCTGAGGAGGAGCAAATAAATGTGCGGTATACTCAAATTTTCCACTGGAGTAGTACTACGACGGAGGAGCACGAAACAGGGCAGCCCAGTGCCATATGGCGATAAAAATGATCTAATTTGCTAGTCATCTCATTGTTAGCATTGTTCTATTCATGCCTCGCAGAGAACATGACACGTGTGACGAAACACCCGAAGCAAAAGATGAAACATAGGAGCAAAAGAAGACGGAAGATTATCACCCCAAATGATCTAATTTTCCGTGGAGTCGTAACTGCTTCTTCATCGCCTCCACGACCTCCATCTCCTTGCGTGTCTCCTCCGCCATCTTCTTCATTCTGTCCATGATGCGGGATTTCTCGACGCGAGCCTTCATCATCTGTTCCACGGCCGCATTACGTACCTTGACAGCAACCGGGTGATCGATGCGGAGCTTCGCCAACTCCTCCTTCTATTCCATGACGAGGTCCTGCAACATCTTCATCGAGGAACTACTATTCTCATGCAGCTTCTTCCAGCCGGGTTCTTCTCCTTCAACAGCTCGAGCTCGTGGCAGAGCTTCGCCTTGTCCTCCTGAAGTTGCAGGATTTTGACGGTCGCCTTCTTCTCCGAGGCAATGCTCTTCTTCAGCAGCATCACCAAGCCGGCGGTCAACCCCTCCTGCTTATTGAGCTCAGCGGGCATGTCGTCAAGGCTCTCCTTCATCAGCTCCACCAAGCCGTGGATGAACTCCTTCTCCTTATTGAGGTGCTTATTGAGCTGACCGGGCATGCCGTCGAGGGATAACGACTCCAGCACCGCCGGCTCGGCATGTTCGCCTCCGCGGCTAGGGCGCTCCTAGGAGCCATCGCCTTCCCGTGAGAGATCTTTCAAGGTCTCTGCGTGGCGGCGAGCCCTTTTTTTTCTGCATCCTTGGTTGCCGCTCTCTTGTTACGAGTATTTCTCGACCTAGAGCTCTGCTCACCGGCCATGGCAAGGACAGACGAAGAATAGGCACTTATGAGGAGGAAAGGTAGAGAAATTTTCAGTTAGGTAATTCCCCTTTTTATAACCTAAGTACTAGCACTAGTACTAATACCTGCATAGTGGGAACACGTTCAGGTTTGGTATGTACTAGTAGGTGTGAGCAGGCTTTCGAATGTTATGGGAACAAGGTAAATATTAATTGATGGTTTTGGTTTCGAGGCCCGAAATGGCTCCATATGAGTAGTGGAAATTAAATTTCAAGTAGACTACACTGCTCAAATGCGTAAATATTATGTTATTGTAAAAAATTGGGACAAAATACGAAGGAGACCAATGGAAGTACTACTAGCAACCCATGACTTAACTACTCGCATGCGTGCAGTGGAGTAGTAATGTCTTTCTTCCGCCCTGACGTCCACTCAATTTGCATGCGCTGTATTAATTGACCATCAATGAAGTGAACGACATTACACGCGTCAAATTATCACATGGGGTGGATCTTAGTACAAAATTGTGTCCGCCTGTGTACCCGCGTGTGCGTGCGAGGGAATGAGTGCATGCATGGCGTGCGTGCACATCTTCGCTTCGTGCATGTACCGTCAGTATGGCTTAGGGAGGACGAGTACATTCTTCTGGAACCAGCAGCACGTCACTGTGATCAATCCACACAAGGAGGTCGCGACAACGCCTCCAGATGTGCCACGTGGCTTCATGAACTATAAGAGAGACACTTTGTAGCGTGCCATTGGAATTCCAATTTACGTGTTTTGCACATACTCGAAGTACTAGTAAGGTACACATGCATTGCACGCATCAGATTTTGCAACCAAATTATGAATAAATACCACACTATAGCATGTAAGCTCTGAGTCATATAAGCCTGATGTAGACCTTCGTTTAATTCTTATAGTTCATCTCATTCAAAATCAATTAGTTTTTATAAAAAACCTAGGGCCTCTTGGATTCGTAGGATTTCCAAAACACGGGAATAGGAAAAACATGGGATTATAGTGGAATGTCGTCTTGAATTCTACAGGATTGTATGAGTGTTTGATTGTGCATAGAAAAAACGAAGAATTCTTTCAAAGAGGTTTGAGTGGATGCGATGTTTCCTATGAAATCTAGTGCAAATGAATCATATGAAAAAAATTCCTACGGTTTACAATCCTACGAATCAAACAACCAAGATAGGAAAAATTCCTAAGGATTAGAATCCTCCAAAATTCCTTTGAGAATCCTTTGAATCAAAGAAGCCCTTAATTTGTTTTATGATTCATGGAATTGTGCATTGTAAAGCATAAAGTAAAAACAAATAATGGCAATTCAACTAGAAAAAAAGTTTGGGCAGTTATGATACGGAAGATTCTAGAACAAAGGAGAACCACTATTGTTTTGAGGTTTGTGCATTATGCTTAAGTTCAACATGGAGTCTGCAAGATTGTACATGTGGCAAAATCCGGTGGGGGCTAGAAGATGGTGAGGGGCCAAGTGGAGGGAGACTATGAAGGAGTGCACAAGTGTGAGATCGATATTTAGAGAGAGGGGGCGAGAACGTGCGATGTTGCGCGCAGTGGCGGAGCCATGAAAAATAAATGAGCTAGGGGGCCAAGCATTGCTAATCCTTTACAAGGAGGGCCAATTCATGAACTTAAACCATTTTTACCAGCAATTGTCTAATGATCACATTCATATTAGCCTCGATATATAGTGATGTTAGGGGGGGCAGGGCCCTTGCTGCCCCCTGTCTTCTCCATTGTGCGCGCGTCTAAGAGAAGAAGCGAAAGGCATGGATGATGAGAGGGGGACATTGGATATATAATTAATGTGGGTGTATTATCTATATATGTAGGGGTTGTTTGGTTCTAGGCCTAGGAGTGCCACACTTTGCCATACAATGTTGCCAAACTTGCCTAAGGTTAGTTATTCAAAATGAGAGCCACAAGTTGGCAAGCCTAAGGGAATCTTGCCACACTTGTTGTGTGTATGTGATGTAGGACCATAGTGTGGCTTGCCTAAGATGTAGCTTGAACCAAGCACACACCTAAGTTGGTCAAATTTGCCTAACCTTAGGTGTGGCAAGCTTTGGCAAACTTAGTCTCAAACCAAACAACCCCGTAATCCTATATAGAGAGGTATAGACTGCTCGATGTGGACGTGGGAAAGAGGGTGAGACCTCACTAGATATATAGATTGATCGGTTTGTGTGGAAAACTATGAAAGACCTAGCTATATACACACACACATAGAGGAACATCGATCGTTGCGCATGCAAAGAGTGAGAGATAAAGAATGCCCGATATGATGGAGAGGGGGGTGTGTGTGGGTGTGTGCCTTCATGGGAGACTGACCTGAAGAAAAAGATTGCATGTGTGCGATGGATAATGCCAACTGGTAGTGTGTGTGCATGCATGCATGAGAAAAAGTTAGTGGTACAATTATACAGAGAAGACAACGGTGTGGGTGTAAAAGACTAGGTGAGGTCATAATCAATGTAAAGTTGAATTCAAATATTTGAATAAGAGATCATGATGTTTGAAACCCATGCATGCATGAATATAATGGAGATCTACGCGGTGTGGTTTGGAAACAAGCATGTTGTAATGTATACACATTGAACAAGGTCAGACTGATTTGAATTTGAGATACCGATGGCAGACATCATTTGGCCACATTTCATCCGTGCATGGACACACTATTCCAATTGGAGATGATGGGTGGCTTTCGCATCACATATCTATATCTATAACCCTATATATATATATAATATTTTATATTTTATATTTTTTATATTGTGTGCAGGTAACTTTAACTTTCAAAGATGGTCGTTGGATGAGGTGAATCCGATGGTGCAGTGATGGCAAATTTGAGCACTACTGGGCATTGGATATCATCTAGATTCCACCAGATTTCGCCACATGTACAATCTAGAAGACTCCATGGTTGAACTTAAGCATAATGCACAAACCTCAAAAACGCAAGCACTTCTCGTTTGTTCTAGAATCTTCCGTATCAGAATTGCCCAAACGTTTTTCTACGTGATTTGCCATTATTTGTTTTTACTTTATGTCTTACAACGCACAATTCCATGAATCTTAAAATAGATTGGCTTTCTTATAAAAACTAGATGATTTTGAATGAAATGAACTATAAGAATTAAACGAACATCTACATCAAGCATATATGACTCAAAGCTTACATGCTATATTGTGGTATTTATTCATAATTTGGTTGCCAAATCTCATGCGTGCAATGCACGTGTACCTTACTAGTCTAAATGGTGTTTGTGTGTGTGTTGTGCGTGTTGAGGTGCAAATTGTCTTTTATTGGTACACGTTAAGCTTGTTCTCCCAAAATTTCAAGCCGCGCCTTGTTATGCCGAAGTTTCAAGCTAGCGTCTCTGTCTATCGTGTTGCGAAACTCCCGCCTCTTCACCCCACGCCTTCTTACCCCAAAATATTTAACATATATCTTTGTCTTGTTGTGCTCCGACAACTCCCTCCATCTCAACCCGCGCCTTGCTATTCGAAAATTACAACGCGCGCGAAAAATCCCACCTCCTGTGAAATCCCGACACATGAAATGCCCATAGTACCCCTGAACCGAAAGAACTGCCTCAAATCGGTGGGGATACTTTCATAACTTACCCCACATTTCAGACAAATGCGTCCCTAAGCCATGGTTCCCCACTCCCATCCGATCCGTCCACTCATTTGTACATCGAGGCTGCGAAAACCCGCGAAGCCCCACACTCTCCTCCATCCGCCACCCAGCCGGAGCCTCTTCCCCGACGATGTCGTCCACAGCAACACCTCGACGTCCCTCATCCACCATACCGGATGAGGATCTGTCGTGATCTCGTCGTCCCGCCAGTTCAGCCACCCTGTCCTCCTCCTCCAAGGAGCTGCCCCAATGTTCCCCTCGTCTTTCGCGCCACCTCCATTCCCACACCACCGTCTTCACCTGCACCACCGGAAGAGTATCATCATCACCGTTTTCTCGGATGAAGTTGCGGCCTAATCAGCACCACCAAAGAGGTTGTACACTAATCGCTGCATTTTCTTGTTGATTTGATCTCACGGTGATGCCGGCGCTCAGTACCAAGCCGACACGGCGCGGCTCCATCCATGGCGGCATCGCCGGCCACTTCCTCCATGGTGTCGCTCCCTCGGCAGCAACGTCCACATCAGTAGGAGCTGCTGTTGCTTTAGCTCTCGCTCACGCTGCTGCTCTGCTCTTTCTCTTGGTCCCCTGCCTGGTCTGCTCTTGCTATTGCTCTTGCTTGCGTTGCTACTATCGCTCTTGCTCTTGCTTGCGATGCTGCTCCGATTTAGCTACACTTCAGTCGACTGGATCGACTTTTGGGTCAGTCGATTTTTAGGGGGTGGAGGGGGGCTCGCCGGAGTTAAGGAAGAACCAGCTATAGCGGGGAGGGGGGCTTGCCGGAGAGGTACGCCACTATCTATCTTAGGGTTCAAGGTGGGGCGGTGGGCACCGGCGGTGGTGGTGCGGTGGCGTGGGGATCGCCGGAGAAAAATCTCGGCATGGGGGGGGGCTAGAGGGATGGCCTGGGCGGCGGCGGACCGGTGGTGGGAGTGTTTTTGGGGCGGGCGGGGCGGTGCACCGCCTGCCGCGGGCAGCCGGGGGGTGGCTGTTTGGCCGATGGTGGCTCATGGCTCGGGGGGTGGAGGTTGAAGATGAACTGCAGGCCCTTGATTTCTTATCCAACGGCTGCAAAATCGACTGACCAGAGATGAAAAAGTCAGTCGACTGACGTGTAGCCTCACCTCTAGTGCGTTCAGTTTCGACAGTAAATTCAGTTTCGACGGCAAAATTCAGTTTCCATAGTTAACTTCAGAGATGAGCGGCTGATGTATTTTACATCTAGCACTTTGTGGTTATGTATTTTACGTCATCTATTGGAGATGCTATTAGAATTCCACTCAGGTTAATGTTGTCTCTCTTGTCCTGCTTCAGCCTCGGTGTCGTACAACTCACTGGAGCTACTCCAACGAGGAAACCCTCCATCACAACGGAGCAGTACCTCGGGCTCCATTTCCAGACGCCTAAGATCTTCTTCCCCTCCTCCGACAGCCAAGTCAGCCGGAGCATCCTCACCGGCCAACCCAATCACGCTGAGATCGACATGGCTTCGCTAAAGAGGTTGTACACTTGTTGCATCTCTTTTTTACTCTACATATTATATATATTGTCCACTTAGCACACGTAGTAACGTGAAATATGATTATTTTATCCTACTATATGACAATAAGTGAGGTATCAGGCAACTTAGCTATCCCTGATGGACTCTCTTGAACGCCATCATTATTTATCTCTACGCGTTTGAGCTGTGCATTTGTCGATGGGCCTGGGAGTTGAGCTAGTAGGGCAGTGACCTGGGTCCAAAGTAATAGAAGTAGCACAAAAACATTTTTTTAGTGTAGGATTTTCCTTGCTCAAGCCCGCCTACTAGAATCGCCAGTGCTTGAAAGGAAAAGTGAATGAAAAACATAGGAATTGGAAAGTTTCCTATGGTACTACTTTTCATGAATTTGGAGCAAAGCAATGGAGCAAAGGAAAACTACAGGATTTGTTCCTTTCGTGTCTCCTTGAAATAAAAACCATAGGAATTCTAATTTCCACTTGTCCTCCTTTTCATATTCCTATTCATGAAGCACAAGACTAAGAGATACTAGCATAATAGCATTATAACCGTACATTTTCTTGTGGTTTGACTTAATCTCACCATGCTTCTTTACATCATGTGATCTTCCAATTCTTGTGAATCAAACACCCAGATTGGCAGAAATCCTGTGTTTTTAAATTCTCTGTTTTGCACATGCATTCTTATCCTATCCTATTCCTGTCTATTTCCTATCCCTGCATTGTTAGAATCCTCAAATTCAAACAAGCCCTTACACAATTACTTCTGTTATAGATATGTGTCAAAGAAAACCTTGTGTGGTTTGTCCTGCTCCTGCGGCGCTGTGCTCCACCCCAGCTCAGCTGCTGCAACGATGGAAGGGTTCACCACAGCAAGGATCCGCTCTCCAGACTGTCATTTGCCGCCTTAGATCTTCTTCCCCGCTGTCGGCAGACACGACAACTGCATTACCATCATCAACTGAGCACATGACCTTGAGGATTACACGGGTCCGCAAGAGAGGTCGCACTCTTCCGTGTCTGCTTATGTTATGCATCGCTTAATATGATGACATGCTACATTATCGTCGTGTTCACCTATTAGACTCCGAGTCAGGTCCAAACTAATGTTGAAACTTGAATTTTTAAATGGTTGTGGGGTACATATTGGGGCAGCAATTAGTACTATCTGTGTACTATCTGGTTAATATCGGGTGCCTACTATGAGTTTCATGTTGGGTGCAAACAAAAATTAAAGGAGCCATTATTTGTATTTTTTTCTAAAGCTATTATCTCCCTGCTATCATTGGTTTTGGGTCTATCCACAGTTTTCTACCATCACTCTGGATTTGTGCATGCACTCCTTACATAATATCACTATGTTTTATTCCTATGCATGCCAGTTATTGTACACAATGGAACTGATCATGTAGAGCAAAAGACACGAGCCTTGCGTGGCAATAAAATTTCATGCAGACGTCGCTCCATGGTGGGTGCAAAGGCAGCCCCCCTCCACCCATTTTGGATCATAATCAAGAGGAAGATAACTGTTCTGAGGGGGATTCAGAAGGAGAAGATCACTCCTATTTACCCCATGAGGTCTTCGCTCTAACTTGGCATGCTTATGTTGGTAATATCATGCATATGGTGCCTTGCATTGCTTACTGTATACATCAAAGATGTCATCTGCTTAGTTTAGACATGCTTTATTTTAATGCCATCTGTTTAGTTTCTTTATCGTATATGTGAATCATGCAATGCCATCTTGTTTAGCTAGGCATCATATATGTGAATTTTGCAATGCCACCCTGGTTAGCCAGTCATCTTATATGTGAATTATATCATGCCATCATTTTTTTATTACATGTTAAATTTGTCAACAATTTTAGTACATTCAATTACTCTTCCTGTGCATCAGCCATTCGGCACGGTCATGAAAAAATCTGGAGTGGAAACAAGGTATTCAGAGCAGACAATGCTATCTGACGAAGCGCATGTCTTGCTGGTTATAGATAGCTCCTCAGAGGAGGATTCAGAGACAGATGACCAGTCCTATTCCCCCCCACCCCCGAGGTGCATGCTCTAACTTGGCAGGGTTATGTTGCTCATATGGTGCATATGGTATCTTGCATTGCTATGTCATTTGCTTAGTTTAGACATGCTTTGTGTGAATGCCACATGTTTAGTGTCTAATTACCATATATGTGAATTATGCAATGCCATCTTGTTGCAAGACATTATATATGTGAATTATGCAATGTTATCTTGTTGCAAGGCATTATATATGTGAATTATGAAATTCCATGATGTTTAGGCAAGCGTCATATATGTGAATTATATCATGTCATCCTTTTTTTGTATTTCTCATTGCTTTTGTCGACAATGTCTATATATTCAACTGCTCTTCTTGTGCATCAGCCATTTGAATTGGTTATGGAGAAATCTGGAGTGAAAACAAGGTCTTCAGAGCAGACAATGCTACCTGCTAAAGCAGATATCTTGCTGGTTACAGATAGCTCTTCAGAGGAGGATTCAGAGGTAGATGACCAGTCCTATTATCCCCCTGAGGTGTATGCTCAAACTTGGCAGGATTATATTACTCATATCATGCATATGTTGTATTGCAATGCTTAGTTTTTACATCATATACACAATACTGAATGCCATCTCCTTAGTTGACACATCATATATGCAATTGCCCTCTTCTCACTTCCTTAGTATATAGATCATATATTTGAATTATATCATGCCATGATGTTTACATAGACAGCATGTATCTGAATTATGGCATGCCAACCCATTTTCTAAAGACATAATGTAGTTATATCATCTCATCCTGTTTACATAGTCATCATATTTTAAATTATGTCATTCTATCTGTGAATTATATCATGCCATCATGTTTCCATCGACGGCATGTTTGTTATTTATGGCATGCCAACCACTTTAATAGACACATCATATAGTTATATCATGTCATCCTATTTACATAGTCATCATATTTTGAAATATGTCATTCTATCCTGTTTAGTTAGCCATCATACATGTGAAATTGTGTCATGCTATCCTGTTTAATTAGCCATCATATATGTGAAATTATGTCCTGCTATTCTGTTTGGTTAGACAACATAAATGTGAATTATTTCATGACCTATTTTCTTCCCTACTATCCGTTACACCTGTCTATCTTACAATGTCTGTGCATTCAATTACTTTTCTTGTTTATCAGCCATTTCAATTGGAGGGGGGTGATGGCAGTAAAAACACGGTCTTCAGAAAAGATCGTGCTATCTGTCGATGCAGATAGAACCACTGTTGTGCTTGTCCAAGAACCAGCCCCACCACACATAACACAGACTCACGCACATTGTACCCCTACCCAGTTGGACAGAGAACCAGCTACACCCCTTCTAACCCCAACCCCAGCAGATAGTAACCCAGTTGACACAGCACTGTCTCCACCACAGAGCACCCAAACACGAGCAGTTAGTAAGGAAACTACAGTGCCCAAAGCACCAGGACCACCACTCCGAACCCCAAGTCAATGCTTAAAGCAGAAGAAGAATTGTTCTCAGGTCAGGTTTCGTAGCTATGGTTCATACTACTTTGCTCTTGTATCACTGTATTTAGTCATACCAACTAATTTCAAATTTGAAGGATGCAATTGAAACTCCAATGGCGCAAAAGGTATGTTTTAAACCTGTTTCTTTGAAGTGTTTGATGTTGTAACTTGCTCTACGTTGATTTCAGTTTCAATTGAATAAACAGTTATATTCTCATGCCATGCACATTACAAGTGTTGTTATTGTTGTGTAGTTTCCCACACTTATATTATGTCTATGCTGCTTTATCTTACATAGATATGATTCGAACTATATCTATCTTGATTTGGCAACATAAACTAGAATGATATAGACCATACAATGACCATACTACATAAATATATGTTTGTTTCATGTTGTTATCCTGTCCACCTTACAACTGAACTGGTTTACCAAAATGAGTTTCATATACTACATTGTAAACCTGTGATGTGTTTGTCTGTTTCTCTTTTAGAACGGATAAAATATTGGAGAAGAGTACCCTGTTATGAAATGGTAAAGGAAGTAATGCAGATAAGGTTCAAGATAGTGAGACATCCCTGTTGGTCTCCAAGAAAGCTGATAAAAACTATATTGAAGACACAGAGACAACCCCAAAGTCCTGTCTTAATGTAGTGTTCGAGTTACTGGCTACTACTGCTGGCACCAGCTCTTCGAACTCGTTGCCTGAATCAGTTCGGCTTCTTGAGTCTCAACTTCAAGTTGAAAGACATTGATCGGATGTTATGCGACAGGAAGCCGAAGGACTGAGGAAGTCCCTGCAGAATTCAGATGCATACTTTCTGGTGCAACAGCAAGTGCTGGAGGATTTAAGCGCCAAACAAGAGAAAGTTAATAAGCTTGCTAAGCATCTTGCCAGCATTATGGGTACCCAGGATATTGTTTCTTGAGCTCTTCTGAAGTGGTTTCAGTTCTGGACTTGTTTTGCTGCGGCGTTTGTATGCTGCTGTGTTCCCTATATTTGCATTGGTGGCGAACTTTGATGCCTAGTGGATGTAATATGTGTAATAGCCATGATAGCCTAGCGTAAGTTGCTTGCTTATTTATTTCCTTATTGTCTTGTTTATTTCTTTGCTTGTATTCAGTGCAGTTCTTTTTCCACGGTTTCCCTGTGGCCGCAATAACCTATTTTTTAAAACTAGGCCACAATAACCATGGGCTACATATTTACTGTAGTTACCATTTCCCTCCTATGGGCCGTAGAAACAATGGGCCTTATACGGATCGTAGACACAACGGGCCTTCTACGGGCCGTATCATCAATGGACCTTCTATGGACCGTATGATCGGTTGGCCAAACATGGGCCAATAACAGACCGCATTATGGTCATAAACAGGCTAGAGTTGGAATCGTCCGTTCATGGGCCGACCATAACTGGCTGTCGTTAATCGACCGTATTTGATGACACTATGAAAAATGGCCCAACGTATTAACGGGCCGACTGTAACCTCGGGCTGAATTAGGCCCACAAGCAGAAAATGACAGTAACGCGCCGTAAGTAAACGAATGCTGGAAATGAGCCCAAGAATAAATGGGCCCTGAGAAGGCCGAAGGATAACATGGGCTGGAAACGGCCCAACGGAATAATGGGTCGTTAATGGGTATAAAGCGATACACTATTTATTACGGGCCAGTTTCACCACGGGCTGTTAATGGGTATAAAGTGATACACTGTTCATTACGGTCCAGTTTCACCACGGGCCGTTAATGGGCCAAGAGTTACAAATGGCCTCATCTGGGCCGAATCTTCTAGCAAGACATTCACCGAGCAAGCGGAAATCCTTTTGAAGGAATCTATTCAGGAACATGGGCCATACATGGGCCAGAAGTTAAAACGGGTTGGAATCATATTGGACGGCCTAGACGACACTACTGGGCCTAATTCGGATAGGTCGTAACGGGCCCTGGGTTAGCGGGCTATAAATGGGATATATGCGAACAGGCCATTAACAAGCTTTCCATGGGCCGGCCCGCCACCTTTTGAACAAGTCAAACGGGCCGGCCTTTTTCACAGGAATGGGCCTCTATTGGGCCGTGCCACGTGTCGACGTATCATAGGCGCCTTCTGTCCAATGAGTGGATGACATTTGTCCCAACGGTGAGGCGACACGTGTTTCCTCCAGCCAATGATGATTTTACACATGGAAATCCCCCATTGGTCGGGGCTGTTAACGGGTTATCGGATCCAAAACCGGACCCGATAGCTTAAGAGCGTTCTGCTATGGTGGATGCCACGTGTCGGTCACCCTTGACGAAAGCACTTCTGTGATGCGCAATTTATCGTCATGGAAGTGGACACTTCCATGATGATAATTTTGGTAATGTCATGGAACACTTCTACGACAGCATAGGTATGACTATCTTGACTCTGTTATAAAATCATCATGGATGTACATGCATGACAGAAAACGTGACCTACTGTGACAAACACGTATCATCACGGAAGTGTATTTTTTTGTAGTGATTACTTCTCATGAGTATTCAGATCATAAACCCACAATTCATCAAATCCCAAGAAACACACCGCAAAACAAGATTACATCAGATAGAACTACAAGAATATCAAGGAGATCATGGTATTGAAGATCAAAGAGTGAGAAGAAGCCATCTAGATACAAGCTATGGACCTGTAGGTCTATGGTAAATTACTCATGTATCATTGGAAGGGAGCAAGGATGATGAAGAAGCCCTCCATGATCGGTTCCATCTCCGGCAGAGTACCGGAAAAGAATTTCAGATGGGATCGCGCATGAACAGAAGATTGCGGCGGCGTTAAAAGTGTTTCAGGTGGCTCTCTGGTATATCGGGAATATTTGAGAATTTATAGAGGCGGAATTAGGTCAAGAGGTGTCGTGAGGGGCCTACATGCTCAGGGGCGCCCCCCTGGGGCGCGCCCTACGAGCTTGTCGCTCCCTCATGGATCTTCTGGTCTTCTCCCAAACCTTCGTGGGTCCCTTCTGGTCCAGAAAAAATTAATCCATAGATTTTTCTCCGTTAGGACTTCGTTTGATACTGATTTTATGAAAATCCAAAAACAAGCTAAAAACATCAACTAGCACTGGGCACTATGTTAATATGTTAGTCCCAAAAAATGTTATAATTGCATATAGAACATCTAAGATTGATACTATAATAGCATGGAATAATCAAAAATTATAGATACGTTGGAGACGTATCAGCATCCCCAAGCTTAATTTCTGCTCGTCCTCGAGTAGGTAATTGATAAAGACAAAAAAATTGTTGTGGAGTGCTACCTAACATGTTTATCATGTAATCTCTTTTGCGGTATGAATATTTAGGATACAAATGATTCAAAGCAATAGTCTATAATTTGATATAAAGACATCAATACTCAGGCATACAAACAAGCAACCATGCCTTCAAAATAAAAATGCTAAAGAATGCTATCCCGACAAAATCATATAATTTTGTCATGCTCAATCTTCCTAACACAAAATATTAATCATGGAGTAGCCCGATGAAAATTTGAGCAATTGTTTCATACTTTTTAACGCACTTCAGCTTTTTCAACCCCCACACAATACATGAGCGTGAGCCATGGATATAGCACTATGGGTGGAATAGAATGCAGTGATAGAGATCAATAAGGGGAAGTAAAAAAACGAAGATAGTCTCACATTGACGCGGCTAATCAACGGGCTATGGAGATGCCCATCAATTGATGTTAATGTGAGGAGTAGGGATTGCCATGCAACGGTTGCACTAAAAGCTATAAGTGTACGAAAGCTTAACTAAAAAGTAAGTGGGTGTGCATCCAACTTGCTTGCTCATGAAGACCTCGAGCATTTGTGGAAGCCCACAATCGGAATATACAAGCCATGTTCTATAATGAAAATTCCCACTATTATATGAAAGTGACGACATGGGAGACTCACTATATGAAAAATATGGGATAGTAACATTCACTACTGCAGGATGCTGCTAACGCGACACTACGATCGGAGACCCTTCGATA
Source organism: Triticum timopheevii (assembly GCA_963921465.1). NCBI lineage: Eukaryota > Viridiplantae > Streptophyta > Magnoliopsida > Poales > Poaceae > Triticum > Triticum timopheevii. The sequence continues at coordinate 375,942,210 of OY997268.1, read as the reverse complement.
AAACTATGTGCGATGCAATAAACGCAAATGGTGATGTAAAAAACCGTCAAAAGAGATGCAAAACATTTCCAATGACGGATGCATCAAACACGGTTTAGATTTTATTTGCATGTGTGATGCAGGGCATACAGTTCAGTTCAATGAAGTGTTTGTGATGAGGCAGAAGAATAGAAACGGGCAGCCAGGTGAAGGTGTGTGCGATATATGGCATACGGTTCACTTAGATGAACTGTTTGTGATTAGGCGGAACAAAAGAAACGGTCCGCCAGATCAAGGTGTGTGCGATATACGGCATAGGGTTCACTCAGATGAACTGTTTGCGTTGAGCCAAGAGAACAGAAATGGTTCAATGTAACAAGATGTGTGTGATACGCGGCAAACTGGTCTGTAATCAGAAATGTGTGGGAAGACCGATAATAACACAGACGATTACTTCTAATAAGACGTGTGTGTTGTACGTTGGGATTGCATACAGAACAACAACATATGTGTATACACACTTATAAGGACATGGTTGCATAACCAAACTAAACATCCAATTACATAGGTGTCTACTACACACATGACATTTGCACACACCAAATTAAACTATTACATGCATAATTACATAGGTGGCTACTACACACATGACATTTCCACACACCAAAGTCAACTATATATTACATGCATGATTAACTAGGGTAAATGATCATCTGATCATCATCTACTTCTTGGGACGCTTGCCGCTATTGCTCTGCTTGTGGCTCGATCCGGCCTCGTCGATCTCGGTAGCGCGACACTTCCTCTTATCAACGATCCGCTTGTGCATCTCATAGCATGTGTACACACTCTTGGCCGCGAACCTGAGGTGAGGTTCATCCAGTTGCCGCATCCAGGCCCCGTGCCAGGATACGGGACGTGTTCTGTTGGCATCCTGCTTCATCTTTTCGTAGTATGGGTCGATGGTGGCCAAGGTGGGTTCAACCAGGGAGTCCTTCTTCGTGCTGCCCTAGACCTTGTAGTGCTCACAGATTTCGACAAGGTTCTTGCAGGCCAAGCTCGTAACCCTGAGTGCTTTTACATCATCGGTGGTTTCCACCACAGCGAACTTGTAGTCGGTGTTGTTGACAAACCTGGTGAAACGGTCGCAAGGATCTGTGGCCATGCAGTAGTGGTAGATGAGGACACGATGGCGCATGCACAACTAGGCGACGGCAACCTTCTGATCTATGTTGGGACGATCGTTAGTGTACTAGAGGTCGATGCTAACCACCTTGTACTTGCCTCGAGCAAGCAACTGCTCAACGGTGTTGATGTAGTCGTCCACCACGGCCGGGTCGATGGTGTACACCACCGAGAGATCTGTCTCCCTCGCGTGGGTCTCCATTTTATGCTCGCCGAACTCCATTGGAGCGTTGGTAGACATCCCCTCTCTATGTGTCCTTGTGGGTGTGCTTGTTGTGTTGTGGGGCGCGATCAAAAGGTTGAAGAGACTAAGGTTATAATGGCCACAGGAATTAAAGGGGAAGCCGGACGGCCTGGAATATCGGCAAGTCGGGATGGCAGTTCTAATTTGCAGCACGTAACCCCATTGTGCTGCACGAACTACATCACGCGGAGACGCGCGCGGCGCAACCGCATGCACCCCCAACGTCATCGTGCGCAGGCCCAACCGTTGGTAGAGCGCGCGTGGAGGGAAGCGAGCAGAGCACTCCGCGGTTGCCTTAACGATGAGCAACCCCATATATGCATATAGCAGTTGAACATGCAAGGAAAAGCTACCCACAAGCCGAGCGCGCTAACGGACGCGAGTAGAGCGCGCCGCGGCTCCTAACGACGAGCACGTCATGCTGCAGTGCCTAACGGCGAGCAGAGCTTGCCGAGGGACGCGAGCAGAGGCCGGCACAGTCATACGTGGCAAATAAGATGAACTGTGCAAGCGATGTGAGAGACATCAAGCACGAATCAGATTAGAGTTGCGTGTGGGATATGTGGCATATAGTTGATCCATCTGAGCTGTTTGTGATGGAAAGCTGTGTTTGTTGTGGGCAAATGATTGTTGGTATATAACCGTTTGCGATTGATGAATTCATTGCCAACGGGTTACCTACTGTGGTCCGTGTGCGATGTGATATGCTCTGTCTACAGAACATCTATGCTCTGTGTACAGAAGAACAACATATATATACATGCAATAGGACATGATTGCAATATCAAATTAAACATCCAATTACTTTATATAACAAATACCATAAATATTGCAAGGTTCAAATTCAAAGATTACAATGCCCAAATTTAAACATTGCAAACCTCGTCATTTCTGCAAAGGTATCAGCCGCTGACAAGTCGTGTATGGGTTTGACACAATGATTTCCAATTACTCTGTCATATGCTCTTCCAATACGAAGTTTAGCTTTTGGAGCATCTTACATTCTGCAGTACCAGCCGGCTCTGATCAACAAACCATTCATCTTTCCTAATTAAATTGGTGTTCAACCTCAGTACCCTCACCACCCTTGCTCTGGCATGAAATACCTAACGAGTGTAATCTCCGGTAAGGTCCCTCGGTAGGAGTTCAATGTAAAATTTGAGAGATGCAGATCCAGGCATTCGATGTGATTATCGTTATAAACATTATCCACCTCCGGGCCTATTATTATATACAAAAGAAGAGAACACGTTAGTGCCTACATGTAGTTTTGAACACTACTACACGCGTATCTGGTATGCAGGATCTGAAAATGCACCAATGTGCCATCTTCGATCTGACAAGATTACCATGGGAATTTGTTTACAATCTAGAAAATGTAGCCTTGTTCACAGGAGGTTGGATTGGATGAAAAATTCCCTAAGAAAACTAGTACACATGAATGCAAAGGAGAAATGCTTATGGATTGTAACCATATGAATCAAGCAACCAATATGGGGTGGGGGGTGTATGTCCTGAAATGCTCGAAAATTCCTTCAGAAATCGTAGTACATTGTCATTGTAAACTTGGGAAAAGGTGCAAAAAAATTGAACTCCCTTATGGTTAACATTTAACAGAAAAGGAACATCACCTCGATATACAGCTTCTTCAGACACGGAAAGCATCTCAGGACACTAACAACTTGGTCCAGGTTGGGGCCGACAGATTCTAGTGCCAAGACCTTCACTGTGCCTAGAATCTGGGTGAAGCTTTGCTGGATGACAAACGAACATACATCTTCAAAACTAGAAATAATGTTGATATCAAGAAGGGGAGGTATAAGGCGACTGTTGTTCCTGAAAGTAGTAGTATTTGAAAGACGAGTAGCCCACCACTGTCGATTTCGGCGCAGAAATGACATTGATTCTTGTTGACCTTGTTGATCAACTACAAGTAATCTCTCAAGTGAAGGTGTGTCCTCAATGACCATATTGTGGTCCACCTTTTGTGATCTCTCGTTGTAGCACCAGCAGCACACATAAATAGTCTGGAGAGTCCTCGAGGTGATGTGGAAGGTACTCGACCTATTCATCGCCTGAAGACGAAGGAACTCGAGTGCAGTACAGCCGCCGAGCAGGCGCTCCATGTTATCCTTTGGGATGCAGACGGCGACGAGCTCGAGGTGCTTCAGTCGTGGTAGAAAAAGAGCGGGCGCGTCGTTAAGGTGGATGGTAGTTCATGAACTTGGCGGGGCGCGATGTGGGCGCAAAGCAGAGCGCGGACGTTGGCGGCGAGCGCATATGCCCATCATTAAAACTGAGCTCCTCGAGCTGATCTTGAGCAGGGGATCGGAACCATTCGTCAACACTACTGCAGGATGCTACTAACGCGACACTACAACCAGAAACCCTTCGGCGAAACTGTGTGCGATGCATTAATCGCAAATGGGGATGTAAAAACCATCAAAAAATATGCAAAACGTTTGCGATGGTGGATACATCAAACACAGTTCAGATTTTAGGTACGTGTGTGATGAGGGGCATACGGTAAATCCATACGAACTATTTGCGATTAGACCGAACAACAGAAATGGACAGCCATATCAATGTGTGTGCCATATACGGCATGCAGTTCGCTCCGATGAACTGTTGGCTATTAGGGAATGCAATAGAAACGGTCAGCCAGATCAAGGTGTGTGTGATATACAGCATATGGTTCACTGGGACAAACTGTTTTTGATTAGGGAACACAACAGAAATGGTTCAACTTAACAAGATCTGTGTGATATGCGGCAAACAGTTCACATAGATGAACTGTTTGCGATGAGCCAAAAAACCACAAATGATTCGTGTAAACAAGATGTGTGTGATACGCGGCAAACAACCCACTCGGATGAAATGTTTGCGATGAGAAAATATAACACAAATGGTGTGTACTAGAATTAATTATTGCATATAGCAGATTAACATAGTTGGGAATAGCCGTCCAACGATATTATTTTCGATGGCATGCATTATTAAATTCTTAGTTAAATCTAAGGTCAATGTTTGGTACTACAAAATACGAAGGGGGCCAATAAAGAATAAACCACGATAGAGGTAGTACCTATAGGAACACAGACGCCCAGTATGAAAGAAAATGTGTGTCAAACCCTAGTTGAAAAGGGCAACAATGTCTAACTCCAGCTTACAAAAGGTACAAAAGCACGAGGATTGATTGTTCATTATGTTTACACATAACCCGGATTGAACAGGACAATGACATCTAAGTCAACCAAAATTTTGGGTAGTTACAATCAAATGTATCAGTCTGATCCATAAAATCAACATCCCAGTACAATAATTCTACTACTCCATGATGACCACAAGCTGTTGTAAATAGGAGCCGAACATGATTAGAAGCCCTTAGGTCCACCTGAAACTTCCTTTTATGCTCTTCAACACTTGCAGCCGTGAGTAATTTCTTGTTGAAAAACTTAATCCTCATAGATAATAGTGCCCTCGCATTCAACATGAAGAATGTGACAAAGCTAGTGTTTGCACTGTTGGATGAATATCATTGCAGCGTTATTGTCTTCAAACGAATGTTAGGAGATCTGAGAAAATCCCCGTGCTTCATCAACCATCGATTGGTTATACCTTTTTCTCCATGTGTTGTTGCCTAAATAGAGATGAAGATTGAAAATAGTAAATGTCTAAAAAATATTGTATTGAAAGAGTGATAGCTGAACGATTACTGATAGTACATTATATATGGGCTTTCAATGTGCGTGAAATAATCACCTTTATATACAAATTCTCCAGACATGGAAAGCATTGCAACAAGGAAATAATGTTGTTGAGATCAAACACCACATACTGATATCTAAGGTCTTGACAGAATCCACCACCACCAATAGGATGGACAAGCGCTTCATTGAGCATAGAACATAATATTAGCACTGAAAGTGTACTCCAAGATGATACTTAACTTATGCGCACAAATGAAAAATGCAAATTACAAAAGTGTATGTGAATAATATACAATACCTCAATAGGTGTGGAGGCAAGCACCATCTCGAATCATTTAAATGGATCATGAATTGCACCCAAGGTCTCTAGTTTAGGTGCAGAGACCACATCTATTTGCGAAGGTTTATAAAAACAATCAAGGACCAACCTTTGAAGTGAAGGGACATCTTCGATGATGAGCTCCTGTCCTTCAAAACTAATTCCAATGCTTACAAGGTGAGGCAACTTTATTTTGAGACAAGGGATATCGATTCCTGCTCCAAAAACAAGCACCAAACGCTCCAGTGCATGGCAGCTGGAGTGGATGTTGTTGTGAAGTGAGGCCTCCGACAGATGAACCAACACAAGCACGAGTTTTTTCAGCAGTGGCAGTCAAAGCATTTGTACCATATTGTCTACTAGATGGCACCGAGACAAGGTGGCAGTGTGGAGAGAGGAGGAAAACCATGATATGGGCATCGGTGGTGAGGGCACAGATGCAGCTATTAGTGGTAACCTATTGCTGTAGTAATGGTAGAACTCAAGCTGCTGGAGTTTATCGAATTGATTGGATGTCAGCCAGGTTGCCACCGTGCAGGGTATGTCCAGTAGGTAGCATGCCAGGATGCAGATGCGTTGAACGGAGCCCTAGTGGGATGAGATGATGGCTCCGGGGAGTTCAGAATCATCATCGACAGATAGATGACGACAGTCGAGATTAAAAGGCGTAGCGCACCACTGAGTGCGCCACTGAGATGCAAGGACTTGTGTGCGGAAGCCATCTTTGGTGGGGAGAAGGGAGATTATCTCCCCAAAGATGTCATCCGGGAGATCACTGATGCGGTCCACCGGAGATTCTACTGGTTCCTCAGGTCCAAGGGGTGTGTGCTGCTTCTGGTTGCATAGCCGTGTCCAAGATCTACATCCGGCGGCAGCGCTGGTGGGAGCCTCAACTGTGTACATACCAATCTAAAATAAAAAACGGAAGAAACATACATGTAGGAGATTCAAAATCAAATCTCAAGATCTGGAAGAAAAAGGCACAAACCTATATGTAGGACATTCAAAATCAATTCTCAAGATCTAGCCATGAATTATTAGCAGCAAGCTAACCCTAGTCGGATTATTAGCAAAAATCATTTGTACAAAACAAACAATTAATCACTGACTCTATACAGATAACATTCAAACAATCAATACACTACGTGCATCTAATGGATCCTAATTACTCTGATTTCATGGACTGAGAGAACATAACCATAGGATTTGTATTCCAAAAAAATTATAGAGGGAGGGACTAACCAGAGAAAACACATGATATGTTTGCCGCACAAATGGGTATATAGATTACTAACCGGTTTTTCGTCGGAGTCACAGTCGTTGCCGGAGTTGCTGTTGACCTCCGGCTCCGGCTGGGGGGGGGGGGGGGCACGCCGGCACCGACGAAGTCAAGGTCGTGCTGCTGCCCGTGTGAGACCTCATCGCTGGCGACGGCAACCTCTGTGCCCAGCTTCATGCATTGTGTGGGTGCTTCACCAGCCCTGGCGTCGCACTCCCTCCGATGGTGTGATTCGGCGGCATCCTCATACACTCTAGAGTCCAGACGTTGGTGACCATTGTGGACCGGGGATGCGGCTGCCCATTATGGTCGGCGGTTCGGGCGCGCAATTAATACTGACCAGTGGGAGCAAGGAAGGCGGCGGTCCAAAGCTATCTCTCCTCCCGATGAGCCTGCGCGGCGGACTTCTGCCATTCCCACCATCATTTCACACAGCTACTCTTACGCCTCCCGTTAATACGCACACCTACACGCACGCCTCCCGGTATGCCTGCGTGGTGGACTGCTTGCATGCGTCCCGTCAACTCACGTCTGCTCGCATGGCACACAGGGCGTGTGGTAGCACGTATATTTTTTTGGTTTATTGATGTTTCATTCTGCCGCTTTACTGCTTTACTGAAGCATGGCATGGTCTAACGCACACGGTCCGAATAAATAATACATATGAGATATTGGTTGCCATCTTTTAATAATCTCCCGTTTGTCAGAAGATTATATCAAAACGGGTATCAGTGATGAAAAAATACAATATCACTGTCTACTGGCATCCATATATGACACCACAATAAGTTTCATGAATTTCAACTAAGTTTTGGATTTTTGAATTTTAAAAATATATATTCACAATATTTTGAAATCTCTTGCACAGGGAAACATGCACCCAGGGACACATGATTTTGCAATCCATTTTGGTGCACATGTAGGTCAAATTTGATTTCTGCACATTAAATCCCTAGGAAATCAATCAATGTATAAAAACGGTTGAATGATGTGTGTTTTATTTAATTTAACACGACACTCTGCCTTTGGTCACATGTTCACTGCAGAAAAAGTTTGACATGCCTCAGAGTGGCTGTGGTGGTGCGGGATGTGTGTGTCTCTGTGTGGGGGGAGGGGGAGGGTCCGGTAGTACACTACGACTCGTGAACCTCCATGTGGGATTATTGATCATTTTGTGAGTCATATATGTCACATCAAAGTCATGAATTGGTTATTTAAAGCATTCCACAGCCCTTTCATACATAATGTTCGGGCCACATGCATGCATTGGTGGTCCTCTCGGACACTCTCCCTTGTGCGGTTATCAGCGACGTGCCCATTCGTTAGCCCGCAAAGGTTTTCACTTTCTATCGACAATGAGAGGCATTTGACCAAAAGGTGGATTCATCTTGGCATGTGTGTGGTGTGGATCATGGTGGGATTCCATATCAAAGTTTGAGCATGTGCGTACACACTCCCACCGGCTTGAAGTGACGGGGCTACACACATCATGGTGTAGTGTGTTTCTGGTTTGCGAAGCATGTGCCACGTCAAAGTTGTGCATTGGGTATTCAAACATCACATAACACACGGGCGCATGCATGTGGTGGTTTTTTTCCTATGACATCACTCGTGTGCGCCTCGTTACTAGGTGTATATATAGTACGTGTCGAAGGGGGGGTGACCAACTTGGTCCATCACTTTCACCGACATCGCGAGAGAGGTTAACTAATCTGACTTAGGAGGGGATTAATTTTTTGTTTTGTCTTGATATTGATCATGATGTGAGATTACATATATATATATATAATAGTGCATCTGTACACATGAATCCATCCCACTAGATTGAGGGGGGCACATATGATACGTCATGAACGACCTCGTGCTTTGTGTGGGGACCTCTGCGATTTTCAACGCATGCACCACATCAATGTAACCTGCCCAGCCTGCCTACTCGTGATCCTCCTAGGCCTAGCGTCGAGCTCAGAAAGACACAGAGACACAGAGATTTATACTGGTTTGGGCCACTATTGTGGTGTAATACCCTAATCCAGTGTGGTGTGGTGGATTGCCTCGAGGGGCTATGGATGAACTAGTATAGTGGATGAACAAGCCTCAGGAGGTGAGGTGTTCTTTAGCTGGTGTGGTGCTCTAGTTGTTCTGATCTCCGTCCCTTTCTATGATGGTGGCTAGTCCTATTTATAGTGGCCTTGGTCCTCTTCCCAAATATGAGCAGGCAGGGAATCCACAACGGCGGGATTTGAAAGGGGACAAGCGGTACAGTCTATCCTGACAAAAGTAGTATTCGCCTGCGAAAAGCCTCTAGTCATGACGCTGCGGTGGGCTCGGTGATGACCTCTGTCCTGTCGTCCTGGCGGTCTTGGTCTCGTTGCACTGAAATGGAAACCTTTGGCTGATTCCTCGGGACTCCGCGCCTGTGGCTTGCCTCCTTTGCACCGAAGAGGAAACCTCCACTCTGCGCCCTCCTGGCGCCCGCCTGGCCTTGGTCGTCATGGCTCACGTCAGCTGAGCCTCATAAGGTAGCTGCATAGAACTCTCTGACCCTCAGGAGCCCTCCTGAGGAGGCCAACTCCTTTGGGGGACTTGGCGTCGTCCGCCTCGCGAGGCTTGGCCCCTCGCGAGGGTCTTGCAGTATTGGTGTTGAAGCTGGGCCGTACTAGGCCGTCGATGAAGCCATGCGGTGGGCCGCAAGCACGCAGGACTGGATACCCCCAAGTCTAGGATGCCGACAAAAGGATACTTGAATAAGAGTTTTTCAATGGAAGACCTTGGTGAAGCTACTTATATATTGGGCATCAAGATCTATAGAGATAGATCAAGATGCTTAATTGGACTTTCACAAAGCACATACCTTGATAAAGTTTTGAAGAAGTTCAAAATGGACCAGTCAAAGAAAGGGTTCTTGCGTGTGTTACAAGGTGTGAAGTTGAGTCAGACTCAATGCCCGACCACGACGAAATATAGAGATAAAATGAAAGTCATTCCCTATGCCTCAGCCATAGGTTCTATCATGTATGCAATGATGTGTACCAGACCCGATGTGTGCCTTGCTATATGTCTAGCAGGGAGGTACCAAAGTAATCCAGGAGTGGATCACTGGATGGAGGTCAAGATAATCCTGAAGAACCTGAAAAGGACTAAGGATATGTTTCCTGTTTATGGAGGTGACAAAGAGCTCGTCGTAAATGGTTACATCGATACTAGCTTTGACACTAATCCAGATGACTCTAAGTCACAGACCGGATATGTATTTATATTGAATGGTGGAGCTATCAATTGGTGTAGTTCCAAGCAAAGCGTCGTGGCGGGATCTACGTGTGAAGCGTAGTACATAGCTGCTTCGGAAGCAGCAAATGAAGGAGTCTGGATGAAGGAGTTAATATCCGATCTAGGTATAATACCCAGTGCATCGGGTCCAATGAAAATATTTTTGTGATAATACTGGAGCAATTGCCTTAGCGAAGGAATCCAGATTTCACAAGAGAACCAAACACATCAAGAGAAGCTTCAACTCCATCCGTGATCAAGTCAAGGAGGGGGACATAGAAATTTGCAAAATACATACGGATCTGAATGTGGCAGACCCGTTGATGAAGCCTCTTCCACGAGCAAAACATGATCATCACCAAGACTCCATGGGTGTTAGAATCATTACAATGTAATCTAGATTATTGACTCTAGTGCAAGTGGGAGACTGAAGGAAATATGCCCTAAGGCAACAATAAAGTTGTTATTTATATTTTCTTATATGATGATAAATGCTTATTATTCATGCTAGAATTGTATTAACCGTAAACTTGATACATCTGTGGATACATAGACAAAACACAGTGTCCCTAGTATGCCTCTACTAGACTGGCTTGTTAATAAAAGATGGTTATGTTTCCTAACCATAGACATGTGTTGTCATTTGATGAACGAGGTCACATCATTAGGACAATGATGTGATGGACAAGACCCATCCGTTAGCTTAGCATAATGATTGTTAAGTTTTATTGCTATTGCTTTCTTCATGACTTATACATATTCCTTTGACTATGAGATTATGCAACTCCCGAATATCGTAGGAATACCTTGTGTGCTATCAAACGTCACAACGTAACTGGGTGATTATAAAGAGGCTCTACAGGTATCTCCCCACTCGGTAATGCGCATCATGATAAGCCTTGCAAGCAATGTGACTAATGAGTTTGTTGCGGGATAATGCATTACGGAACGAGTAAAGAGACTTGTCGGTAATGAGATTGAACTAGGTATGATGATACCAACGATCGAATCTCGGGCAAGTAACATACCGATGACAAAGGGAATGATGTATGTTGTCATTACGGTTTAACCAATAAAGATCTTTGTAGAATATGTAGGAACCAATATGAGCATCCATGTTTCGCTATTGGTTATTGACTAGAGAGGTGTCTCGGTCATGTCTACATAGTTTTCGAACCATAGGCTCCGCACGCTTAACGTACGATGACGATTTGCACTACAAAAAAAGACACTTCTGTGATGATATGTGTTTGTCACAGTAGGTCACGTTTTCTGTCATGCATGTACGTCCATGACAATTTTATGACAGAATCAACATAGTCATACCTGTGTTGTCATAGAAGTGTTCCATGACATTACAAAAATTATCATCACAGAAGTGTCCACTTCCAAGACGATAAATCACGCGTCATGGAAGTGCTTTCGTCAAGGGTGACCGACATGTGGCATCCACCGTAACGGAATGCCGTTAAGCTATCGAGTCTGGTATTGGATCCGATAACCCACTAACAGCCCGGACCAATGAGGATTTTCCACGTGTAAAAATCTCATTGGCCAGAGGAAACATGTGTTGGCTAACCGTTGGGACAGATGTCATCCATTCATTGGATAGGAGGCGCCTATGATAGGTCGACACGTGGCACAGCCCAACAGTGGCCCATTCTAGTGAAAAAGGCCGGCCCATATAAGGCCTACTTGTGTCAGGTCCATTTAAGCCCACGGCCTATACGAGATGTGCCAATTTGGTCCGTCAACGGCCCATTAAAGATTTGACACAATTGCAGCCCATCGTCAGTTTGAGCCCGTTAACAGCCCGCTATATATTTGGGTTCGATATCGGCCCGATGTGATTTCGGCCTGTTAACGACCCATTCAAGGGATGGGCCAATTTTCAGGATGTACATCTTTCGGCCTTTTAGTGACCCATTTAAGTGTTGGGCCAATTTCCGGCCCGGTGTGTCTTTCAGCCTGTTGACGGCCCATAAATGAGTTGGGCCATTTGTAGTCAGACCTTAGTATTGGCCTTTTAGCGACCCATTTAAGTGTTGGGTCAATCCCTGGCCCGGTGTGTCTTTTAGCCTGTTGACGACCCATAAATGATTTGGGGCATTTGTAGTCGGACCTGAGTTTTGGGCTTTTAACGACCCATGCTCTTCATGGTCTAATACCAGCCTGGTTTCTCTTTCGGCCTGCTAAAGGCCCACAACACAGTTGGGCCATTTACAGTATGACTTGACTTTCGGCCTCTTAGTGTCCCATGCTCTTCATGGTCCAGTACGAGCCCGCTGTCTCTTTCGGCCTGCTAAAGGCCCACAGTATAGTTGGGCCATATGTAGCCCGACCTTAATAACGGGCTATTAACCGCCCATGAAATCAAATGGGCCCACCTGTTGCCCGCTTCAATGTCGGCCTGTTAATGACCCGGGTGGTAAGAGGGCCGACCATTAACTTTTGGCCTGGTAATGTCCCATTAACTTAATGGTCCCACTAAAGTTCATACATGTCTTTAGGCCCAATTAGATAATTTGAGCCCATTACGACGAGCAATTATGCACAGGACCAAAACCGATCAAGCAAAGGTATGGCATACATGGAAAAACGTTGCACATCCATCATATATTACAGGAAATTACATCCACTGGGCAATCAAAGGTTGATGCCAGTGCAAATAAATGAACAGAACCTAACAATCTACAACGTCACAATCTGCAACCTTAGCACGGATGATGCCCATAAGCATGTGGGAAACTTCTTGATGCTTTGCTACACTGTCTCTGAAAACATTGATCAGTTGCTGTTGCGCACGAATGTGCACCTCTGATTCCTCCACCATTTCCATCATTGCTTCAGCCATTAATTGGTTCACAAACATATATTTTTTCCATTGCATTCGAGACAGAGGAAACTGAATAGATTCAGATGGCGGTTTTGGCAGGCTTGTATTATTGATAGTGGAGAGTGTCTTGACCACTGCATCATAACATAAACTAGGAGGGGAACGAACAGATTAATCAAGAGTTATTGCCATATTACCTAGCCTAGATTTATTGGAAAGAAACAATGGGGCTGCCTTGCTGTTTTTAGAGTTAGTCTTCTTATTTTCAGCAGCCTGCACCAAATTAACACACTAGCATTGCTATCATTGGCTAGGTCAGATAATAGGAAAGCAACATTGACACAACGAATGTTTGGGCAACCAGACCACACCAACCTACACCAAATTAACACAACATGTCACAGCTATCATCAGCCAGGTAAGGTAATATGAAAGCAACATTGACACAATGAATGAATGAATGGGCAACCAGAGCATCACTACTATTCAGTAATGTGCATGATATGAGATAGTAAACTCATGCAGCTCACTATGCCAAACTACCAGGCAGTTTTCCTTACAAAGATCACCATTGTCGCCTTTAATTATACATTTTGCTACAACTAAATTTAGATTAGATAAAGGTTGGATTCATGCCGATTAACAAAATGCATGCTAATGTAAAAATATAGTGATATTCAACAGGTACGTACATCAGCATTGGAGCACAGAGAATTCCCGCAAGATAGTTTCCTCATATACGATCCCAGTGTAGAAAGTCTTCTATCATTTAGGCTTATTTTCTAAAAGAGAGATGGATAAGAAACATGTTGAAAATTTGATCAGAATGCTATAAATTTTCATGATGCGAGGATATGCACACGCTTCTTAGAATGGAGTTGACATATTGTTGCTGGACTAGAGCGGACTAGTTCTTTGGCCACTAGAATCTGCTTATTATCAGTGGGAGTTGGGTTTCTTTGTCCTGGAGCAGTATCTATGAAAACTGGAGTTGGCTTATTATCTCCTGGCATTTGGATCTTTTGCAATGCCCTGTTCTTAGCCTGCTGATCATGCACTCTAGGACATTATATGCATGTCGTACCCATATCAAGGGCCAAGTTAGAGCAAGGACCTTATGGGGTGAATAGGATTCATCATCTTTCTGCAGGTCTTGTGAAGAACTGCATTTACATGTTCCATCATATTTGGTATCATTGACGTCAAGTTTGTTGGCCATTACATTGCTCCATGAGGTTCTTGTGGATAAATCAGTGTGTGCAATTATATCTGACATGCATGGAAGATAACTAGTAGTTAGATTTATGTAATGAGTGCATGTAGGAGACGCCATAAATAGTAGGACTGGGGTTAAGCAGCAACAGGTCTCAAAAACTAAAGGGAGAACACAGATGAAAGATACAGAATATGTATTGTTTGTACTCGAGATTAACTAGATGGCACACAGAAGTACTAAGGAACAACATAGGTTATACTAGAAGTGGTATAATACTATAATCACCAGCCTGTGGGATAGCATTGGCTGATGGACGATAATTATGGAACAGTGTTACCTAAAGAACAAGTCTCTTAGCTGAACTATGAACAATGTTAACTCCTGAACAAGACCCGTAAAAGATCAGCATGAATATACAGTGAAATGTGATCATCTATTTTCAATGCTTAGATGAATAACAAAGCCATAAAGGTTACACACAAGTAAGATGAGGGTACAACCTATCTGGCCGCCATCCATAGGAGTGAGCATCATGTGCTGACTTGTCGATGGCCCTGCAGTTGTTGTGGAAGTCCATGTCGGGCACGCGCATTCGATGCAGGGAACTGTTGAGTGGGGACTGTGGCTCCCTTCTGGTGCATGCTTCCCTTGTTGGAGTAGCTATGCTGAGTCGGAAGACGGTGTGGCTGAAGATGCAGAAAACGCATAATGTTAAGAACAACACATCTCTCTGATCTGAAGAAATACCCTAAGAGATCAATAACAAGGTACGAGAGTGGTCACATGTCTGTTGACTGAAGACTAAATTGGGGTCACACGATTTTATTTTATTTTGGTACTGTCCGATCTACGCCGGATGGCTTGATGGCCGTCTTGTGCCTCCCGGTTGACACTGTTCAGAATCTTCCCCGAAGAGCCAGCAACCACTGGCAGAGCAGCCTGCCTCCGTTGTCCGTGGCCCCGACCAAAACCCTGCTCCCCGCCCCACCGCACTGCCGTGGTTGCGCCGCCCCCGGGCCAATCCACAAAGACTCGCCGTCATCCAAATCCGGCGGCGGCAGTACCTTCAACCCACGCAACTCTAAGATAGCAATCTAAGCGTTACTTCCACGGTGAACTTGCGCCCCCGCACCCTTACGTTAGACACCAGCCAACCGGCAGCCTAGGAGCTCCACTGGCTCGAGGGGTGCTGCTTCCCATTGGGAATCGATCGGCCCAGAATAAAATTTCACACAACTAACGCCTAAATAAAGTGATTTGAGATGAGAGTGCGACCTATCTGGTGGCCCGATGAAGTAGGCAGCTCGAGCTGCCTAGTCGGTGAGGCCGGCGCAGTTGCGGTGGCTACCGGCGGCAGGGAAGTAGAGATGTCGCGATGATCGATGGCTACGGGGAAGCAGCATCGGGGCTCTAGACGGGTCCAAAGTTGGAGCCGCTCCGGTGTCGTGAACAACGGCGGGGGTGAGTCAGCTCCGGTACGGTTCATGCGACCGTCATCGAGGCAGCTCCGGCAGCACCGAGTAAGAGGCACATGGCCCAGTGCACAACTGCAAATGGACAGCCGTCTCCGGGATTATAGAGGAGGGCGGCTGTGAATTTGGTGCGGTGGGGGCGCCATGGAGGAGGGGCTGAGGTTTTGCGGCTCGGGAGAAGGGAGCTTCCGGGGATAAGGTGATTTGGCTTCTCCCAAATAGTGGGCGCGAGCGATTTCGGGTGAGGAGGGCGTGTTTTGAAATATACTGGGCGCGAGCGATTTTTGAAATATAGTGGGTGCGAGCGATTTCGGGTGAGGAGGGCGTGTTTTGAAATATAGTGGGCGCGAGCGATTTCGGGCGAGGAGAGCGTGTTTTGAAATAATGGGCACGAGCTATTTCGGGCGAGGAGAGGGTGTTTTGCCGACCATGGTTTATGAATTATTCGGCACATGTCATTTCAGCCGAGGAGAAGGCATGCTTGGATGAAGTTACAAACCTACCCTCGATGTACAACGGGCCAATTGATGCGTGTCCCACATAGGCCAGTAATTTCGCGTCTCCCATTTATTTTCTCGGGCGAATTCCACCGAGCAGAGGGTGTTTAACTGTTTGTTCAAATTTTGGGAGAACAGGCATCCACGTCTACCTTACCAAGTCGATTCGAATCAAATTTTGAAATATTAGCTTGCCACTTCTTTTTTAGATGGAGAGATGATGCTCGGGAGTAATGTGTTTTTACATGCTTGTTGCTAGCGATTTACTATACGACAAATAGTTGACCCACTCAAAAACGGGAATCAAACCCAAAATGAAATATCTCGATCCAATGAAATAGCTCGTTCACCAGGTCAAAATAGTGAACTAAATCCAAAATTAAACACCTCAATCGAGTAACATGTTATACAGTATTATAGTACTCCATGAACATGTTGAGAGTCAAATTAATGTACTTGTTTGATATACGAATATCTCTGTTCATGTGTGGATTGCAGACAACATGTTCTCCAATTTAAATATTTGAATGCAAGTTTATATCAAAACATAGTTTATATCAGTCTTTGATGCATAAAACGCGACCTCCCCCTCTCCCAGACTCATGCTCTCTCTCTCTCTCTCTCTCTATCTATCTATCTATCTATCTATCTATCTATCTATCTATCTATCTATCTATCTATCTCTCTCTCCGACAATCTTCAACTCGGTCACACGCATCCAACACACAAACCTTGTTGGTCCCTCTCCCTCTCTCTCCGTCTCTCTCTCTCTCTCTTTGTGTGTGGCGGGGGGTTCTTTCTAGTTCGCATGCATATATACTCCATCTATAGGTCTCTCTCGCACACTATGTATGATTCTCTAGTCCAAGCTAAATATCTTGGGTGCACTCATTGTATGCACACAAATTCCTTGGCTCGTTGCCCGTAACTCTCTCAAGCACCACTCTGTCATCTCGGAGCTCTTCCCTCTCTCTCTCAAACTCCCATCTACCTGGGTCACACGTAAACATGCATATCTCACTCGCACTCGATAGACCCATCTAAAACTTTATCTCTCTCCCTCGTTCTCTCTCCATCTCACACACACACACACACACACAATCTCATGATGGTCTTTCACTCAAATGCAGGCACACGCAGTCCCCCCCTATATGTATATGACTAGCTAATCTTAGTCTCCATCACAAACATGTGCATGGTCTATCTCGATTTCTCTCAGGGCATCTTTCTATCTCGCACGCACCTCCCTCGATCTCCCACCCATATAAGTCCCCTAACGATCTCGAGGGGATCTCTCTATCAAAAACACACCCTCTCTCCCTCCCCATGCGTCCATGTTCTCCATGTGTCCCTCTCGACCTTTGCTCCTTGTTGGGCAGACCTCTATTGGACATGTGCTATAGGGGTGTCTCTCTCCGTTGCAAACAATCACGCACTAGCTATCTTCGTGTATCTCCTCACCTCACTTTTCTATCTCGGAGATGCATGTGTGATATGTTGGCATAAGAAACAAAAAAACAAACTCTCTCTCTCTAATTTATCGTTTGTTGTCCCTTTATCTTTCACACACATACTCTTTTTGCACACTCACTCATTCTCCTTCACACGCACTTGATCTCTCTCGACTTAGGCACTCTCTTCGGTCCATAGCATATAGGTTATTGAAAAGTCAAACATCACAAAGTTTGACCATGTACATGGAGAAAAACATTTACATCTAGAACAGCAAACATATACCATTAGATTCATCATGAGATGTATTTTCATATGATGTATCTTTGGTATTGTAGATATAAATACATTTGTGTAAACCTGATCAATGTTTCCAAAGTTCGACTTCTAAAAAAATTTACATGCACTGCATTATCGAGCGGATGGAATATCTCTTTCCCCCTCTCAGCTATCTGACACACCACTCAGCCTTATTGGGGCTCCTCTATCTCTCTCAAACTTTATATCTCCCTGGTTCACACATACACATGTCTCACTCGCGCTACATATAGACCCATCCAACACTCTCCACCCTTGTTCTCTCTCTATGTGACACGCACCCCCCTAAGTACCATAATCCCTCACTCCATCATAGGCGTACACACTCCCCCCTAAGTATAATTATCTCTCACTAGCCATCAGGAACACACGTATTGTCTCCTTCCATCCATACGTCTATCTCGATATCTCTCGGGGTATCTTCTATCGCGCACACACCTTGTCACTCGATCTCCCACCCATGTAGTCCCATCATGATCTCCAGGGGATCTCTCTATCACAAACATACACTCTCTCCTCCACATGTCTGCATTTTCTCCGTCCGTCTCTCTCGACCTCTCTCCCTTGCTTGTCAGACCCCTGTTGGCCACGTGCTAGGGGTCTTATCTCTCGATTGCAAACAACCACACACTATCTCCTCACCTTGCTTCCGTTGTCGAAGATGCATGTGTGATATGTTTGCATAAGACACACACGCCTTTTCTCTACTTTTATCGTGTGTTGTCCATGTCTCTTTCACACACGCACACAGACTTTTTTCACTCACTCTTTCTATTTCACACACACACTCTCTCACTCTCTCTCTCTCTCTAGTTAGGGACTCTCTCACGTCCATAAGCATATGGATGTTTTGAAAAGTCAAACCTCAGAAAAGTTTGACCAGGTATATGTGGAGAAAAACATTTACATCTGGAACAATCATTAGATTCATCACAATATGTACTTACTTCATACTATCATTTATCTTTGGTATTGTAGATATAAGTCATTTCTTTATAAACTTTGTCAAAGTTTCAAAAGTTTGATTTTAAAAAAATGTTGGCACTACATTATCGAACGGAGGGAGTAGCTCTTTCTCTCTCTCTGCTACTCCCTCCATTCCAAAATAGATGACTCAACTTTAGTATAAAGTTAGTACAAAGTTGAGTCATCTATTTTGGAACGGAGGGAGTATCTCTCACGGGCCTCCCCTCTCACTCGAACTCTCTATACCTACGGATTATATGCTCACCGTGTCAGCGTATAGCTCCGTATATTGTTTAGTTGACCGGTCAACCAGTCCACATGCTGCCTTGTCAGCTCGTGTTCTCTATCTTCGTGTGCTGGCCCATGTGGCAGTGGGTGAAAATAAGTAAACTAGAGGCCCATTTGACACGCGGTGAAGTAAACAAAGTTGAAACCACACGGGGTAGCACCCCGCACGCTAGTAAATTGAGGGCGCATTGAGGACACACTTCTTCCGGGTGAAGGACGCACTCGCGCGCAATTCACCACTGTGCGGTGGCATGCATAGAAGGACGCACTTGCGCACACCCAGCAGGCCAGCACACAACATAGACCAGCACACGTGTACACCGGTGTCGTCGCCGGTTGAGATGGACGGCGAGGCAGCCGACAAGCGGAGGCAGCTCGAGCCAAAACTGCATCCGGCGAGCCTGGACTTCATCAGCAGCCTCCCCGACGACATGTTGCTCTTCATCATCGGCCTCCTCCCCACCAAATTTGTCGTGTGGACTGTCGTGCTCTCCCGGAGGTGGTGCCCCCTCTGGCGCCGTGTCCCCCTCAACCTCACCATCGACAGCTCGCTCTGCGACGGGGATTGCAAACGCATGGCCGCAGTCTCCAAGATCCTTTCATCGCACCCTGGGCCAGCCAGACGGCTTGACATCTGCATGTTCAGTACCAACTACAAGGTCTAAGACAAGTTCGAGGAGTGGTTCTTATCCCCCGCCCTAGATCAGCTCAAGGAGCTCAGCTTTGAAGCTGGACGGCGTCGCTCTCTACCGTCATCCGCGCTCCGCCTCACGCCAACGCTGCACCGCGCCAGCTTCAGCTCCTGCTATCTTCCCCAGATTAATGCCGCGCCCGCCCTTCTTCTCCCTCAACTCAAGCAGCTCGACCTCTTCGACGTTGGCATCTCGAAGCAGGCTATGGAGCACCTGCTCCGCAGCTGTACTGCACTCGAGTACATTCATCTTGAGCAGATCCATAGGTTCATTAGCCTCCACATCACCTCGACGAATCTCCAATGGATTTTTGTGTCTTGTTGGCCCCGCAACAAGACATCAATTGGGAAGAGATCACTCCAGCTGTTCCACGTTATGGTCATTGAGAATGCGCCTTTCCTTGAGAGATTGCTTGTATCTGGTCTAGAAGGTCCAACAAAAATCTAGGTCATTAACGCGCCGAAATTGACAACGTTGGTGTACTCATCTGCCAAATTCTCCGAACTCTTTATTAGATCCATAATCGTTCAAGTACATCACTCATCTTCTTCTCTGTCTTCTTGAAATTCATATTTTTAAATTCTTCTTGATGTATTTATGACCATCTTCCATAAATGATTCCCACAAGCTTGACCCAGTCTATGCGCACAGTGAAGATCTTGGCAATAAAATCTATCGGCCCCAATCTGGATCAAGTTGTTGGATTCCTTACATGCTTTCCATGCACGGAGAAGCAACTCGTCGAGGTGAAACTTCTTTCCTATTAGTAAACGGTAATCACAACGTAGCTCAATTTTTTCGTAATTTTCCCAAATTACAATGACAAGTGTAGTGTTCAAAATTGCATCTACGCACTGCACTGAAAGAAATGTTTTTAGTATTTTTTTCTCACGTGATCACGGACTGAGCTATAGTGACATAACAGTAGGTGCAGTTGCGTCACTTACATGTGGGCCAGATGCCTCTTGGGCCCACATGCCAGTGACCCAACTGCACCTGCAGTTAAGTAACTGAAGCAGCGTCCGTGATCACCTGCATCGTTACCCTAAGCTAGTCATAGTGGAAAGTAACTTAGACTAGTAACACTATGCTTACCCTAAGAGCAAGTACTACCTCCATCCTGGTTTACTCTTCCTATTTTGTAGTATTAAAATTTGACCATAGATTTAACTGACAAAATGTTAATGCATGTCACTAAAAATTATCTCGTTGGATTCGTATTTGAACATAATTTCAAATGGTATAATTTTTGGTGACATGCATTGGAATTTTTTTAGGTAAATCTATGGTCAAAATTTTACACTAAATACGAGGTAGTACAAAAGTGGGCTATAATGGCGCTC
This sequence comes from Triticum timopheevii, assembly GCA_963921465.1. Classification (NCBI taxonomy): domain Eukaryota; kingdom Viridiplantae; phylum Streptophyta; class Magnoliopsida; order Poales; family Poaceae; genus Triticum; species Triticum timopheevii. The sequence continues at coordinate 375,921,147 of OY997268.1, read as the reverse complement.
CACTATGTAGGCCAAAACACGTGCCAAATTCACTTGTGATGCATTTGGCATCGATGCCCCTCCATTGGTCACCTGGTGCCCCAATCTGGATCACCTACGTTGCTCCGGTGCCAAATTAACTCACACAATGAAAAACACTTGCGTGGGGGAGAGAGAGGACTGAGGCAATAAAAAAACACTTGTTTGGGAGAGTGAGAGGCTGGTGTCGTTGGTTTGATTGATTTGTTTATACATGTGGGTCTGTGTGCACAGCGGTGCCAACTCTCTTACATCGCGAGAGCTGTGCCAAAATCTTTTGATTTGACATCGATGCGTATTATGTGGCATACTTTTGAGAAATATGGCATCGGCCACATAGTGGAAGGAAACAAATGCCCAAGCTCTTCACGTGCTCCTAGGTAAATGAGACGAAAGAAAGAAAGAGAGAGAGAGAGAGAGAAAGAGAGAGTGAAAAAATATCACTAGCCAGCCAACCCTATCATATGAGCGAATGATATTGGTACCTCTTGATGACACGGCAACCTTATACAGCCAGCTGCTCTAATATGTTCTCTTCTTTTGCAGATAAAAAAACACCCAAAAGTGAAAAATGTGCTGCACTATAACAATCTCATCGAATGCCTTGATCTCCATCTTACAGAAATTGATTTGATCGACTACCGAGGCAGCACATCTGAGATTAAATTGGCCAGGTTCTTTATTCTGGAGGCAAGTCTGCTCAAGGTAATGAGGTTTGGTGTTCTCTAGCGCAACAATGAATGGTGTGCTGATCACCGCAAGCGTCTAAGCCTAAATGACAAAGTCTCCACAGAAGGTGAATTTGTTTTTGAAACATCAAGTGGCCAGAGACTCAAAAATTTATTGCCCATTTGTGACTTGTCACGGCGGTGGATTTTAGTTTGTACGATAATGTTGCATCCACCTAAAGTAATGAAAGTTCTTACGTAAACTTCCTAGTAATTCCCTCTTCGTAGGTGCAGCATTACTCCTAACATTTGTAATATCAGTTTGAAACTTGTAATATTGCCGTGTCCTATTCCTGTGTTTTCAAAATCCTGTGAATCAAAGAGGTCCTGAGTTGGTGATGATGTTGTGCCTGCCATCTTTCACCAATAGCCGTCGGATCTAGATCTGACACATACAAACCAAACTTCTCCAGTTTTGCAAAAATATGCCCGCACTTGTTCCCTATTTACAAACAACTCCTTGTCTCTCACAATCAGCCTTATCTCCTCCCAACCACATCTAGAAGGACATGGAAAAATCTGGCGTGATGGCCACTGCCGGCGCCGTCGACCCCCAATCTTGGAGTTCCGTGCAATGCTCGGGCATCTACGCACGGGAAATTATGTCGAACACGGCTAGTTGTAAGGAGGCTAGCTCTGTAGCCATGATGATAGTGACTGCAGATGATGAGGCTGACTATGGTATGCCGAACATGGCGCCTATACTCAGGTGTCATCTCCAGTGCAGGGTCTTGTCACTTCACTGTGAGGAGCAGCACGTAATAATTTAACCAACGGGTAGTACAGTGCTACTGGTACATTGGTAGTACTACTACTAGTACTAGCACAACCGTCTGGATTTAGTAGTACTACCACGTCCACCTGGATTTAGTATTTGACTAGTAATGCATGTCACAAAAAATGTACTACTCCCTCTGTAAAAAAATACATGGTGTATTGTTTTATTCCTATCAGCGAGAGAACTTAATGTCTTTTTGCTAATTAATAGGATTACATGCAATGAACTAACCACTATCATGTTTGGTAGTCTCAAGTCATTGAAAGCATGCATGGCCCACATCTCTCATTGGTTGATATGTCACGAAATAAGAAATGAGGAGGGAGTTAATGTACCATGCCTAAGTGTTTTGGGATTACACAACATTTTTGGTTACATGCATTAGCATTTTATTAGTTAAATCAAAGGTCAAAACTTGGCGCAAAATGCAAAGGGGACCAATAAACTAGTAAACATCAAAGTTCTCTCGTTTGGCCCCAACTTGAGGTCCGGCGAGATGACTATACTGCACCGCCACGGAGGGGGATGCAGCTTCATTGACTTATTGCACCTGCCTTTGGTTGTATGACACGTGGGCCCAACAGTGGCTGGCCTGCCTGTCATACAGCCAAAGGGCGGCGCAGTAGAGGGTCGAGGAGTAGATGGCCAACACGCACGTGAATTCAATGCAGTCTGCACTTATCATATAAAGGCTCCCCGCCAGTCCAATCTATAAAATCCTACGCACCTACGCACCTTAACCAAGGGCAGGAGTGATCACTCCAATCGCAAGATCAGTTGACTAGAAGCTAGACCCATGGAGGCGATGAGCGCGAGCATCAGCCGGCTGTGCCAGATGGTCCACGATGCCGGCTTGCGGCCCGGCACTGAGGAACGTCTCCAGGTCGTGCTTGAGACCGCCAGGGTGAGAGGCCGCTTGGACGACAGCTTCGTCTCCTTGTTCGACAAGGTCCTCGTCGGCTTCGTCGACAAGTTCACCGTCATCAAGAAGCTTGCGGATGACCTTGACGTATGCCTCCAGCCCACGCGCCCGGGCTCTGCGATGCCCGCCACCCTCAATGGCCTCTATGGTGACAACCTCTTCGACGCACTGCTGGCCCTGCGACTGCCCGCCGTCGTGCCGAAGAATGTCCACCTCGAGGTCGCGCTCGCCGCGCAGCGCCTGGCGCAGCAAGACATAATCACCCATGTCTACACACAAATCGTCCACAAGGACTACTACGTGCCAGAGGAGGCCGATAGGTCACTGGCCTTCTTGACCCGCAGGGCAACCTTGGACGGCATTGTTCAGAAGCACGTTGAGCTCGCCGCCAACGCCGTTGCTCCTCGCATGTCAGTTGGTGACCCGGCGCACTAGGGCGTGAGGATGTCGTTGATGGATCCGTATGTATCTTTATCTTTCCGTCTAATCCATGTAGTAGTATATGGTACTACTAGTAATTATCTTACCTTTCGCATCAACTTCATAATTTTTGTACGTAGTCCATGCATGAACCGCGCCAGAACCTAACTTCTCATTACTCTAGGGAAATTTGTTATTTCTATCTATCGGTCACGCCATGGAGCAGAACCAAATTTTACAAGTTACAAGTTCAAAAGGAAAAGCTTGTCGTGTTCGCGTCGCACCCCACTACCCACACGGTTGGTCCGGCACGCCGCTCAAGGGGGAATGTGTGCTGTGTTGCATTTTCACTTACAAGTGGGACTGCAGTTGAGCAAACTGACTATCGACAAACCCCCACCCCGCCCAGTGTGCGATGGCTGAGAAAACAGGAGGGAGAAGAGATGGTTGTAGCACGGACTCCAAGAAAATTGGTGTCAGATGGGACTCGTGTGGGTGGAGTGTGTCGTACTGCTAGACGTGATTGCTAGTTGTGGCCCATGCCACCCCACTATATCAAGCCTATATCGAGGTGCTAGTTACATACAACAAATTTCCTGGAGTCCGCACTTAGCCCTCCTCTATCTCTCTTCTCAGCCAGCCAGCAGACGGGCGAAGCCCATCGTCTGTTTGCTCACATGCGGTCCCACATGTCCGTGAAAACGCAAGAGGACCCAGTGAACCTGCACATCTATCACCTCGACGTGCTGGTGATGAAAAATAAATCCAATAAAGATCTTCGGTGGCTGCTTTTGGAGTTACTCTAGAGTAGTAAGATTCTATTTACAGTTTAACCCAAGATGCACATCACGTGGCTTCAACTACCGATCTATTTTCTTGCATGACACAACCTGGATGCTGGATGTCCCACGTGTCGGCAAAAGAAGGCAGACCGGAGGAGTAGGAAACATGGCAAGGCCGTCCTATCAGACCTAGCGCTCGCGCCCGATGGCTTCCGTCCCCCACACGAGTGAAGCCACTTGGCACCCCCACACGGTTGGTCCACCACGCCGCTAGGCCAACTCCAGCGTGTGCAGCTCGGGCGCGTGCTCGCTCAGCCCCCTTTCCCTCGACGCCTTGGAGCTACCCAACAACGGCTATGTGTTTTGCGCACCGGGCGGCCGAATTTGGAGCGGGTCCGGTCGGGCTTGAGCTCGCCCGGTTGTGGGAGGCCGCACCGTGCCATGGAGTGACCGGGCACCAGGCTGGAAGGCCCCGGCGAGGCTGCAAGGCCACATGCAGGTACTAACTCCTCCTCTAGCCGCTCGGATCTACACCATCGGCGGTCCACCGGCAAATACATGAATGGCGGTCGGCCGGGCTCAATGCTGGCCCAAAAGCTCATCGGTGCACCTTGCCACTCATTACGTGCGACGACTGCCCAAAGAAGGTCTTGCGCCTCATGTCTACAACACCGGAACATCCCAAATGGGTGTTCATCAAGTGCTCAACTGATGGGGTATGTGCTACTTTAGCTTCAGTTGTGCTCTCGGATTAGACTTGTTGTGCTAACTTAAAATTTATTGTGTAGAATGGATGCAAGTTTTGGTATTGGAAAGAAGAGTACATCGATATATTGATAGAGCGCAATTTAGTAGATGTTGTACACTTTTAGCTAGCATAGAGGCTAGAGATGAGGCTAGTGCACTTGTTGATAGAATGGAGGCTAGACATGAGACTAGATGCGAGGAAGCAACGTCTACTTCTTTACACTCGAAGAAGAAAGAAGCACGCAAGATCGAGCCTCCGCAGATCAACAATGAATGCATCAAGAAGGCACTAATCCAACTTACAGGAGCAGTTATGGAAGTTGGATATCTTCTAAAATGTATTCTTTTTGTTCTTGTTTTCTTTGGTCTTGCTTTTCTAGTCAAATTTTGGTGCTGTATTTCCATGTACCAAAAATCAATGACGAAAAAATGATATGTGTTTGCAAAGAAAAATGTACGAGGCCGGGATGCATCCGCGCATTGGGCGCACGGACACCGCATCCGAGAAATGGCCCGGACACGACCCCATTGCCCTACCCAAACGGACAGAATCCGGGCAAAATGAAGGTCCATTTGGGGTCATGCATTGGAGTTGGCCTTACAAGTGGGACCGCAGTTGAGGAAACCGACTATCGGCAAACCCCCACCTCGCCCACCGTGCAATGGCTGAGTTAGAGAAACGACGAGGTTAAAGAGATAGTTGTAGCACGGACTCCAAGAAATATGGTGTTAGATGGAAGTCGTGCTGGTGGCGTGTGCCATACTCCTGGACGTGAATGCTTGTTCTGGCCCATGCTACCCTACTAGTACTCCAAGTAGTAGTATATACTAGTAGTAGTATTGATGATTTGAGGTGTTGGTTACGTATAGCAAACACATTAACGTATGGCCCACCTCACACTGTGGCCAAATTTCCCGGAGTCTGTGCTAGGTTAAAAAGTGTTCTTTGTGACGGTGGGTGGCTGGTCTCAAGTTTAAAACTTGTTGTATTACGTACATAGACATAGAGATAGTGCAGCATGTGAAGCTAGTACAAATAGTGTACTATTGTTGATTGGCCTCATCCGATAACCTGTTGCAATGCATGTACAATTATGTATTCGGAAAATACTTTTTTGCCTCGTCGCAGCACCTACTCAGAGAAGCGACTCGAAATCCATTCATAAATTTAGTAAGTTTATCACAGGCATATCATTTTATTACATACAACAGGTCATCAGCCCACAACGACAACGAGGATACATTATAAATACTAAAGTTTTCATCATACAACAAATAACAACCAATGAAATGAACTTCAACTCAACCAATCCTCGGTGTTGGCAACGCTTGCTTTGAACCACAAGTGATTCTTTGGGAAGGGCCAGCTACTACTAAATATCGAGACCAACGCAGGACTGATCATCTAGGCTGAAGCGGCCTATTATATCATGACAAGGGTAGGGAACCACTTCAATGTCTGAGGTATAGATACAGTTGCTTCTCATAAATGGTAGTAATGTTGTGTCAACAGCAGTTGGATCGCCTTTCACCATCATTGGATAGTTTTGTCCAAGGAAGAGCGAGTTTTCTCCAATACTATCATTACTGTACCAGGGAGAAGGTGTTGGCGCTAGCATACTAGTATCCATCCCGAATACCATGCAACGGGTGTTGGAATAGGTCTGGAGAGTGCGACCATGGGAGACAACACCTGCTTCCCTAGTAGTAACATCAGTAGTGGGCTGTATATAGACAAGAAGGGGTGATCCATCGGAATAAGTTGCCAGGCACCACTGAGTATATGGGCCCTCCTCGTCCTCATGCTCGTGATCATCACCATCGTCATCTCCCCCTTGGTTATAAAAAATTTCAAGTATAGGTGGTGGAATGTTCACAGGACCTTGGAAACACAAGAAGAAGGTTAATTAGTAAAGGGAAACTTGCTAACTCGCATGCATGTGGATGAAACAACTATGATTATGTTGGAAGACAAACGTACCGAAACTACAAGGATCCCACGCAGAAACAGTGCCACGAGTGGTGGCAGCAAACACAAGACCCTCGTATTGAATTGCATCACAGTACAAATCCGTGCATAGAAACTAATTTTTTGAGCAATATCCATCAAGTCGAACCACGAAGGACAGCAACAAGCTTGTCGAAGATAGCAACAACTCCATAGTTCCTGTAATGCCAAGAGCGGTTGGGAACTCAACAAATTGCTATCTTCCATAGAAGACAATCACCATGATCATATTTGAACGTGCATAGAATACCAGTATGCTCAACCTCTGGGCAGTCTGAGATTTTTGGAAGTGGAACCCGGTGACGAGTGTACACATTCACAAGTTCCCACTTGCAGTTGTACCCAATATAAACAACCCAATCTCCATTTGCGCCTGCCCAATCCTTGCCCTCAAGCGATGGCATCTTAACATCATACGTATCATTATCAAGCGGCATCAACTTGCACAAGGCGAGGCTTCCCTCGTCCCCACGCCAGTCAGCGGGGTCATATTAAAGAAGATAGGGGAGATCAAACCGCTCCTGGACCCTTGGGTTCCTTGTAATGATGTTATTAGTTGAGTCAAGAATGGTCTTGAACGAACCTGCCATGCTAGCCGAGGTGATGACACCGCACCGATCAATAAGTTCCTCCACCATGTCATCTTTCATATCATGGCAAGAATGATGTGGTCATTTCCAGCCTGTCCCCTTCATGGAGAAGACGATCAAACAATGGCAGAAGGAAGGGTGAAGGAGAATGGAGGAGGGAGGAAGAGTGTCGGTGTCAAAACCGGCGGATCTCGGGTAGGGGGTCTCGAACTGTGCATCTAAGGCTAATGGTAACAGGAGACGGGGGACACAATTTTTACCCAGGTTTGGGCCCTCTCGATGGAGGTAATACCCTACTTCCTGCTTGATTGATCTTGATGATATGAGTATTACAAGAGTTGATCTACCACAAGATCGTAGAGGCTAAACCCTAGAAGCTAGCCTATGATTATGATTGTAGTTGTCCTACGGACTAAACCCTCCAATTTATATAGACACTGGAGGGGGCTAGGGTTACACAGAGTCGGTTGCAGAGAAGGAGACCTACATATCTGGATTGCCAAGCTTGCCTTCCACGCAAAGGAGAGTCCCACCCGGAAACGGGACGAAGTCTTCAATCTTGTATCTTCATAGTCCAACAGTCCGGCCAATGTATATAGTCCGGCTGTCCAAGGATCCCCTAAACCAGGACTCCCTCAGTAGCCCCTGAACCAGGCTTCAATGACGATGAGTCCGACGCGCAGATTGTCTTCGACATTGCAAGGCGGGTTCCTTCTCCGAATACTCCATAGAAGATCTTGAACATGATGACTGTGTCCGGCTCTGCAAAATAATTTCCACATACCACCGTAGAGAGCACAATATCCCACAAATCTAATCTGCTGACAACTTTTCATAGCATGACATCACACTGTGGCCCGGTCATTATTCGAACCGTTTCCCAACCTGCTACCGCACATATCGCGAGGCGGTTTTGTTGGCACGGCTTGTCGAAGCAGAGATTGTGTCCCCTTATCACGGGATTCTCATCAATACGGGTGTGGGTAACCCAACCGCGCCATCAATCGTGGCGCTTGGGGAATAAGCGATTTTACCGGGCAAGTGGGGAGGAGCCGGATCCCTGCTGCCTTTATAAGGGGATAAGGACTCCCTTTTTCACCCACGCCTTCTTCTTCCTCTGCACATCCATCCCCCATCGCTCGAGCCCCAGCGCCCAAGCATTCGTCTTCTCCGCCCACAAAGGCATTCCGAAAATGTCTGGATCCGGAGCACGAGGCAAGTGGATGGACTCTACCATCCGGGAGAAGGATATCAAAAAGCTTCGGGAGGCCGGGTATCTGGCCAAGAAAATCAACCACCGTCTTCCGATGGCGGGATAGATCATCCCTACTCCGAAACCCCACGAGAGGGTTGTATTCCTTCCTCATTTTGTCCGCGGGCTGGGGTTTCCCCTCCACCCATTCATTCGCGTCATCATGTATTATTACGGGATCGATTTTCATGATCTATACCCCAACTCCTTCCTCAACATCTCAACATTCATCGTCGTGTGCGAGGCCTTTCTCCGCATCCCGCCACACTTTGGCTTATGGCTGAAGATCTTTAATGTGAAGCCCAAGGTAGTGAGCGGCGAGCACGCCGAGTGCGGAGGCGCCATGGTGAGCAGGATGCCCAACGTCACATGGCCAACAGGTACTTTCAATTATTCCGTCAAAGAATGGCAGCAGCAGTGGTTTTACATCACTGAGCCGCGCGGCACGGAATGGGCCGCTGCTCTCGAATTACGATCCGGAGGCCCCCCTGCGGCTTACGTCCTGGCCCTAGAAGGGCCTGAACTGGTCTTCGTCCAACGAACTATCGGTGCTCCAGACGCGCGTCAAGGATATGGAAGACAAGAATATCAAACTCGTGAATGTAGTCCAGGTGACGTTAGTTCGCCGGATTCTTCCTTGTCAACACAGGGCTTGCAATTTATGGGAATTTGATCCGGCCAAGCACCAGACCCTACTGGAGCTCTTTGGCTCCTCGCACAAGGACATCTAGAAGGTGCTTTTCAAGTCCGGCAAATCGTGGCCAGACTCCGCCGCGGACCGCGGGTACCAACTGTCCCGCCCTGCAAGTTCGGTGAGTCACTGTATGTTGACAATTCATATGTTTCATTCGCATATCCTGAGGAAAATGCTTAATGTGTTTTCCACAACTCTCCTAGAGCTGGACGAAGAAGGCAGGGCGGATCTACTGTCCGTCCCCTCTGCCGGAAGAACCGGCCGGCCCACTTCTGATGAAGATGCTGGTCCCGGCGCCATACAAGGCGCCAAAGAAGAAGGCCGAGAAGGAGGCCAAAAAGAGCAGGGGCAGCCTTCATCGCCGTGGCACTTCAGACAAAATATCCGAAGACTCTAATGCTTGATCTTCCTCTGGAGAGGACGAGGAAGAGGAGGAAGACCCGTCCCCAGCGAGGGGAGGAAAGAAAAGGACGGCCTCCACATCTTTGGAGGCCGAGTCGCCTAAGAAGGGAAAAGCTCCCCTTCCAGAGGAGTCCACCGCCGCTGCCAACAGCAGCCCAGAGTGGGATCCCAGGGCCCAGCTGAGGGAGTCCTGGATTAGGGGGTCCTGAGAAAGCCGGCCTATATACTTTGGCCGGACTTTTGGACTATGAGGATACAAGATTGAAGACTCCGTCCCATGTCCGGGTGGGACTCTCCTTTATGTGGAAGGCAAGCTTGGCGATTCGCATATGTAGATCTCCTTCTCTGTAACCGACTCTGTGTAACCCTAGCCCCCTCCGATGTCTATATAAACTGGAGAGTTTAGTCCGTAGGACAAGAACAATCATAATCATAGGCTAGCTTCTAGGGTTTAGCCTCTACGATCTCAGGGTCGATCAACTCTTGTAATACTCATATCATCAAGATCAATCAAGCAGGAAGTAGGGTATTACCTCCATCGAGAGGGCCCGAACCTGGGTAAACATTGTGTCCCCCGCCTCCTGGTACCATTAGCCTTAAACGCACAGTTCGGGACCCCCTACGCGAGATCCGCTGGTTTTGACACTGACATTGGTGCTTCCATTGAGAGTTCCACTGTGTCGTCATGATAAGGCTTGATGGCTCCATCAATCATCTTCAATGATGCGACCCAGGGTGAGGTTTTTCTCCCCGGACAGATCTTCGTATTCGGCGGCTTCATACTGCAGGCCAACTCGCTTGGTCATCTAAAGAAGATCGATAGGTACGCCCCTGTGTCGGGGCCGTTTCTTTCCTGCGGCCGCGAGCACCTATGGGGCATGGGGGGCCCCTTCTGGTCCGGCAAGGGGGGCGGAGGCCGCGCGCAGAGCAGATCGAGGTCGGGCGCGCGCTGGGAGACGGGCGATTTTTACCCAGCTTCGGAGCTCTCCGGAGAGATAAAACTCCTACTGCTGCTTTGTGTTTTTATTTGATCTTGCTCGCGAGCGAGCGTATGGTGGTGTTGTGTGTGTGTCGAATGGACCGAACCCTCAAGCTGCGGAACCAAAATTCCGACCCTCCTCTACGTGCCCATGGGCCTCCCTTTTATAGTCTGAAGGGGGCACCAACAGGTGGCAGCGTAGAAAGATGGGTAGAAAGGTAAAAATGCGGGTTGGTACAACTACTACCAACAGTGTCCCCTACCTAACTCTGACAGCAGGGGACAAGGGCATTTAATGCCCGTCCGGTCGCCCCAACAGTGCAAGGAAACGACCGTTAGAGGCGCCACCGATTGCCACGATGGCGTCTCCGTCAGCTCCGTTTGCCACCTCGCTCTGCATGGCTACGCAATGCCCCGCCACGTGCCCCTGGGGTGGCCCTCGGGTGACACGTCGCTGGATGCGCTGGATTTTGGGTGGCCGCCTTGCCGCGGCGAGTGCCTTGCCGCGGCCCTTTTCTTGTCATGCCGGCAAGCTTGCCGGCCGTCGGGCCTTGCCGGGATGCGTGGGGCGCTGCGGCAAGTCTTCTGGAGATGCCTTGGTCGGTCTTCCCGGCAAGCTCCTCTTGCCGGGGCCTTTGTTTTCTTCCCGGCCAGCTTCTCTTGCCGGGACCTTGTATTCTTCCCGGCCAGCTTCTCTTGCCGGGGCCTTGGTTTGAGTACTTCGATCTTGAATGGCGTCAAAGTAGCCATGGAGGATCTTGGCGGACGCCCAGCAAGCCCTGCCGCGGGTCGCTGCGACTGCCCGTGCACAAGTTCGGGATACTAAGGTACCCCCCTACTTTAGTACACCGACAGGAGCCCCCGGGCCTGGGCCATACACGGTGCCGAGCGCTGTTGGGCCAGGCCCAAAACAATGCATGGGCACGCGCGGCCTAGGTCACACCGCATATCTCTCCGCTTCCACCGCGCACGCCCAGAGCGGCACGCGTCAAACGCGGCATCGTGGGTGACGTGGGTGGCGCGTGCGGGGCTGAGCCTCGCGAGCATGCATCAAGCCATGATGAAGGGGACGGCTCACGCCCCCCCCTACCTAAATGGAGGTAGGCGTGGGGGCGTGGTGCATTTACTGGATGGGGCCGGTGCGCGGTTTTCGAGGCGTCCAACCCCATGATCACGGGGTGGGGCGAGGCCGCCTCACCCGTCACCTCGGCCCTGCATCCCCGCCACGTAGCCCCCATGCACTTGGGGTCACGGACGGTGGGAGTGGGAATCCGGGCCATCGCGAGCAGAGGCAGCGGGTCGGTCCCGATTCCCTGCTCCTCCCGTGTCTTGATTCACTGAGCGGGGCGGCCGAGCTCCCACCCTGCTCCTTTATAAAGAGCAGGAGGGGGGGCACGGAAGCCCGCACTCTCTCATCTCCTTCTTTCTTCAACTTTTGTTCTCCTTTCTCCCATTCGCCATGGAGAAAGGGAATCCTGGCTCTTCATCGGTGGTGGCGAGGGTTGCTGCCAGGCAGCACACCTCTCCCTCTCTCGCACCCTTGGCGGGGGAACCGGCCATAAGGGGAAGAGGGAGGGGGCGTGGTCGCAGACGAGGTCGAGGACGAGGCCGAGGCGCGCGGGGAAGAGGCGGACGGGGCGGCGCGCCAGCTTCGCCCCCGCCGGCGGTTCCTCCCCCCACGGCGGTCCACATGGGGGACGACCCTTGCGAGTTCTTCGTCGGGCTGCGTCGGGCTGCGTCGGGCGCCTCGTCGTCGCCTCCGGCTTGAAGGACGCCGCCTCCTCGAGCGAGAGTGACGAGGAGGGGAGCGACAGCGACGACGAGGACGGCGGGTCCGACTAGGCGCCGGACGCCGCCTCACGCGCCACCGGCAACCCCATCATCCGGGACGCCGGCCTTCTGAACTCCCCGGGGCCGTCTCCTTGGGCGGCTGGCGTAGGGAGGCTGCGGAAGAGGAAGAGGGGTGGCGGTAAGGCCGTCAAGTTGGAGTACGAGGGCGAGGTGCCCTCGACAGCGTGCTGACGTCCTGCCGCCCCGTCTTCGAGCTCTGCCTCCGGCGCCTTCGTCTCCGCCAAGCTCCTGGCCGGCCCCCGGGAGGTTCTCTTGGTGTCTTCTGGCACCCATAGTTCGCCTAGGCGCTCCTTTTGCCCTCCCCGGCAAGCTTCTCTTGCCGGGGCCTCCTTGACCTACCTCCTGAAGAGAGAAACAGGAGAGGGATTACGGGCATCTTATCTTTTAATTTGTAAGCCTTCGGGCCTTAGCTGCATTTAAAATTTGTAATCCTCTCTATCATGTTTTTCATCCTCTATGGACTTGTACTAAATTGGGATGTTTTTTAATGAAAAGAGGGGAATGCCTGCCAGATTATATCCTCTACTTGACTCCGTGCCTTGTATGTTTCCACCCTACGCTATGAGGGAACTTGCCGGCGCAAGCACACTTGCTGAGTGCGGAACATCAGCAGCCCGCTGGCGGTGCTGTTCCCGGCAAGAAACCTTGTCGGGCTAGTTGCAGCGCACTTGCATTGTTGAGCGGACTCGAAAACAAATCAAGGGCGCAACTTAACCGCGATTCGGCTCCTCTGCGCACAGGTTTTTCCATACAAGGCACGCTCGTTCAAGGACGTGGCCTCGCATTCCCCAGTCCATAAGAGGATGCATGACGAGGGACAAAAAGCTTATCTGATATCACAGCCCCCGGCGACTCTGGCTTGCCGGGGGTGAACCTTGGTATCCGCAGCTCCCGGCAACTTTGGCTCGCCGAAACCCAGGTGCCGGTGCGCCTTGCTTTGTCCTTGCCGCCGGCGTCGCAGCCCCCGGGGACCCTGACTTGCCGCGGAGGAATCTTGGTACTCGCAGCTCCCAGCGATGCTGGTTTGCCGGGGCCCAGGGGCCAGTGCGCCCTTCTATTCTTTCCTTGTTGCTGTCATTTTAGTCATGAGAAAAATTTAGACGGCGCCGCAATAAGTTACCTTTTGCAACGTAACTTCAAGTTGGGCAATGCAACACCATGTTTCGCCCTTTGTATGTTTATGCTCTACGCTTTTAGGGGACTTGCCGGTGCATACACGCTTGCTGAGTGCGGAAAATCAGCAGCCTGCTGGCGGTGTTGCCCCCGGCAAGAAACCTCGTCGGGCTAGTTGCAGCGCACTTTCATTGTTCAGCGGACTCGGAAACAAGTCAAGGGCGCAACTTAGCCGCGAGTCGGCTCCTCCGCGCACAAGCTTCTCATACAAAGGACGTCCCATGGCAAGGCTTACTATGTTACATCCTTTATTCCATCACATCCCTTGTATGTTTTTATCCTACGCCTTCAGGGAACTTGCCGGCGCTAACACACTTGCTGAGTGCGGAACATCAGCAGCCCGCTGGCAGTGTTGTCTCCGGCAAGAAACCTTGTCGGGCCAGTTGCAGCGCACTTTCATTGTTGAGCGGGCTCGAAACAAAGCAAGGGCGCAACTTAACCGCGAGTTGGTTCCTCTGCGCACGGGTTTTTCATACAAGGCACGAACGTTCAAGGAATGCAACATAGAAATTTAAAACTGAACGTATTCTATATTCGAACTTGGGCAACTTAGCTTTTCTGTCTTCCGTGCTTCGGTAAGGCCGCACTTCCCCCTTGACTCCCTTCCTTGTATGCTTTCACCCTCACGCTTTCGGGGAACCCGCCGGTGCAAGCACGCTTGCTGAGTGCGGAACATTAGCAGCCCGCTGGCGGTGTTGCCTCCGGCAGGAAAAACTTGTCGGGCTAGTTGCGGCGCGCTTTCATCGTTGAGCAGACTCGAAACAGATCAAGGGCGCAACTTAGCCACAATTCGACCCTTCTGCGCACAGGTTCTTCATACAAGGTACGGAGTCTCAGGGAATACAATTCAAAAGCTCGAAACTGGATGCTTTCTTCGCCCTACTGGCCGGTGGAGCTCGATGGCGCATCCTCGACGGCAGCGCGGCACTCCGGGGAGGCGTGCTTGCCGGAGCAGGCATCAGAGCTGTTCTTGCCGGGCTTAGTCTTTGGTGGATCTGTCTTTGCCTTCTTGCATTTGCCGGTGGGGCTCGATGGTGCGTCCTCGACGGCAGCGCAGCACTCCGGGGAGGTGCGCTTGCCGGAGTGGGCATCAGAGCTGCTCTTGCCGGACTTGACTTTCTTCTTCCCCCGGGGAGCTTCAGCCGCAAGTGGCTTGCACTCTGCTGCGGCTACTGCTTCCCGGTAGATCTTGTCGGTGCAGATAAGTGCATCCTTCTTGTCGCCTTGGACAGAGATGACACTTATCGGACCAGGCATCTTGAGCATGTTGTATGCGTAGTGAGAGGCTGCCATGAACTTGGCAAGCGCTGGACGGCCGAGTATCCCATTGTAGGGTAATGGGATATCAACAACATCGAAGGTGACCCTCTCTGTCCTGAAGTTCAGCTCGCTGCCAAACGTCACTGGCAGCATGATCTTCCCCTTGGGCTTGCTCCTTCCCGGATTTATCCCTTGAAAGGTACCAGTTTCTTCGAGCTCGCTGTCGGGGATCTGGAGCTTCTTGAGCACTGCGGAGGAAATCAGGTTCAGGCTGGCCCCGCCGTCAACCAACATCTTCGTGACCTTGAGGTTGCAGATTGTTGGTGAGACCAACATCGGCAAGCACCCGACCGCAGTGATGCGATCAGGGTGGTCCTCAACATCGAAGATGATGGGCGTGCCGGACCATTTCAGAGGCTTGCGCGCCTCGACGGACGGCTCCGCTGCATTCACCTCTCGCACCCACTGCTTGAGTCGGCGGTGCGAGGCGCGCAGAGAGGCGCCGCCGTCGATGCACAACACCTCTGTTGCCTTCTAAAACTCTTGGTCATCGGTCTCATCCTCCTCCATCTCATCATCCTCATCCTCATCTTCATCCTTATCGCGGCCGCGGGGAGGCCTATCTCCTTGCCGCGGCTTGGCCTTGCCGCGGTGTCCTCCCCGGGCGGGAAGCTTCTTGCCGGATCATCTGCCACCTCCGTGGGCTCTCTCCTTATCGCGGCGCTCATATTCGGCTTTCTGTAGTTCCGCCATCTACTCCACTTTCTTGCAGGTTTGGAGATCATGGCCCTTGGTGCGGTGGATCTTGCAGTACCACTTGCCGGAGCCATCCTGCTTGTCGGCGGCCACCACAGCCTCGCCGGAGTCGTCGGCTTTGGCCTTGTCGGAGCCGCCTCCGTTGCCAGAATGCTCAGCAGCTAGCACATCCTTAGCCTTTCTCTTCCTATTGTTCCGCCTCCGGTTCTTCCTTGCCGGGGCGGCATCCTCACTGTCAGATCCTTCTGCTCCTGCAACCTCTCCGGGGATTTTCCTCCCCTCCTCAGCCCGTGCACACTTGTCGGCCAGAGCATAGAGCTCGCTGACGTCTCTGATCTTGCACATCGCCATCTCCTCCCTCATCCTGCGGTTACGCACGTTCTGATGAAACGCGCTGATAACTGCGGTGGGGTGGACGTCTGGGATGTTGCGCTGCACTTGGCTGAATCTCTGTATGTACTTGCGCAGGGGTTCTCCCTCCTTCTGGACGAGCAAGTGGAGGTCACTCTCCTGGCCATGAGGCTTGTGGCCACCTGTGAAGGCGCCGACAAACTGATGACACAAGTCCGCCCATGAAGAGATGGAACCGTCCGGCAAGTGCAAGAGCCAAGATCTGACGTTGGGCTTGAGCACCAGCGGGAAGTAGTTGGCGAGGATCTTCTCATCGCGCCCTCCGGCAGCCTGCACCGTGATGGTGTAGATGCTGAGGAACTCCGATGGATGTATCCTGCCATCGTACTTCTCGGGCACGTCTGGCTTGAAGTTCTTGGTCCTAGGCCACTGGACTTGCCGCAGCTCGCGGGTGAACGCAGGGCAACCTGCCGTGTATGGCAAGTCGCTTGGTTCCCCGGGTGCGTGCATATCGACAGTGGGCCCAGCGCGCTGGTCGGATTGACGTCGCGCTTCCCTTCTGCGCTTGATGCGAGTGCGAGCGTCTTCGTGCCGCCGTTCTTGGAGAACGTGGCGTTGATCGCGTCGGCTTCGCGGGTCCGATGACGCGGTGGAGTCGCCGCCGGGGTTGGCCCGACGAGCCGGCGATCTTGGCCTTCGGGGCTGGGAGTGCACGGAGGTGGCACCCCCAGCGGTCTTGTCGGCGTCGGCTTGTGCCTGGGCGCCTTGCCGGGGCCTCAATGCGCTCGGTTGCCGGGGCCTGTCGCCGTTGGTGAAGCTGATGAGACTGTATATGGTCATCCTCCAGTCGTCGATCTTTTGCGGCGCCGGAGGGTAGTCTAGAAGCAGCTGGGCTCGGGCCAGCGCTTCCTCTGCTGTCTTGGGTGGTGGTGGCGACGAGCGGCGAGAGGAGCGGGATGTGCTCGGACTCCCAACTGGATTGGGAGGTGCAACACCCCGCCCGGGCGACCGTACCTCGCTCGCGCCAGCATGCGGGCGTGCATGCTGACCTCGAGCGTCTCGCGACCCACCAGCTTGGCCTTGTTCCAACGCGAGAACGGTGCTAGGAGCACCAGGGCGTTGTCAACCTTGCACTTCCTGGGAAGGGTGCGGTGTCTGCACGGTCGCCGATGCTTGCGGAGCCTTGTTTTTGGATCTGGTGACGACGTGAGTCCCACCGTCGGCGCCCACTCCTCCGCCGGCGTCCACTCCACCGCCCGTTTGCTCCAGCGGTGGTGGCGGAATCGATGTAGACGGAGCGGCCACCTCCGAAGGCTTCTTCTTCGGTGGCATGTTGATGAAGGCATTGATGCAGCGCGCACGGAGACCGGATCAGATGCTCACGACCTCGACGCGCCCCTACCTGGCGCGCCAAAGATGTCGGGGCCGTTTCTTTCCTGCGGCCGCGAGCACCTATGGGGCACGGGGGGCCCCTTCTGGTCTGGCAAGGGGGGCGGAGGCCGCGCGCAGAGCGGATCGAGGTCGGGCGCGCGCTGGGAGACGGGCGATTTTTACCTAGCTTCGGAGCTCTCCGGAGAGATAAAACTCCTACTGCTGCTTTGTGTTTTTATTTGATCTTGCTCGCGAGCGAGCATATGGTGGTTTTGTGTGTGTGTCGAATGGACCGAACCCTCAAGCCGCGGAACCAAAATTCCGACCCTCCTCTACGTGCCCATGGGCCTCCCTTTTATAGTCTGAAGGGGGCACCAACAGGTGGCAGCGTAGAAAGATGGGTAGAAAGGTAAAAACGTGGGTTCGTACAACTACTACCAACAGTGTCCCCTACCTAACTCTGACAGCAGGGGACAAGGGCATTTAATGCCCGTCCGGTCGCCCCAACAGTGCAAGGAAACAACCGTTAGAGGCGCCACCAATTGCCACGATGGCGTCTCCGTCAGCTCCGTTTGCCACCTCGCTCTGCATGGCTACGCAACGCCCCGCCACGTGCCCCTGGGGTGGCCCTGGGGTGACACGTCACTGGATGCGCTGGATTTTGGGTGGCCGCCTTGCCGCGGCCCTTCTCTTGTCGTGCCGGCAAGCTTGCCGGCCGTCGGGCCTTGCCAGGACGCGCGGGGCGCCGCGGCAAGTCTTCTGGAGATGCCTTGGTCGGTCTTCCCGGCAAGCTCCTCTTGCCGGGGCCTTTGTTTTCTTCCCGGCCAGCTTCTCTTGCCGGGGCCTTGGTTTGAGTACTTCGATCTTGAATGGCGTCGAAGTAGCCGTGGAGGATCTTGGCGGACGCCCGGCAAGCCCTACCGCGGGTCGCTGCGACTGCCCGTGCACAAGTTCATGATACTAAGGTACCCCCCTACTTTAGTACACCGACACCCTGGCCTTCAGATCAGGTTTGGAAGCTTGAACTATACTGCCGACATTTGCGGAGACTTGATCTTCGACGGATTCAAGCCCATGTCAGGTGTGCCGAATAGTCACGATGAGCTTGACTTAGATCTGCCACGGACAGTGTTCGGGAGATCACACCTGCGGCTGCCCCGGCCCTTAATCTGGAGCAGATCGTGCCATCCAAGGACGGGTGGGTAGACCCCGCCACGGAAGCTGCACACTCAGCGGCAATAGAGCCGAACACTGGCTTCATCTCCTATAAGGCCGGTGTCATCGGACCCTCGGACTCGTCTCCGGCCACAGGCTCCGAACCGCATGCATCCGTGCCTATCGAATCTTATTGGGCACCGATCATGGAGTTTACCTCCGCGGATATCTTTCAACACTCGCCCTTGGGCGACATGCTAAATTCATTAAAGTCTCTCTCTTTGTCAGGAGACTCCCGGCCGAACTATGTCCTGCTTGAGGGGGAAGCAGACGACGAAGAAATTCGTTCCCCACCCACCACCCACTTGATAGCCACTGTCGAGGACTTAACCGACATGCTTTACTTCGACTCCGAAGACATCGACGGTATGGATGACGATGCAGGAGAAGAACAGGAACCACCGCCTAAAGGGCGCTGGACAGCCACCTCATCATATGATATATACATGGTGGATACACCCAAGGAAAATAAGGGCGAGGATGCAACGAAGGATAATCCCCTCGAGAAGCCACCAAAGCAATGATGTAGGCGCCGCTCTAAATCCCGCCACAGTAAAAACAGTGATAACAGCGCAAGAAAGAATAATACCCCGGTAAGAATAATACCCCGGTCGACTCCAAAGGAAACGACGACCCCATGGACCCAGCGATGGAGCAGGATGAGCCAGGGGACTGTGAACATAGTCCAGAGCCGACGTCTGATGACACCGATCCCAAGGGTAAAATTCAACAACCTATCTCCGGAGAGGAGAACAGTCCGTACGATGATGCACTCATCATCCCGGAAAAACACTTGGAACAAGAGAACCTCCATAGAAGGCTTACTGCCACCGCGAGGAGCTTGAAGAAGCAGAAGCAAAGGCTTAAGGCCACGCAAGATATGCTCAACCGTAGATGGAACAAAGTGCTCGACAATGAAGAAAAATACGGTGGTGATCGCCACACAAAGAGCTATCCAAAGCGCAAGCTGCTGCCCTAATTCGATGACGAGGCTATAGAGCCCATCCAGCCGAAAAATAAAACGGTCGATCAGCCGGACCGACCACCCCGTGGCCACGACAGGGCGGCTAATGATGCCGCACAAAAGTCAGCACACGATTTACGCGAGCTCCTGGACAAAAAAGCTGGTATGTCCAAGTCCATCTATGGATCTAGGAAGCGTGCTCCGGCACAGGATCACAGCCACCAAAACGATCATATTGATCGAATACCAGCTCGGAATCAACACCGAACACAACAACCGTCGACAGCATGCCATGACACATCCAAATACAGGGGTGTCGCGCACCCCCTGTGCTTCACCGATGAGGTGCTGGATAATGAATTTCCAGAGGGATTCAAACCCGTGAACATAGAGGCATATGATGGAACGACAGACACTGGGGTCTGGATCGAGGACTTTATCCTTCACATCCACATGGCTCGCAGAGATGATCTCCATGCCATCAAATACCTACCCTCAAGTTGAAAGGACCAGCTCGGCACTGGTTGAAAAGCCTCCCCGAAAACTCAATAGGAAGTTGGGAGGAATTTGAGGATGCTTTCAGGGTCAATTTTCAAGGGACCTATGTCCGACCTCCGGATGCAGATGATTTAAGTCACATAATCCAACAACCCGGAGAGTCATCCCGTAAGCTTTGGAACAGATTTCTCACTAAGAAGAATCAAATCATCAACTGCCCGGATGCCGAAGCCTTAGCGGCTGTTAAGCACAGTGTCCGGGACGAATGGCTTGCCAGACACCTCAGCCAGGAAAAGCCGAGGACAATGGCAGCCCTAACAAGCCTTATGATCCGCTTTTGCACGGGCGAGGACAGTTGGCTAGCCCGTAGCGGCACCAGTGACCCAGGCACATCCGAAGTCAGGGATGGCAACGAGAAGCCGCGACGCAATAAAAACAAGCATCAAAATAATGAAGACATCCCAGATAACACAGCGGTCAACGCCGGATTCAGGGGCTCTCGACCCGGTCAACGGAAAAAGCCATTTAAAGGCAGCAGAGATGGACCATCCAGCCTAAATAAGATTCTAGACAGATTATGTCAGATTCATGACACCCCTGAAAAACCTGCAAATCACACCCACAGAGAATGTTGTGTTTTCAAGCAGCCGGCAAGCTAAACGCCGAACACAAAGGGAGGGAGACGCCAAGTGAAGACGAGGATGAGCCTCGCCAGCCGAACACTGGGGGACAGAAAAAATTCCACCAGAGGTCAAAACAGTGAACATGATTTACGCAACTCACATACCAAAGAGGAGGCGCAAATGTGCACTTCGAGACGTATACGCTATGGAGCTCGTCGCCACTAAGTTCGGCCCTTGGTCGGCCTGCCCGATCACTTTCGATCGCAGAGATCATCTGACTAGTATCCGGCACGGAGGATCGGCTGCCTTGGTGCTCGACCCAATAATTGACGGATACCATCTCACCCAAGTCCTCATGGACGGCGGCAGTAGTCTTAATCTGATATATCAGGACATTGTCCACAAGATGGGGATAGACCCATCAAGGATCAGCCAAAGCAGTACTACCTTTAAAGGTGTAATACCAGGCATCGAGGCCCGCTGCACGGGCTCTCTAGTACTAGAGGTTGTATTCGGTTCTCCCGATAACTTCCGAAGTGAAGAATTGATCTTCGACATCGCTCCATTCCGAAGAGGCTATCATGCACTACTCGGAAGAACGGACTTCGCTCATTTCAATGCAATACCGCACTACGCTTACCTTAAACTTAAGATGCCTGGTCCACGTGGCGTCATTACAGTTAGCAGAAATACAGGGTGTTCCTTACGTGCGGAAGAATATGTGGCGGCTCTAGCAGTCGAACACTGAACGGCCTCTCCAACCAGAATAAATGATCGGTCATCAAGACCACGGACACGGTTAGATGAGTCCTGCGCACCACCAGTTGTAGCAGCCCAGATAAACCTGAGCTTGGGTCGATGGATATACCCCCATAGGTGGTGCTAGGGGCTGCCCGCATGTAAAAAGGCCCATAGTTCCACTTGACCCTATTAATAACAATAATAGATTGCACCTTCATGGTTTATTAAAGATAACCAATTTTTGCACGAAGTCTCTGCCCTGGGTTTTTCCTTTTTATAGATAATATCGTGCTACACCCTTCCAAGATACGGCACAACGGAGACAAAGGCGCAGACGTGCAGCAGGGCCCCGCTCAAAGGTTTCTTTTTAGATTAAGACCCTGTGTAAAGCTTTTTTTAATGTCTCTTGTTGCTTCACATCCTCTGGGCACTCTACAACCGAGAGGGATGCTGGTGTTATTGGCATTTCGCCACGCCAGACTAATGCATGTATCTGGAAATTCAGGGCTCATTATTGAGGGCGTTACTCAGCCCAGTATATGTTGTAAAAGTCCGAATACCTTAGGAAGTGTTCGGCGTCGCGAGTTTGGCCATATATGCATCAGCTCCGAATCATGTCTTTGGTCAATAGTTGGGTTTGCCCGGCTCCCGTGTTTTGCTACCTTACGTTCCGCTCTATCGACTAAGGCGGCACCGGGAGAACTACTGCGATTGTGCTCTGATTCATCTGGATGAGCACCTCAGTAGAGAAAGCCGAAAACTGACTGTCATGATACAGCGACAGACTGGTCAACCACTCAATGACTCAGCAGAATCTTCACGATTCCTCCGCATTAATGAAGGACCGGTTTCCCGGTCATGTATGAACGTGCATCGTATTCGGATGAACGCGGAAGTACCAGGGGCTACATCATATCCCCACCGTCAAACTCCTTTGGCTAAGTGAAAGTGTTAAAGCTATATAGTCTGATTACCTTGTTCACCGTGCTATCACCTCCTCAATGGACCAAGACGTTGGATCAAGTGTGACTACGCACTTTACCGAACACCCCCACATTATATGCGTGGGGACTGAAGCCGACGACTGCAAACTTTCAGGTTATATACATACATACATAAACGGCCACACAGGAGGCACCATAATACTTTCAGGCAAAAGTATAAACATAGCCCTTGTAATGAAAATAGCATTGTTTTTTACAATCAAGATACATGTCACTCGAATATGGTACTCTTCGAGCACTGAGCCTCTATTAAACGGGCACCTTCTAGGACTTCTCCAAAATAGTGCACGGCCGGGTCCTGGCCTCCCGCCGGACCCCAGGTTGCAATAGCGGTGGCCTCCATCCCTGCCCAATATGTTTTAACACAGGCAAGAGCCATCCGTGCACCCTCTATGCAAGTCGACCTCTTCACAGCGTCGATATGCGACACAGCACCGAGGAATCGTTGCACCAAACCAAAATAACTGTCCGGCCTTGGCCCCTTCGGCCAAAGATGATCCACGACAGACCTCATAGCAAGCCCGGACAACCTATGGAGCTCGGCCCAAGCGGCCATTTGTTCATTCAACGGCAGCAGACGCGTCGGGGCACTGAACTGCGATCAGAACAACCTTTTCACCTCATGATCTTTCGGATCTTTGAAAGACTCAGTCGCATCAGTGGTACTCTTTGCCAAGTCCGCATACGTGTCTGCAGCACTCCATAACTGATCCAGAGGGGCATACTTCGGATCTCCAAACTTCATCTGCAACAAAAAGGGCCTCTCGCTCGTGATATCTCCGGCTTCACGAAGCTCCTCCCTTGCCGCTCTAAATTTAGAGCGAGTTTCCTTGGCTGTCTCCAAGGCCTTCTTCAGGTCAGCCGCTTGCACTTGGTTTTCCTTTTCAAGGAGCTCATAGCGGTCGGCGGCATCTTTCAGCTCAACAGCCATCTTGGCTATCTTATCTTCGCTCTGGCGATGAGCAGCCTGTTCGGCTTTTAACTCTTCGGCCGCCTTTAGGGCGGCCGCATCACTTCTCCTGGCTTGTTCCTTGGCTCGGGAAGGTTCTGCCTGAAGGGTCTCCATGGCGGCAGCTCCATCTGCAGTCACAGCATATTATAGATACTAGCATCATGCTCCTCTTAATACTTGCTGACCACCTGAAAATACATACCCTGCGCCTCGTCAAGCCGCTTGTTCACAAGCGCAATGTCGGCATCCGCCACGTCAAGCTGTCGCGTTAGTTCGGCAAAATCAGAAGTCCGGCCAGCCGCCGGACCCTCAGCCGCCTGCACATGAAAGTAGTGCGATTATTACCTGGGACTATGTTCCTCTGTTTGCCACCTCTGGACGGCAATCAGAGTCTCAGGGGCTACTATCTATACAAAGCACACCTAGCGTGTGCGGTACCAACAAAAATACACATATATTACTTGGTGTACCTCAAAGCCTCTTAGCAGGCTCGTAAAAGCTTCATTCAACCCGCTTTTGGCGGATGAAATCCTCTCAACCACCATACCCATTAAGGTACGATGCGCCTCTGAAATAGCCGCTTGCTCCAGAAGACCCATCAGTGTGTACGGTTGTGCACCGGACAGTCCCGGACTCTTTCTGTTGCTCTCCTTTGGAGTTGGATGCTCCGGACTTCGGGCGGTCGAAGAGTTAACTTCTGGCCTTTGCGGATCAGGAGAAATCCTCCGTGACGACACCTCAGGGTCATCCACCAAATGAGGCGGGGAGGCAGGAGGAGGCGTTTCGGTCTCCATCATCTCTGGAAGAAGATCCCCCGAAGACGAACTCTGTCGAGAAAGGCTGCGAGCCGGACTGCAAGATATATGTCTCGGTTATTGTTCTCAGAGATAAAAACAGGATATGTTTACCAAAGTACTTTTGTTCACTTATAGCTTGGTTGAGGGCTGGCCCCCTTGCGGGCGCTGTGTGGTAAGAACACCCTTCGGGGCAAGGGCCCCTGGCGAAGGTATCTTCCCTCGTTTTGAAGCCTCCGTTTCCAAGTCCTCGGAGGTGGCCCCTTTCTTTCCTTGGGGAGAGGGGATTCTAGATTCACCTCCTCGTTCATTCTCCTTCGCGGAGGCACTTACTCCCCCGGTTTGGATGTGTAAGGTATGAAGCCCGCCTTTGGCTTCTCTATTCCTCCCTTCATTTTCTCCTGATGGCACCTGATAGGGTGCGCGCTCAAGCATCCTGGTTAGCAAAGGATCCGGCGAGCCTTCGGGAAGGGGGGCGAACACCTGATCCTCTCCGCCTTTCTTATCCAGTCCTGGCCGAGAGCAATATTTCAGGATGATGTTGTGAAAAATATAAAAACGGCATGTTCGGTCGCGGAATTACTTACTTGGGTATCTAGATGGTTGCAGTTGAGACCCGCATCCTCAGTGGTGTCCGGACACTTTATTCGTGATCCGAAGAACAACCCATACATCTCTTCGAGCGTCACGCCGAAGATTGTTGAATAGTTCGCGGTCCTTCTGGATTGAACTCCCACATACGGAGAGATCGACGTTGGCATGGCAGGACCCGACGAACTAGCAGTACTTCCATTACCTTTACAAGATTGACATCCCTCTTAAAGAGGTCTCGGATGCGGCTTCGCAGTGTCAGCACGTCATTAACTGGCCCCCAGTCTAGCCCCTTGTTGACCCATGACGCCAGTTGAGGCGGAGGGCCTGGGCGGAACACAGGAGCGGCCGCCCGCTTTGTACCTCGGGGAGCTGTGATGTAAAACCACTCCCATTGCCATAAGTTGGACACCTCTGGGATGGAACCTTTGGCCATAGGGCGGCGGTGCCTTTTCTTATTATAGCGCCTCCGCACTCCGCGTGTCGCCCGTCGATCATCTGCGGCTTCACATTGAAGGTCTTGAGCCATAAGCCGAAGTGTGGGGTGATGCGGAGGAAGGCCTCACACACGACGATAAATGACGAGATGTGGACGATGGAATCTGGAGCTAGATCATGGAAATCTAGCCCGTAATAAAACATGAGCCCTCTCACAAAGGGATCAAGACAAAAACCTAGCCCTCGGAGGAAGTGGGAAACAAGTACGACACTCTTGTTGGCTTCGGGAGTGGGGATGACCTGCCCTTGAGCAGGCAGCCTGTGCGGGATTTCGGCGGTAAGATACCTGGCCTCCCTAAGCTTCTTGATATCCTCCTCTGCGACAGAGGAGGCCATCCACGGGCCTTGAAGGTTGGATCCGGACATGGTTGAAGGTCCGAAGCACTTAACTTGAGCCTTGGGTGTTGGAACTCAAGGTGGGGGAAGGGAAGGATCGAGCGTGGGAAGAAAAGGACAGGCCTTTGCCCCTTTATAAAGAGGGCGAATATCAAGCGTCCTCCACGTGGCCGTTTGGAACTTGCCTAAAATCGAGGAGTCATACTGACAAGCACGGTTGGGTTACCCACACCCGTATTGATGAGAATCCCGTGATAAGGGGAACACGATCTCTGCTCCGACAAGACATGCCAATAAAACTGCCTCACAAGACGTGCAGTGGCAGGCTGGGGAAAACGGTTCGTAATAACCAGGCCGCGGCATGATGTCACTCTATGAATTATCAGCAGATTAGATTCGTGGAATATTATGCTCTCTACGATGGTATGTGGAATTTGTTTTTGCAGAGCCGGACACGATCCTTGTGTTCAAAATCATCTATGGAGTATTTGGAGAAGGAACCCGCCTTGCAATGCCGAAGACAATCTGCACGCCGGACTCATCGTCATTGAAGCCTGGTTCAGGGGCTGGCTACTGAGGGAGTCCTGGATTAGGGGGTCCTCGGACAGCCGGGATATATACTTTGGCCGGACTGTTGGACTATGAAGATACAAGATTCAAGACTTCGTCCCGTGTCCGGGTGGGACTCTCCTTTGCGTGGAAGGCAAGCTTGGCAATTCGGATATGTAGATCTCCTTCTCTGTAACCGACTCTGTGTAACCCTAGACCCCTCCGGTGTCTATATAAACCAGAGGGTTTAGTCCGTAGGACAAGAACAATCATAATAATAGGCTAGCTTCTAGGGTTTAGCCTCTACGATCTCGGGGTAGATCAACTCTTGTAATACTACTATCATCAAGATCAATCAAGTAGGAAGTAAGGTATTACCTCCATCGAGAGGGCCCGAACCTGGGTAAACATTGTGTCCCCCGCCTCCTGTTACCATTAGCCTTAGATGCACAGTTCGGGACCCCCTACCCGAGATCCGCCAGTTTTGACACCGACACCAGCCCCTGGTGAACTCGTGAGTATATAAAATCCGAACACGTTTATGCGTCCAGACCCATCATGGCATAATATTTTAATCAGAGCCATACTTTTTGTAGTCCGGCGAGGTCCCGCACCGAACAATCCTCATTGGAGGATTTACTGGGCTCGGATGCTATGGAGAGCGGGACACCACCGAAGGCCCCTTCCCCCAAACATGTGAAGGACACCGAGGATTCGTCCCAGAAGGACCCAGGCCAAGGAGGGGGGAAAAGATCATAAAGGCGGCGCCAAGATGTCAAACTTCAAGGGCCGGACACATGGGAGAGAAGGCTCCCATGGACATCGACGGCGGGGGCTATCCTGAATTCGGCCCCCAGCCGGACACAATTCCGGAGACCAATACGGCTCCAAAACCAGGCAGGCAGCCTCCCTCGGCTGGAGGGGGTGCGTCTATTCCACTAGCAACCTCTGTTCAACCAGAGGTGTCGGATACTTTATCGGCGGCGTTGAAAAGTGCCT
Source organism: Triticum timopheevii (assembly GCA_963921465.1). NCBI lineage: Eukaryota > Viridiplantae > Streptophyta > Magnoliopsida > Poales > Poaceae > Triticum > Triticum timopheevii. The sequence continues at coordinate 375,894,301 of OY997268.1, read as the reverse complement.
CCATCGTCGATGAACACCGTGCCCTTATGGGTGCGGTGATTGAGAAGATTCAGTCCGCTGAGAGTGGACTGAATGAAGCCTGTATCAGCCTTATAATGGGCTTTGAGGTATGTTTTGTGAGGTTTCGAAGAGTATCATAGTATAGATAGTAGCCCCTGATACACTTTTCGGTGAAAGAAAGAACCGGACAAAGGATCAAATTTATGCTCGCAGGAGACTCACTTGATGGCATATATCTCTCTTCTTTTATAAGCAGGCATCTGTAGCGACTACCGCCTCCCATACTGCAGAAGTCTCCGGACTGAATCAAAGTCTGGAGCGGGCCGAAGAAGAACTTGGCCAGTTGAAGAGGCAGTTGGAGGATAAACAAGGTATGCACAAACCTTTCTCACGTTCAGTGCGAACGAATTTTTAGTATGATAAAAATATGTTCCATGATTTGCTCTAGGGGCAATGACCAAAGTCGAGGCTCTTAAGAAGGATGTGGCCGAGGCCGAGAAAAAGGCAGCCGCGGAGCAGGCCCTTCGTGAGAAGCACAACGCCAGGGTTATTGAAACTGAGCAAGAGCTTCAAGAGGCCCTGAAGAAATGCGAGGCCTTTGAGCAGAATTTAACGGAGAAAGGATCCGAACTCACCAAGGCTCATCAGGCCGCACGCGATGCCCGGGGGGAAAACCCAAGGCGCCCTGCAGGAAATCCAAGAGGCGAGGAAGATCGCGGCGGGTAAGGCTTTTTCCATGTAAAGCAAGTATTTGAGGAGAAAATCATGTTTCTAATTTTGAGTTTAGATTTCTCCAGGGGTATTTGCGGAGCTGCCATGCAGCATATCTGATGCCGCCCAATTCCACTGAGCCGAAGAAAGGAACACTGCAGATAAGCTCTTCTAGTCGCAGTATCTGGCACCGAATTATCCGGTGGGCTTTGTCGATCAACTGAAATAGCTGATCGAACTGCATAAGGCGGTTGAGCTAGCCATGAAGGATTTAATTATCCGGCTATGGCTCGCCGAGCCAATTCCAAGCAGCTACTTCGGGCTCGTGAAGAGGCTTGTGAGTGCCTGCCCTCGACTTGACGTCATCAAGCGGTCGTTTTGTGTGGAGGGTGCGTGAATGGCCTTCGCCCGTGCAAAGGTGCACTGGGGGAAAATGGATGCTGAAAAGCTGATGACCGAAGGACCGCCGGAGGGGAAGAAGCACCGCAAGCCTAAGTTATATTATGATAGTGTCCTGAAAGGAGCCCGCCTTGCGGCGGAGCAATGCACCAAGGACATTATATTTCCATGAATATAGTCATGTTGTCCTTTGTAATGTTGAACAAGGTCATTTCTATTATTTATTGTCTGTTATTTGAAATTTTTTCCTCCTGCACGGCCGTTTTATATATTAATCCTGAGAGTTGGCCATTCGTCGGCTTCTGCCCCCATGTAGGAAGTACGGGGGTGTTCGGGATAAACCTGAGCACTCTTTATCCCAGTTTTTTGTCCTTGAAGGAGGTGTTCAGCACAATGAACTAGGCAATCGGACTATAGGGCTTTATCACTCTCACTTAGCCATAGGAGCTTGACAAAAGGAAGGTAGGCGCAGCCCCTGGTGTTCAGAAGACCGCACGAGGGGCTCTATAAGCACCTGATCGGAAGAAAAGCCGATCCATCGCACACTGCATTAGTTATGGCATTATGCGGAAGAAATCCTTAAAGATTTTACAACCTCTCAAACAACTGACCAGCTCTCGTCATATCATCATAGTCAATTTTCCGCTTTCTCTACTAAGGTGCTCGTCCGGAAGAACCGGGACACAATCGCAGTAGTTCTCCCTGTGCCGCCTTAGCCGATATAGCAGAACGTAAGGCAGCAATACATGGGAGCCGGGCAAACCCAACTATTAACCCAAGACATGATTCAAAGTTGATGCATATAATTCTATAAGTTTGGGGTGTTGAACGTCCGTGAAGGTGTTCAGACTTTATTGCCGTATTATGGGTACAATGAAGCCCCTGGCATATTAAGACATATCGCGGTATACAGATTCCATTTGACAAAAGAGTTTCAATAAGAAATAACAGCAGATAAGCGTCATATAGATCCACATGTTGTATTTGAGTAGTATGTCGATGCGTATGAGTACAGGTAATGTGATAAAAAGAAATATGACTGTGGAACCTGCTGAGATCGGGCGGGAAGAAGCTGTGTGCGGATCCGGAGTGTAGTCGGATGGTCATCGAGGGGAATATCTAAGGATTCCCTTGCGCGTTTGAGCTGTTTCCATGTCGCCAGTCCTGGCCTACGCAAAGGTGAATCTGGAAAGAAAGCGCAAGAAATGTTTGTGTGCCACAGAGCAATTGAGCCGCAGTATGTGGTCTGTCCTAGCTTTTGCCGGAGTGTTTAATTGAGCTCCGGACGAGCCAGGCTATCCTGCCGCGAAGTAGTTCGGACTCCTTTGGCAGTGTCCAGGAGCTTGGCCATCGACTCGAGGTTCGATTGAAAGATGCCACTCGTTGCTTCTACTGTTAAAGCGGCGGTATACTCTTCGGTGCCGAGGGGGAGTTCGGCCCTGCCATTAACCGTGATGACGCCGCGTGGACCGGGCATCTTGAGCTTTCGGTAGGCATAATGTGACACCGCGTTGAATCAAGTGAATGCGGCTCGTTCGAGCAGTGCCTGATAATCACTGCGAAAGGGGACGATGTCGAAGATTAACTCTTCGGTACGGTAATTGTCTGGTGATCCGAAGACTACCTTGAGTGCGATGGAGCCTGTACAACGGGCCTCCACACATGGTATAATACCTTTAAAGGTGGTTTGAGTGGGCTTGATTATCAAAAGATCAATACCCATCTTGCACACTGTGTCCTGATACAGCAGGTTTAGACTGCTGCCTCCATCCATAAGGACTCGTGTGAGGCGGAACCCGTCAATTATTGGGTCAAGGACTAGTGTGGTTGAATTGCCCTCATTGGTATTAACCGGATGATCCGTGTGGTCGAAGGTGATCGGCCATAGTTTATATTTTGGGGCGACTGGTTCCGTTAAGTCGACATCCCTAAGAGTGCACATCCGTTCCAGCTTGGGAATGTGGGTGGTGTTTATCATGTTCATCATTTTGATTTGCGACGGAAATTTCTTTTGCCCTCCTGTATTCGGTGATCGGGGCTCCTCGTCGTCATCGTCTCTTTGAGACCCTTTCTCTTTGCTTTCGGTGCCTGACCTGCCGGCTTGTTTGAAGACCCAGCATTCTTTGTTCGTATGATTGGCTGGTATTCCTGGTGTGCCGTGAATTTGGCATGGTCGGTCGAGTATGCGGTCCAGACTGGACAGGCCCGAATTGTTATTTTTGAATGGCTTTTTCCGCTAACCAGGCTTAGAGCCACTGAACCGGCGTTGACTGTCGTGTCTTCGGTGTTATCACCATTTTTGCGATGCTTGTGTTTGTTGCGTCGGGGCTTGTCGTTGCTATCTCTGGCCTCTGATGTGCCAGGATTGCTTGCTGTGTTATTGCTACGGGCCAACCAGCTATCATTGCCCGCACAAAAGCAGGTCATGAGTGTCATGAAGGCTGCCATGGACTTTGGCTTTTCTTGGCCGAGATGTCGGGCAAGCCACTCGTCACGGATGTTATGCTTAAAGGCTGCGAGGGCTTCAGCATCCGGACAGTCAACAATTTGGTTCTTTTTAATTAGGAACCGAGTCCAAAATTTCCTGGCTGACTCTCCGGGCTGTTGGGTTATGTGACTTAAATCATCAGCATCCGGTGGTCGCACATAAGTGCCCTGGAAGTTATCCAGGAATGCGTCTGCTAGGTTTTCCCAACTTCCGATGGAGTTTGCCGGCAAGCTATTCAGCCAATGCCGAGTCGGTCCCTTGAGTTTTAGTGGGAGGTACTTGATGGCGTGTAGATCATCCCCGCGGGCCATGTGAATGTGGAGGAAGAAATCTTCTATCCATACCGTGGGGTCTGTAGTGCCATCATATGATTCAATGTTCACAGGTTTAAACCCTTCTGGGAATTCATGATCCATTACTTCATCAGTGAAGCATAGGGGGTGTGCGGCGCCTCTATGCCGGGCTACATCACAATGCAGTTAAAATGAGTCTGGCCTGTTGTATTCGGCTCGGCCGGATTTGTTTTTAGTATATCCGGCGTGATGGTCATCGTCATGCGTTGGGGCGCGCCCCCGTGATCCGTAGATCGATATTGACTGTCCTGCTTTGTTTTTCAATTTGTCTCGCAGGTCATGCATGGAGCCCCAGGCGTTTGTGTTTTTGCTTGCTTGGCGCCGGGGTGCGGGCTGGACTTCAGGCTGATACGCCGCTTTGTCTCGACCACGAGGTGGCCGGTCAGCCGCCTCATGCGCTGGTAGTGTGGGCTTTAATGCCTCCTCCTCGAGTTGAGGTAGCAACCTGCGCTTTGGGTAACTTTTGGTTGGGCGCTCGAGTTCATATTCCTGGGCTGCCAGGACCTCAGTCCATCTATCAGTTAGCAGATCTTCATCAGCTTGAAGCTGCTGCTGCTTTTTCTTAAGGATTTTTGCAGTGGCTATAAGCCGGCTCTTGAAGCGCTCCCGCTCGACGGGATCCTCAGGCACGATGAATTCTTTGTCGCCAAGGATCACTTCATCTTCAGAGAGGGGCATGTAATTGTCATCCTATGATTCTCCATCCATTGCATGTTCCTTAGGGCTAGCTTGCCCATCCTCCCGCTCGGCCTGCTCGAAGCCGGGCGGGGCGGGATTGTTTTCATCCTCGGCACCATCCATAGCGTTATTATCTCTTGTGCCGGTATCGCTGTTTTTGCTATGGGAGGCTTAGAGCGGTGCCGATGACGCCGGTGCTTGGATTGCTTCTCAAGGGGATTATCCTCCGTTGCCTCATCGCCATTGCTTTCTTTGGGGGTGTCCACCATGTATTTATCATATGCTGAGGTGGTTGTCCAGTGCCCTGAGGGCGGTGGTTCATGCTCCTCTCCAGCATCGTCGTCCATACCATCGATGTCTTCGGAGTCGAAATCGAGCATGTCGGTTAAGTCATCGACAGTGGCTATTAAGTGGGTGGTGGGTGGGGAACGAATTTCTTTGTCGTCCGCTTCCCACTCCAGCCGAACATAGTTCGGCCAAGAGTCTCCTAACAAGGAGAGAGACCTCAATGAATTTAGCACGTCGCCCAAGGGCGAGTGCTGAAAGATATCCACGGAGGTAAACTCCATGATCGGTGCCCAATCAGATTCGATAGGCACGGACGCACGCGGTTCGAAGCCTGTGGCCGAAGACGAGTCCGAGGGTCCGATGACACAGGCCTCATAGGAGGTGAAGTCTGTGTTAGGCTCTATCGCTGCTAAGTGTGCGGCCTCCATGGTGGGGTCCATCCACTCGTCCTCGGATGGCATGATCTGCTCCGGATTGAGGGTCGGGGCAGCCGCAGGTGTGATCTCCCGAACACCGTCCGATGGCAGATCTAGGTCATGCTCGTTGTGACTGTTTGGTGCACCTGACATGGGCTCGAGTCTGTCGAAGATCAAGTCTTCGCAGATGTCGGCAGTATAGTTCAAGCTTCCAAACCTGACCTGATGGCCAGGGGCGTAGCTATCGATCTGCTCCAGATGGCCAAGCGAGTTGGCCCGCAGTACAAAGCCGCCGAATACGAAGATCTGTCCGGGGAGAAAAACCTCACCCTGGACCACATCCTTGCAGATGTTTGAAGGAGCCATCAAGCCTTATCATGACGGCACAGTGGAACTCTCAATGGAAGCACCAATGTTGGTGTCAAAACCGGCGGATCTCGGGTAGGGGGTCCTGAACTGTGTGTCTATGCTAATGGTAACAGGAGGCAGGGGACACAATGTTTACCCAAGTTCGGGCCCTCTTGATGGAGGTAATACCCTACTTCCTGCTTGATTGATCTTGATGATATGAGTATTACAAGAGTTGATCTACCACGAGATTTTTGAGGCTAAACCCTAGAAGCTAGCCTATGATTATGATTGTAGTTATCCTACGGACTAAACCCTCCGGTTTATATAGACACCGGAGGGGGCTAGGGTTACACAGAGTCGGTTACAGAGAAGGAGATCTACATATCTGTATTGCCAAGCTTGCCTTCCACGCAAAGGAGAGTCCCACCCGGACACGGGACGAAGTCTTCAATCTTGTATCTTCATAGCCAACAGTCCGGCCAATGTATATAGTCCGGCAGTCCGAGGACCCCCTAATCAAGGACTCCCTCAAAGAGCGTGTGACAGCAGTTCCAAATCGAGAGGGAAAGGCGAAGAGTCAGTGGATGGTTGCGAGTTTGCCATGGTACACGAAGAGGCGCCCCGGCCTACACGTCCGTTTGGAAATTATACAAAAGGACTCGTCGTCGTCTCATTGCCATGTTTGAACGGGACCACATGTCAACGAAACATGGTGTGTAATTTCTCATGCAAAATGTGATCCGGTCGCGTTGGCCCAAGGTGCCGCATTAGTTATCGACCTTTTTTTAACATAAAATCTGAGTGTATAGCTCTTGTGATCATCACACATGAGCGGATATATAGGTGGGCTAGGTGGGCAGGCGGCAATAATCTAAGTGCTAAAAGAGTTGATTCAATACTTGGTTTTGTTTGGATTTTCCAACTATGACCATTGGATAGAGTGAATCAATGGCTTACCTTCAAAGTTATTCTCATACTATAGAATGGTATAGGAACGTGGAGAGATTTGCTTGATTTTATATTGCTGAATAATATAAATATTATGAGTGCAGATGCTCCACCTCGAGGTTTGTTGCTCCTTCTCGGTCATCAGGAATCTATGTTCTACCACTCTTTCGTTTAAGACATGAGCTTTGTTCATCCTTTTGCCGACACGCAGGACATCTATATGCCTCCATTTTAAAAATCATACTATATGCCTCCATGACACGCGGGACATCTAGCATCAAGGTGGTGTGTCATACAAGAAAATGGAGATATGCAGTGTGTAAGTGAGTCATGCACTTTGATGGCACCTAGTACTACGCAATATTTTTTCTCCTTGATGGCACGTGAATAGTGCATGTACTCAATGACAGAGCATGGGATGGTAGCCATGGACATGATCGGACCTTTTTGAAGAGAGTACTAATAAATGCGTAACTTTGATGTGTCCCATCAACTCGTAGAACGACGAGAAGCTTGCTTACTACGCCTTCTCCCTCGCCAACGCGTGCGCGGTGGCTCGTAGCATGAGGAGAAACTTTTGCTTACAAGCGGTGGACGTGCAGCAGTTCATTTGGTGTCAGATTGCCAAAAGTACCATCATTATTGTTCGACTTCCGGAAGAGGAGAAGAGCCAAGCGCAAGGTCACCTACTAACCTAGTACAGTACTACTATAGCCAAAGTTGGTCCACCTTTTTAGAGCATGGTTAATTACTATATGCGGCTCTTACAGTGGCACATCATTTAGAGCAAGTACTCTCTTCGTAGGAACAAAGGAAGTGAAACAAAAGTTGGAGTGGATGCTAGATTGCCAATTAAAACATGATTACATAGGGGGGAAATCCTATAGCATTGTATCCTATGAATCAAACGACCAATGTAGGAAAATTATGAGGGGGGTCTCTCCAACAGTGTTCCTCGGCTCGCACCTAGCATCGCGGTGGTCGAACTTGGAGTCATTCATCTGGTACACGTGGCATCTCAGATATGGACACAAGGTGACGCGGCCTCTCACTTCATCCGCCATTTGAAGCGGCACGCCGGTGGAAGGCTAGCACACTCCAATATTAGTTTGGCTCTATGTGATGTGGCAACTTCATATACTAACCGGATGCTGGCTATACTACTACGGTACTCACACTCCAAGAAGTGACTCAAAAACCATTGATAAATTGAGTCTATAACATGCATTTGCAAATGTACCATTCATTACATACAACAAGTCATCAACACACAATGACAACGAGGATACATGTTGGATTATAGATTATTTTGAACAAAACATTCTAGTAAATACTGAAGTTTTCATCACACAACAAATAACAAGCAATGAAATGAACTTCAACTCAACCAATCCTCGGCGTTGGAAATGCTTGCTTTGAACCACAGGTGCTCTAGGAAGGGCCATCTATTGTCAATATCGAGAGCAACGCAGGACAGATCATCCAGGCTGAAGCGGCATATATCAGGACCAGGGTAGGGAACCACCACAATGTCCAAGGTATAGATACAGTTGCTTCTCATAAATAGTAGTAATGTTGTGTCAATAGTAGCTGGATCGCCTTTCACCATCATTGGATAGTTTGGTCCAAGGAAGAGTGAGTTTTCTCCAAGACTATCAATACTGAACCAAGGAGAAGGTGTTGGCGCTAGCACACTAGTATCCATCCCAAATACCCTGCAACGGGTGTTGGAATAGGTCTGGAGAGGGAGACCATGGGAGACAACACGTGCTCCCTCAGTAGTAACAATCTTAGTGCACTATATACAGACAAGAAGAGGTGATCCATCGGAATAAGTTGCCAGGCACCACTGAGTATATAAGTTCTGCTCGTCCTCATGCTCATGATCATCACCATCATCATCTCCCCATTGGTTATAAAAATTTTCAATTATAGGTGGTGGAATGTTCACAAGACCTTGGAAACACAAGAAGAAGATTAATTAGTAAAGGGAAACTTGCTAACCCGCATGCATGTGGATGAAACAATTATAATTACGGTGGAAGACAAACGTACCGAAACTACAAGGATCCCATGCAAAAACAATGCCACGAGTGGTGGCAGCAAACACAAGATCCTCGTATTCAATTGCATCACAGTACTCATCCGTGTACAGAAACTGATTTCTGAGCAATATCCACGGACGAACCATGGAATCAGTAATGATGGCAAAAAGCTTGTCAAAGATAGCACCAACTTCATAGTTCTCGTAATTCCAAGAGCGGTTGGGAACTCGACAAATTGCTATCTTCCATAGACGACAGCCACCATGATCGTATTTGAACGTACGTAGATCATCTGTGTGCTCAACCTCAGGGCACTCTGAGATTTTTGGAAGTGGAATCCGCTGACGAGTGTACACATTCACAAGTTCCCACTCGCAATTGTACCCAATATAAACAACCGAATCCCCATTTGCGCCAGCCCAGGCCTTACCCTTAAGCGATGGCATCTGGACATCACACGTATCTTTATCAAGCAGCATCAACTTGCACAAGGCGAGGCCTCCATTGTTTGCACCCATGCAAACAGGCATATAGAGAAGAAGATAAGGGAGATCAAACCGCTCCTGGACCCTTGGGTTCCTTGTAATGATGTTATTAGTTGAGTCAAGAATGGTCTTGAATGAACCTACCATGCTAGCCGAGGTGATGACGTCGCACCGATCAATGAGTTCCTCCACCACATCATCTTTCAGATCGGGGCGAGAATAACAGGGTCGTTTCTGGCTTGTTCCCTCCACGGAGAAGATGATCGAACAATGGCAGGAGGAAGGGTGAAGGCAAATGGAGGAGGGAGGAAGAGTGTGTGACAGCAGTTCCAAATTGAGAGGGGAAGGCAAAGAGGTGGTGGACGGTTGCCACGGTACACGAAGAGGCGCCCCGGCCTACATAGACGTCCGTTCAAAAATTGTACAAAAGGACTCACCGTCGTCTCATTGACATGTTGGAATGGGACCACATGTCAACGAAACATGGTGTGTCATTTCTCATGCAAAATGCGATCTGGCCGCGTTGGCCCGAAGTGCCACATTATTTCTCGACTTTATTTTTTAATGGCGTGCCGTTCAGTTTTGCAGCACGACTAACTGGTACTGTATGCAGAGAAAATATAAACTACTCTACCACTACTCCACCTCTAGTACTAGTAGTATAAAAAAGATATATAGGCTAGAGCTTCAGCGCTTTCTTGCTAAGGGCTGCCCACTTGCTTCTCACATGAAAGTGCGTAATATCGACTAGAGGGGGGTGAATAGGCGATTTTCATGAATTCTTCACTAAGGAATTTGCTGGTGAGGAAATTCCTAAATGAAGAACTACTTGCAGCAGAATAAGTACTCAAAAGTAAACACAGCAGAACACAAGCATAGTCATCATGATGAAATGAAGACAAGCACAGAGTACAGAAAGCATAAGCAAAAGATCACACAGAAAGAAGACGGACAGACTGAAGAAATTGAACTGAGGAAATTGAGAAAGTCTTCAGTCAAAGTCTTCAAACAGATATGAACAAGCATACAACAACAGAACTGAGGAAATGAAAGAGTTGAGGAAATAGAACCAGTAAGCTCGGTGAAGACAGTGATTTGGTAGACCAGTTCCAACTGCTGTCTCAGTTATACGTCTGGTTGGAGCGGCTGAGTATTTAAACTCGAGGACACACAGTCCTCACTGTATTCTCCTTGAGCTAAGTTCACACAGACCTCGCCCAATCACTCGTGGTAAGTCTTCAGGTGACTTCCAAACCTTCACAGACTAGGTCACTTGGAGATCCACAATTCCTCTTGGATGCTCTAGACCATGATGCCTAACCGTCTAGAAGAAGCATAGTCTTCAAAGGTAACAAGCATCGGATCCACGCAGGATCAATCTCTTCAGTGATGCTCAATCACTTTGGGTTTGTAGGTGTTGGGTTTGGATTTTCCTTACTTGATGATTTTCGCTCAAAGTCCTTGGAGGATGGCATGCTCTCAAATGACAAGTGTCAGTTTCTCTCGGAGCAGCCAGCCAGCTAGTGGTTGTAGGGGGCAGCTATTTATAGCCTAGGGAGCAGCCCGACATGATAAGACATAAATGCCCTTCAATGATATGACCGCTAGGTGGGTAGGTATTTTGGGATAGCTGGCGCATAGCACAGCAATGGTCAGAATTTTGGCTCTCAAATTCCTCAAGGCTATCATGTTCCTCACTATCTAGGCAATCCGCACTAGCGAATTCCTAACTCCTCAGTCAGAACAAATTCCTCGGCAACCAGAAAAACTTCGTCTCTGTTACTGAAGAAATTGACTGAACTGTATGAGATTTCCAATGGCTTCACTCAAAGGGATTGGTAGGTGTAGGATTTTGAGTTGAGCATCACATGGAAATTTTTCCTTAGTATTTCCTCGACCCCCTTTAACAGTACGGTGTTTCCTATGACTCAAGAAAGAGAAAATGAAACTATAAAAACAAAAGTCTTCACGCTTCATGTTCCTCGAATGATTGCCAAGTCTTCAAGGTCACACCAATTTCTTCACTTTCAAAGTCTTCAGAAATCCAAAGTCTTCAGTTGAAGAACTTCATTTTTAGGGGTCAACTTTCTCTGTAAATATCAAACTCCTCATAGACTTATAGACCTGTGTACACTCGCAAACGCATCAGTCCCTTAACCTATAAGTCTTCAATACACCAAAATCACTAAGGGGCACTAGATGCACTTACAATCTCCCCCTTTTTGGTGATTGATGACAATATAGGTTAAGTTTTCAACGAGGATAAATATATGAAGTGTAAATACTGATGTTGAGGAATTTGATTGCAAGATATAGAAGAACTCCCCCTAAAGATGTGCATAGTGAGGAATTTGCTTTTGAAGCAATGCACACTTGAAGAGTATAATCATGGAGATCTCCCCCTATATCTTGTAATTCATACAAGGCATTTGACATATAATATGGAGAATTTGAAATGAATGATGAAATATGGTGACTGATGTAATTCAGCATGCGTGCATTGACATTAATGAGGAATAAGCATGCAGAAGAACTCAGCAAAAGTATCAGGCCACCATAGAGTTTAAGATTACAACTCGATCCAGCAAAGTCATCAAAAGAACGAGAGTTGTAACTTAGAAAAAACGCCCATATAAGGTAGACCCGCTTGAAGACTAACTCAAATTTCTCCCCCTTTGTCATCGAATGACTAAAAGGGTTGAAAATGAGGACTAACGCCCCTGGAGAATATCATGTAGATGGAGGAGCGCCAGCATTGTTGGGGTCTTGAGTCGTTGTAGGGCCTGCCGCAGTGTCCTCCAAGTCTTCAAACTCGTCCGTGTCGCGCGATGAGGAATATGAACTGGCGACCAAGGAAGGAACCTTGACCTTCTTGAATTTCTTCGGAGGAGGAGTAGACTAGTCAAAATCTTCCTTGAAGCCCATTTGCTTCAGATCTTCCTCACCATAGAGATGTGACAGAATAGCCTAGGTGCGATCAAAAACCTCATGGAGGTAGTAATGGTTTTTCTTCACTGCATTATGTGTAGAAGTCATGTTGTGAAGAATAGAGCCAAACTGACGCTTAACCCATTTGTGGTTTCGATCCACTTTCTGGTGAAGACTAAGAAGCAGCTCACAGTTAGTCATCACACGAGGAGCAGTGGCTGGAGGATTTGGCTTGGATGCATTGGCAGCAGAATCATGAGTGGCAGAGTCATCATTGGTGGAATAAGATGCAGCTTTGCGGATTGACCATCCAATGGATGAATACCTTCATCGATAACAGCTGGTGCCTTGCCCTTCTCATCAGCTGAGGAATATGTCCACTTGAGGACTTCAATCGGGGGCAAGTAGCTGAGGTGATTCTAAAAGTAAGCTTTGTAGTTGAGTGAAGACCTTGTTCTGAGGAATCTCATAATCCAAGGAGCATAAGGCTTTAGCTCAAACGGTGAAAGTGCAACATTTGCCAGAGTCCTCATGAAGAAATCATGATAATTGATAGGAATGCCATGCATGATGTTGAATAGCATATTCTTCATCATGCCAATAATTTCCTCATCGGATGAGTCGTGGCCTTTGATAGGACTCATAGTCTTCGTCAGAATGCGATAGATGGTTCTTGGCACATACGACAACTCCTTCATGAGGAATTTGGTCCGTGGGGCTTGACCAGGCTTCAGAGGCTTCATGAGCACTTGCATGTAATGAGCAGTGAGTTCAGGCTCATCGTACAAACAACGAGCACCTTCAGGTGGAGGACTGATTGGCAGGGCATGAAGTAATTCAGAGGCTGGTGCCTTATAGTGAGTGTTTTCGGTCATCCAGTCCAACACCCAAGAGTTGATATCATCAGCATCACCTATGATGTGCAGCGTTGCGTAGAACTGAAGAATAAGCTCTTCATTCCAATCAATAATGTCTGAGCAAAAGTTGAGCAAGCCTGCATCATGAAGCATACTGAGGACTTGAGAGAAGCAAGGCATTGATTCCATGTCCACGTGAGGAATGTGCTCGTGGTTGAAGACTTTGTCCTTGTTGAAAAGCAGAGAAGAATAGAAATTGGCCTGCCTAGCAGTCCACAAGCGCTTCCTTCTAAGACGAGCATTGTCATAAGGGTTGAAATCAGTGAAGAACACACGCTCGCCGAAGAAGTCATCAGCCTTGAATTTCTGCTTCTTTGAGAAGGGATCCTTTGGCTTGGGCTGAGGAGTGTCAGTCAATTGCATCACCACCTCAGGAATCACTATCTCAGGATCCACAGACTGAGGAATTTGAGGCTCTTCTTCAGCTGCAGCCTAGGTGTTCAATTCTTCATTTACATTTTCTTCAGCACTAGTGGCTGGAATATCTTCATGGACAGATGGGGTTGCATGAGGTTCTTCAGATCCCATTTGTACTTCAGTAGCAGCTGGGGACTGAGGAATTGCTTGAAGTGGAGTGAACATTGGAGAGTTGGGGTGCTGACTTTCCCAAAAGTCATCATTTAGCATAGGTGTGGTACAACCAATGTCCACATCCTCATCTTCCATTTCTTCAACGCCGGCCTCTTCAGCAGTGAATGGAGGCATAGGCGAGGAGACAACTGGTATTAAAGGGATGTCATCCACTTCAATTTCTTCATCCAACCGCTCTGACGAAGCAGCAGAAGGATTCTCTTCATCGGATTCGCTTGGAATCACATAATCTTCACCAAAAGGAACAAGGTCCTTTGATGGCATGAATGAGACAGGAATGGCATCAATTGGGTTGTGAAATGAGCTTGTCAAAGGCTTCATCTTCTTCGGAGCTGAAGAATCTGATGAAGTTGATGCCTTCCTTTTCTTCACAGCTGCACGCTCTGCAGCCTTGGTCTTCTTTGCATCTGATGCAGATGGAAGGATCGGAGTTGGTGTAGGCACAGGAGGAGCAGAGGAATTTGGTGCAATTTCTTCAGGCGCAACTGATGCAGTTGTCCTGACTTCTTCACTTTCTTCAGGCGCACCACTAATGGATGCCCTGGCAATTTCTTCAGCGGCTGGAATGCAGTCATCAGCCCTGGTACTTTCATTTTCTTCAGCAACCTGATTGTCATCAGCGGTGTTGGCATGTTCTTCAGTGGGCTGAGCAGATGTTTCAGCCAGAGTAACTTCAATGTGCACAAGAGCAGCAGCACTTGAAGTGAATTTCTTCGTCAGATTGACGAACCGGACCTTGGCGCCCTTCCAATCAGCATAGTAGCGACTGAATTCATCACTCAGTTGCTTGATCTCAGCTTGCAAGGCAACGAGTTGATCAGGGGTAAGAGTGAGGACATTGTCCTTGAGGTAGCGCTGCTTCTTGTACTGCGCTTTCTTCAGTCTTCTCCCTTCTTCAAATTTCCACTTCTCTTCCTCAATGAAGGCAGTCAGAACATGAGTTTGACTAGGAGTGAGGTTCATCTCTGGCAAAGGCGTGTTAGGGTCCTTGTACCATAGGTCAATGAAGTCGAGGATCAACTTTGGACCCAATAGCAGTGGCACATTGCTGCCTTTGGCTCTAGCAGCCCTGGCATGCCTGTCTCTGATGATTTCGGCAAGTTCTTCATCATCAGCCTCATTGTCATCAGAGGGCACTTGGAAGGCGACCTGCTTCTTGTGAGGACTTGGTCGAAGGCCTCATCCAGCAGTGGCCTTTTTCTTTAGCAGAGAGGGGCCAGCTGAGGAACTTGCAAATGCTCCTGAGGCAATTGAGATGCATGTAGTCCTTTGGCACGTGGCGAGATGCACAGGTGCAGAGGATTTGGTCGGAGCAGCTGAAGACTTTGTCAGAGGAGCTGAGGACTTTGAAGGAGGAGGAGCAGTCTGAGGAATTGGCCGTGAGGGCTTTGAAGAATCTGGCCATGAGGGCATTGCTGAGGAACTTGGTCGTGAGGGCATTGAGGGTGCAACACTTGGCTTATGCGTAGGCTTCTTAGGCATTGCCTTCTTCGGCTTACTAGTAGAGGCCTTAGCAGCGATAGCAGCAGCAGCAGAGTCTTCTTTGAATTTCCTCACTGCTTCCTTTGCTTGTTTGGCCAGTTTGGCCTGGCACTTTGCCCATTCATCAGGATAATCCTCACCGCGCTTGAGTCTGGTGGGATCTGCCAATTGGCCAGGTGCCAATGGAGGTCTTGGGCATGGAGGGTTGAGTGCGAATTTCTTCATATACTTGGGAGTAACATATCTGTACTCCCTCCATTCACGTGCCCATCTCCTCTCTATCTTTTGAATGTGCACCTTGCGCTGATTTTTATCTTCCTCAGGGGGTGTGCAGTATCCAGCATAAATGTCATCAGGGATCTCAAATGTTGTGTTTACCTCAGGCCTCTTTCCACCCTTCTATGGCTTCTTTCCATCAGCCATTTTCTTCAGCTGAGGAATATGAACAACTGAAGTTTCTGAAGAGGTGTGCAACTTTTCTTCGAGGATCGCTGCAAATGAGTTAAGTTGATGAGAACCTAGTGATTTAGCAGTAGACATGAGTACCTGTGAACAGAGTATAGTTGCGAGGAATTTGGAGAGGTCATATGCGTTCTCAGAAGATTTTCAAAAAGAATAGGTTGAGGAATTTGACCAGATGAGTCTTGAAGAATTTCACTAAGCGTTCTTAATCTTAGGTTCCTGAATTGTACAGATTGAAAATCCACACAATTGAGGAATCTTGAAGAAATTCATCGCTTAGAGAAACGAATCAAGAGCAGATGACATGTGAGGTGTTCATGTGTGTGAAGATTTGAAGAATAAACACCTTTGAAGATTTTCAAGAAAACACATGAATCAAAGAGGGCAGTAAAAGTAACTTTTAATTACCCTTTTTGAAGAACACGATGAACTGGGAAGAGTAGATGTGAAGTTCATCAGTTCAGATCTTCCACGCCCTAACTCGGCAGAGGAAGACGGCTACGGCGGCAGCAGAGTGAAGAAATCTGCAACCGGCGCGAGTACGACGGCGACTTGGTCGAGGCAGTAAAGCTCTTCCTCACCGGTGACGATGAAGTAGCGGCGGTGCTAGGGTTTGAGAAGCTCGAGCGGGAGTGAGAGCGAGCGGAGTAAAAACAAAGTGAGGAAGAGGCAGGGGTATTTATAGTGGGAGTGAAAAACTGTATGCCCGAGGAAATCGGACAAACATGCCCCTGGCCCTTCTCATTCGCTTGACATGTGTCACCCACGTACTGAGAGGTGGCGATCATGTAGGATCGTGGGTGAGTAGATAAGTATTGTCGTGGGATGCGGAATGGTTTGAGCGGCAAAGCCGAAAATTCAGATAACATAAGTTAAAAGTTCTGTTCGCAATTTCTTCAGCTATCAAGGACACAGTGAAGATTTTGAACGAGTTTCAATTAGAACGCACATGAAGCATTTGTGAACAGACTGGGCTGAGTTTAGCATAGAGGGGGAAGGGTGCGATCACATTCACTATATATATAGCCAATGAAGAATAACGACGGAAAGAGTGAAGACAATGCAAAGTTGAAGAATTTGAAAAACTGAGGAATTTCAAAAATGAAGAAAAACTCAAATTTGAAGATTTTCAACTTTGGTTGGTGGCGTAACCCACCGTATAAGAAAGCTGATTTCAGACACCGCGTACAATTGTCGTAGGGCTCTGAGAATCAATGTCTTCATTAATTTCTTCACACTTAGAGGGTTAGTCTTCATTGATTGAGAAAAAACGTTACTTTGTGTGTTGCGCATCTAAGTCATCAAGTCAGCATAAGTGTTAGGATGTGTGTCCATTTCAGAGAACATTAGAAGATTCTAGGATATTTAGCTCACACCGCAACTTGCTAAATCTCTTCTCATCCAAGGGCTTAGTGAAGATATCGGCCAGCTGGTCTTCAATGCTTACGTGGTCGATGGAGATGTCGCCCTTCCACACATGATCACTAAGAAAATGATGACGAATCTGGATGTGCTTGGTCTTCGAGTGCTGAATTGGTTTATGAGCAATCTGGATAGCGCTCTTATTGTCACAGTAGAGAGGCACATTCTTCACGTTGATGCCATAGTCCTTGAGTGTTTGCTTCATCCATAGTAATTGAGCACAGCACAATCCAGCAGCAATGTACTCAGCTTCTGTAGTGGAGAGTGATACGCAGTTCTATTTCTTCGAGGACCAACAGGCCAAAGATCGTCCGAGGAAATGGCATGTGCCTGACGTTGACTTGCGGTCCACACAATCTCCAGCATAGTCAGAGTCTAAATATCCAATGAGATCAAGCGAGGAGCCCTTGGGATACCATAATCCAAGTGTTGGTGTGTGAGCTAGATATCGAAGAATATGCTTCACAGCCTTATGGTGTGATTCCTTCGGTGTAGCTTGAAATTGGGCACACATGCAAACGCTAAGCATAATATCCGGCCTAGATGCACATAGGTACAATAAAGAGCCAATCATGGAGCGGTATACCTTTTGATCGAAGTCTTTACCATTTTCATCAGTGCATAGATGGCCATTTGTGGGCACTGGAATTTTGACCCCTTTGCAATCTTGCATGCCGAATTTCCTCAATACGTCCTTGAGGTATTTCTCCTGAGATATGAATATGCCATTGCGCTATTGACGAATTTGAAGACCTAAAAAGAATTTCAGTTCTCCCATCATAGACATTTGATATTCTTCACTCATCATATAGGCAAATTCATCACTGTATCGTTGCTCAGTACAGCCAAAAATGATATCATCAACATAAATTTGGCACACAAACAATTCACCGTCATAAGATTTAGTGAAAAGAGTTGGGTCGATTGAACCAGGTTTGAAGCCTTTCCTCGGAATTCCGTCAAAGTATCATACCACGCCCGAGGGTCCTGCTTGAGGCCATACAGGGCCTTATTGAGTCTGAAGACTTCGTCAGGATGCTTTGGATCTTCAAAACCTGGGGGTTGAGCAACATATACTTCTTCCTCAAGCTTACCATTAAGGAATGCACTTTTCACATCCATTTGTTGTAAGATAATATCATGATGGTTAGCATCAGCAAGTAATATGCGAATAGCCTCAAGTCTAGCAACAGGTGCAAAAGTTTCATCGAAGTCAATTCCTTCAACCTGTGTGTAGCCTTGAGCTACAAGCCGTGCCTTATTCCTCACCACAAGGCCATTTTCATCTTGCTTGTTGCGGTAGATCCACTTTGTGCCAATAATGTTGTGCTTGCGAGGATCTGGACGTTTGACCAGTTCCCAGATGTTGTTGAGCTCAAACTGATGTAATTCTTCTTGCATAGCTTGAATCCACTCAGGCTCCAGAAATGCTTCATCTACCTTAGTGGGCTCTATGATAGAGACAAAAGCAAAGTGCCCACAAAAGTTAGACAAATGTGAAGCTTTTGAGCGTGTGAGAGGACCTGGTGCTTCAATGTCATCGATGATCTTCTTGATTTGCACTTCGTTTGCAATGTGAGGATGAGCAGGTTGTCTTCGAGGAATTTGATCCGCATTTTCCTCAGCACCATTTTCTTCAGGTGTGCCAGCTCGATGTTATTCACGTTCTCGAATGAATTCTTCAGCAGATTCTTCGGTAGGAATGACAAACTCAGTAGCCTTGAACTTGATAGATTCCTCAGGTGCTGGTTCATCTAACACAGAAGGTAGGTGCTCTCTTTGCGAGCCATTAGTTTCATCGGACTGCACATCTACAGTTTCAACAACCTTGTGAAGAACATTATTGAAAACTTTGTAGGTGTGCGAGTCCTTTCCGTAACCAAGCATAAAACCCTCATGTGATTTCGGTGCAAATTTAGAATTGTGATGAGGATCTCTAATCCAACATTTAGCACCGAAGACATTGAAGTAACTCACATTGGGTTTCTTGTCAGTGAGGAGTTCATAAGCAGTCTTCTTGAAGAATTTGTGAAGATATACTCTATTGATGATGTGACACACAGTATCAATAGCCTCAATCCAAAAACGACGAGGTGTCTTGTATTCATCAAGCATAGTGCAAGCCATCTCAACAAGAGTTCTGTTCTTGTGCTCCACGACACCATTCTGCTGAGGAGTATAAGGAGCAGATAGCTCATGAGTAATACCAAGTTCATCAAGATAGTCATCAAGACCAGAATTCTTGAACTCAGTCCCATTATCACTTCTGATGTGCTTGATCTTCACACCAAAGTTGGTTGAAGCCCTCGAGGAAAATCGTTTGAAGACTTCCTGCACCTCATGTTTGTAAGTGACAATGTGCACCCATGTGTAACAAGAATAATCATCAACAATAACAAAGCCATATAGAGATGCATCATTTGTAACAGTAGAATAATGATTAGGACCAAAGAGATCCATGTGAAGCAATTCAAATGGTTGAGTGGTGGTCATGATAGTCTTCGCTGGATGCTTGGCCTTTGTCATCTTTCCAGCTTCACAGGCTCCGCATAAGTGATCCTTGAGGAATTTGACATTCTCAATGCCAATGACATGCTTCTTCTTCGCAAGCGTGTGCAAATTCCTCATGCCAGCATGACCAAGTGGTCGATGCCATAGCCAGCCTTCTGAAGATTTTGCAAGTAAGCATACGGCCGGTTGGGGTCCTGTAGAGAAATAAACAATGTACAAGTCTCCTCTCCTAAAGCCTTTGAAGACTTTGGAATTGTCAGCTTCCATGATCACAACACAACGATATTTGCCAGAGACAACAACCATATCAAGATCACAAAGCATTGAGACAGACATGAGGTTGTATCCTAAGGACTCGACAAGCATGACTTTGTCCATGTGTCGATCCTTTGAGATCGCAACCTTACCTAGACCCAATACCTGACTTTTGCCTTTGTCAGCGAAGATGATATGCTTCAGATGCGATGGTGATAAAGGAGCATCCATCAATAGATTCTTGTCACCAGTCATGTGATTCGTACATCCACTATCGAGGACCCACTCATTGGCTTTGGGTTGATCATCCTGCAAATGAATTAGTGTAACTTACGAACTCATATACTTCATCAGTGAAGAATATGACATCAATATCATCAGATCAATAGAACAGATAAACATTATGAGGACGTGTGAAATGAAAGTTCATTTCATCATGATTAGCCTGTGTCCTTTCATGCATTCTTCAGGTCTCCAGCAAATTCTTCAGATGATTTAAATATGTCTGGAAACCTGACCCTGCATAAGAGATTAGTTCTTTTTCTTCACCACCCACATCTAAAGGGGTGGCAAAGAATTCATCACTCTGTGAGCACCATATGAGAAAGGTGACATAGAAGCCAGTCCACTTTGTTTCACATAAGAGGGGTTAGGATAAGAATATGAATAAGCAGGGAAATTCTTCGAGGACTTATGAACATAATGATTAGAAGAATAATGCTCATATTCATAGCCCTTAGCTCTACCCTGCGAAAATAGCGGGGTTAGCACGATGATTATCATATGAGGACTTTGATCCTTTTGAGGAATTTGATCCACGTGAAGAATTTGGTCCATATGAAGAATTTGATCTGGAGTTCCTATTCTTCACAGGTGGTGTCATGAGGACATTCACCTGAAGACTTTCAAGGCAACTTTTGGGAACCCAGATTTTCTTCATAGGGGAACCGTTCCTGCAGTTAGTGCCAACATATCTAGCAAATACTTCACCATTCTGATTTTTGAACAGTTTATATTTGGAGTCAAATGACTCATCAGAAGAATGAGGAGATTCACATGTAAAGCCAGATAAATTAGATGGATCAACTGGAGGTCCCTTTGCAGCAACCCATGAGGTTTTGGGGTACTACTCAGGCTTCCAATATGTTCCATCGGCATTGAGTTTCCTCTCAAAGGCAATACCCTCTCCTAGGGTTTCTGTTGAGGATATGCTTTTTAAGCACGTCACAAAGAGTCTGATGCCCTTTGAGGCTTTTGTACATGCCTGTCATGTACAATTCCTTCAGCCCTACATCATCAGTGATATTAGCAATGTCCTCAGATGAGGAATTAGTGATAGCAGAGATAGATGAAGAATTTGTAGCATTAGAAGCATTTGAACATTCAGGTGAAGAATTAGCAGATTCTCGTTCAATGCACTTCAAACATGGAGGAACAAATTCTTCCTGAGTAGCGCTGATTTGTTGAGAAAGTAATGAATCGCGCTCCTTCTGAAGATCTTCATAATCCACTCTTAGCTTCTCAAGATCTTGCTTTCTTTGAAGAAATTCATAAGAAAGCTTCTCGTGATCAGATAAGAGAGTGTTATGATGACCTTGAAGGTTTTCAAACTTGGACTGAAGTCTCTGAAGATTTTCAGTCAAGGTTTTAGTGCGATCCATTTCTTCACCCAACATATCATCACTTTTATCTAGCAGGTTTTGAACCTTTTCAAAAGCCTTTTGTTGTTTCACAGCAATCTTAGCAAGTTTAGAGTAGCTGGGCTTGAGGTTTTCATCAGATTCATCCTCACTAGATTCAGAGGAGGCGTATTTAGTTACCTTGGCACCCTTTGCCATGAAGCAATAGGTGGGAGCGTAGTCATCATTGCCTTCATCAGCCTTGTTATTGAAGCCATTTTCTTCAGAGTTGAAGATAGACTTGCTGACGAATGCAGTAGCGAGGGCTAGGCTCGCCAAACCAGACTTGGACTCCTCAGATGCCTCCTCGTTCTCATGTTCCTCAGATTTAACCTCAGAGTCCATTTCCTTGCCAATGAATGCCCGAGCCTTCTTGGAGCTGCTCTTCTTGTGAGATGAAGACTTCGAGGATTTTGATGATGAAGACTTTGAAGATTTCTTCTTCTTCTTTGCGTCATCAGAACTATAGTCCTTGTATTTCTTCTTCTTTGATTCCTTATCCCATTGAGGACAATCTTGGATGTAGTGACCAGGTTTCTTGAATTTGTGGCATAGCCTATTCTTGTAGTCACTGGATGAGGAATCATTGCTCCTTGAGGATTTTCCAAAGCGACCACGTCTTGAGAACTTCTGAAATTTCTTCACGAGCAGTGCTAGTTCCTGGCTCAGATCTTCAGGATCACCAAGGCTGCTAGCAGAGTCCTCATCTTCAGACTCAGAGACTGCCTTGGCCTTCAGAGCACGTGATCTGCCATAGCTCGAACCATAGAGATCTCTCTTCTCAGCAAGCTGGAACTCATGAGTATTTAGCCTCTCAAGGATATCAGCAGGATCAAGTGACTTGTAATCAGCACGTTCTTGAATCATCAGTGCCAGAGTATCAAATGAAGAATCGAGCGATCTCAGCAATTTCTTCACCACCTCATGGTCGATGATGTTAGTGGTGCTAAGCGCTTGAAGCTCATTTGAGATGTCAGTGAGGCGATCGAAGGTTTGCTAAACATTTTCATTGTCGGTCTTTTGAAGCGGTTGAAGAGATTGCGAAGAACGTCAACACGAGAGTCACGTTGAGTTGAGACTCCTTCATTTACTTTGGACAGCCTATCCCAGATAAGCTTAGCAGTTTCCAAAGCACTCACTCTTCCATACTTCCATTTGCTCAGATGGCCACATATGATATTCTTTGCTTGAGAATCGAGTTGCTTGAATCTCTTCACATCAGTAGCGTTCAGAGAAGGTGTGACTGAGGGAACACCATTTTCCACAACATACCAGAGATCGTTATCAATTGCCTCAAGATGCATTCGCATCTTATTCTTCCAGTAGGGGTAGTCCATTCCATCGAAGGTAGGACACCCAGCAGAGACCTTGATCATACCTGCAGTCGACATAACTAAAACTCCAGGCGGTTAGACCAAAATCACACAGAACAAGGGAGTACCTTGCTCTGATACCAATTGAAAGTGCGTTATATCGACTAGAGGGGGGTGAATAGGCGATTTTTATGAATTCTTCACTGAGGAATTTGCTGGTGAGGAAATTCCTAAATGAATAACTACTTGCAACGGAATAAGTACTCAAAAGTAAACACAGCAGAACACAAGCACAGTCATCATGATGAAATGAAGACAAGCACAGAGTACAGAAAGCGTAAGCACAGGGTAACACAGAAAGAAGACGGACAGACTGAAGAAATTGAACTGAGGAAATTGAGAAAGTCTTCAGTCAAAGTCTTCAAACAGATATGAACAAGCATACAACAACAGAACCGAGGAAATGAAAGAGTTGAGGAAATAGAACCAGTAAGCTCGGTGAAGACAATGATTTGGTAGACCAGTTCCAACTGATGTCTCAGTTGTATGTCTGGTTGGAGCGGTTGAGTATTTAAACTCGAGGGCACACAGTCCCGGACACACAGTCCTCACCGTATTCTCCTTAAGCTAAGGTCACACAGACCTCACCCAATCACTCGTGGTAAGTCTTCAGGTGACTTCCAAACCTTCACAGACTAGGTCACTTGGCGATCCACAATTCCTCTTGGATGCTCTAGACCATGACGCCTAACCGTCTGGAAGAAGCACAGTCTTCAAAGGTAACAAGCGTCAGATCCACGCAGGATCAATCTCTTCAGTGATGCTCAATCACTTTGGGTTTGTAGGTGTTGGGTTTGGGTTTTCCTCACTTGATGATTTTCGCTCAAAGTCCTCGGAGGATGGGATGCTCTCAAATGACAAGTGTTAGTTTCTCTCGGAGCAGCCAGCCAGGTAGTGGTTGTAGGGGGCAACTATTTATAGCCTAGGGAGCAGCCCGACATGATAAGACATAAATGCCCTTCAATGATATGACAGTTAGGTGGGTAGGTATTTTGGGACAGCTGACGCATAGCACAACAATAGTCGGAATTTTTGCTCTCAAATTCCTCAGGGCTATCATGTTCCTCACTTTGTAGGCAATCCGCACTGGCGAATTCCTAACTCCTCAGTCAGAACAAATTCCTCAGCAACCAGAAGAACTTCGTCTTTGTTACTGAAGAAATTGACTGAACAGTATGAGATTTCCAATGGTTTCACTCGAAGGGATTGGTAGGTGTAGGATTTTGAGTTGAACATCACATGGAAATTTTTCCTTAGTATTCCCTCGACCCCCTTTAACAGTACGGTGTTTCCTATGACTCAAGAAAGAGAAAATGAAATTATAAAAACAAAAGTCTTCACGCTTCATGTTCCTCGAATGATTGTCGGGTCTTCAAGGTCACACCAATTTCTTCACTTTCAAAGTCTTTAGAAATTCTTTAGAAATCCAAAGTCTTCAGTAGAAGAACTTCATTTCTAGGGGTCAACTTTCTCTGTAAATATCAAACTCCTCATAGACTTATAGACCTGTGTACACTCGCAAACGCATCAGTCCCTTAACCTATAAGTCTTCAATACACCAAAATCACTAAGGGGCACTAGATGCACTTACATCACACTATCACCCTCTCTCCGGATCTAAAAAAGACGGCCTCTCTCTCCCTCCCCACCGGTGGTCACAGATCCGCCGTGGAAGAAAAGGACGTGCAGCGTTGACGCACTCCTCGTCGGTGAGCGAGGTCACGCACTGACGACAAGGCCGTCCTCTCAGACCTAGCGCCCACGCGGGATGGCCTCCGTCCCCAAGCTCGCTGCCGTAGTGTGTGTGAAGGACGACGACCACGAGCGAAGCCACTTCCCGCCGACCCTCAGGTATGCTACCTCTTTTCGAACCATACCGTTGTTATATTGCCCCATCTGCCACGTCGCTGCATGTGGATCTTTTTCCACTCCACCATCTTCCCAATTTGCTATCCTCTGCTCTGCTGGTCACGCAGACGAAAACCTTAATTTGCACTATTAAAGGAAACCCTACTTCATGCAGACTAATCCATGTCTGGGTTAAATAAGGAAAGGAAGGGAGACTGTACTATCCAAGAGAGTAGGCATCAAACCCGCATCTAGGTTGAAAAGGGGAAAATCGGTAGCTAAGGAACGAGTCTCGTGTCTCTTGGTTGAAGAAGGGTAGAAAGGCATGACAACGCAATAGAGAATGACCAGTGATATGTCTCCAACGTGTCTATAATTTTTGATTGTTCCATGCTATTATATTACACCTTTTGGATGTTTATGGGCTTTATTTTACACATTTATATCATTTTTGGTACTAACCTATTAACCGGAGGCCCATCCCATATTGTTGTTTTATTTCCTGTTTTCAGTATTTCGAAGAAAAGGAATATCAAACGGAATGAAACCTTCGGGAAACTTATTTTTGGAACAGAAGCAACCCAGGAAACTTGGAGTGCAAGCCAGGGGAGCATCGAGGAAGCCACAAGATAGCGGGGCGCGCCCACCCCTATGGGCGCGCCCTACCCTCTCGTGGGCCCCTCGAGGCTCCCCCGACCGACTTCTTTCGCCTATATAAGCCTACGTACCCTAAAAACATCGAAAAAGAAGATAGATCGGGAGTTCCGTCGCCGCAAGCCTCTGTAGCCACCAAAAACCTCTCGGGAGCCCGTTCCGGCACCCTACCGGAGGGGGAACCCATCACCGGTGGCCATCTTTATCATCCCGGCGCTCTCCATGATGAGGATGGAGTAGTTCACCCTCGGGGCTGAGGGTATGTACCAGTAGCTATGTGTTTGATCTCTCTCTCTCTCTCGTGTTCTCTCTATGGCACGATCTTGATGTATCGCGAGCTTTGCTATTATAGTTGGATCTTATGATGTTTCTCCCCCCTCTACTCTCTTGTGATGAATTGAGTTTTCCTCTTGAAGTTACCTTCTCGGATTGAGTCTTTAAGGATTTGAGAACACTTGATGTATGCCTTGTCGTGTTTATCTGTGGTGACAATGGGATATCACGTGCCACTTGATGTATGTTTTGGTGATCAACTTGCGGGTTTCGCCCATGAACCTATGCATAGGGGTTGGCACACGTTTTCGTCTTGACTCTCTGGTAGAAACTTTGGGGCACTCTTTGAAGTACTTTTGTGTTGGTTGAATAGATGAATCTGAGATTGTGTGATGCATATCGTATAATCATGCCCACGGATACTTGAGGTGACAATGGAGTATCTAGGTGACATTAGGGTTTTGGTTGATTTGTGTCTTAAGGTGTTATTCTAGTATGAACTCTTGAATAGATTGATCCGAAAGAATAACTTTGAGGTGGTTTCATACCCTACCATAATCTCTTCGTTTGTTCTCCTCTATTAATGACTTTGGAGTGACTATTTATTGCATGTTGAGGGATTGTTATATGATCTATCTATGTTATTATTGTTGAGAGAACTTGAACTAGTGAAAGTATGAACCCTTTGCCTTGTTTCCTACCATTGCAATACTGTTTACGCTCACTTTTATCATTAGTTACCTTGCTGTTTTTATATTTTCAGATTACAAAAACCTATGTCTACTATCTATATTGCACTTGTATCACCATCTCTTCGCCGAACTAGTGCACCTATACAATTTAACATTGTGTTGGGTGTGTTGGGGACATAAGAGACTTTCTGTTATTTTATTCCCCCAAGTTTTTATGAGAATATTTATTATGATGAAAGCATGCCTCCTATTTATGATGATTATATTGATGAAAGTGGGTTTGGAAGAGTGTCAACTTTATTTAGTGATGATTCCACTATTTCGGAAGAGGTTCCAATTGATTATGAGAACAAAGTTGCTATCTATGATGATTATTGTGGTGAATTGTATGCTATTAGGAATAATGATAACCATGAAACTTGTCATCGTGATTTTAGTTTTCAATTGGATTATGCTTCACATGATAGTTATTTTGTTGAGTTTGCTCCCACTACTATTCATGAGAAGAAATTCGCTTATGTGGAGAGTAGTAAATTTTCTATGCTTGTAGATCATGAAAAGAATGCTTTAGGTGCTGGTTATATTGTTGAATTCATTCATGATGCCACTGAAAATTATTATGAGGGAGGAATTTATGCTTGTAGGAATTGCAATAATGTCAAGTTTCCTCTCTATGTGCTTAAAATTTTGAAGCTATGCTTGTTTTGCCCTCCTATGCTAGTTGATTATTGTTCCCATAAGTTGTTTGCTCACAAAATCCCTATCCATAGGAAGTGGGTTAGACTTAAATGTGCTAGTCATATGCTTCATGATGCTCCCGTTATGTTTCAACTCTTATCTTTTATGTGAGCATCATTGTCATCATCATGCCTAGCTAGAAAGGCATTAAAGAAATGTGCTTGTTGGGAGACAACCCAATATTTATCCTTACTTTTTTTTGTGTGTTCACATGATTATGATACTGTAGTAATCATGTTTTATAGCTTTTGTTTCAATAAAATGCCAAGTAAGACCTTTAGGATAGCTTACGGTGATAGTTGTGTTGATCCTGCTGAGAATCAGAAACTTTTGCACCCAGTAAATTAGTTTTGTTAAATAACATAAACGTGCTTATGATCTTATTCTTTTTGCTCAAGATTGGTACATGAATTTCTTAGGAATTCCTAATTTTGTAGAATTTTTGGAGTTCCATAAGTATACGTTTGATACAGATTACTATAGACTGTTCTGTTTTTGACAGATTCTGTTTTCTATGTGTTGTTTGCTTATTTTGATGAATATATGGCTAGTATTAAGTGGTATGAACCATAGAGAAGTGGGAATACAGTGGATATTACACCAATATGAATTTAGAATGAGTTCATTACAGTACCTAAGTGGTGGTTTTATTTTCTTATACTAACAGAGCTTACGAGTTTTCTGTTGAGTTTTGTGTTGTGAAGTTTTCAAGTTTTGGGTAAAGATCCGATGGACTATGGAATAAGGAGTGGAAAGAGCCTAATCTTGGGGATGCCCAAGACACCCCAAGGTAATATTCAAGGACAACCAAGAGCCTAAGCTTGGGTATGCCCCGGAAGGCATCCCCTCTTTCGTCTTCGTCCATCAGTAACTTTACTTGGAGCTATATTTTTATTCACCACATGATATGTGTTTTGCTTGGAGAGTCATTTTCTTTTGTTAGTAATTAGCTTTCTGTTATTTATAATAATGTTTTGCATCTTTATTTTCAATAAAAATGTCAAGGATAGCCTTTGCCATGCTTATTTTGCTAGTATACATGTTGCTGTTTGAAAACAGAAAGTTTACCGCTGTTGCAAAAATTCCCTAGAAAATTCAGAGAATGATATAATGTTGAAACTTTTTGCATATTGAGCTCTAATAAATCTTCTAGCGTGTAGTATTTTTCTCATAATTTTTGGAGTTAGGAAAGTATTGATACTCTTGCATTCTTTATAGACTCTACTGATTTGGCAGATTGCTGTTATGGTTGCATTGTTTGCATACGTTTGCTTGTTTAATGATTCTATTTGAGGATAGGAGTATTAAATATGCAGAGGCATTCAGTATGCAATGTGGAATAATATTTTTTGTGCTTTGTTACAATAGAAAATGAGAAGGTTTTGCATTGGTTTATACTAACCTATCTCACGAGTTCTTGTTGAGTTTGGTGTGGATGAAGCTTTCGATAAAAAGAAGAAACCATGATATGAGAGGAATTAAGAAGACACAAAAGTTCAAGCTTGGGGATGCCCAAGGCACCCGAAGATAATATTCCAAGAAGTCTCAAGCATCTAATCTTGGGGATGCCCCGGTAGGCATCCTACCTTTCTTCTTCAACAACTTTCGGTTAGTATCGGTTGAGCCTAAGTTTTTGCTTCTTCACATGAGTTGTGCTATCCTTGCAATGTCATTTTATTTTGTTTTGCTTGCTGTTTGAATACAATACCAAGATCGGAAATTATTTAATGTTAGAGAGTCTTCACATAGTTGCACAATTATTCGACTACTCATTGATCTTCACTTATATCTTTCGGAGTAGTTTGTCATTTGCTCTAGTGCATCACTTATATCTTTTAGAGCACGGCGGTGGTTATATTTTGTAGAAATTGCTAGTCTCTCATGCTTCACTTATATTATTTTGAGAGTCTTTTAGAACAGCATGGTATTTGCTATGGTTACAAAGTTGGTCCTAGAATGATGAGCATCCAAATTGGGTATAATAAAAACTATCATAGAAAGTGAATTGGATGCCATGATCAATTTGGTACTTGATAATTGTTTTGAGATATGGAGGTAGTGATATTAAAGTCATGCTAGTTGAGGTGATTATGAAAAATGCTTGTGTTGAGGTTTGTGATTCCCTTAGCATGCACGTATGGTGAACCGCTTTGTGATGAAGTTGGAGCACAATTTTATTTATTGATTGTCTTCCTTATGAGTGGCGGTCAGGGACGAGCGATGGTCTTCTCCTACCAATCTATCCCCCTAGGAGCATGCGCGTAGTACTTTGTTTTTGATGACTTCCAGATTTTTGCAATAAGTATATGAGTTCTTTTGACTAATGTTGAGTCCATGGATTATACGCACCCTCACCCTTCCACCATTGCTAACCTCTCTTGTGCCGCGCAACTTTCGCCGGTACCATACACCCACCATATACCTTCCTCAAAACACCCACAATACCTACCTATTATGTCATTTCCATAGCCATTCCGAGATATATTGCCATGCAACTTTCCACCATTCCGTTCATATGACACGCATTACTTTTGTCATATTTGTGGCAAGGCCACCTTCATAATTTTCATACATGTCACTCTTGATTCATTACATATCTCGGTACATCAACGGAGGCATTCATATAGAGTCATATCTTGTTCTAGCTTTGAGTTGTAATTCTTGAGTTGTAAATCCATAAAAGTGTGATGATCTTCATTAATTAGAGCATTGTCTCGGTGAGGAAAGGATGATGGAGACTATGATTCCCCCACAAGTCAGGATGAGACTTCGGACTTTACAAAAAAAAGGCCAAAGAAAAAAAGAGAAAAAGAAAAAAAATAAGATGAGAGAAAAAGAGAGAAGGGACAATGCTACTATCTCTTTTTCCGTACTTGTGCTTTAAATTAGCACCATGATCTTCATGATAGAGAGTCTCCTATGTTGCCACTTTCATATACTAGTGGGAATTTTTCATTATAGAACTTGGCTTGTATATTCCAATGATGGGCTTCCTCAAAATGCCCTAGGTCTTTGTGAGCAAGCAAGTTGGATGCACACCCACTTAGTTTCTTTTGTTGAGCTTTCATATATTTATAGCTCTAGTGAATCCGTTGCATGGCAATCCCTACTCATTCACATTGATATCTATTAATGGGCATCTCCATAGCCCGTTGATACGCCTAGTTGATGTGAGACTATCTTCTCCTTTTTGTCTTCTCCACGACCACCATTCTATTCCACATATAGTGCTATGTCCATGGCTCACGCTCATGTATTGCGTGAAAGTTGAAAAAGTTTGAGATTACTAAAGTATGAAACAATTGCTTGGCTTGTCATCGGGATTGTGCATGATTTTTATGTGATGAAGATAGAGCAACAGCCAGACTATATGATTTTGTAGGGATAACTTTCTTTGGCCATCTTATTTTGAGAAGACATGATTACTTTGATTAATATGCTTGAAGTATCACTATTCCTTATGTCAATATGAACTTTTATTTTGAATCATTTGGATCTGAACATTCATGCCCCAATAAAGAAAATTACATTGAGAATTATGCTAGGTAGCATTCCACATCAAAAATTCTGTTTTTATCATTTACCTACTCGAGGACGAGCAGGAATTAAGCTTGGGGATGCTTGATACGTCTCCAACGTATCTATAATTTTTTATTGTTCCATG
The DNA here is from genome assembly GCA_963921465.1 of Triticum timopheevii. Taxonomy (NCBI): domain Eukaryota; kingdom Viridiplantae; phylum Streptophyta; class Magnoliopsida; order Poales; family Poaceae; genus Triticum; species Triticum timopheevii. Next base: position 375,863,650 of record OY997268.1, on the reverse strand, counting down.
CTATTATATTACCCCTTTTGGATGTTTATGGGCTTTATTTTACACATTTATATCATTTTTGGGACTAACCTATTAACCGGAGGCCCAGCCCGTATTGCTGTTTTATTGCCTGTTTTCAGTATTTCGAAGAAAAGGAATATCAAATGGAGTCCAAACGGAATGAAACCTTCGGGAAACTTATTTTTGGAACAAAAGCAACCCAGGAAACTTGGAGTGCAAGCCAGGGGAGCATCAAGGAAGACACGAGATAGGGGGCGCCCACCCCCCTAGGTGCGCCCTACCCTCTCGTGGGCCCCTCAAGGCTCCCCCGACCGACTTCTTTCGCCTATATAAGCCTACGTACCCTAAAAACATGAAAAAAGAAGATAGATCAGGAGTTCCACCGCCGCAAGCCTCTGTAGCCACCAAAAACCTCTCGGGAGCCCGTTCTGGCACCCTGCCGAAGGGGGAACCCATCACCGGTGGCCATCTTTATCATCCAGGCGCTCTCCATGACGAGGAGGGAGTAGTTCACCCTCGGGGTTGAGGGTATGTACCAGTAGCTATGTGTTTGATCTCTCTCTCTCATGTTCTCTCTATGGCACGATCTTGATGTATCACGAGCTTTGCTATTATAGTTGGATCTTATGATGTTTCTCCCCCCTCTACTCTCTTGTGATGCATTGAGTTTTCCTCTTGAAGTTACCTTCTCAGATTGAGTCTTTAAGGATTTGAGAACACTTGATGTATGTCTTGCCGTGTTTATCTGTGGTGACAATGGGATATCACGTGCCACTTGATGTATGTTTTGGTGATCAACTTGCGGGTTCCGCCCATGAACCTATGCATAGGGGTTGGCACACGTTTTCGTCTTGACTCTCCGGTAGAAACTTTGGGGCACTCTTTGAAGTACTTTTGTGTTGGTTAAATAGATGAATCTGAGATTGTGTGATGCATATCGTATAATCATGCCCACGGATACTTGAGGTGACAATGGAGTATCTAGGTGACATTAGGGTTTTGGTTGATTTGTGTCTTAAGGTGTTATTCTAGTACGAACTCTTGAATAGATTGGTCCGAAAGAATAACTTTGAGGTGGTTTCGTACCCTACCATAATCTCTTCGTTTGTTCTCCTCTATTAGTGGCTTTGGAGTGACTCTTTGTTGCATGTTGAGGGATTGTTATATGATCTATCTATGTTATTATTGTTGAGAGAACTTGCACTAGTGAAAGTATGAACCCTTTGCCTTGTTTCCTACCATTGCAATACCATGTACGCTCACTTTTATCATTAGTTACCTTGCTGTTTTTATATTTTCAGATTACAAAAAACCTATATCTACTATCTATATTGCACTTGTAGCACCATATCTTCGCCGAACTAGTGCACATATACAATTTACCATTGTATTGGGTGTGTTGGGGACACAAGAGACTTTCTGTTATTTGGTTGCAGGGTTGTTTGAGAGAGACCATCTTCATCCTACGCCTCCCACGGATTGATAAACCTTAGGTCATCCACTTGAGGGAAATTTGCTACTGTCCTACAAACCTGTGCACTTGCAGGCCCAACAATGTCTACAAGAAGAAGGTTGTGTAGTAGACATCAACCAGGTCGATCGGTTTATTGTTCTCACATAGGCAAAAGGTGGCTAAAAAGAACAAAAATGGGACGTAATCCACATATGCTGCCTGGATATTTGTTGCTCTGGGCAACCATACCTCCCTCACCACTCTATGCGTCTGTGGAGGTACATGGTACTGGTGCGCCCACTGTCTGAATGGGCCTCCATGATCTTATTGCCACTTTTTTGCTGTTAGTATAACGCCAGCAGTGAAATCAAGCAATGCTACTGCTAAAGTGATGCCACCTTTAACTAATGCCGCACTAAGTCTAATGCCACCGATAAATTTAAGCAATGCCATTTAATTCACTGGATTATTTCAGGGTTAGCTCTTGATTGTAGACATATTAAAGATTTTTCAGCTAAGGCATTCTAATGCTGTTGCACAGCCAGTATACCAACGATGAATCTTGTTACTACCTTCAGATTTTTGCACTGTTAATGCTCATAGATTACATACCTCACTTTCATGAGATAAGTCAATTTTTTTTGTACAGTGTCAAGAGGAAAGGTCAAGAGTGGGCACCTCCTCCTCCGGCTGTTCTCTTGATTTGTTCGATCAAGTTTTTATGTTTGACCGATTATCAAGATTGGTATAGCAATTTTTAGGTCCCCTCGAGTTCGAAATGATATTTACCTTGAAGGTACATGGTTTGCAATTTTTTTACACTGTCATTAGTTAATAATGCTAGTTACCTTCAGACTTTTGTATTTGGTTTAACGCTCATGCACAACTAGTATACCAATGCCGAAACTTGTTACCTTTACATTTTGTATTGTTAATTCTTATAGAAATCTTCCAGTGCTAGAGTTTATTGAAATCTGTTCAGTAAAACCATTGTACTGTACCCTGTAATAAAATAACTACTCTACTGTTGCACTAACCACTGGATTAGTGTATATTTGTACTATTCGAATGGTGTTGCATTAGTGTATGGACATAAATAGTGTGGCAAGCTTCCCAGATATGTGCTCAAGAAAACTACTACCTGTTTTTCTAAATACTAGACGTTGGGTACTTTAAATTGAACTGCGAAAACGTCTTATATTAAGGAACAGAGGGTGTAGAGTTCACTCAAATTATCCCGGTAAAGCTAGTCACACCTTTGTTAAAATTAATGTTCATTATGTTATCGGAGGAGGTCTGTATGTTTGTCTCTAATGCCTGTCGACTACATACCTAACATCATGATGTAATGTTAAGTCATTTCCTTTTGTACAGTGTCACTGAATTGTCAAGGCGGTGATGGCATTTTATTTTAGTTCAACTGTACAAAATATGCTTAAAAGAAGAGGAAAGGTCAAGAATCGATCATTCTTTCAGAGAGAACTATATATGCCTTCCTGACATCAGTCGTTGTTGCCTTATTTATTCCTTCAAACAGGTGGTTAGAAACAGTCTTGCTACCTTTTCCCATTTAAAAATTGGAATGCTTATATTTGTGAGTCTATGCTTCAACTAGTGCCACTTTTATAGTAATCACACTTTCACTATCGATGCAACAGGGATGCTCGATTTTAGTGGAATTGCACAAAAAGTCCAAATGGTTCAACATTAGGAGCATGTTTTCTTCCAAACCTTTATATCCAATTGGTGGCACTATGAGTTGTTCATTATGAAGGTACATGGTTTGCTACTATCTTGCTACTCTTTTTGTACTATCATTAGATAGTAATACTAGTGGTTTGTATGTGAATTCATTGGCAGGGTGGACCTACATTGGAGGTGCAGGACAGGATTCAATGATTGGATGCTCAATTTCGGTTGTATCGATTTCACCTCTTCCATCACTGCGAACATGGATATCCTTGGTCTGATGAAGAATAGGTGCTATATTTCTTCTATAAACCAGCAAATCAATTTAGTATGAAATTGTCCAGGGCAAAACATGACTATATCAAATTGTCCAGTGCAAAACATGACAGATGCTAAGCGGAAGAGATGTGTTTAAACCGAAAATACAAGGTGGGGTATATGTTTACTAGCTGCTTGATAGTTGTGCAGACAGAGATGTCTTCCCATTGCTATTTGGCAAACAAACAAAGTGACCGCAATTTTGGTTGAACTGCACAAGAGAATAGTATAGTCACTACATGCAGTGCCATTTGAAAATAGACACAGAAAGATTGGATAGTCACTTCATGGACTGCAGAAAAGTAGTACTGTACTATTTATTGGCCAACACTAGGTGCTTCATTGCTTTGGTCTGATTATATAATGGGCATCATTTTGCCTAAGTTAAAGTTTGTATTCCAAAAATAGTCTCGTCATGTGATCAGAGAAGACCAAATCATATTGCAGTGGATGTTCCTCCATCATGTGTGGTTCATTCTCATGGTTCCAGCTGTTGGTGAAACCACTTACGTTTGCAAGAGGAATTGTAGACTTCATAAAAAAATTTGTCTTTCAATCTGTACTGAATATTGGCCAAGAGAAACATCCATGTTAGTAGGAAGAACAAATGTTTTTTTCTAGATCTTTGCTTTTGGAGCTACATATTTGTATATGATCTGTGAATCATTGAGATGCATTAACATGTTGATCTTATGATGGGAATCGTACTAGTTGGTTTTGAATTTGGGCTACTAATGTGAACATATTACAATGCCAGGACTGTGAGTCTCGTGTGAACATTTCGAACGGATCGGCTCTTACTGTTGTGCACAACATGATCCTTATTTCTTTGTTCTCAGTGTTTAAAAGTTACTAACAGTTCCTTATTTCTGTTCGCTCGGTGTTTACAAGTTACTGATTGATCACTAGCTAGCCTACTAATGTGCTCCTGGCAGTTTTAGTTGCGAGGCAAGATCCGAAGTGGTAGTTTTTTAAATAAAAATGCCTACCTCTGAAGAAACTAACAGTCTCCTCTAAAGAAAATGCCATGCAAATCTGAAGAAACTGCCAGCAAAAACGTTTGCAAATGCCCTATCTCCTAGCTAACGTTCATCAGCTGATGCGATCGTACACATATACCATCCGACCTACTCGATCCTACACGTACACTATCCGACCTACTCGATCCTACACGGATAAATAGCGGATCACGCGCGTACTACCTCCTTTCCGGTTTGCAGGGCTCAATTCAAGAAACGACATACTCGATCCTAGATGAATAAATAGCAGATCACTCACGTACTAGTACCTCCTTTCCAGTTTGTAGGGCTTAATTCAAAAATCTCACCAACCAAGGTACTCCCTCCGTCCGGGTTATTAGTCCCGTGATCCAAAGCAGCAAGACCAAGGCATGCCAATAATTAACTGCATGCAGAAGTTTAAGCCTAGTTAATTCTAGTGATTTAAGTGGCTGCATGCATGCCCTCGGCTGCAACTCGTTGCATGCTGCTCCGCCTACTGGCTGCGAGCGATTCTGAGTGGCTACATGCAGCCGACCGTAATTAAGGTAGCTAACTGATGCGAAAAATATGTGCTTTAATTGTTGCGGGACTTTTAAAACCGTGGAATCATTTTTGACAAGGAGGGAGTACCACATCTGGATGATTTGAGTGCACTTGTTTGACCGTCATGCCGGCATGCGACCCAGCACGGACGGGACGCACCACTGACGGGACGGGACAGAACAGTCATAATTTCAGTTTTTCTAGTTTTCCACGGCAAGCTGGCGCGCTAAGCCATGCCTACTTATCCATTGAATTCTGATGACCGCGATGACCGTCGCGTTTCCCGCGACACGCTAGTTCGCCTACCTTCCGCCTATAATTACTGTTTCCTGGGCTTCTCCGATGGCACCATCACCCAACTCGCCCTATCCTCATAAGCCCCCACCAGCCCGACGTCGCTCACCAGTTATCCTCGTTCTCGCCACGTCCGCCATGCCCCCGCCCCTCCGCAATAGGCGACGCTAGAGGCGGTCACCGCCGGAACTAGTGTTTGGTTTTTCACCGGAAGGCGGGCGGAAGGAGGAGGCATTCTATCGATCTTTAGATGGCAATGCGGAGTATGAGGAGTTGTTAGAGCGCGACCGCCTAGCGGAGGAGTAGCGTATTGCCGATTTACGCCACCAGCGGGACATGGAGCAGCATCGCACCGACGCTCTGAGTCGCGAGTAGAGCGCCCGCAACTGGGCCAACTACGTGGAGGCCGGCGCCCGGCAAATAGCCCTGGAGGCAGTCCGGCACGCACGCGTTCGCAACGATGAATTTTACTACAGGCTCATCAAGTTGGTTTCCTGCTTAGAAGCCAAAGCTTCGGTGGACCACGCCGGCATGGAAAGGGCCAACGCGCGTGAGCAACGTGCCCTATCGCACCTCTGGCAAGTCCGAGGCGAGGCGGAGGACACCGGTGTCGGCGTTTAGCGTGTACCGCAGATGGCGGCCAGCATCGTCTAGTTATCTAAGAGTAAGTTAGTACTTGTACACTACTAGAGTGTTAGTGGGAGTAGAGAGTTAACTTGGCTATGATGGTTGTCAAGGTGGAAGTTTGGTGCTCTATATCTGGATCAGACCTGTTACTTTGCTCTGAATGTTGAACTTTCCATTTGAACATATGGAATGAGCTGTTATTTTTTTAAATGGGTTGTATTTGTCCGCCACGGGTTTAGAGGCTGACTTGTGGGCCCACCAGGTTGACGCGTACACAATCAGGAGATGATTGTACATGGAGAGGATGACAGCGGGGACCCACCAAGGTCATGGCAGTACGCAAGCAAGTGCCTCCTTATTTCAAGCCAATAAAAAATGGCTCCTCCTAATGGATTTCTGACATCTGGGTCCCATGCCATTGTCAACGTAGTCAATAAACGAGAGAATTGCACAATGATCGGCTGACACCAGGGACCCAGCAGCTCGCCCAGTTATTTTTGTTTTGGGTTAATTTGATAAATGCCACTCCAAATCTGGTGATTCCGAGAAATGCCACTGCAATTTCCAAACTTTGAAAAATGCCATTTCCAGTGGCATTTTTCGAAGTCAGGAGTGGCGTTTTTCAAAGTTTGCAAATTGTAGTGGCGTTTTTCAAAGTTTGCAAAAATTGCAGTGGCACTTTTATGAATCACCATAATTGGAGTGGCATTTATCTAATTTGTTTTTGAGACAGAAGCAGGGTGTCAACTGGGCTGTGTGGGGCACTCTGGCCTGTCTAGACAGCCTTTTCTTTTATGTTTACCACAGACCAACCCAGTAGTTTTTCTGTTCTTTCTGAAAATGGCTAGCCCAGTTTTTTTGTGATTTGTCAAGTAAGTCGCTTTGTCAGACCTGTTGGGCTACAAACTTTCAATAAGAGGAGAGCTTCATTCGGATGGCTGAGAAAATGGCCTATCAGTAATGAGAAATGGGTTGTACATTTTTAAAACACATCAAACCGGCAATTAGTTTCAAATTTCTTTTTTTCATTTCGAGATTTTAAATTGCATTCATTTTTATGCGTGGACAATTTGTTGGATTTTATATTGATATACATTTATTTTTAAAATCAGTTTGAATGTGACTTGAAATTTCGGGATTAAAAACGGTTCGGACCGCACCGAAATATGCAAATTTTCGTATAATTTTTTAACCGTGGCCACAATATGGGTTGTAATGCTAACAAAAAGAACATGGGCTCCAAAAACCTTAAGAATTAGCAAATGGGCTATAAATTATTAGAAATAATGGCAAATGGGTTGTATGCTGTTTCCCACAGATTTGAGGCTTTCCTAAAAAAAGGTTGACGCACAAGCAATGACTGTTGGATGTCCATCATTCGGCCGTCGTGCTTCTTCAATCTCTGCTCTTCCTACTCTAGCCGCTCAAATAAGCACCGGCGGGACTGCCTGCTCCCTCCTCCCGTGGCCAGCTGTGTTGCTGCGCAGGCCTCACTGCCCCATCGTACTCCCATCGCTGGCCTAGCCATCCCTCTACTTACCCACACCTGCTGTTATTCTCCGGCGACGGCAGTCGAACCAGTCAACCCTCGTACTCCCCACCGCTTGGGCAGCCACTGTTGTGTCTTCCCGGCTCCGTGTCGTTCCCTTCGTAGGCTTCGCCGTCGTCCACCGCCCTGGTGCTCTCGGCGCGGCGTGGTCAACGTGGTCAACGAACGACATCCATCGGAAGTGGACTGTACGTGGACAGGCTGACAGCTGGGTCCACGGCCACACACAAGGAAAGCCTCCTTATTACATGCAAAATAATGATTCCTCCACCTGACATCTGGGATCCACCGGAAGGGCCTCTGTATTTCGCAAAAAATACGTTCCCCCCGTTGACAGCTCGGACCCACCAGCTATATCTTTGCGCGCAAGGAAGTGCCTCCTTATTACGCACAAAAAAATGAATACTCCCCCTGCTAGCTGGGACCCAGCATAGTGGGAGGCCGACTTGTGGGCCTACTAAGTTGACGGGGACAGAGGGCTTTATCAACTTAGTCAATATGAACGATTCTAGCTCCAGTGACCATACAATGTCCATCCAATGGCCGTAGTGCTTCTTCAACCTCTGGTCTTCTTGCTCCAGCCGCCCAGAGCAGCGCCGGTCGTGCCGCCTGCTCCTGCCTCCCATGGCCGGCTGTGCTGCCGTGGAGGCCTCACCGCCCCCTACTACTCCCACCACTGTCCAGGCCCTGCGGAGACGGCAGCCTCACACCGCAATCGAACCAGTGAACCCTCGTACTCCTCTCCACATGGGCTTCCACTATCGCGTCTTCCCTGGCTCGGCGTTGTCCCCTTCCTAGGCCTCACCGTCGTCTACCGCCCTGGTGCTCTCGGCGCGGCGTGGTCAATGTGGTCAAGGAACGACTTCCATCAAAAGAGTATTGTACGTGGAGAGGCTGACAGTTGGGTCCATGGCCACAACAAGGAAGTGCCTCCTTATTACATGCAAAATAATGATTCCTCCACCTGACAGCAAGGACCCACTAGACGGGCCACCGTATTTCGCGAAAAAACATTTCCCCCCTGACTGCTGGGACCCACTAGCTACATCTTCGCACGCAAGGAAGTGCCTGACAGTCGGGACCCACCTGGTCGAAGCGTATATAGCGCTGTCATTCTGGTCGCGAACATGTACGTACATATGATCGGTCTGTCTGCAGGCTGCAGCGACAAACCGTGGCCGTGCAAGGAAGTGCACTTGTCATAGTAGAGGCGCACACGTGTTGTAGTAGAGGCGTGCACGTAGCATGTACACGTATGTACAACGGCCATGTTGCAAGAAAGTAAATACGGCCACATACGTACATACGGGCGGGGTCTCGAATGCCTACTCGCGCATACGTATGGCCAGGGCTCATGTACATGGTTGTGGCTGGGTCGGAACGGAGAAACTACGTCGTCATCGTGTTCATGGGGAGCCAACGGAATGCGTCGTGTTCATTGGGAGGCAACAGAACGCGTGCTGTTCATCGGGAGCCAACCGGTTTGGACGGAACAGGCGATGGAAACGAGGCCTGGCGTACCGCAAAACGGAGGAAACAGCCTTGTGTTCGATTGGCCACGATGGAAACGGGATCCTGTTCATCGGGAGGGGTCTGGCATACCACAAAACGGAGGAAACAAACCTCCTACGATGGAAATGGGGTCCTGTTGATCAGGAGGGGTGTGGCGTACCGCAAAATGGAGGAAACGGACTTGTGTTGGAGCGCTACGGTCGAAACGGGGGTCCTGTTCATCGGGAGGGGTGTGGCGTACCGCAAAACGGGACTCCACGGGATACTGTTCATCTCCACCATCGACTGCCTCCACGGGCTACTGTTCATCCACCGTCGACCTCCTCCAGCCTCTACCTGCCACTGTTCATCCATGGGCTCCTATTCATCTAGCCTCCACCGGCTACTGTTCAACCAGCCCTCTCCACGGGGCCTTGTTCAAACACCCCTCCACGGGCTACTATTCATCCAGCCCTCCACCGCCTACTGTTCAACCAGCCCTCCACCGACTACTGTTCAACCAGCCCTCCACGGGGTCCTGTTCATCCACCGGCTCGATCGATCGGGGTACTATTCATCCAGTGGCAATGACCTCTACTACCACGGGGTCCTGTTCATCCAACCCCCCACCAGGAACTGTTCATCCAAACCCCCTCAATAACGCTCACTGTTCATCCAAGTAAGGAGGCAGCAGTGTTCGATCGGCTTCAGTTAGCAGCAGTAGCGAAAGAATCACTCGGGTTCAGTTAACAGCAAGGGATCGATCGATCGCTCGGGTTCAGTAACGTGTAGCCTGCAGTGCAATCGCTCGGGTTCAGTTAGAGCCCAATGCCTCGCACACACACGTCTACGTACGAGAGATACGCGCATCGCCCAGCCCCCGACCACCCACCATAACCGGGTACTCCCTAATATTTTCCTCGCCCTTGCTTCTACCACGGTTTATTCCGTCATGGACGGCCCAAAGAATGTCATGCAGTTGCGTCTCCGGCCCGCCCAGGACGAAAAGCCTATTTTCTGTCATGATTTTTTTCATAGAAGTAGGACCCCAACACATCTATGATGATACTGGGTTTTGTCACAATTATCGGCATAGAAGTGTCATAGGTATGACAGAAAAAAATTCGTTCGGCCCAAAATGTCACGGATGTGTCTTTTTTTTGTAGTGTTGTATTATATGAGTTATGTGATTTGGTGACCAAATGTTGTCCGGAGTCCCGGATGAGATCACGGACATGACGAGGAGTCTTGAAATGGTCGAGAGGTAAAGATTGATATATTGGATGATAGTATTCGGACACCGGAAGTGTTTCGGATTGTACCGGGTACATATCAGAGTACCGGGTATATTGATCCCGTGTGCGGCGCCCCCCTCCACAGTTTACGCCTCCGGTCATATTCACGTAGTGCTTAGGCGAAACCCTATGCAGATCACTTCACCATCATCGTCACCATGCCGTCATGCTGACGGAACTCTCCCTCGGCACTTTGCTGGATCAAGAGTTCGAGGGACATCATCGAGCTGAACGTGTGCAGAACTCGGAGGTGCCGTACGTTCGGTGCTTGATCGGTTGAATCGAGAAGTCGTTCGACTACATCAACCGCGTTAAGAAAACGCTTTCGCTTTCTATCTACGAGGGTACATGGACATGCTCTCCCCCTCTCGTTGCTATGCATCTCCTAGATAGATCTTACACGAGTGTAGGATTTTTTTTGAAATTGCATGCTACGTTCCCCAACAGATAGCATGTCAAGTTTCATGAACTTCAGATGAGTTTTGGATTTACTAGAATTTAAAAACCATGTATCTCAATTGTTTGCGGCCGAGCGACGGTGGCAAGGTGTTTGACATTCATTCCCATTTCTTGCATGGGACCTAAGGATGCAACCAAGGACACATATTTGATTTTTCAAACAATTTACATGCACTGGAGCATGTGCATGTAGTTAAAATTTGAATTGCGCACATAAATGCATAGAAAACTCAGTTAATGTATAAAAATGTCCAAACGAACCCTGAAAAATTCCTAAAATTAACACAACACTCATTTTGTTCTATGTTGACACTAGAAAAAAATTGAAATCAAGAAGAGGCAACGGATATCGTTTCGACAAGAAAGGTGAAACGTTCCCTACCGTACTACTATTACTCGACACATCGACCGCTATCGAGCATGCATCTAGTGTATTAAGTTCATGAAAGAATGGAGTAATGCATTAAGCAAGATGACATGATGTAGACAAGATAAAATCACGTATGAAATAAATCTCATCTTGTTACGTTTAATAGCAACGATACATGTGTGTCATGTCTCTTTCTATCACTGAGATTGAGCATCGCAAGATCGAACCCATCACAAAGCACCCCTTCCCATGGCAAGATAAATCAATCTAGTTGGCCAAACCAAACCAATAAATCAGAGAATAAATACGAGGCTATGATAATCATGCATAAAAGAGTTCAGAGAAAACCCAAATAATATTCATGGATAGATCTGATCATAAACTCACAATTCATCGGATCCCAATAAACACACCAAAAATTTCATTACATCAAATAGATCTCGAAGAACATAAGGAGAACATTGTATTAAAGATCAAAAAGAGAGAAGAAGCCATCTAGCTACTAACTATGGACCCATAGGTCTGTGGTAAACTACTCACGCTTCATCGGACGGGGAACAAGGATGATGAAGAACCCCTCCGTGATTGTTACCCCCTCCGGCAGAGTGTCGAAAAAGACTTCTAGATGGATCTCGTGGTTCTAGAACTTGCGGCGGTGGAAAAAGTATTTCATGGACTCTCCTAGGGGTTTTGGGATGTTAGAGTATTTATAGAGGTGGAGGTAGGTCAAATGGAGGCTCGTGGGCCCCATTACCCACCAGGGCATGCTAGAGGCCCCTGGCGTGCCTTGGTGCCTAGTGGGCCACTGCCCCATCTTCTCGTGACCTCCCGAAGCTTCCAAGGTCCCTTATCACTAGAAAAAATCTCCAAAAAGTTTTGTGGCATTTGGACTTCATTTGGTACTGATATTCTGCAAAGTCAAAAACAAACAAAAAATAGCAACTGGCACTGGGCACTAAGTTAATAGGTTAGTCCCAAAAAAATGGTATAAATTTGCTTGTAAATGTATATAAAACAACCAAGATTGATAATATAATATCATGGAACAATAAAAACTATAGATACGTTGGAGATGTATCAAGCATCCCCAAGCTTAATTTCTGCTCGTCCTCGAGTAGGTAAATGATAAAAACAAAATTTTTTGACATGGAATGCTACCAAACATATTCATCATATATTATTTTCTTTTGTAGCATGGACATTTGGACATGAATATTCAAAGCAATAGTCTATAATTTGACATGAAAACATTAATACTTAAGCATATCAACAATCAATTATGTCTTTCAAAATATCAACGCCAAAGAAAGTTATGCCTAGCCCATTACGCTCAGTCATTGATCCATTCATGAAACACACTCAAATATTAACTACATCCAATACACAAGTATGACAATAGTGTTCCCTAATTGGTGCTTTATAAGAGAAGATGGAGAATCAACATGAAAAAATTAGCATAAAAGTAAATAGATAGGCCCTTCGTAGAGGGAAGCAGAGATTTGTAGAGGTGCCAAAGATCATAGCTTAAATTGAGAGATAAAGTTATTTTGAGAGGCATGCTTTTCCTGTGAACGAAAACGACCGAGAATTCCCAACATCTTCCATGCTAGGGAAATTCTAGGTGGTTCCCAAACAAAAAGTAAAGTTTATTTCCTTTCCACCATTCTTTCACAATCCATGTCTAGCCATATGCACGGTTCCCAAACTTACAATACATGACTTAGGATGCCGTTAAGCCTGTTGTAATTAACAGTTGTATCCATTTTTTAATTCGTCCCTTTGCTACCGTGCTACTCTCTACAATGAAGATATCACTAGAGATGTTATTGTTTTACTTTGATTTGCTATTTTTGGTGGATGTTAACCCTGTTATAATTAACATGCCTTTCCATGTACTTACGCATGGCCATAATGGGCGATGCTATTGTTTGCCGTCGAGGTTAGCTGCATCCCATGTCTTACAGTATATTACATCATTTGTGCAATTGTAGTTTAGCTTCTAACATTTACTTGCTTCTTGTAGGTACACATGTCAGCGGCACTGATCCACGCTTCGACCCGGAGGAACACCTCACCTCTGCCGCTGCCGACTTGGGGCGGGCTCTAGCCCATATGAAGTTCCCCAGCAACTACCCCTCGGGACTTATCAAGTATGAAATAATCAGTTCAATCTTACCAATACCAGTTGCAATGGCTATGTTTTGTACGATTGATGTATTAACCAAGTTGTAGTGATCACGCCTAACCCGCTTAGCTTTTTTCCCTACCTTTTTATAAACAACTGGGCCATTCTCTGCTCTAGCAGCACCTGCCTTGCGATGTTTAACTCTGTCAATTTCATTTTTACCAGTACCAGTTTCAAGTGCACGTTTTCGTCCTACTTTCTATGGTAGAACTTTGGGGTACTATTTGGAGTTCTTTGTGTTGGATTGAATATTATGAATCTGAAGTTGTTTGATGCATATCGTATAATTGACTCATAGATACTTGTGTTGGCATTGGAATATCTAGGCGACATTAGAATTGATTGATGTGTATCATACAGTGTTATCTTAGTACGCACTCTAGGGCTGTTTGTACCACTTATAGGGATGGCTCAATAGATTGATAGGAAAGGATAACTTTGAGGTGGTTTGATACCTACAACAATTTATTCTTGTGTTCTCTGCTATTGATTAGAACTTTGGAGTGATTCTTTATCGCACGTTGAGGGATTGTTATATGATTCGATTATTAGCACTGTTGAGAGATTGCACTAGTGAAAGTATGAACCCTAGGCCTTGTTTCTAAGCATTGCAATACCGGTTGTGCTCTATTTTATCACTTGCTACCTTGTTGTTTTTATACTTTCAGATTACAAAAACCTATATTACTATCCATACTACACTTGTATCACCATCTCTGCGTCGAACTAGTGCACCTATACAATTTACCATTGTATTGGGTGTGTTGGGGATACAAGAGATTTGTTGTATTATTGCAGGGTTGTTTTAGAGGGACCATCTTCATCCCACGCCTCCCACAGATTGATAAACCTTAGGTCATCCACTTAAGAGAAATTTGCTATCGTCCTACAAAACTCTGTGCTTGGAGGCCCAACACGAGTCTACAAGAATAAGTTGTGTAGTAGACATTAGTTTATCTGTGTGAACCTTAGAGATCGCCATGAACTTCGCTTCATCTACTTCATCAGGGAGCTCCTCCTAGAAGTTAAGATCATCTTCCTCCCTTTCATGAAGGTTCAGCTTGCCAATCAGTACATCCACACCCCCGATCCTTGTGCCGCCGTAGCGCTGTTTGCTGATGACCGAGACCCAGACAACGCCATCATTAAGTGCCACACCCACTTTTGACCTAAGTCCAAGGTCAGGAAGATAGGAAGCTATCCCCTTCATCAGCCCGAGACCAATCACAGGGAGGGTAGATCACCAAGGCACCGCTCAAGATTGCGAGGTAATCCAAAACCCTAGATGCCGCACCAGGGGAATAGAGAACCCTAGACGTCGCCGCCAGGGGAATAGATAGGTAGGTTGCTTTCTCACAAGATTGGTCTCTTACAAACTCCCCTTTAATACCATGGTGTAAAGAAAAAAATTAATACTAGACCTTTTTTAATCATTTTAGGCCTCCTTTGGCTTGTAGGGATCTTGTAGAAATTTCATAGGATATGACTTTCAAAGGAAAAAAATCCTATGGAGCCCTTTGTTTTGTAGGAATGCATTCCTATTTCTATATAGGATAGGATCCGACCCTTCACATTTCAAAGGAAAGAAACCAGTAGCCTAGACTCAAAGGAAAAATTCCTATTCAAGGCATCAAATGGCATCTCTTTGGCTGCAACGGTGTGTTTGGTTTCTACCCGGAAACTGTTTTGCCCTGTTGTGATTAGAATACTTTATTCAAACAGTAGATTGTATCTCCTGTGTCCTTAATCAGTGCCAGGAGAGTCTACAGTGCATCCAGGCGAAGGAAACCGGAATCCTGGACCAGGCTAATCACTTTTCCTGGACGTTTTCTTTTCTTTTTTATTTTCACCAGGCTAATCACACAACCAGACCAGACAAGTATATTCATTTTTAAGCACAAACCAAACAACTACGAGCGTGTTTGGCAGCCGTAGCAGTTGGGCCCCGCTAGCTCAAGCCTAGCTCACGTGAGGCTGGTTAGCAAATGCAACCTCTAAACCAACATGTGCAACCTGTTTGGTTGCCCGCATTTAGTTCTTACGCATTAGGGGATAGCTTAGTGCATGGTGTTTGGTTGTCTGCATTGTCTGAACTCACACATAAGCATGTTGTTTGTTTGCATGCAACACATGTTGTCTGATAACCTCTTCAGTGGTGTGGTGAGGTTACCAGCACATAGCGGCGTCAGGAAAAACGCACACAGCTGAACATAGTAGTAAGCAGTTATAAAATATTGTGCCACACATAAATAAATAAGTTCAAACACAAAAACAGTTCGATATTAAACTAAAGCAGTTGGAGCATACGATGGGCTGTCGTAGGCGTTCATGACGAAGGCGTCGTCGTGCCTCCCTCACCCGGTCACCACTTCAATGCCATCATCATTGAAGACGATGACCTTCAACATGTCGGGAGTCACCAGCTTGAAGGTCACCATGTAGCCTATCTTGGTCTGAACGACGACAGTGAAGGTGGCCCAACCCTGATCGAGGGTGACCCTGCTGTTCAATAGTCGGACAGTGACCCTCCAGGAGCAGTCGATATTCGTCTTCAGCTTGAACTCCTACGGCACGGACGGGAGCTGCTTCGAGAAGTCCAGTGTCATAGGTATGGCCTTGAACTAGGGGGGCCATGATCACCTTGCAGAAGGTGGTTGTAGCGACCCGACCTCAGATGGTCAAGTCTTTGTGCTCAGGTGTCATCCCTGGATCAGTAATGCTGACACCACACAGTACTTCGAAGGATTTATAACAGAGTAGCAATCACACACTTATTACATCGATGTTCCAAAAGAGGACTTATTATAATAAATATGGCTTATGGCCATCTAATAACGATAACAGCGGAAGACTTGGAAGATAAGTGAGTCCATCAACTCCAACGGCATCACTGAGTATAGAACCACGACCTAAAAGCACCTTTCTCGTCGTCTGAAAAGTCTGCAACATGAAAGTTGCAGCCCGAAAATGGGTCAGCACATGGAATATGCTGGCAATGTAACACATAGAGAATAATGAATGATAAGCCTATACTATATGCATATATGGCTGGTGGAAAAGCTCTATGGTTACAGTTTTTGCATAAAGCCAATTTTTCCCTACTGCAAAGGAATAAATTTATTTAACTATCATGGTGGTTGTTAAACATTGAGAATGGTTGACAGCATCCTCAATCCCAATTAAAAAGTAATCATTATCAAACACAACAATATTAAATTAGAGTAACATGTTGAGATTCACATGATATTCAAGTACTAGATACTCAAGATGTCCATAACTGGGGACACGGCTAATCATGATTAGTTTGTACACTCTGCAGAGGTTTGCGCACTTTTCCCCACAAGACTCGATCGCCTCCGTTTGGTTTCTCGCACTTCATGGTGTTTGAGAAACGGATGACCGAGACATAGTCTTTTAGAAGCGCTAGCACCTTACGATGGGTAGACCCCGTACACCTACATCCCCTACATCTGCTAGTCTACCACTATAAGAGTTCGCACGACTTAGTCAACTATGCCAGAGCCCATAATGGCTTGTGGCTGCACACGGAAGTTACTAGCATGAATTATCTTATGATCCCTTTGAGCCTGGGTGGCAGTCCAAAGAAAAATAGGCAAGTCCTGGAAACCCCAGGTGCCTCAATCCACCCAGATGTGTATTTAAGTTGCCACCTTAGATAAACCATTAATTAACAAACTCACATCTGTCATGGATATCACTCACCCATTCCACGTCTACTAGCATAGCATGGCATAATAAGCAAACGCAGAAGTAACTCCCAAAGGTTTCATAAGTAAAACAGGTAATAGGTACTACCTCATCTACTTCCCATCCCACAATTTAATTAGATCCTAATCATGCAATGTTTGAGGATTGATCTAATGCATAAAAACTGGGTAGTAGAAAAGTATGGTCAAAGTGTGAACTTGCCTTGCTGATGATCCGCGAAACCTAGAGATTCGAAGTAACAAGCGGCGCACTCCGGGTGATCTATCGCAGACAAACAACAAGCATACAATAAGTACTCATCTAATGCACAGGTAAATCTTGAATAAAAGATCTAACCAGAAAGTTCAACTTAAGAACCCTGGTTGCAAAAAGAATCAAATCAAAATAAAGCAACGAAAGTCAAACGGCGAAAGAAAACAACTCGGTTCTAGCAAGTTGAAAACTAGGTCAAATTTTACAGTAGCAAAACTTAGTTCAAGTTGCTTAGTCGGAACGGCGGTTTCGAAACGAAACTCCAGGCGCTTGAATCACCTAATTCCGATAAACGAGCGAGAAGATAAACTAGAACGAAGATCGGATCTGAAATCGCGATCAGAAAATAGCGGAATAAATCCGATTAAAAGAGAAACGACGAACGGTTAAACGAACGGACGTTCGTTAACCGGGGATAACCGGTGATCACGTTCGTTCAGACGAACGGTCCAGTGAACGTTCGCTCAACAACAAACCGGAAAAAAAACCGATCTAGGGTTTCGGAAAAAAAACCGAAACAACGAAAAAGAAAACCGAAACGGTTTTTTTAAAAAAACCGAACCGAGGGGGAGGGTGGCGCGGCGCGGCTACCTCGACGAGGTGGGGCTCCGGCGGGGCGGCGGTTAGGCGGCGGGGCGACGGCGACGCGGCGGCGGCGGTGGCGGCGCTGGCGGCGGCATCGGCGCAAGCGGCAGCGGCGGCTGCTGGGTTGCGCTGCTGCTGCTGCTGCGGGGTGCGGCGGCTTGGGAGGAGAGGGGGGGTTGGGGAGTATATATAGGAGGGAGGGTGTTGCTTGGGGGAGGGGGCAAGCAAAGGCGGCAGCGGCGGCGCGGAGTCCGAGCCGGACTCGGCTGGCGGCGGCGGCACTGCGCGCGCGCGGGAGGGCTAGGCGCTGAGCCGGCTGGCTGGGCCCTTGGCCCGGTCGGCGCTGCGGGTTTTTTTTTTAAATAACGCACGCAGAAAAACGAAGAAAATAAAATCTAAACGAACTCCAAAAATTACAAAGTAAATTTTCCCCGACTCCTAAAAATGAGTCGAACAAAATGAACTTTTACTCGGGGCCTAAATGCAATTTTTGAAAACACGCATTTTTCCCTAAGGCAAATAAACTCCGAGAAAATCCAAAATTTGATTTATTTATTAAATCTTCATTTTTCCTAAATTTTGGGAAAGTCATATTATTCCCTCTCATATTTTTGATATTGGGAAATTATTTGAAGATGAATTAAATAAGATCAAATGATCCTCTTTTCATAATTCGAGAGAACTCAAATATGAAAATTTTGAAATATCCAACTCTCTTGGAGGGTCATTGAGTTGCGTGAAATTTCTAGGATCGACAAATGCAAGAAAATATGTAATGCATGATGATCTAATGTATAACATTCCAAATTGAAAATTTGGGATGTTACAAACCTACCCCCCTTAAGATGAATCTCGCCCTCGAGATTCGGGTTGGCTAGAAAATAGGTGACGGTGATCCTTGAGCAAATCTTCTTCTCTCTCCCAGGTGGCTTCATCCTCCGAGTGGTGGCTCCACTGAACCTTGCAAAACTTGATAACCTTGCTGCGAGTAACCCTGCTAGCGTGTTCGAGAATCTTGATGGGTTTTTCCTCATATGTTAAATCATCCTTCAACTGAATTGCTTCCAGTGGCACTATATCTCTTAGCGGTACCTCTGCCATCTCGGCGTGACATTTCTTCAGCTGAGAAACATGGAATACGTCATGAACTCCTGACAGTCCCTCAGGTAATTCCAACTTATAAGCGACTTCTCCCATGCGTTGCAAGATCCTATACGGTCCAACGAAACGTGGTGCTAATTTTCCTTTAATTCCAAAATGCTTAACTCCTCGAAGTGGGGATACTCTAAGATAAACACTGTCTCCAACTTCATATTCTATCTCCTTGCGTTTTGAATCCACATAGCTTTTCTGTCTGGACTGGGCTACCTTGAGCCTATCGCGAATTAACTTAACTTTCTGTTCAGACTCCTTAATCAAATCTGGTCCAAACAACTGACGGTCTCCAACTTCGTCCCATGACAACGGTGTCCTGCACCTCCTTTCGTATAAAGCTTCGAAAGGTGCCATCTTTAAGCTGGTTTGGTAACTGTTGTTATAAGAAAACTCTGCGTACGGCAAGTTATCGTCCCAACTAGATCCATAATCTAGTGCACAAGCTCTCAGCATATCTTCCAAAATCTGATTGACTCTCTTAGTCTGTCCATCTGTCTGTGGGTGAAAAGCTGTACTGAATTCTAGCCTGGTTCCCAATGTTTCTTGCCACTGATTCCAAAACTTTGAGGTAAATTGGGTTCCTCTATCTGATACGATACTCCTCGGAACTCCGTGCAAACACACAATTCTGGTCATGTATATCTTTGCCAACTTAGCACTTCTATAGGTAGTCTTGACTGGAATGAAATGAGCTACCTTCGTCAAGCGGTCGACTATAACCCAAATCGAGTCATAGCCTGAACGAGTCTTTGGCAAACACGTGATGAAATCCATGCCTAGTTTATCCCACTTCCACTCGGGTATCGGCAATGGTCGCAACAATCCTGCTGGCTTCTGATGTTCTGCCTTCACTCTCTGACATACATCACAAACTGCTACATACTCCGCAATATCCTTCTTCATTCCGGTCCACCAGAATGTTTCCTTCAAATCCAACATCTTGGTATTTCCTGGGTGAATCGAGTAGGGTGAATCATGTGCCTCTTGCAGAATCAACTTTCTGATCTCCGGGTCATTTGGCACATAAACACGGTCCTCAAACCATAGGGTATCGTGCTCATCCTCACGAAATCCCTTTGCTTTTCCTTCGCTCATTTTCTTCTTTATATCCGCAATCTCCTTGTCATTTTTCTGGGCTTCTCTGATTTTATCCATCAAGGTTGATTGAATCTCCAATGCTGCTACATAGCCTCTCGGAACTATTTCCAAACATAGCTCACGAAGATCTTCCGCTAACTCCTTTGGTATTTCTCCAGTCAATAGTGTATTGACATGGCTCTTACGGCTCAATGCGTCAGCTACTACATTAGCCTTTCCGGGATGGTAATGCAATCTCATATCATAATCCTTGATGAGCTCCAACCATCTCCTTTGTCTAAGGTTTAACTCCTTCTGCGTAAAAATGTACTTCAAACTCTTGTGATTCGTGTACACCTCACAATGATTTCCAATAAGGAAATGTCTCCATGTCTTCAATGCATGCACTACGTCTGCTAACTCCAAATCATGCGTGGCATAATTTAATTCGTGAGGTTTCAGTTGTCGTGAAGCATACGAAACAACTCTTCCTTCCTACATAAGCACTGCTCCAAGTCCTCGACGTGAAGCGTCGCAATACACCTCATAATCCTTGGTCTGATCTGGCAAAATTAACACTGGTGAGGTAACCAATCTTTTCTTCAATTCCTGAAAACTTGCCTCACAATCCTCAGTCCAATTGAACTTGGTATCCTTTTTCAGCAACTCCATCATAGGTTTTGCAATCCTTGAGAAATTCTCAATGAATCTTCGGTAGTATCCTGCGAGTCCAAGAAAACTCTAGATCTCTCCAACTGTCGTTGGTGCTTCCCATCCGGTTACGGTCTCAACCTTTGTGGGGTCAACTGCTATCCCTTCTCCGGATATAACATGTCCAAGAAATCCAACTTCCTTTAGCCAAAACTCACATTTGCTGAACTTGGCATATAACTGATGTTCCCTTAGTTTCTCCAAAACCAATCGCAAATGTTCCTTATGTTCCTCTTCATTCTTCGAGTAAACCAAAATATCATTAATGAACACCACGACAAACTTATCCAAAAACTCCATAAACACTTTGTTCATCAGGTTCATGAAATAGGCAGGTGCGTTAGTCAGTCCAAATGACATAGCGGTATACTCATACAGTCCATATCTTGTGGTGAACGCTGTCTTAGGTATGTCCTGCTCTCGAATCTTCAACTGATGGTACCCTGATCGCAAATCGATCTTGGAAAACACTTTAGCTCCTTGCAAACGATCAAACAGATCATTTATCATTGGTAGTGGGTACTTGTTCTTGATTGTTACTTCATTCAATCCACGATAATCAACAACCATCCTTAACGATCCATCCTTCTTCTCCACTAAAAGTACGGGTGATCCCCAAGGCGAAGAACTTGGGCGTATATACCCTTTATCCAATAGCTCCTTAATCTGCTTCTTGATTTCCGCCAAATCCTGTGCGGGCATCCTGTATGGTCGCTTCGATATTGGGCCTGTACCTCGCAAAAACTCAATCAAAAACTCAATGTCTCTATCCGGTGGCATTCCTGGCAATTCCTCAGGAAATACATCAGGGTAATCCTTCACCACTGGTACCTCTTCCTGCACAACTCCTGATAAGGAATTTACTTGATTCCTATTTGGTCCATGTCATGATACATACTTAATCCTTCTTCCTTCTAGCGTCGTGAGCAAAATCGTCTTACTTGTGCAATCGATGTTTCCTCCATACATCGACAGCCAATCCATACCGAGAATCACATCCAAACCTTGGGATTCCAGTATGATCAAATCCGTCGGGAATACATGCCTTCCTATACTCAATGGCACTTGAAAACATCCTTGTCTGGCCATGTACTCTGCTCCTGGTGAGCTTACTAGCATAGGGGTTATAAGAATCTTAGTGGGCAGGCTATACTTTTCTACAAATTCCCTTGATATGTATGAATGCGATGCACCAGTATCGAAAAGAACAAGTGCAGTAAATGACTTAACCAAAAACTTACCGATTACTACATCGGGCTGAGCTTCAACCTCCTCCACATCAATGTGGTTCACCTGTCCCCTGTTGAAAGGGTTTGGCTTCTTTCCAGAGCTTCCATTTCCACCTTGGCCTTCGGGACATTCATTTGCATAATGTCCTGTCTTGGAACACTTGTAACAGGTAACATGGCTCAGGTCTTTCTTGGCTGGGGTTGATGGTGTGGTCCGGTTCTGGCCGTTGCTTCCTCCATTCCCATTACCATTCTTGTGGCCATTATGGTTGTGCGAACTACCTCCTCCATGGGTATGCTGAAACTGAACTCCCTGTTTAGGGGTATAACGGGGCTTCTACTGGGCTCCAGAGTTATACTTCCCCTGCCCATATTTCCTCTTGCGGTTCTCAATCTGCTGCTGCTTCCCTTCAATCATGATGGCACGGTCTACCAACTCCTGGTAGTTATTGAATCTTGCTACCATCAACTGCATGCTTAACTCATCATTCAGTCCTTCCAGAAACTTCTCCTGCTTAGTTGCGTCTGTAGCAACGTCATCTGGGGCATAACGTGCTAACTTACTAAAATCATCCACATACTGGCCAACAGTCCTTCCTCCTTGGCGTAAGTTGCGAAACTCACGCTTCTTCATGGCCATAGCTCCTGCTGAAACATGGGCAGTACGGAAAGCTTGCTGAAACTGATCCCATGTGACAGTGTCTACAGGGTAAGTGGCTGTGAAATTCTCCCACCATGCTGCTGCGGGTCCGTCAAGCTGATGTGCAGCAAACTTTACCTTCTCACCATCTGTACATCGTGCAGTGGTCAACTCCCTTCCTATCTTGCGGAGCCAATCATCTGCTACAATCGGCTCAGTGCTACTGGAATACACCGGCGGATTCAGCCTAAGGAAACGAGTCAAGTGATCCGCAGGTGGTGGTGGTGGTGGGTTGTTGTTGTTGTTGCCTTGGTTCTGTACCAATGTTTGAATCAAGGTATTCTGCTGTTGAATCAACTGAGTGATCTCTGGCAGGAAAACAAACTCGGGGTCGCGTCTCAGAGGCATCTGAAGGGTTTAGAAAAGACGAGAAATTAAGAATAGAGTGAGGTCTAAGGAGAAAACACAACCCAAATGCTCATGAGACAAATGCACACAAAATCACTTCATTCATTTCAAGCAAAGGGCATACAACGGTCTAACTATCGCAAAAGTGCTTGAATTATAATGTTTACATGGAGGGAATACTACTAATGTATGGGGGTCATCTATTAATTTGAACCGGTGGAAGACTCCATGATGTCTGCTCCAGCTTCGTCTTCAAAGTCGGGTTCACTTGGATCCGAATCGGTGTCGTCGATGATGATGTAGTTGCTCGGACAGTCGACGTACTTGTCTTCATTCTTGAGCGCTAATTTCTTCTTGAGTTCTTCAATCTCATGCTTAAGATCGCTATTGTGCCTTTCTACAGCTACGATCTCGTCCATGTAGTCCTTGCGTGTAGACTTCAGCTCTCCTTCAAGTTCGATGATCCTTCCCTTCTCATTCTTCAACTCTATCATATCATTGCACATCTGGTTCTCCTGGCGTCGAATGTGCTGGTTTAGCTCTTGGATGAAAGCTGCAACGGATCTATCCTTCTTGGTGCTGACTATCTCCCATTGTTCATCTCGGCGTCCGCAAATCTGGTAGATAGTGTCCTTGAGGTCTTCTTGATAAACTTCTCCAATGCGTCCCATGGTGATATGAGCTGCCATGCTCTTTCCCAGACTCCAGGGTGGTGCACTGAAAACACTATCTATGGGCTTGGTGATTGGGGCGAATGTCCTTCCCGGAACGTGAGCTTGAATCTTCCAGCGCTCCTCTTCAGGCAGAGTGGCGTTGAAAGTCCCGGTGAAGCTTGGTAGTCCAATGTTCAGGTACTTGGCGACTTCCTTCAAGTGGAATCCAAAAGGTGTGCCTTCATTTGGTTGAGCGTACTTGATCTTTGTGTCCGTCATCCTAAAAGAGTAGAAAAGATGAGGAGTTAGAAAATGAGAAGAGAATAGTGATCTATGGCTTTAACCTAGTGGTCGTGTCCTACAGTCAGCGTGTGCTCCGATACCATCTCTGTAGCGACCCAACCTCAGATGGTCAAGTCTCTGTGCTCAGGTGTTATCCCTGGATCAGTAATGCTGACACCACACAGTACTTCGAAGGATTTATAACACAGTAGCAATCACACACTTATTACATCGATGTTCCAAAATAGGACTTATTACAATAAATATGGCTTAAGGCCATCTAATAACGATAACAGCGGAAGACTTGGAAGATAAGTGAGTCCATCAACTCCAACGGCATCACTGAGTATAGAACCACGACCTAAAAGCACCTTACTCATTGTCTGAAAAGTCTGCAACATGAAAGTTGCAGCCCGAAAACGGGTCAGCACATGGAATATGCTGGCAATGTAACACATAGAGAATAATGAATGATAAGCCTATACTATATGCATATATGGCTGGTGGAAAAGCTCTATGGTTACAGTTTTTGCATAAAGCCAATTTTTCCCTACTGCAAAGGAATAAATTTATTTAACTATCATGGTGGTTGTTAAACATTGAGAATGGTTGACAGCATCCTCAATCCCAATTAAAAAGTAATCATTATCAAACCCAACAATATTAAATTAGAGTAACATGTTGAGATTCACATGATATTCAAGTACTAGATACTCAAGATGTCCATAACCGGGGACACGGCTAATCATGATTAGTTTGTACACTCTGCAGAGGTTTGCGCACTTTTCCCCACAAGACTCGATCGCCTCCGTTTGGTTTCTCGCACTTCATGGTGTTTGAGAAACGGATGACCGAGACATAGTCTTTCAGAAGCGCTAGCACCTTACGATGGGTAGACCCGTACACCTACATCCCCTACATCTGCTAGTCTACCACTATAAGAGTTCGCACGACTTAGTCAACTATGCCAGAGCCCATAATGGCTTGTGGCTGCACACGGAAGTTACTAGCATGAATTATCTTATGATCCCTTTGAGCCTGGGTGGCGGTCCAAAGAAAAACAGGCAAGTCCTGGAAACCTCAGGTGCCTCAATCCACCCAGATGTGTATTTAAGTTGCCACCTTAGATAAACCATTAATTAACAAACTCACATCTGTCATGGATATCACTCATGAAAGTGCGTTATATCGACTAGAGGGGGGGTGAATAGGCGATTTTTATGAATTCTTCACTGAGGAATTTGCTGGTGAGGAAATTCCTTAGCGAAGAACTATTTGCAGCCGAATAAGTACTCAGAAGTAAACATAACAGGATACAAACATAGTCATCATGAAGAAATGAAAACTAGCACAGAGTACAGAAAGCGTAAACACAGGATAACAAGATGAAGACGGACAGACTGAAGAAATTGAACTGAGGAATTTGTGAAAGTCTTCAGTCAAAGTCTTCAAGCACAGATATGAACAATGTACAACACAGTAATGAGGAAATGAAAGAGTTGAGGAAATAGAACCAGTTAGTTGGTGAAGACAATGATTTGGTAAACCAGTTCCAACTGCTGTCTCAGTTGTACGTCTGGTTGGAGCGGCTGAGTATTTAAACTCGAGGACACGCAGTCTCGGACACCCAGTCTCTGAGCCGCAACTCAGGACACCCAGTCCTCACCGTATTCTCCTTGAACTAAGACCACGCAGGCCTCGTCCAATCACTCGTGGTAAGTCTTCAGGTAACTTCCAAACCTTCACAGACTTGGTCACTCAGCGATCCACAATTCCTCTTGGATGCTCTAAACCTTGACGCCTAACCGTTTGGAAGAAGCACAGTCTTCAAAGGTAACAAGCATCGGATCCACGCAGGATCAATTTCTTCAGTGATGCTCAATCACTTTGGGTTTGTGGAGGTTTGGTTTTGGAATTTTCCTCACTTGATGATTTTCGCTCAAAGTCCTCGGAGGATGGGTTGCTCTCAAATGACAAGTGTCAAGTTCTCTCGGAGCAGCCAACCAACTAGTGGTTGTAGGGGGCGGCTATTTATAGCCTAGGGAGCAGCCCGACATGATAAGACATAAATGCCCTTCAATGATATGACCGTTAGGTGGATAAGATATTTTGGACAGCCGGCGCGCAGCACAGCAACGGTCGGAAATTTGACTCTCAAATTCCTCAGGGCTATCATGTTCCTCACTGTGTAGGTAATTCGCACTGGCGAATTCCTAACTCCTCAGTTAGAGCAAAGTCCTCATTGACTAGAAGAACTGCGTCTCTGTCACTGAAGAAATTGACTGAACTGTGTGAGATTTCCAATGGCTTCACTCGAAGGGATTGGTAGGTGTAGGATTTTGAGTTGAGCATCACATGGAAATTTTTCCTTAGTATTTCCTCGACCCCCTTTAACAGTACGGTGTTTCCTATGACTCAAGAAAGAGAAAATGAAACTACGAAAACAAAAGTCTTCACGCTCCATATTCCTCGAATGAATACCAAGTCTTCAAGGTCTCACCAATTTCTTCACTTTCAAAGTCTTCGGAAAGTCTTTAGAATATCAAAGTCTTCAGTCGAAGAACTTCATTTTTAGGGGTCGACTTTCTCTGTAAATATCAAACTCCTCATAGACTTATAGACCTGTGTACACTCACAAACGCATCAGTCACTTAACCTATAAGTCTTCAATACACCAAAATCACTAAGTGGCACTAGATGCACTTACAATCTCCCCCTTTTTGGTGATTGATGACAACATAGGTTAAGTTTTCAACGGGGATAAACATATGAAGTGTAAAGACTGATATTGAGGAATTTGATTGCAAGATATAGAAGAACTCCCCCTGAATGTGTGCATAGTGAGGAATTTGCTTTTGAGGCAATGCACATTTGAAGAATTTGAATCATGGAGATCTCCCCCTATATCTTGTAATTCATACACGCATTTGATATATAATATGAAGAATTTGAAATGCATGATTAAATATGGTGCCTGATGAGATTCAGCATGCGTGCAATAATATTAACGAGGAATAAGCATGCAGAATAACACATCAAAAGTATCAGAGCACAGTGCATCAAAGTCAGAGCACAATGCACCGTTCAAAAGTATCAGGGCACCATCGGATTTAAGATTACAACTCGATCCAATAAAAGTTTCAGAAGAACGAGAGTTGTAACTTAACAAAAACGCCCATAATATAAACCCGCTTGAAGACTAACTCAGATTTCTCCCCCTTTGTCATCAAATGACCAAAAGGGTCGAAACTGAGGACTAACGCCCCTGAAGAATTTCAAGTCGATGGAGGAGCGCCAGCGTTGTCGGGGTTGTTTGTTGAAGTAGGGCCTGCCGCAGTGTCGTCCAAATCTTCATGTTCATCAGTTTCACGCGATGAAGAATAAGAACTGGCCACCAGATCAGGAACTTTGACTCTCTTGAATTTCTTCGGAGGTGGTGCAGACCAGTCAAATGCTTCCTGGAGACCCATAGTCTTCAGTTCTTCCGCGGAATATACATGAGTGAGAACAAGCCAGGTGCGGTTGAGGGTTTCATGAAGGTGATACTGATTTTTCTTCACTGCATTATGGGTTGAGGTCATGTTGTGAAGAATTGCAGCAAATTGACATTTCACCCATTTGTGATTGCGATCAACCTTCTGATGAAGATTGAGGAGTAACTCACGGTCAGTCATCACCCTGGGTGCTGTTGCTTGAGGCTTTTGCTTGGCTGATGTATTTGCGGCAGTGTCATGTGTTGCAGAATCGTCATTGGTGGAGTAAGATGTAGCTAGACGGAATTGACCATCCAATGGACGAGTGCCTTCATCGATCACAGCAGCTGCCTTGCCCTTATCATCAGATGATGAAACTGGTCGCTTGAGGACTTCAATGGGCGGCAAGTAGCTACCATGGTTCAGAGTGTCAGCCCTATAATTCAGTGAAGATCTTGCCCTTATGAATCTCATAATCCAAGGCGCATAGGGCTTCAGCTCAAAAGGTGACATAGCAACATTAGCCAGAGTCCTCATGAAGAAATCATGGAAGTTGACGGGAACGCCATGAATGATGTTGAAGAGCATGTTCTTCATGATGCCAACGACATCTTCATCATTTGAGTCGTGGCCTTTGATAGGACTCATTGTCTTCGTCAGGATTCGATAGACAGTCCGAGGCACATACAGCAATTCCTTGACGAGGAATTTGGTTCGAGGGGCCTGCCCTGGCTTCAAAGGCTTCATGAGCACTTGCATATAATGATCTGTCAGTTCGCGGTCATTGTAGATGCAACGTGCACTGTCATGGGGAGGATCAAGAGGAAGGACACGAAGCAATTCAGTTGCTGGTGCCTTATAGTGAGTGTTTTCTGTCATCCAATCCAGCACCCATGAATTGACATTTTCAGCATCTCCGGTGATATGCAAAGTGGCATAGAACTGAAGGATGAGTTCTTCATTCCAATCACAGATATCAGTGCAGAAATTCAGTAGTCCTGCATCGTGAATAACTCGGAGGACTGGCTCGAAGCACAGCAGAAATTCCATATCCACATGAGGAATGTGCTCATGATCGAAGATTTTGTTCTTGTCAAAGAGCACTGAGGAATAGAAGTTGGCTTGAGTAGCAGTCCAGAAACGTCTTTTCCTTATGCGAGCAGAGTCATATGGATTGTAATCAGTGAAGAACACATGCTCAGAAAAGAAGTCTTCAGCCTTGAATTTTTGCTTGCTAGAGAACGGATTCTTCGGTTTGGGCAGAGGAGTGTCAGTGATTTGCAGCACAACCTCAGGAATGACGATCTCAGGTGCTTCAGGCTAAGGAATTTCTGGTTCCTCTTCTTGTGCAGTTTGGGGATCAGCAGCAGGTTCTTCAGCACTAGCGGCTGGAATCTCTTCATAAACAGACGATGTGGGATGAGTTTCTTCAGAGCCCATTTGAACAGTTGTAGCCGGGGACTGAGGAATTTGTTGAATAGGAGTGAAGAGAGGAGTATTGGGATGCTGACTTTCCCAAAAGTCAACGTTCATTACTGGTGTAGTGCATCCAATATCCACATCTTCATCTTCTTTTTCAATTTCCTCAACACTAGCCTCTTCAGCTGTGAACTGAGGCATAGGTGAGGAAACGACTGGCGTTGAAGGGAATGTTTCCACTTCAATTTCTTCATCAAACTGCTCTGAGGTAGCAACAGAATGATTTTCTTCATCAGATCCGCTTGGGATCTTGTAGTCTTCTCCATAAGGAACAATTTCCTTTGATGACATGGAGGAAATTGGAATGGCATCAATAGGATTTTCAAGCGAGCTGGTCATTGGCTTCATTTTCTTCGCGGTCGAAGAATTTGACGCAGCTGATGCCTTCCTTTTCTTCACTGCAGCTCGCTCTGCAGCCTTCGTCTTCTTCACTTCATAAGCAGAAGGAAGAATTAGAGTTGGTGTTGGTGCAGGAGGAGCTGAGGACTGTGGTTCATTTTCTTCAGGCGCAACTGGTGCAGTTGCCCTGATCTCTTCAGTTTCTTCAGGCGCACCACTAGTGGATGCCCTGGGAATTTCTTCAGTGGCTGGAATGGAGTCATCAGCCCTGGAACTTGTATTCTCATCAGCAGGCTGAAAGTCATCAGCAGTGCTGGCATGTTCTTCAGCAGGCTGAGCAGAGTCTGCAGCCTGAGGATTTTCTTGTTGCGATGAGGCTGCAACAGTTGTCATTTTCTTCGTCAAATTGACGAATCTCACTTTGGCTCCTTGCCAATCAGCATGGTATGCATCGAAATCTTTGCTGAGGGCTTGGATCTCAGATTGAGCCTTGAGAAGTTCTTCAGGAGTTAGTCTGACAATGTTCTTCTTCAGAAGCTTCTCCTTTCTAGCTTGTGCTCTCTTTATCTCACGAGCCTTTTCAAACTTCCATTTCTCTTGAGCGATGAAATGGGTTAGCATATGACTTTGACCAGGAGTCAGAGGCAGATCAGGCATTGGAGTGTTTGGATCCTTATGCCATAAGTCAATGTAGTCGAGGATCTTCTTCGGATCCAGAAGCAGGGGCACAGGTGTTCCTTTGGCTCTAGCGGCCTTTGCTTGTCTGTCTCTGATGATTTCTGCAAGTTCTTCATCACAAGCCTCGTCATCAGAGGGCACTTGGAAAGCAACCTGTTTCTTTCTTGGACTTGGCCGAGGACCGCGTCCAGCTGTTGCTTTTGTCTTCAGCAGAGTGGGGCCTAATGAGGACATTGGTGCAGCTGAGGAACTCGCTGAGACACCAGAAGCAATTGAGAAACCCTGAGTCCTTTGACATGTAGCCAGATGCACAGGAGTTGAGGACTTGGAGGGAGCTGCTGAGGACTTTGGTGGAGCAGCAGTAGTCTGAGGAATTTACCGTGAGGGCGCGGCTGAGGAACTTGGCCGTGAGGGCGCTAATGGTGAAGCACTTGGCTTGCGAGCAGGCTTCTTCGGCATTGATTTCCTCGGCTTGACCGAGGTCTCAGCGGCAGCAGCAGCAGCAGAATCCTCATTGAATTTCCTCACTGCCTCCTTGGCTTGTCTTGCCAATTTAGCTTGGCGCCTAGCCCATTTTTCAGTAAAGTCTTCACCACTTTTGATGCTAGTGGGATCAGCGACTTGGCCAGGTGCCAATGGAGCTCTTGGGCATGGAGGATTTAAGGCGAATTTCTTCATGTACTTTGGAGTAACATATCGATATTCCCTCCATTCTCGTGCCCATCTTCGTTCAATCCTCTGAATGCGCACTTTGCGCTGATTCTTGTTTTCTTTGCCAAACTTGGCTTCATCAGGTGTGCAATAATCCTTGTATATTTCATCAGGGATCTCAAAAGCAGTCATGACCTCTGGTCTCTTTCCTCCTTTCTGCGGTCTCTTTCCTTCAGCCATTTTCTTCAGATGAGGAATTTGAACAATTGAACACTCTGAAGAAGTATGCAGTTTTTCTTCGAGGAATGCTGCAAATGAGTTAAGTTGATGAGAACCTAGTGATTCAGCAGCGGACATGAGTACCTGTGAACAGAGTGTAGGTGCGAGGAATTTGGAGAGGTCATATGCGTTCTCAGAAGATTTTTCGAAAAGATAAGTTTTGAGGAATTTGACCAGTTGAGCCTTGAGGAATTTCCCTAAGCGTTCTTGTCTTAGGTTCCAGAGTTGTACAGATCGAAAATCCGCACAATTGAGGAATCTTGAAGAAATGAGTGCTTAGAGAGATGGATCAAGAGCATACAGTGTGTGAGGTATTCATATGTGAAGATTTGAAGAATAAAACACCTTTGAGGATTTCCAGAAAAGTTTGAGAATCAAAGCGAGTAATAAAAGTGACTTTTGATTAACCGAACTGAAGAACACGACGAACAGAGATGAACAGCGATGAAGTTCGTCAAGTTAGATCTCCCACGCCCTAACTTGGCAGAGGGAGACGACTACGGCGGCGGCGGAGTGAAGATTTCCGCAGCCGGCGCGAGTACGACGGCGACGAGGTCGAGGCAGTGAAGCTCTTCCTCACCGGCGGTGATGGAGTAGCGGCGGCGCTAGGGTTTGAGGAGAGCTCGAGCGGGAGACAGCGACCGAGCGGAGTAAATGAAGTAAGGAAGGGGAGAGGGGTATTTATAGCCACGGTAAAAACTGTTTGCCCGAAGATTTGGGACGAACATGCCCCTGCCCTTTCTTCTTCACGCGACATGTGTCACCCACGTACTGTGCAGATGAGATCATGTAAGATTGTGGGTGAATAAAATAATGCATCGTGGGATGCGGAACGGTTTGAGCGGTAAAACCGAAAATCTGGATAAGATTTGTTTTAAAATTTTGTTCGCAATTTTTTCAGCTGACAAGGACACAGTGAAGACTTTGAACGAGTTTCAATAAGAATGCACATGAAGAATTTGTGAATAGATTGGGTTGAGTGTAGCATAGAGGGGGAAGGGTCCGATCACATTCACTTAGCAGAAATCGCAACTTGAAGAAATAGCAATAAGTGAATGCTGTAGAGGACATAAACTCACATATATATATATATATATATATATATAGCCAATGAAGAAAAACGACGGAAACAGTGAAGATTTTTCAAAGTTGAAGAATTTGAAAGACTGAAGAATTCTGAGGAAAAACTCAAATTGAAGATTTTCAACTTTTGTGGTGGTGTGACCCACCGTATAAGAATGATGATTTCAGACACCGCGTACAATTGTCGTAGGGTTCTGAGAATCAAATTCTTCATTAATTTCTTCACACTTAGAGTGTTACTCTTCATTGATTGAAGAAAAACGTTTCTTCGTGTGTTGCACATCTAAGTCATCAATTCTGCATAAGGGTTAGGATGTGTGTCATTTTCAAAGAACATTCGAAGATTCTAAGATATTTAGCTCACACCGCAACTTGCTAAATCTCTTCTCGTCCAAGGGCTTGGTGAAGATATCAGCTAGTTGTTCTTCAGTCTTCACATGCTCGATGGAGATGTCGCCCTTCAACACATGATCACGAAGAAAATGATGACGAATCTGGATGTGCTTAGTCTTCGAGTGCTGAACTGGGTTGTGAGCAATCTTGATGGCACTCTCATTGTCGCAGAGGAGAGGCACATTCTTCACGTTGACGCCATAGTCCTTGAGGGTTTGCTTCATCCAAAGCAGTTGAGCACAGCATGAGCCAGCAGAAATGTATTCAGCTTCAGCAGTAGACAGTGATACGCAGTTCTGTTTCTTCGAGGACCAACAGACCAAAGATCGTCCGAGGAAATGACAAGTGCCAGATGTTGACTTGCGGTCCACACGATCACTAGCATAGTCAGAGTCAGAATATCCAATGAGGTCAAAAGCAGAGCCCTTGGGGTACCATAATCCTAGTGTTGGTGTGTGAGCTAGATATCGAAGAATATGCTTCACAGCCTTATGGTGTGATTCCTTCGGTGCAGCTTGAAATCGGGCACACATGCAAACACTAAGCATTATATCTGGCCTAGATGCACATAAGTACAATAAGGAACCAATCATGGAGCGGTATACCTTGTGATCGAAGTCAATACCATTTTCATCAGTGCATAGATGGCCATTTGTGGGCATAGGAATTTTGACGCCTTTGCAATCTTGCATGCCGAATTTCCTCAGTACATCTTTGAGGTATTTCTCCTGAGATATGAATATGCCATTGCGCTGCTGATGAATTTGAAGACCTAAGAAGAATTTCAACTCTCCCATCATAGACATTTGATATTCTTCACTCATCATATAGGCAAATTCATCACTATATCGTTGGTTAGTACAGCCAAAGATAATATCATCAACATATATTTGGCACACAAACAGTTCACCATCATATGATTTAGTAAAAAGAGTAGGGTCGAGTGAACCGGGTGTGAAGCCATTCTTCACGAAGAATTCCTTCAATGTATCATACCACGCCCGAGGGGCTTGCTTGAGGCCATAGAGAGCCTTATTGAATCTGAAGACTTTGTCAGGATTCTTTGGATCTTCAAAACCTGGGGGTTGAGCAACATATACTTCTTCCTCAAGCTTACCATTGAGGAATGCACTTTTCACATCCATTTGATATAAGATGATATCATGATGGTTAGCGTAAGCAAGTAATATGTGAATAGCCTCATGTCTAGCAACAGGTGCAAAAGTTTCATCGAAATCAATTCCTTCAACCTGTGTGTAGCCTTGAGCTACTAGTCGTGCCTTATTCCTCACCACAAGGCCATTTTCATCTTGCTTGTTGCAGTAGATCCACTTTGTGCCAATGATATTATGCTTGCGAGGATCTGGGCGATTGACCAATTCCCAGACATTGTTCAGCTCGAACTGATGTAATTCTTCTTGCATAGCCTGAATCCACTCCGGCTCCAGAAATGCTTCATCTACCTTAGTGGGCTCTGGATAGAGACAAAAGCATAGTGCCCACAAAAGTTAGATAAATGTGATGCTTTTGAGCGTGTAAGAGGACCTGGTGCGCTAATGTCATCGATGATCTTCTCCACTTGCACTTATTTTGCAACGCGTGGATGAGTTGGTTGTCGCTGAGGATTTTGATCAGCATTTTCTTCAGCACCATTTTCCTCATCTTGTTCTTCAGGTGCATCAGCTCGACGTTCTTCATGAACAGGAATGAATTCTTCAGCAGATTCTTCAGTAGGAATGACATCCTCAGTTGCCTTGAGCTTGATAGCATCTTTAGGTGCTGGTTCATCTAAAACAGAAGGTAGGTGCTCTCTTTGCGAGCCATTAGTTTCATCGAACCGCACATCTACAGTGTCAACAATCTTGTGAAGAACAATGTTGAAGACTCTGTAGGTGTGCGAGTCCTTTCCGTAACCAAGCATAAAACCTTCATGTGCTTTTGGTGCAAATTTAGGAGTTGTGGTGAGGATCTCTAATCCAACATTTAGCACCGAAGACTTTGAAATAACTCACATTGGGTTTCTTGTCAGTGAGGAGTTCATAGGCAGTCTTCTTGAAGAATTTGTGAAGATATACTCTGTTGATGATGTGGCAGGCAGTATCAATTGCATCAATCCAAAAACCCTGAGGTGTTTTGTATTCATCAAGCATAGTGCGATCCATCTCAACAAGAGTTCTGTTCTTGCGCTCCACGACGCCATTCTGCTGAGGAGTATAGGGAGCAGATAACTCATGAGCAATACCAAGTTCATCAAGATATGCATCAAGACCGGAATTCTTGAACTCAGTTCCATTGTCACTTCTGATATGCTTGATCTTCACACCAAAGTTGGTTGAAGCCCTCGAGGAAAATCGTTTGAAGACTTCCTGCACTTCATGTTTGTAAGTAACAATGTGTACCCATGTATATCGAGAATAATCATCAACAATGACAAAACCATATAAAGATGCATCATTAGTGACTGCTGAGTAATGATTAGGTCCGAAGAGGTCCATGTGAAGCAATTCGAATGGACGGGTAGTGGTCATGATAGTCTTCGCTGGATACTTGGCCTTGGTCATTTTTCGGCCTCACATGCTCCGCATAAGTGATCCTTGAGGAATTTGACATTCTCAATGCCAATGACATGCTTCTTCTTCGCAAGCGTGTTCAGATTCCTCATGCCTGCATGACCAAGTCGTCGATGCCATAGCCAGCCTTCTGAAGCTTTTGCAAGTAGACATACGGCTGGTTGTGGTCCTGTAGAGAAATCAACAATATACAGATCTCCTCTCCTAAAGCCTTCGAAGACTTTGGAATTGTCAGCTCCCATAATCACAACACAGCGATATTTGCCAAAGACAACAACCATATCAAGATCACAAAGCATTGAGACTGACATGAGATTGTATCCTAAGGACTCAACAAGCATGACTTTGTCCATGTGCTTATCCTTAGAGATAGCAACCTTACCAAGACCCAATACCTGACTTTTCCCTTTGTCAGCAAAGATGATATGCTTCAGTGGTGACGGTGATAAGGGAGCATCCATCAATAGATTCTTGTCACCAGTCATGTGATTTGTACATCCACTATCAAGGACCCATTCAGTGGTTTTGGGTTGATCATCCTGCAGATGAATTAGTGTAGCTTACAATCTCATATGCTTCATCAGTGAAGAATATGATATCAAGTTTATCGGATGAATTTCATCAAGCAGTAAACAGATATAGCAGTATGAGGACGTGTGAAATGAAAGTTCATTTCATCATGATTCGCCTGCGTCCCTTCAGGCATTTTTGTCAAGTCCCCAGCAAATTCTTCAGACGTTAAAGCACGTCTGGAGACCTGACCCTGCAGAAGAGATTAGTTCTTTTTCTTCACCACCCACATCTGGAGGGGTGGCAAAGAGTTCATCATTCTGCGAGCACCATATGAGAAAGGTGGCAAAGATGCCAAACCATTTCGTTTCACATAAGAGGGGTTAGGGTAAGCATATGAATAAGCAGAGTAATTCTTCGAGGACTTATGAACATAATGGTTTGAAGAATAATGCACATATTCATAGCCCTTAGCTCTACCCTGCGAGACAGAGTTGTTAGCACAATGATAATCATATGAGGACTTTGATCCATGTGAAGAATTTGGTCCATATGAAGAATTTGATCTGGGGTTCCTGTTCTTCACAGGTGGTGTCATGAGGACATTCACCTGAAGACTTTCAACACAACTTTTGGGAACCCAGATTTTCTTCATAAGGGAATCGTTCCTGCAGTTAGTGCCAACATATCTAGCAAATACTTCATCATTCTGATTTTTGAACAGTTTATAGTTGGAGTCAAATGACTCATCAGAAGAATGAGGAGATTCACATGTAAAGCCAGTTAAGTTAGATGGATCAACTGGAGGTCCCTTTGCAGCAACCCATGAGGTTTTGGGGTACTGCTCAGGCTTCCAATATGTTCCATCAACATTGAGTTTCCTCTCAAAGGCAATACCCTCTTTCCTAGGGTTTCTGTTGAGGATCTGCTTTTTGAGCACATCACAAAGTGTCTAATGCCCTTTGAGGCTTTTGTACATGCCTGTCATGTACAGTTCCTTCAGCCCTGCATTGTCAGTGATACTAGCAATGTCCTCAGGTGAGGAATTAGTGATAGCAGAGGCAGATGAAGAATTTGTAACATTTGAAGCATTTGAACATTCAGGTGAAGAATTAGCAGATTCACGTTCAATGCACTTTAAGCATGGGGGAACAAATTCTTCCTGAGAAGCGCTGATTTGTTGAGCTAGTAATGAATCGCGCTCCTTCTGAAGATCTTCATAACACACTCTTAGCTTTTCAAGATCTTCCTTTCTTTGAAGAGTTTCAAGAGAAAGCTTCTCGTGATCTTGCTTTTCTTGAAGAAATTCATAAGAAAGTTTCTCATGATCAGACAAGAGAGAGTTATGATGACCTTGAAGTTTATCAAACCTAGACTGAAGTCTCTGAAGATTTTCAGTCAAGGCTTTAGTGCGATCCATTTCTTCACCCAACATATCGTCACTTTTATCTAGCATGTTTTGAACCTTTTCAAGAGCTCGTTGTTGTTTCACAGCAATCTTAGCAAGTTTAGAGTAGCTGGGCTTGAGATCCTCATCAGATTCATTTTCACTAGAGTCAAAGGAGTTGTATTTGAGTACCTTAGCACCTTTCGCCATGAAGCAATAGGTGGGAGCGTAGCCATCATTATCTTCATCAGGCTTGTCGGTGGAGTCAGTTTCTTCAGTGTTGAAGATGGACTTGCTGACGAAGGCAGTAGCAAAGGCCGGACTCGCCACACCAGACTCAGATTCTTCAGACGCCTCCTCTTCATCATTTTCCTCAGATTCGGCTTCAGAGTCCATCTCCTTGCCAATGAATGCCAGAGCCTTCTTGGAGCTGCTCTTCTTGTGAGATGAAGACTTCGAAGATTTTGATGACGACGATTTTGACGATTTCTTCTTCTTCTTCGCATCATCAGAACTGTAATCCTTGTATTTCTTATTCTTCATTTCCTTTTCCCACTGAGGACAATCTTGAATATAGTGACCAGGCTTCTTGCATTTGTGGCAAAGCCTTCTCTTATAGTCACTGGATGAGGAATCACTACCTCTTGAGGATTTTCCAAAGCGACCACGTCTTGTGAACTTCTGGAATTTCTTCACAAGCAGTGCTAGATCCTGGCTCAATTCTTCAGGATCACCAAGGCTACTACCAGAATCCTCATATTCAGATTCAGACACAGCCTTGGCCTTCAGGGCACGTGGTTTGCCATAGTTTGAGCCATAGAGATCTCTCTTTTCAGCAAGCTGGAACTCGTGAGTGTTTAGCCTTTCGAGGATATCAGCAGGATCAAGCGACTTGTAGTCAGCACGTTCTTGTATCATCAGTCCCAGAGTATCAAATGAGGAGTCAAGCGATCTCAACAGTTTCTTCACAACTTCATGATCAGTGATGTCAGTGGCACCGAGGGCTTGAAGCTCATTTGAGATGTCAGTGAGGCGATCAAAGGTTTGTTGGACGTTCTCATTGTCGAGTCTTTTGAAGCGGTTGAAGAGATTCCGAAGAACATCGACTCGAGAGTCACGCTGAGTTGAAACTCCTTCATTTACTTTGGACAGCCTATCCCAGATAAGCTTAGCAATTTCCAAAGAACTCACTCTTCCATACTATCCTTTGCTCAGATGACCACATATGATATTCTTCGCTTGAGAATCGAGTTGTTTGAATCTCTTCACATCGGTAGCGTTCAGTGAGGGAGTGACAGAGGGGACACCATTTTCCACAACATACCAGAGATCGTTATCAATTGCCTCAAGATGCATTCGCATCTTGTTCTTCCAGTAAGGGTAGTCCGTTCCATCAAAGGTAGGACACCCAGCCGAGACCTTGATCATACCTGCGGTCGACATAAATAAAACTCCAGGCGGTTAAACCAAAATCACACAGAACAAGGGAGTACCTCGCTCTGATACCAATTGAAAGTGCGTTATATCGACTAGAGGGGGGGTGAATAGGCGATTTTTATGAATTCTTCACTGAGGAATTTGCTGGTGAGGAAATTCCTTAGCGAAGAACTATTTGCAGCCGAATAAGTACTCAGAAGTAAACATAACAGGATACAAACATAGTCATCATGAAGAAATGAAAACTAGCACAGAGTACAGAAAGCGTAAACACAGGATAACAAGATGAAGACGGACAGACTGAAGAAATTGAACTGAGGAATTTGTGAAAGTCTTCAGTCAAAGTCTTCAAGCACAGATATGAACAATGTACAACACAGTAATGAGGAAATGAAAGAGTTGAGGAAATAGAACCAGTTAGTTGGTGAAGACAATGATTTGGTAAACCAGTTCCAACTGTTGTCTCAGTTGTACGTCTGGTTGGAGCAGCTGAGTATTTAAACTCGAGGACACGCAGTCCCGGACACCCAATCTCTGAGCCGCAACTCAGGACACCCAGTCCTCACCGTATTCTCCTTGAACTAAGACCACGCAGGCCTCGTCCAATCACTCGTGGTAATTCTTCAGGTGACTTCCAAACCTTCACAGACTTGGTCACTCGGCGATCCACAATTCCTCTTGGATGCTCTAGACCTTGACGCCTAACCGTCTGGAAGAAGCACAGTCTTCAAAGGTAACAAGCGTCGGATCCACGCAGGATCAATTTCTTCAGTGATGCTCAATCACTTTGGGTTTGTGGGGGTTTGGTTTTGGAATTTTCCTCACTTGATGATTTTCGCTCAAAGTCCTCGGAGGATGGGTTTCTCTCAGATGACAAGTGTCAAGTTCTCTCGGAGTAGCCAACCAACTAGTGGTTGTAGGGGGCGGCTATTTATAGCCTAGCGAACAGCCCGACATGATAAGACATAAATGCCCTTCAATGATATGACCGTTAGGTGGATAAGATATTTTGGACAGCCGGCGCGCAGCACAGCAACGGTCGGAAATTTGACTCTCAAATTCCTCAGGGCTATCATGTTCCTCACTGTGTAGGTAATTCGCACTGGCGAATTCCTAACTCCTCAGTCAGAGCAAAGTCCTCAGTGACCAGAAGAACTGCGTCTCTGTCACTGAAGAAATTGACTGAACTGTATGAGATTTCCAATGGCTTCACTCGAAGGGATTGGTAGGTGTAGGATTTTGTGTTGAGCATCACATGGAAATTTTTCCTTAGTATTTCCTCGACCCCCTTTAACAGTACGGTGTTTCCTATGACTCAAGAAAGAGAAAATGAAACTACGAAAACAAAAGTCTTCACGCTCCATATTCCTCGAATGAATACCAAGTCTTCAAGGTCACACCAATTTCTTCACTTTCAAAGTCTTCAGAAAGTCTTCAGAATATCAAAGTCTTCAGTCGAAGAACTTCATTTTTAGGGGTCGACTTTCTCTGTAAATATCAAACTCCTCATAGACTTATAGACCTGTGTACACTCACAAACGCATCAGTCACTTAACCTATAAGTCTTCAATAGACCAAAATCACTAAGGGGCACTAGATGCACTTACAACTCACCCATTCCACGTCTACTAGCATAGCATGGCATAATAAGCAAACGCAGAAGTAACTCCCAAAGGTTTCATAAGTAAAACAGGTAATAGGTACTACCTCATCTACTTCCCATCCCACAATTTAATTAGATCCTAATCATGCAATATTTGAGGATTGATCTAATGCATAAAAACTTGGTAGTAGAAAAGTATGGTCAAAGTGTGAACTTGCCTTGCTGATGATCCGCGAAACCTAGAGATTCGAAGTAACAAGCGGCGCACACCGGGTGATCTGTCGCAGACAAACAACAAGCATACAATAAGTACTCATCTAATGCACAGGTAAATCTCGAATAAAAGATCTAACCAGAAAGTTCAACTTAAAAACCCTGGTTGCAAAAAGAATCAAATCAAAATAAAGCAACGAAAGTCAAACGGCGAAAGAAAACAACTCGGTTCTAGCAAGTTGAAAACTAGGTCAAATTTTTACAGTAGAAAAACTTAGTTCAAGTTGATTAGTCGGAACGGCGGTTTTGAAACGAAACTCCAGGCGCTTGAATCACCTGATTCCGATAAACGAGCGAGAAGATAAACAAGAACGAAGATCGGATCTGAAATCGCGATCAGAAAATAGCGGAATAAATCCGATTAAAAGAGAAACGACGAACGGTTAAACGAACGGACGTTCGTTAACCGGGGATAACCGGTGATCACGTTCGTTAAGACGAACGGCCCGGCGAACGTTCGCTAAACAACAAACCGGAAAAAAACCGATCTAGGGTTTCGAAAAAAAAACCGAAACGACGAAAAAGAAAACCGGAACGGTTTTTAAAAAAACGAACCGAGGGGGAGGGTGGCGCGGCGCGGCTACCTCGACGAGGCGGGGCTCCGGCGGGGCGGCGGCTAGGCGGCGGGGCGACGGCGACGCGGCGGCGGCGGCGGCGCTGGCGGCGGCGGCGGCGCAAGCGGCGACGGCGGCTGCGGGGCTGCGTTGCTGCTGCTGCTGCGGGGTGCGGCGGCTTGGGAGGAGGGGGGGGGGGGT
The DNA here is from genome assembly GCA_963921465.1 of Triticum timopheevii. NCBI lineage: Eukaryota > Viridiplantae > Streptophyta > Magnoliopsida > Poales > Poaceae > Triticum > Triticum timopheevii. Next base: position 375,822,745 of record OY997268.1, on the reverse strand, counting down.
TGGGGAGTATATATAGGAGGGGGGTGTTGCTTGGGGGAGGGGGCAAGCAAAGGCGGCGGCGGCGGCGCGGAGTCCGAGCCGGACTCGGCTGGCGGCGGCGGCGCTGCGCGCGCGCGCGGGAGGGCGGGGCGCTGGGCCGGCTGGCTGGGCCCTTGGCCCGGTCGGCGCTGCGGGTTTTTTTTAAATAACGCGCGCAGAAAAACGAAGAAAATAAAATCTAAACGAACTCCAAAAATTATAAAGTAAATTTTCCCCGACTCCTAAAAATGAGTCGAACAAAATGAACTTTTACTCGGGGCCTAAATGCAATTTTTGAAGACACGCATTTTTCCCTAAGGCAAATAAACTCCGAGAAAATCCAAAATTTGATTTATTTATTAAATCTTCATTTTTCCTAAATTTTGGGAAAGTCATATTATTCCCTCTCATATTTTTGATATTGGGAAATTATTTGAAGATGAATTAAATAAGATCAAATGATCCTCTTTTCATAATTCGAGAGAACTCAAATATGAAAATTTCGAAATCTCTAACTCTCTTCGAGGGTCATTGAGTTGCGTGAAATTTCTAGGATCGTCAAATGCAAGAAAATATGTAATGCATGATGATCTAATGTATAACATTCCAAATTAAAAATTTGGGATGTTACAGTGGTTGGCCCTCCCACCTCATGGTAGTGCTCGTAGTTCCGATGCTTGCCGCTGGGGGGCTCCTCCGGCACGTCGTCGTCCGTGGTCGGGCTCTGGACGGGTGTCACCTCTGAGGGCGGCACCACGTCCTTGCCCTTGTCTTACTCCTTTGATGCCACCACCTTCTTTCCCTTGTTATGCGTGTCAATCTACATTATGAAGAGGTTCAAAGGCTGGGTTAGGATCTGCAATATGAACCTTGCAACATCACCATTAAAACCTAGGCTCGTGTGCCCCTTTATTTACCCACCGTGACGGTCACCACTTACCCACCACCTCTTTGTCTCTCACTCTTCCTCCAACCCAGCGCCATGAACTCCAACAACAAGTCGAGCCCCAACCCCTTCCCTTGGGCATTGGATGGAGGGCGTTCTTCCTAGGGTGCTCTCTGGGTGACCGCGCCAAGTTTGAGAACACCATGGAAGTGTGCTCAAACTTCAGTAGCATGGAAGATCTGCACAAAGTGTCAGACGATGTGGTGAAGAAGGCGACGCGGGAGGAATTGAAGACACTGATTCTTGACCCAACGAAGGGCGCTATGTCAGTCGACATACTTCGCTGGGCCATGAATCGGGCTGACTCCAACGACGCTAGACAGAGGGAAAAATGGGCCAAGTACAGACAGTCCCGACGTCCTCATGACCATCGTGCCACCGTGTACTTCACCACAAATACTGTGGCTATGGAGGTGGAAGAAGAAGATAGGGTGGCAATGATTGTGAGGGCGCCGGAGCCAGGACACCGAAGCATGCCAATCGAGCTGGACTCCGACGACGAACCAGATACGGTGGTGCAGGCCCAGGAGAAGACCAAGACCAAGGCCACCCGCTGCTCCAATCGCCTCCAGGGTCCCCAAGGCTAAGATGCGTACTATGTAAGATGAACCCTTCCTATTGTACTCAATCCGGATCGGGAACCTCATATCTACCAGTAGTCATGACGATGTTATGATCACTCCTATGGTCTTTACCCCGATTCCCCGTTCCCCTAACGCAGGTCAAATCTAAACTCTAATCGAATGCGAAGTAGTAGGCGAGGAAGGAAAAAAAATAGCTTACCGCCATTGTCGAAGTGTTGCTGCGGATGCCGGTGAAGGTGGCAGGAGGTCGGCTTACTGTTCTCTAATCTGCTGCACGCCACCACCGTCGATGAGAGTAGGGAGAGGGGAGAGAGAGCGGTGAGGGAAGGTGAGGGTAATAACTGCCGACGTTTCGGGAAGCAACGCGACTTCTTGAGGGTGGCTTTTCGCGTGCAACCCCTACCGCCCACGTGCCTCGCGCGGGTCTGGCTCGCGAGAAATTGTCAATTCGAGGGTGCCTTGCGAGACAGGCCTAGAGGTATTTTAAAGTTCGTTCCATACAAATTCAATAATGTGTATGCTGACAATCAATCATCCCATTTTCGTCCTGCGCGGGTCTGGTTGGACCTTATTTGGGCAACCAAACGCGCCCCTGGGCCAAGTGCACGCACTATGTAGACCATGCGTATTTGAGTGTGGACGCAGACCAAAGAAGACCTTAGTCCCTATCGTTGGCCCCACTTGTCATCCTCGGCCGCCTCCCACTCCATTCCCCTTTGCTCCGCTCGCTCCAGTCGTCCGGCGCCGACACGCCCTCGCTGTGCCGCCTCCACCTCCACCTCGACTGCGTGCGCTAGCCCGCCCGCACTTTCCACGACCCGGCTTGCCTTCGGAGCGAGGAGAGGGAAACGATGGTGGCCATCACCGCGCTCGCGGACGGCAAGAGGCCCGTCGCTCCCTTCCATCTGCTCCTACCTCCTCTTCATCTCCTTCTCCCCGTTGAAGAAAATCTTAGGCGATTTAGTCGACATTAAATACCTGACGGGTTTAGTGATCTTGTTGCTGTGTGCAGGTGGGCGGGGATTTCTCAGACGGGGAAGCCCGGCGCGAAGGCTCCTAAACCCATCAACTTGCCGAACCAGAGGTAGCATTTCTAACCCTAGCACTTGGCATCTGCTGGAGAAGCTCCTGATCGAGGCATTTGCTTCTGTCAAATATTTATCACTAGCTTCTTTCGTGTCTTGTGAAATTGATGTGCCGAGGGTCTGTTTGCCTAGGTTGGACAGCCATGGCCTCCGCAGTGACGAGATTGTTCCAAAGTAAGATTTCTCCCTGTGATAATTTTCTGGGTGCTGCTAGTATGGTTCTGGACGCGCACATATCTTTGAGGTATCTGGTTTATACTAGTTAAATAGAGAAAGGAAATTATGCCAAAAACATCACATGCTAGGTGCGTGTACCCCTTGGAGGATTGGATAATACAACTGTATGTTTGTCAAGTTTTTTTTTCCATGTTAGTCAGTAAGTTTTGCTTCTCTGGTGAAACAATAGCCTGAAAGGGCATGGGACATGTGAATTCCTTCACTATACTGTCCAGGCAACCCTTGTTTACGCAAGCTGAGATGATGTTTCATTCTTGTTGCCGTCTGATGGAAATTTTGCATGGATGTTAGGGGCACGACCACTTGGGGCGGCAAATCAATGCTCCCAGCATCAAATGCATGGGCTTCACCTTTGCTTCTGAATCCCAAGAACGATGGAGCTTCTGGTTCACCTAGCCACATTGATGATCGTCCTTCTTCCCGAGGAAGCTCGACGTCATCATCATCAGTTGGAAGTGACTTCCTTGACTTACCATCGTATAGTTTGCCAATGGCCGTAAATTATCCTCTAAGCACAGAGATAAGATCAGGGAGCTTGCAAGTTTCTCGTTTTCCAGATTCTTTCAGTAATGTTCTAAAAGCACCATTGAAAGCTGTTGGCAGACGGGTATGCACCTCTACTATAAATCAAGTTGGCAATTAACTGAGGATTTTCTTATAATAAATTTTGCCAATGTAGGCACCTACATCACAGGGGAAAGGGTTCAGCCTAAGTATGGATGATTTCCCAGTACTTGGCTCCAGAAACTCTGCGTCAAACAGTCAACAAGGTGGCAAAGTGCAACATTACATTTGGTTTTCACAAAGTCTGTTTGTAGTTCATTTATTCACACTATATTGTATCTGAATGCATATTGTTGTTTGGCACCAAGTTATCTGGAACAGAATAGATATGCCAGTATTTTATTTGGTTGGACGTGTCCATAAATTCTGTCTAAACTGATAGTTTCTGGGGCTAAAAGCTTTAACCGTTCTATATGGTTAATCAGTCACATTTGTTCTCCCTACTCATTATCTTTTCTGTTACAGGGCAAATTTCAGGAAGGTGGCCAACTATTGCTTCTGGTATTGTGGCAACACAAGATAAAGAAGGAAAGAACCCGATAACTGGTATACACTCGCTTGATGAATGCTACGAGCTATCCCACTCTTTTGTATTCCATACCCCAAATATCATCATAGGATCATAGCAATCTGTGTTCAGTAAATGTAATTTCCTTTTAATATGATAGATATTCTCTAAGATATCCTTATTTGACAGGAACTGGTGAGGTAATTTTGTCTTGCAGTTATGAGCATGAAATTATCTCAAGAATGGACTATGTTTGCAAAGGAGACGATCCTATTCCTGCTGCAAAGTTGATAAGGGGAGCTGAGCAGGTTCAACTGCATGATCCCCAAGTTCCTAATATATGTATACCTCCTCCATTGTTGGATTACTGGCATCGTCCTCCTGATCAGCCACCTGATGAAAATGGAAAATTGCATAATGGAGAGGTGCCATATGGTCCGTACAACCATGCTGACCCGACTGGCTTTGCTGTTGAATCTCTTGCTCATCGCGATCAGTTCACGCTCAACGAGGAGGCACTAGCAAAGCAGTATACTGGACATGGTGGGTATTATCCAGACAAGAAGGATATATCTCATGCTCACATGCCTGCTGATTGTTGTGTCATAAATCAATCTTGCCATGTTCTTGGGAAGGTCAAGAATGGCCATGCAGATGTACTTGAGATCGAGAAGCAACCTATCATCAAGAAGGATGTGGCTCTATTAGAGAAAATCAAGTGTCTAAACAACAAAGCTAGAAATTTCCGTGCCCTTAACTTGTCCAATCTACCTTCATCTCTACTCAAGGACTCCAAGGTTAAACACCCAAAAATCATCCGTGTCGAGGAAGATCCTGCGACAAAATATGTTCCCTTCAGTGCTTCCACCAGTGAGACTGGTCCTGCCTTTGACAGGCTTAATTCTGTTTCTCAAAGCAGCAGTTCTGTGTCAACTAATCCATCAAATGGGCCTGATAAGGGTGTAACTGTTGTTTGTCTGTCAGAAAAACAAGTTACTGAATTCAGCCAAGCTGGAAAAGTTGGCAAATCTGCTGATCGCCATGCATATGGAAGAAGCGATATCTCAAGAAACATGATTGATGGTTCTGCTCAGGACATGCCATCTCGCATTACTGGACATGGATGTGAAGAGCACTCCATGGTTGACTCTTTGCGAGGAGTTCTTATGGTAGATGCTCAACAAGACCAACTGCTTTCTAGGAACACCTCACAGCAGCCACATGTGACAGTCGCTGATAAGGAGCCAAATTGGCTTCACTGTGAAGACCAGGTATGTGGTTTTTGTCTCCTTAGGTATTGTCCTCTGATAAAATTGGAATAGTTGCCGATTTCTGTGATTATTTCTTACACGGAAACTCATGAGTAATGAGATGCATAGAAAGATAAAAAAAAATGCAAAACATCCTTTTTCTTCTGTACCTGTACAATTTGATTGAAGTGTTCATACTAGGGTTAGCGGTAGGCAGGTGAGCGTCCAGGGAGGTTTGGACACTATGACTTATTCAGTGTGTATGTCACTTCTGCTGCACAAAATTTTCCATGGCATCTACCTGGCGACGGATGTCATGTTTCTTTATCGCATTAAGGTTTCATGTAGCATTTGTTTCGTAAAACCCTGATCCGAGAACCCAGTCCTGTAAACCTTGATATTAGAAATGTTTCTGCCACTCCTAAAGTCCTTCCAGTAATGCCCTTTACTCGATTAATTCATTTATCTCTATTAGACCTTGCAGTCTTGCTGATGTAGATACCTATCTTCCAAGAGTTACTCTCTGTCCCTGTACAGTGTGATTCTTTCATGTATGTAATAGAGTTCCACAAATTTTGTTTAAGCACATCCTTTTTATTATAATGTCATTCCACTTCTATTACCTGCAGATGCTTTAATAGAGTGCCCAACAAAGTGGCACACACACACAGAAATGAAATGTTTATAATTGGCAAGTAAATACTGCAATAATGTTGCTAAGAGTTTCTTGTGCCATGGTTGTTGTTTAACTAGTGTTTTTTTGGTGCATTCAGCATTCCAGAATGAGATATTTGTCTGCTCAAGCTGCGAAACAACTACAGGACGCGGAGAAGTGGATTAGTCAACAAAATACAAATGCTATTGCAAAACTGGAAGAATTGAGGAGGTATCAATCAATACAGAGTCAGAAGTCCAATGATGCACCCCCAGACGCAGATATGTACTGCAAACCAAAAACGCGAGATGATGTGACTGCTAAATGTGCTAGTTCAGTGGCAGATACATGTTGTATTGTCTCTGCTGATGGTCATAATGCGCCTCAGCCAGTAGCTGGAGTCAAGATTAGTGAAGTTTCTATTGGTTCCAGTGCAGAATCAAATACTTCAGGTGTTAGTAAAGGTTATAATTTCAGGTCTTCAGCCAAGAGCACACAGGTTAACATGATGGAACACATTTCCCTCAACTCACTGTCACATGACAACAGTACTCCAGAACACTGGCCAATGGAGCACAGGCAAATGCATTTTGGTTCATGGGAGAGAAATATAACAGATAGGGAGATACCTGCAGACACGAAGTGTGCTGAAGCTAAAAATCATGGCGACCTCTTGACCAGAAACAAGAGCAGCAGGAGGAACTTTAATTCAGTTAGGCCTGAAGCGCCACCTGTGTTTAATGAGAAGAATTCTACAGAAGTCCTGAGTATGCAGAAAACCCATGTTCCATGTATTGCCATCAATAGTTCTATAATTCCTGCCAAGGTTACTTCTGTTACAGGTCTTATTGTGGGTAATATAATGCTTGATGATGTTCCACTTGCATCAGTAAACCGGGAGTGGGCAGTACCGGCCAAGGAAGTACATGATGCAGCTAGTAGCCTCTCAGGGCCTCGGCAGGTCAAGAAATCAGACAAGAGCCAGCATGGTCTACTGCCTGTCCAGACTCCAATTCCAAACAATAGTGTCATGTGCAAACCGATTAAACAGACAGGCAGGAAAGAAGAGCATGCAGAAGGAGGTCCGAATGGTATGGCTGTAGTTGATGGACTTGCTTCGACGGTGCAAATTCTCGCTAAACCGGCAGAGTACTTCAATGTGGCAGATATTATACAGGAGTCATCTGATCAGTGGCAGCAAGGAGATGTGCAATTTGAGCTCAAGGCCCATGGTGGTACCGAGGACCGTTCAAAACTAACTGGAATGGCGTCCTTGCCTGACAATACTTGGGAAAAGCATCCGGCAACTGACAGTCCAAGGCGCTACCATGTTGAGGTCCAAAGGAATGTGGGGATTCGCTATGGTTACAGGGAGAGGGCAGGCAGGGGACGCTTCTTCCACGAATCACCAGCTCTGTCTAGGGCTCGCTGGATGCCTAAATACATCTCCCATCCTCAGAGCGATGCACAATATGATGGTGTCTCTGAATGGCTGCAGGATTCCCACCAATTCTTATTGGACAACTCACAGGGATTGGACAGCAAACCGACTCAGATAGCTGACAGGGATGCTGGAATGGATCTGCAGGGTGGAGAAGGCAATGTAGGCATGAGCTTCGGAGATGAAAACCCCTTGATATGGAACGAAACAGAGTGGGAGTATCAGCCTCTCTTTCCAGCGCCACATCGCGTTGGCCAACAACACGGTAACGCGAGTGATGATGGTCAAAGGGGTAGAGGCAGACACTCTGAGTACCGCCAACAACACGGTGACGCGAGTGGTGATGGTCAGAGGGGTAGAGGCAGACACTCTGAGTACCACTATCCGGAGCCGGTAAGATCTCGTGATGCTACACCTGACATCCAGCGGAACCCCGGCGGTGCTGACAATCATCAGTATCCGGCCTATTTAAGAGCGGGAATGCACACGGAGCGCAGGTACTATATTTGAGGGTCGCTGTTGGATAGCTGTGCTCCATACAATCATCACCAATCCAGTCCTGTAATCAATCCCTGAATATTCTTGTTAGTTGCTGAAGCGTAGATAGCCTTTTGTCAGCTCTGTTTCTTTCTTCTCTGGGCTTGCGATGATCCATTTACTTGTAAGATGCTAGTCCTGTTTATCTTATGGAGACCTTTATCTTGTAAAGCTTTGTCTGAAGACTATTCTACTTCTGATGGCCGAATACTGCACGGATCGCTGTTTGGGTGTCACGAGAAGCTTTTCTGATTGATTTGTCCAATTAGCAGTTATTTTTCTTTCTTTCTTTCTTGAAGCAACTCAGCGGAGTTAGACACAGCCACGGTGTATCGCTTCTGTTCTTTTCTTGGTTTCCCTTGCGCGTGCTATGCGCCGGCCAGCTTTCTGCTGGTCCACCTCCAGCCGTTTGATTCAACAGCCACCAGCCGTGCGATCATCTTCTTTCCCTAACCCTCGCACGCACATGAGTGCCCGCCGGTGTTTTTTGAATCCTCTGTATATGTTGTTGTTGTTGTTGTTGTTGTTGTTTGCGTGAGCGCTTTTCTTTTCTTTGCCAGGTTTTTTTTTATTTTGTATAGTATCTTTCTCTTTTTTGGGGCCTACGTATAATAATAATAATAATAATAATAATAATAATAATAATAATAATAATAATGCACAGCAAAGTCATGCTGTTTTCCTAAAAAAAAGAGGCCAGTGTCTCACAGAGTACCAAACTTCCTCTATAACATGAATAGCAATGGCTATTGGACTGTTCGCGGAAACACCAACACATGATGCAATAGAGAAAATCCAAGAAAAACAGAAGTTTTCCTTTTGCTGATATAATGGTAAAGAAGGTTCAAATATACTTTTATCATATATGTTAAACAATAGGGAAAAATTTAGTTTCAGCCGGCGAAAAACTCAAACGCATCATCCGCCTCCTATGAACAACACGTGTCCCACGTGGGATCCATCAATCTCTCCCTTCCCAGGGGCACCTTGAAGCAAGGTCTAATAAAATGCATCGGCGACGGAGCATCCACGCACATCTGGTCTGAGAACTGGCTGCGAAGGGAGGAGTTCTTTCAGCCTTTTGGTTGCTGAGTACAGAACCCACCGACTAGGGTCTCGGAGCTTATTATTAGTGCCACTGCATCATGGGATAGAGAACGGGTTCAGGCGACTTTTCTGCAAATGGATGCAGACATCATTTTGGGCATCCCACTTTACACCCGCAACTTACCTGACTTCTGGTCTTGGCATTATGAAAAACATGGGTCTTTCACTGTAAAATCTGCATACAAAATTCTTGTTGCCACTAGACAGAGAAGAGAGGCGTGGCTAGAAGGAGAAGCTGGCCCATCTAATGCAAGAGCAGAAGAGGGGGCGTGGAAATCCCTTTGGAAAACAACGGTCCCCGGCAAAATCCGCATGTTCCTTTGGAGACTCTCAAAACATTCACTGCCAACTAACGATGTACGAGCTCACCGTCATATGGCTGATTCAAGCACATGTGGATTATGCGGAGTTCCGAATTCCTGGCGGCACTCACTCTTGGAATGCGCATCATCAAGAAGTGTTTGGGCGCTTGCTGAAGAAGAGATCACACATAAAATCATATCAAACACTGAACCAAAAGCGAAACACTGGCCGTTTACAGTGATGGGGTTGTTATCACATGAACAATTTATTATAATGACAGTCACACTTTGGTCAATCTGGCACGCCCGGAGGAAGGCCATCCATGAAGCAGTATTCCAGAGCCCTCAAGTGACTCACAACTTCATCGAGAGGTATTTACAAGATATTGCTATCATCAGCGGTGAAGAGAAAAACCAGAACAGTAGCGCCTCAGTACCCCAGTCGGGCCAGCCGAGACCGAAGAAGCCACCTCCGGGTTACTATAAGATCCATGTTGATGGAGGTGTGCGTGCAAGAAGAGGAGGTTCTGCAGTAGCCGTTTCCAGAGATGAAGGGGGAAATTACATGAGAAGCTCGGCTCTTGTAGTTGAATGAGTCTTTGACCCCCCCCCCCCCCCACGCTCGAAGCTATAGCATGCCGGGAAGCCCTTTCCTCTGCAGAAGATCTGGGCATTCACCAGTTCATTGTGGCATCGGACTGCCAGCAGGTCATCCTGGACATCAACAGGCGGGCACAAGGTGTCTATGCTGCAGTTATTAGCGAGATCAATACCAAAGCATCTACCTTCTCTTGTACTTTTTATGTTGAAAGTCGTGCTGTTAATTATGAAGCACATCGCTTAGCTAAGTTTTCCCTTTCTAGAGGTCCGGGACGCCACGTTTGGTTTGGCGTTCCCCACGGCCAAAGATGTATCCCACTTCAGGTGGACTTGGATGAATAAATCAGGTCTTTACCCCTAAAAAAATCAATCTCTCCCTTCCCAACCTTATCCCTTCACGATCTCTCCCGTCCACTTGTTTTCTTCTCTATATTTTGCAAGCGTGTGGAACATCGATGAGTACATTGTCTAACAAAATATTTTGACAACTGGCCCTTTCTTGCAAAAAATTCTGCAACGCGATCCCCATTGCAGAAGGGTGAACAAGAATAAAATTGCAACAAGACCTCTGTTACAAAAAAAATCTGTAACATGAGCTTTGTTGCAAAAAAAATTTGCAACACGGTCTCTGTTGCAAAAAGGTAATGGAGAAAAAAATTGCAACATGATATTTGTTGCAAAAAATTCCGCAACACCACCCTTGTTGCGGAGGGCCTTCTGCAACACCACTCTTGTTGCAAAGGGTGGTTGTTCACGTGGATATATCAGATGACCATTAGCGTGTCCATCCAATGGCCGGAGAGGTGGTGGATCTTTTCTTATTATCCACCGGCCGACGCCTAGAGCTCCCCTAAACAATAACTAACAATAGGTATGTTGGGAAGCGCCCTCACAATACACAGAGGAGGTTGTGTGAAAAAATAAGTGGACGATGTGCAGCTGGGGCGTAAGACCACATCATCAGAGAAGGACGACATCCAATTCATTCAGATCTGTTGCGAAAAATGTGTGGTTTCACAGTTAACCCTTTCAGTTATTTAATATCTATGAAATAAGTTTTGAATTGTATATTCTTTTGATGTACACTTATTGGTCAGAAAAATCACCTAAAAGTACATGTGTGCCTTATAAACTGAGAGAAAACCATTGCTCGTTTACAAAACATGTCCCGCAAACATCTCTATTGAAGCGGTAGTAGTTCGGTTACAAACGTACTAGAAGGAAAGCCACTCCTTGCCGTGGCCAGAGAAAAATTAACTTGAACATGCATGACACACACATTATTATATGTTCGTCATCAATTGTCAATCTGACAATTGCATGCTTCTTGTTCTGTCCTTGAAAAGAATAGTAACATCTCGGTTGCAAGTGGACTTTTTGTCATCGGGCAATTGAGTCATCTAGTGGGACGAAAGATGAGGAGAACAAGGCGTCCAATGCCAACGTAGTATCAACCATCTGGACCGGATCTTCTAAAGTCTTACTAGCATTTGCAATCTTCTAGATTTGCTTTTTAAACAAATCTTCCATTTATTTGTAATCTTAATTAACTGTGCAAATATGGCTTGCCCCGAGAAAGATAGGTGAGGAATCACTCTTGATCATACATTTATCTATGAAAAAAAATCTGGTTTAACCATGGATTTTTATTTTGTTTCAGTATTTCTGGAATATGAGTGTGTGGCTTGTTAGAACCGCCCTTTGCGCTGAAGATGAACGGGATTGAGCGATCTGCCGAAGTTGTGGGACTTGATGTTTGCTAAATGATTCAATCTTCGCCTTGGAATAAAAAGAATGGCTGGTTGATATATCTCACAAAAGTATATAATGAAGTTTATTATTATTCCATTCGATGATTTTGAGCCATACATCGATCGTTGATTCATGCGAACGTCCTTCATGCATGTGAGGGTGCAGCAGGGTGAGCCACCCCAACTGACGCACTCGTCGGATTGTAGCAGCAACAAGATGGGCCCCCTATGCCGCCCACCGCGCAACGCCCATGATAGTTCGACGCGCAAAATTTAGTGCAGTGCGCCGGGTCGCAGCTGCCAGTCGGCGGCATGCAATTGATTGTACCTGCAAAAGGGAAAAATACATGTTACTCCCTCCGTCCGGGTTTATTAGGCCCCCCAACCAAATCGCAGGTACCAAGGCACCGTGATTAATTCCCTGGAAACAAGCGATGTCCTTCGGTTTCCATGCACGATTTACTGCCCAAAACAAATCCCACTTCACCCGCATGCAGCCCCACGCTCAATTTAATTCCCTGGCGCTTCCGAACCAGACGCCACCTCACGCGCGGTGCTGCTGCTCCTTTTTCGCGCGCGCTCGGACGCTGCATGGCGCATGCATGCGCCAATCAAGGAGGATTAGAAGCGCATGCATTGGCTGGTTGGGAGACAAACGTAGCAGCGGAAAAATCAGAAGAGCATGCTCGCGCCATGTTTTTGCAGTTTTGGTTTGGAGAGCAAGCTCGCGCCATGTTTTTGCAGTTTTGAGCTGGCGCCATGTTTTTGATTAGTAGAGCTCGCGCCATGTTTTTGCTTTGAAAGGAACTTGTGTGTCCATTATAAATATAGGCATGCTCTAAGCATCCTCCAACCACAAAGTCATCGAGCTATGCTTCCTTTCGATCTTAACATACCACCAGAGCTGCAAGTTCATGGCGAAGAAGAAGGGAGCAACGGCCGCGGGCAAGGCCGGCCAGGTCTTGGTCATGCCGGCTGCGGGCAAGGCCAGCTACGCCTCGGTCTTTCCGGGCGTGTACGCCGGTGCGGGCGTTTTCCTGCATCCATAGGTTCATCGCCTGGCCGTGGACAAGGCTGCGAGCACGGCCCCGCGCTCCTCGGGGGAGGACACGCTGCCGTTCGCGACATAGGTAGCTCGTCTGGCGCTGAACACCATCTTCGTCTCGGTCTTGCTGGTCGGCGTCCACGCTGTGCTCCGCCAGCGACGCACCATGGACACCGAGCTCTGCGTGCCCAGCAGCGGCGAGGTTGGTCGGCGACGCGTCCAAGCCCAGCCCGGACTGGGTCTCCGCGTCCGGATCAACGTCGACGCTGTGCTCCGCCTTCGGTCGCGACGACATGCTGGTACGGCGCTGCGTGCATCCGGCCGGCGAGACGCTGGTTTCTTTCCTGGGACTACTGTTGTGGCGTTGTGCTAGGAGGAGTACTAGTCCGCTCAATGTATAGCAGCTTCTTCTGCATGCCAGCGGTTGGAAATTTAATGCGCTTCGGAAGACGAACCGCGGCTGGGGAGATCGAGAAAGCAACGAAGCGTTTTTTGCTTTTGGCAGCCATATCGATTAAGGGGCCTAATAAGAGCGGACGAGCTCCCTCCGCCCAGGGGCCCAATAAACCCGGACGGAGGGAGTACTAGGCCAGTTAATATACGATATAGAATTCGATCGGTGCATTGTACATATGACAAATGTTAGCATCATGCATAGAGTACTAACCAGGCGGTCCATTAGCTGATGACAGAACGGTGCAGGTAGCCATGATCACTAGGGCCACCAAGCACAGGGCGTTCCTGCTCCTTCTGAGGATTGCCATCAGGAGATCCAAACTCGAGGCTAGCTACTGGTTTTTCTTTCTTTGCTCTCCGTTCAGTTGTTGCTGCAACTTGTTTGTGTTGCAAAGCTCTCGAGGGTGTTTGTTATATAGAGGCAGGCAGACGCATCATATCCTTCCAGAATATGCAAATTAATGTACTACTTATGATTGTTTATAAAAAAAATAGAAGACATTAATGTTGTTATTATTACTAGGATACACTTAAAAATACTAATGCTTATGGTAGAAGATTTGGTAGATTTCATTTAAACTCAATCCATATTAGCATCGCCCAAGATTACTATCGTGACAAATCACATGCAATAGACTAGGAACATCTACCACCTACGCATATGGACCAATGACACATGTCAAGACAGAGGGGGTCAAAACATACGAGGGCACCGGAAACTCCGGTGCAACAGCGTCCTGAGCCATGGTAGTGACGAGATGGTCGTCTGTCGTAGAGGAGGTAATTGAGCAGGCGGATAGATGTCGAGGATGTAGTTGAACTTGAGCGAACAGTCCTGCCGAGGTACTCCGCAAAAACCTTATCACCCCTCATCGGGTGCAAGTACTTAAGGGATGAAGTTTCAGAGGCCCGATCCCCCGGATGGTAGTGCACGCAGTCACTATGGGGTTGTCGGAGAAGCAGCTCGGCACGGAGGTATTCAACAGGTTTGTGTTCTGTTCTGTGTGTTGCGCTATGCGTAGCCTCTCTCCTCTGTATCTCCTCCACATAGAGGGGAGACATGGGAGAGTGAAGATAAGCAACTGGCATGTGATGGAAGAACTCTCTGGGAGTACAAAATGTAGCCACAACGAGCACAAGCATTGGCATGTAGAACCAGAGCTCGACAATGTACTGTATCAAAAAGTTTAGTTCTTCTAGCAAAGTATTGTGAAGAAAGAAATAGTTCTTCCAGCAAGGCGCATGACATTATCCGAACTTGAACTCGATTCACAAAATGTGATGCGCAACATTGCGTGGCGTGAAGTGAGGGAGGGAGAGAGCAGGTGCGATATTGCTCTCTTTTCTCAAACAACAAACAATAGTAGAACAACTCAGCTTTTATATTGGTAAAAGTTTCACTCCACTAGCTAGTATGGTACTAAACTTACAGATTTGACATTCAACTCAAATGGGCCTTTGAGATTTCAAAATTTTAGTTGGGCCAAGATACAAGATTTAGTGGCCAATGCCCATAAAATCTAACAACTTATACCTCGTCAAGGCTCATGGAGATACACCATGTATACTCATTAATTGGCCACATTAATCCTCTAAAGTTTTCTTATGTATACTGATCAATATTAATTAATATGCACTCTCTGCATTTCACATTGTTGGCGATCCGAACCTTTTACTATTTTTATTTTATTTATTCATACTAGGTATGTGCCCGTGCATAGCCACGGGACATAAAAAATTTGAACCCAATGAAATAGATTCAATATAGTAAGAGCATGAAAAATGATGGTATTATGAGATCACCAAACACTACAATCAACCATATTAATATAAATAAGCATCAATACACAATGGTGTCAAAGCAAGCAAGAACAGAGAAAGGGATTCTTTAATGTAAAGTATTCTAAAAATGCTGCAATAAAAACATGTAGTAAGTGGCGTGACCTTTTGTATCACACAGGATTACACTACATGAACTTGGATGGAGAAGTGTTTGATAGCGCATGTAAAATAAAGGAACTCTGCCAGGAGGGGAGTCTCGAGTGGATGAAAATTATCCTCCAAAATGGAGTAGAAATAAATCCTATGGATAAAATTCTACATCATGTGAGTTAGATGACAACTGTAGGAGAATTCTTGAGGATCCAAATCCAATGAAATTCCTATGAATCAAACTAGTAAGATGAAGAAAATTGTACATGATCATTTCATGTATGTCCAACACAAGAATGAATCTAAGAGGGGGAAATGTAGGCAATTCACTACTCACATGAGATATAATCTCTACTCTAGATTCTAGAATATACCATCAATTACCATGCTTGAGGACGCAAACTATACAACCCAATGGTGAGATATTTATCAATCATCACTCTTATCAAAATGCCGGTGTCATTTGTCAAAAGCATTTAAGCCCCTTAGCTTAAAAAAAACTAACCAAAATATGCACCTTTTGAAAGAAAACCATGCCCTAGATGAATAGCCTACATGTAGCACACACAATCAAATGTCTCATAAATATCTGTAATTGTTTTTATCACATCACACTTGGTTGTAGTTCTTGTATAGATACGCGTGGCAAGTCATCCTCGGCTGGTTTATTGGGTACAAGAATTGCAAACAAATACATACATACATACATACATACATATAGGTAAAAGCGTGTCTATCATAGCTTGCCACAAAACTTGTTTAGGCTCGTTAAGATTTTAACACTTTAAAAGTTATCAAAAAATATGAAATAAATAGTGGAGCATCTCTCTAACGTAATAAGATGATCTAGCGAAGGGATTGTGAAAATATGCATTTCAGCTCACAGCGACATAAATATATACTAAACTACTTGTTTTTTCCAGGATATATAAAGTTGATTTTTTTTAAAATGCTCCGTTGGATCATGTTATATTATAGGTGTGCTATTTCAGTATTTTTTCAGGATTTTTGGAAACTTTTACACCATTAAACACCTTAACTAGTTCTGTGGCAAGTTATATATAAAATACACACTAAGCTAGCTCGACCTGTGTTTGCTCCTTTCTTTCAATTTTTTTACTGCCAACTGTTAGGAAATTACAGGGTCATGCGGTAGGTCGATTTAACGAGAAACATCTTGCCTTGGGTCCCACTCACCACTTATCTAGCTCCTTCCTCTTCCCGCCACGCCTTCCTCTCCTACCAATTCCCATCCAAAATCCCCAATGTGTCGCCTCTCATGTTCTCCCTTCCGTCCTCCTCTTCGATGGGGCAGTCTACCTCCGTCTTCGGTGCACCCTCTCTGAGGGAGTCCCGGATTATGGGGTCCTCGGGGAGCCGGCCTATGTGATATGGGCCAGGATGATGGGCCGTGAAGATACAAGATAGAAGGCCTTCTCCCGTGTTCGGATGGGACTCTCCTTCGCGTGGGTGACAAGCTTGGCATCCGGATGTGTAGTTTCCTTCCTCTGTAAACTGACTTTGTACAACCCTAGTCCCCTCTCGTGCCTATATAAACCAGAGGGGTTGGTCCATAGAAGAATAATCATACAAGCTAGACATCTAGGGTTTAGCTATTACGATCTCGAGGTAGATCAACTCTTGTAACCCCTATACTCATCAAATTCAATCAAGTAGGAAGTAGGGTATTACCTCAATCAAGAGGACCCGAACTTGGGTAAACATCGTGTCCCCTGCCTTCTGCTACCTTCAATCCTCAGATGCACAGTTCGGGACCCCCTACCCGAGATCTGCCGGTTTTGACACCGACATTGGTGCTTTCATTGAGAGTTCCTCTATGTCGTCGACAGAAGGGTTGATGGCTCGCCTTGTCATCAAGGACGGTATCACTTCCAGAGGAGCCCTAGCTTTAGGGGAAAACCTCCGGCTTGGCAACTTCACCATGGGCGCTCGTTCGGCCATTAAGCCAATGACAGCCCAGCCTGTCACCAAAAATCATCTCCATGTCGGCCCTGAATACTCCGCAAGATGGATCCGGCAGATGTATCAGCCTTAAACAAACTGCTAGATTGCATCGCCGCCCTGGGGGTTGCAACCGACTATGATCAGATTGGGCTTAAACCCGATCAGAGAGAAATCAGATCTCCACTGATCACCCATCAGGTGGCAATTGTGGAGGAACAAGCTGACGATAACTCTTCTCCTACGTTGAGAACAAAGTATGTTCGGATTTCCGAGCTCGGAGAGCCGGACACCCATCTTTAGGAGGACACTTCTTGTCCTCCGAACACAGAAACAGGCGTTGAGCCTAAAAACTCACCGGACGCTCCAGAGCCCGGGCTTGTAACCTCAGAAATTCTTCAGAATCTGGACTTCACAGTGGGTCAGGGTTCGAATTTAAGCCCACCCACCCACCACAAGAAATATCCCCAAGCAATTCCGGTCCTCTGGATATATGCGACTTAATGTACGTACGGCAGCAGCCTCAGGAAACAGTCCACCACTTTTGGGCCAGATTCCTCCTTGTTAAAAACAAGATCAAAGATTGCTGCGACGATGACGTGATCTCGGTATTTTGCAACAATTGTACGGATGAGGGAATCCTTAATGCCCTCAACTGCCGTCGCGTACTACACTTTGCATATTTGGCACACATAGTACAGAAGTACCGCGCAATGGAAAGCGCCTGGAAAAACCAGACAACCCGCTAGGAACCACATGCCTTTAGGCCATCTCCCGGATGAGCAAAAAGGATGCACCCTCACGGAGCACCTAAACATCATCCCGTGGACAAGAAAATCAAGCCCTTTATGGGGCATAAAACTGTCCTTGAGGAATGGCTCGACAAGCCCTGTCAAATTCACATGACGCCGAACACCGAACCAACGCATAGCCTCCGAGCATGTTGGATACTCCGGCAAGTGGCCAAGAGCGGCGAGGGTATCCTCACCAACAACACCCCAAAGAATTACTCTTCGGAGGACAACGATCTCAAAGTATTCACGTCTTCGAGACCTTTTCATCAAATAGTCGACGCAAAAGGGTGCTCCGCGACCTCGCCGAAGTCTCCCAAGTGGCAGCAATAAATCCTTGGAACGATACGACGATCACATTGAACGCCGATGACGAACCAAGACCTCGTGCAGTCCGGGCACCTACCGCTTTGGTCCTAAACCCAATCGTGGACGGCTTTCGGCTCACTAAAGTGCTAATGGACGGCGGCAGTGGAGTGAACCTCATCTACGAAGACACGCTCAATAAAATGCAAATGGACAGGAGTCACATTGAGCAAAGTAGCACAACCTTTCGAGGCATTATCCCCAGTCGGGAAGCAAGATGCTCGAGAAAAATCAAACTCGACGTGGTATTCGGCACGCCGGAGAACTATAGGTCTGAAGAGTTACTCTTCCATGTGGCACCTTTCAACAGCGGGTATCACGCCCTACTGGGGCGAGACGCATTCACACGCTTCCAAGCCGTACCCCATTACGGGTATATGAAGCTCAAAATGCCCGAGCCTTATCGAGTTATCACTATCACCAGTGATCCGGACATAACACTCCACGCCGAAAACAAAACCGCCTCTCTGGCCCTCGAGGCTTTATCTGAGGCCCTCGCGGCCGAGGAATTAACCACCCTACATTCCACAGTGGATTGGGACGATGTAATCCTCGATAAGAGACCCAAATCCACTTCCTTCAAGCCAGCAGACGAAATAGTCAATTTTCAAGTCCACCTGATGGACCCCAAGAAGACAGCTTGCATTGGGGCACAACTGGATCCAACGGTCGACGCCGCATTACATGCATTCCTACGTGAGAACTGGGACATCTTTGCCTGGCACCCTTCGGATATGCCAGGTGTCCCACGAAGACTGGCCGAACATAGTCAATATACTGAAAGGATACAAACCAGTCAAGCAAATGTTGCGCCGATTTTCCGAACCCAAACAATAGGCTATGGGGGAGGAGCTAGCCAAGTTACTCGAAGCCGGGTTTATCAGAGAGATCAAACATCCGAACTGGCTAGCAAACCTGGTCATGGTACCGAAGAAGGATAAATCCTGGCGCCTGTGTGTCGATTTCAAAGATCTTAATAAAGGCTGCCCTAAGGACCCCTTCTCACTACCTCGCATTGACCAGATTATTGACGTGATCGCGGGACACGATTCACTGTGTTTCCTCAACGCATACTCCGGATACCATCAAATTAAGATGAAAGAATCCGACCAGGCCGCAACGGTGTTCATCACCCCGTATGGGCCCTTCTGCTTGAACACCATGCCTTTCGGGCTCAAGAACGCCGGCGCAACCTATCGACGCATGATTCAAACATGCCTGGAAAATGAAATCGGCAAGACTGTGGAGGCATATGTAGATGACATAGTCATTAAAAACAAGCATGTCGAATCATTGGTGGATGATTTATGCCTTATGTTCGACAACCTCCGAGCATATGACATACAACTCAATCTGGAAAAAGGCGTTTTCGGCGTTCCAGCCGGAAAACTGCTAGGGTTCATTGTCTCAAATAGAGGAATCGAAGCAAACCTAGCAAAAATCCGAGCCCTGTCACAGTTGGCGACACCAACAGACCTCAAGCAGGTCCAAAAACTAGCTGGATGCGTGGCAGCTTTGAGCTGTTTTATCTCCAGACTAGGGGAAAAGGCATTGCCATTGTATCGCCTGCTCCGTCGCATAGACCACTTCGTGTGGACGGACGCCGCCACAGCCGGACTGGAAGAAATAAAAACTTTGCTAGCAAGCAACCCAATCCTGGCCACACCAAACGTTGGTGCACTGATGTTGCTCTACATATCTGCAACTCACCAGGTGGTGAGTGTTGTGCTCGTCGTTGAACAAGAGGAAGAGGGACATAAATTCCCACTTCAAAAACCAGTATATTACGTATCAACGATCCTTACACCATGCAAAACCCGTTACCCGCATTATCAAAAGATAGCATATGCGGTCTTTATGGCATCCCGCAAGCTGCGGCACTACTTTCAAGAGTGCTCGATCACGGTGGCTTCCGAAGTACCACTCAGTGACATTATAAACAACCGGGACGCCACTGGCCGGATTGCCAAATGGGCCATTGAGCTCTTACCATTTGAAATAACTTACAAGCCACGCCGAGCTATTAAATCTCAGGTGTTGGCTGACTTCATCGCCGAATGGACAGAGGCCGAACTCCCTAAAGAGTATGGCACATATTCCAACTGGGTGATGCACTTCGACGGCTCTAAAATGCTAGCCGGATTGGGGGATGGTGTCGTCTTGACATCCCTCACAGGAGACACAGTCCGTTATGTGCTCCAAATACTGTATACAAACTCTAACAATGCAACCGAATACGAGGCCCTATTGCACGATCTCCGGATGGTTGTCTCCATGGGCATACAACGCCTCGAGGTGCACGGGGATTCAAACCTTGCAATATCCTAAATAAATGAAGAATTCGATGCAAAAGATCCGAAGATGGCGGCTTACCGCAACACTGTACTGAAAATATCAACTTGATTTGGGGGCTCGAGTTTCATCACGTGGCTCGAGAGAGTAATCAAGCTGCGGACATCCTTGCCTGCATGGGCCCCAAACGCGACCCTGTCCCACCTAACACCTTTGTGGAGAGGCTTTTCAAGCCATCCGTAGTGTGGCGGGACGAGAGCGGTAACACCGTTCCAGAGTCGATCATACCCCCAGATTCCGAACACAGTTCCGATATCATCGGGGGTTCAGGCACCAAAATAACACCATCAGCCCACAAAATCAAGGCCGTAATTACCCCGTGGACTGAACCTTTACTTGCCCACCTTACTAGGAATGAGCTCCCTGATGATCAGACTGAGGCCCGTCGTATTGTTCGACGCTCGAAGGCCTACAAGGTTCATGAAGGGGAACTGTATAAGAAAAGTACTACCAGAGTCCTTCAAAGATATATCTCCGAAGAAGAGGGACGACAGCTCCTGACCGAAATACACACCGGTCTTGGTGGCCATCACGCCGCAGCTCGGGCCCTTGTAAGTAAGGCCTTTCGTACGGGTTTCTTTTGGCCCACGGCCCGAGCAGACGCACATGACCTCATACAGCGCTGTGTTGGATGCCAGCTTTTGGCCAATCAAAGCCATATGCCGCCCACTGCCCTACGAACAATCCCCATTACCTGGCCTTTTGCGGTCTGGGGGCTAGACATGGTCGGATCCCTTAAAGGGGGGAGCCATAAAAAGAAATATTTACTGGTTATGGTCGACAAGTTCACTAAGTGGATAGAAGCCAAACCAGTCAAAACGGCCGAAGCCGGACTGGTTATAGACTTCATATACGGCGTCGTACACCGTTATGGTGTCCCACACAATATTATTACTGACAACGGCTCTAACTTTACGGCTGATGAGGTGAAAACTTGGTGCGGTAATTTGGGCATCAAGCTTGATTATGCCTCCGTATATCACCCTCAAACAAACGGTCAGGTCGAACGGGCTAATGGCCTAATAATGGGCGACATCAAACCCAGACTAGTGCGATCTCTGCAAGAATCATACAAGCACTGGGTCGAGGAACTCGATTCCGTACTCTGGGGGCTGCGGACCATGCCCAATCGCATGACCGGATATACACCTTTCTTCATGGTGTACGGCGTGGAGGCGGTCTTGCCTTGCGACATTATTCACGACTTACCTCGAGTGCGCATGTACGAAGAGAGAGAAGCCGAACTTGATCGGTAGGATGATCTGGACGGCCTGGAGGAGGAGCGCGATGTCGCGAAGGCCTGTTCCGCATTCTACCAACAGTAGGCTCGGCGATATCAAAGCAGGGAAGTACGTGCAAAGACTTATAATGTCGGTGAACTCGTTCTACGCCTACCAGAGAAGAAAAAGGACAAGCTCAAGCCCAAATGGGAGTGCCCCTTCATTATAGATGAAGTTCTCACTCGGGGAGCCTATCGCCTTCGCAATGCCTCGGAAAATCGCCTGGAACCAAACCCATGGAACGTTGCCCGACTCCGGAGATTCTACGCCTAAGTCCACACTTATACCTTTTTCCTCGTCCCTTCTTTTCTCCCTTTTCACCTTTTTCCTCTTTCTCATTTTTACACGACTTCTAGCTCATGTTCGGATAAGCCGCACACTTGAGGGGCATACATCCTCAAATGTACACACCCCACAATACCTGGGGGCTTCTTTTCACAGAAGCTTATTATCATTGTTAGTTTTTGAGCATCAAGCTCACTGTATATATGTGTTGTCTACTCATATATGTCCTTTCTTCGCCATAATATGCACCTTTATGACTTAAGTTTTTGCCAAGCTGGGTTGCCTGGCTCCTGTGTTTATGCCCTACGTTCCCGCTTGTTCGGCTAGGGCATAAAGGGAGCACCTCTGCGATTGTTACAGCCGGGTTATCCAGACGTGTACCTTAGACGGGTGAAGCCGAAAGCTAGCGTTCTTAAGGAAATAATTGGTCGGTGGACAAAATACGAACTGCCCTCGCTGCAATATAAGCCCCCAAATTATAACATGTACTGTGATTTTTAGCATCACAACTTCAGCATGCACAAAAATGCATGCTGGCCCAGGGAGAGGAACCCTTAGCGGAACTATTCTCTCTGGAAGATGTTTCTTACGATCAAATGTAATATAACATAACTCCCCGAATACAACTTGTCTGTTCAAGCAACTATGACCAGACTGCCTGTTTTCCGAACATACTTTGGTGTTTACCGACGATATAATATCCGGAAACACTCCAAACCACGGGTTTTGGAGGTTGAAGCAGAAAGTCTGCCATGACAATCATTTTACAATTCGGCTGGAGATAAGTTTGTTGATAAAAGTACATTGCTACTTGGACTCAAAAACTTCCTCCTCCTATAGACCCTCTAACAGGTTGTCTAGTTTACAATCCTGTTAGGAAAACTTAGCGTCTATCTTTACTTGGTCGTACACTAAGCTAAGAGGAATTTCTTGTCCATCTTGTCCCCGAGCTCCGACCCGGGCCATATGATTCGGATCAAGTCTGGTGTACCGCGTTTTCACCATGGCCCAGGCCTCTTGTGCGCCTTCCCGACATGCGGATATCTTCCATAGCTCAAAACGGCGACGAGCTCCCTTGAATAAATTCACGAGCTCCTCCATACTTCCTGGAGGTGGATCGGATGGCCACAAAGCCTTAGCCATATTCCTCATTGCTTTCTGAGCTCACTTGTGCACTTTGGATAGCTCTTGTAGCAGGTTGCCTTGAAATCCAGACACTTCTCCCTCGGGACGTCCGGTCAGCACACCTACAAAAACAAACTTGTAAAATTTTCCATCAGGAGACCGTGTGAAAGTCAGGTTAAAGAGCATACTGAATATACCGCCTTTCAGCTTCCTGTTCTCCTTCAAAGCATCCGATAGTTGGGCTCTTAAATCCTTCAGTTCTTCGGCTTGCTTGATATTTGCATCCTGTAGTTTGTTCTTCTCATTAATGGTCCGTGTCAATACACGTTGACCAGCGGCTTCTTGCCCCTCGGCATGTTGTTTGTCCGCATGAGCAGCCCTTAGCCTCTCCTCCAGCTGATCTGTCGACCCTACCAACGAAACGATGCATATTTAAGCAACATCGTGGTAGGCACGGAATCTTATTTCCGGGTTACTGTTGTACCTACCATCAGGTGCCTTCTTGGATTTCTTTAAATTTTCCAGTTCAGCGGTGGCAACAGTTCGCTTAGTTCGGCATTCTTCTAGCTCCTTGGATAATGTGTTATTTTCTCTGTGAGTACCTGAGGATGTAAAAGACCCTTAAATCAGTTGGGCCAACTTCTTCAAGACTCGGGGGCTACTGGCATATGATTATTGAATCTGCACAAAAAGTCCTTACCCGCATATCCTTTGGAAGCTGGTGAGTGGCTCTAGCAAGTCCACCCCGAGCAGCTCGGATGTAAGCATCCGTTGAGCTGAAAGCGTTGAATGCATCTTTGGTGAAATTTGGGTCACACATAGCCGCTCTCCGCCGCCGATGATTCATCATACTCTCCACTTCGGGGTTGGTGACGGATACATTATCCGAATCCTCTGGGAGATGATAATCTGGCATTGCTTCCGCATCCCCTCGAGTCCTTGTGACAGGGTCCAGGGCCGGATTAGCCCGTGCATGGCTGACCAGGTCTCCGGATATAGTCTGGCATACACTCCTCCTCGATATGTCATAGCAGGAAACATCACTATCCGGTCTATCCACTGAGTGCGTGCTAAAGAATTATACCTCTTTGATGAAGGAGAGGGCCCGACAGTATCATCATTTTCCTTTCTTTTCAAAGACTCGCCCTGTGCGATTGTTGTCTTCTTAGAAGAAGTCTTTGCCACAGTACGATGGGATGAGTGTCGCCCCTTGGGAGCACGGTACAATGCGGTGGGTGGGTCGCAAGGGGAAAACTCTTTTTGAGGGGGTGTCTCCTGGGTACTTACATGGGAGGAGGGGAGAAGGCCAGGGTAATCGGCTATAATGGCCACTTCCATGCCGTCGTAGCTCGCCTGATAAAAGACTCCTTCCTTCAATCTATAAATATATCCGGATCCTCTTCAAATACGGGATCTAGGTCTCAATTATGGTTCTCCGGCTATGGAGCGGGGCTGTAGATCCCTGCGACGACCTTTCTCCATTCCTGTTAAAAGTGGCCAGATTAAATTTGACTAAGCTTAATTAAAGAAAAAGATCAAGTGAGGCTTATGATTGAAAACTTACCCAATCAATGGGGTTATACATGGACAAACCTTCTCGGCATTTAAGGCGAGTGAAGTGTTCCTTCTCCCCTTTGTAAAGTTCAGCCAACATGGCGGCCAAGGCGGCAAAATTGTCCGGACCCTTGCGCCCACATCATGATGCGTCGTCCTCCCCATTGTAATGCCACATGGGAAGCCTTCTAAATTGAAGTGGCTGGACGCATCATGTTATTGAAATCGCCATTACCTCAACTATAGACAGTCCGGAGTGGGCGAGTATTCTGATCTTGCTCACTAGCCTCTTAATCTCAGCGCTGTCTTCTTCTTCATAGCTTCGGGGACGCCAACTGGCGTGCTTCTTTAAAGGAGCAATGGAAAATTCGGGAAGACCTTGCCGGATTGGGTCCAGGAGAACAACGTCTTCGATGTAAAACCACTCTGAGGGCCACTCTTCGGATGTCTTCTTCAGAGTGCCGGACAGGTATCCTGTCGCGGCTATGCGCCATACTTCGGCGCCGCCCGCCTCGAATATGAATCCCTCTTGTGAGCATAGGATGAGGCAGAAATATTTCCTCCATAGCTCTAAATGGGCCTCACAGCCTAGGAATAGCTTGCAAAGAGCAACGAAGCCTGCAATGTGCAGGATGGAGCCCCGCGTGAGATTGTGTAGTTGGAGGCCGTAATACTCCAGAAGACCTCTAAGGAAAGGATGAATCAGAAATCCCACGCCTCTCAGCAGGAAAGAAACAAAGCACACCCGTTCCCCTTTAGTAGGATTGGGGAAATTCTCCGTCAGGGTTTCGCCGTTGATGGAAGTTAATCCCACCCGAACAGGAACTATATCCGAGGGAGGGAGATATCCCTGCGTCTAAAGCTTGGTCAACTATGCGTGGGATATTTAGCAGCTCTCCCAGTCGCCTTTTTGAGGACCGTGGGGGCGCGAGGAAGAACTAGGAGCGCCAGCCATGTTTGGATGAGTTCCTATGGCAATCTCTAAGGATTTCTGCCTATTGCGGAATGGTATCTGGGATTCAATCTCTTTAAATAGACGCCTTCCCCGTATGGACAAGGGGTTACTTGCAAAAATGCTTAGACCCTTCATATTCGTTCGACACGTGGAGGCCGAGGCGGTGGCGGCACAAAAGCTGAATCGTATGGTATTTAAAGCCGAGCTATACGAAGTACAATGGAGAACCCGCCTTGCAAAGTCGAAGACATGAAGCCGGATATAACGTCGTCATTGAAGGCAAGTTTAGGGGCTAATGAGGGAGTCCCGGATTATGGGGTCCTCGGGGAGCCGACCTATGTGATATGAGCCAGGCTTATGGGCTGTGAAGATACAAGACAGAAGGCCTTCTCCCGTGTCCATATGGGACTCTCCTTCGCGTGGGTGAAAGCTTGGCATCTGGATGTGTAGTTTCCTTCCTCTGTAAACCGACTTTGCACAACCCTAGTCCCCTGCGGTGCCTATATAAACCAGAGGGGTTGGTCCGTAGAAGAATAATCATACAAGCTAGACATCTAGGGTTTAGCTATTACGATCTCGAGGTAGATCAACTCTTGTAACCCCTATACTCATCGAAGTCAATCAAGCAGGAAGTAGGGTATTACCTCCATCAAGAGGGCCTGAACCTGGGTAAACATTGTGTCCCCTGCCTCCTGCTACCTTCGATCCTCAGACGCACAATTCAGGATCCCCTACCCGAGATCTGCCGGTTTGGACACCGACACTCTCCCCCAGCAAAAGCAGGTGCAACAAGGCGCTCTCGCGTCAGACCTCTTCGACCGATCTCTTCTATAGCCTCCCCTCCATGCCCCAGATCCAATGCCCCACCCACCTCCCCCTTGATGTATGCTAGAACTTCAGTATTTCCCCAAAGAGGAAGGGATGATGCAGTACAACGACGGTAGGTATTTCCCTCAGTGATGGGACCAAGGTTATCGAACCAGTAGGAGAACCACGCAACACAACGTAAACAGCTCCTGCACACAAATAAGAAATACTTGCAACCCGACGTGTTAAAGGAGTTGTCAATCCCTTTCGGGTAACGGCGCCAGAAATTGGCGAGTGGACGGGAGAAAGTTGTAATTGATTGGATAAATAGATCTCAAATAAAATAAAGTGCAGCAAAGTATTTTTGGTTTAATAGATCCAAAAATAAAAGCAAATGAAAATAGATCATGAAGGAAAATATAATAAAGAAGAGACCCGGGGCCATAGGTTTCACTAGTGGCTTCTCTCGAGAAAAATAGCAAATGGTGGATAAACAAATTACTGTTGGGCAATTGATAGAACTTCAAATATTCATGACGATATCCAGGGAATGATCATTATATAGGCATCACGTCCAAGTAGACCGACTCCTGCCTGCATCTACTACTATTACTCCACACATCGACCGCTATCCAGCATGCATCTAGTGTATTAAGTTCATGAAAAAACGGAGTAATTCAATAAGAACGATGACATGATGTAGACAAGATCTATTTATGTAGAAAAAGACCCCATCTTCTTATCCTTAATAGCAACGATACATATGTGTCGGTTCCCCTTCTGTCACTGGGATAAAGCACCGTAAGATCGTACCCATCAGAAAGCACCTCTTCCCATTGCAAGATAAATAGATCAAGTTGGCCAAAAGAAACCCAAGTATCGGAGAAGAAATACGAGCTGTAAGCAATCATGCATATAAGAAATCGAAGAAGACTCAAATAACTTTCATGGATAAAAACATAGATCTGATCATAAACTCAAAGTTCATCGGATCCCAACAAACACACTGCAAAAAGACTTACATCATATGGATCTCCAAGAGGCCATTGTATTGAGAATCAAGAGAGAGAGAGAGAGAGAGAAAGAGAGAGGGAGAGAGAGTGAGAGAGAGAGAGAGAGAGAGAGCCATCTAGCTACTATCGACGGACCCGTAGGTCTACAATGAACTACTCATGCATCATCGGAGAAGCACCAATGAGGATGATGAACCCCTCCGTGATGGTGTTTATACTGGATCTGGTGGTTCTGGAACTTGCGGTGGCTGGAATTGATTTTCGTCGACTCCCCTAGGGTTTCTTGAATATTGGGGTATTTATAGAGCAAAGAGGTAGTGTGGGAGGCCACCGAGGTGGGCACAACCCACCTGGGCGCACCTGGGCCCCAGGCACGCCTTGGTGGGTTGTGCTCCCCTGGGAGCACCCCTCTGGTACTTCTTTGGCCCAACAAGTGTCTTCTGGTCCAGAAAAAATTCATAAAAAGTTTCGCTGCGTTTGGACTCCATTTGGTATTGATTTCCTACGATGTAAAAAACAAGCAAAAAATAGCAACTGACACTTGGCACTATGTCAATAGGTTAGTACCACAAAATGATATAAAATGATTATAAAACGATTGTAAAACATCCAAGAATGATAATATAACAACATGGAACAATAAACAATTATATATACGTTGGAGACGTATCAACATCGCCAAGCTTAATTCCTGCTCATCCTTGAGTAGGTAAATGATAAAAACAGAATTTTTGATGTGGAATGCTGCCTAATATGTTCATCACATATTCTTTTCTTTGTAGCATGGACATTTGGACTTTTATATGGTTCAAGGCAATAGTCTAGTTTTGACAGGAAGACTTTAATACTCAAGCATATCAACAAGCAACCATGTCTTTCAAAATAACAATGCTAAAGCAAGTTATCCCTAGCCCATTATGCTGAATCATTGATCCATTCATGAAACACACTCGAATACTAGCTATCCCCAATGCTCAAGTACGATCATAGTACCCCTTAGTTGGTGCTTTATAAGAGAAGATGGAGACTCAAGTAAAAAATAAAAATTGCATAAAGTAAAGGAAAGGCCCTTCGCGGAGGGAAGTAGGGATTTGTAGAGGTGCCAGAGCTCAAAGCAAAAATTGAGAGATAATTTTTTTTGGGAGGCATACTTTTCCTACCAACGAAAATGACTTAGAGTTCCCAACACTTTCCATGCTAGATATATCATAGGCGGTTCCAACCAGAAAATAAAGTTTATTCCTTTTTCCACCATACTTTCACTTTCCATGGCTAACCGTATCCACGGGTGCCCTCCATACCAACACTTTCTAAGGAATTTATTATTTGACAACATAAAGTAAATTCATTTTTCATTTCGGGACTGGGCATCCCTAATACCTTTGCCATACTCTCGTGCAATGACAAGTGAATAGACACTCATCGTGAGAATAACACATCTAACATGGAAAATCGGCCACCCCTCACCGCCTCGCGAGCGGTACGAGCACACAAAAGAGAAATTTATTTTGAAAATTAGAGATGGAACATACAAATTTGCTTAGAACGACACAGAAATACCTCATATAGGTAGGTATAGTGGACTCATATGGCAAAACTGGTTTAAAGGGTTTTGGATGCACAAGTTGTGATCATACTTAGTGCAAATGAAGGCTAGCAAAAAGATTGAGAAGCGTCCAACCAAGAAATGAAAAATCTGATAAGCGAGCATCAAGCATAACTAACACCAAATAATGCACCACAAGTAGGATGTAATTTTCGTTGCATAACTATTGACTTTCGTGCTTGCATAGGCACAAACCTTAACTCTAATATTCTTACTAAAGCATAATTACTCATTAACATGACTCACATATCCATCGTCATATCTCAAAACCATTACAAAGAACCAAGTTTATTTGTCCAATGATCTTCATGGAAGTTTTTATTATATCCTCCTTCGTTATCTATCACTTTGGGACTAGTTTCATATGTTGCTTTTAATAAGCTCAAACAAATATAAGTGAAGAACATGAGCATAGTATTTCTTTTCTCTCAAAATAGTTTAAGTGAAGCAAGCGAGAATATCTTAAAAATTTTACTAACACCCAAATAAATCTAAGTGAAGCATGAGAGCATTTGTTCAAAAATAACAAAGCACACCGTGCTCAAAAAGATATAAGTGAAGCACTAGAGCAATCTGAAGGCTCTAATAATTTAAGTGAAGCATAGGAGCAAGCATGGCATAATTTTTGGCTCTCTCAAAAAGGTGTGTCCAACAAGGATTCAAGACTTAAAACACAAAGCAAAACAAGCAAAGACTCATATCATACAAGACGCTCCAAGCAAAACTCATAATATGTGATGAATAAAAAATATAGCTCCAAGTAAAATATCGATGGTCGTTAGAAGAAAGAGGGGATGCCACTCAAGGGCATCCCCAAGCTTAGTTGCTGGATACTTCTTGAATATTATCTTGGCGTGCCTTGGGCATCCCCAAGCTTAGCCTTTTGCTAATTCTTATTACTTCATCCATCATAACATCACCCAAAACTTGAAAACTTCAATCACACAAAACTCAACAAAACCTTCGTGAGATCCGTTAGTATAAGAAAGCAAACCACTACTATAAGTAATGTGGCAAACCCATTCATATTTTATTTTTGCATTATATCTACTGTATTCCAACTTTTCTATGGCAAAAACTCTTCAAAGAAAACCATAGAATCATCAAAACACACAACGCAAAGAAAACAGAATCTGTCAAAAACAGATTAGTCTGTAGCAATTTGGATATTTCGAATACTTCTATAACTCTAAAAATTCTGAATAGTTAGAACCACGTGGGAAATTTGTATACTAATCTTCTGCAAAAAGAATCAACTCAAAAGCACTATTCCTTAAAAATGGGAATTTTTTTTGTGAGCGCAAAAGTTTCTATTTTTCAGCAAGATCAAATCAAGTATCACCCAAATCATCCCAAAGGCTTTGCTTGGCACAAACACTAATTTAAACCAAAAAACACATCTAATCAGAGTCGTACTTGGGTATTTTATTGAAAACAACAAGAAAACCAAAAATCAAGAAGATACAAGTTGGGTTGCCTACCAACGAGCGCTATCATTTTACGCCCCTAGCTAGGCATAATGCAAAGGACTAAGTGTTGTCATTTTTGTCCTTGTTTTCCTTGGGGATATTTTTGTCAGGCGTTTTTGCAAATAAAACATAAAACACATTATCCATGGAAACCTTAGCACTATCAAGTTGCTTATCATCATAACCCCTTTGATTTCCGGCAGCTATCCAAGAATAGTTGTAACATCCCAATTATCAATTTGTATGTTGTACATAGATCATCATATGTATATCATATTTATTCTTGCATTTTGGTTGAGATCCTAAAAATCTTATGCAACTCAAGGACCCACGGAGAGAGTTGGAGGATTCACAAAAATTCATATTTGAATTTATTTCAAAAGTGAAGAAGGGATCAATTTTGTTTTATAATTTCTCTCTACAAATATTTCCAATATTAAAGACAAATGAGAGAAGATAATATGACTTCTTAAAATTCAGAGAAATATTGGAGAAAGAATTTTAAAATTAAATTATGATTTTTCTGATATTTATTTGCTATTCTATTTGAATTAGAAAAATATGCATTTTTCAAAATTGCATTTTTAGGCCAGAAAAATGTTCATTTGTTCTAAATATTTCATTTAGACGGTGAAAATTGTTTTTGGCATTGATTTTTTTATATTTTATTAGGATTTTTTTGGGCGAAATTATTTTAAAAAAAATTTCACGGACCGCAGCGGGAAGAAGCCTAGCCGGCCCGCAGCGCCGCCGCCTTCCCGCCTCGCCGCGCCGGACTCCCGAGGGAGTCCGAGCTCCCCACACCTGGCCCCTTGGCCAAGTTGGGCACCTCCCCTCCTATCTAATGCGCCGTCGTCGCCTCCCCCCTGAAGCCCCGTCCCGCCCCGCCGCCGCACCCGCCACCAGCGACGCTGCCGCCGCCGCTGCCTCACGCCACCCCGCGCCGCAACCCGCCGTCCCGCCGACGCCCGCGCCGCGCCGCCGTCGCCCCGGAGTCGCCGGAGCCGCCGCTCCCGCCTCGCCGGACTCGCCGGAGCCGCCGTCATCGACCGCCCTTTTTTACGGTTTAGGTATGAAACCGCCCGGTTTTTTTATAAACCCTAGATCTGTTTTTTAATAGATCGGTTTGGTTTTTCGTCGGTTTATTTATTTAGCAGACGTTTGTCCGTTCGTTCATTTTAACGAACGATTGTTCGCCGGTTAGGTTCAGACAGCGAACGTTCGTTCGTTAGTTTGTTCGTTTTATTTTATATTCCAGGGATTTATCTGCGATTAATCGCGATTCTGCCCCTGATCTTTAAATTAGTATAACTTTTTACTCGTTTATCCAAATTAGATGAAATCAGCGCCTAAATCTTCGTCTCGAAGCTCTTTTTCCAGTTAATCAACTTGAACATGATTTTGGTACTGTAATATTTGATTTTAGTCTAGATTAGTAAACAATCTTTTTTCGTTCGTATTTTGAGTTTCGTTGCTCCGTTTGAGTTGAATCTTTTTGCGTACCGTAGCTAATCACATGTACTTACTGTTAAGATCTAATTTACATGTTGATAATGCTTTAGGGTTTTGACTCTTGTTAGTTTAAGACGTTGCTTGTTTTGTGTTCGGTTTGGATCTTTTCTCGAGTTTTCTCGTGTTCCGATTGAGTGATTGCTTATGTATGCTATTTTTTGTCTACGCTAGATTTCCCAGAGTGCGAAGCTTGTTACTATGAATCCCCAGTGTTTGCAGATCGTCAGCAAGGCAAGTTACACTTTGATCATATTCCTTTATACCCAGTTTTTACTATGGATTAGTTTTGCCCCACGAATACTTGCATTGGTAGGATTGGGAACATGTGGTTTTTTGTTGTAGTACTTGAGGTAGGAACCTAATACCTTTTGATCACCCCGGGAATATACGTTATGCTTATTATTGCTTAGCCATGCTCGTAGATGGGGATTGGATCGTGATTCACACATGGATGTTTGGGAGTTATTTTGATTGGATAACATTAAGGTGGCAACTTTAATACAAATCTGGGTGGATTGGTTGAGGCACCTGGAGTACCCAGTGTTGTCTGTTTTGGAAATCCCGGAGTACCCGTGTGATTATCCTATGGAATGCCACCCAGGCTCAAATGGATCATAAGATTATTCATGCTAGAAACTTCCGTGTGCAGCCACAAGCCATTATGGGCTCTGGCATAGTTGAGTAAGTTGCATGAGCTCTTGAAGAGGTAGACTAGCAGATGTAGAGAGTTGTAGGTGGTACTGTCTACCCGGAGTAGAGAGTTAATGCTTCAGAAAGGCTATGTCTCGATCATCCGATCATGGATGCGGTCGAGTCTTGTGGGGAAAAGTGCGCAAACCTCTGCAGAGTGTATAAACTAATCATGGTTAGCCGTGTCCCCAGTTATGGACATCTTGAGTATCTAGTACTTGAATCTATTGATGTGATCTCATCATGTTCCTTTAATTAAATTTTGATGTTGGGTTAATGGTGATACTTTTAATTAGGATTTGGGTTGGAGGAACCTTCTCAAATAATGGGCAACCAGGGAGTAGTTAAATAAATTTATTCCTTTGTTGTAGGGAAAACTAGATTTATGCAAAACCATGAAACTTACAGCCTCCACCAGCCAAATATTGCATGTAGATATAGTCTTTGCATTATCATTGCTTTACAGTGTAAGTATGCCAGCATATTCCATGTGCTGACCCGTTTCGAGCTGCAACGTCTTATGTTGCAGATTACTCAGACGATGAATAAGGTGCGATAGGTCATTGTTTTGCACTCAGCCATGCCATTGGAGTTGATGGACTCATTTACCTTTGAAGTTTCCGCAGTTATCTAGTTTAGATGGACTTCATGCATGATTTATTTATGTAATCATACTCTTTATGAGGACTCGATGTAATAAGTGTGTGATTGAAACTCTGTTGTAATTCCTCGAGTACTGTGCATGTTAGCATTACCGATCCAGGGATGACACTGATGCACAGAGACTTGACCGTTTGAGGTCTGGTCGCTACAAGATGGTATCAGAGCACACGTTGACTGTAGGACGCGATCTCTAGAATGAGCCACATGATTTCTCTTCTCTACTCATTTCTAATTGTCCTCTTTTTCTACTCTATAGATGGCGGATCATAGGAACAAGTTCACTCAGCCGGATGACAACACCCCTTTCGAAAAGCACTTGAAGAAAGTCACTAAGTATCTGAACATCGGATTACCAAGCTTCACGGGGACTTTCTCTACATCTGTACCGGAATAGGAGCGCGGGAAGCTCAAAGTCTGGATACCTGGGAGGACCTTTGCGCCAACAATGGAGCCTATTGATTTCTACCTGGATGCACCAAGCTGGAGTATTGGAAAGAGCATGGTCGCGCATATTACCTTTGGACACATATGTGAGGTGTATCACACGGAGCTGGAGAATACCATCTACCAGATATGTGGCCGCCGAGATGACAAGTGGGAGATGATTCATACCAGGAGGGATGGATCAATTGGAGCTTACATTCAAGAGATGGGAGATCATATTGGTTGACAGGAGAATCAACAAATTGTCAACATGAAGAAGATCAAGAAATTGGTGAGGAGGAACAACAAGCTGGAAGAGGAGATCAAGTCTACACGTGATGGATACAAGGAGGAGATTGCTATATCGATGGAAAAGAATGACGACCTGACAAGGAAGCTAGGAGTATTCATGGGAGACCCCGCGCCAAAGAAGGATAACCAGCCAGGAGACTACATCATCCTCGACGACACCGACTCCGACCCTGATAGCGATGTTGACTACGTTGATGAAGCTGGAGCAGACATTTTGTAGTCTTCTTCTGATGAAAATTTCTAGACGACCACCATTGTAATTAGTAGTATTTTCCCTCCAAGTAGTTGCAACAATCGAGTTAGTAGTTATAGGTTAGACCGCTTTTGTAATCTTGTGTGCTATTGATTGAAGTGAATTGATTGTGTTTGTCTCATGAGCATTATGGGTAGTGAACCTCTCTTAGACCACAGTCAAAAAAAAATCTCTCTTAGACCCCTATTCCATTCTGTTTTCTCACCTTTTCTGAACCCATCAGATGCCTCCAAGACGTGACAGTGGATTTGCCTTCCCACCGGAGCTCACTCAGTTGATCCACCAGCAGAATACTTTGATGCAACTTTTAGTCCAGAATCAGAACCAAGGCAACAACAACAACAACAACCCACCACCACCACCCCCTGTTGATCACCAGCCCGTTTCCTAAGGTTGAATCCGCCGGTGTTCTCTAGTAGCACTGAGCCGATTGTTGCAGATGATTGGCTCCGCAAGATTGGAAGAGATCTGACCACTGCAGGGTGCACAGATGCAGAGAGAGTCCATTTTGCCGCACATCAGCTTGATGGACCCGCAACATCATGGTGGGAGAATTTCACAACCACTTACCCCATTGACACTGTTATGTGGGATCAGTTTCAGCAGGCTTTCCGCACTGCCCATGTTTCAGCTGGAGCTATGAGCATGAAGAAGCGCGAGTTTCACAACTTGCGCCAAGGAGGACGCGCAGTGGGCCACTATGTGAATGAGTTCAGTAAGTTAGCACGCTATGCCCCTGATGACGTAGCTATAGATGCCGCTAAGCAGGAGAAGTTTCTGGAAGGACTGAATGATGAGCTGAGCATGCAGTTGATGGTGGCAACATTCAACAACTACCAGGAGTTGGTAGACAGGGATCTTATAATTGAAGGCAAGCATCAACAGATTGATAATCGCAAGAGGAAGTATGGACAGGGGAGGTACACTTCAGGAGCTCAGCAGAAGTCCCGCTATTCCTCGTACTCGGGAGGACATACCCACAACCATGGAGGACACAGGCACAACGGAGCAAGTTCGCACAACCATAATGGCACTAGGAATGGCAATGGGAATGGGGGAAGCAGCAGCCAGAACCGTTCCAAGTCTTCAACACCAGCCAAGAGGGATCTAAGCCACATCACCTGTTTCAAGTGCCAGAAGACTGGACATTACACCACTGAATGTCTTGAAGCAAAGAATGGAAATGGCAATGGAAGTTCTGCCAAGAATACCAACCCCTTCACGAAAGGTCAGGTGAACCACATCAGTGTGGAGGAGATTGAGGATCAACCCGACGCAGTTGTCGGTAAGTTTTTGATTAATGCATTTACCGCACTCATTCTTTTTGATACTGGTGCATCGCATTCATACATATCAAGGGGATTTGTGGATAAGTATAACCTGCCAACCCAAGCCCTTAAGTCACCCATGTTAGTAAGTTCTCCAGGAGCAGAGTATATGGCTAGCCTATGGTGTGATCGGTTACCCTTGAGGATTGGTAACTATGTGTTTCCCTCGGACCTAATAGTTTTGGAGTCACAAGGATTGGATATAATATTAGGCATGGATTGGTTATCGAAGTATGGAGGGAACATTGATTATGCTAGTTAATCGATATTCCTTACCACCCCAGAAGGAAGAAGGATCAAGTATGTATCCCGGTATGTGCCGAAGTGGACTCAAGTAAATTCCTTATTAGGAGTTGTACAGGAGGAAGTACCAGTGGTGAAGGATTACCCTGACGTATTTCCGGAGGAGTTGCCAGGCATGCCACCAGATCGAGACATTGAGTTTTTGATTGAGCTATTGCCAGGCACCAAGCCAATATCAAAGAGACCGTATCGGTTGCCCGCACAGGATTTGGAAGAAATTAAGAAGCAGATTACGGAGTTACTGGATAAAGGTTACATTCAACCAAGTTCATCACCTTGGGGAGCCCCAGTGCTTCTAGTTGAGAAGAAGGATGGATCCTTAAGGATGGTTGTTGATTGGGATAATTATTTCTGTGCCCTTAGTTGAGTCCCACTCGGCAGTTTTGCCCCTAGTTTCCAAAAACACTCAGTCTTGCCCAAGCCACTTTGCTCTTCTTATCATTTTTCCCTTCCGTCACGGTTCCGTCCGGTTAGTGTTGTTTGACCATGTGTTGACCGTCTGTGGACTTTTTATTAGACCATTTTGCCCCTGCTTCTTCACTCTCTAGCGAGACACTGTCAAATGGGACCCATCACTCAGAAAACCATCTCATGTTCCCTTTTATTTCTCTCCCGTAGGTCAAACCCTAGTCCCAGATCCCATCCCCCTTTCTCTGAGATCCTGTCAGCACTGGAGACACAGATCCCGTCCATGGCCAGCGAAGGGTGGGTCAGCGGAGGTCCCGCTGGTGGTGGAGCCATGGATCCCGTTAGGGTTGGGCTCGAGCACCCACAGGAGGAAAACTGCCTCGACCTGCCTCGTCTCCATGGCCGTCCGTCTAGGCTGGGCGCGAGCGCCGCCCTACCCGTGCTCCTTCCTCTCCTCCTTCCCTCTCCCTTTGTCTCTCGATTCTCTCTGTCTCTCTCACCACCCTCTTTTCTCTTCCCCGACAGGAGTAGGGAGCAGCACCAAAGCCACCATGCCGCCGCCCATGGAGGTCCATCTCTCAATCCATTCACCGCTGACGTCCCTATGGATCTGGTGACCAGTTGCGCCGCTGCGAGCCCTGTTCAATCGGGTGCTGCAATGTGCGAGGCACAAACAGCAGCGGCTACGTCCTCGTTGACCCTCGTCCATGCCAACGTGGGCTAGCCAACACTGATGCCCGCCGCTGGCCCAGATTCAAAGCACCCCACGGAAGGCCAACGGGGTTCCAGTCAGTGGTGGAGTCACAGATCTCATTGGTGGCCAATGTAGGCGGCGGCCGGGGACGCATGGTGGATAGAGATGGTGGAGGAGGTAGTGCGCGACTCCCCCGGGCCTCCTTCCATGCTGCAGAGGCAGTGGTCAAGCGCCTATCATGAGGAAGCACAGGCAAGGAGGATTTGGTGAGCTCCGGCGCCGATTCTGTTGGCTTCGGCGAGCTCCCGTGCCGACTCTGTTGGCTCCGGCGCTGATTTTGTTGGCTCCGGCGAGCTTCGTGCCTATTCCGTTGGCTCTGGCACTGATTCCTTTGGCTCCGGGGAGCTCATCCTCGTCCTACAGAGGGCACCCTTTCAATCGTTGACTCAATGTTTTTTAATACTTGATGCAATGTAATTAGGTATAGTATATAGCTGGCAACTATGGATTGATGATTCATTATATTCAAGATGAGACCGACCTCAAGTACTGATTTGTGTTAATTACTGATATTTTAATTAGTTTACGTGGTGTTAATTATTGCAAAAAATAATGCAAAATTCATATTTTGTTTACAAAAGGCAGTGTCCGTTTGAGATATTTGGTCCATTGTGGGTCCCACATGTTAGTGAGAAGAGAGAGGGATGTTTTCTGAGTGATGGGTTCCACTTGGAAGTGTCTAGTGAGAGAGTGAGGAAGCAGGGGCAAAGAAGTCCAACAAAAAGTCCATAGACGGTCAACAGATGGTTAAACGGCACTAACTGGATGGAAGGGCAAAACCATAAGAGAAGCAAACGGGCTTGGGCAAAACCGAGGGTTTTCGAAAACTAGGGGTAAACTTGCCGAGTGTGACTCAACTAGGGGTTTAAAATCAATTATCCCTTGTTGATTATCGTGCGTTGAATGAAGTGACGATCAAGAACAAATACCCTTTGCCGATGATCAATGATTTGTTTGACCAGTTGCAAGGAGCTAAAGTATTTTCCAAGATCGATCTGCGATCAGGATACCATCAACTGAAGATTCGAGAGCAGGATATACCTAAGACCGCTTTTACCACAAGGTACGGGCTATATGAGTATACCATTATGTCATTTGGTCTGACTAACGCGCCCGCCTATTTCATGAACATAATGAACAAGGTGTTTATGGAGTTTTTGGATAAGTTCATCGTGGTGTTCATTGATGATATATTCGTCTACTCGAAGAACGAAGAGGAGCATAAGGAACATTTGCGTTTGGTTCTTGAGAAGCTCAGAGAACATCAATTGTATGCCAAGTTCAGCAAGTGTGAGTTTTGGTTAAAGGAAGTTGGATTTCTCGGACATGTTATATCCGGAGAAGGAATAGCAGTAGACCCTACCAAGGTTGTTTTTGTGACTAAATGGGTAGCACCTACACCAGTTGGAGAAATCCGGAGTTTTCTTGGACTCGCAGGATATTATCAGAGGTTCATTGAGAATTTCTCCAGGATTGCAAAGCCCATGACGGAGTTGTTGAAGAAGGACACTAAGTTTAAATGGACTGCAGAGTGTGAAGCCAGTTTTCAGGAGTTGAAGAAACATTTGGTTACAGCCCCAGTGCTGATTTTTCCAGAACAACGAAAGGATTATCAAGTGTATTGCGACACTTCACGTCGAGGACTTGGAGCAGTGATTATGCAGGAGGGAAGAGTTGTTTCATATGCCTCACGACAACTTAAACCTCATGAGTTGATATATGCCACACATGATTTGGAGCTAGCAGCTGTAGTGCATGCGCTGAAGACATGGAGACATTTTCTCATCGGAAACCATTGTGAGGTATACATGGATCATAAGAGTTTGAAATATATCTTCACATAGAAGGAGTTGAACCTCAGGCAGAGGAGATGGTTGGAGCTCATTAAGGATTATGATATGAAACTGCACTATCATCCCGGAAAGGCCAATGTAGTAGCAGATGCGTTGAGCCGCAAGAGTTATGTTAATACACTCATGACCGGAGGATTACCCAAGGAGTTAGCAGAGGATCTTCGCGAGCTATGTTTGGAAATAGTCCAGAGAGGTTATGTAGCAGCATTGGAAATTCATCCCACTTTGATGAGTAAGATCAGAGAAGCCCAGAAGACTGACAAGGAGATTGCCGAGATAAAAGAAAGGATGAGCAAAGGAAAGGCTAAAGGATTTCGTGATGACACCTTATGGTTTGAGGATCGCGTGTATGTGCCTAATGACCCTGAGATCAGGAAGTTGATTCTGCAGGAGACCCATGATTCGCCATGTTCAATTCACCCAGGAAACACCAAGATGTATCTGGATCTGAAGGAAAGATTCTGGTGGACTGGAATGAAGAAGGATATTGCTGAGTATGTACTCCCTCTGTCCGGAAATACTTGTCATCAAAATGGATAAAAGGTGATGTATCTAGACGTATTTTAGTTCTAGATACATCTCTCTTTATCCATTTTGATGAAAACTATTTTTGGACGGAGGGAGTAGTAGTTTGTGATGTATGTCAGAGAGTCAAGGCAGAGCATCAGAAGCCAGCTGGATTGCTACAGCCATTGTCGATACCCGAATGGAAGTGGGACAAGCTTCGCATGGATTTTATCATTGGATTGCCCAAGACTCGATCAGGATATGGCTCTATCCAGGTTGTAGTCGACCGTTTGACGAAAGTAGCTCATTTCACCCCGGTGAAGACCACCTATATGAGTGCTAAGTTGGCGAAGATATACATGACAAGGATCATATGTCTGCATGGAGTTCCGAGGACCATTGTATCGGATAGAGGAAGTTCTGGAATCAGTTGCATGAGACTTTGGGTACTAGGCTAGAGTTCAGTACAACCTTTCATCCACAGACAGATGGACAGACCAAGAGAGTCAATCAGATTTTGGAGGACATGTTGAGAGCTTGTGCGCTAGATTATGGATCTAGTTGGGACGACAATTTGCCGTATGCAGAGTTCTCTTATAACAACAGTTATCAAGCCAGTTTGAAGATGGCCCCTTTTGAAGCCTTGTACGGAAGAAGGTGCAGGACACCGTTATTGTGGGATGAAGTTGGAGATCGACAACTGTTTGGACCAGATTTAATCAAGGATTCTGAGGAGAAGGTTAAGTTGATTCACGACAGACTCAAGGTAGCCCAGTCCAGGCAGAAGAGTTATGCGGATTTGAAACGCAGGGAGACAATTTACGAAGTCGGTGACAGAGTTTATCTTCGTGTGTCCCCGCTTTGAGGAGTTAAGCGTTTTGGAGTTAAGGGAAAGCTAGCACCACGTTTTGTGGGACCATACATAGTTTTGGAACGTATGGGAGA
Organism: Triticum timopheevii; assembly: GCA_963921465.1. Classification (NCBI taxonomy): domain Eukaryota; kingdom Viridiplantae; phylum Streptophyta; class Magnoliopsida; order Poales; family Poaceae; genus Triticum; species Triticum timopheevii. The sequence continues at coordinate 375,782,211 of OY997268.1, read as the reverse complement.
AGTGCTTACAAGCTGTAATTGCCAGCAGGATTGTCAGGAGTTCACGATGTGTTTCACATTTCCCAGTTGAAGAAGTGTCACGCGGAGATGGCCGATATTCCTCTGAGAGATACAGTGCCACTGGAAGCGATTCAGTTAGACAATGATTTGACTTATGAGGAGAAGCCAGTCAAGATTCTCAAGTTTTCTAGCCAAGTGACTCGCAACAAGGTTATCAAGTTTTGCAAATTTCAGTGGAGCCACCATACCAATGAGGAAGCCACCCGGGAGCGAGAGGAAGACCTCCGAACATACCACCCAAACCTTTTTGCTGACCAACCCGAATCTCGAGGGCGAGATTCATCTTAAGGGGGGTAGGTTTGTAACATCCCAATTTTCAATTTGGATGTTATACATAGATCATCATATGCATATCATATTTATTCTTGCATTTTGGTTGAGATCCTAGAAATCTTATGCAACTCAAGGACCCACAGAGAAAGTTGGAGGTTTCACAAAAATTCATATTTGAATTTATTTCAAAATTGAAAAAGGGATCAATTTGGTTTTATAAATTTTCTCTCCAAATATTTCCAATATTAAAGATAAATGATAGAAGATAATATGACTTCTTAAAATTCAGAGAAATGTTGGAGAAAGAATTTTAAAATCAAATTATGATTTTTCTGGTATTTATTTGCAATTTTATTTGAATTAGAAAAATATGCATTTTTCAAAATTGCATTTTTAGACCAGGAAAATGTTCACTTTGTTCTAAATATTTTATTTACATGGTGAAAATGGTATTTGGCATTTTTAGAATTTTTTATATTTTATTAGTTTTTTTTCTTTCCGGGCGAAATTATTTAAAAAAAAAGTTTTGCGGACCGCACTTGGCTGAAGCCCAGTCGGCCCGCAGCGCCGCCGCCTTCCCGCCTCGCTGCGCCGTCACCGCGCTGGACTCCTAAGGGAGTCCGAGCTCCCCATGCCGCCATGCCTGGCCCCTTGGCCAAGTCGGGCACCTCCCCTCCTATTTAATGCGCCGCCGCCGCCCCCGAAGCCTCGTTCTGCCCCGCTGCAGCACCACCACCAGTGCCGCCGCCTAGCGCCGCCGCTTCCTCGCGCCGCCCTGCGCCGCACCCCGATGCCTCGCCGACGCCCGCACCGCACCGCCGTCGCCCCGGAGTCGCCGGAGCCGCCGCTCCCGCCTCGCCGGAGCCGCCACCGTCGACTGCCGTTTTTTACGGTTTAGGTATAAAACCGCCCGGTTTTTTATAAACCCTAGATCTGTTTTTTAATAGATCGGTTTGGTTTTTCATCGATTTATTTATTTAGCGGACGTTCGCCCGTTCGTTTGTCTTAACGAATGTTGTTCGCCGGTTAGGTTTTGAACATGATTTTTATCGTGATTCTGCCCCTGATCTTTAAACTAGTATAACTTTTTAAACGTTTATCCAAATTAGATGAAATCAGCTCCTAAATCTTTGTCTCGAAGCCCTCTTTCCAGTTAATCAACTTGAACATGATTTTGGTACTGTAAAATTTGTCTTTAGTCTAGATTAGTAAACGATCTTGTTTCGTTTGTATTTTGAGTTTGGTTGCTCCGTTTGAGTTGAATCTTTTTGCGTACCATAGCTAATCACATGTACTTACAGTTAAGATCTAACTTACATGTTAATAATGTTTTAGGGTTTTGACTCTTGTTAGTTTAAGCCGTTGCTTGTTTCGTGTTCGGTTTGGATCTTTTCTCGAGTTTTCTCGTATTTGATTAAGTGATCGCTTATGTATGCTGTTGTTTGTCTATGCTAGATTTCCTGAAGTGTGAAGCTTGTTAATACGAATCCCTAGAGTTTGCAGATTGTCAGCAAGGCAAGTTACACTTTGATCATATTCCTTTATACCCAGTTTTTACTATGCATTAGTTTTGCCCCACAAATACTTGCATTGGTAGGATTGGGAACATGCGGTTTTTGGTTGTAGTACTTGAGGTAGGAAGCTAATACCTTTTGATCACCCCGGGAATATACGTTATGTTTATTATTGCTTAGCCATGCTCGTAGACGGAGATTGGATCATGATTCACACATGGAAGTTAATTGGATAACATTAAGGTGGCAACTTTAATACAAATCTGGGTGGGTTGGTTGAGGCACCTGGAGTACCTAGTGTTGTTTGTTTTGGAAATCCCCGAGTACCTATGTGATTATCCTATGGTATGCCACCCAGGCTCAAAGGGGTCATAAGATTATTCATGCTAGAAACTTCCGTGTGCAGCCACAAGCCATTATGGCCTCTGGCATAGTTGAGTAAGTTGCGTGAGCTCTTGAAGAGGTAGACTAGCAGATGTAGAGGGTTGTAGGTGGTACTGTCTACCCAGAGTAGAGAGTTAATGGTTCAGAAAGGCTATGTCTTGATCATCCGATCATGGATGTGGTCGAGTCTTGTGGGGAAAAGTGCGCAAACCTCTACAGAGTGTATAAACTAATCATGGTTAGCCGTGTCCCCGGTTATGGACATCTTGAGTATCTATTACTTGAATCTATTGGTGTGATCTCATCACGTTACTTTAATTAATTTTGCTGTTTGGTTAATGATGATACTTTTAATTGGGATTTGAGTTGGAGGAACCTTCTCAAATAATGGGCAACATGGGAGTAGTTAAATAAATTTATTCCTTTGTTGTAGGGAAAAACTAGCTTTATGCAAAACCATGAAACTTACAGCCTCCACCAGCCAAAAATTGCATGTAGATATAGTCTTTACATTATCATTGCTTTACAGTGTAAGTATGCCAACATATTCCATGTGCTGACCCGTTTCGGGCGACAATGTCTTATGTTGACACTACTTAGACGACGAATAAGGTGCGATCGGTCGTTGTTTTGCACTCAGCCATGCCGTTGGAGTTGATGGACTCATTTAACTTTGAAGCTTCCGCAGTTGTCTAGTTTATATGGCCTCCAGCCATGATTTATTTATGTAATCATACTCTTTATGATGTCTCAATGTAATAAGTGTGTGATTGAAACTTTGTTGTAATTCCTCGAGTACTGTGCGTGTCAGCATTACCGATCCAGGGATGACACTGATGCACAGATACTTGACCGTTTGAGGTCTGGTCGCTACAATAGTGTTGACTAATATCATTGAAAACTTGTTGGATCATGTCTAAAACAGAGACTTGCTTTTTAAGATTCTCATCAAAGATTTGATTATTCCCAAGCCACTATTATAAAGAATTTCATCAATCACAGGTTTTCACGATTCATACCATAAAAATCAAAGATTTTCCTAGCTTCTCGTATCATGTAGTCAAATTCATTCATGAGAACAAGAGTGGCTAACTTTTTAGCTTTAGGATTCTTTATAACGGGTAACTCATAGAACAATCTTTGCAAGGTATGATGAGTACGAATAATTTTATTTTCAAGTTTCAGAACTAGTGCCGAAATAGCTTCCGCATAATATTTAGTCTTCTTAAGTATAGGCGCATCATCAAGACTTAAATTTCCAACACAATTGAAAAATTCTTGGATATATTCTTTCCTCATAAAATTCCCCTGCCCCAAGACAAAAGTTTTGGCATCCAGATTACCCGTACGCTATATTTTAGGAGTTAGGCCATCATCTATTTCTTCCATACCAAAATAAATCATGATTGAAAGCCAAAATATAGATCTGGGAGAAAACGGCGAACGAAAAAGGAGGGCGAATAAAATGTCAAATGTTTGTAAGTAGGGGAGAGGAAAATGAGCGGCAACTGGAACATAATGTAAACTGCAAGGAGATGAGATTTGTGATTAGGAACCTGGTTGATGTTGATGATGTCTCCCCGGCAACGGCGCCAGAAATTCCTTTTGATGTCTGCTAGGACTACGTTGGTATTTCCCCAAAGAGGAAGGGATGATGCAGTACAAAGACGATAGGTATTTCCCTCAGTGGTGAGACCAAGGTTATCGAACCAGTAGGAGAACCACGCAACACAATGTAAAGAACTCTTGCACACAAATAACAAATACTCGCAACCCGATGTGTCAAAGGGGTTGTCAATCCCTTTGGGGTAACGACGCCAGAAATTGGCGAGTGGACGGGAGAAAGTTGTAATAGATTGGATAAATAGATCGAAAATAAATAAATAAAGTGCAACAAAGTATTTTTGTATTTTTGGTTTAATAGGTCTGGAAATAAAATCAAAATAAAATAGAACGTCAATGCAAATATAATAAAGAAGAGACCCGGGGTCTGTAGGCTTCACTAGTGGCTTCTCTCGAGATAAATTGCAAACGGTGGATAAAAAAAATATTGTTGGGCAATTGATAGAACTTCAAATACTCTTAACAATATCCAAGGAATTTCATTATATAGGCATCATGTCCAAGATTAGTTGACGGACTCCTGCCTGCATCTACTACAATTACTCCACAAAGCGACCGCTATCCAGCATTCATCTAGTGTATTAAGTTCATGGAAAAATGGAGTAATGCAATAAGAACGATGACATGATGTAGACAAGATCTATTTACGTTGAAATAGACCCCATCTTCTTATCCTTAATAGCAATGATACATACGTGTCGCTTCCCCTTCTTTCACTGGGATCAAGCACTGTAAGATCGAACCCATCAGAAAGCACCTCTTCCCATTGCAAGATAAATAGATCAAGTTGGCCAAACAAAACCAAAATATCGGAGAAGAACTACGAGGCTAAAAGCAACCATGCATATAAGAGATCAAAGAAGACTCAAATAACTTTCATGGATAAAAACATATATCTGATCATAAACTCAGAGTTCATCGGATCCCAACAAACACACCGCAAAAAGACTTACATCATATGGATCTCCAAGAGACCATTGTATTGAGAATCAAGAGAGAGAGGAAGCCATCTAGCTACTATCTACGGACCCGTCGGTCTACAATGAACTACTCGCACATCATCAGAGTGGCACCAATGAGGATGATGAACCCCTCCATGATGGTGTTTAGATTGGATCTGGTGGTTGTGGAACTTACGGCGGCTGGAATTGATATTCGTCGACTCCCCTAGGGTTTCTGGAATATTGGGGTATTTATAGAGGAAAGAGGCGGTGCAGGAGGCCACCGAGGTGGGCACAACCCACCTGGGCGCGCCCTGGTGGTTTGTGCTCCCCTCGGAGCACCACTCTGGTACTTATTTGGCCCAACAGGTGTCTTCTGGTCCAGAATAAATCCACAAAAAGTTTCGCTGCATTTGGACTCCGTTTGGTATTGATTTCCCGCGATGTAAAAAACAAGCAGAAAACAACAACTGGCACTTGGCACTATGTCAATAGGTTAGTACCAAAAAATGATATAAAATTATTATAAAACATCCAAGATTGATAATATAACAACATGGAACAATAAAGAATTATAGATACATTGGAGACATATCACCCCTCTCCCTGTCTCTTGACGGTGCTAGTGCCATTCCCCTCCTTCACGCTCTGCTCCTCCCATGATGTGTCAAATCTACGTGGACCAACCTAGCGCCTTAAGGTTCATTGAGGGTACCTCATGTGGCTTCCTTCTCGTTGTACCACTCATGTGCTCCTCGCTCATCTTTGCTATGGAGTGTTGCATCGGTCCTCGATAACACTGAGGAGATCACTGAGGAGGAGGAGGGGACAGAGTTTGTCACAGCCATCAACGAGGAGTGCATCAACAAGGTTATCGAGGAAACTATTGAAACAAGTAGTGTGCAGTTGCATAGAGGCCTAATCATACCATGGTGCAAGATACTAAGTCCACATGTAATCATTCCTATGTGTATTTTTTTACGTGGTAGAAGTTTGGCATATCAACACAGAGAAAATGCTATACAGAAGTACTCTTTACAACTGACTGCTGGCACATAAGATGCAAAGGTTGTTGGAAAAAAGTTAAAGAAGATGTAGGTTCATACAAGTGTCCATGTTGCTCTACTAATACTCCATTTCCCAAGTCCAATCGTTATATTAATATCAACTATTATTGCTTATCGATGACTCCTATTGAATAGTTTTAAAAAAACTACCTATTCTTTTTTGCAGGTACAATATAGCATTGAACAAAGTCGAAGCAAATGCAGGGCCTAGATAGATTCACCATTTGCATGCATCAAGGAGATATAACCACTGGCAAAGAAGTGATCCCGGTGGTAGATTCTTTAGGCAAAGCTGAATACATCCCAACCGAACTATCTGCATTGGTCGGTAAAAGGTTCATCATACTTGCTACGGCAACCGCCAATTCTCTGGATGGGGGCACCACTTCTAGCAAGTGGAATCTACCTAGGCATTGCTTCAAGGCAACAACTACCACCTTCAACTTTTGTGCTAATATTGCCACGCCTCCCTCAAATAAAAGCCACTAGAGACAACCCTACCACCTCTACAAAAGCAGAGGTAATTAGTAGTCTTGCATAATTCTATGATTGAATAGTGTACCTTCCACAAAAATAATGTGCATGCTATTTGCACAGGACGAAAACAATACATCATATTTCAAGAAGATAAAATGAAGTGAAACGTCAATGGGAAAAACAAAGAAAGGGTCTGGCGGATAGTTTTGTACATATAGTAAATACATCTTATTTCCTACTTCAACATGATAATATTGTCTCTGTTTGTTTCCAGTTAGCCAAGGAGTTTTCCACGTAGGATGTAACAAAGTAAGCTATGCACTGACACCACAGAAGGGCCAGCTTTTTTGCAGAGACCTATTTTAAGTACTAGGTTTCCTTGGATGATACCTTTTCTTTCTAGGAGAAAGGATAGCAGGTAGGACACACTTGGTATTAGGAAGTATTGGCGCTCAAAGTTGAGGTGGTGTTTGTTATTTGTTTGATATATTATAGCACCGTAACATAGCATAACACAATATGGGGTTGATATGTCTTGGTTGACCACAATTGTGGCACACCCCATAACCACTCTTGTCAGCAACTCTATAAGAAGATTCAATTACAATTCCTCTTCTCAACTGCATGCATACCTCTTCTTGGGACATTGCAACAATGGCCTCATAAAGGGGCACAAGCATTGACTGATGTAGCATCACAACATGCCTACTCTAAAAAGCTTGATCTAGGCCCTTTAGAAACTTCACCACAAGCCTGCGCTCAACTCACTTCCTAACAATCTCTAGGGACTCCGCATGTGGAAGCTCAAGGGGATCACACTAATCGAGATCTATCCAAAGATGTTGCAGTCCATTCACATACAAAACTATCTACTTTCACCTTGACGAATAGAAATCTTATCTTCAATTTGAGACATGAGCATTAGGTTTCCCTTACCGAAATACCTCATGGACAACAAGCTCCACACAACATAAATTTGGCATCAATAGGCACTGCAATGGCTGGAATCAGGGAGTTTAATATCCAGGTCAAAATTAGGGAGTCGACAACACTCCACTTCTTTCATTATGGGATTTCCTTATAAGCCGGTCCTCAACAATTCAAAGAACATACTTCGTCAGACTCTGTGTCTTCAAGATCAAGAAGGCATGCCTCAATCAACTCAGGTAGCCGCTCACGCCATTCAGCTTGACATCATTTAGCATGAGCTCAAGCTTGAACATCTGATCTAATGGGTCACAATAATGGCGCCACTTGCGGGAGGTAACGCTTCACAACTTTTGCAGTCATGGGCTGCGCAAGTTTCTCTATAGCAGACGTAAATTCAGCCCCCATGATTACCTCCATTTTTCTGATTCAATTAGCAGCAGAAAAAAAATTCAGCAATAGCAGCAGCATAATGATGGCATGCAAGTTCATAGGGTTTAGTTGTAGCCTTTTCGAAGTAATAGTATCGATCCCATAGGGGGCACAAAAATTAAGTGTTGCCTCTTGTAGTGAATTATGGTGTGTGCAAGTAATTGTAGACAAACAAAGTGAGGGCGGAAATAAATAGTTGTTTTGCTGCAAAGAAAATTGAAAGTGAATAACATAAAAAGAAATAAGAAAACAACAGCACAGGTAACAGGTGGAACTGATACGCGAGTAAGGCATTCTCAGGGAGTCTAGAATTCTCATTGGTATGTTTCAAGCAGAACCCATGAAACCGCATAATAAAGTCTGGATACTTGAGCCACTCTTGACAATTATGCTGGGGGGAGCTGAGTGCAAAACATGTTCTACTCTAGGTAGACTTCATGCCACGCACGCCACTACCGTAGTCTCCCCCTGCTGGTTACAACTATGGTAATGAAGAGTTATCCCATGGATGCGGCCTCCCTAAGGGTTCTCCATAAATCGCTATCAATTACAAAAGCTAGGAGCATAGGCTTTTACTATCACGTCAAATTACCTTCACGTCCTAACCTTTACAACAATAGTGATACACTTCGTGGCCTTTCGGCGATGATGTTGAGTGGCACCCCTTCACAACATTCATGAAGTTTACTAATGTTAGGACCGGAGTATGTCGACCAGAGGTGGATGAACGGGATATCAAAAATTCTTTCAAAATGTTGAATACTCAAAAAACACAACAGATAATCAACTAAATTGTTTCAGTTCTACATAAGAAAACTATTTCTAAAGGCAAACTAGTTCCAAAGAAAAAACTAGTTCCGAAACAAAACTATTCCCGAAACAAAAATGTTACGGAAACTATTTCCAAGACAAAACTGTCCCCGAATCAAAATTGTTCCTGAAACAAAACTGTTTTTGAAACAAAATTGTTCCCGAAACAAGACTACTACGAAAATACGACGAAAACACAACTGAGTAGTTCTAGTTCTATGAATCAAAACTACTACATAAAAACACTATCAACATGGTTAGATTTACACACATGAAAATATCGCATAAATAACAGATACACAACATGCACACTACTGCAAAATATTCATTGGAGCAAGACTTAACATAATAACTAACTACCACTAAATGAAAAATGGACAACTAATCTTAAATACCGCGACAACAAATATGCAACACAAAATTGTCATGGTACTGAAAGGAATACTTGGAAGATAAAGAATCACAGTACATTGATACGTCTCCAACGTATCTATAGTTTTTGATTGTTCCATGCTATTATATTATCCATCTTGGATGTTTTATATGCATTGTTATGCTATTTTATATCATCTTTTGGGACTAAACTATTAACCTAGTGCCTAGTGTCAGTTGCTGTTTTTCCTTGTTTATGGCTTTTACAGAAAATCAATACCAAATGGAACAAAACTTTTTTGACGATTTTTCCTGGACAAGAAGACACCCATGAAGCTTCGGGAGGAGGTGCTACTTCTTGAGCTTGCGTTGATTTTACCATTGAAGAGGAAAGGGTGATGTAGCAAAGTAGAGATAAGTATTTCCCTCAGTTAAGAACCAAGGTATCAATCCAGTAGGAGGCACAAGCAAGTTCCCAATATATGCACCTGCACAAACTAACAAACACTTGCACACAACGCGAAAAAGGGGTTGTCAATCCCTTCACGGTCACGAACAAGAGTGAGATCTAATAGAGATAGGTATAAAAGATAAATAAAAAGCAAAATAAATTAAATATAAATAAAGTTCGGCAAGGTATTTTTGGGTATTTTGTTTTATAGATTTGAAAATAATATCATGGAAAATAGACCTTGGGGCCATAGGTTTCACTAGAGGCTTCTCTCTTGAATAAAGCAAACAGTGGGTAAACAAATTACTGTAGAGAAATTGATAGAAAAGCGCACAGTTATGATGATATCTAAGGCAATGATCATGAATATAGGCATCACGTTCGTGACAAGTAGACTGACTCCTGCCTGCAACTACTACTATTACTCCACACATCGACCGACTCCTGCCTGCACCTAGAGTATTAAGTTCGTAAGAACAAAGTAACGCCTTAAGAAAGATGACATGATGTACAGGGATAAACTCAAGCAATATGATATAAACCCCATCTTTTTATCCTTAATAGCAACATTACAGTACGTGCCTCGCTGCCCCTTCTGTCACTGGGAGATGACACAACAAGATTGAACCCATCACAAAGCACTTCTCCCATTGCAAGAAAAACCAATCTAGTTAGCCAAACCAAATTGATAGATCGAAGAGAATTACTAAGCTATCTCAATAATGCATAAAAGAGTTCAAAGAAAACTCAAATAATATTCATAGATAATCTGATCATAAATCCACAATTCATCGGATCTCAAACGGACCGCAAAAGAAGACTACATCGAATAGATCTCCAAGAACATCAAGGAGAACATTGTATTGAAGATAAAAGAGAGAGAAGAAGCCATTTAGCTACTAGCTATGGACCCTTAGGTTCGTGGTAAACTAATCACACTTCATCGAAAGGGCAACAAGGTTGATGTAGAGGCTCTCCATGGTCGGCTCCCCCTCCGGCGAAGTGCTAGAAAAGGCCCCTAGATGGGATCTCATGAGAACAGAAGCTTGTGGCGGTGAAAAAGTATTTATGGTGTGCCCTTTGGTGTAGGGGGGATATTTGAGGATTTATAGTACTGGAGTTAGGGTTGGAAGGGCTTCGAGGGGCCCACAAGCCCTGGGGGCGCCCCCCTTGGGGCGCGCCCCTATGGCTTGTGACTGACTCATAGGTCTTCTGGTGTCCTCTCCATTTCTCGTAGGTTTCTTCTGGTCCAAGAAAAATCACCGCAAAGTTTTATTCCGTTTGGACTCCATTTGATATTCCTTTTATGTGAAAGTTAAAACAAGGAAAAAATAGAAACTGGCACTGGGCACTAGGTTAATAAGTTAGTCCCAAAAATAATATAAAATAGCATATTAATGCATGTAAAACATCCAACACAGATAATATAATAGCATGGAACAATAAAAAATTATAGATACGTTGGAGAAGTATAAAGCATCCCCAATCTTAATTCCTGCTCGTCCTCGAGTAGGTAAATGATAAAAACATATTTACCAATGTAACTCTTCTTATTGTGGCATGAATATTCAGATCCATATGATTCAAAAAAAAGTTTAATGTTGACATAAATACAATAATACTTCAAGCATACTAATAAAGCAATCTTGTCTTCTCAAAATATCATGGGAAAAGAAAGTTATCCCTACAAAATCATATAGTCTGGCTATGCTCTATCTACATCACAAAAGTATTTCATCATGCACAACCCCAATGACAAGCCAAACAATTGTTTCATACTTTTGGTGTTCTCAAACCTTTTCAACTTTCATGCAATACATGAGCGTGAGCCAGGGATATAACACTATAGGTGGAATAGAATATGGGGGAGGTTGTGAGGAGAAGATAAAACGAGAAAGTCTCACATTAACTAGGCAAATTAATGGTCTATGGAGATGCCCATCAATTGATAGCAATGCAAGTGAGTAGGGATTGACATGCAACGGATGCACTAGAGCTATATGTGTATGAAAGCCCAAAAGAAAACTAAGTGGGTGTGCATCCAACTTGCTTTCTCACAAAGACCTACGGAAAATTGAGGAAGCCCATCATTGGAATATACAAGCCAAGTTCTATAATGAAAAATTCCCAATAGTATATGAAAGTGGTAAAATAGGAGACTCTCTGTCATGAATGACATGTTGCTATTTCAAGCACAAGTGTGGAAAAAGGATAGTAACATTGTTCCTTCTATCTTTTCTCCTTTTTTTGTTTGGGCTTCTTTGGCCTCTTTTTTATTTGGGCTTCTTTGGCCTCTTTTATTATCTTTAAAGTTCGGAGACTCATCCCAGGTTGTGAGGGAATCATAGCTTCCACCATCCTTTCCTCACATGGGACAATGCTCTAATAATGATGATCATCACACTTTTATTTACTTACAACTCAAGAATTACAACTCGATACTAGAACGAAAATATGACTGTATATGAATGCCTCCCGTGGTGTACCGGGATGTGCAATGATCTAGCATAGCAATGATATCAAAAAAGGACAAGCCATGAAAACATCATGCTAGCTATCCTATGATCACGCAAAGCAATATGCGAGTGATGGTGCATGTCATTGATACGTTTCCAATGTATCTATAATTTTTGTTTGTTACATGCTATTATATTATCTATTTTGGATGTTCTATATACATTAATATGCTATTTTATATTATTTTTGGGACTAACCTATTAACCTAGAGCCCAGTGTTAGTTTCTGTTTTCCCTTCTTTTTGACTTTTACAGAAAAGGAATATGAAACAAAATAAAAATTTACGATTATTTTTTTGGACCAGAAAACACCTACGTGGCTTGGAGAGAGGGCCAGAAGAGTCCCGAGGAGGCCACAAGCCTCTAGGGCGCGCCCCAGGGGGGCTCCCCCTGGCCTGTGGGCCCCTCGGGATTCCCCTAACCCTAGTTCCACCTCTATATATTCTCAAATATTCCCCAAATGACAGAGGGGGATTCGATCACGGAGGGCCTCTACATCAAGCTTGCCGCCCTTCCGATGAAGCTCGAGTAGTTTACCACAAACCTATGGGTCCATAGCTAGTAGCTAGATGGCTTCTTCTCTCTCTTTGATCTTCAATACAATGTTCTCCTCGATGTTCTTGGAGTTCTATCCGATGTAGTCTTCTTTTGTGGTGCATTTGTTGAGATCCGATGAATTGTGGATTTATGATCAGATTATCTATGAATAATATTTGAGTCTTCTCTGAACTCTTTTATGCATGATTAAGATATCTTTGTATTTCTCTTCAAACTATCGGTTTGGTTTGGCCAACGAGATTTGTTTTTCTTGCAATGGGAGAGGTGCTTAGTTTTGGTTCAATCTTGTGGTGTCCTCACCAAGTGATAGAAGGGGTAGCAAGACATGTATTTAATTGTTTTCATCATGGATAAAAAGATGGGATTTATATCATATTGCTTGATTTTATCCCTCTACATCATGTCATCTTACTTAAAGCGTTGCTCCATTCTTATGAACTTAATACTCTAGATGCAGGAAGGAGTCGGTCGATATGTAGAGTAATAGTAGTAGATGCAGAATTGTTTCGGTCTACTTGTCATGGACATGATGCCTATATTCATGATCATTGCCTTAGATATAGTCATAACTATGCGCTTTTCTATCAATTGCTCAACAGTAATTTGTTTACCCACAGTATCTTTTCTTTCGGGAGAGAAGCCTCTAGTGAAACTTATGGCCCCCGGGTCTATTTTCAATCATATATTTTCCGATCTATAAACCAAAAAACCCAAAAACACCTTGCTGCAATTTATTTATATTTACTTTAGTGTGCTATTTTATTTATCTTTTATACATATCTCTATAGATCTCACTCTTGTTCGTGACCATGAAGGGATTGACACCCCCCTTTTCGTGTAGTGTGCAAGTGTTTGTTAGTTTGTGCAGGTGCATATATTCTAGACTTTCTTGTGCCTCCTACTGGATTGATACCTTGGTTCTTAACTGAGGGAAATACTTATCTCTACATTGCTGCATCACCCTTTCCTCTTCAAGGGAAAAATCAACGGAAGCTCAAGAAGTAGCAGAAAGAATTTCTGGTGCCGTTGTCGGGGAGGTTCTACATCAAGCCTACCAAGTACCCATCATAAACTCTCATCTCTTGCACTTACATTATTTTCCATTTTCCTCTCGTTTTCCTCTCCCACACTTCTAGCACGTTTTCAAAAAATTACCAAAATATTTGCCTTTTTGTTCACCCTTCTTTCGTTCGTCTTTTTGTTTGCTTGTGTGCTATATTGGTTTTCTTGCCATCATGTCTGAATCTGGGGAGGTTATCGTTAAAAAGATACTAATAATCTTGAGGAAGAACTTGGATCTTGTTCTTTAAATCATGAACCTGAAACTCCCTCTAATCTTAAGTCAAAAACTTTTCATGTGGGGGACGGTAATATCATTGGGAAGGGTGTTATTCAAGAATTCTTTGATTGTGTGGGAGTTATGCCAATTAATAAGGGATCTATTCATCTTGATACAAATTGTGACACGGATGTTGTTGCTATGCTTGTTGTTAAACTAGGAAGAAAATTTGTGCACATTCACCCCGCTTTACAAAAGATATTTTATGAACTTCCCAATATACTCCATCCTAAAGCTAAAAAGATTGCAACTATCATTCTTATGCATGAATTTGATTTCATAATAAAATAAGCTAGGGAAAATTTTGTTTTCTATAATAAAAATATTGAACATCCTCTAGTTGAAGTAATTCTCCATGATAAAGAAACCTTGCGTAGTCTAGAATCTAGAGATTATCATTCTTACTGTAACAATCTTAGGAAAAGAGTTCCCTACGTAGAAATTGGTCAATCCCTTTAGCTTGATGCTTCTGATAAATTTGATTGGGTAAGTAGGAGAATTTATGTAGGATTTAATGATGAGTGGATGGAGAAAATTTCTAGGGAACCTATTAAAGATGAGATACGTATTTTAAATATGAATCTATGGGTAGTATCGGGGGGTATGAACCATGGAGAAGTTGGAATACAGTAGATATAACTCCAATATAAATTTAGAATGAGTTCACAACAATACCTAAAGTGGTGATTTATTTTATTATACTAATGGAGCTTACGAGTTTTCTGTTTAGTTTTGTGTTGTGAAGTTTTCAAGTTTTGGGTACAGATTTGATGGACTATGGAATAAGGAGTGGCAAGAGCCTATGCTTGGGGGTGCCCAAGGCACCCCAAGGTAATATTCAAGGACAACCAAGCATCTAAGCTTGGGGATGTCCCGAATGGCATCTCCTCTTTCGTCTTTAATCCATCGGTAAATTTACATGAGGCTATATTTTTATTCACCACATGATATGTGTTTTGCTTGGAGCGTCTTGTATGATATGAGTCTTTGCTTTTTTAGTTTGCCACAATCATCCATGCTGTACACACCTTTTGATATGGACACACTTTAATCATGAATTTATAAGAATACTCTATGCGCTTCACTTATATTTTTTTAGATCTCGACGGTGGCTTTATTTTATAGAAATTTTTGAACTCTCATGCTTCACTTATATTATTTTGAGAGTCTTTAAATAGCATGGTAATTTGCTTAGGTCATGAATTTAGTCCTAATATGATGGGCATCCAAGAGGGTTATAATAAAAACTTTCATATAAGAGCATTGAATATATGAGAAGTTTGATCCTTTGCATTTGTTTTGAGATATAAAGATGGTGATATTAGAGTCTTGCTAGTGAGTAATTGTGGATTGGTAGAAATACTTGGGTTAAAGTTTGTGATTCCTGTAGCAACCGTTATGTGATGAAGTCGGAGCGTGATTTATTCTTTGATTGTCTTCCTTATGAGTGGCGGTCGGGGACGAGCGATGGTCTTTTCCAACAAATCTACCCCCCTAGGAACATGTGTGTAGTACTTTGTTTCGATGACAAATAAATTTTGGCAATAAGTATGTGAGTGATTTATGACTAACGTTAAGTCCATGGATTATATGCACTCTCATCCTTCCACAATTGCTAGCCTCTCTAGTACCGCACAATTTTCGCCCGTGCATTAAGCCCACCATATACCCTTCCTCAAAACAGCTACCATACCTACCTATTATGGCATTTCCATAGCTATTCGAAGATATATTGCCATGCAACTTGTTGACGCTCAAAAGTGGCACGTTTAAAAAGAGTGGCTTGAAGCTATGTCAAGATTAATTCAAACTTATTATTGAAAGTCACCATTTGATGGCTCTCTTCAAGATAATCAACGTAAATGTGAAGATGGATCAAAACGGAGCTCAAGTGCAAAAGATATGACAATTTCGGAGATACCCGTGTTGACACATGATTAAAGAATGACATGAAACCTAATTAAGAAGACCTCGGATGGAAAAAGTTACAACTGCAAAGTTCTTCGTCTCGTCGAAACGGACGATTTTGATATAAAGATTGTCCCCATCCGAGGTCGTATGCAAAAGTTATAGGCAAAACCGTGCGCTGCATCAATGTTGGCCGGATCATCCGGGCCGGGGTCCGGTTCATCCGTGTAATTGAAGCACTAAGATTTCAGAAGGTTGGCGGTGAAGCCGGATGATCTGGGTCAACTCCCGGATGATCCGGGTAAAGGCCGGACAATCCGGGCAATCGTCCGGACAAGTTTTTCTACTGCAGACTTTAGAAAACGGCCTGAAAACCCCTCAAGACGGCCTCAGATCAAAAAGTGTTCAACATGAAAGTTGTGCGTCTCATCGAGACGGTTGATTTTGACATAAAAAACGTTCAAATCCGTGGTCGTATGCAGTTTCTGGAGCCAAAATAGTAAGCTGCTGTCAGAAAACTGGGCTAGGCCGGATCATCTGGGCCTAGAGCCGGACATCCGGGCCGGAGGTCGTGAGAAGTCCGAATTTGGCTAGATTTTGATGATTTGGACGACAAGGCAAGTCCTTTTCTTGTATGGGAAGTCCATCCGCCTCTTATATAGATGAGAGGTGACGGCCGATTGAACAACACACAATCGAACAAATCAATCTATCATCTTTTACCTTTATCTTTATCTCTCTCCCTTGTTCTTCTTCTTCCTCGTTCTTTGTTTGTTCTTCTTGTTGCAGGGCGGCGAACCTCGAGGCCCTAGGGGCGGTCAGGCCGACCTAGGGCAGCCCATAGCCGCCGCGCGCCCTGACGGGGTCCCTCCCGGGCATGTGGGGTTTCGGGTCTACAAAAGTGCCCGCTGGATTGTCTTGCGTACCGCGCTTCCGGCGGGTCTCCTTCGACGTGAGCTGTGGTGCATCACCCCCGGTGTCGAGGGTACACGGTGACGTGTTCGTGTGCGAACACACTTTTTGGCGACTCCGCTGGGGACAAAGCTTTGAACGGCCTCCGGCCCGTTCTTGCTACGAAGAGATCGTCATCTAGGTTTTGCAATCTACAAAGGTAACATGAATACCCAATTCACATATGTAGATGTAAATAATGCATATGTTGTTGCTAGATCATCTAATGAGCATAATGTATCGTCTAGTCCTAGCTTTATCAATCATGCATCTAATTATGTGCAAGGGCCGATGCAACAAAATCTCCATGATTCTACTTCATATAATTTTAGCAACATGCAACATATGTATCCCAACTCCCATGCATCGGCAACCCCACAAATTTATATGCCGATGAATAACATGATGAGTTCAGTTAATCAAGTTGAGACACCCTATGTAGGAACTTCCAATGGTATGCAACAAAGTGTTTCAAGTTTTTATTCATCGGCAAATAACTTGCAGTACGCTAATCCAAACGTGTCGGTGGATAGAGGAATTGGCCATGTTACTACTAGTTATTTGACCAATTACCCTCAAACATAATATGCTACGCCTAACGCTACTAATTTTTTGGCACCATACGCAACTATTGATGTCCATAATTCGGCTCCGCACCTTCATGGTCATGGCCGAATAAGTGAAACTTCTGCAGGAGCACAAATGCCTTCACCTACTACCGTGGCATATCATGTCCCCCCTACACAATTACAGAATTTCGGCAACATCTCATTGCCGAAAGAGTCTAAAAGCATTGGGGGGCAATCATATCCAGACTGGGTAATTGAGAACAAGCTTACATTCTCTTGGGATTTGTGCAACTCTATTCGCCAGGAACTAATAGAAGGCGGGATGCCTCATGATTTTTCTACTGTAAAAGCTAGAGTTGTGCAAATGATGCAGTCCCCTAGTGCTGTACCATCCAGTGTACCACCTAAACAGTTGCAAAGTTTTGGCACCTCATTGCCGAAAGAGTCTCAAAGTATCGGGGGGGGGGGGGCAATCTCATGACGAGTGGATGGAAATTGAGATGAAAAATTTTAAAGCTCGCCAAGCTGAGATGTGGGCTAAAATTAGACGAGAGCGGGAAGCCTCGCAAATTCAAAAAGATAAAGTTGTTGACTCAGGTAACAAAGAAAATTCGGTTATTAGAAAAGCCGAATCAAGTAGTATATATTCTGAGTCCATCAAATCCAAAGAGGCAAGCATTATTGAGAAAGGGCATGGAAAGCATAGCAAAACAGCCATACTTGATTTTTCCGAAGTCAATGGAACCTACTTCCTGCCATATGAGTTCCGTGCCATAGAAATTGACAAGCCTCAAGGACAAGAACAAGTAGCCGAACAAAGTTCGGCTGACATGGATCTTCAAAACAATGATGCACAAATTCAAGAAAAAGATGATGAAAAGATGTTGGGGAGCCATCCAAAGATAGAGCAAGATGTTCTTCAAGTGGCACCACCATCATGTTCTCCCAACATATTTGAAGAGGTATGCATAGAGAGTAATTTACTTATTTTCAGATTTGGTCGCGAATTCATTATTGATGCATCTATAAGAAATATTCTCATAAGTAATTTTGAAAGACCAATGAAGAAGGGTAATTTACTTGTTAGAAATAAACTTGTTATGGAACATATCGGTCAACCCATTACGCCATGTATAAAGACCGATATTGACTTATTGTTACAGCCAAAGCTTTCCCCGTTGCTTTATCCAAAGTTCATATCTAGCTGGGTAGCTTTGCTTATTTCGTACTTGGCTTGCACTTGGTCTCAACTGAGACATGTATGTTCTAAATATCTTTGTTTTAGAAATTTAAAGCCAATGTTAAAATCTAGAGAAAACCGATGCTAATATAATGTCTTATCCAAAGACATCGGAGGTAGAGTGGAAAACACAATGCATAGCCGAATGGGGAGATTACAAATCTGAACCATTCATTTTCTTATCTCCAAAGCCGTTCAAACAGCAAGATCGGCTAGAAAACAAGAAGTATACCTTCAATTCAAGCATGTGTGATCAAATATTTGATTTGTTGCTGAAAAATAATTACATTGCAATTCTTGATCACCATGTTAAGCCATCAATCCAAGGACGAATGTATTGTAAGTTACATGATTCGTCCAAGCATAATTTTGAGGATTGTAACATGTTTCGTCAAATAGTCAAAGCGTCCATTGAAAAAGGATGACTAAAGTTTGTTGAAACACCAAGAGATGACCAGTATATTCCGATTGGTCCCGATGGCAAAAAGTTTTTGCATCGGCTGCTTCAAGCCCATTCATTTAAAGAGAATGTAAAAGCTGCAGGTGATGGGATCAAGCTTTCAAGTAAAGAAGTTGTTGAAGAGCATAACGAACATAATCTTGAGGGCGAGAATTCCATCGAAGCTACAATGGAGACGCCAAGGACTGGGGGGCGGCAAGCAAATCCAATGATCGATGACAGCAAACCAAAAGAAAACAAAGGCCGAAATAAGCGCAAGTATACGAGATCAAAAATCACCTTCGCTGAACTATTGGATAAATATCAAAAGAAGAGTGAAGAGAGGAATGCTTATCAGCCAAATCATGCAAAGAAACCAAGATCACCCCCAAGGCGCAAATATGAGGATTGGTATTGGCAAAGTGATAATTTTAATGCAACATATTCATATCCTTATTTTGGGCCGCCGATGCCAATGCCGTGGATGCCTCCCTATGCTCATATAGATACATATTCATCATGGGACAGGTATGATACAAGGGCACATTCTCCATCTTATTTTAGACCATCTCACCAATATTATGCAGCTCAAAGAAGATCAATATCTGAACAATCACATGTTAAAGACCGTTTCAATCATAAGGAATTAGTCCCGAGCTCAAGGAAGAAGAAAGAGGTGGTCAAGCAAGTTTACCGCGTTAAAAGAGATGGTCGTAAGAGTGTTACTTCAGATTTGATCTCAAATGAAAAAGAGCCAATGAAAGTGTTGACATTGGCTACTAAAGGCAATGAGATGGAGCAACCAATTATTGAGAGTCAAAGTGCCAAATCTGAAGAAGAGAAGTTGAGAGTGCACAAGGCCAAGAAAGAATTGCCATTGGTCAAAACAGAATCAGAGCCGAGATGCCCACTCGGCTTATCGTATTGGCAAAAGAAGGAATTACAAAATCTTAGTGCACAAGAGCTGAGAAAGAGGAACATGGCATGGGTTCCCAAGAGGATCAATCATAAAAAAAACGATGTGCATGCTTCAATTGCAACAAGTACAATGAAAGTGAAGAAAGAGAAGGATGGAAGCAACAAACAATTAAGCCAAAAGTGTGCATCACAACATCAAAATCTTCGGTTAGCACAACATCCATTTTCTTCAACAATGCCATTGATGCCTTTGCCATGGAATTCATCCACATGTATGATCAGTTACCCTCCATGGACTTATTTTGATCCATGGATGCAACATAATTTTTTATATCATGACAGAGTATTACCAAATCACTATACATTTGGTTAGTTACATTTTTGTTGCTAAGACAAAGGGGCCGAAATATTTTATTGCTATTTTATTTTGTTTATTTCGGCTATACATGCTTTAATGGATGAATTCTACATGGACCTCATGATAATGGCCGATACTTAACTATCGTCCTAAGAAACTATGCGATCATGGCCAGTGTGAAATTCTAACGTCGTCCTTAGTTCAATTGGAACCAAGACAAGGTACATGTTAAGTGATATTAGCCTTGTCTCTCTAGTACTATGGAGATTATGTTTCGATGGTTGAATTCACAATGGCCAAGGTGTTGGTGTTGTTTATATATCTCCTTATGGTGCAATTTTATGAAGCCTCATGCCACTTAGAATATTCTTTGCACAATTAATCAAAGCCGAATATACATTGTTATTCGGATTGAATCTTTTACATGCTATATGGCTATACATATTGAGGCTTTCAGTGATTCGTTATGAGTAGTGCAACAAATATCCAAGGGTTATCAATGTTTTGACGAATCACTTATAGTTTATCTTGAGGCATGTCTAGATGCAAAATTTACCTTGGGTTGCTATAAAATTGTTCATATTTCTAGACATGACAATTCGAAAGAGTTGGCACAGCAAGCATCCGGCTACTATGTTAATCATGGTGTGTTGCATTTCTATCAATAGCCGATGCTTAGTCTCGTCAACATAGGTAAGGCTGAACCGAAGTCCACCGCTTCGGCCACTAATATTGTTTTTATGCAGGTAAAAGTGAGGATTGGAGAAAGTTTATTGTTGATTATCTGCAAAGTCCTAACAAAAGGGTGAACAATATGGTTCGGAGGATGACCTTGAGATACATATCTATGAAACTTTATCATCGAGTTGTTAATGAAGTTGAGAAGGTTTCGCCCAAGCTTGCATCAAGGATTCAGAAAAATAATGGTCGATATATAATTATCGACCTAAGCATATAAATGGCCGATGGAGTGTTGACATCGTCCTTAGAACCAACACGGTGCATGTTATTTTTCGGCACACTAGCTTTGCCGAAAAATAGGGGGGCATGTGTTGACGCTCAAAAGTGGCATGGTTAAAAAGAGTGGCTTGAAGCTATGTCAAGATTAATTCAAACTTATTATTGAAAGTCACCATTTGATGGCTCTCTTCAACATAATCAACGTAAATGTGAAGATGGATCAAAACGGAGCTCAAGTGCAAAAGATATGACAATTTCGGAGATACCCGTGTTGACACATGATTAAAGAATGACATGAAACCTAATTAAGAAGACCTCGGATGGAAAAAGTTACAACTGCAAAGTTCTTCGTCTCGTCGAAACGGACGATTTTGATATAAAGATCGTCCCCATCCGAGGTCGTATGCAAAAGTTATAGGCAAAACCGTGCGCTGCATCAATGTTGGCCGGATCATCCGGGCCGGGGTCCGGTTCATCCGTGTAATTGAAGCACTAAGATTTCAGAAGGTTGGCGGTGAAGCCGGATGATCTGGATCAACTCCCGGATGATCCGGGTAAAGGCCGGACAATCCGGGCAATCGTCCGGACAAGTTTTTCTGCTGCAGACTTTAGAAAATGGCCCGAAAACCCCTCAAGATGGCCTCAGATCAAAAAGTGTTCAACATGAAAGTTGTGCGTCTCATCGAGACGGTTGATTTTGACATACAAAACGTTCAAATCCGAGGTCGTATGCAGTTTCTAGAGCCAAAACAGTAAGCTGATGTCAGAAAACTGGGCTAGGCCGGATCATCTGGGCCTAGAGCCGGACATCCGGGCCGGAGGTCGTGAGAAGTCCGAATTTGGCTAGATTTTGATGATTTGGACAACAAGGCAAGTCATTTTCTTGTACGGGAAGTCCATCCGCCTTTTATATAGACGAGAGGTGACGGCAGATTGAACAACACACAATCGAACAAATCAATCTATCATCTTTTACCTTTATCTTTATCTCTCTCCCTTGTTCTTCTTCTTCCTCGTTCTTCGTTCATTCTTCTTGTTGCAGGGCGGCAAACCTCGAGGCCCTAGGGGCGGTCAGGCCGACCTAGGGCAGCCCATAGCCTCCGCGCGCCCTGACGGGGTCCCTCCTGGGCGTGTGGGGTTTCGGGTCTACAAAAGCGCCCGCCGGATTGTCTTGCGTACCGCGCTTCTGGCGGGTCTCGTTCGACGTGAGCTGCGGTGCATCACCCCCGGCGTCGAGGGTACACGGTTACGTGTTCGTGTGCGAACACAACTTCCACCGTTCCATTCATTATGACACACATCATCATTGTCATATTGCTTTGCATGATCACAAGATCGCTAGCATGATGTTTTCATGGCTAATCCATTTTTTGATGTCATTGCTACGCTAGATCATTGCACATCCCGGTACACCACTGGAGGCTTGCATATAAAGTCATATTTTGTTCTAGTATCAAGTTGTAATTATTGAGTCGTAAGTAAATAAAAGTGAGATGATCATCATTATTAGAGCATTGTCCCATGTGAGGAAAGGATGGTGGAAGCTATGGTTCCCTCACAAGTTGGGATGAGTCTCCGGACTTTAAAGATAATAAAAGAGGCCAAAGAAGCCCAAATAAAGAAAAGAGGCCAAAGAAGCCCAACCAAAAAATTAGAGAAAAGAGAGAAGGGACAATGTTTCTATCCTTTTTCCACACTTATGCTTTGAAATAGCACCATGTTCCTCGTGATAGAGAGTCTCCTATTTTGTCAATTTCATATACTAGTGGGAATTTTTCATTATAGAACTTGGTGATACGTCTCCATCATATCTATGATTTTTGATTGTTCCATGCCAATATTATTCAACTTTCATATACTTTTGGCAACTTTTTATATTATTTTTGGGACTAACATATTGATCCAGTGCCCAGTGCCAGTTCCTGTCTGTTGCATGTTTTATGTTTCGCAGAAACCCCATATCAAACAGAGTCCAAACGGGATAAAAACGGATGGAGAATTATTTTGGAATATTTGTGATTTTTGGGAAGTAAAATCAACGCGAGACGGTGCCCGAGGTGGCCACAAGATAGGGGCTCAGGCCCACCCCAGGTGGGCGCGCCCCCACCCTCGTGGGCCCCTCGTAAGGCGGTTGATGCCCTTCTTTGGCCGCAAGAAAGCTAATTTTTGGAAAAAGATCTGGGCGAAGGTTTCAATCCAATCGGAGTTATGGATCTCCGAATATAAAAGAAACGGTGCCAGGGCAGAATCCCAGGAACGCAGAAACAGAGAGAAACAGAGAGATAGATCTAATCTCGGAGGGGCTCTCGCCCCTCCCACGCCATGGGAGCCAAGGACCAGAGGGACAAACCTTCTCCCATCTAGGGAGAAGGTCAAGGAAGAAGAAGAAAAGGGGGGCCCTCTCCCCCTTGCTTCCGGTGGCGCCGGAGCGCTGCCCGGGGCCATCATCATCACCGCGATCTTCACCAACACCTCCATCATCTTCACCAACATCTCCATCACCTCCCCCCTTTTATCTACAGCGGTCCACTCTCCCGCAACCCACTGTACCCTTTACTTGAACATGGTGCTTTATGCTTCATATTATTATTCTATGACGTGTTGCCATCCTATGATGTCTGAGTAGATTTTCATTGTCCTATCGGTGATTGATGAATATCAATTGCTATGATTGGTTTGAGTTGCATGTTTTATTATTAGTCCTGTCCTATGGTGCTCTCCGTATCACACAAGCATGAGGGATCCCCGCGGTAGGGTTCGCAATAGGTTCATGATTTGCTTATGGTGGGTGGCGTGAGTGACAGAAGCACAGACCCGAGTAAGTAGGTTGTTTGCGTATGGGATAAAGGGGAATTGACACTTTAATGCTATGTTTGGATTTTACCTTAATGATCTTTAGTAGTTGCGGATGCTTGCTAGAGTTCAAATCATAAGTGCATATGATCCAAGAAGAGAAAGTATGTTAGCTCATGCCTCTCCCTCAAATAGAATTGCAATAGTGATTACCGGTCTAGTAAAGTAGTCAATTAATTAGGGACAATTTCACAACTCCTACCACCACTTTTCCACACTCGCTATATTTACTTTATTGCTTCTTTATCTAAACAGCCCCTAGTTTTTATTTACGCGTTCTTTATTATCTTGCAAACCTATCCAACAACACCTACAAATGACTTCTAGTTTCATACTTGTTCTAGGTAAAGCGAACACTAAGCGTGCGTAGAGTCGTATCAGTGGCAGATAGGACTGGAGAGAATATTTGTTCTACCTTTAGCTCCTCGTTGGGTTCGACACTCTTACTTATCGAAAGAGGCTACATTGATCCCGTATACTTGCGGGTTATCAAGACCTTTTTCTGGCACCGTTGCCGGGGATTCATAGCGTTGGGTGAATATTCTCGTGTGTGCTTGTTTGCTTTATCACTAAGTAATTTTTATTTGCTGTTCTTAGTTGTTCTCTATCTTTAGTTATGGATATGGAACACGAAATACCAAAAAAATTAGGTGTACTTGCTACTCATGGAGATGGGGAACCTCCTAAAACCCTCGATGCTCGTTATGTGAAAGAAATTATGTACTACTTTGATAATCCTGAGAAAACCCCATTCAATTATGTTATGGGAGACATGTTGGATCAACGTGAATACTTTAGGGATTATCTCTTGACACAAAAAGGGAAACTATTATGGGATCAAATTTATATATTGTATTGGTATGCTAGGCAACTATGCTTGAGACATGATTATATTTGGTGCTCTAGGATAAAGTCTCCACACCTTCCCATTTCATGCATATTCAATGATAATAAAACCTTGGCTTCTTATGCTAATGGTATCTATGATTACTATGATGTGGAACAAATAGAAGAATTCATTGCTTTTATGGGTGCTTATGAGATTGAATCTATGTTTAAAACGTTTGAAGATTTTGATGATGCAGTTTATATACCTAATTTTTTTTGCTATACTTAAATATTGTTATGATAATTATGAATACAATTACAATATTGATGCAATTATTGAGAAAGTCTCCGCTGTCCAAGAAGAGACTAATATTTTGCAATAGTCTATGGAAGAAGGAATTGATGAAATTGTGAGCTCATTGGATGAAAAAGATGATGAGGAGAGCGAAGACCAAAAGGATGAAGAGCGGATTAGCTACCCGTGTCCACCTTCTAATGAGAGTAACCCTCCAACTCATACATTATTTAATGTCCCTTCATTCTTACCGAAGGATGATTGCTATGACCCCGTTGATTCTCTTGAAATATCCCTTTTTGATGATACTTGCTATGCTTGTGGCCAAGATGCCAATATGAATTATGCTTATGGAGATGAACTTGCTATAGTTCCTTATGTTAAACATGAATTTTTTGCTATTGCACCCACGCATGATAGTCCTATTATCTTTTTGAATTCTCCTTACCAAACTATATTGGAGAAGTTTGTGATTATTAAGGATTATATTGATGGGTTGCCTTTTATCGTTGCACATGATAATTTTGATGAATGTAATATGCATGTGCTTGCTGCCCCTACTTGCAATTATTATGAGAGAGGAACTATATCTCCACCTCTCTATGTTTCCAATACGATAGAATTACAAGAAACTGCTTATATTATGCATTGCCCTTTACTTGGTGTGCATGAATTGTTCTTTTATGACATGCCAATGCATAGCAAGAGAGTTAGACTTCGTTGTTGCTTGATATATGTTATTTTGTGCTCACTACTAAACTACAAATCATTGTTAATTAAAATTGCCTTTGATATACTTTGGGATCCGGGTGGATCCATTACTTGAGCACTATATGCCTAGCTTAATGGCTTTAAAGAAAGCGCTGCTAGGGAGATAACCTGGAAGTTTTATAAAGTCATTTGTTTCTGTTTTGTGCTTTCATATAGTCTAAAAACAAAAAAATAAAGAGGGGAACCCAAAACTTTTTCAAAAAGGAAAGTGAAAGTGAGAAAGACAAGCATTGTTGAAGTGGGAGAGCTCCTTGAACTTTGTTCATGCTCACGGAAACTTTGTGAATCTTGATTACAGAAACTTTTCATCAAAAATAATTGTCCCCTTGTACAATTCCATTGTATTATAAAAATAATGTGCTAAGGTTTGCCTTTAGGATGTTTACAATGCTTGTTGGTTTGTACGGTGCAGGACAGAAACTTTGGCTGTAGTGCGCAATTTTACATTTTTAACTAGAAAGTCAAACGGTTTTGATTCTTTTTGCACTTTCCTTATATACAAATGTTTTATCTTTCCTAATTTTGGTAGAACATTTTGGGTAACAGAAGTATGATGAATGTTCAGATTGCTACAGACTGTTCTGTTTTTGACAGATTCTGTTTTTGATGCATAGTTTGCTTGTTTTGATGAATCTATTAATTTATATCAGTGGATTAAGACATGAAAAAGTTATGTTACAGTATACATAATTTAAAAACAAAATATGAATTGGTTTGCTATAGTATTTAGAGTAGTGATTTGCTTTATTATACTAACGGATCTTACCGAGTTTTCTGTTGAAGTTTTGTGTGGATGAAAGTGTCTAATCGAGGAGGTCTCAATATGAGTAAAAGGAAGAGAGGAAAGAGATCAAGCTTGGGGATGCCCGAGGCACCCCAAGTAAATATTCAAGGAGACTCAAGCGTCTAAGCTTGGGGATGCCCCAGAAGGCATCCCCTCTTTCTTCAACAAGTATCGGTATGTTTTCGTATTCGTTTCGTTCATGCGATATGTGCAAGTCTTGGAGCGTCTTTTGCATTTAGTTTTCACTTTTCTTTGTGCACCATGCTGGTATGAGATAGTCCTTAGTTGATTTATAGAATTCTCATTCCAATTCACTTAAATATTTTGAGTATGGCTTTATAGAATGCTTCATGTGCTTCACTTATATCATTTGAAGTCTGGATTGCCTATTTCTCTTCACATAGAAAACCGCCATTTGTAGAATGCTCTTTTGCTTCACTTATATTTGTTTGAGCATGGGCATATCTTTTATAGAAAAAATTAAACTCTCTTGCTTCACTTATATCAATTTAGAGAGATGGCAGGAATTGGTCATTCACATGGTTAGTCATAAAATCCTACATAAACTTATGGATCACTGAATATGATATGTTTGATTCCTTGCAACAGTTTTGCGATATAGTGATGATAATATGTGGGAGGTACTAGTAGATGGTTGTGTTTAGTAAGTATGTTGGTTTTAAGGTTTGTGATTCCCGAAGCATGCACGTATGGTCTACTAACTATGTAACCAAATTGGCGTGCATTGTATTTTGATTGTTTATCTTTGCGTGAAGGTCGGGGGCGGGCGATGGTTAACTCGTACCAACCTCCCCCTAGGAGCATGCACGTAGTACTTTGTTACAAGGGCTAATAAATTTTTGCAATAAGTATGTGAGTTCTTTATGACTAATTATGATTCCATGGATTATACGCACTCTCACCCTTCCATCATTGCTAGCCTCTTCGGTACCGTGCATTGCCCTTTCTCACCTCGAGAGTTGGTGCAAACTTCGCCGATGCATCCAAACCCCGTGATACGATACGCTCTATCACACATAAGCCTCCTTATATCTTCCTCAAAACAGCCACCATACCTACCTATCATGGCATTTCCATAGCCATTCTGAGATATATTGCCATGCAACTTCCATCATCATATACATGACTTGAGCATTCATTGTCATATTCCTTTGCATGATTGTAAGATAGCTAGCATGATGTTTTCATGGCTTGTCCGTTTTTTATGTCATTTCTATGCTAGATCATTGCACATCCCGGTACACCACCGGAAGCATTCATATAGAGTCATATCTTTGTTCTAGTATCGAGTTGTAATATTGAGTTGTAAGTAAATAAAAGTGTGATGATCATCATTATAGAGCATTGCCCCATAAAAAAATAAAAAAAATAAATAAATAAAAAAAGAGAGGCCAAAGAAGCCTAAATAAAAAAAGGGGGCCAAAGAAGCCCGCCCAAAAAAAAGAAAAAAAAGAAAAAGAAAAAAAAAGAAAAAGAAAAGGGGCAATGTTACTATCCTTTTACCACACTTGTGCTTCAGAGTAGCACCATGTTCTTCATATAGAGAGTCTCCTATATTGTCACCTTCATATACTAGTGGGAATTTTCATTATAGAACTTGGCTTGTATATTCCAACGATGGGCTTCCTCAAAATGCCCTAGGTCTTCATGAGCAAGCAAGTTGGATGCACACCCACTTAGTTTTCAGTTTGAGCTTTCATATACTTATAGCTCTAGTGCATCCGTTGCATGGCAATCCCTACTCCTCGCATTGACATCAATTGATGGGCATCTCCATAGCCCGTTGATTAGCCGCGTCGATGTGAGACTTTCTCCCTTTTTGTCTTCTCCACATAACCTCCCCCATCATATTCTATTCCACCCACAGTGCTATATCCATGGCTCACGCTCATGTATTGCATGAAGGTTGAAAAAGTTTAAGAATACTAAAGTATGAAACAATTGCTTGGCTGACACTAGGATAGGCATGAGGGGTACCTTGTGTTAAGAAAAGGGAGCATACAAGACTATATGATTTTGTAGGGATAACGTTCTGGAAGCATTGATATTTAGAAAGACATGATTGTTTGTTGGGATGCCCTAAGTATTATTGTTTTTATGTCAAATGATAGACTATTGCTTTGATTCACTCGTGTCTTAATATTCATGCCATGATTAGACATATGATCAAGATTATGCTAGGTAGCATTCCACATCAAAAATTATCTTTTTTTATCATTTACCTACTCGAGGACGAGCAGGAATTAAGCTTGGGGATGCTGATACGTCTCCATCGTATCTATAATTTTTGATTGTTCCATGCCAATATTATTCAACTTTCATATACTTTTGGCAACTTTTTATATTATTTTTGGGACTAACATATTGATCCAGTGCCCAGTGCTTGTTCCTGTCTGTTGCATGTTTTATGTTTCGCAGAAACCCCATATCAAACAGAGTCCAAACGGGATAAAAACGGACGGAGAATTATTTTGGAATCTTTGTGATTTTTTGGGAAGTAAAATCAACGCGAGACGGTGCCCGAGGTGTCCACGAGATAGGGGCCCACGCCCACTCCAGGTGGGCCTGCCCCCCACCCTCGTGGGACCCTTGTAAGGCAGTTGATGCCCTTCTTTGGCCGCAAGAAAGCTAATTTTTGAAAAAAGATCTGGGAGAAGGTTTCAATCCAATCGGAGTTACGGATCTCCGGATATAAAAGAAACGGTGCCAGGGCAGAATCCCAAGAACGCAGAAACAGAGAGAAATAGAGAGATAGATCTAATCTCGGAGGGGCTCTCGCCCCTCCCACGCCATGGGAGCCAAGGACCAGAGGGGAAACCCTTCTCCCATCTAGGGAGAAGGTCAAGGAAGAAGAAGAAGAAGGGGGCCCTCTCCCCCTTGCTTCCGGTGGCGCCGGAGCGCTGCCCGGGGCCATCATCATCACCGCGATCTTCACCAACACCTCCATCATCTTCACCAACATCTCCATCACCTTCCCCCTTCTATCTACAGCGGTCTACTCTCCCGCAACCCGCTGTACCCTCTACTTGAACATGGTGCTTTATGCTTCATATTATTATCCTATGATGTGTTGCCATCCTATGATGTCTGAGTAGATTTTCGTTGTCCTATCGGTGATTGATGAATTGCTATGATTGGTTTGAGTTGCATGTTTTATTATTGGTTCTGTCCTATGGTGCTCTCCGTGTCGCGTAAGCGTGAGGGATCCCCGCTGTAGGGTTTGCAATATGTTAATGATTTGCTTATGGTGGGTGGCATGAGTGACAGAAGCATAGACCCGAGTAAGTAGGTTGTTTGCGTATGGGATAAAGGGGACTTGGTACTTTAATGCTATGGCTGGGGTTTACCTTAATGATCTTTAGTAGTTGCGGATGCTTGCTAGAGTTCCAATCAGAAGTGCATATGATCCAAGAAGAGAAAGTATGTTAGCTTATGCCTCTCCCTCAAATAGAATTGCAACAGTGATTACCGGTCTAGTAAAGTAGTCAATTGCTTAGGGACAATTTCACAACTCCTACCACCACTTTTCCACACTCGCTATATTTACTTTATTGCTTCTTTATCTAAACAGCCCCTAGTTTTTATTTATGCATTCTTTATTATCTTGCAAACCTATCCAACAACACCTACAAAGTACTTCTAGTTTCATACTTGTTCTAGGTAAAGCGAACACTAAGCGTGCATAGAGTCGTATCAGTGGCAGATAGGACTTGAGAGAATATTTGTTCTACCTTTAGCTCCTCGTTGGGTTCGACACTCTTACTTATCGAAAGAGGCAACATTGATCCCGTATACTTGCGGGTTATCACTTGGTTTGTATATTCCAATGATGGGCTTCCTCAAATTTCCCTAGGTCTTCATGAGCAAGCAAGTTGGATGCAGACCCACTTAGTTTCTTTTTGAGCTTTAATACACTTATAGCTCTAGTGCATCCGTTGCATGGCAATCCCTACTCACTTGCATCAATATCAATTGATGGGCATCTCCATAGCCCATTAATTTTCCTAGTTGATGTGAGAATTTCTCCTTCCTTTTGTCTTCTCCACAACCACCATATTATATTCCACCTATAGTGCAATATCCATGGCTCACGCTCATGTATTGCGTGAAAGTTGAAAAGGTTTGAGAACACTAAAAGTATGAAACAATTGCTTGGCTTGTCATCGGGGTTGTGCATGATGAAATACTTTGTGTGATGAAGATGGAGCATAGCCAGATTATATGATTTTGCAGGGATAACTTTCTTTGGCCTTGTTATTTTGAGAAGACATGATTGCTTGATTAGTATGCTTGAAGTATTATTGTTTCTATGTCTATATTTAGCTTTTGTTTCGAATCTTATGGATCTGAATATTCTTGCCACAATAAAGAAGGTTGCATTGTTAAACATGTTAGGTAGCATTCCACATCAAAAATTTTGTTTTTATCATTTACCTACTCGAGGACGAGCAAGAATTAAGCTTGGGGATGCTTGATACGTCTCCAAAGTATCTATAATTTTTTATTGTTCCATGCTATTATATTATCTATTTTGGATGTTTTATATGCATTAATATGCTATATTATATTATTTTTGGGACTAACCTATTAACCTAGAGCCCAATGCCAGTTTCTATTTTTTCCTTGTTTTTGACTTCTACAGAAAAGGAATATCAAATGGAGTCCAAACGGAATAAAACTTCATGATGATTTTTCTTGACTAGAAAACACCTACATGGCTTGGAGAGAGGGCCAGAAGAGTCCCGAGGAAGCCACAAGCCTTTAGGGCGCGCTCCAGGGGGGTTCCCTCTGGCTTGTGGGCCCCTCGGGAGTCCCCTAACCCTAATTCCACCTCTCTATATATTCTCAAATATTCCCCAAACACCATAAGTGTCCACCAAAATACTTTTCCGCCACCGCAAGCCTTTGTTCCCGTGATATCCCAACTAGTGGCCTTTTCCGGCACTTTGGTGGAGGGGGATTCGATCATGGAGGGCCTCTACATCAACCTTGCTGCCCTTCCGATGAAGCGTGAGTAGTTTACCACAAACCTACGGGTCCATAGCTAGTAGCTAGATGGCTTCTTCTCTCTCTCTTTGATCTTTAATACAATGTTCTCCTCGATGTTCTTGGAGTTCTATCTGATGTAACCATCTTTTGCAATGCGTTTGTTGAGATCCCATGAATTTTGGATTTATGATAAGATTATCTATGAATATTATTTGAGTCTTCTCTGGACTCTTGTATGCATGATTAAGATATCTTTGTATTTCTCTTTGAACTATCGGTTTGGTTTGGCCAACTAGATTGGTTTTTCTTGCAATGGGAAAGGTGCTTAGTTTTTGGTTCAATCTTGTGGTGTCCTAACCCCATGATAGAAGGGGTAATGAGGCACATATTGTATTGTTGCCATCAAGGATAAAAAGATGGGGTTTATATCATATTGCTTGAGTTTATCCCTCTACATCATGTCATCTTACTTAAAGCGTTTTTCTATTCTTATGAACTTAATACTCTAGATGCAGGCAGGAGTCCGTCGATGTGTGGGGTAATAGTAGTAGATGCAGAATGTATTGTTGCCTTAGATATCATCATAACTATGTGCTTTTCGATCAATTGCTCAACAGTAATTTGTTTACCTACCATATATTTTCATTCAAGGGAGAAGCCTATAGTGAAACCTATGGCCCCGGATCTATCTTCCATCATATATTTTCAGATGTATAAACCAAAAAACCCAAAAATACCTTGCTGCCATTTATTTATATTTACTTTTTTTGATCTTTTATTTATCCTTTATACCTATATATATTAGATCTCACTCTTGTTCGTGACCGTGAAGGGATTGACCACCCCTTTTTCGCGTTGTGTGCTAGTGTTTGTTAGTTTGTGCAGGTGCATATATTGGATACTTGCTTGTGCCTCCTACTAGATTGATACCTTGGTTCTTAACTGAGGGAAATACTTATCTCTACTATGCTGCATCACCCTTTCCTCTTCAAGGGAAAAATCAACGCAAGCTCAAGAACTAGCAGTGATAATAAACAGAATAGTGGAAGTTGCATGGCAATATATCTTGGAATGGTTATGGAAATGCCATAATAGGTACGTATGGTGGCTGTTTTGAGGAAGAGTATATGGTGGGTTTAATGCACCGGCGAAAGTTGCGCGGTACTAGAGAGGCTAGCAATGGTGGAAGGGTGAGAGTGGGTATAATCCATGGACTCAACATTAGTCATAAAGAACTCACACACTTATTACAAAAGTTTATTAGCCATCAAAACATAGTACTAATATGCATGCGCCTAGGGGGATAGATTGGTAGGAAAAAAACATCGCTTGTCCCCGACCGCCACTCATAAGGAAGACAATAAAAAATAAATCATGCTCCGACTTCATCACATAACGGTTCACCATACGTGCATGCTTCGGGACTCACAAAACTTTAACACAAGTATTTCTACCAATCCACAATTACTCACTAGCATGACTTTAACATCACCATCTTTATATCTCAAAACAAATGCAAGGAATCAAACTTCTCATATATTCAATGCTCTTTTATGAAAGTTTTTATTATATCCCTCTTGGATGCCCATAATATTAAGACTAAATTCACAACCTAAGAAAATTACCATACTGTTTTAAGACTCTCAAAATAATATAAGTGAAGCATGAGAGTTCATCAATTTCTACAAAATAAAACCACTGCCACGCTCTTAAAAGATATAAGTGAAGTACTAGAGCAACTGCCTAGCCCAAAATATGTAAGTGCAGCACATAGAGTATTCTAATAAATTCATGATTAAAGGGTGTCCCTCTCAAAAGGTGTGTACATCAAGGATGATTGTGGGAAATTTAAAAGCAAAGACTCATATCATACAAGACGCTCCAAGCAAAACACATATCATGTGGTGAATAAAAATATAGCCTCAAGTAAATTCACCGATGGATTGAAGACGAAAGAGGTGATGCCATCCGGGGCATCCCCAAGCTTAGATGCTTGGTTGTCCTTGAATATTACCTTGGGGTGCCTTGAGCATCCCCAAGATTAGGCTTGATGACCCACAAGTGTATGGGGTTAATTGTAGCTCTTTTCGATAATTAAGAGTGTCGAACCCAACGAGGAGCAGAAGGAAATGACAAGTGGTTTTCAGCAAGGTAATGTCTGCAAGTGCTAAAATTGTAAGTAGCGGTGTAGTTTTGTAGCAAGATAGTTTGTAACGAGAAAGTAACAATAGTGGTAACAAAAGTGCAGCAAGGTATCCCAATCCTTTTGAGGCAAAGAACAGGCCAAAACGGCCTCTTATGATAAGCAAAGTGTTTTTGAGGGTACACGGGAATTTCATCTAGTCACTTTCATCATGTTTGCTTAATTCGTGTTCAGTACTATGATAATTTGATATGTGGGTGGACCGGTGCTTAGGTGCTGTTCTTACTGGAACAAACCTCCTACTTATGATTAACCCTCTCGCAAGCATCCACAATTACGAGAAAAGTATTAAGAATAAATTCTAACCATAGCATTAAACTTTTGGATCCAATCGGTCCCTTACGGAAAGCTTCTGTCACTCTCGCAACCCACCATCTAATAACTACTCCACAATGAATTCCCTTAGGCCCAAATATGGTGAAGTGTCATGTAGTCGATGTTCATATGACACCACTAAGAGAATGACAACATACATATCATCGAAATATCGAACACATATCAAGTTCACATGATTACTTGCAACATGATTTCTCCCGTGACCTCAAGAACGTAAGTAACTACTCACAAATGATAATCATGCTATCTGAGCATATAATCTTCCACCAAATAAACCATATAGTAATCAACACTACTAGTCACCCACAAGCACCAATCTATTGTTCCGGTACAAAGGTTGAACACAAGAGATGAACTAGGGTTTGAGAGGAGTTGGTATTGTTGAAGATGTTGATGAAGATAGCCCTCACCAAGATGGGAGAGTTGTTGGTGATGATGATGACGATGATTTCCCCCTCCGGGAGGGAAGTTCTCCCGGCGGAATCGCTCCGCCGAAGGGCAAAAGTGCTCCTGCCCAAGTCCCGCCTCGAGGCGGCGGCGCTTAGTCTCGAAAGTCCTCTCCTTATTTTTTCTAGGTCAAAATTACTTATATACGAGAAGAGGGGCACCAAAGGTTGGCCGAGGAGGACAGCACTCACCAGGGCGTGCCTGGGCCTCCTAGCGCGCCCAGGTGGGTTGTGCCCACCTGGTGGCCCCCCTGTGGTACTTATTTGCTTCGATAATTATTAAATATTCCATAAATAATCCTCGGGAAGTTTTAGCTCATTTGGAGTTGTGCAGAATAGGTAGCTTGACGTAGCTTTTTTAGGTCCAGATTTCCAGCTGCCAGAATTCTCCCCCTTTGTGCATACCTTGCATATTATGAGAGAAAAGGCATCGGAATTACTCCAAAAGCATTATTATACAATAAAATAAATAATAGTAGGAAAACATGATGCAAAATGGACGTATCAACTCCCCCAAGCTTAGACCTCGCTTGTCCTCAAGGGAAAACCAAAATCGAAAAACATGTTGAAAGTGCTAGTTATCGACTAGAGGGGGGAGTGAATAGGTGATTTTTAGGAAAGTCTTCAAAACGTGGAAGTTTTGGTGACAAACAATAGAAATGACCTAATTGATATGCAGCGGAAGATAAACTACAACAAGCAAGCCATAGTCAAGTATGCAATAATGTGAAAGTACAAGGACTAATAGCAGCTTAGTAGTAAGGATCAGGATGGAAGATAGTATGAAGCCAATCAATGCTAGTAGTCAAGCAATGAAGTCAAACAGGTATGACAAGTAGGCAATGACTTCACGAAGACAAACGTAAAGTAAAGGAAGGGAGAAGATAGAACCAGTCACTTGTTGAAGACACAGGATTTGTTGGACCAGTTCCAGTTGCTGTGAAAACTGTACGTCTGGTTAGGGAGGCTGAGATTCAACACAGAAGACCGCGTCTTCACCCTATTCCCCTTGAGCTAAGGACACACAATCCTCGCCCAATCACTCTGGTAAGTCTTCAAGGTAGACTTCCGAACCTTCACAGACTTCGTTCACCGGCGATCCACAATGACTCTTGGATGCTCAAAATGCGACGCCTAACCGGCTGGAGGATTCACAGTCCTCAAGTGTAATAAGTCTTCAGGTCACACAGACAAAAAGACTTCAGTGATGCCTAACACTCTTTGGCCCTGGGTGTTTGGGCTTTGTCCTCGCAAGGATTTCTCTCTCTCAAAAGCTTCGAGGTAGGTTGCTCTCAAACGACAAAAGCCGTGTACTAACTCTGAGCAGCCACCAATTTATGGTGTAGGGGGTGGGCTATTTATAGCCACAAGGCAACCCAACCTGATATGTCCGAAATGACCCTGGGTCACTAAGGAACTGACACGTGTTCCAACGGTCAGATTTCAAACACACACGACAACTTTACTTGGGCTACAAGCAAAGCTGACTCATCCAGCTTTGGATAAGATTTGCGCTCATTGTCTTCGCTCGAAGACATAGGATTTGGGTTGAGCATCACTTCAGTCATTCCGACTTTGTTCACTTGGACCCCACTTAACAGTACGGTGGTTCTTATGACTCAACAAAGAAGAAAAGGAAACAACGAAACCACACAGTCTTCACACTCCATAGTCTTCACTCAATGTCTTCTCATGTCATAGTCTTCAATATGAATATCTTCACATACCACCATTGTCGTCAATGTCTTCATACATTTTTAGGGGTCATCTCCGGTAGGTAAACCGAATCAATGAGGGACACTACCTGCGTTATCCTGCAATTCTCACAAACGCATTAGTCCCTCAACCAAATTTGTCGTCAATACTCCAAAACCAACTAGGGGTGGCACTAGATGCACTTACAATCTCCCCCTTTTTGGTGATTGATGACAAACTAGTTGAAGTTTTCAACGGGGATAAAGTATGTGAAATTGTAAAGGATAGGGTATTGTCTTAATAAGTGGCAAAGGCTCCCCCTGAAGATGTGCATATAAGTAATTTGCTTTTGGAATGCAAGTGCACATGGCAGGTTGTACTTGTGGAGATCCTCTTCAACTTATGAAGATAATTCATCATGCATGAAATGATATAACTAAGAGAATGACATGCATAATGAAAAATGGACGTCTGCAGAATGATCTAAGTGCGGAAGTTATCATCGCACATGCAGAATTTATCATCGCATCATGAAAAAGCAAATAAGTAGCAGACGACCATCAAGTTTAAGTGTTACAACTCAAAGAATCAATTGTATCAAAAGCGAGAGTTGTAAACACTAGGCAAAATATAAAGCAACCGCCCATATGAACCCGCTTGAAGACTATCAAACTCATATGCTTCTCCCCCTTTTGTCAGTAAGGACCAAAAAGGTTTGAAGACATAGAGCATCTACTCGTCCTCATGAGGAGTAGGTGAAGCAGCAGGGTTGTTGTTGTTGTTTGGCGGCGCAGACATACTTGGTGCAGTATCGATGCGTGCAGAAGTAGGGGGCGGTGAAGTAGCATCGTCTTCATCATCGATCACTTTGGCATTCACAGTTGCCGCGGAGGAAGAATAGTCAGAATCTTCAAGAGATGGAGTTCGACGTAGGACAACATTCCGTGGAGGAGTGGAGTCAAACTTGAATCTTTCATTGAAGCCATCGTCTTGAAGATCCGCTTCAGCACTGAGCAGTGTCAAATTCTTCCATGATCGCCGACAGGTCTCGTGAGTGACCAAAGCATTCTTGGTGGCAAGATTTCGAATGCGATTGACGTCCACCAAGAGGCTTTGCATCTGTCGCTTGAGCCAATAGTGATGTTTGTCTTGTTTCTGATGCAGTGCCACAAGAAGTTCTCGGTCATTTAGTACGCGAGAGCACTTCTTAGGCCTTTGTGCAATTGTGCTCTCAGTAGCTTCAGTTTGCGCACATGAGGCAGACGAGTGTTCCCAGCCATTGGATAGACACGAGTTACTGCTTGGACTCCTTCCATGGGCTGAGAGAAGCTTTGGTGATCAGCATTCTGAAGACAAAGAGGCTCCTTGGCAGGCTCAGGGTATATGGCTTCAACTGATATATCAACCTCTGGTAGAAAGATCAGATGATTGCGAGCAGAGGGCTGATAGTTGATAGAGGAGTGTAGCTTGATGAGGCGCATGACCCATGGAGCATAGAACTTCAGGCCAAAAAGGTCAGATCCAGACGCATCCAGTTGCCGGATGAAGAATTCTTGTGTATTGAAGCTTATGCCATGGAGGATGTAAAAGATCAATGTCTTCATGGCTCCTTCAAGTTTTGCAGCAGATGAAAGCCCTTTGATAGGCCATAGAGTTCGCCTGATGATATGATATATGGTGCGAGGCAGATACTCAAGGTCACCAACAAAGAATTCCTTTGGGTATTCAGCGTCAGGTGGCAGAGGCTTCATCATGCTCAACATCTGGCTCATGTTGGGTTCTGGCTTATGGAATATGCTCTCCAGTGCATTGCGGTGAAGTTGATAATCAGGTTCGTACAACTCTCCGGGAGTGGGTAGGCCTGTAAGCTCAATGACGTCAAGAGCTTTGGCTTCATGATGAACATTTCCTGTCATCCACTCGAGAACCCATGTCTTTATATCCCTGTTGTAGCCGCGAATGTGGAGGGTAGCATAGGAGGAAGGAGTACGTCGGTGGAGCTTCGAGGGGCCCACGAGGCAGGGGCGCGCGCCCAGGGGGCGCCCTCCACCCTCGTGACCGCCTCGTGGCTTTCTTGACGGAGGGTCCAAGTCTCCTGGATCTTATCTGATGAGAAAATCACGTTCCCGAAGGTTTCATTCCGTTTGGACTCCGTTTGATATTCTGTTTCTTCGAAATACCGAAATAGGCAAAAAACAGCAATTCTGGGCTGGGCCTCCGGTTAATAGGTTAGTCCCAAAAATAATATAAAAGTGGAAAATAAAGCCCAATATAGTCCAAAACAGTAGATAAAGTAGCATGGACCAATAAAAAATTATAGATACGTTGGAGACGTATCACCTCCCCCTCTCTCGGACTCCTGTTCTCTCTCTCTCTCTCTCTCTCTCTCACTCTCTCTCTCGCCGACAATCTTCAATTCCGTCGCACGCATCCGACACAAAAACCTTGTTGGTCTCTCTCTCTCTCTCTCTCTCTCTCTCTCTTTGTGTGTGTGTGTGTGTGGGGGGGGTCTTTCTAGTTCGCATTCATATATACACCATCTATAGGTCTCTCTCGCACACTTTGTATGATACTCTAGCTAGTCCAAGCTAGATATCTTGGGTGCGCTCATCGTACGCACACAAATTCCTTGGCTCTTTGACCTTAACTCTCTCACGCACCACTATGTTGTCTCGGAGCTCTTCCCCCCCCTCTCTCAAACTCTCCATCCACCTGGGTCACACATACACATGCATATCTCACTCGCATTCGATAGGCCCATCTAAAACTCTATCTCTCTCCCTCGTTCTCTCTCCATCTCACACGCACACACACACAATCTCATGCCCAGCTAGCCAAGTATGATGGTCTCTC
Organism: Triticum timopheevii; assembly: GCA_963921465.1. Classification (NCBI taxonomy): domain Eukaryota; kingdom Viridiplantae; phylum Streptophyta; class Magnoliopsida; order Poales; family Poaceae; genus Triticum; species Triticum timopheevii. The sequence goes on along the minus strand of OY997268.1, from coordinate 375,743,050 downwards.
ACTCAATTGCAGGCACACATAGTCCCCCCCTATATGTATATGACTAGCTAATCTTAGTCTCCATCACAAACATGTGCATGGTCTATCTCGATTTCTCTCGGGGCATCTTTCTATCGCGCACGCACTCCCTCGATCTCCCACCCATATAGTCCCCTCACGATCTCGAGGGGATCTCTCTATCACAAACACACCCTCTCTCCCTCCCCATGCGTCCATGCCATCCATGTGTCCCTCTCGACCTTTTTTCCTTGTTGGACAGACCTCTATTGGACAAGTGCTACAGGGGTGTCTCTCTCCGTTGCAAACAATCACACACTAGCTATCTTCGTGTATCTCCTCGCCTCGCTTTTCCATCTCGGAGATGCATGCGTGATATGTTCGCATAAGAAACGAAAAAACACACACTCTCTCTAATTTATTGTTTGTTGTCACTTTCTCTTTCACACACATACTCTTTTTGCACACTTACTCATTCTCCTTCACACGCACTTGATCTGTCTCGACTGAGGCACTCTCCTCCGTCCATAGCATATAGATTTATTGAAAAGTCAAACATCACAAAGTTTGACCATGTACATGGAGAAAAACAATTACATCTAGTACGACAAACATATACCATTAGATTCACCATGAGATGTAGTTTTGTATGATGTATCTTTGGTATTGTAGATATAAATAACATTTGCGTAAACCTAATCAAAGTTTCCAAAGTTTGACTTCTAAACAATTTACATGCACTGCATTATCGAGCGGATGGAATATCTCTTTCCCCCTCTCAGCTATCTGACGCACCACTCAGCCTTATCAGGGCTCCTCAATCTCTCTCAAACTTTATTGGTCAGTTTGGTTCATGACCTGACCCTCATGCCTTGATGGCCGGTACTACCTGGTGTGGACGTGAGATGTAAAATATTTCTGCCTGGCCAGGCTTGTGTGGTGCTGAAGCGGTCGGTTCATGCCTGGGCCAGGCAAAGCATCAACGTCCCATCAATCAATCCATGCATCAATTATTTAATGCTAATATCCATCCATGTTGTTGTTAGCCTCGTGGCCGCACGACCAGGCATGGCCAGGCGTTCGAAATAGGTCGCTTGGGCCAGGCTACTTGCAGTGTCTGGAGTTCAGCCAGGCTAATTAAAGTGCAAGGGAACCCAGCGCAGGCGGGCTTTCTTTTTCACAGGGTAGCAACCAAACAAGCATGCATGAAATCCAACCACAACCCCAGGCCACACAAAAGATGCTCACGACGCAAGCCAAACTGGCCTTATATCTCCCTGGTTCACACATACACATGTCTCGCTCGTGCTATACATATAGACCCATCCAACACTCTCCGCCCTTGTTCTCTCTCCATGTGAGACGCACCCCCCTAAGTACCATAATCCCTCACTCCATCATAGGCCCTGTTTGGATCCATGGGTTAGAGTTAGTTTGGGTTAGTTTGGAGTCAACTAACCCAAAAAGATCCAAACAGGAGGGTTAGTTTAGGTTAGATGCATCTAACCCATCCAAAAAAACTAACCCATCCAAGAGGTGCTTATTTGGGTTAGTTCTTCTCGGGACCACTAATAAACACTTTTTTCTCTCGCTCTGCCCGCAGCAGATCCCTCCCCACTTCGTTGAAGCTTCTCATCCTCTCCCTCCCTCCCTCTCGCACCGCCCGTGAAGGTGCCTCACCGTATCCGCGCTCCATCTAACCCTACCATCCAAACACCTCTTTACTTAGAGTAAGTTCAGGGTATGAATCTAACTCTAACCTCTAACTGAGTTAGAGTATCCAAACAGGGCCATAGGCGCAAGCACTCCCCCCCTATACGTCTATCTCGTTATCTCTCGGGGCATCTTCTATCGCGCACACACCTTTTCACTCGATCTCCCACCCATGTAGTCCCATCACGATCTCCAGGGGATCTCTCTATGACAAACATACACTCTCTCCTCTCCATGTCTGCATTTTCTCCATACGTCTCTCTCGACTTCTCTCCCTTGTTTGTCATACCCCTCTTGGCCACATGCTAGGGGTCTTCCTCTCTCGGTTCCAAACAAACACACACTATGTCCTCACCTTGCCTCCGTTGTCGAAGATGCATGTGTGATATGTTTGCATAAGACACACATGCTTTTTCTCTACTTTCACCGTGTGTTGTCCATGTCTCTTTCACACACGCACACACACTTTTTTCACTCACTCTCTCTCTCTCTCTCTCTCTCTCTCTCTCGTTAGGGACTCTGTCACGTCCATAAGCATATGGATGTTTTGAAAAGGCAAACCTCAGAAAAGTTTGACCAGGTATATGTGGAGAAAAACATTTACATCTGGAACGATCATTAGATTCATCACAACATGTACTTACTTCATACTATCATTTATCTCTGGTATTGTAGATATAAGTAATTTCTTTATAAACTTGGTCAAAGTTTCAAAAGTTTGACTTAAAAAAATGTTGTAACTACATTATCGAACGGAGGGAGTAGCTCTTTCTCTCTCTCTCTGCTATCTCTCACGGTCCTCCCCTCTCACTCAAACTCTCTATACCGACGGATTATATGCTCACTGTGTCAGCATATAGCTCCATATATTGTTTAGTTGACTGGTCAACCAATCCACATGCTGCATTGTCAGCTCGTGTTCTGTATCTTGGTGTGATGGCCCATGTGGCAGTGGGTGAAAATAAGTAAACTAGAGGCCCATCTGACATGCGGTGAAGTAAACAAAGTTGAAACCACTCAGGGTAGCACCCCGCATGCTAGTAAATTGAGGGCGCATTGAGGACAAACTTCTTGTGTGCAAAGGACGCACTCGCGGACAATTCACCACTGCGCAGCGGCATGTACAAAAGGACGCACTCGCGCACACCCAGCACACAACACACACCAGCACACGTGTACACCAGCGTCACCGCTGGTTGAGATGGACAGCGAGGCAGCCAACAAGCGGAGGCAGCTCGAGCCAAAACAGCATCCGGCGAGCCTGGACTTCATCAGCAGCCTCCCTGACGACATGCTGCTCATCATCATCGGCCTCCTCCCCACCAAATCTGTCGTGCGGACCGCCCTGCTCTCCCGGCGGTGGCGCCCCCTTTGGCGCTGTGTCCCCCTCAACCTCACCGTCGATAGCTGCCTCTGCGACGGGGATTGCAAATGCATGGCCGCAGTCTCCAAGATCCTTTCATCGCATCCTGGGCCAGCCAGACGCCTTGACATCCGCATGTTCAGTACCAACTGCAAGGTCCAACCCAAGTTCGATGAGTGGTTCTTATCCCCCGCCCTAGATCAGCTCGAGGAGCTCAGCTTTGAAGCTGGACGATGTCGCTCTCTGCCGCCGTCCGCGCTCCGCCTCACGCCAACGCTGCGTCGCGCCAGCTTCAGCTCCTGCTATCTTCCCCAGATTAATGCCGCGCCTGCCCTTCTTCTCCCTCAACTCAAGCAGCTCGACCTCTTCGACGTTGTCACCTCGAAGAAGGCTATGGAGCACCTGCTCCGTAGCTGTACTGCGCTCGAGTACCTTCGTCTTGAGCAGATCCATGGGTTCATTAGCCTCCACATCACCTCGACGAATCTCCGATGGATTTATGTGTCTTGCTGGCCTCGCAACAAGACATCAAATGGGAAGAGATCATTCCAGTTGTTCCAGTTATGGTCATTGAGAATGCGCCTTTCCTTGAGAGATCCAACAAAAATCAGGGTCATTGACGCGCCGAAATTGACAGCGTTGGTGTACTCGTCTGCCAAATTCTCCGAACTCTTTATTGGATCCGTAATCGTTCAGGTACAACACTCATCTTCTTCTCCGTCTTCTTGAAATTCACATTTTTAAATTTCTTCTTGATGTATTTACGACCGTCTTCCAGAAAATGATTTCCACAAGCTTGACCCAGTCCATGCGCACAGTGAAGATCTTAGCACTAAAATCTATCGGCCCCAATCTGGATCAAGTTGTTGGATTCCTTACATGCTTTCCGTGCACGGAGAAGCTACTCATCGAGGTGAAACTTCTTTCCTATAAGTAAACGGTAATCACAACATAGCTCAATTTTTTCGTAATTTTCCCAAATTACGATGACAAGTGTAGTGTTCAAAACTGCATCTACGCACTGCACCGAAAGAAATGTTTTTAGTTTTTTTCTCATGTGATCACCTACATCGTTTTTATGCTGTACTACTATAGTAGCCTAGGCTAGTCATAGTGGAAAGTAACTTAGAATACTCCAGTAACTCTATGGTTACCCTAAGAGCAAATACTACCTCCATCCTGGTTTACTCTTCCAATTTTGTATTATCAAAATTTGACCATAGATTTAACTGACAAAACGTTAATGCATGTCACTAAGAACTATATTGTTGGGTTCGTATTTGAACATAATTTCAAATGGTGTAATTTTTAGTGACATGCATTGGCATTTTCTTAGGTAAATCTATGGTCAAAATTTTATACTAAATACGAGGTAGTATTCCCTCCATCCCAAAATTCTTGGGCCAAAACATGTAGGCCAAAACATGTGCCAAATTCACTTGTGATGCATTTGGCATCGATGCCCCTCCATTGCTCACCTGGTGCCCCAATCTGGATCACCTACTATGCTCCTGTGCCAAATTAACTCACGCAATGAAAAAACACTGCGTGGGAGAGAGAGAGAGGACTGAGGCAATAAAAAACACTTGTTTGGGAGAGTGAGAGGCTGGTGTAGTTGGTTTGATTGATTTGTTTATACATGTGGGTCTGTGTGCACAGCGGTGCCAACTCTCTCACATCGCGAGAGCGGTGCCAAAATCTTTTGATTTGATATCGATGCGTATTATGTGGCATACTTTTGCGAAATATGGCATTGGCCTCATAGTGGAACGCAACAAATGTGCAAGCTCTTCATGTGCTCCTAGTTAAATGAGAGGAAACAGAGAGAGAGAGAGAGAGAGAGAGTGAAAAAATATCACTAGCCAGCCAACCCTATCGTATGAGCGAATGATATTGGTACCTCTTGATGACACGACAATCTTATGCAGTGAGCTGCTCTAATATGTTCTCTTCTTTTGCAGATAAAAAAAGACCCGAAAGTGAAAAATGTGCTGCACTATAACAATCTCATCGAATGCCTTGATCTCCATCTTACAAAAATTGATTTGATCGACTACCGAGGCAGCACATCTGAGATTAAATTGGCTAGGTTCTTTGTTCTGGAGGCAAGTGTGCTCAAGGTAATGAGGTTTGGCGTTCTCTGGCGCAACAATAAATGGTGTGCTGATCATCACAAGCGTCTAAGCCTAAATGACAAAGTCTCCGCAGAAGCTGAATTTGTTTTTGAAACATCAAGTGGCCAGAAACTCGAAAACTTATTTGCCCATTAGTAACTTGTCAGGGCGGTGGATTTTAGTTTGTATGATAATGCTGCATCCACCTAAAGTAACGAAAGTTCTTACGTAAACTTCCTAGTAATTCCCTCTTCCTGGGTGCAGCATTACTCCTAACATTTGTAATATCAGTTTGAAACTTGTAATATTGCCGTGTCCTATTCTTGTGTTTTCAAAATCCTGCGAATCAAACAGGTCCTGAGTTGGTGATGATGTTGTGCCTCCCATCTTTCACCAATAGCCGTCGGATCTAGATCTGACGCATACAAACCAAGCTTCTCCATTTTTGCAAAAAGATGCCCACACTTGTTCCCTATTTACAAACAACTCCTTGTCTCTCACAATCAGCCCTATCTCCTCCCCACCACATCTAGAAGGCCGTGGAAAAATCTGGCGCGATGGCCGCTGCCGGAGCCGTCCACCCCCAATCTTGGTGTTCCGTGCAATGCACGGGCATCTACGCACGGGAAATTATGTTGAACAGGGCTAGTTGTAAGTAGGCTAGCTCTACAGCCATGATGATAGTGACTGCAGACAGTGAGGCTGACTATGGTATGCCGAACACGGCGCCTATACTCAGGTGTCATCTCCGGTGGAGGGTCTTGTCACTTGACTGTGAGGAGCAGCACGTAATAATTTGACCAACGGGTAGTACAGTGCTAGTGCTCCTACTACTACATTGGTAGTACTACTACTACTAGTACTAGTAGCACCACCGTCTAGATTTAGGAGTACTACCACGTCCATCTAGATTTTAGTATTTGACTAGCAATATCTAGTAATGCATGTCACAAAAAAATGTACTACTCCCTCTGCAAATAAATACATGGTGTTTTATTCCTATCGGTGAGAGAACTTAATGTTTTTTTGCTAACTACTAATCGGATTACATGCAATGAACTAAACACTGCATGTCATGTTTGGTAGTCTCAAGTCATTGAAAGCATGCACGACCCACATCTCTCATTGGTTGATATGTCACGAAATAAGAAACAAGGAGGGAGTTAATGCACCGTGCCTAAGGCTAGCCATAGTGGGGGTAACATAAGTAGTATCATGCACTTGGGACTCGCAAACATGCTTATGTGGCAGGCAATTAAAGAAGAGAGAGATGGTTATAGTAACATAGGTTGATACGTAACATAATAAATGTGATGCTACTATGTGTCATGCATGGCAATAAATGAGACCACTTATGATACTAATCTATGACACTATGCACTATAAAGATAGTAACATAGACTAGTAACATACGCATGTTACTAGTCTAAGTTACTCTCCACTATGACCAGGCTAAGTGTTTTGGGATTATTTGGTTTTCGTAATGTGACTTACACAACATTTTTGTTTACATGCATTAACATTTTATTAGTTAAATCAAAGGTCAAAACTTGGCACAAAATGCAAAGGGGACCAATAAATCAGTAAACATCAAACTTCTCTCGTTTGGCCCCAACTAGAGGTCCGGTGAGATGACTATACTGCACCGACATGGAGGGGGATGCAACTTCATTGACTTACGGCATCTGCCTTTGGGTGAATGACACATGGGCCCAGGGGGTGGCTGGCCCACCTATCATACAGCCAAAGGCAGGTGCAGTAGAGGACCGAGGAGTAGTACGAAATCCTACGCACCTATGCACGCTAACCAAGGGCAAGAGTGATCACTCGAATCACAAGATCAGCTGACTAGAAGCTAAGCTAGACCCATGTAGGCGATGAGCGCGAGCATCAGCCGGCTGTGCCAGATGGTCCACGACGCCGGCCTGCGGCCCGGCAACGAGGAACGTCTCCAGGTAGTATTGCTTGAGCCGCTAGGGCGAGGGGCCGCTTGGACGACTTTGACGTAAGCCTCCAGCCGACGCGCCCAGGCTCTGCGATACCCGCCACCCTCAACGGCCACTATGGTGACAACCTCTTCGACGCACTGGTGGCCCTGCGACTACCCGCCGTCGCGTCGGAGAATGTCCACCTCGAGGTCACGCTTGCCGCGCAGCGCCTGGCGCAGCAAGACACCATCGACATAATCACCCACATCTACGCGCAAATCGTCCACAAGGACTACTACATGCAAGAGGAGGACGATAAGACGCTGGCCTTCTTGGACCGCAGGGCAACCTTGGACGGCACTGTTCAGAAGCACGTTGAGCTCGCCACCAATGCCGCTGCTCCTCACACGTCGGTTGGTGACCCGGTGCACTAGGGCATGAGGATGTCGTTGATGGATCCGTATGTATTATTATCTTTCCCTCAAATCCATGTAGTAGTATAAGATACTACAGTAATTATCTTACCTTTCGCATCAACTTCATAATTTTCGTACGTACTCCATGCATGAACGGCGCCAGAACCAAACTTCTCATTACTCTAGGCAAAATCGTTATTTTCTATCTATCGATCACGCCATGGAGCAGAACCATATTTTACAAGTTACGAGTTGAAAAGGAAAAGCCTGCCGTGTTCGCGTCGCACCCCCACACGGTTGGTCCGGCACGCCGCTCAAGCGGGAATGCGTGCGGTGTTGCATTTTCACTTACAAGTGGGACCGCAGTTGTGCAAGCCGACTATCAGCAAACCCCCGCCCCGCCCACCGCGCGATGGCTGAGAAAACAGGACGGAGAAGAGATGGTTGTAGCACGGACTCCAAGACAATTGGTGTCGGATGGGACTCGTGTTGGTGGCGTGTGCCGTACTGCTAGACATGAATGCTAGTTATGGCCCATGCCACCCCACTATATCGAGCCTATATCGAGGTACGTAGAACAAATTTCCGGCAGTCCGTGCTCAGCCCTCCTCTATCTCTCTTCTCAGCCAGCCAGCGGACGCATGGAGCCCATCGTCTGTTTGCTCACATGCGGTCCCACATGTCAGTGAAAATGCAAGCAGACCCACTGAACCTGCACATCTTTCACCTCGACGTGCTGGTGATGAAAAAAATCCAAGAAAGATCTTTGGTGGCCGCTTTTGGAGTTACTCAAGAGTAGTAAGATTCTATTTATATTTTAAACTAAGATGCACATCTCGTGGCTTCAACTACCACTCTATTTTCTTTCATGACACGACCTGGATGCTGGATGTCCCACGTGTTGGCAAAAGGAGGAAGAACCCGACCAAATCTTCGGTTGTGCTCTCGGATTAGACTAGTTGTGCTAACTTAAAATTTTTATTGTGTACTCCCTCCGTTCCAAAATACTTGACTTCCATTTGTCCAAAATGGATGTACCTATACACTAAAACATGTCTAGATACATATATATTTTGACAAATAGAAGGCATGTATTGTGCAACGGAGGGAGTAGAATGGATGCATGTTTTTGTATTGGAAAGAAGAGTACATCCATATATTGATAGAGCACAATTTAGTAGATGTTCTATCACTTTTAGCTAGCACAGAGGCTATAGATGAGATTAGTGCACTTGTTGATACTCCTACTTGGTATGCGTGTTGCTGCTTAGATGCAGAGAAAATGGACCAGAGGGAGTACTAGAATAGAGGCTAGACATGAGACTAGATGCGAGGAAGAAACGTCTACTTCTTTACACTCGAAGAATAAAGAAGCACGCAAGATCAAGCCTCCACAGATCAACAATGAATGCATCAAGAAGGCACTAATCCAACTTACATGAGTAGTAAAATGTATTCTTGTGGTTCTTGTTTTCTTTGGTCTTGCTTTTCTAGTCAAAATTATCATTGGAGTTCGTGCAAAATGGAGGTCCGTTTGGGGTCGTGCATTGAAGTTGGCCTTACAAGTGGGACCACAGTTAAGGAAACCAACTAACGGCAAACCCCCACCTCGCCCGCCGCGCGATGGCTGAGTTTAGAGAAACGATGAGGTTGAAGAGGTTGCTCTAGCACGGACTCCAGGAAATATGGTGCCTGATGGAAGTCGTGCTGGTGGCGTGTGCCATACTCCTGGACGTGAATGCTTGTTCTGGCCCATCCCACCCTACTACTCCTACTACTTACTATATACTACTACTAGTATCAAGGATTCGAGGTGCTGGTTACATAGTACAATATGGCTACAGTAAAAGCACCCGCACGACGCACGAAGCATGTGAAGCTAGTACAAATAGTATACTACTATTGTTGATTGGCCTCATCCGATAACCTGTTGCAATGCACGTACAATTATGTATTCGGAAAATATTTTTTTGCCTCGTCGCACCACTCACTCACAGAAGCGACTCGAAAGCCATTCATAAATTTAGTATGTTTACCACAGGCATATCATTTTATTACATACAACAGGTCATCAACCCACATCGACAACGAGGATACATTATAAATACTAAAGTTTTCACCACACAACAAATAACAAGCAATGAAATGAACTTCAACTCAACCATTCCTCGGCGTTGGAAACGCTTGCTTTGAACCACAAGTGCTTCTCTGGGACGGGCCATCCATTGTCGATCTGGAGACAAACGCAGGACTGATCATCCAGGCTGAAGCGGCCTACTATATCAGTACCAGGGTAGGGAACCACCCAAATGTCCGAGGTATAGACACAGTTGCTTCCCATAAATGGTAGTAACGTTGTGTCAACAGCAGTTGGATCGCCTTTCACCATCATTGGATTGTTTTGTCCAAGGAAGAGCGAGTTTTCTCCAAGACTATCAATTATGTACCAGGGAGAAGGAGTTGGCGCTAGCACACTAGTATCCATCCCGAATACCATGCAATGGGTGTTGGAATAGGTCCAGAGAGTGCGACCATGGGAGACTACACCTGCTTCCTTAGCAGTAACATCATCAGTGGGCTGTATACACACGAGAAGAGGTGATCCATCGAAATTAGTTGCCAGGCGCCAAATAGTATATGGGCGCTGCTCGTCCTCATGCTCGTGATCATCACCATCGTCATCTCCCCCTTGGTTATAAAAATCTTCAAGTATAGGTGGTGGAATGTTCGCAGGACCTTGGAAACACAAGAAGAAGGTTAATTAGTAAAGGGAAACTTGCTAACCCGCATGCATGTGGATGAAACAATTATAATTACGGTGGAAGACAAACGTACCGAAATAACGATTCCATGCAAAAACAGTGCCACAAGTGGTGGCAGCAAACACAAGTCCTCGTATTCAATTGCATCACAGTACTCATCCGTGTACAGAAACTGATTTTTGAGCAATATCCATCGAGTCAAACCAGCAAGGATGGCAACAAGCTTGTCGAAGATAGCAACAACTTCATAGTTGTTGTAATTGTAACATCCCAAAATTCTAAATTTTGGAATGTTATAAACAAATAGATAGTTTTGATTGATTGACTGAAAGTGAGTGAATTTGAAACTTTTTGAAAGTTAAATGAGAGGGAATAAAAGGACTTTCCCAAACTTTAATTTTCTTTTCTGATCTTCATGAATTCAAATTCTTTTCACCACAAAACCCTGGAGAGAAGATGACTTGAATTCTTCCATTTATTTAAATGACAAGGGGTGTTGAAAATATTTGAATTTCATTTGGAAAATATTTCCAACCCAGGAACTTTATGCAACTCAATGATTTTCACGAGCGAAGATAAAATGACTTCTTCAAAACATATGAAATATGAGTTGGGAGTTTCAAAGAATTAAATTCAAAGTTCGTTTGAATTTATTTTAAATTTGGAGTTATTTGAGTTCTATTCAAATTATTTTTCTCCAAAAATAAAATATATGGAAAATAGGGTAACATGATTCCCTACATCAGAAAATTGGAGAGAAATAAATTTGAATAATTTTGGAATTTTTTAAAATGATTTTCGTTGAATTTTATTAGAGCAGCAGCAGTGTTTGATTTATCTGAATTTGTGTGGATTTTATTTGACTCTAGAAAAATGTTCAGCTTGTAGGAAATCTTTTTCTAAAATTTTTGCTATATTATATGCCTATATAATATTTCTATTTTTTCTTTTGTTTTTATTTTTGTTTGCCTATTAAAAAAAACTTCCGCCGACTGGGCCGGCCCAGCTAGCCAGCCAGGCCACGGCCCAGCCCAGCGAGCCGCAGCCCAGCACCGCGCCCGTCCCCGAGCTCCCGCGAGACTCCGCCTGCCGCACGCCGCTGCGCCGACATGGCCGTCGTACTGCCTCCGGCCTCCTCCTGCCCCCTCCTCCAAGCCGCGCCCTCCCCTGGCCTTTATAAGGCGAGGCCGCCGCCCCGCCCCTCTTTTTCCCCTCGACGCGCCGCGCCGCCCCTCCCGCATCTCATCGCCGCCGCCACCGCCATCGGAGGCCGCCCTCGTCGCCGTCGACCGCCGCCGACGCCACCACCGCAACCGCCGCTCCACGCCGCCCCTCCCCGTGCTCCTCGCCGCCTTCCCCGACGCCCGGAGCCACTGCCCCGACCGGAGCCGAGCCGCCGCCGCCGTCCCGCGTTGCCGGACTTCGCCGCCGCCGCCGCGGTAACCGCCGCCCCCTCCCTCACCATTGGATCTGGATCCAACGATCCAGATCATTTTAGTTTTTTTTCTCCGAAATGTTTTTGTTTTTATTTAGAGAACGTTCATTGTTTAGATCAGAAAAATGAACGTTCGCTCAGTAGAGTTTTCTTTTTATTATTAGATTTCAGCCAGGGACCCATCCGTGAATATTTTATTTACAAATTGGCCCCTGATTTTCAAACGCTCACAACCTTTTGCTCGTTTATCCAAATCCAATGAAACCAACGCCTACTTCTTCGTTATGACCCCCTCTATCCAGTAAAACAACTTAAACATGTTTCTGAAAGTTTAAAATTTGAATTTCAAACAGTTTAGTATTTAAACTTCGTTTGATCGTAACTTGAGTTTTATAACTCCGTTTGAGTTGATCCTTTTTGCAAATCGAAGCTCTTGACCTAAAATTTCTGATATGGCCAAATTCACATAGTTTTGGTACTGTTAGAAATTGTTTTACGCTGCAAGAGTTATTTTCTTGGTTTTGATGTTTTCCGAGTTGTTCTCTACGTTCTTCCCGATCTTTTGAGTGATTGCTTATGTGTGGTTACTATTTCTTGCCTACGATAGATTGAACGGAGTGTGACGAGTAGAGATATCAAGAGTTTTGCGTGCGAATCATCTTCATCAACATTGCAGGAAAGTTCACACTTTGATCATATCCCTTATTACCCAGTTTTTATGCATTAGATCAATCCTCAAACATTGCATGACTAGGATCTAATTAATATGTGGGTTGGGAAGTAGATGAGGTAGTACCTATTACCTGTTTTATTATCAAACCTTTGGGAGTTACTTCTACGTTTGCTTATTGTGCCATGCTATGCTAGTAGACGTGGATTGGGTGAGTGTATCCATGACAGATGTGAGTTTGTTAATTAATGGTTTATTTAAGGTGGCAACTTAAACACACATCTGGGTGGATTGAGGCACCTGGTTTCCAGGACTTGCCTGTTTTTCTTCGGACTGCCACCCAGGCTCAAAGGCATCATGAGATTATTCAAACTAGAAACTTACGTGTGCAGCCACAAGCCATTATGGGCTCTGTCATAGTTGATTAAGTGGTGCGAACTCTTACGGGTAGACTAGCAGATGTAGGGGAAAGTAGGTGTACCGGTCTACCCTATGTAAGGTGCTAGCGCTTCCGAAAGACTATGTCTCGGTCATCCGTTTCTCAAACATCATATAGTGCGAGGAATCACACGGAGGTGATCGAATCTTGTCGGGAAAAGTGCGCAAACCTCTGCAGAGTGTAACAAACTAATCATGGTTAGCAGTGTCCCCGGTTATGGACATCTTGAGTATCTAGTACTTGGATATCATGTGAATCTCAACATGTTACTCTAATTTAATATTGTTGGGTTGTTAATGAGTATTTTTAATTGGGATTGAGAATGCTGTCAACCATTCTCAATGTTTAACAACCACCATGATAGTTGAATAAATTTATTCCTTTGCAGTAGGGAAAAATTGGCTTTTTGCAAAAACATTATAACCATAGAGCCTCCACCAACCAAATATGCATGTAGTGATAGCCTTTATTCATCATTGCTCTATGGTGTGAATTTGCCAGTACATTCAATGTACCGACCCTCTGTGGCTGCAACGTCTCATGTTGCAGGATCTTACGACGAGTAAGTGATACGTTAGGGTTACGATTCCTATACTCAACTTTGCCGTTGGTGTTGATGGGAATCCACAGCCTTGTTACTTCCGCTATTTTGGATTGAGGTAATTGTATTTACGTTACTTTATACATGTGATTTACCTCTGTTATAAATCCTCGAGTACTGTGTGTGTCAGCATACCGATCCAGGGATGACACTTAAGCACAGAGACTTGACCCATTCGGTCGGGTCGCTACAAGATGGTATCAGAGCACATGTTGACTGTAGGACGTGACCCTAGAAACTGGCAAGCCCATAGGAAACATTTTTCTCTACAACTTTCTTTTCAAAAGGATCTTTTTCCTCTTCTCTTCTGAGCATATTCAAAAATTCCTTCTAGTGAGACTATACCCCTTTCCCCTTTTGACCACTCGAAGATTTGGCTGATGAGACCACCCCAAGAAGGACTAGATATCGGACAACTAAGACCACTTCGGAATGAAGAGGATTTTACCGAGCATTATAAGGATGGAAACTACAACGGATAAAGACTTTGAAGACTAGGGGAATATGAAGAATTTCCAGATTTTTATGACCAAAGAAGGCTACACTTATGGAACTTGGCAGACTATGGAAGTTGTCAATACCCGAGATCAAGGTGTGTAGGAGAAATACCGGAACATGGAGCAATTAGAACTCAAAGTTTTCGTTAAGAAAACCCTAAGGCAGGAGATATCAACTATGGAATAAAAGTTCATGTCAATGACCAGGGCAGAAATATGGATATCCAAGATATTATCGCTCTCTTATGCTATTGTCACCGTGCGGAGTTAAGCATGCAAATGCATGAAAAGATTGGATGGTAGAAGACTGATGGAGCATCTGTCAGCAAAGGATGCAGTTTTAACCATAGCTGGTGCATCACCCGGATCTAGAGTATTACATCAAGGATTTTAAGATGGACTTTAGGAAGTCATATTTGACAAGGAGGCAGTTCGTGAAGAACTCGGGACCCAGAAGCTGAAAGTAGACGAGCTGGAGGAACAAAACCTCGAGATACCGGAGATTTGTCAGGAACTGTAGGACATTAGGACCATGGTTCATGCCAAGGATGTTGAAACCCAGAAGTTTGGAATGCAACCCCAGAAATATTAAAGGATGTAACTAGAGACTTCGCGTCAACAGAGATCTGACATAGGAACTTGAGAAGGACAAGCATGATCAGAAGAAGCCATTAGGGACATGAACAAAACTAGAAGAGTTTGGTGACGTTGAAGATTTATTGACCATTAGAAGACCAAACCCCGTTATACCTACGTTAGATGCGATGTTTGTGAGCTGTCATTTGTTTGATGTTTTTCCGACAACCACAAATAAAATGCCCTTTTCAGAACTATTGTTTGTATTGTGTGTATTCCCTCTCTATCTCTCTTATCTCACCCCAAAACCCCTGGACCCAATAGAGGATGAATGGAGATGAGCTCATATTATCTGGACCGATGAGTCAATTGGAGACGGACCGATGGATTCAGAACATGGAGGATCACATGAAGAATAACCCTATAGCCGAAAAGGATATGGCCCAGCATGCTCTTCAATGCTTTGAAAGAGGTGCTGCACCTTGGTGGAGGATGTACCAAACCATCAATGGATGGCAAGGAGCAACCACTTGGAATGAATTTAAGTTGACCTTGCTAAAGTCTCAGCTTGTGTCCCAGAAGATGAAGCCTCATGGAAATGACATGAAGAAACTCTATGCATGCAAGCTTTGTGGAGAAATAGGACACAACCATAAGGAGCACAAGGATGAATGCCCTAATTGTGAAGGAAGCCACCCAGCTGAAGAATGCCCAACTAGGCAGATTACTTGTTTCTTGTGTGAAGGAACTACCCACTACCCTGCGCAGTGTCACATTTACCCTATGGTACAGAGAACCATCCAGCAGAAGAAAGAAGCAATGAAAGGAGCCCTCATGGAAATTTTAGAAGAACCGGTGATCAAGGAAGATGCCAATGACACACACAAAGGAACCGGAATTAAATCCTGCACCAAGTCATGCTATTCATGTGGAGAAGAAGGACACATCTCCCAAGATTGTCTGAATGGAGATCTAGTAGAATTCCCGACAGAGGAAGTAGATTATGATCCACAGGAAATAGAAGCCCTGATTGGAACGGAAAAGTCAAGGAAGAGAAATAGATTGGATACCAGGAAGGACCTGAGTCATATCACCTGTTTTAGGTGCACGGAGTCAGGGCACTACTTCAGCAGTTGCCCAAAAAGGAAGCCGAGGACCCAAGGAGGCTATGTGATCATGAGGAAACCTCGAGACTTGTCAGAAGTGTTATGTTTTCGTTGTAATGAAGCAGGGCACTTTGCCAGGGATTGTCCCAAGAAGAAGGAGACTTGTGCTAAATATTTGAGTTAGTAGCAATGTAAATGTAGTAGTAGTAGTGAGAACATCTCCTCTGTATTGAGATGTTGAGTTGAGGCATGTATGAAAGGCAAGATATTGTAATCATTTGAGAATCAATAAAGTTATCATCGTTGGTATTGATTTGGATTCTATGAGTTGTTACTCTATGAAGGAAGATTTTGACCATTTTCGAGGATATGAGAAATATGGTCTATGGATGAGATTGGAGCATTTTAAGGGTGGTAGTACCCTGTGAGGAGATTTGACCCCTGGAAATGATAATAATATTCCACGGAGTGGATTTCAGACTAAACAAGCATGAGTTTTATCTCGATATGTTGGATACCCCCAAGAGCATGAAGGAAAGAAGTATTATTATATATAAAGGATGTATGATGTTGGAAATATGGAGCAATTGTAACTCCATGATGAGTTTGAGTAATCACGTCTTAGTGTGATACAACAGAAGGAAGATGGAGACAGTATCATTGGATGGATTTAAGAATGCTAGGAAGCTGAATGTTGGGATAATGATCAGTTGCCCCGATGATGAGTTCAAGGTTTACAGGTGATGAGATGAGCCATAACCCACAGGCCCCAGGACCTGCCAAGAAGCAAGCACACTCTTGCTGAAGGAAAAACCTTGAAAGAAGATACCTTTATCAACCGACGATTTTATAGGAGTAACGCAAAACCTGAGAGTTGTGAAGGACCGATAGATGTTTGTTTGGCTTGCAGAATCAATGGATTTATCCGAACTTGGTTCATTGACAAGAGAAATTCTGCAATGCTTGTGAGGATGACCGAGTGTTAGAATGCGAGATTCACTAAACCATATACAGGGTAATGATTTGGGTGCGGGATGGATTGATCACCATACCGACTTACTCTTATTATTCGCCTTGCCATGTGGGATGGTAAATCTGAGTGACTTACCTATAGTCAAGAGACGACGATCAAAACCTTGTTTGAACATTAGAATGGTATAAGTATTCTTCCCTTGTACAAGGCAGTTGTTGCCAATCGTAGGTCATACGGTGAGGTTCAACCCAGACCCATTTCCCGCAGGAGAAACCATAAATGGTTGACCACCATGAGATATCGATAGTTGCTTAGCATTGGCGCCAGACCCGTCAGCTAAGAAGACCCAGTCTCGGAATAACCTTACTAAGATGAAAGGACAGAAGTATTAAGAAAAAGGTTATGCCACCACCGGAAAAGCCCAGAGAAGGAAATTTTTCAAAGGATCTGAGAAGATCGACACTGCCCACGATAAGGATGAAGTATATAAGTTTTGATGGAACCATAGCCATGCTTCTAAGGGTGGTAGCACCCGAGACCCTGGAGACGATCGATGGAATTTTGAGAAGACCCCAAACCTAACCTATTTCTTTCTAGCCTCTTCGAATCTCGAGGACGAGATTCATTTTAAGGGTGGTAGGTTTGTAACATACCAAAATTCTAAATTTTGGAATGTTATAAACAAATAGATAGTTTTGATTGATTGTTTGATTGATTGACTGAAAGTGAGTGAATTGAAACTTTTTGAAAGTTAAATGAGAGGGAATAAAAGGACTTTCCCAAACTTTCATTTTCTTTTCTGATCTTCATGAATTCAAATTCTTTTCACCACAAAACCCTGGAGAGAAGATGACATGACTTCTTCCATTTATTTAAATGACAAGGGGTGTTGAAAATATTTGAATTTCATTTGGAAAATATTTCCAACCCAGGAACTTTATGCAACTCAATGATTTTCACGAGCGAAGATAAAATGACTTCTTCAAAACATATGAAATATGAGTTGGGAGTTTCAAAGAATTAAATTCAAAGTTCGTTTGAATTTATTTTCAATTTGGAGTTATTTGAGTTTTATTCAAATTATTTTTCTCCAAAAATAAAATATATGGAAAATAGGGTAACATGATTCCCTACATCAGAAAATTGGAGAGAAATAAATTTGAATAAGTTTGGCATTTTTTAAAATGATTTTCGTTGGATTTTATTAGAGCAGCAGCAGTGTTTGATTTATCTTAATTTGTTTGGATTTTATTTGACTCTAGAAAAATGTTCAGCTTGTAGGAAATCTTTTTCTAAAAATTTTGATATATTATATGCCTATATAATATTTCTATTTTTTCTTTTGTTTTTATTTTTGTTTGTCTGTTAAAAAAAACTTCCGCCGACTGGGCCGGCCCAGCTAGCCAGCCAGGCCACGGCCCAGCCCAACGCGCCGCAGCCCAGCACCGCGCCCATCCCCGAGCTCCCGCAGGACTTCGCCTGCCGCACGCCGCCGCGCCGACATGGCCGCCGTACCGCCTCCGGCCTCCTCCTGCCCCCTCCTCCAAGCCGCGCCCTCCCCTGGCCTTTATAAGGTGAGGCCGCCGCCCCGCCCATCTTTTTCCCCTCGACGCACCGCGTCGCCCCTCCCGCATCTCACCGCCGCCGCCACCGCCACCGGATGCCGCGACCGTCGCCTTCGTCGCCGTCGACCGCCGCCGACGCCACCACCGCAATGGCCGCTCCACGCCGCCCCTCCCTGTGCTCCTCGCCGCCTTCCCCGACGCCCGGAGCCACTACCTCGACCGGAGCCGAGCCGCCGCCGCCGTCCCGCATCGCCGGACTTCGCCGCCACCGCCGCTGTAACCGCCGCCCCCTCCCTCGCCGTTGGATCTGGATCCAACGATCTAGATCGTTTTAGTTTTTTTCTCCGAAACATTTTTGTTTTTATTTAGAGAACGTTCGTTGTTTAGATTAGAAAAACGAACGTTCGCTCAATAGAGTTTTCTTTTTGTTATTAGATTTCAGCCAGGGACCCATCCGTGAATATTTTATTTACAGATTGGCCCCTGATTTTCAAACGCTCACAACTTTTTGCTCGTTTATCCAAATCCAATGAAACCAACGCCTACTTCTTCGTTATGATCCCCTCTATCTAGTAAAACAACTTAAACATGTTTTTGAAAGTTTAAAATTTTAATTTCAAACAGTTTAGTACTTAAACTTTGTTTGATCGTAACTTGAGTTTTATAACTCCGTTTGAGTTGATCCTTTTTGCAAATCGAAGCTCTTGACCTAAACTTTCTGATAAGGCCAAATTCACATAGTTTTGGTACTGTTAGAAATTGTTTTACGCTGCAAGAGTTATTTGCTTGGTTTTGATGTTTTCCGAGTTGTTCTCTACGTTCTTCCCGAACTTTTGAGTGATTGCTTATGTGTGGTTACTATTGCTTCCCTACGATAGATTGAACGGAGTGTGACAAGTAGGACTATCAAGAGTTTTGCGTGCGAATCATCTTCATCAACATTGCAGGCAAGTTCACACTTTGATCATATCCCTTATTACCCAGTTTTTATGCATCATATCAATCCTCAAACATTGCATGACTAGGATCTAATTAATATGTGGGTTGGGAAGTAGATGAGGTAGTACCTATTACCTGTTTTATTATCAAACCTTTGGAAGTTACTTCTACGTTTGCTTATTATGCCATGCTATGCTAGTACACGTGGATTGGGTGAGTGTATCCATGATAGATGTGAGTTTGTTAATTAATGGTTTATTTAAGGTGGCAACTTAAACACACATCAGGGTGGATTGAGGCACCTGGTTTCCAGGACTTGCCTGTTTTTCTTCGGACCACCACTCAGGCTCAAAGGGATCATGAGATTATTCAAACTAGAAACTTACGTGTGCAGCCACAAGCCATTATGGGCTCTGGCATAGTTGATTAAGTGGTGCGAACTCTTACGGGTAGACTAGCAGATGTAGGGGAAAGTAGGTGTACCGGTCTACCCTATGTAAGGTGCTAGCGCTTCCGAAAGACTATGTCTCGGTCATCCGTTTCTCAAACATCATGTAGTGCGAGGAATCAAACGGAGGCGATCGAGTCTTGTGGGGAAAAGTGAGCAAACCTCTGCAGAGTGTAACAAACTAATCATGGTTAGCCGTGTCCCTAGTTATGGACATCTTGAGTATCTAGTACTTGGATATCATGTGAATCTCAACATGTTACTCTAATTTAATATAGTTGGGTTGTTAATGAGTATTTTTAATTGGGATTGAGAATGTTGTCAACCATTCTCAATGTTTAACAACCATCATGATAGTTAAATAAATTTATTCCTTTGAAGTAGGGAAAAATTGGCTTTTCGCAAAAACATTATAACCATAGAGCCTCCACCTGCCAAATATGCATGTAGTGATAGCCTTTATTCATCATTGCTCTATGGTGTGAATTTTCCAGTACATTCAATCTACTGACCCTCTGTGGCTGCAACGTCTCATGTTGCAGGATCTTACGACGAGTAAGTGATACATTAGGGTTACGATTCCTATACTCAACTTTGCCGTTGTTGTTGATGGGAATCCACAACCTTGTTACTTCCGCTATTTTGGATTGAGGTAATAGTATTTATGTTACTTTATACATGTGATTTACCTCTGTTATAAATCCTCGAGTACTGTGTGTGTCAGCATACCGATCCAGGGATGACACTTAAGCACAGAGACTTGACCCATTCGGGTCGGGTCGCTACAGTAATTCCAAGAGCGGTTGGGAACTCGAGAAATTGCTATCTTCCGTAGAAGACAGTCACCATGATTGTATTTTAACGTGCGTACAGTACCGATGTGCTCAACCTCTGGGAAGTCTGCTGAGATTTTTGGAAGTGGAACCCGGTCACGAGTGTACACATTCACAAGTTCCCACTCACAGTTGGACCCAATGTAAACAACCCAATCTCCATTTGCGCCTGCCCAAGCCTTGCCGTCAAGGGATGGCATCTTAACATCATACGTATCATTATCAAGCGGCATCAACTTGCACAGGGCGAGGCCTCCGTTGTGATGGCGCGAGTCATCAGGGTCACGGTGAAGAAGATAGGGGAGATCAAACTGCTCCTTGACTCTTGGGTTCCTTGTAATGATGTTATTAGTTGAGTCAAGAATGGGCTTGAACGAACCTGCCATGCTAGCCAAGGTGATGACATCGCATCGATCAATTAGTTCCTCCTCCACATCATCTTTCAGATCGGGGCAAGAATAACAGGGTCATTTCCGTCCTATTCCCTCCATGGAGAAGACGATCGAACAATGGCAGAAGAAAGGGTGAAGGGCTGAAGAAAAATGGAGGAGGGAGAGGAAGAGCGTGCGACAGCAGTTCCAAATCGAGAGGGAAAGGCGAAGAGTCGATGGACGGTTGCCAGTTTGCGATGGTTCACGAAGGGGCGCTGAGGGAGTCCTGGACTAGGGGGTGTCCGGACAGCCGGACTATCATCGTCAGCCGGACTCCAAGACTATGAAGATACAAGATTGAAGACTTCGTCCCGTGTCCGGATGGGACTTTCCTTGGCGTGGAAGGCAAGCTTGGCGATACGGATATGTAGATCTCCTACCATTGTAACCGACTTTGTGTAACCCTAGCCCTCTCCGGTGTCTATATAAACCGGAGGGTTTTAGTCCGTAGGACACACAACCATTACAACAATCATACCATAGGCTAGCTTCTAGGGTTTAGCCTCCTTGATCTCATGGTAGATCCACTCTTGTATTACCCATATCATCAATATCAATCAAGCAGGAGTAAGGTTTTACCTCCATCGAGAGGGCCCGAACCTGGGAAAAACATCGTGTCCCTTGTCTCCTGTTACCATCCGCCTAGACGCACAGTTCGGGACCCCCTACCCGAGATCCGCCGGTTTTGACACCGACATTGGTGCTTTCATTCAGAGTTCCTCTGTGTCGTCACCGATAGGCTTGATGGCTTCTTCAATCAACAACAACGCCGTCCAGGGTGAGACTTTCCTCCCCGGACAGATCTTCGTGTTCGGCGGCTTTGCGCTGCGGGCCAATTCACTTGGCCATCTGGAGCAGATCGAAAGCTATGCCCCTGGCCATCAGGTCAGGTTTGGAAGCCTAAACTTCACGGCCGACATCCGCGGAGACTTGATCTACGACGGATTCGAGCCACAACCGAGCATACCGCGCTGTCAAGATGGGCATGATTTAGCTCTGCCGCCGGACAGTGCCCTGGAGGCCGCACACGAGTCCGCTCTGACCCATAGTTCGGAGCAGACTGCGCAGATCGAGGATAGGTGGCTGGACACCGCCTCGGGAGCTGCAACTTCTACGGCGATGGAGCCGAATACTGATCTTATCCCTTATAAAGCTCGTGACTCCGAGACATCGGACTCCTTGCCGGACTCCGAACCTCTTGCGCCCCTGCCAATCCAATCCGATTGGGCGCCGATCATGGAGTTCACCGCCGCGGACATCTTTCAGCACTAACCCTTTAGCGACATCCTAAATTCGCTAAAGCATCTCTCGTTATCAGGAGAACCCTGGCCGGACTGCGGTCAGGATGGTCGGGCTGCGGACGACGAAGAAATTCAAAGCCCACCCACCACCCACTTTGTAGCCACTGTCGACGATCTAACCGACATGCTAGACTACGACTCCGAAGACATCGACGGTATGGACGACGATGCCGGAGACGATCAAGAACCAGCGCCTACAGGGCACTGGAAGACCACCTCGTCATACGACATATACATGGTGGACACCCCAAAGGATGGGGACGGCGAAGAAGCAGCGGAGGCAGATTCTTCTAAGAAACAACCCAAGCGCCGACGTCAGCGGCACCCCTCTAAATCCCGCCACAGTAAGAATGGAGATTCCGGCACCGGAGATAATAACACCCCAGAGAGTGCCGAAGACAACCCCCTCCAGCAAGATTCAGCACAGGAGGATGGGGAAGCCAGCCCTCGAGAGAGAGCGGCAGACGAGGAGGATGAAAACTACATGCCGCCCTCCGGAGACGAGGCAAGCCTCAACGACGACGAATTCGTCGTGCCAGAGGATCCCGTCGAACAAGAGCGTTTTAAACGCAGGCTTATTGCCACGTCAAATAGCCTGTAGCAACAACTTCAAGCTGATCAAGACCTGCTGACCGACAGATGGACTGAGGTCCTCGCGGCCGAAGAGTATGAACTCGAACGCCCCTCCAAGAGCTACCCAAAACGCAAGTTGCTCCCCCGACTAGAGGAGGAAGCATACAAACCTTCATCACCAGCGCACAATACGGCAGACCGACCACCCCGTGGTCGCGACAGAGAGGCATCTAGGCCCTCCATCAGGACCATACCCCGGCACTGCTCGAAAAGTACGAAGCCACGAGGGAATGCGCCGGACTTGCGGGATATATTGGAGGATAAGGCAAGACAATCTAGATCTATCTACGGATCATGTGGGCGCCCCACGACCCACGACGACTACCGTCACACCGGATACAGCAACTCCGGCCGGGCCGAACACAGCAGACAACGCTCTCTTGAGCTATGTCGTGATATTGCTCAATATAGAGGCGCCGCACACCCACTATGCTTCACTGACGAAGTAATGGATCATCAAATCCCTGAAGGGTTTAAACCCGTGAACATTGAATCCTACGATGGCACAACAGACCCCGCGGTTTGGATCGAAGATTATCTCCTTCATATCCATATGGCCCGCAGCGACGATCTCCACGCCATCAAGTATCTCCCACTCAAGCTTAAAGGACTAGCTCGGCATTGGCTTAACAGCTTGCCCGTAGAGTCAATTGGGTGTTGGGAGGACCTGGAAGCCGCATTCCATGACAACTTCCAGGGCACATATGTGCGACCACCAGACGCCGATGACCTAAGCCACATAATTCAGCAGCCAAATGAATCGGCCAGACAGTTCTGGACACGGTTCTTAACAAAGAAAAATCAAATCGTCGACTTTCTGGATGCAGAGGCCCTCGCAGCCTTCAAACATAACATCCGCGACAAGTGGCTGGCCCGACACCTAGGACAGGAAAAGCCGAAATCCATGGCAGCCCTCACATCACTCATGACCCGCTTCTGTGCGGGAGAGGACAGCTGGCTAGCTCGCAGTAACAACCTCAGCAAAAATGCTGGCAATCCGGATACTAAGGACCACAATGGCAGGTCGCGTTGAAACAAAAACAAACGCCGCGTTAACGGCGATAACAATGAGGATACGACAGTCAACGCCGGATTCAGAGGCTCTAAACCCGGTCAGAGGAAGAAGCCATTCAAAAGAACTACTCCGGGTCCGTCCAATTTGGACCGAATACTCGACCGCTCTTGCCAGATACATGGCACCCCCGAAAAGCCAGCTAATCACACCAACAGAGATTGTTGGGTATTCAAGCAGGCAGGCAAGTTAATTGCCGAAAATAATGACAAGGGGCCGCACAGCGACGACGAGGAAGAGACTCGGCCGCCGAACAGTAGAGGACAGAAAGATTTTCCCCCACAAGTGCAGACGGTAAACATGATATACGCAAACCATATACCCAAGAGGGAGCGGAAGCGTGCACTTAGGGACGTATACGCGATGGAGCCAGTCGCCCCGAAGTTCAATCCATGGTCCTCTTGCCCGATCACTTTCGATCGAAGGGACCACCCTACCAGTATCCGTCATGGTGGGTTCGCCGCATTGGTCTTAGACCCAATCGTCGATGGATTTCACCTCACTAGAGTCCTGATGGACGGCGGCAGCAGCCTGAACCTGCTTTATCAGGATACAGTGTGCAAGATGGGCATAGACCCCTCAAGGATTAAACCTACAAAGACGACCTTCAAAGGCGTCATACCAGGTGTTGAGGCCAATTGTATAGGCTCAGTCACACTAGAAGTGGTCTTTGGATCCCCGGATAACTTCCGAAGCGAGGAGTTAATCTTCGACATAGTCCCGTTCCGCAGCGGCTATCACGCTCTGCTCGGACGAACCACGTTTGCAAAGTTCAACGCGGTGCCGCATTATGCATACCTCAAGCTCAAGATGCCAGGCCCCCGTGGAGTCATCACGGTCAACGGAAATACTAAACGCTCCGTCCGAACGGAGGAACACACAGCGGCTCTCGCGGCAGAAGTACAGAGCAGCCTTTTAAGTCAATTTTCGAGTCCGGCCGTTAAACAACCGAACATGGCTAAACGCGCCCGGAGTAACATCAACCAAGACCACCTGGCACGTTTCGAGCACGCGTAGCAATGCGGCCCCAACCCCAGCCCTTGCATGATTGCAAGACCAGCTCTTCGCGTACATCATTACGCCCTAGAGATACCATGGGTATAGGGGGAGGGGCACGACCAAGAAAGGCCCAGAGTGCGGCTTAAACCACACAAGGGGCTCCCAAGTGTGTCACTCTTTTTTTTTCTTTCCACAGGACTCCGTTCACCAGAGGCCCTATCCGGCAGTAGATCTGCCGAACTCACGATGCAACAGCCAGGGAGGGACAAAGGCTACGACGAACACTCAGGTGGTCTCCATTATGAGCATTAAATTTGTTAAAAACACCAGTTCGTAGCCTACCCCTGGAGGGGGATATGTTTAATTAGTCCAATCCCTTGCTTACCGCACTATTTGTATCATTCTGCACTCATAGCAGAATTCCTTGAATAAACAATGCAGAACTTTTTGCCTATAATTGCATTACTTTTTTTACATATATGTTCATTAATGACATCTTGCACCCGTACATTTTGGTACGGCAGAATACACCAGGGGCTTGTGTTCCCCGCATTATGGTGTGATAAGTCCGAACACTTTCACAAGTGCGGCACTCCGAACTTATAGCATTATATGCATCGGCTCCGAATCATGTCTTGGGTCAATAGTTAGGTTTGCCCGACTCCCATGTTTTGGTACCTTACGTTCCGTTCTGTCGGCTAAGGTAGCACTGAGAGAACCACTGCGATTGCGCCCCGGTTGAGCTGGGCGAGCGCCTCAGCGGAGAAGGCTAAAACTGACTGTCATGATAAGGCGAGAGACTGGTCGCTGTTCGAGAGGTCTTTTCGAGTCCCTAAAGACTTATGCCGCTTCGAGCGAGGAACTGGCTGTGTCCGGCCCAGGCGTGGATAGCGCCCCGAACTCGGTCTTTCGAATACTAGGGGCTTCGCCAAAATTTAAAATTATAGAATTCTATGGCTAAGTGAGAGTGTTCAAGCATTATAAGTCCGGTTGCCTTGTTCGTTGTGTTGAGCGCCTCCCTAGATGGACCCAAAAATGGGAACAAGAGTGCTCAAGTTTGCCCCGAACACCCCAGCACTCGTGGCATGGGGGCTGAAGCCGATGACTTGCCATCTCTCAGATTTTATAAACGGCCGCACAGAAGGTAATATTTTAAATCAATAAGCGTTGCTTAGCGCATATGAACAAAGTTTTCAGCGCACAGGATAACACATTGCGACTTTACTCAATAATTACATCTTTGGGGCACCCATCCGCAATCTTGCGGGCACCCTTCAGGACACTCTTATAGTACATTTTGGGCGTACGATACTCCTTGCCCGCCAGCGGCGCGTCCGTGATAAGCCTCTCAGCATCCAGCCTGCCCCAGTGCACCTTTGCGCGGGCAAGGGTCCGACGGGCACCTTCAATGCAGGCGGAGCGCTTGATGACTTCCACCCAGGGGCACACATCCAGGCATGGCCTCTCCAGGCCACAGTCGGACTATGAGGCCCTTCATGGCCTGCTCGGCTACCTTGTGGAGCTCGACCAGCTGCTTCAGCTGGTCGCTAGGGGGCACCGGGTGTCCGGCCTCAGCGTACTGAGACCAGAAGACCTTCTCCGTCGAGCTCCCCTCCTCGGCCTGGTAGAATGCGGCGGCATCGGACACGCTGCGAGGCAGATTTGCAAACGCCCCTGGAGAACTCCGAATTTGGGTAAGTAACAGGTAATTTACATTCACAAGCTTGCTTTGCATGAAAAATGCCTTACCCGCCGCTATTTTCTTCACCGCCTCAATCTCCTGGAGGGCCTTATGGGCCTCGTCTTAGCGGCTTTGGCACTTTTAAGAGCCAAGGCAAGCTCGGACTCTCGAGTCTTCGAGTCGCGCTCCAAACCCTCATGCTTTTCCATGAGAGCCTGGAGCTCTTGCCTCACCTCCACCACCCGTGCCTCCTGCTTCTCTCGCTCTGCCCGTTCCGTGGCCGCATTGCATTCGGCCGCGGACACGGCCTCCTTCAGGGTCGCCACCTTGTTCGTGGCCCCTGCAGTACCCACGTTATCCTTGTTATTTCTATCGCAACCAAAATCCTTTTCTGTAAGGTACAAATTTAAAAGTGGTGTTACTCACCTTCTTTGTCCTCGAGCTGCTTCTTGGCAAGGCTGAGCTCTTGCTCGGACCGCTCGAGGTCCTGCTTCAAAGCACCAACCTCCGCAGTCAGTGCGGCAGAGGTAGCAGCACAGCCTGCAAACCCATATTGACATAATTTTTAGCACTCCTGCGTATATCTTTTTTACATCCTCAATCCGGTTTTTCTTTCCGAACACCGAACAGAGCATCAGGGGCTATTGTCTATGCGGTATTACATTACATATTTTAAACTTCTTACCTCAAAGCCTGTTAGAAGGCTACTGCAGGCTTCGGTCAGCCTGCTCTTGGCAAGCTGAACCTTCTGAATCACCGCACTCATGATAGTCTGGTGTTCTTCCTTGATGGAAGCGCCGTTAAGCGCCTCCAACAAGTTGTCCGGTGCCTCCGGTTGGACGGAGGCTGCCTGCTTCACGGTCTTGCCCTTCTTACGAAGGGGCCGCCTGCCGGACTCCGGAACCACTGCGGGTTCCGGCATGGAGTCCGGCGCAAAGTCCGGGAGGCTGCCTTGCGGCACCTCCCGAGCCTCCTCCTGATGGGTCCCCTCCTAGGATCCCACCTCGGTGTCGTCAGCGTCACGAGGGGTGGAGGCGGTCGGAATGGAATCCACGTCCGACGAAGCCAAGGACCCACTCGATGAAGCGGGAAGACCATCATCAGCCGGACTACAGGTAGTGTGCTACATTAGAAGGACACTATGTGACACAAAAGAGATATTATAAATCATTCAGGAATCCGGATACTTACGATCTTGCCGGAGGCCTGGCCCTTGAGGGCCACTCTTTGTCGCCAACATTGGTGTTGGCGGAGCTGTCCGGGGGAAGAGTCATTCCCCTCTTGGACCCTTCGGCCTCCCCCGTTGGCGATGCCTTCCTTTTCCTCTCTCCCCCCTCCTGGGGAGAGTCCTCTTTCTCCTCCTCGTCTTCGGGGGAGGAGTCTGCCTCGGAGCCATCAGATGATGAGTCCGATATCACCTGGCACCGGGAACTTCTTCGAGTTCCCGTGGCCTTCTTCTTGGCCTTCTTCTCCGGCACCACATAAAGTGCCGGGACTAGCAGCCCCGTTAAACAGGCGTCCGCTGGGTCTTCGGGAAGGGGAGCCGGACAGTCTACCTGTCCGGACGTCCTCTGCCAGTCCTGTCAAAGGCATTGGGAGTTTTAAATCCCACATAGACTCAAACTATGAAAGAAAATAAGTGTCCCACAGGGGATAACAAAGCTTACCTCGCCGGCCGGGCGCTTGGTGCTGAATCCGCGGTCTTCCGTCGCGGATGCGGGGGCTTCTCCGCCCTTGAACAGCACCCTCCAGGCAACTTTGTACGTCGTGTCGAAGAGCCCGCTCAGGGTCCGGTGCTGTGTCGGATCAAACTCCCACAAATTAAAGGCCCGCTGTTGGCAGGGGAGAATCCGGCGGACGAGCATGACCTGGATCACATTGACAAGCCTAAGCTTCTTGTTCACCAAGGTCTGGAGACAGGACTGGAGTCCTGTCAGCTCCTCCAAACTACCCCATAGCAAGCCCTTCTCTTTGCAGGAGGTGAGCTGCATAGGGATACCAGATCTGAACTCGGGGGCCGCTGCCCATTTAGGGTCACGCGGCTCGGTGATGTAGAACCACCCCGATTGCCATCCCTTGATGGACTCCACGAAGACCCCCTCGAGCCAGGTGACGTTGGACATTTTTCCCACCATGGCGCCTCCGCACTCCGCTTGAGCGCCCTTCACCACCTTCGGCTTGACATTGAAGGTCTTGAGCCACAAGCCGAAGTGAGGCCGGATGCAGAGGAAGGCCTCGCACACGACGATAAACGTCGAGATGTTGAGGATGAAGTTCGGCGCCAGATCGTGGAAATCCAGGCCGTAGTAGTACATGAGCCCCCGGACGAAGGGATGAAGTGGGAAGCCCAGTCCGCGGAGGAAGTGGGGAAGGAATACGACCCTCTCATGGGGCCTGGGGTGGGGATGAGCTGCCCCTCGTCGGGCAGCCGGTGCGCGATGTCGCTGGAAAGGTATCCGGTGCCGCGCAGCTTTTCGATGTGCTCCTCCGTAACGGAGGAGGCCAACCACTTGCCTCCCGCTCCAGACATGGCTGGAGAAGGTCGAGACGAGATGTGCGGACTTGGGCGCTGGAGCTCGAGTGCGCGGAGATGGATAAGCAAAGGAGGAAGAAGGCGTAGGTAAAAAGGTGGATCCTTATCCCCTTATATATAGGCGGACGAAGACTACGTGTCCCCACCGGCCTGGTAAAACTCGCTTATCTCCCAAGCGCCACCATCAATGGCGCGGTTGGGTTACCCACGTCCGTATTGATGGGAATCCCGGAATAAGGGGAACACGATCTCTGCTTTGACAAGACGTGCTAAGGAAACCGCTTCGCTAAACGCGCTGAGGTGGTATAATAAAAAATGATTCAAGTAAAGGCTTGGTGGTGGTATGACGTCATGCCACAAAATACGTCAGCAGATTGAACTTGTGTACATATTATTCTCTCTACGGTGGAATGTGGAATTTATTTTGCAGAGCCGGACACTATCCTGGTGTTCACAATCTTCTATGAATTATTCGGAGGAGGTACCCGCCTTGCAATGCCGAACAATATGCGCGCCGGACTCATTGTCATTGAAGCCTAGTTCAGCGGCTACTGAGGGAGTCCTGGACTAGGGGGTGTCCGGACAGCCGGACTATCATCGTCAGTCGGACTCCAAGACTATGAAGATACAAGATTGAAGACTTCGTCCCGTGTCCGGATGGGACTTTCCTTGGCGTGGAAGGCAAGCTTGGCGATACGGATATGTAGATCTCCTACCATTGTAACCGACTCTGTGTAACCCTAGCCCTCTCCGGTGTCTATATAAACCGGAGGGTTTTAGTCCGTAGGACACACAACCATTACAACAATCATACCATAGGCTAGCTTCTAGGGTTTAGCCTCCTTGATCTCGTGGTAGATCCACTCTTGTATTACCCATATCATCAATATCAATCAAGCAGGAGTAGGGTTTTACCTCCATCGAGAGGGCCCGAACCTGGGTAAAAACATCGTGTCCCTTGTCTCCTGTTACCATCCGCCTAGACGCACAGTTCGGGACCCCCTACCCAAGATCTGCCGGTTTTGACATCGACAGGCGCTGAGGGAGTCCTGTATTAGGGGGTATCCGAACAGCTGGACTGTATACAACGTCCGGACTATTGAAGCGTGAAGATACAAGTCTCAAGACTTCGGCCCGTGTCCGGATGGGACTCTCCTTGGCCTGGAAGGAAAGCTTGGCGATCCGGATATTATGTTTCCTTTCTTGTAACCGACTCCATGTAAACCCTAGCCCTCTCTGGTGTCTATATAAACCGGAGAGGTTGGTCCTTAGAAGGCCGATCACAATTACAATCATACCATCATAGGCTAGCTCTTAGGGTTTAGCCTCTACGATCTCGTGGTAGTTCTACTCTTGTACTACCCATATCATCAATATTAATCAAGCAGGAAGTAGGGTTTTACCTCCATTGAGAGGGCCCGAACCTGGGTAAACATCTGTGTCCCTTGCTTCCTGTTACCATCAGCCTTTGACGCACAGATTGGGACCCCCTTGATACATCTCCAACGTATCTATAATTTTTGATTGCTCCATGCTACTTTATCTACTGTTTTGGACTATATTGGGCTTTATTTTCCATTTTTATATTACTTTTGGCACTAACCTATTAACCGGAGGCCCAGCCCAGAATTGCTGTTTTTTGCCTTTTTCAGTATTTCGAAGAAACAGAATATCAAACAGAGTCCAAACGGAATGAAACCTTCGAGACTGTGATTTCCAACCGAACATGATCCAGGAGACTTGGACCCTACTCCAAGTAGTGCCCGAGGAGGTCACGAGGGTGGAGGGAGCGCCCCCCTGGGCGCGCCCCCTACCTCGTGGGCCCCTCGGCGCTCCACCGACGTACTCCTTCCTCCTATATATACCTACGTATCCTCGAACGATCAGAACAGGAGCCAAAAACCTAATTCCACCGCCGCAACCTTCTATATCCACGAGATCCCATCTTGGGGCCTGTTTCGAAGCTCCGTCGGAGGGGGCATCCACCACGGAGGGCTTCTACATCGTCACCATAGCCCCTCCGATGAAGTGTGATTAGTTTACTTCAGACCTTCGGGTCCATAGCTAGTAGCTAGATGGCTTCTTCTCTGTTTTTGGATCTCAATACAATGTTCTCCCCCTCTCTCGTGGAGATCTATTCGATGTAATCTTCTTTTTGCGGTGTGTTTGTTGAGATCGATGAATTATGGGTTTATGATCCAGTATTATCTATGGAAAATATTTGATTCTTCTCTGAATTCTTTTATGTATGATTGAGTTATCTTTGCAAGTCTCTTCGAATTATCCTTTTTGGTTTGGCCAACTAGATTAGTAGTTCTTGCAATGGGAGAAGTGCTTAGCTTTGGGTTCAACCTTGCGGTGTCCTTACCCAGTGACAGAAGAGGCAGCAAGGCACGTATTGTATTGTTGCCATCGAGGATAACAAGATGGGGTTTTTATCATATTGCATGAATTTATCCCTCTACATCATGTCATCTTGCTTACGGCGTTACTCTGTTTTTAAGTTAATACTCTAGATGCATGCTGGATAGCGGTCGACGAGTGGAGTAATAGTAGTAGATGCAGAATCGTTTCGATCTACTTGTTTTGGATGTGATGCCTATATACATGATCATTGCCTAGATATACTCATAACTATGCTCAATTCCGTCAATTGCTCAACAGTAATTTGTTCACCCACCGTAGAATACTTATGCTCTTGAGAGAAGCCACTAGTGAAACCCATGGCCCCCGGGTCTATTCTCATCATATCAATCTATATCACTTTATTTACTTGCTTTGTTTTTACTTTGCCTTTTACTTTTACTTTGCATCTATCTATCAAAAAGATGAAAAATATTATCTCTATCAGATCTCACTCTCGTAAGTGGCCGTGAAGGGATTGACAACCCCTAAGCGTTGGTTGCGAGTTGCTATCGTTTTGTGTAGGTACGAGGGACCTGTGCATGGTCTCCTACTGGATTGATACCTTGGTTCTCAAAAACTGAGGGAAATACTTACGCTACTTTGCTGCATCATCCTCTCCTTTTCGGGGAAATCCAACGCAGTGCCCAAGAGGTAGCAAGAAGAATTTCTGGCGCCGTTGTCGGGGATGCTCACGCCAAGTATCCATCACAATCCCTATCTCTCGCATTACATTATTTGCCATTTGCCTCTCGTTTTCCTCTCCCCCACTTCACCCTTGCCGTTTTATTCGCCCTTCTTCCATTCGATCTTATGTTTGCTTGTACCTTCTTTTTTCTTGCATCTTCGCTTGCTAAAAGTTTATGGATCCTCATCCGCTTGCCAATCTTTTTAAGAGATCCAATTATGATGAACCAATTGCTAGTGAGTTTTGTGCACTAGATTATCTTTATGATGTTTTGCTTGAAATTCGCAAATCTAGAAATTGTGATGAAGTACTTTATGAAGAGATTCACGATAACTCTTTGAATAAAAAGCATGATTGCAATGATTTTACTATAAGTTCTCTTGATGACAATTGTGCTAATAATATGCAAAACTCTAAGCTTGGGGATGCTAGTTTTGCTATGTCTACTACTTGTTGTAATGATTGGGGGTGATTCTTCTTATGATCTTGAAAATTTATTTAAGCCCCATGATGAATATGAGATTGGTAATAGGGTTTGCAATAATATTGAAAGTGGGTTTGGAAGAGTGTCAACTTTAGATCCCACATATTTGGAGAATGTTCAATCTTATGGTATTTTTGATAAAAGTGGGTTTGGAGAGGTCATGACTTTCGTTAATGTTAATCCCACTATTTTGGAAGAGTGTCAACTTTACATGCATGTGGATCATGTTGAGAATATGTTATGTGATAGCTATTTTGTTTAATTTGCTTATGATCCTACATGTAATTATTATGAGAGAGGAAAATATGGTTGTAGAAATTTTCATGTTACTAAATTACCTCTCTTCATGTTGAGATTGCTATCATCTCTTTGTTCTTCCTTGCATATACTAGTTTTTGTTTGCCTTGCAAATTTGTTTGCTTATAATATGCCTATGCATAGGAAGTATGTTAGACTTATATGTGTTTGTCACATGTTTCATGATGCTCTCTTTGCGCTTCAATTCTTGTCTTTCTTGTGAGCATCATTAAAATTCTCAATGCCTAGCTAGGGGCGTTAAACGATAGCGCTTGTTGGGAGGCAACCCAATTTTATTTGTGTTTTTTGTTTTTGCTTATGTTTAGGAATAAATAATCCATCTACCTTCTATTTGGATGTGGTTTTATGTTTTAATTAGTGTTTGTGCCAAGTAGAACCTATAGGATAACCTACGATGATAGTTGATTTGATTCTGCTGAAAAACAGAAACTTTGCGCACACGAATTTAGTTATGGTAAATCACAGCAACATGCTTTTGCATTGATTCGTTTTGCTTCTGATCAATAAACAAATTGTCAAGGACTTCCTATTTTGGTAGAAGTTTTAGAGTTCCAGAAGTTTGCGTTAGTTACAGATTGCTACAGACTGTTCTGTTTTTGACAGATTATGTTTTTCGTGTGTTGTTTGCTTATTTTGATGAATCTATGGCTAGTAAATTAGTTTATAATCCATAGAGAAGTTGGGATACAGTAGGTTTAACACCAATATAAATAAAGAATGAGTTGATTACAGTACCTTGAAGTAGTCTTTTGTTTTCTTTCTCTAACGGAGCTCACGAGATTTCTATTGAGTTTTGTGTTGTGAAGTTTTCAAGTTTTGGGTGAATTCTTTTGATGGATTATGGAACAAGGAGTGGCAAGAGCCTAAGCTTGGGGATGCCCATGTCACCCCCAAGATAATCCAAGGACACCAAAAAGTCAAAGCTTGGGGATGCCCCGGAAGGCATCCCCTCTTTCGTCCACTTCCATCGGTAATTTACTTGGAGCTATATTTTTATTCACCAACATGATATGTGTTTTGCTTGGAGCGTCTTGTATTATTTGTGTCTTTGCTTGTTAGTCTACCACAATCATCCTTGCTGTACACATCTTTTGAGAGAGCCATACATGAATTGAAATTTGTTAGAATACTCTATGTGCTTCACTTATATCTTTTGAGCTTGATAGTTTTGCTCATAGTACTTCACTTATATCTTTTGAGTGTGATAATTTTTGCTCTAATGCTTCAGTTAGATCTTTTAGAGCACGGTGGTGGATTTGTTTTAAAGAAACTTTTGATCTCTCATGCTTCATTAGATTATTTTGAGAGTCATTAATAGCATGGTAATTTGCTTAATGTTAATATACTTGGTGTTGAAGATATGTGAAAGTTTCTTTTGAGTGAATTGAATACTAAGATAAGTTTGATGCTTGATAATTGTTTTGAGATATGGAGGTGATAATATCGAAGTCGTGCTAGTTTGGTGTTTATGAATTTGAGAAATACTTGTGTTGAAGTTTGCAAGTCCCGTAGCATGCACGTATGGTTAAAGTTGTGTAACAAATTTGAAACATGAAGTGTACCTGGCTTGTGCATCCTTATGAGTGGCGGTCGGGGACGAGAGATGGTCTTTTCCTACCAATCTATCCCCCTAGGAGCATGCGCGTAGTACTTGATTTTTGATGACTTCTAAATTTTTGCAATAAGTATATGAGTTCTTTTGACTAATGTTGAGTCCATGGATTATACGCACTCTCACCTTTCCGCCTTTGCTAGCCTCTTCGGTACCGTGCATTGCCCTTTCTCACCTTGAGAGTTGGTGCAAACTTCGCCGGTGCATCCAAACCCCGTGATATGATATACTCTATCACACATAAACCTCCTTATATCTTCCTCAAAACAGCCACCATACCTACCTATCATGGCATTTCCATAGCCATTCCGAGATATATTGCCATGCAACTTCCATCATCATCATCATGACATACATTACTTTTGTCATATTGCCATTGCATGATCATGTAGTTGACATCGTATTTGTGGCAAAGCCACCATGCATTATTTTCCATACATGTCACTCTTGATTCATTGCACCATCCCGGTACACCGCCGGAGGCATTCATATAGAGTCATATCTTGTTCTAAGTTTCGAGTTGTAATCCTTATGTTGTAATCGATAGAAGTGTGATGATCATCATTATTAGAGCATTGCCCAAATAAAAAAAGAGAGAGACCAAAAAAAAGAAAGGCCCAAAAAAAAGGAAAAAAGGGGGGCAATGCTACTATCTCTTTTTCCACACTTGTGCTTCAAAGTAGCACCTAGTTCTTCATGTAGTGAGTCTCATATATTGTGCTTCAAAGTAGCACCTTGTTCTTCATGTAGTGAGTCTCATATAGTGTGCTTCAAAGTAGCACCTTGTTCCTCATGTAGTGAGTCTCATAGTTGTCTTTTTATACTAGTGGGAATTTTTCATTATAGAACTTGGCTTGTATATTCCTACGATGGGCTTCCTCAAATGCCCTAGGTCTTCGTGAGCAAGCGAGTTGGATGCACACCCACTAGTTTTCTTTTGTTGAGCATTCATAGCTCTAGTGCATCCGTTGCATGGCAATCCCTACTCCTCATGTTGACATCAATTGATGGGCATCTCCTTTTTTGTCTTCTCCACACAATCCCCATCATCATATTCTATTCCACCCATAGTGCTATATCCATGGCTCACGCTCATGTATTGCGTGAAGGTTGAAAAAGTTTGAGATTATTTAAGTATGAAACAATTGCTTGGCTTGTCATCGGGGGTATAGAAGTTGGGAACATCTTTGTGTGACGGAAATGAAGCATAGCCTAACTATATGATTTTGTAGGGATGAACTTTCTTTTGCCATGTTATTTTGAGAAGACATGATTGCTTTGATTAGTATGCTTGAAGTATTATTATTTTTGTGTCAATATGAACTTTTGTCTTGAATCTTTCAGATCAGAATATTCATATCACAGTTAAGAAGATTTATATTGAAATTATGCCAAAGTATCACTCCGCATCAAAAATTCTTTTTTATCATTTACCTACTCGAGGACGAGCAGGAATTAAGCTTGGGGATGCCTGATACGTCTCCAACGTATCTATAATTTTTGATTGCTCCATGCTACTTTATCTACTGTTTTTGACTATATTGGGCTTTATTTTCCACTTTTATATTACTTTTGGGACTAACCTATTAACCGGAGGCCCAGCCCAGAATTGCTGTTTTTGCCTTTTTTTTTTAGTATTTCGAAGAAACAGAATATCAAACAGAGTCCAAACGGAATGAAACCTTTGGGATCGTGATTTTCCAACCGAACGTGATCCAGGAGACTTGGACCCTACTCCAAGTAGTGCCCGAGGAGTTCACGAGGGTGGAGGGCGCGCCCCCTACCTCGTGGGCCCCTCGGCGCTCCACCGACATACTCCTTCCTCCTATATATACCTACGTATCCCCGAACGATCAGAACAGGAGCCAAAAACCTAATTCCGCCGCCGCAACCTTCTGTATCCACTAGAACCCATCTTGGGGCCTGTTCCGGAGCTCCGCCGGAGGGGGCATCCACCACGGAGGGCTTCTACATCGTCACCATAGCCCCTCCGATGAAGTGTGAGTAGTTTACTTTAGACCTTCAGGTCCATAGCTAGTAGCTAGATGGCTTCTTCTCTCTTTTTGGATCTCAATACAATGTTCTCCCCCTCTCTCGTGGAGATCTATTCGATGTAATCTTCTTTTTGCGGTGTGTTAGTTGAGACCGATGAATTGTGGGTTTATGATCCAGTATTATCTATGGAAAATATTTGATTCTTCTCTGAATTCTTTTATGTATGATTGAGTTATCTTTACAAGTCTCTTCGAATTATCCTTTTTGGTTTGGCCAACTAGATTGGTAGTTCTTGCAATGGGAGAAGTGCTTAGCTTTGGGTTCAATCTTGCGGTGTCCTTACCCAGTGACAGAAGAG
This sequence comes from Triticum timopheevii, assembly GCA_963921465.1. NCBI lineage: Eukaryota > Viridiplantae > Streptophyta > Magnoliopsida > Poales > Poaceae > Triticum > Triticum timopheevii. The sequence continues at coordinate 375,706,167 of OY997268.1, read as the reverse complement.
GCAGCAAGGCACGCATTGTATTGTTGCCATAGAGGATAACAAGATCGGGTTTTTTTTATCATATTGCATGAATTTATCCCTCTACTTCATGTCATCTTGCTTACGGCGTTACTCTGTTTTTAACTTAATACTCTAGATGCATGCTGGATAGCGGTCGATGAGTGGAGTAATAGTAGTAGATGCAGAATCGTTTCGATCTACTTGTTTTGGACGTGATGCCTATATACATGATCATTGCCTAGATATACTCATAACTATGCTCAATTCTGTCAATTCCTCAACAGTCATTTGTTCACCCACCGTAGAATACTTATGCTCTTGAGAGAAGCCACTAGTGAAACCTATGGCCCCCGGGTCTATTCTCATCATATCAATCTATATCACTTTATTTACTTGCTTTGTTTTTACATTGCCTTTTACTTTTACTTTGCATCTATCTATCAAAAATACCAAAAATATTATCTCTATCAGATCTCACTCTCGTAAGTGACCGTGAAGGGATTGACAACCCCTAAGCGTTGGTTGCGAGTTGCTATCGTTTTGTGTAGGTACGAGGGACTTGTGCTTGGTCTCCTACTGGATTGATACCTTGGTTCTCAAAAACTGAGGGAAATACTTACGCTACTTTGCTGCATCATCCTCTCCTCTTCGGGGAAATCCAACGCAGTGCTCAAGAGGTAGTACCCCTACCCAAGATCCGCCGGTTTTGACACCGACATTGGTGCTTTCATTGAGAGTTCCTCTGTGCCGTCACTGTCAGGCTCGATGGCTCCTTCAATCGTCACCCACGACGCTGTCCAGGGTGAGACTTTCCTCCACGGACAGATTTTCGCGTTCGGCGGATTCGCACTACGGGCCAATTCACTTGGCCACCTGGAGCAGATCGATAGCTATGCCCCCGGCCACCAGGTCAAGTTCGGAAACTTGAACTACACGGCGGATATTCGCGGAGACTTGATCTTCAATGGATTCAGGCCAGCGCAAGGAGCGCCGAACAGCCATGATAAGCACGGCTTAGACCTGTTGTCAGACGATGCTCGGGATATCACCCCGGCAGAAGCCTCGGATCTAAATCCGGGGCAGGTTGCGTTGCCTGAGGACGGAGGGCTGGACCCCGCCCCACGGGCCGTACCCTCATCGGCGATGGAGCCGAACAGATGCCTCACTTCTGAGGGAGCCTGTAACTCCGGACCCCCGGATTCATATCCGGTTGTAGGTCCCAGTCCGCCCACTCCCGAACCCGCCAAGCTTGGTTGGGCCCCGGTAATGGAGTTCACCGCTGCGGACATCTTCAAGCACTCGCCCTTTGGCGACATACTAAACTTACTTAAAATTCTCTCTTTGACAGAGAATTCTGGGCCGAACTATGTCCGGCTCGAGTGGGAAGCAGGCGACGAAGAAATTCGTTACCCACCCACAACCCACTTGATAGCCACAGTTGATGATTTAACCGACGTGCTTGACTTCGACTCCGAAGGCATCGACGGTATGGACGACGATGCAGGAGAAGACTCAGAATCTATGGGGTACCGGATTCCCGCCTCGTCACATGACATATACATGGTGGATACGCCCAAGGAAGACGACGGTGACAATCCGGAAGATAAAACCCTGGGCAAAAACCAAAGCGACGGCGCAAATGCCGTTCCAAATCTAGCAACAGTAAAAATATCAGCAAAAGCGCCAGATGAATGGATACTCCGGTCAACCCCAAACGCAACAACGACCAATTGGAACCAGCGATGGAGCAGGACGAACCAGGTCACGCCGAGCATAGTTCGGAGTAGACGCCCGAAGACAATGATCCAGAGGGACGAGTTCATCAAACCGGCCCAGGACAAGAAGACAGTCCGGACGATGACGCATTCATCATTCCGGAAGAACGTGTGGAACGAGAGAACCTCCACAGAAAGCTTATGGCCACAACAAGAAATCTGAAGAGGTAGAAGCAACGGCTTAAAGCCGCACAGGAAACGCTTAATCGCAGATGGAACAAAGTGCTAGACACTGAAGAAAGATACGGCGACGATCGCCACACAAAGAGCTACCCAAAACGAAAGCTACTGCCAGAATTCGACGACGAGGCCGTTCCACCAAAGAATAACATGACCAGGAGACAAGACCTACCACTTCATAACCGCAATAAATCAACTATCGAAGACGCGCGCGATCTACGTGAGCACATGGATAAGGAAGCTGGCGCAGCTAGGACCATCTACGGATCTAAAGGACACACCCCGGCGGGGGACTGTGGTCGTCAAAACAATTATGACAACCAAATACCAGTTCAGAATAAACACCGAACACAACAACAGCCGACGGCATGCCACAGCGCGTCCAGATACAGAGGGGCTGCTCACCCCCTGTGCTTCACTGATGAAGTACTGGACCATGAATTCCCACAGGGCTTTAAACCTGTGAACATAGAGGCATACGACGAAACGACAGACCCAGGGGTCTGGATCGAGGACTTTATCCTGCACATACACATGGCTCGTGGGGATGACCTCCACGCCATCAAATACCTTCCCCTCAAACTGAAGGAACCAGCTCGGCACTGGTTGAAAAGCCTCCCCGAAAATTCAATTGGGAGCTGGGAGGAACTAGAGGACGCTTTCAGGGCCAATTTTCAAGGGACTTATGTCTGGCCTCCGGATGCTGATGATTTAAGTCACATAATCCAACAGCCCGGAGAGTCCGCCCGAAAGCTTTGGAACAGATTCCTCACCAAGAAGAATCAAATCGTTGATTGTCCGGATGCCGAAGCCCTAGCGGCATTCAAACACAGCATCCATGACGAGTGGCTCACCAGACACCTCGGCCAAGAAAAGCCAAAGACAATGGCAGCCCTAACAAGCCTTATGACCCGCTTTTGCACGGGTGAGGATAGCTGGCTAGCCCGTAATGGCACCAGTGACCCCAGCACGTCCGAAATGAGGGACGGCAACGGGAAGCCACGACGTAATAAAAACAAACGCCAAAACAAGGAAGAGAGCCCAGATAACACAACGGTTAATGCCGAATTCAGGGGCTCTTGACCTAACCAGCAAAATAAGCGATCTAAAGGTAGCAAAGAGGGACCGTCCGGTCTGAACAGAGTTCTGGACAGACTGTGCCAAATTCATGGCACCCCCGACAAACCTGCGAACCACACGCATAGAGAGTGCTGGGTCTTCAAGCAGGCCGGCAAACTAAACGCCGAACACAAGGGAAGGGAAACACCAAGTGAAGACGAGGATGAACCTCGCCCGCCATACACTGGGGGACAGAAAAATTCCCACCAGAGGTTAAAATAGTGAATATGATCCACACGACTCACACATCCTCGAGAAGGCACGAACATGCCCATAAATACGTGCATGATATAGAGCCCATCATACCCACACCTAACTACTGGATGTCTTTTCCGATCACCTTCGATCACCTGGACGGCCGAGCTAGTATTCGGTGCGATGGATCAGATGCCTTGGTGCTTGACCCAATAATCGACGGATACCACCTCACCCACATCCTCATGGACGGCGGCAGCAGCCTCAATTTAATATATGAGGACACTGTCTGCGGGATGGGGATAGACTCATCCGGAATCAGCAAGATTAACACCACCTTTGAAGGGGTGATACCAGGCGTTGAAGCCTACAGCTGGGGCTCCGTCATACTGGAGGTAACATTCGGCTCTCCAGGCAACTCCAGAAGCGAAGAACTTGTCTTCATCATCGCACCCTTCCAAAGCATCTATCAAGTATTGCTTGGAAGAGCGGCCTTCGCCCGCCTCAACGCATTGCCGCACTATGGCTGCCTCACACTCAAGATGCCCGGCACACGTGGTGTCATCACCATTAGCGGAATAACAGTGCGCTCTTCGCGCGCAGAGGAACATGCGACGGCCCTAGCGGCCGAACTATAAGCTGCCTCTGACAAAAATATGACAGGTCGTTAATACCATGGACACGGTTAGACGAGTCCGGCAGCCCATATCAAACCAGGGCACCGTATATGTAATCCTATAGTGGATACCAGGGGCTCATAATAAAGCCCCACACTTGGCTCAACCTTATTGGCAGGCCAGCATCTCACATTTTTACTATCCATCGCATACTTACGTTGCACTCTTCTATGAGTTTCCCTTTTCTGCAGACAACGTTCACGCGATACCCTTCCAGGATGCGGCACAATGGAGACAAACATGCAGACGTGCAGCAGGGCCCCATTCAACAGGTTTCTGTTTAGATTAAGCCCCTGTGTAAACCTTTTCTATTGCCTCTTGTTGTTTAACCATCCCATGGGTTCCATACACACAGAGGATACTGCCGTTTTTGGCATTTCGCCACGACAGATTAACACACGTACCTGGAAACACAGGGTTTATAATGAATGGGCACTCTTGAGCCCATCATCTGTTATAAAGTCCGAATACCTTCGGGAGTGTTCGGCGTCACGAGTCTGGCCTTATATGCATCAGCTCCGAATCATGTCTTTGGTCAAATGTTGGGTTTGCCCGGCTCCTGGGTTTGCCGCCTTATGTTCCGTTATTATCGGCTAAGGTGGCCAAAGGAGAACTACTGCGATTGTGCCCTGGTTATTCCGGATGAGCACCTCAGTAGAGAAAGCCGAAAACTGACTGTCATGATACAGCGAGAGACTGGTTAACCACTCGACGACTCATCGGAATCTTTAGGATTCCTCCGCATTAACGAAGGGCCATTTCCCGGCTAGGTACATACGCGCCCGTATTCAGATGCACGCGAAGGTACCAGGGGCTACATAGTAGCCCCACTTTAGAATCCCGCGGCTAAGCGAAAGTGTTACAGCTATATAGTCCGGTTGCGAAGTTCGTCGTGCGATCACCTCCTTAATGGACCAAGACGTTGGATCAAGAGTGATTAAGCATATTTTTTCGCGAACACCCCCGTATTGTATGCATGGGGGCTGAAGCCAACGACCGCTAACTTTCGGATTGCATATCTATATATACATATATATAAACGGCCGCACGGGGGAAATAATCATATTCTCAGGCAAATAGTATAAATCTAGCCTCATAATCAAAATAAACATCGTTTTTACAACGATTCCATTCATTCAAACAGGACATTCTTCGAGCACTACGATTCTATTAGACGGGAACCTTCTGTGACCTGCGCCAAGTAGTGCTCATCCGGATATTGGCCCCCCATCGGATCCTGGGCCGCTATCATGGTGGCATCCATATCCGTCCAATAGGCTTTAACGCGGGCGAGAGCCATCCGTGCACCCTCTATACACGCTGATCTCCTCATGGCATCGATCCAAGGCACGACCCCAAGGAACTGTTGCACCAAACCAAAGTAACTGTCCGGCTTAAGCCCCTTCGGCCAAAGATGGTCTATTACAGACCGCATTGCAAGCCCGGACAGCCTGTGAAGCTCAACTATAGTAGCCATCTTGTCACTCAACGGCAGCGGGCGAGTGGGAGCATTGAACTGCGAGCAGAAAAGCTTCTCCACCTCCTTCTCATCCTGATATTTGAAGAACTCCACAGCATCAGCCGTACTCTTCGCCAGGTCCGCGTAGGCGTCCTCCGAACTGCAGCGTCCATCCAGGGGAGCGTATTTCAGATCGAAGAACTTCGTCCGTAGCAAATAGGAGCCCCCAGCCGCGATTTTACCGGCCTGTTGAAGCTCCTCCCGCGCACCCCTGAGCTCGGTCCGTATTTCCTTGGTGGCATTAAGTGCCTTGCTCAGGTCAGCCGATTTATCCTCATACTCCTTTTTCAGGAGCTCATACCGGTCAGTGGGATTTTTTAACTCGATAGCCATTTCGGCTATCTTTTCCTTGCTTCGGCGATGAGCAACCTGTTCGGCTCTCAATTCCTCGGCCGCCTTTAGGGCAGCCGCATTGCTCACCCGAGCTTGTTCCTTGGCTGGAGCAAGTTCCGCCCTCAGGGCCTCCACGGCAGCAGCACCATCTGCAGTCTAAACATATTACATTAATATGTGCCACCTTAATATTTTCCTATGCAATGGGAGACAGGGCACATACCTTGTGATTTATCCAGCTGCTCATTCATCAGAGTGATATCGGCATCAATCGACCCAACTTGCCTCGTCAGTTCGGCAACTTCAACGGATGGGCCGGCGGCCGGACCCACAGGTACCTGCACATATTTACAACACCAATTATTGGTTGATGATCCCCCGTTTGCCGCCTCTGGCGGGCAACCAATGTCTCAGGGGCTACTATCTATGTGGTGTATTCTTCATTACATACCTCAAAGCCTCTGAGAAGGCTTGTAAATGCTTCATTCAAACCGCTTGTAGCGGATGAAATCTTCTTTAGCACCGTGCTCATTAACGAGCGGTGCTCCTCCAAGAGTGCAGCTCGCTCCAGCAAGCCTGTCAGTACGTCCGACCGGACATCGGACTACGCCGAACTCTTCCCATCACCCCCCGTTGTAGCCAAAGGCTCCGGGTGCAGGGCGGCTGACGAATTGGCTGCCGGCTTTGGCAGATCTGGACTCCTCCGTGACGACACCTCGGTGTCGCCCGCTTCATTAGTTGGAGAAGGGGGTGGGGTCTCGCTCTCCATCATCTCCGGAGGAAGGTCCCCCGAAGACGAACCCTATTGAGAGGAGCTGCTGGCCGGACTGCAAAAAGTTGAATCCTGGTTATTGATCTAGGAGAAACACAATACCTTCGGATGGTAGATTGACTTACAACTCGGTGGAGGGCTGGCCCGTTGGAGGGCATGGTGCGGTGAGGGTGCCCGTCGGTGCAAGGCCCCCTAGGGGTGTCTTTTTCCCTGATTTGGGCATCTCCGCCTCCGGATCTTCGGAGGCAGCCCTCTTCTTCCCGCGCGGAGAGCAGGCCTTAGCCTCCCCTCCCCGACTATCCTCCTTGGGGAGGTAACAATTCCCCCGGTTCGGATGCGTAGCATATGGGGTTTGGTTTCTTCGGCCCTCCCCTTGTCTTTCCCCGAGGGCATTCTGCTGAGTACCCGGTCGAGCATCTTGGCCATGGTAGGGGCGGGCGAGCCTTCGGAAGCGGTGCCGGACACCTGATTCTCTCCGCCTTGCTGAGCCATTCCTGGACGCGGATGATTGTCAGAACAAACAGTCATGATAAATACAAAACAGGGTGTCCGGTATCAAGGCTACTTACTTGGGTATCTAGGCAATTACATCTTAGGCCCGCATCCATGGTGGTGTCCGAACACATTACTTTCCGTCCAAAGAATAATTTGCACATCTCTTCGAGCTTCAAGCCGAAGAAGTGCTTGATAGTCCGCGGACCCTCCGGATTGAACTCCCACATCCGGAGAGGCCGGCGTTGGCACGGCAACATCTACCGGATTAACATCACTTGCATTATGCTGACAAGATTATTGTCCCTTGCAAGAAGCTCCCGGATGCGATTCTGCAGTACTGGTATATCACCCGCGGGCCCCCAATTCCGTCCTACATCTGTCCAAGACGCCAAATGTGACGGAGGGCCGGAGCGAAACTCGGGGGCAGCCGCCCACTTTGTGCCTCTGGGAGCCGTGACATAAAACCACCTCCGCTGCCATACATCAGATACTTCTGGGAAAGAACCCTCTGGCCATGGGGCGTCGGCGTTTCTGCTTATTACGGCACCTCCGCACTCCACATGTCGCCCCTTGATCATCTTCGGCTTCACATTGAAGGTCTTGAGCCATAAGCCGAAGTGTGGCGTGATGTGGAGAAAAGCCTCGCACACGATAATAAACGACGAGATATGGAGGATAGCGTCTGGAGCCAGGTCATGAAAATCCATCCCATAATAGAACGTGATCCCCCTCACGAAGGGATCTAGGGTGAAACCCAAACCGCGGAGGAAGTGTGGGACGAAAACGACACACTCATTGGGCTCCGGCGTAGTGATGACCTGCCCTGGAGCAGGAAGCCTGTGCTGGATATCGGCGGTCAGGTATCCGACCTCCCTAAGCTTTGCAATGTCCTTCTCTTCAATCGAGGAGGCCACCCACCGGCCTTGAGGGTCAGATCCGGACATATCGGAGGATCCCGGAGGGGTGGAGTTTAGGTTTTGGGTGTTAGAACTCGAGGTGCGAGAGGACACGATGAAGGTGAAAAAGAGGCATAGGCCTCGACCCCTTTATAAAGAAGGTGGATATCAAGAGTCCCCGGTGTGACCGTTTGAGGCTTATCTAAAAACACACAGGGTAATACCAACGGCCGTCATAGGGTCACGCACGCCCATATTAATGGAAAATCCCGTAATAAGAGGAACACGATCTCTGCCTTGATGGGATGTGCCAATAAAACCGCCTCGTAACACGAGTCGTTGTGGAATAAGAAACGTCGGTTCGCATTGGACTAAGCCATGTTGCAAGGGCACGACGCACGAAGATTGCCAGCAAATCAGATCTGTACCATGTGAAGATCATCTTGCAGATCCGGACACGGTCTACGTGTTCGATAACCACTTTGGAGTATTCGGAGAAGGAACCTGCCTTGCAATGCCGAAGACAATATTGCGCGCCGGACTCATCGTCATTGAAGCCTGGTTCAGGGGCTACTGAGGGAGTCCTAGATTAGGGGGTATCCGGACAGCTAGACTGTGTACAACGTCCGGACTATTGAAGCGTGAAGATACAAGACTCAAGACTTCGGCCCATGTCTGGATGGGACTCTCCTTGGCGTGGAAGGCAAGCTTGGCGATCCGGATATTATGTTTCCTTTCTTGTAACCGACTCCATGTAAACCCTAGCCCTCTCCGGGGTCTATATAAACCGGAGAGGTTGGTCCTTAGAAGGCCCATCACAATTACAATCATACCATCATAGGCTAGCTCTTAGGGTTTAGCCTCTACAATCTCGTGGTAGATCTACTCTTGTACTACCCATATCATCAATATTAATCAAGCAGGAAGTAGGGTTTTACCTCCATCGAGAGGGCCCGAACCTTGGTAAGCATATGTGTTCCTTGCTTCCTGTTACCATCAGCCTTGACGCACAGATTGGGACCCCCTACCCGAGATCCGCTGGTTTTGACACTGACAGGCGCCCCGGCCTACACGTCGGTCCGGAAATACTCCTACTACTCGCCGTCATCTCACTGATATGTTGGAACGGGACCACATGTCAATGAAACATGGTGTGTAATTTCTCGTGCAAAATGCGATCTGGCCGCATTGGCCTGAGGTGCCGCATTAGTTATCGCCCTTTATTTTTTTAATGGCGTGCCGTTCAGTTTTGAAGCATGACTAACTGGTACTGTACGCAGAGAAAATATAAACTACTCTACCACTACTCCACCTCCAGTACTAGTAGTATAAAAAAGATATATAGGCTGGAGCTTTAGCGCTTTCTTGCCAAGGGCTGCCCACTTGCTTCTCACACTACCACCCTCTCTCTAGATCTAAAAAAGAAGCCCCCTCTCTCCCTCCTCACCGGTGGTCACAGATCCGCCGGGGAAGAAAAGGACGTACAGCGTTGACGCACTCGTCATCAGCGAGCGAGGTCACTCACTGACGACAATGCCATCCTCTCAGACCTAGAGCCCATGCTGGATGGCCTCCGTCCCCAAGCTCGCTGCCGTAGTGTGTGCGGAGGACGACGACCACGAGCGAAGCCACTTCCCGTCGACCCTCAGGTATGCTACCTATTTTCGAACCATACCCTTGTTCTATTGCCCCATCTGGCACGTCGTTGCATGTGGATCTTTTTCCACTCCACCATTTTCCCAATTTGCTATCCTCTGCTCTGCTCGCCACACAGACGAAAACCATAATTTGCACTATTAAAGGAAACCCTACTTCATGCAGACTAATCCATGTCTGGGTTGAATAAGGAAAGGAAGGGAGACTGTACTGTCCAAGAGAGTAGGCATCGAACCCGCATCTAGGTTGAAAAGGGGAAAATCAGTAGCTAAGGAACGAGTCTCGTGTCTCTTCGTTGAAGAAGGGTAGAAAGGCATGACAACGCAATAGAGAATGACCAGGTCGATCGGTTTGTTGTCCTCACATAGGAAAAAGGTGGCTAAAGAGAACAAAAATGGGACGTAATCCACATATGCTGCCTGGATATTTGTTACTCTGGGCAACCATACCTCCCTCACCGCTCTGCGTCCGTGGAGGTACATCATACTGGTGCGCCCACTGTCCGAATGGGCCTCCCATGCTCTTATTGCCACTTTTTTTGCTGTTAGTATAATGCCAGTAGTCAAGTCAAGCAATGCTACTGCTAAAGTGATGCCACATTTAACTAATGCCGCTCTCAGTCTAATGCCACCGATAAATTTAAGCAATGCCATTTAATGTCACTGGATTATTTCAGGGTTAGCTATTGATTGTGGATGTATTAAAGATTCTTCAGCTAAGGCAATCTAATGCTGTTGCACAGCCTGTAATAAACTAACTACTCTACTGTTGCACTAGCCACTGGATTAGTGTATATTTGTAGTATTCGTATGGTGTTGAATTAGCGTATGGACATAAATAAAGTGTGGCAAGCTTTCCCAGATATGTGCTCAAGAAAACTACTATCTATTTTTCTAAATACTAGACGTTTGGGTACTTTAAATTGAACCGCGAAAACGTCTTATATTAAGGAACAGAGGGTGTAGAGTTCACTCAAATTATCCTGGTAAAGCTAGTGACACCTTTTTAAAATTAATGTTCATTATGTTATCAGAGGAGGTCTGTATGTTTGTCTCTAATGCCTGTCGACTACATACCCAACATCATGATGTAATGTTAAGTCATTTCCTTTTGTACAGTGTCACTGAATTGTCAAGGCGGTGATGGCATTTTATTTTAGTAGAATTGCACAAAATTTCCTTAAAAGAAGAGGAAAGGTTAGGAATGGCTCAGTTTTTCAGAAAAAACTATGTATGCCTTCCTGACATCAACCGCTGTTGCTTTATTAATTCCTTCAAACAGGTGGTTAGAAATAGTCTTGCTACCTTTTCCCATTAAGAAATTGGGATGCTTTAATTTGTGAGTCTATGCTTCAACTAGTGCCACTTTTATAGTAATCACACTTTCAATATCTATGCAAACAGGGATGCTCGATTTTAGTGGAACTGCACAAAAAGTCCAACTGGTTCAACATTAGGAGCATGTTTTTTCCAAACCTTTATATCCAATTGGTGGCACTATGAGCTGTTCATTAGGAAGGTACATGGTTTGCTACTATCTTGCTACTCTTTTTGTACTGTCATTAGTGGTTTGCAGGTGAATTTATTGGCAGTGTGGACCTACATTGGAGGTGCAGGACAGGATTCAATGATTGGATGCTCAATTTCGGTTGTATTGATTTCACCTCTTCCATCACTGCGAACATGGTGTGGTATATGTTTACTAGCCGCTTGATATTTGTGCAGACAGAGATGTCTGCCCGTTGCTATTTGGCAAACAAGAAAGTGTCCACAATTTTGGTTGAACTGCACAAAAGAATAGTATAGTCACTGCATGCAGTGCCATTTGAAAATAGACACAAAGATTGGATAGGCACATCATGGACTGCAGAAAAGTAGTACTGTACTATTTACTGTCCAACACTAGGTGCTTCATTGCTTTGGTCTGATTATACAATGGGCATCATTTTCCCTAAGTTAAAGTTTGTATTCCAAAAATAGTCTCGCGGTGTGATCGAGAGAAGACCAAATCATATTGCAGTGGATGTTCCTCCATCATGTGTGGTTCATTATCATGGTTCCAGCTATTGGTGAAACCACTTACGTTTGCAATAGGAATTGTAGACTTCACAAACAAATTTGTCTTTCAGTCTGTACTGAATGTTGGCAAAGAGAAGCATCCATGTTAGTAGGAAGAACAGATGTTTTTTCTAGATCTTTGCTTTTGGAGCTACATATTTGTATATGATCTGTGGATCATTGAGATGCATTAACATGTTGATCTTATGTATGGGAATCATACTAGTTAGTTTTAGTTGCGAGTCTTGCGGCAAGATCCAAAGTGGCCGATATTTGCTTTTGGAGCTACATATTTGTATATGATCTGTGAATCATTGAGATGCATTAACAGTTACTTATTTCTATTCGCTCAGTGTTTACAAGTTACTGATCGATCACTAGCTAGCCTACAAATGCGCTCCTGGCAGTTTTATTTGCGACGCAAGATGCGAAGTGGCAGTTTTTTGAATAAAAATGCCTACCTCTGAAGAAACTAACAAGCTACACTATCGATCCTACACGGATAAAAATGCCTACCTCTGAAGAAACTGACAAACTACACTATCGATCCTACACGGATAAATAGCGGATCACGCACGTACTACCTCCTTTCCGGTTTGCAGGGCTCAATTCAAGAAACGACCTACTCGATCCTACACGAATAAATAGCGGATCACGCACGTACTAGTACCTCCTTTCCGGTTTGTAGGGCTTCATTCAAACCTCTAACCAACCAAGGTGCTCCCTTTGTCCGGGTTTATTAGTCCCGTGAGCAAAGCAGCAAGACCAAGGCATGGAAATAATTAACGGCATGCAGAAGTTTAAGCCTAATTAATGCCAGCGATTTAAGTGGCTACATGCGTGCCCTCGGCTGTGACTCGTTGCATGCTGCTTCACGTACTGCCTGCGAGCAATTCTGAGTGCCTGCATGCAGCCGGCCGTAATTAAGGCAGCTAACTGATGCGAAAAAAGATACGCTTTAATTGTTGTGGGATTTTTAAATCCGTGAAATCATTGTTGACAAGGAGGGAGATGATTCGAGTGCACTCACTTGACCGCCATGCCGGCGTGCGACCCAAACGGGATGGGACGGCACAGTCATAATTTCAGTTTCCCTAGTTTTCCACGGCAAGCTGGCGCACTAAGCCATTATGCATTGAATTCCGATGACCGTCGCGCTACCTTCCCCCTATAAGTACTGTTTCCTGGCCTTCTCCGGTGCCACCGTGACCCAACTCGCCATATCCTCATAAGCCCCCACCGGCCCGACGTCGCTCTCCACATCCGCCATGCCCCCGCCCGTCCGTGGTAGGCGACGCCGGAGGCGATCACCGCCGGAACTAGTGTTCGGTTTTTCACCGAAACATAGAAGGAGGGAGGAGGCATTCTATCTATCTTTAGATGGCAACGCATAGATCGAGGAGTTATTGGAGCGCGACCGCTTGGCGGAGGAGCAGGAGTTGTTGGAGAGCGACCGCCTGGCGGAGGAGCAGCGTATCGCCGATTTGCGCCGCCAACGGGACATGGAGCAGCATCGCACCGACGCTCTGAGTCGCGAGCAGAGCGCCTGCAACTGGGCCAACTACGTGGAGGCTGGTGCCCGGCAAATAGCCCTGGAGGCTGTCGGGCACGCACGCGTTCGCGACGCCGATTTTTACTTCCAGCTCGTCAAGTGGGTTTCCCGCTTGGAAGCCGAAGCTTCGGTGGACCACGCCGGCATGGAAAGGGCCAACGCACGCGAGCAACGCGCCCTATCGCAGCTCTGGCAAGTCCGAGGTGAGGCGCAGGATGCCAGTGCCGGCGTTTAGCATGTACCACAGATGGCGGTCGGCATCGTCTAGTTAGCTAAGAGTAAGTTAGTACTTGTCTAGTGGGAGTAGATAGTTAACTTGGCTATGATGGTTGTCAACGTGGAAGTTCAGTACTCTATATGTGGATCAGACTTGTTACTTTGCTCTAAATGTTGAACTTTCCGTTTGAACGTATGGAATGGGCTGTTATTTTTTTAAATGGGTTGTATTTGTCCTCCATGGGTTTAGAGGCTGACTTGTGGGCCTAGCAAGTTGACGCGTACACAATCAGGAGATGATTGTACATGGAGAGGATGATAGCAGGGACCCGCCAAGGTCATGGCAGTACGCAAGCAAGTGCCTCCTTATTTCAAGCCAATAAAAAAATGGCTCCTCCTAGTGGATTTCTGACATCTGGGTCCCATGCCATTGTCAATGTAGTCAATAAATGAGAGAATTGCACAAGGAGTGGCTGACACCAGGGACCCAGCAGCTCGCCCATTTATTTTTGTTTTGGGTTAATTTGATAAATGCCTCCAAGAAATGCCACTGCAATTTCCAAACTTTGAAAAATGCCATTTCATGCCATTTCTAGTGGCATTTTTCGAAGTCTGGAGTGGCGTTTTTCAAAGTTTGCAAACTGCAGTGGCATTTTTTAAAGTTTGCAAAAATTGCAGTGGCATTTTTCAAAGTTTGGAAATTGCAGTGGCATTTTTATGAATCGCCATAATTGGAGTGGCATTTATCTAATTTGTTTTTGAGACGGAAGCAGGATGTCAACTGGGCTGTGCGGGACACTCTGGTCTGTCTAGACAACCTTTTCTTTTATGTTTACCACAGACCAGCCCAGTAGTTTTTTTTCTTTCTGAAAATGGCTAACCTAGTTTTTTTGTGATTTGTCAAGTAAGTCGCTTTATCAGGCCTGTTGGGCTCCAAATCTTTCAAGACGAGGAGAGGTTCATTCGGCTGGCCGAGATAATGGCCTATCAGTAATGAGAAATAGGCTGTACATTTTTAAAACACATCAAACCGGCAATTAGTTTCAAATATCTTTTTTCATTTCGAGAATTTAAATTGCATTGATTTTTATGCGTGGACAATTTATTGGATTTTATATTGATATACATTTATTTTTTAAATCAGTTTGAATGTGACTCAAAATTTCGGGATTAAAAATAGTTCAGACCGCACTGACATATGCAAAATTTCGTATAATTTTTTAACCGTGGCCACAATATGGGTTGTAATGCTAACAAAAGGAATATGGGCTCGAAAAAACCCCGTAAGAATTAGCAAATGGGCTATAGACTATTTGAAATAATGGCGGATGGGCTGTATGCAGTTTTCCACAGATTTGAGGCTTTCCACAGATGGCATGTATACTGTTGGATGTCCAATCAACGGCCGTCGTGCTTCTTCAAACTCTGCTCTTCTAGCTGCAGCCGCTCAAACAAGAGCCGGCGGGACTGCCTGCTACCTCCTCCTAGCGGCTGGCTGTGCTGCCACGCAGGCCTCACCGCCCCACCGTACTCCCATCGCGGGCCTAGCCATCCCTCTACTCACCCACAGTCCCACACCTGCTATCATTCTCTAGCGACGGCAGACGAACCAGTAAACCCTCGTACAGTCGTACTCCCCTCCGCGTGGGAAACAACTGCCGAGTCTTCCCTGCCTCCATGTCGTTCCCTTCCTAGGCCTCGCCGTCGTCCACCGCCCTGGTGCTCTCGGCGTGGCGTGGTCAACGTGGTCAACGACCGACATGCATCTGAAGTGGACTGTACGTGGAGAGGCCGACAGCTAGGTCCACGACCGCACGCAAGGAAGTGCCTCCTTATTACACGCAAAATAATGATTCCTCCACCTAACATCTGGGACCCACCGAAAGGGCCTCTGTATTTCGCGAAAAAAACGTTACAGCCGCTGACAGCTCGAACCCACTAGCTATATCTTCGCACGCGAGGAAGTGCCTCCTTATTACGCCCAAAAAAAAGAATACTCCCCATACGATGTCCATTAATTTGATGGGGCCTACTAAGTTGACAGGGACGAAGGGCTTTGTCAACTTAGTCAATATGCACGATTCTAGCTCGACTGACCATAAGATGTCCATCCAATGGCCGTAGTGCTTCTTCAATCTCTGGTCTTCTTGCTCCAGCCGCCCAAAGCAGCGCCGGTCGTGCCGCCTGCTCCTGCCTCCCATGGTCGGCTGTGCTGCTGCGGAGGCCTCACCGCCTCCATACTAGTCCCACCGCTGGCCAGGCCATCCCTCCACTCCACTCACCCACACCCCCTGTTATTCTGCGGCGACGACAGCGCAGCCAAACCAGTGAACCCTCGTACTCCTCTCCGCGTGGGCATCCACTACCGCATCTTCTCCGGCTCCACGTCGTCCCCTTCCTAGGCCTCGCCGTCGTCCGCCGCCGTGGTGCTCTCGGTGTGGCGTGGTCAATGTGGTCAACGACCTAATTCCGTCGGAAGAATACTGTACGTGAAGAGGCTGACACCTGGGTCCACGGCAGCCGCAAGGAAGTGCCTCCTTATTACGCGGAAAATAATTATTCCTCCACCTGACAGCAGGGACCCACCGAACGGGCCACCAGTATTCCGCGAAAAAAATGTTTGCCCCTGACTGCTGGGACCCACCCGACGGGCCACTGTATTTCGCGAAAAAAATGTTCCCCCTGCTGTCAGCTCGGACCCACCGGAAGTGCCTCCTTATTACGCACAAAAAAATGAATACCCCCCTGCTAGCTGGGACCCACCTTGGTGGGAGGCTGACTTGTGGGCCTACTAAGTTGACGGGGACGGAGGGCTTTGTCAACTTAGTCAATATAAATGATTCTAGCTCAAGTGACCGTACGATGTCCATCCAACGGCCGTAGTGCTTCTTCAACCTCTTGTCTTCTTGCTCCAGCCGCCCAAAGCAGCGCCGATCGTGCCGCATGCTCCTACTTCCCGTGGTCGGATGTGCTGCCGCAGAGGCTTCACCGCCCCTACTATTCCCACCGCTGGCCAGGCCCTGCGGTGACGGCAGCCTCACACCGAAGCTGAACCAGTGAACCCTCGTACTCCTCTCCGCGCGGGATTCCACTGCCGCGTCTTCCCCGGCTCCCCGTCGTCCCCTTCCTAGGCCTCTCCGCCGTCCCCTTCCTAGGCCTCGCCGTCGTCCATCGCCCTAGTGCTCTCGGCGCGGCGTGGTCAACGTGGTCAAGGAACGACTTCCATCGGACGTGGACTGTATGTGGAGAGGCTGACAGCTAGGTCCACGGCCGTAGCAAGGAAGTGCCTCCTTATTACGCGGAAAATAATTGTTCCTCCACCTGACAGCGGGGACCCACCGGATGGGCCACCATATATCGCGAATAAAACATTTCCCCCCTGACTGCTGGGACCCACCAGCTGCACCTTCGCACGCAAGGAAGTGCCTCCGGGCAAAAAAAAAACGATTCGCCCCCCTGACTACTGGGACCCACCAGCTACATCTTCGCACGCAAGGAAGTGCGTCCGGGCAAAAAAAAAAGGATTCGCCCCCCTGACTGCTGGGACCCACCAGCTACATCTTCGTAGGAAAGGAAGTGCCTGACAGTCGGGACCCACCTGGTCAAAGCGTACGTAGCGTTGTCATCCTGGTCGCGAACGTGTACGTACATACTGGTCGATGCAGAGGCGCGCTCGTGTCGTAGTAGAGGCGTGCACGTGTCATAGTAGAGGCACGCACGTAGCATGTACATGTACGTACAGCGGCCAGGGTGCAAGAAAGAAAATACGGCCACGTATGTGTACATACGGGCGGGGTCTCAAACGCCTAGTCGCGCATATGTACAGCGAGGGCTCCTGTTCTTGGGGAGGCAACGGAATGCGTCGTGTTCATGGGGAGGCAACGGAATGCGTCGTGTTCATCGGGAGGCAATGGAACTCGTGGGAGCCAACCGGCTTGGACGGAACAGGCGATGGAAACGAGGCCTGGTGTACCGCACAATGGAGAAAACGGCCTTGTGTTTGACCGGCCACGTTCGGAATAGGGTCCTGTTGATCGGGAGGGGTGTCACGTACCGCAAAATGGAGGAAATGGACCTCCTACGGTCGAAACAGGGGTCCTGTTGATCGGGAGGGGTGTGGCGTACCGCAAACCGAAGGAAACAGACCTCCTACGGTTGAAAGGGGGGTCCTGTTGATCGGGAGGGGTGTGGCATACCGCAAAACGGACGAAACGGACCTCCTACGGTCGAAACGGGGGTCCTGTTCATCGGGAGGGGTGTGGCGTACCGCAAAACGGGACTCCACGGGATACTATTCATCTCCATCGTCAACATCCTCCAGCATCCATGGGCTACCGTCGACCTCCTCCAGCCTCCATGGGCTCCTGTTCATCCAGCCTCCACCGCGCGCTACTCCACCGGCTACTGTTCAACCACCCCTCCACCATCTACTGTTCATCCAACCCTCCACAGTCTACTGTTCATCCAGCCCTCCACACCACGGGGTCCTGTTCAACCACCCCTCCACGGCCACCCCTCCACCATCTACTGTTCATCCAGCCCTCCACACCACGGGGTCCTGTTCATCCATAGGCAACGCCACCGCTCACTATTCATCCAAACCCCCCCCCCCCCCAAAACGCTCACTGTTCATCCAATCAATCGGCTTCAGTTAGCATCAGTAGCGAAGGAATCGCTCCATCGGGTTCAGTTAACAGCCATCGATCGATTGCTCGGGTTCAGTAACGCATAGCCTGCAGTGCAATCGCTCGGGTTCAGTTAGAGCCCAACGCCTCGCTCGGGTTCAGTTAGAGCCAACGCCTCGCACACACGCGCGTACGTGTACGAGAGAAACGCGCATCGCTCGGCCTCCAACCTCCCACCGTAACCGGCAACTCCCCGAAATTTTCCTCCCCCTCGCTTCTACCACGGTTTTTTCCGTCATGGACGACCCAAAGAATGTCATGCAGCTGCGTCTCCGGCAGACGAAAAGCCCATTTTCTGTCATGATTTTTTGTCATAGAAGTAGGAGCCCACCACATCTATGATGATACCGGGTTTTGTCACAATTATCGTCATAGAAGTGTCATATGTATGACAGAAAAAAAATTCGTTCGGCCCAAAATGTCACGGATGTGTCTTTTTTTGTAGTGAAGCCCATCATTGGAATATACAAGCCAAGTTCTATAATGAAAAACTCCCACTAGTATATGAAAGTGACAATATAGGAGGCTCTCTATCATGAAGATCATGGTGCTACTTTGAAGCACAAGTGTGGAAAAAAAGATAGTAGCATTGTCCCTTCTCTCTTTTCTCTCATTTTTTTATTTATTCCTTTTTTCTCTTTTTTTATTTGGTGGGCTTCTTTGGCCTCCTTTTTTATATGGGCTTCTTTGGCCTTTTTTTATAAAGTCCGAAGTCTCATCCCGACTTGTGGGGGCATCATAGTCTTCATCATCCTTTCCTCACTTGGGACAATGCTCTAATAATGAAGATCATCACACTTCTATTGATTTACAACTCAAGAATTACAACTCAATACTTAGAACAAAATATGACTCTACATGAATGCCTCCAGCGGTGTACCGGGATATGCAATGAACCAAGAGTGATATGTATGAAAATTATGGAGGTGGCCTTGTTAGAGTTATGTCGAATATTGTGTACAAAGTAGGTTACAGTTGGACTTGTAGTTGTATCGTGTTTACATATGATGTGGATTCGTGTCCTAGTAGGACACTTGTAATCTAGTCCTCTCTTATATAGCGGGGGTAGACACACAATGTAACCTATGCCAACATAATAGCACAGGCGCGCAAGGGGGAGCCGGCGGCGTGTGCCAGCGCCCGGGTGGCCGGTGTGCGACATTGTGACGGTGTCACGGGGAGGAGCGCCCGTAGTCAGGCCCCAGGGATGTAGCCATATCGGTGAACCTCGTTAACAAATCTTGGTGTCGTGCTCGTGCGATTGCTTGGTCCTCGGATGATCGATGGTATGCCTCGGATTTATTCTAACAAGTGGTATCAGAGCAAGGTTCGAAAAGGGTCCGCGGAAGTTGATCTAGAGGAAGATATGATGTTTCCATCGATATCATGACAGCATGGTTGAGATTCGATCGGAATATGTCAAAGGCGATATATCACGGCGACTCGTGCAGATCGGATCAGACATGCAGGCGCTAGACGTGCGGCGAAAGATCTAGCATAGATCGTTCAGGCGTGTAGCATCGGATTCGAAGCGCCGCAGGCCAAGTCGAGCGCTGATGGGTTGCAGCCATGCAGGGAGCCGTAGCAAACGTGGCTCGTGGGCAGGCCTAAGACGTGGCAGGCTGGTCTTGGTGGCTGGTTGGTGCGTTCTTGATGGGCCAGGCCCTTGTGCAGCCATGAGGTGGACTACTGGGTTACCGATGCAGGAGCAGCGGCCAGGCGTTGAAAAAGACGCGACGCTACCCACGGATATGCAATGGTGTTGCTGATATGTGTGCTTTGCTATGAGCCGAAGGAATAGGCAGGTGAAGATTTGTTTGGGATAAAAAAAGCTACGTGACAGACTGGTTTCCATCTGGATGAAGAGCTAGGCAAAGCTAATGGACCTACACAGCTTACATATGCACGTGGTGGAGTTTGGAATTTGTCCTTGATCTCTATGCTGGAGCGCACGGGAAGGCTTATGAGGTAGGTTGGCTTTGTTTCTTCAAACGCGTTGCATACGGGGATGGTAGCCTGATGGTCTGTGATGCGAGTGGCAAGGATAATGATGTGCATATAAGGCTTGTGGAGTCTGAAGCATGTCGTGCAGTAGGATAAGTTCGACTGAGTTGGACTTGACAGTCTGACGAATCGACATGAGTCGGTTGGTACGAAGACGGTGGTGGGATCAGCGACGACGACATAAGTGCGTGATGCTAATGGTGACCGACTTCTGAGGCGTGGAAACACGTGGCACATGCCCGGGTGCTTGTGTGGCTTCGATAAGACTATGGCGCGGGGTTGATTCAAGACGGTGCACATTTGAGAGCTTGAAGTCGACGGGGCGCGAGGGTGGACTGATCATCTACCATAGAGTCATGTTGAAGGTGGAGCTGATTGAGGGGCTACGACGTAAGTGCACAGAGAGTCGAAGCCTATTTAGCGGAAAAAGCGAGGGACACGTAGTTTGGACTGGAGCCCAGTGGTCTGATGGAAGCATGAAACTCGTCATCGGTCGGTGATGATCAGTGGTACTCTGCAGTGGGGGTTGAGTGGTGTGGGTTCAAGACCCTTGAGACTCGACCGAGACAGCCGAGGCTCGACACGGTAATAGCGGCGAGGCGTGCGGCTAGCACGGGACATGCAGACGGGCCAGGGCTCTGGTGGTCATACATGGGGTGAGACAACTGCGAATTTGGCTCGGGATGACTATAAGCAATGGTGAAATTTCTTCAAGTTTCAGACAGGCGGTCAAGGAAGAGCTGTGATGTTGAGTTCATGTAACTCTTATGTGTGATACCCAATATGTGAGTTGTTCACTTTCATGAAGGTCAGTGATCAGTGTGTGATGACATTGGACGGATACTCTGGAAGTTGGGAGCACAAGCTAGAGTAACAAGGAACTTAATTTTGGTCGAGTGTTGACCGTGGTCAAGAAAAGAAGGGACTACAAGTTGCAGGTGGAGTCATATGGAGTCTTTGGAGTAGCAGCGGTTCTCATGGGATGAGCTCAAGTCCAATGTACATGGAAGTTTGACACATTGACGAATTCAAGGTGGTGGAGAATATTCGCCAAGGTGGAGTTTGTTAGAGTTATGTCGAATATTGTGTACAAAGTAGGTTACAGTTGGACTTGTAGTTGTATCGTGTTTACATAGGATGTGGAGTCGTGTCCTAGTAGGACACTTGTATCCTAGTCCTCTCTTATATAGCGGGGGTAGACACACAATGTAACCTATGCCAACATAATAGCACAGACGCGCAAGGGGGAGCCGGCAGCGTGTGCCGGCGCCCGGGTGGCCGGTGTGCGATATTGTGACGGTGTCACGGGGAGGAGCGCCCGTAGTCAGGCCCCAGGGATGTAGCCATATCGGTGAACCTCGTTAACAAATCTCGGTGTCGTGCTCGTGCAATTGCTTGGTCCTTGGATGATCGATGGTATGCCTCGGATTTATTCTAACAGGCCTTGCGACAAATATAATGTCTACTACATGATCATGCAAAGAGCAATATGATAATGATGGGGCGTGTCATAATAAACGAAATGGTGGAAAGTTGCACGACGATATATCTCGGAATGTCTATGGAAATGCCACAATAGGTAGGTATGGTGGCTGTTTTGAGGAAGGTAAATAATGGGTGCATGATACTGGTGAAAGTTGCGCGGCATAATAGAGGCTAGCAATGGTGGAAGGGTGAGAGTGCGTATAATCCATGGACTCACATTAGTCATAAAGAACTCATATACTTATTGCAAAAGTTTACTTGCCCTAGAAGCAAAGTACTACCACACATGCTCCTAGGGGAAGGGTTGGTAGGAGTTAACCATCGCGCGATCCTGACCTCCACACATTAGGAAGCCAATTAAAAGAGCACCCCATGCAAAAAATTTGTCACACAACTTTTACCATACGTGCATGCTACAGGACTTGCCAACTTCAACACAAGTATTTCTCAATTTCATAATTACCCAACTAGCATGACTCTAACATTACCACCTTTACATCTCAAAACAATTATCAAGCATCAATCATAGTGTTTAATGCACTTTCTATACTAGTTTTTATTATACCCAACTTGGATGCCCATCATTCTAGGACCAATTTTATAACCATAGCAAATACCATGTTGTTCTAAAATACTCTCAAAATAATATAAGTGAAGAATGAGAGATCAATAATTGCTACAAAATTAAGCCACCGCCGTGCTCTAAAAAGATATAAGTGAAGCACTAGAGCAAAAATTGTCTAGCTCAAAAGATATAAGTGAAGCACATAGAGTATTCTAATAAATTCCGAATCATGTGGGTATCCCAAAAGGTGTGTACAGCAAGGGTGATTGTGGTAAACTAAAACGCAAAGACTCATATCATACAAGACGCTCCAAGCAAAACACATATCATGTGGCGAATAAAAATATAGCTCCAAGTAAAGTTACTGATAGACGAAGACGATAGAGGGGATGCCTTCCAGGGCATCCCCAAGCTTAGGCTCTTGGTTGTCCTTGAGTATTACCTTGGGGTGCCTTGGGAATCCCCAAGCTTAGGCTCTTGCCACTCCTTATTCCATATTCCATCGAATCTTTACCCAAAACTTGAAAACTTCACAACACAAAACTCAACAGAAAACTCGTAAGCTCCGTTAATATAAGAAAATAAATCACCACTTAGGTACTGTTGTGAACTCATTCGAAATTCATATTGGTGTAATATCTACTGTATTCCAACTTATCTATGGTTCATACCCTCCGATACTATTCATAGATTCATCAAAATAAGCAAACAACACATGCAAAACAGAATCTGTCAAAAACAGAACAGTCTGTAGTAATCTGTATCAAACGTATACTTCTGGAACTCCAAAAATTCTACAAAATTAGGAAAACCTAAGAAATTTGTGTAACAATCCAGAGCAAAAATAATCAGATCAAAATCACGTTTGTGTAAATTATCAAAACTAATTTACTGGGTGCAAAAGTTTCTGCAGCAGGATCAACACAACTATCACCGTAAGCTATCCTAAAGGTCTTACTTGGCACTTTATTGAAAAAATGCTATAAAACATGATTACTAAAGTAGAATAATCATGTGAACACACAAAAACAGTAACGGTAAATATTGGGTTGTCTCCCAACAAGCGCTTTTCTTTAATGCCTTTTTAGCTAGGCATGATGATTTCAATGATGGTCACATAAAAGATAAGAATTGAAACATAAAGAGAGCATCATGAAGAATATGACTAGCACATTTAAGTCTAACCCACTTCCTATGCATAGGGATTTTGTGAGCAAACAACTTATGGGAACAATAATCAACTAGCATAGGAAGGCTAAACAAGCATAACTTCAAAACTTTAAGCACATAGAGAGGAAACTTGATATTATTGCAATTCCTACAAGCATATATTCCTCCCTCATAATAATTCTCAGTAGCATCATGAATGAATTCAACAATATAACCAGAACAAAAAGCACTCTTTTCATGATCTACTTGCATAGAAAATTTACTACTCACCACATAAGCAAAATCTTATTATTCAGAATAGTGGGAGTATCATAAGAGACTCGAATACTATAAATTGTTTACATACTAAAAGAGTAAGGTTCAGAAAAAGGGTAATCATAATCATGACAAGTTTTATAAATATAATCATCACTACTTTTTATAGCATAAGTTTTATCACAATAATTATTATAAGTAGCAACTTTGTTCTCATCATAATCAATTGAAACCTCTTCCAAGATAGTGGAATCATTACTAAATAAAGTCATGACCTCTCCAAATCCACTTTCACAAATATTATAAGATTCAACATCCTCCAAAATAATGGGATCATTACTACCTAAAGTTGACACTCTTCCAAACCCACTTTCATCAATATAACCATCATAAATAGGAGGCATGCTATCATCATAATAAATTTGCTCATCGAAACTTGGGAGGCTAAAAATATCATCTTCATTAAATGTAGCATCCCCAAGCTTGGGACAAACATTAATTGCAGCAAATATATTCTCAAATATGTCATTCTGATCAAACATAGCATCCCCAATCTCGGGCCTTTTCATATCATAAGCATAATCACTCCCATCATTAATAGTATGGATAGCACCAATAGTATAACAATTATCATTATCACAATGAGTAGTAGGAGCAACATCATCTGGGAGGGTTACCTTTCTACCTTTGCTTCTCCGTCTTTTATTTTTCTTCTTCACATCATGTGTGGGTTTAACCCTCTTCTTTGAGCTCCTTATTAATGAGATTGGTTAAATAGAAAGCTCCTCCTCATTACCTGATTCATCATAAGAAATAATAGGAGGATATTGGGAAGTTTCTTGCCTTTGATTAGTATTCTCTTCATCTTCTATTTGCTTTCTTTTCTTTATGTAATTGTCAATATAAGGATTTTCCATGCAATTCACCGCACAATACATATAAATTTCCTCTAGATTAATATCAAGAAATTTCTTAAGGTTAAATTCTGGAATATGCTTAGTTAAAAGTTTCATTTCTTCATATCCCAAAAGCAAACTAAGTTCATTATGATGTGAAAGGGAAATCAAGTCATCACAATTTTTGGACACGATTCGATCATGAAACAATTTGCATCAGAGATTTAATGACCATGTTCATTGCAAAAATCACAAGTACGGTAAAGAAATTTTAAATTTTCAGCACTCACATCTAGCCTTTCTTGCAACCATTTAGTTTCTAAATACTTATGCCTCTTGCAAAATCTATCTTCCCTATTTGGTGTGTACTTGCAAACTCTATGCACTCCACAAAAATTAACATGCTTATAAGAGACATTTTCATCAAGACTAGTGCAATCATCATTAGTACTATGGATATTCAAATAATTAATACTAACAACATTGCAATCATGATCATCATTCAAAGATTTAGTGCCAAATTTTTGATAGACTTCTTCTTCTAGCACTTGAACACAATTTTCCTTTCCATCATTCTCACGAAAGATATTAAAAAGATGAAGCGTATGCGGCAAACTCAATTATATTTTTTTGTAGTTTTCTTTTATAGACTAAACTAGTGATAAAACAAGAAACAAAAAGATTCGATTGCAAGATCTAAAGATATACCTTCAAGCACTTACCTCCCCGGCAACGGCGCCAGAAAAGAGCTTGATGTCTACTACGCAACCTTCTCCTTGTAGACGTTGTTGGGCCTCGAAGTGCAGAGGTTTCTAGGACAGTAGCAAATTTCCCTCAAGTGGATGACCTAAGGTTTATCAATCTGTGGGAGGCATAGGATGAAGATGGTCTCTCTCAAACAACCCTGTAACCAAATAAAAAAGAGTCTCTTGTGTCCCCAACACACCCAATACAATGGTAAATTGTATAGGTGCACTAGTTCGGCGAAGAGATGGTGATACAAGTGCAATATGGATGCATATATAGGTTTTTGTAATCTGAAAATAAAAAAATAGCAAGGTAACTAATGATAAAAGTGAGCACAAACGGTATTGCAATGCTAGGAAACAAGGCCTAAGGTTCATACTTTCACTAGTGCAAGTTCTCTCAACAATAATAACATAACTGGATCATATAACTATCCCTCAACATGCAACAAAGAGTCACTCCAAAGTCACTAATAGCGGAGAACAAACGAAGAGATTATTGTAGGGTACGAAACCACCTCAAAGTTATCCTTTCTGATCGATCTATTCACGAGTCCGTAGTAAAATAACACGAAGCTATTCTTTCCGTTCAATCTATCATAGAGTTCGTACTAGAATAACACCTTAAGACACAAATCAACCAAAACCGTAATGTCACCTAGATACTCCAATGTCACCTCAAGTATCTGCGTGCATGATTATACGATATGCATCACAATTTCAGATTCATCTATTCCACCAACACAAAATACTTC
This sequence comes from Triticum timopheevii, assembly GCA_963921465.1. Taxonomy (NCBI): domain Eukaryota; kingdom Viridiplantae; phylum Streptophyta; class Magnoliopsida; order Poales; family Poaceae; genus Triticum; species Triticum timopheevii. Next base: position 375,680,164 of record OY997268.1, on the reverse strand, counting down.
AAAGAGTGCCCCAAAGTTTCTACCGAAGAGTCAAGACGAAAACGTGTGCCAACCCCTATGCATAAGTTCATTGAACCCCCAAGTGGATCACCAAAACATACATCAAGTGAATCATGTGAATATCCCATTGTCACCACAGATAAGCACGACAAGACATACATCAATGGTTCTCAAATCCTTAAAATCTCAATCCGATAAGATAACTTCAAAGGGAAAACTCAACCCATTACAAGAGAGTAGAGGGGGAGAAACCATAAGATCCAACTATAATAGCAAAGCTCGCGATACATCAAGGTCGTGCCAAATCAATAACATGAGAGAGAGAGAGAGAGAGAGATCAAACACATAGCTACTGGTACATACCCTCAGCCCCGAGGGTGAACTACTCCCTCCTCGTCATGGAGAGCACCGAGATGATGAAGATGGCCACTAGTGAGGGATCCCCCCTTTGACAGGGTGCTGGAATAGGGTCCCGATTGGTTTTTGGTAGCTACAGAGGCTTGCGGCGGAGGAACTCCCGATCTATTGTGTTCCTCGATGTTTTTAGGGTATATGGACATATATAGGTGAAAGAAGTCGGTCAGGGGAGCCACGAGGGGCCCACGAGGGTGGGGGCGCGCCCAGGGGGGTAGGGCGCGCCTCCCTGCCTCGTTGATTCCTTGTTGCTTCCCTGACATATACTCCAAGTCTCCTGGATTGCTTCCGTTCGAAAAATAACTCTCCCGGAGGTTTCATTCCATTTGGACTCCATTTGATATTTCTTTTCTTCGAAACACTGAAATAGGCAAGAAAACAACAATTTGGGCTGGGCCTCCGGTTAATAGGTTAGTCCCAAAAATAATATAAAAGTGTAGAGTAAAGCCCATAAACATCCAAAATGAGTAATATAATAGCATGGAACAATCAAAAATTATAGATACGTTGGAAACATATCACATAACACAAAACATGCACGATGGCATGGCAGAGCAAAGTTGTTGCTACCCTATTACATCACTCCCAGAGTCCAAATGATTAACTGTTTTTCAGAAGGCCACAAATATGAACTGCCCAGCGGATCAATCTTCTTGCTAGCCTGATGCTTCCGGATCAACCCACTCCGCTTCTTTGTCCTGTTCTACGTCCTGGAAGGTTGATGACGACTAGTCAATGCCACTCAAAGCTTGAAACTCAGCTTCATCATCAATTAGCTTGGACAGGTCAACTTCAGGGGCAAAGGTGTGCTTACGAATTGGGGGGATCAGGCATGTCACTTTATAAGACGGTGTTGGCATCTTCTAATTTCCCACGTCATAAGCCGGATGATACTTGGTGAGGTCTATCTCACTGGAAATCAGGCTGGCCAGAGGACGTATCTCCTTCAGGCAAGCAACAAAGTCCTTCTATTCAAATGGAGTGTCGTCCTCCTTGAGGCTTGGATACCCGATAGAGATGTCGGCCGGGTCTAATTCCGGTAACCATGCTTTGGCCCAGCTTAAGGCGGTCACGGCTCTGGCTCTCACAGATGATCGCTTCATTTCATTAAACCGCTGGGGCAGCACAGAAAGTTTCCTTAGCACATCAACCAAGAGTGTGGGGGCTTCATTGGACGGAGCAATTGTGGCCAATGCGCGCTAAGCACCAGTGTAAAGCTGCTCCACCAATGTGTAAACCGCCTTCAGCTTCACCAACATGTCTTGGTGCAGATTGGTGCTTCGAGGGCCTGCAAAGTGATCATTGGATGGGTTAAAAGCAGATAATATCGTCAAGGAGGATATTCAAAATTTGGCAATCATCAGGCGACTTACCAAAGATAGCAGACACCATCTGAGACATCTGGCTTTTTAAGCCGGTAAGTTCAGTGGTTGCTTCCTGGAGAGCCGCCTCTGCCTTTTGCGCCCATTGTGTCAAGGCAATCTTTTCTTCAGCCCAGACACTTTCCTCAGCTTCAAAGCCGGTTCTCAGTTTTTCTGCCTCACCCACGCTAAATTTGAACTTTGAGTTCGCCTTCTAGGTCTCAGCTTCTTGCAGCTCCAGACGGGTCTTCAAGTCAGACAGCTCTGATTGAAGTTCAGCAGTGGTGGTCTGTACATACACAGAATTAAAGTCACAATTTAATGTTAGGTCAACATATCAAGTCCCAAGCCTTTTGCAAGCAACAACACTTGGCACTTGGGGGCTAATATCTACCGAAAGCTCTATTTATGTGGCGGCTTATGTGAATAAGTCCCAAGCACTTTGCGAGCAAGAGTACTTGGCACTTAGGGGATAATGCATATTGCTTGTCTACAACCGGCTATAGCCGGTTCAAGAGAACTACACAACTCTAAGCCGGATTTTGAAAGGATTGTTTCATGGGTTATTATTCATGTTCATGGTGATCAAGTCTATAGCATTTTAAAAATAAGCAGTAAACTTGGGGGCTGGTAGGATATGCATAACTTAAGAGTGGAAGAGATCATACCTCAAATTAGAGGTGCATTTTCTTCACCATGTCCACCTCAAGGTCACGGCTGCTGTGTACTTGGCTGAGAAAGCCAGAGTATATTTCACCAATGCCCAGTTGAGCATAGTTGGCAACATCAAATCATACTTTGCGTGGTTCAACATGTTCTTCCTTGGCAAAATGCTTGGCCAGTACAGTAGGTCTCCCCGGTTCAGTAAAGCCGGTCTTGGTGATCTCTACATCATCATCTTGTGTATTGGCTGTCTTGATAGGTCTTGAAGTTTCAAGATTTAAAGAGTCATCGGCGGCTTGATCAACAGACAGGTCAACAGTCGTTGTTGGCATATCATGAACCGGCTCAGATGGTTCAGGAACAGAGGCCTCAGGAGCTGCGATTTGGAGCTCCAGCTCATGGACTTTCAGCCCTTCAGCCGGCTTGTTCTTCTTTGTCCTGTTGCTGGGCTTTGCTTTTCCACTACATGAGTCATAAAGGTCAGTATAAGTATAAAAGGATTGTAATGAGTAAATGGTAAGTAATCTGCCATTACCCGGGAGCAGTCTTGAAAGCCGGCATATTGGGTTGGATTGAATCGCTGGAAGCGAAGTGAGATGTTTCCTGATATTTTGAGCTGGAAGAATTGAGTGGCTAGCGAGTAAGACCCGCCAAATGATAAAAAGAGTTCAAGTCAGGGGTGACCTCATTTCGATGCTTCCTCAGTGTGTTCGGTAAGCTGGAGGAGAGTTCCACATCCTTGCTCGTCTGAGTTTGTCGCCGGCTCTTGTGCTGCTGTTGCTTCAAAATAAAGTGAGGATCCAAATGAGCTAAGGGGTGTGAAAATCTTACTTTTCGAGTTGGAGACAGAGGAAATAATAGTTACCTCTTCTTCCACTCCCTGACTCGTTCCCGTGTCATCCTGATGATAGTCAGTGTCAATAAGATGGTTGAAAAAAGAGCCAAGAGAATCAAGGGCTACCTCCGACTCAAAGGTGTCATCCAATTGAAGTAAATCAGAAGCACTGGGCATTTTTCCTCTCTTCTTGGTGGCTCTCCTGGCGGCTTTCTTTGGCCTTTCTGGCTCTCTTTGCAGCTTCATGATCATACTCCTTATTCCAAAAGTCATCATCAGCCTGTGAAAATCATCAAGGTTGAGTTAAAACAAAGTATTAAGGGTGAAAGTAAAATAGCCAGTTCAGCGGCTTACTTTTGGTGCCGGGTTAGACTCATAGAAAGGGCTTAGGCCCACCTTGCTGCAATCGGCTAGGCTCTCATTCAGAAGGAATTTTTTCATCTCATTGATAAGGTCATCAGTTGACTCCCCGAAGTTGTGGCGCGGTGGATCCTTTGTGCTACCGGTGTAAGTGCACATTAAACCGGAGCGGCGGCTCAAGGGGATGATCCGCCATGCAACCCAGCACCGAACCAAGTCAATGCCATTTAAGTCGTTCCCTAACAGAGCCTTGACTTTGGCAATGGTAGGGGCGAGCTTCTTCTGGTCAGCAACTGTCAACTTGTCAGGGAGAGGATGATTGGACTCGAGACACAGGGCGCAAAAGCCAGGCAGAGGGTTCTCATCAGCCGGAGAAGTATCTTTTGCAGTAGAACCATGTCTGGTTCCAGTCCTTGGGATGACTTGGCAGCTGCGCATAAGGAAAAATGGCATCTCTCCGTCGTTGGATTGAGACCCCGCCAAGTTCCAAACTAGGTCCATTGGAGTATTCGTTCTGCAGTTCAAGTAAAAGTATTCTCTGAAAAGTTCCAAGCTAGGCTCTTCTTCAAGGTACACCTCACAAAATACTTGAAAGTTGCATATGTTAGACATGGAATTGGGTCCGATGTCTTGAGGATGGAGGTCGAAAAAGTGTAGAACGTCCGTGAAGAACTTAGAGCCGGGCGGCCAAAAGCCCCAGTTCATGTGATCAGTGAAGACAATAACTTCCCCTTCTTTGGGCTGAGGTTTCTCTTCTATCGGTTTAGGGGTGTGGTAAGACATGACATCCTCTTTGGGCAGATAACCGGTTTTCACAAAGTCTTCAAGTGTATTCTCCGTGACGATGGAGCGAACCCTATTACAGGAAGTGGTTGTTTTGGGCGCATTGTAAAGAAGGAAGCCTAAAAGGAAAAGAATAAATTTGCCGATTCAAATTTAAGCCAGAGAAAAAGGTATTACATCACATATTCAGAATGGCGGCTTACAAAGGGGCCTAAGGTATATGACTAATTATGTCAGGTTATCTAAGCCGCGATGAGCAATTTGATGTTATCTATTGAGCAATGCAATTAAAGCCGATGGTATGAGCCACCATGACTAGGTGGATCTATCCAGGTGCAACTTTTTGCTAAGTATGGCACAAACAGATTTCACAGATTGCAAGTATTATTTCAGATTAGCGGCAGTTCAGAAAAAGGAAATAATTCAAGACCTAAAACCAGCACAGGGGAGTTCATAAGCTCTAATGAGATATCTTTCCAAAGAAAAAGGGGTCCGCTGGTATTGAAGGCAAAGGCAAAACAACTACTGCACAAGTTTATACCGTTTCTAGATTAAAAGGTGCTGCGGTGGAAGAACTACGACGAACTATGATGAACTATGAAGAACACATAAAAGTTCAGGAACCCTAATGCGGATTTGGGGTACAGAAGAGCTAATGCTTACAGATGCAGGTCAACTTCGGAGGAGCATCGCCGTTCCCTGGTTTGTTCAGGGTGATGCAGCGGCCAAGGACGAGGACGACGGTGTGCTTCGTAGCGGCGGTAGAACTCGAGTGGCAGACAGTCGTGAGAGGAGGAAGATGATGGAAAAGGGGGAGAATGAGAAGAGGCCGGTCATGGCTATTTATAAGGGAAGGCTAATAAGTGGGCGTGAAAAACGAGGAGTCCAAAACATAGTTATCCAGCTGCCCAGGCGCCTCGATTTTCGGAACGGTTATTAAGATAAAGATCCGTTGAGATATGTTGGATAAAGTGGGAATTAATGGTAGGTGACGTCATGGCGGGTTATCACAAATCCATAAGATGACATCATGGCGGGTTATAAACTCTCGCACAAATGAAGAGGAGAAGATTTTTTCTAAAGTATTGAAGATTGACATGAACCAGTTCAAATCAATCTCGGGCCTAATGTTGGGGATATAACTATTAGTTATGACCCGCCCAGGAGGGGCCGGGTTATACCTATGGCGATTCATCATATGAAGCCCATGAAGATATTTGAAGATGGCGGTTTAGTTAAGGGCCCAAGGCCCAAAGGAGATTTAAGGCCTGTAAGGGTAAACCACCATATATGTATGACTTGTGTTGTAAGGCATGAATAGATAGTCACCGAGCCGGACACTGTTTATGAGTCGGCCGGGACTCCGTGAGCCGCTGGGCGTCGACCTGTGTATATAAAGGGATGACCCGGCGGCGATTCAGGACAAGAAACAATAGATCGAAAGCTAGGTCAAGCGAATTCGCTCCCTAGTAATCGAGACATAAGCAATACCACCTCAAACTGGATTAGGCCTCTACCTTCACCGCAAGGGGCCGAACCAATATAATCTCTCGTGTCCTTTTGTCCCATTTTAACCCCTTTAAGCTACCTAGTTGCGATGGCTCCACGACTAAGTCCTTCTGCTAGGACATCTGTCGTGACCTTTCCACGACACATATGCAAATAATTTTCATGGTCTAGCAAGTATTGTTCCAAAGGATCAGTAGGAGGCACAACAATAGAAGCAAGACCAATAATTTCATGCTTACTAGGCAAAACTTTCTTATGAGGTTGTTTAATAAACTTGGAAAAATTAAACTCGTGAGATTCATCAGCAAAACTAACACTAACAGTGTCATGGAATTAACACGTCAGATGTCCTTAGCATGAGGACTTAGTCAAGAGGCCAACGCATCTATGTGGTAGCTTGAGAGGGATTGAGCGGAATCGAGAGACGCAACACAAGACAAGGGTTTAGACAGCTTCGGGCCCCGGGAAACATCATCCGGTAACAACCCTACATGTTGTTTGAGGCTAGATCTCATTATCATCACGAGGGAGTCGCCGTAAACCGACTCTCCTCTAGTTGGGTATAGCCCTAGAGATTGTTATTTTCTTGTCCCTCTTTGGGGAGCCCTGCCCCTCCTTATATAAGTTAAAGGGGCGGGTTACATGTAGAGTCCATCTCGGACTAAGACTTAAACTATTTTGACTTCCTTTCATGCGCTTCTTAACGTCTGCCAGTTTAACATTGTCTGTCGGTTTAACATTGTCTACTGGTTTAACATTGTCTACCGGTTTAACATTGTCTTAACACCTGCCGGTGCTACCATCTGTCTTAACTCTGCCGGTTTAACACTCGCCAGTTTACTGTCTGTCTTAGCCATCTCTCTTAATTGTCTGCCTGTTTAACACCGCCCCGGTTTACCAAGTCCCAGCCAGATTATGACTCCGGCCGGGTAGTACCGCGGGGTATATCCCCGACATTAGCCCCCAGTTTAATTTGGATTTATCCATGTTAAACTGATCCTGAGCATCCTTAAGTCCTTGTCATTTCCTTCTTCTAAAAAATCCAGGTCAATAGGCCATCTTCATAATCAATTTGCTGACATTGGTTTGTCACAGAGAAATATTGTGAAGAATAATTCATTTGACTCAGCTCCCAATGTTTAACAAAAATATTGGTCCTTGTAATACTCATCTGATCTTCAGTCGGTTTAAGGATGTAGAACTTGCCGGTTTATCATTGCCAAGATCACCGGTTTATAAATATTGATAGCACCAGGTCATTCTTGTAGTTAACATCCAGCTTGAAAATATACCTCTTATATGCCTATCACTTGTAGCCCCCAAGTCTTAAGAAGGTAGCATAGCAACAGCTTAAGACTTACTTCAATATAAATATCACAATCTTGAAAAAAAATCCAAGTTGTTCATCTCAATCACTAGTCAGAATTGAGTATTCCACATATGTAGCCCCCAAGTGCCGGGTTGTCATGCTTGCAGCAACTTGGGACTTGTAATTGCCTGATGCTCATAAAAACTTCAACCAGTGTAGCCCCCAAGGGCTAGGTCATTATGCAATAATGAGCAGGGACTTTGTAAATATAATCTTGTAAACTTTGAACAGCAACATGTAGCCCCCAAGGGCCGACTCAGTAAGATAATATTGAGTTGGGACTTTGATATATACTTCAATGAAAATAACATCATATGATGTAACCCCCATCATGGGGCTTGAATCCACGTCCACGAGGTTAAGAGCCTTGTGTTTTACCAACTGAGCAGTGGACCCTTCAATATAATGGATTAAAAGCTTCGTACCTTGAATTGTTGACAGGAGCAATTGGTAGCCCCCAAGGGCTGGCTCATTACAATGTGATGAGTCGGGTCTTCAATAAGGTGAGCAAACAATGACATTGCATTAGCCCCCAAGTTTCATGGTGCATGCTTGCAGCGACATGAGACTTGTGTATTTGATGTAATCTCAACTTAAATAATGTAGCCCCCAAGTGCCGGGTCGTAAGGCTGCAGCGACTTGGGACTATTCCTTTGTAGAATAAATCATACCCATTGATAAAATAATATCCAGTGCGCTGAAGCGACTTTGAAAACCTCAATCATAATATTGGTTATTGATAACCATAATAAAAATCCAGCCATGTTGGCTATTTAAATAATATACCCAATGATTTATAAGCGCATGATTCCAACGGTGCAACCCAAATATATACTGGTGACTTATAGTCCAAAGCCAGGCCGGGTTAATAAACACCGGATTATAAGTGATTATACATTGACAACTTGTAGTTGAAAGTCGAGTCGGGTTAAAGAACACCGGGTTAATTTGATGAGTGATAGTCATGCCGGGTCAATAGACACCAGTTCAACATAAAATTTATCAAAAGAGAAAAATCTTGACAAAGGCAAATAAAACCATGTAGTCGAGGCTTTTCAAGGGCTGCCAGACCCAAATTCGAGGCTTTTCGTGGGCTGCCAGGCCGCTGAGTTAAACCATTTGACAAAGCCTTTTAAGATGGGCCTCCAACTAACCAATCATCGTTTTAACTTTGACAAGTTCAGGGTCTCAATGAGAGTAACTTGTCAAACGTTCGGCGGGTCGTGCCAGGATTACCTGGATAGGAGTAGCTTACTTGATGAAGGCAGGTTAACCCGGGGTTTTAGGTGAATACACCAGGCTTCCAAGCCGTGGGTCGATACCTAATTACAAGGGTCCTTTCAAGCTCTTTGTTACTTTACACAAAGAGCCCCCAAGTAACTTTGTGAGCTGTGCTCAATGGGTGCCTATGTTTGAGCTGTGCATAGCAACAAGACTCTCTTTGGCCCCTTGGGTGTGAATCTCCCAAGCTTTGTTGTGGTGTGATAGCCGGATTAATGGACAGGACTCTGCTTTGCAAGCAGAAGCCCCCATGTGATATATTTCTGAGTTGTGCTTGCCTGGCGCCTATGTTTGAGTTATGCTGTGCAACAAACTCTCTTTACCCCCTGATGATAATATTGTCTTGATAGCCGCATCAAGAGGGTAGTAACGCCATGTTCTCTTTGGTGAATACACCTATGTTTGAACAGGAAGCCCCCAAGTAATAATATGAAGATGAGCCCATAAGGCAGGATACCCATGTTTGAACCGCGCATCAGGGCGGCAGGTCCTCTTCGGCAACCTTTAACTTTTTGCAAGAGATAAATTCATCTTTAACCGGGATTTTGATCCAGATATTGACGGCTTCAGAGATTTGTGGGAGATAGATTTCCCCTTGAACCGGATTGTAAACCGGATATCTGAGAGCTTCAACACTTTGAGAGAGAGATGTGTCTTGAACCGGATTTTGAACCGGAATCCTTTCTGATGTCCCGAAACTTCTTCATTGAGCTGGGATTTTGTCATATACTTTTTGATCCGGAAATTCTCTGACGGCCTTTAAATTTTCCTCAATATAGAAGTAGCCTCTGGGACCAGGTTATCTTTCCCTCCATCGTCCTGGTGTTTTTGAATTTGCTAAAACTGGCAAGATTTTCCGAGTCATGTTATCGTAGCCCCCGAGTCTCAAAGGTGACTCAAGGAGTTGGCTTGAAATTCTCCATATTGACCATGATATAAATTAGCATAAATTGTATATCATTGGCGTTGATAGCACGATGTGAATCCACAGAAGGTTGAGGTGACTGCGGCGGGTTATAAATGATCCCGTATGAGCCGTGTCAGCAACTCGGCCAATGGTTCCTTCCAATTGGGTATTTGAAGTTAACCAAACTGTAGTGATAGCGATTGGTGCGCATGTCCATTGAACCATCCAGCGTAGACAGCGGCTGATGATAACTTGCCTCCAATTTGCTGGAAGAAAACCGGGCTACCCAAGCAGTGACTGGCTTTTTACTCAATAAAATAGCTCATGCAAACAGATGCGGCCCGATGTGTTGATGTAGACCAGGCCTCGGGGGCGGCGATTTATGCACGTCCATTAACAACGGGCAGACGCGATCCCAGCAAGCTCATGTGAACCGGTCCACAAGGGCAGCAGCTTGTGTGCGTCCATTCATCATGTGATATGTCCCGGATTATCCCTATGTTGAAATATTATCAATCCGTGCTCCATATCCGTGGAATAAACCACATTTGTAGTGAATAATGGTCCTGTATATAAAAATATACAAATCAAAGTAATTTGTCCTTTGATAAAAATAAGATATGTTAATAAAACAAATTTGAGATGGATAGCACCTGATGTTTGCAGATGGCAAACGACTTTGGATGATGAATAATCTGTTCACCGAAATAGAGGCGATGGCTTAAAGCAATGCACCAGTCGGCTCGGACGGACCCTTCGGGTCATATTTGACCCGCTTTTTTTAGGCAACCTTTGACCTTTTTTCATATAGGTGGCCGGCTCCAACCTTTTATCTGGTACCCAAACCTGCTAAGGCAACTTGCCAGCGACAGTAGTTGAAGCGAGGGCAGCTCACGGCCACACCGGCGAAGGGCGGAGGCAAGGACACTACGGCGCGAGAGGCCAGCGGGCGGAGGGCGCAGGGCCAGCCCCGGACGGGTGCAGGGGCGAGGTAGTTCGTCCGCAGCAGCGAAGGCGATGTGGACACGGCCGTAAAGACGAATACGAGGCCGCGAGCAACGCTCAGAGCAGAGGCAAGCGGCAACCCAGAGGCAATTCACAGACAGGGCAGACGGCGGGTCAGGACGGCCGCACGGTGGAGAGGCACCGCAGGGTGCTCGATGCCACGGCAACAGGGGCCCGTGAATACGCGGCCATGGAGGCAGGCGAGCGGCCGCCGACGCGGGCGTGATAGAGCCGGGCGTGGCGCCCTCACGCGTGTGTAGGAGGCGCTTCGGTTGCAGGAGGTGCTTCGGTTGCAGGAGGTGACCCGGCGACGCGGCGGTTTAGAAGCGGGGGCGGAGTCGAGGCCATGGCGAGTCACGGCGGGGGTGGATGAGGCTTTTAGACCGGTGCGTCCAAGATGACCTGACGCCGGCTCATAGTCAGCAAGGACGCTAAGGCGAAGGAGACTCGCGGCTCCGATCGAGACCGAGTAGTGGTGACTCGCCGGCAGCGACAGAGGAGGTGTAGGAAGCCGGCATCAGCAAATGTAGAGGAACAGTGTCCCGGGGCGGCTGATTTGGAGCAGAAGGTGAAGCATCAGCGACTTGAAGCCGCGCGTGGAGCTAAGCCGCTTGGGCGAGCCAGCGGAGGTGGAGGCAGATCAGCCCGGCGGTCGGCGGTCGATGAAGCGGCCGACGGTTTGAGCAGGGCAGACCGGCTTGACTAGGGCTGGAAAAAAAGCTCGAAGCTCGTGAGCAAAACGAGTAACTCATGACTCGGCTCGAATCGACGCGAACTCGAAGAATAACGAGTTGAGCCGAGCTTTAGTTTAAGATCGTTTATAGACCAAGTTAAACGAGCCAATCTCACGAGTACTCGTGTAACTCGTTAGGCTTGTTACAAGAGATCAGCTAAGCACCTTGCGTCCTAGGCACACAACATAAGGCCCAGCTGCACTACAAATATGAAAAAATGATTACTTGTGAATGTAAAATGTACATATTAAACATGTACAATGTTCACAAACAATGTTTATTATTATCTTATTCGTAAGGTTTTATGTTCATATCCTTAACGAGCTTAACAAGCTAAATGAGCCAGCTCGTGAGTTATACGAGTCGAGCCAATCTTGAATTTGAACTCGTTATAGTAACGAGTTGAGTCGAGCTAGCTCATTAATGAAACGAGCTTTAGCGAGTCGAGCCAAGCTGGCTCGACTCGGCTCGAATTCCAGCCCTAGGCTTGACCACAGCAGCGGCGAAGAGGGTCGCCCCGAAGCGGTTTGGAAGACGGTGGCTCATGGACAACCATAGCAAGGGCGGCAACTTGAGACCACGCAGCGGAGGAGGTGCGTCGAAGCTGTTTCCACGCAGCGGAGCAGGGCTGGCTCGCGGTAGGGGGCGGAAGGAGTTGGGCCGATGAGGAGCGCTGAACCGGCAATGCTTTACAGCTCAGGCGGTTTGAGGCAGAGGTGATCACAATGGCGACTCGGCAGTGCGGCAAAAGCGACAGTCAGGGCGGCTCACAACAAAGACAAGTGGCAGGTAAGCGGGGTGAACCGGTGTGTGGGTGGCTTAGGGCGATCGAAGAGCAGCCATGGGCCAGCGTAAAGCCACAGGCCACGGCCGCTTAGAGCGGCGTGGGTTGTCTTGCACCTGCGGGTCAACGGCGAGGCCACACAGGCCACTTTAAAGTGAGGCCACGCCGGCAACTTGTAAGGGTGGCAACGAAGCCAAAGAAGAAATAGTTTCCATTGGTGACGATTCATGGCGGAGGTTGACGAGGGTGGCAAGCTGGCGAGCATCTTGAGTGCATAGGCGGCGGTCTGCCGGCGCAAGCGGCTCAGGGCGATGGAAATTGGCTGTAAGCAGTCGGATGCGAGTCAGCTGAGCTTCATGGAGGAGTCCGGGTCATGGGGGAGGTGACTTGAGGTTCGAGTCGAGGCCATTGCGGCTCAGGCCGGTCGACGGAGGCACGTTAGCGAGCGGTTGACCCGGCAAGGGGCGACGACGGTTTACTGCGACTTGCGGCAGAAGTGGGTGCCGAGCGGGTCAAGGCCGTGTTGGCCCCAGGTCTCGAGTCTTATACTGGGTTTGACTTGGACATAGATTAACTGGATATGTCTTCTGCGGTCACCGAGATCTACTCGTTTTTACGGATCACATGAGGTGGCAGCTTTATTTGGCGAGTCTTGATCCTGGCGACTCAGAGGCGTAGACGACCCGGCACGAGACCCTAGAAGACTTGGCAATGAAACAGAGTCCGGTTTTGTGGCAGATTTGACCCGTGCACGTCCAGGTTATGGTACAACTGCGGCGACTTAACGGCTCGGCAGGCTCAGCGGGCGGTTTTACTCGGATACGGGATGATTTGATGTGATGGCTTGATGGATCATTAGATGCAGCGCTCGACAACCATTGAAAGATTCGAAAATATATGAACTATTGTACTCCAGTAGCACTGCCTCTGCATAAGTAGTATTTCTGGTAGATGAACATATTGGTTTTCACGTACAGAGAATATCACAAGCAGCCATGAGTTGATGCCTTGGGACCTGTAGCATGCCTGATCCGCAAAATAGACTATAGTAGAAACCATCTCGGCGATTTAGATATCTGACAGTGTTGTAGCGAAAATTTGATCCAGTCCAATGAATCGCCTGGTCACGCATGGCAGTGTACCCAGATACAACCCTAACTCTTGATCCAATCTAGTATATGTCGTTCCAACTGTTGGTCGACAACGTAGACCCTTCCATGCCAACAGCAGAAAACTTCGCAGCGAACAACGTCGGCTCTGCATCATCGGGATGATCACAAGCTTCTCGAACCCTAGGAAAAAATCCCTCCAAGAATTCAACACCACCGTGCGTGGGCCCCACGGTGGGCGCCAACTGTCGTGGAATTAACACGTCAGATGTCCTTAGCATGAGGACTTATTCGCGAGGCCAACGCATCTATGTGGTAGCTTGAGAGGGGTTGAGCGGAATCGAGAGACGCAACACAAGACAAGGGTTTAGACAGCTTCGGGCCGCGGGAAACATCATCCGGTAAAAACCCTACATGCTGTTTGAGGCTAGATCTCATTATCATCACGAGGGAGTCGCCATAAACCAGCTCTCCTCTAGTTGGGTCTAGCCCTATAGATTTTTGTTTTCTTGTCCCTCTTTGGGGAGCCCTGCCCCTCCTTATATAAGTTAAAGGGGCGGGTTACATGTAGAGTCCATCTCGGACTAAGACTTAAACTATTTTGACTTCCTTTCCTGGGCTTCTTAACGTCTGCCGGTTTAACATTATCTACCGATTTAACATTGTCTGTCGGTTTAACATTGTCTGCCGGTTTAACATTGTCTGCCGGTTTAACATTGTCTGCCGGTTTAACACTGTCTAACACCTGCCGGTGCTACCATCTGTCTTAACTCTGCCGGTTTAACACTCGCCGGTTTACCGTCTGTCTTAGCCATCTATCTTAACTGTCTCCGGTTTAACACCACCCCGGTTTACCAAGTCCCAGCCGGATTATGACTCCGGCCGGGTCATACAGCGGGGTATATCGCCGACACACATTTTGTTTCTTACAATCTATTTTAGGATTGACGGTGTTCAAGAAAGGTCTACCAAATATAATGGGACCAAATTCATCTTGTGGGGTGGTAAGAACAAGAAAATCAGTAGGGTATTTTATCTTCCCACACAATACTTCAACATCTCTAAGAATCCCAATTGGTGATATAGTATCTCTATTATCAAGTTTAATAGTAACATCTATGTCTTCTATTTCAGCAGGTGTTATTTCATCTCTAATTTCTTCATATAAGCAAAAGGTAATAGCACTCGCACTAGCACCTACGTCACATAACCCATAATAACAGTGATCTCCTATCTTAACTGAGACAATAGGCATGCCAACAACCGGTCTATGTTTATCTTTTCCTTCAGGTTTAGCAATTCTAGAAGCTTCATCTCAGAAGTAAATAACATGCCCATCAATATTATCAACTAAGAGATCTTTAACCATAGCAACACTAGGTTCAACTTTGATTTGTTCATAAGGTTTGAATGTTCTAACATAACTTTTGTTAACCACAGTTGAAGCTTTAGCATGTTCTTTCATCCTAACAGGAAAAGGTGGTTTTTCAATGTAAGCAGTGGGAACAACTGGATCAACATTGTAAATGATAGTTTCTTATTTAGCTTTTACCGGTTCTTTAATTTCTTATTTAATTGGTGGGTGATATTTAAACCACTTCTCCTTAGGGAGATTAACATGAGTAGCAAAAGATTCAGAAAAGGAAGCTACTATCTCAGTCAAGTCCATATTTAGTGCTAAACTTTTGAAAGGCATCGGTATTCATAAAAGATTTAACACAATCAAACTTGGGTTTAATACCTGAATCTTTACCTACGTCGAGTTCCCAATCTTCAGAGTTGCGTTTAATTCTTTCTATAAGATCCCACCGGAATTCAATAGTCTTCTTCATAAAAGAACCAGTTTAAGAAGTATCAAGCATGGATTGATCATTACGAGAAAGCCGAGCATAAAAATTCTAGATAATAATTTCTCTCGAGAGCTCATGATTGGGGCATGAATATAACATTGACTTAAGCCTCCCCCAAGCTAGAGCGATACTTTCTCCTTCACGAGGCCAAAAGTTATATATGTAATTCCGATCATGATGAACTAGATGCATAGGATAAAATTTATGCTAAAATTCCAATTTCAAACGGTTCTAGTTCCAAGATCCAATATCATCGCATAGCCTATACCATGTCAATGCTTTTACCTTCAAAGATAAAGGGAAAACCTTCTTATTAGCTTCATATCCAGGCAAACCTGCAAGCTTAAATAATCCACAAATTTCATCCACATATATCAAGTGCATATCAGGATGTTCGGTTCCATCTCCTGCATAAGGATTAGCTAGCAGTTGTTCTAACATACCCGAAGGAATTTCATATTCAATATTTTCAGTAGGTGCAGTAGGTTGAGGAGTAACTAATTGTGGTTCCGATCGAGGTGAAGATACCCCAAACAAACCCCTCAAAGGATTGTTCTCCATAGTAGCAAGTGACAATAAATTTCAGCATGTAGTAATAATGTTTCCTTACCAATTTCCACTTACCAAGAGCGCTTTACTCCCCGGCAACGGCGCCAGAAAATAGCCTTGATGACCCACAAGTGTATGGGGTCAATTGTAGCTCTTTTCGATAAGTAAGAGTGTCAAACCCAATGAGGAGTAGAAGGAGATGACAAGTGGTTTTCAGCAAGGTAATGTCTGCAAGTGCTAAATTGTAAGTAGCGGTGTAGTTTGGTAGCAAGATAGTTTGTAACAAGCAAGTAACAATAGTGGTAACAAAAGTGCAGCAAGGTAGCCCAATCCTTTTGAGGCAAAGGAGAGGCCAAAAAGGTTTCTTATGATAAGCAAAATGTTCTTGAGGGTAGACGGGAATTTCATCTAGTCACTTTCATCATGTTGGCTTAATTCATGTTCGGTACTTTTTATAATTTGATATGTGGGTGGACCGGTGCTATAGCGACCAGACCTCAAACAATCTGATCTTTGTGCTTTAGTGTCATCCCTGGATCAGTAATGCTGAAACACACAGTACTTGAAGGATTTATAACAGAGTGGCAATCACACACTTATTACATCGAATGTCTCAAAAGAGAGCTTATTACAATAAATATGGCTTAAGGCCATCTAATAACGATAACAGTGGAAGGCTTGGAAGATAAGCGAGTCCATCAACTCCAACGGCATCACTAAGTATAAGACCATGACCTAAGGCACCTTACTCATCGTCTGAAAAGTCTGCAACATGAACGTTGCAGCCCGAAAACGGGTTAGCACATGGAATATGCTGGCAATGTAATACATAGAGAGTAATGAACAGAATAATGCTATACTACATGCATATATGGCTGGTGGAAAGCTCTATGGTTACAGTTTTGCATAAAGCCAATTTTTCCCTACTGCAAAGGAATAAATTTTATTTAACTATCATGGTGGTTGTTAAACATTGAGAAGGTTCACCCAACTCAATCCCAATTAAGCATCATCATTAAACCCAACAAAATTAATTAAAGTAACATGATGAGATTCACATGATAATCCAAGTACTAGATACTCAAAACGTCCGTAACCGGGGACACGGCTAACCATGATAAGTTTGTACACTCTGCAGAGGTTTGCACACTTTTCCCCGCAAGACTCAATCTCCTCCATTGGGATTCTCGCACTACATGGTGTTTGAGAAATGGATGACCGAGACATAGTCTTTCAGAAGCGTTTGCACCTTACGATGGGTAGACCATTACACATACTTTCCCCTACATCTGCTAGTCTACCATTGTAAGAGTTCACACGACTTAATAAACTATGCTAGAGCCCATAGTAGCTTGCGGCTGCACACGAAAGTTTCTAGCATGAATAATCTCATGATCCCTTTGAGCCTGGGTGGCGGTCCATAAAGAAAAAAATAACAGGCAATCACTGGAATCCCAGGTGCCTCAATCCACCCAGATGTGTATTAAATTTGCCACCTTAAATAATACATTAATTAACAATCTCACATCTGTCATGGATACACTCACCCAATACACGTCTACTAGCATAGCATGGCAATATAAGCAAACGTAGAAGTAACTCCCTATGGTTTCAAAGTATACAGGATATAGGTACTACCTCAACTACTTCCCAAAACCCACATGTTAAGCAGATCCTAATCATGCAAATTGTGTGAGGGTTGATCTAATGTAATAAAACTGGGTAGTAAAGAAGTATGATCAAAGTGTTACTTGCCTTGCTGATGATCCGTGAAACCTAGAGATTCGAAGTAGCAAGCGGCGCACTCCGGGTACTCTATCACAAACAAACAAACATACAATAAGCACTGCTACCTCTTGAGCACTGCGTTGGATTTCCCCGAAAAGGAGAGGATGATGCAGCAAAGTAGCGTAAGTATTTCCCTCAGTTTTTGAGAACCAAGGTATCAATCCAGTAGGAGACCACGCACAAGTCCCTCGTACCTACACAAAACGATAGCTCCTCGCAACCAACGCGATTAGGGGTTGTCAATCCCTTCACGGTCACTTACGAGAGTGAGATCTGATAGAGATGATAAATAATATTTTTGGTATTTTTGGTATAGAGATGCAAAGTGAAAAGTAAAAGGCAAAGTAAAAACAAAGCAAGTAATAAAGTAATGGAGATTGATATGATGAGAATAGACCCGAGGGGCATAGGTTTCACTAGTGGCTTCTCTCAAGAGCATAGATATTCTACGGTGGGTGAACAAATTACTGTTGAGTAATTGACAGAATTGAGCATAGTTATGAGTATATCTAGGTATGATCATGTGTATAGGCATCACGTCCGAGACAAGTAGATCGAAACGATTCTGCATCTACTACTATTACTCCACTCATCGACCGCCATCCAGCATTCATCTAGAGTATTAAGTTAAAAACAGAGTAACGCCTTAAGCAAGATGACATGATGTAGAGGGATAAATTCATGCAATATGATAAAAAACCCATCTTGTTATCCTCGATGGCAACAATACAATACGTGCCTTGCTGCCCCTTTTGTCACTGGGAAAGGACATCGCAAGATTGAACCCAAAGCTAAGCACTTCTCCCATTGCAAGAACTACCAATCTAGTTGGCCAAACCAAAAGGATAATTCGAAGAGACTTGCAAAGATAACTTAATCATACATAAAAGAATTCAGAGAAGATTCAAATATTATTCATAGATAAGCTGGATCAGAAAACCACAATTCATCGGTTCGGTCTCAACAAACACACCGCAAAAAGAAGATCACATCGAATATATCTCCACGAGAGAGGGGGAGAACATCATATTGAGATACAAAAAGAGAGAAGAAGCCATCTAGCTACTAGCTATGGACCCGAAGGTCTAAAGTAAACTACTCACACTTCATCGGAAGGGCTATGGTGTTGATGTAGAAGCCCTCCATGGTGGATGCCCCCTCCGGCGGAGCTCCGGAACAGGCCCCAAGATGGGATCTCGTGGATACAGAAGGTTGCAGCGGTGGAATTAGGTTTTTGGCTCCCGTTCTGATCGTTTGGGGATACGTAGGTATATGTAGGAGGAAGGAGTACGTCGGTGGAGCTACAGGGGGGCCACGAGGCAGGGGGGCGCGCCCTAGGGGGTGCCCACCCCCGTGACCGCCTCTGTTACATCTTGGAGTAGGGTCCAAGTCTCCTGGATCACGTTCGGTGAGAAAATCACGTTCCCGAAGGTTTTATTCCGTTTGGACTCTGTTTGATATTCTGTTTCTTCAAAACACTGAAATAGGCAAAAAACAACAATTCTGGGCTGGGTCTCCGGTTAATAGGTTAGTCCTAAAATTAATATAAAAGTGGAAAATAAAGCCCAATATAGTCCAAAATAGTAGATAAAGTAGCATGGAGCAATCAAAAATTATAGATACGTTGGAGACGTATCAGGCATCCCCAAGCTTAATTCCTGCTCGTCCTCGAGTAGGTAAATGATAAAAAATAATTTTTGATGCGGAGTGATACTTTGGCATAATTTCAATGTAAAACTTCTTAATTTTTGTATGAATATTCAGATCCGAAAGAGTCAAGACAAAAGTTCATATTTACATAAAAAATAATAGTACTTCAAGCATACTAATCAAAGCAATCATGTATTCTCAAAATAACATGGCTAAAGAAAGTTATCCCTACAAAATCATATAGTCTGGCTATGCTCCATCTTCCCCACACAAAATATTTAAATCATGCACAACACCAATGACAAGCCAAGCAATTGTTTCATACTTATGACATTCTCAAAACTTTTTCAATCTTCACGCAATACATGAGAGTGAGCCATGGATATAGCACTATATGTGGAATAGAATGGTGGTTGTGGAGAAGACAAAAAGAGGGAAGATAGTCTCACATCAACTAGGCGTATCAACGGGCTATGGAGATGCCCATCAGTAGATATCAATGTGAGTGAGTAGGGATTGCCATGCAACGGATGCACTAGAGCTATAAGTATATGAAATCTCTACAAAAGAAACTAAGTTGGTGTGCATCCAACTCGCTTGCTCACGAAGACCTAGGGCATTTTGAGGAAGCCCATCATTGGAATATACAAGCCAAGTTCTATAATGAAAAATTCCCACTAGTATATGAAAGTGACAAAATGAGAGACTCTCTATCATGAAGATCTTGGTGCTACTTTGAAGCACAAGTGTGGTAAAAGGATAGTAGCATTGTCCCTTCTCTCCTTTTCTCTCATTTTTTTTATTTGGGCCTTTCTCTTTTTTATGGCCTCTTTTTTTCGTTCGGAGTCACATCCCAACTTATGGGGGAATCATAGTCTCCATCATCCTTTCCTCACTTGGGACAATGTTTTAATAATGATGATCATCACACTTTTATTTTCTTACAACTCAACAATTACAACTCGATACTTAGAACAAAATATGACTCTATATGAATGCCTTCGGTGGTGTACCGGGATATGCAATGAATCAAGAGTGACATGTATGAAAGAATTATGAATTGTGGCTTTGCCACAAATACGATGTCAACTACATGATCATGCTAGCAATATGACAATGATGGAGCGTGTCATAATAAACGGAACAGTGGAAAGTTGCATGGCAATCTATCTCGGAATGGCTATGGAAATGCCATGATAGGTAGGTATGGTGGCTGTTTTGAGGAAGATATATGGTGGGTGTATGATGCCGGCGAACAGTGCGCGGTATTAGAGAGGCTAGCAATGGTGGGAGGATGGGAAAAAGTGCGTATAATCCATGGACTCAACATTACTCATAAAGAACTCATATATTTATTGCAAAAATCTAGAAGTTATCAAAGCAAAGTATTACGCGCATGCTCCTAGGGGGATAGATTGGTAGAAAAAGACCATCGCTCGTCCCCGACCGCCACTCATAAGGAAGACAATCAATAAATAAATCATGCTCCGAGTTCATCACATAACGGTTCACCATTCGTGCATGCTACGGGAATCACAAACTTCAACACAAGTATTCTTTAAATTCACAACTACTCAACTAGCATGACTCTAATATTACCATCTTCATATCTCAAAACAATTATCAAGCATCAAACTTATCTTAGTATTCATCGCACTCAAAAGAAAGTTTCACATATCTCGAATACCAAGTATATCATCATTAAGCAAATTACCATGCTATTAACGACTCTCAAAATAATCTAAGTGAAGCATGAGAGATCAATAGTTTCTTTAAAACAAATCCACAACCGTGCTCCTAAAAGATCTAAGTGAAGCACTAGAGCAAAAATTATCACGCTCAAAAGATATAAGTGAAGCACTATGAGCAAAACTATCAAGCTCAAAAGATATAAGTGAAGCACATAGAGTATTCTAGCAAATCCAAATTCATGTATGGCTCTCTCAAAAGGTGTGTACAGAAAGGATGATTGTGGTAAACTAACAATCAAATACGCAAATAATACAAGACGCTCCAAGCAAAACACATATCATGTGGTGAATAAAAATATAGCTCCAAGTAAATTACCGATGGAAGTGGACGAAAGAGGGGATGCCTTCCGGGGCATCCCCAAGCTTTGAATTTTTGGTGTCCTTGTATTATCTTGGGGGTGCCATGGGCATCCCCAAGCTTAGGCTCTTAACACTCCTTGTTCCATAATCCATCAAAAGAATTCACCCAAAACTTGAAAACTTCACAACACAAAACTCAATAGAAATCTCGTGAGCTCCGTTAGAGAAAGAAAACAAAGAACTACTTAAGGTACTGTAATGAACTCATTCTTTATTTATATTGGTGTTAAACCTACTATATTCCAACTTCTCTATGGATTAAAAACTATTTTACTAGCCATAGATTCATCAAAATAAGCAAACAACACACGCAAAACAGAATCTGTCAAAAATAGAACAGTCTGTAGCAATCTATAACTAATGCAAACTTCTAGAACTCCAAATATTCTAACAAAATAGGAAGTACTGGACAATTTGCTTATTGAACATCAACAAAAAGAATCAACGCAAAATCACGTTTATGTGATTTAACAAAATTATATTCGTGCGTGCAAAGTTTCTGTCTTTTAGCAGAATCAAATCAACTATCATCGTAGGTTATCCTATAGGTTCTACTTGGCACAAACACTAATTAAAAGACAAAACCACATCCAAATAGAGGCTATATGGATTATTTATTCCCAAACAGAAGCAAAAGCAAAAAACAAAAATAAAATTGGGTTGCCTCCCAACAAGCGCTATCGTTTAACGCCCCTAGCTAGGCATAATAGCAAGGATAGATCTAGGTATTGCCATCTTTAGTAGGCAATCCATAAGTGGATCTCATGATAGATTCATATGGTAATTTTATTTTGTTTCTAGGGAAGTGTTCCATGCCCTTCTTTAAGGGAAATTGGAATCTAATATTTCCTTCCTTCATATAAATAATTGCACCAATCGTTCTAAGGAAAGGTCTACCAAGAATAATAGGGCATGAAGGATTGCAATCTATATCAAGAATGATAAAATCTACGGGTACATAATTCCTATTTGCAACAATAAGAACATCATTAATTCTTCCCATAGGCTTTTTAATAGTGGAATCCGCAAGATGCAAGTTTAGAGAGCAATCATCAAAGTCACGGAAATCTAGCAAATCGCACAAAGTTTTGGGAATAGTGGAGACACTAGCACCCAAATCACACAAAGAATGAAACTCATAATCTTTAATTTTAATTTTAATAGTAGGTTCCCACTCATCATAGAGTTTTCTAGGGATAGAAACTTTCAACTCAAGTTTTTCTACATAAGATTGCATCAAGGCATCAACAATGTGTTCGGTAAAGGCCTTATTTTGACTATAAGCATGAGGAGAATCTAGCACGGATTGCAACAGGGAAATACAAGCAATTAAAGAGCAACTTTCATAATTAAATTCCTTGAGATCCAAAATAGTGGGTTTAGCAACATCTAGGTTTTTATTTCTTTCAATCCCACTTTCATCAGTTTCATCATCAAGATCTAGAAACTCCGAATTCTTAGAACGCCTTCTAGGTAAAGGAAGATCATATTCAGTTTCATCAAGATTCATATTGCAAAACAAAGATTTAATGGGGGACACATCAATAACTTTTAGATCTTCATCTCGATTTTCATAGGAATTGAAAGAACACGCTTTAATAAAGGCATCTTTGGAAGCACGCATCCTAGCGGTTCTTTCTTTGCACTCATCAATGGAAATTCTCATGGCTTTGAGAGACTCATTGATATCATGCTTAGGAGGAATAGATCTAAGCTTTAAAGAATCAATTTCGAGAGAAATTCTATCAACGTTCCTAGCCAAATCATCAACTTTAAGCAATTTCTCTTCAAGCAAAGCATTAAAATTCTTTTGTGAATTCATAAACTCCTTAACACTACTCTCAAATTCAGAGGGCATCTTATTAAAATTTCCATAAAAGTTGTTGTAGGAACTTCCATAATTATTAGGAGGATTACTAGGATAAGGCCTAGGATTAAAATTCCCTCTATACGCGTTGTTTCCAAAACTATTCCTACCAACAAAATTCACATCCATAGATTCATTATTATTCTCAATCAAAGTAGACAAAGGCATATCATTGGGATCAAGAGAAGTAGTTTTAGTAGAAAACATCTTCATAAGTTCATCCATCTTTTCACTCAACACATTGATTTCTTCTATAGCATGCACTTTTTTACTAGAAGATCTTTCAGTGTGCCATTGAGAATAATTAGCCATAATATTATCAAGCAATTTTGTAGCATCTCCTAATGTAATTTCCATAAACGTGCCTCCCGCGGCCGAATCTAAAAGATTTCTAGAAGCAAAATTCAATCCGGCATAAAAAATTTGTATGATCATCCATAAATTCAAACCATGAGTAGGGCAATTGCGAAGCATCAATTTCATTCTTTCCCATGATTGGGCAACATGCTCATGATCAAGTTGTTTAAAATTCATAAAATCGTTCCTAAGAGTGATGATCTTAGCGGGAGGAAATACTTAGAGATAAAAGCATCTTTGCACTTGTTCCAAGAATCAATACTATTTTTAGGCAAAGATGAAAACCAAACTTTAGCACGATCACTAAGTGAAAATGGAAATAACTTCAATTTGACAATATTGCTATCCGTATCTTTCTTCTTTTGCATATCACACAAATCAACAAAATTGTTTAGATGAGTAGCGGCATCTTCACTAGGAAGGTCGGCGAATTGATCTTTCATAACAATATTCAGCAAAGCGGTATTGATTTCACAAGACTCATCATTATTAAGAGGAGCAATCGGAGTACTAAGGAAATCATTATTATTGGTATTCGAGAAGTCACACAATTTGGTATTATCTTGCTCCATGGCAACAAGTAATCCAACACACAAGCAAACAGAAAGGCAACGGAAAAGGCAAACGGCAAAAAGAGGAGGAGATTGGGAAAGAGAGGGCGAATAAAACGGCAAGAGTGAAGTGGGGGAGAGGAAAATGAGAGGCAAATGGCAAATAATGTAATGCGAGAGATAGGGATTGTGATGGGTACTTGGTATGGTTGACTTGCTTGCGTGAGCCTCCCCGGCAACGGCGCCAGAAATTCTTCTTGCTACCTCTTGAGCACTGCGTTGGATTTCCCCAAAGAGGAGAGGATGATGCAGCAAAGTAGCGTAAGTATTTCCCTCGGTTTTTGAGAACCAAGGTATCAATCCAGTAGGAGACCACGCACAAGTCCCTCGTACCTACACAAAATGATAGCTCCTCGCAACCAACGCGATTAAGGGTTGTCAATCCCTTCACGGTCACTTATGAGAGTGAGATCTGATAGAGATGATAAATAATATTTTTGGTATTTTTGGTATAGAGATGCAAAGTGAAAAGTAAAAGGCAAAGTAAAAACAAAGCAAGTAATAAAGTAATGGAGATTGATATGATGAGAATAAACCCGCGGGCCATAGGTTTCACTAGTGGCTTCTCTCAAGAGCATAGATATTCTACGGTGGGTGAACATATTACTGTTGAGCAATTGACAGAATTGAGCATAGTTATGAGTATATCTAGGTATGATCATGTGTATAGGCATCACGTCCGAGACAAGTAGATCGAAACGATTCTGCATCTACTACTATTACTCCACTCATCGACCGCAATCCAGCATGCATCTAGAGTATTAAGTTAAAAACAGAGTAACGCCTTAAGCAAGATGACATGATGTAGAGGGATAAATTCATGCAATACGATAAAAACCCCATCTTGTTATCCTCGATGGCAACAATACAATACGTGCCTTGCTGCCCCTTTTGTCACTGGGAAAGGACATCGCAAGATTGAACCCAAAGCTAAGCACAACTCCCATTGCAAGAACTACCAATCTAGTTGGCCAAACTAAAAGGATAATTCGAAGAGACTTGCAAAGATAACTTAATCATACATAAAAAAATTCAGAGAAGATTCAAATATTATTCATAGATAAGCTGGATCATAAACCCACAATTTGTCGGTCTCAACAAACACACCGCAAAAAGAAGATTACATCGAATAGATCTCCACGAGAGAGGGGGAGAACGTTGTATTGAGATCCAAAAAGAGAGAAGAATCCATCTAGCTACTACCTATGGACCCGAAGGTCTAAAGTAAACTACTCAAACTTCATCGGAAGGGCTATGGTGTTGATGTAGAAGCCCTCCGTGGTGGATGCCCCCTCCGGTGGAGCTCCGGAACAGGCCCCAAGATGGGATCTCGTGGATACAGAAGGTTGCGGCGGTGGAATTAGGTTTTTTTCCTGAAGGTTTTATTCCGTTTGGACTCCGTTTGATATTCTGTTTATTCGAAACACTAAAATAGGCAAAAAAAAACGGCAATTTTGGGTTGGGCCTCCAGTTAATAGGTTAGTCCCAAAAATAATATAAAAGTGGAAAATAAAGCCCAATATAGTCCAAAACAGTAGATAAAGTAGCATGGAGCAATCAAAAATTATAGATACATTGGAGATGTATCAAACACTCATCTAATGCATAGGTAAAACAAAAATAAGAGATATAACTAGAAATTTAACTTAAGAACTCCAGTTTGCAAAAAAATCAAATCAAACGAAGCAACGAAACTCAAATGGAGAAAGAAACAAGCTTCGTTTTACTAATCTGGACCTAAGTCAAATTTTACAGTAGCAAAAACTTGTTTGAGTAGGTTAAACGGAAAGAGGGTTTCGAGACGAAACTCTAGGCGCTTGAATCGCCTGATTCCGATAAACGAGCGAAAAGTTATACTAGAACGAAAATCGGATCAGAAATCGCAATCGAAAAATAATCAAGGAAAATCCGAGAAAAAGAAAAACAGACGAACAGGCTAACGAACGAACGTTCGCTGTCTGCGGCTAAACGACGAAAACCGTTTGTTAAAACAAACGTACGGACGAACGTCCGCTAAATATACTAAACCATAAAAATTAAAAATAAACCGAACCGGATCTAATAAAAAAATGCATTTAGGGTTTTGAAAAAACCCGACCGATTTTGTAAGAAAAACTGGCGGCTACCACGGGGTGCGTAACGGCGGCGGCGGCAGCGGGCTACTCCGATGAGGGGGCGGGCAACTCCGGTGGCGGGGTCCGGTGGGGCGGCGGCGGTCGGCGGTGGGGTCGAGTGGCGAGGGGCGGCGGGGTCCGGCAGCGAGGGGCGGCGGGGTCGCGGTGGCGTCGGGCGGCGGGGTCGTGGCGGTGGCGGCGGCGCGGGATCGTGGCGGCGGCAGCGGCGGCGGCGGCGGGGTCCGGCGGCGAGGGGCGGCGGGGTCGCGACGCCGGCGGGCGGCGGCTCAGGCTCCCCCGGCTTATAAAGGCCGGCCGGGCCTAGAGTACTAGGCAGACACGGCCCGGTAGGTCGGTTAGTTTTTTTTTTAAATAATTACGCGCAGAAAAACAAATAAAAGAAATACTAAACGAACTCCAAAAATCCTGAAATAAATTTTCTCCGACTTATAAAATCAAGCCAGACAAGATGAACATTTATTTGGGGCCTAAATGCAATTTTGAAAAACGCGCATTTCCCTAATTCAAATAAAATAGAAATAAAACTCCGAAACAAAATCTTATTTGATTTTATTATTAAATCCTCAATGTTTCTTTATTTTGGGAAAGTCATTTTATTCCCTCTCTCATATTTTTTAATAGAAATAATTGAAGATAAAATAATTAAAATCAAATGATCCTATTTTCAAAATTTGAGAAAACTCAAATATGAGAATAACGAAATCCCCAACTCTCTCCGTGGGTCCTTGAGTTGCGTAGAATTTCTAGGATCAAGCCAAAATGCAATAAAATATGGTATGCAATGATGATCTAATGTATAACATTCCAAATTGAAAATTTTGGATGTTACAGGTGCTTAGATGTTGTTCTTACTTGAATAGACCTCCTATTTATGATTAACCCTCTCGCAAGCATCCACAACTACGAGAAAAAAGTATTAAGAATAAATTCTAACCATAGCATTAAACTTTTGGATCCAATCGGTCCCTTACGGAATAGCGCATAAACTGGGGTTTAAGCCTCTGTCACTCTCGCAACCTACCATCTAATAACTACTCCACAATGAATTCCCTTAGGCCCAAATATGGTGAAGTGTCATGTAGTCGACGTTCACATGACACCACTTAGAGAGTGGCAACATACATACCATCAAAATATCGAACACATATCAAGTTCACATGATTACTTGCAACATGATTTCTCCCGTGACCTCAAGAACGAAAGTAACTACTCACAAATGATAAACATGCTCAAGATTAGAGGCGTATTGAATAGCATAATGGATCTGAACGTATAATCTTCCACCAAATAAACCATATAGTAATCAACTACAAGATGTAATCAACACTACTAGTCACCCACGGGCACCAATCTATAGTTTTGATACAAAGATTGAATGCAAGTGATGAACTAGGGTTTGAGAGGAGTTGGTGCTGTCAAGATGTTAATGAAGATAACCCTCCCCAAGATGGGCGAGTTGTTGGTGATGCTGATTACGATGATTTTGTTGGGGAACGTAGTAATTTCAAAAAAATTCCTACGCACACGCAAGATCATGGTGATGATATAGCAACGAGAGGGGAGAGTGTTCGTCCATGTAACCTCATAGACCGTAAGCGGAAGCGTTAGCACAACGCGGTTGATGTAGTCGTACGTCTTCACGATCCGACCGATCCAAGCACCGAACGTACGGAGCCTCCGAGTTCAGCACACGTTCAGCTCGATGACGATCTCCGGCCTCCAATCCAGCCGAGCTCCGGAGATGAGTTCCGTCAGCACGACGGTGTGGTGACGATGACGATGTTCTACCGGCGTAGGGCTTTGCCTAAACTCCGCGACGATATGACCGAGGTGGAATATGGTGGAAGGGGGCACCGCACACGGCTAAGGAACGATCCGTAGATCAACTTTTGTTGTCTCTAGAGGTGCCCCCCTGCCCCCGTATATAAAGGAGCAAGGGGGGAGGGGCGGCCGGCCTAGTAGGGGCGCGCCAAGGGGAGTCCTACTCCCACCGGGAGTAGGACTCCCTCCTTCCTTGTTGGAGTAGGAGAAGGGGGAAAGAGGGGGAGAGGAGGAAGGAAAAGGGGGCCGCACCCCTTGTCCAATTCGGGCCAGAGGGGGGCTGCGCGCCTCCTTCCTTTAGGTCTCTCTCCTCTATTCCCGTATGGCCCAATAAGGTCCATATACTCCCCGGCGAATTCCCGAAACTCTCCGGTACTCCGAAAAATACCCGAATCACTTGGAACCTTTCCGAACTCCGAATATAGTCGTCCAATATATCGATCTTTACGTCTCGACCATTTCGAGACTCCTCGTCATGTCCCCGATCTCATCCGGGACTCCGAACTCCTTAGGTACATCAAAACTCATAAACTCATAATATAACTGTCATCGAAACCTTAAGCGTGTGGACCCTACGGGTTCGAGAACAATATAGACATGACCTAGAACTATTCTCGGTCAATAACCAATAGCGGAACCTGGATGCTCATATTGGCTCCCACATATTCTACGAAGATCTTTATCGGTCAAACCGCATAACAACATTGTCATCGGTATGTTACTTGCCCGAGATTCGATCGTCGGTATCCCAATACATAGTTCAATCTCGTTACCGGCAAGTCTCTTTACTCGTTATGTAATGCATCATCCCGCAACTAACTCATTAGTCACATTGCTTGCAAGGCTTATAGTGATGTGCATTACCGAGAGGGCCCAAAGATACCTCTCCGACAATCGGAGTGACAAAACCTAATCTCGAAATACGCCAACCCAACATGTACCTTTGGAGACACCTGTAGTACTCCTTTATAATCACCCAGTTACGTTGTGACGTTTGGTAGCACCCAAAGTGTTCCTCCGGTAAACGGGAGTTGCATAATCTCATAGTTACAGGAACATGTATAAGTCATGAAGAAAGCAATAGCAACATATTAAACCATCAAGTGCTAAGCTAATGGAATGGGTCATGTCAATCACATCATTCTCCTAATGATGTGATCCCATTAATCAAATGACAACTCTTTTGTCCATGGCTAGGAAACATAACCATCTTTGATAAACGAGCTAGTCAAGTAGAGGCATACTAGTGACACTATGTTTGTCTATGTATTCACACATGTATTATGTTTCCGGTTAATACAATTCTAGCATGAATAATAAACATTTATCATGATATAAGGAAATAAATAATAACTTTATTATTGCCTCTAGGGAATATTTCCTTCAGTCTCCCACTTGCACTAGAGTCAATAATCTAGTTCACATCGCCATGTGATTTAACACCAATACTCACATCTGTATGTGATTAATACCCATAGTTCACATCATCATGTGATCAACACCCAAAGGGTTTACTAGAGTCAATAATCTAGTTCACATTGCTATGTGATTAACACCCAAAGAGTACTAAGGTATGATCATGTTTTGCTTGTGAGAGAAGTTTAGTCAATGAGTCTGTCATATTCAGAGTCGTATGTATTTTGCAAATATTCTATGTCTACAATGCTTTGCATGGAGCTACTCTAGCTAATTGCTCCCACTTTCAATATGTATCCAGATTGAGACTTAGAGTCATGTGGATTGGTGTAAAAGCTTGTATCATTGTAACTTTTACAACGAGCTCTTTTATCACTTCCATTATCGAGAAATATCTCCTTAGTTCTCACTAAGGATATTCTTAACCGCTGTCCAGTGATCTACTCTTAGATCAAAATTGTATTCCTTTGTCAAACTCAGAGCAAGGTATACAATAGGTCTGGTTTACAACATAGCATACTTTATAGAACCTATGACTGAGGCATAGGAATTACTTTTCATTCTCTTTCTATTTTCTGCCATGGTCGGGTCTTGAGTCTTACTCAACTTCGCACCTTTGCATCACAGGCAAGAACTCCTTCTTTTACTGTTCCATTTTGAACTATTCAAAAATTTATCAAGGTATGTACTCATTGAAAAATCTTATCAAGCGTCTTGATCTATCTATATAGATCTTGATGCTCAATGTGTAAGAAGCTTCACCGAGGTCTTGCTTTGAAAGAACTCCTTTAAAACACTCCTTTATGCTTTGCAGAATAATTCTACATTATTTCTGATCAACTATATGTCATTCACATATACTTATCAGAAATGCTGTAGTGCTCCCACTCACTTTCTTGTAAATACAGGCTTCACCGTAAGTCTGTACAAAACTATATGCTTTGATCAACTCATCAAAGCGTATATTCCAACTCCGAGATGCTTGCACCATTCCATAGATGGATCGCTGGAGCATGCACATTTTGTTAGCACCTTTAGGATTGACAAAACCTTCTGGTTGCATCATATACAACTCTTCTTTAAGAAAACCATTAAGGAATGAAGTTTTGACATCCATTTGCCAGATTTCATAAAATGTGGCAATTGCTAACATGATTCGGACATACTTAAGCATCACTACAGTTGAGAAAATCTCATTGTAGTCAACACCTTGAACTTGTCGATAAACCTTTTTGCGACAAGTCGAGCTTTGTAGATAGTAACACTACTATCAGCATCTGTCTTCCTCTTGAAGATCCATTTATTTAACATGGCTTGCTGATCATCGAGCAAGTCAATCAAAGTCCATACTTTGTTCTCATACATGGATCCTCTCTCATATTTCATGGCCTCCAACCATTTTGCGGAATCTGGGCTCATCATCGCTTCCTCATAGTTCGTAGGTTTATCATGGTCTAGTAACATGACTTTCAGAACAAGATTACCGTACCACTCTAGTGCGGACCGTACTCTGGAAGACCTACGAGGTTCTGTAGTAACTTGATCTGAAGTTTCATGATCATCATCATTAGCTTCCTCACTAATTGGTGTAGGAATCACCGGAACTGATTTTAGTGATGAACTATTTTCCAATTTGGGAGAAGGTACAGTTACCTCATCAAGTTCCACTTTCGTCCCACTCACTTCTTTCAAGAGAAACTCCTTCTCTGGAAAGGATCCATTCTTAGCAACGAATGTTTTGCCTTCGGATCTGTGATAGAAGGAGTACCCAACAGTTTCCTTTGGGTATTCTATGAAGACGCACTTCTCCGGTTTGGGTTTGAGCTTATCAGGTTGAAAACCTTTTTCATATAAGCATCGCAACTCCAAACTTTAAGAAACGATAGCTTAGGTTTACTGCTAAACCATAGTTCATACGGTGTCGTCTCAACGGATTTAGATGGTGCCTTTTAACGTGAATGCAGCTGTCTCTAATGCATAACCCCAAAACAATAGTGGTAAATCAGTAAGAGACATCATAGATCGCACCATATCCAAAAAAGTGCGGTTACGATGTTCGGACACACCATAACGTTGTGGTGTTCCAGGTGGCGTGAGCTGTAAAACTATTCCACATTGTTTTATATGAAGGCCAAACTCGTAACTCAAATATTCGTCTCCGCGATCAGATCGCAGAAACTTTTATTTTCTTGTTATGATGATTTTTCCACTTCACTCTGAAATTCTTTGAACCTTTCAACTATCTCAGACTTATGTTTCATCAAGTAGATATACCCATATCTGCTCAAATCATCTTGTGAAGGTCAGTAAATAACGATACTTGCCACGAGCATCATACTCATTGGTCTGCATACATCAGTATGTATTATTTCCAACAAGTCAGTAGCTCGTTCCATTGTTCCAAAGAACGGAGTTTTAGTCATCTTGCCCAAAAGGCACGGTTCGCAAGCATCAAATGATTCATAACCAAGTGATTCCAAAAATCCATCTTTATGGAGTTTCTTCATGCGCTTTACACCGATATGACCCAAACGGCAGTGCCACAAACAAGTTGCACTATCATTAACTTTGCATCTTTTGGCATCAATATTATGAATATGTGTATCACTGCAATCAAGATCCAACAAACTATGTTCATTGGGTGTATGACCATCGAAGGTCTTATTCATGTAAACAGAATAACAATTATTCTTTAACTTCAAATGAATAATCGTATCGCAATAAACATGATCAAATCATATTCATGCTCAACGCAAACGCTAAATAACATTTATTTAGGTTCAACACTAATCTCGAAAATATAGGGAGTGTGTAATGATGATCATATCAATCTTGGAACTATTTCCAACACTCATCGTTACTTCCCCTCAACTAGTCTCTGTTTATTATGTAACTCCTATTTCGAGTTACTAATCTTAGCAACCGAACAAGTATCAAATACTCAGGGGTTTACTATAAACACTAGTAAGGCACACATCAATAACCTTTATATCAAATATACCCTTGTTCACTTTGCCATCCTTCTTATCCACCAAATATTTAGGGCATTTCCGCTTCCAGTGACCATTTTCTTTGCAGTGTAAGCACTCAATTTCAGGCTTTGGTCTAGCTTTGGGCTTCTTCACGGGAGTGACAACTTGCTTGTCATTCTACTTGAAGTTCCCTTTCTTTCCCTTTGCCCTTTTATTGAAACTAGTGGTCTTGTCAATCATCAACACTTGATGCTCTTTCTTGATTTCTACCTTCGTCGATTTCAATATCACGAAGAGCTCAAGAATCGTTTTCGTCATCCCTTGCATACTATAGTTCATCACAAAGTTCTAGTAACTTAGTGATGGTGACTAAAGAATTCTGTCAATCACTATCTTATCTGGAAGATTAACTCCCACTTGATTCAAGCAATTGAAGTACCCAGACAATCTGAGCACATGCTCACTAGTTGAGCGATTCTCCTCCATCTTTTAGCTATAGAACTTGTTGGAGACTTCATATCTCTCAATTCGGGTATTTGCTGGAAATATTAACTTCAACTCCTGGAACATCTCATATGGTCCATGACGTTCAAAACGTCTTTGAAGTCCCGATTCTAAGCCGTTAAGCATGGTGCACTAAACTATCAAGTAGTTATCATATTGAGCTAGTCAAACGTTCATAACGTCTGCATCTGCTCCTGCAATAGGTCTGTCACCTAGCGGTGCATTAAGGACATAATTCTTCTGTGCAGCAATGAGGATAAACCTCAGATCACGGATCCAATCCGCATCATTGCTACTAACATCTTTCAACACAATTTTCTCTAGGAACATATCAAAATAAACATATGAAAGCAACAATGCAAGCTATTGATCTACAACATAATTTGCAAAATACTACCAGGACTAAGTTCATGATAAATTTAAGTTCAATTAATCATGTTACTTAAGAACTCCCACTTAGACAGACATCTCTCTAGTCATCTAAGTGATCACGTGATCCAAATCAACTAAACCATGTCCGATCATCACATGAGATGGAGTAGTTTCAATGGTGAACATCGCTATGTTGATCATATCTACTATATGATTCACGCTCGACCTTTCGGTGTCCGTGTTCCGAGGCCATATCTGTATATGCTAGGCTCGTCAAGTATAACCTGAGTATTCCGCGTGTGCAACTGTTTTGCACCCGTTGTATTTGAACGTAGAGCCTATCACACCCGATCATCACGTGGTGTCTCAGCACGAAGAACTTTCGCAACGGTGCATACTCAGGGAGAACACTTCTTGATAATTAGTGAGAGATCATCTTAAAATGCTACCGTCACTCAAAGCAAGATAAGATGCATAAAGGATAAACATCACATGCAATCAATATAAGTGACATGATATGGCCATCATCATCTTGTGCTTGTGATCTCCATCTTCGAAGCACCGTCATGATCACCATCGTCACCGGCGCGACACCCGGATCTCCATCGTAGCATCGTTGTCGTTATGCCATCTATTGCTTCTATGACTATCGCTACCGCTTAGTGATAAAGTAAAGCAATTACAGGGCGTTTGCATTTCATACAATAAAGCGACAACCATATGGCTCCTGCCAGTTGTCGATAACTTCGGTTACAAAACATGATCATCTCATACAATAAAATATAGCATCATGTCTTGACCAAAAAAATTCCTACGCACACGCAAGATCATGGTGATGATATAGCAACGAGAAGGGAGAGTGTTCGTCCACGTACCCTCGTAGACCGTAAGCGGAAGCGTTAGCACAACGTGGTTGATGTAGTCGTACGTCTTCACGATCCGACCGATCCAAGCACCGAACGTACGGAGCCTCCGAGTTCAGCACACGTTCAGCTCGATGACGATCTCCGGCTTCTGATCCAGCCGAGCTCTGGAGATGAGTTCCGTCAGCACGATGGCATGGTGACGATGATGATGTTCTACTGGCGCAGGGCTTCGCCTAAACTCCGCAATGATATGACCAAGGTGGAATATGGTGGAAGGGGGCACCGCACACGGCTAAGGAACAATCCGTAGATCAACTTGTGTTGTCTCTAGCGGTGCCCCCCTGCTCCCGTATATAAAGGAGCAAGGGGGGAGGGGGCGGCCGGCCTAGTAGGGGCGCGCCAAGGGGAGTCCTACTCCCACCGGGAGTAGGACTCCCTCCTTCCTTGTTGGAGTAGGAGAAGGGGGAAAGAGGGGGAGAGGAGGAAGGAAAAGGGGGCCGCACCCCTTGTCCAATTCGGACCAGAGGGGGGCTGCGCGCCTCCTTCCTTTAGGCCTCTCTCCTCTATTCCCGTATGGCCCAATAAGGCCCATATACTCCCCGGCAAATTCCCGTAACTCTCCGGTACTCCGAAAAATACCCGAATCACTTGGAACCTTTCCGAACTCCGAATATAGTCGTCCAATATATCGATCTTTATGTCTCAACCATTTCGAGACTCCTCGTCATGTTCCCGATCTCATCCTCGACTCTGAACTCCTTCGGTACATCAAAACTCATAAACTCATAATATAACTGTCATCGAAACCTTAAGCGTGCGGACCCTACGGGTTCGAGAACAATGTAGACATGACCTAGAACTATTCTCGGTCAATAACCAATAGCGGAACCTGGATGCTCATATTGGCTCCCACATATTCTACGAAGATCTTTATCGGTCAAACCGCATAACAACATACGTTGTTCCCTTTGTCATCGGTATGTTACTTGCCCGAGATTCGATAGTCGGTATCCCAATACCTAGTTCAATCTCGTTACCGGCAAGTCTCTTTACTCGTTATGTAATGCATCATCCCGCAACTAACTCATTAGTCACATTGCTTGCAAGGCTTATAGTGATGTGCATTACCGAGAGGGCCCAGAGATACCTCTCGACAATCGGAGTGACAAAACCTAATCTCGAAATACGCCAACCCAACATGTACCTTTGGAGACACCTGTAGTACTCCTTTATAATCACCCAGTTACGTTGTGACGTTTGGTAGCACCCAAAGTGTTCCTCCGGTAAACGGGAGTTGCATAATCTCATAGTTACAGGAACATGTATAAGTCATGAAGAAAGCAATAGCAACATACTAAACGATCAAGTGCTAGGCTAACGGAATGGGTCATGTCAATCACATCATTCTCCTAATGATGTGATCCCGTTAATCAAATGACAACTCTTTTGTCCATGGCTAGGAAACATAACCATCTTTGATAAACGAGCTAGTCAAGTAGAGGCATACTAGTGACACTATGTTTGTCTATGTATTCACACATGTATTATGTTTCCGGTTAATACAATTCTAGCATGAATAATAAACATTTATCATGATATAAGGAAATAAATAATAACTTTATTATTGCCTCTAGGGCATATTTCCTTCAGATTTCCCTCTCCAGGAGGGAAGTTCCCCGACGGAATCGCTCCGCGGGAGGGCAAAAGTGCTCCTGCCCAAGTTCCGCCTCGAGGCGGCGGCGCTTCGTCCTCCTTATTTTTTCTAGTTCAAAATGATTTATATACCATAAGATGGGCATCGGAGGTGGGCCGAGGAGGGCAGCACCCACTAGGGCACGCCTAGGCCACCTGGCGCGCCCAGGTGGGTTGTGCCCATATGGTGGCCCCCTCTGGTACTTATTTTCTCCAATATTCCTTAAATATTCCATTAAAAATCCTCGGGGAGTTTCAGCTCATTTGGATTTGTGCAGAATAGGTAGCTTGACGTAGCTTTTCCAGGTCCAGATTTCCAGCTGCCAGAATTCTCCCCCTTGGTGCATACCTTGCATATTATGAGAGAAAAGGCATTAGAATTACTCCAAAAATCATTATTATACAATAAAACAACATAAATAACAGTAGGAAAACATGATGCAAAATGGACGTATCAAGGCTCTTGCCACTCCTTTTTCCATGGTCCATCAAAACTTTACCCAAAACTTTAAAACTTTACAACACAAAACTCAACAGAAAACTCGTAAGATCCCTTAGTATAAAAAAATAAATCACCACTTTTAGGTATTGTTGTGAACTCATTCTAAATTTATATTGGTGTTATTGTATTCCAACTTCTTCAGGGTTCATACCCCCCAATACTACCCATAGATTCATCAAAATAAGCAAACAACACATAGAAAACAGAATCTGTCAAAAATAGAACAGTGTGTAGTAATCTGGAAGCTTTGTATACTTCTGTAACACCAAAAATTCTGTAAAATTAGGAAAACATTGGAAATTTGTATATCAATCTTTTGTAAAAAAATCATAATTTTATTACATTTACATGATTTTTAACAATTCTTCTACTGGATGCAAAAAAATTTGTTCTTCTACAAGATCAAATCAACTATCACCATAGATCATCCCAAAGGTCTTACTTGGCTCAAACAATAATTAAAAACACTAAAAAACAATTACTACAGAAGTAGTAATGTGTATTTATTCAAGAAAAGTAGTAAAACAAAAAATACAAAAATAAAATTGGGTTGCCTCCCAACAAGCGCTATTGTTTAACGCCGCTAGCTTGGCATAATGCATAGATCTAGGTATTCTCATCTTTGGTATTAAATCCATAAGTGGCCCTAATAGATTCATATGATAACTTAATTTTCTTTCTTGGGAAGTGTTCCATGCCCT
The DNA here is from genome assembly GCA_963921465.1 of Triticum timopheevii. Taxonomy (NCBI): domain Eukaryota; kingdom Viridiplantae; phylum Streptophyta; class Magnoliopsida; order Poales; family Poaceae; genus Triticum; species Triticum timopheevii. Next base: position 375,643,286 of record OY997268.1, on the reverse strand, counting down.
TCCTTAGCGGAAATTGAAATATAATGTTTCCTTCTTTCATATCAATAATTGCACTAATTTGTCGGTGTACATATGTTTGGGCCCTTTTGTACCCCTTACTTGTGCACGAGCAGTTGCAGCCGCACCTGTGGCGAGGGTTGACGGGGGCAGTTGGAGGCAAAATATAAGATGACCAAGGCGGCATCCAAGCCAGTAACCAGAGAGCAAAAGACAAACTGGACCCCCGGCAAGATCCTTGCCGGGGCGGCTTGCGAAGCCCCGGCAAGATCCTTGCCAGGACGGCTCGCGAAGCACTAACAAGGCCACCACCCTTGAGGTTGAGAACTCTGGCACCATCGACAGTTTCAAGAACAAGACTAGGGGGCACATGCGTAGCAGCATGCAAATCTTTGTGAAGACTGGTGGAATGCAGATCTTCGTGAAGACCAGAAGGCGAAGTTCCCGGCAAGGTTCTTGCTGGGGACGACTGCGAGGCCCCGGCAAGACTCCTGCCGGGGACGATTGCAAAGCCACGACAATGACTACAAAAAAAAAGTCTCATCCGTGACATTTTGGGCCGAACAAATTTTTTATCTGTCATACTTATGACATTTCTATGACAATAATTGTGACAAAACCCGGTATCATCATAGATGTGGTGGGCTCCTACTTCTATGACAAAAAATCATGACAGAAAATGGGCTTTTTGTCCTGGACGGGCTGGAGACGCAGCTGCATGACATTCTTTGGACCGTCCATGATGGAAAAAACCGTGGTAGAAGCGAGGGCGAGGAAAATTTCGGGGAGTTCCTGGTTACGGTGGGTGGTCGGGGGCCGAGCGATGCGCGTTCCTCTCATACACGTACGCGCGTGTGTGTGAGGCGTTGGGCTCTAACTGAACCCGAGCGATTGCACTAGCTATGTTACTGAACCCGAGTGATTCCTTCGCTACTGTTGCTAACTGAAGCCGATCGAACCCTGCTGCCTCCTTCCCTTGATGAACAGTGAGCGTTGCCGGGGTATTTGGATGAACAGTGAGCGGTGGGGGTGGACGAACAGGACCCCGTGGTGTTGCCTCTAGATGAACATGACCCCGATCGATTGAGCCGGTTTGGGCTGGATGAACAGGATCCCGTGGAGGGCTGGATGAACAGGATGGCCCCGTGGAGGGCTGGATGAACAGTAGATGGTGGAGGGGTGTATGAACAGTAGCTCGTGGAGGGGTGGTAAAACAGGAGCCCGTGGAGAGGGCTGGTTGAACAGTAGCCGGTGGAGTAGCGCGCGGTGGAGGCTGGATGAACAGGAGCCCCGTGGATGATCTGTCGCATGTGGAGGCTGGAGGAGGTCAACAGTGGATGAACAGTAGCTCGTTGAGGCTGGAGGAGGTCGACTGTGGTGATGAACAGTATCCCATGGAGTCCCGTTTTGCGGTACGCCACACCCCTCTCGATGAACAGGACCCCCATTTCTACCGTAGCGCTCAAACACAAGTCCGTTTCCTCTGTTTTGCGGTACACCACACCCCTCCTGATCAACAAGACCCTGTTTCAACCGTAGGAGGTCCAACACAAGTCCGTTTCCTCTGTTTTGCGGTACGCCAGACCCCTCCCGATGAACAGGATCCCGTTTCGAACGTGGCCGGTCGAACCCAAGGCCGTTTCCTCCGTTCTGCGGTACGCCAGGCCTCGTTTCCATCGGCTGTTCCATCCAAGCCGGTTGGCTCCCACGCATTCTGTTGCCTCCCGATGAACATGACGCATTCCGTTGCCTCCCGATGAACATGACACATTCCGTTGCCTCGACGACGACGCAGTTTATCCATTCCGACCAAGCCATGTACACGAGCCCTGGCCATACATATGCATGAGTAGGCGTTCGAGACCCCGCCCGTATGTACGTACGTGGCCGTATTTTCTTTCTTTCACACCGGCCGCTATACGTACGTGTACATGCTACGTGCGCACCTCTACTACGACATGCGTGCGCCTCTACATCGACCAGTATGTACGTACACGTTCGTGACTAGAATGACAACGCTACGTACGCTTCGACCAGGTGGGTCCCAACTGTCAGGCACTTCCTTGCGTGCGAAGATGTAGCTGGTGGGTCCCAGCAGTTAGGGGGGTGAATCGTTTTTTTTTTGCCCGGACGCACTTCCTTGCGTGCGAAGATGTAGCTGGTGGGTCCCAACAGTCAGGGAGGAAACATTTTTTCGCGAAGTACGGTTGCCCGTCCGGTGGGTCCCCGCTGTCAGGTGGAGGAATAATTATTTTGTGCGTAATAAGGAGCCAATTCCTTGCGGCTGTCCTGGACCCAGCTGTCAGCCTATCAACGTACAATACTCTTCCGATGGAAGTCGTTCCTTGACCACGTTGACCATGCCGCGCCGAGAACACCAGGGCAGTGGACGATGCTGAGGCCTAGGAAGGGGACGACGCTGAGCTGGGGAAGACGCGGCAGTGGATGCCCACGCGTAGAGGAGTATGAGGGTTCAATGGTTCGGTTGCGGTGTGAGGCTGTTGTCGCCGCAGAATAACAGGGGGTGTGGGTGAGTAGAGGGATGGCCTAGCCAGCGGTGGGAGTAGTAGGGGGTGGTGAGGCCTCCACGGCATCACAGCCGGCCATGGGAGGCAGGAACACGCGGCACGACCGGCGCTGGTTTGGGCAGCTAGAGCAAGAAGACCAGAGGTTGAAGAAGCACTACAGCCGTTGGATGGACATCGTACCGTCACTGGAGCTAGAATCGTTCATATTGACTAAGTTGACAAAGCCCTCCGTCCCCGTCAACTTAGTTGGCCCACAAGTCAGCCTCCCACTATGGTGGGTCCCAGCTAGCAGGGGGTATTCATTTTTTTGTGCGTAATAAGGAGGCACTTCCTTGCGTGCGAAGATATAGCTGGTGGGTCCGACCTGTCAGCGGGGGGAACATTTTTTCGCAAAATACAGAGGCCTTTCCCGTAGGTCCCAGCTGTCAGGTGGAGGAATCATTATTTTGCGCGTAATAAGGAGGCATTTCCTTGTGTGCGGCCGTGGACCCGGCTGTCAACCTCTCCATGTACAGTCCATGTCCGATGGATGTTGTTCGTTAACCACGTTGACCAGGCCGCGCCAAGAGCACCATGGCAGTGGACGACGGCGTGGCCTAGGAAGGGAACGACACGGAGCCGGGGAAGACTCGACAATGGTTGCCCACGCGGTTTGGAGTACGAGGGTTTACTGGTCCGGCTGTCGTCGCCAAAAAATAACAGGAGGTGTGAGTGAGTAGAGGAATGGCCTGGCCAGTAATGAAGTAGGGAGGGGCGGTGCGGTCTATGCGGCAGCACAGCCGACCATGGGAGGCGGGAGCAGGCAGTCGCACCGGCGCTGGTTTGGGTGGCTGGAGCAAGAAGACCAGATATTGAAGAAGCAGTACGGCCGTTGGAATAACATCCAATGGTCATTGAAAAAGCAAGACGACCCGGCATGGTCTCAGGTCCTGAGGATGCAGTTGGCCATGCTACACCACTCCGTGGAAGCATCGCGGCGCCCCGTGCATCCTCAACGAGCCGGGTGTTGGGGTGTGTTTGGATTGTGGCCAAAGTGCAACTTACCAAAAGTTTGGTCATGACCCAAAGATTGGTCTTTGTTTGGATGGTTGCAATTTTTTTGGCATGCCAATGAACTCTAGCCAACTCTAGTTCATTTTTCTTGCCAGTGTCGGCCAAATCATGGGCAACCAAAACCTCAACCAAAAATTTGGCTATCCAATGCTTTGATGGGGCAACTTGGGCACAAACCAAACATAATGTTGGTCGTGCCACAGCACTAATGCCACCCTTGGCACACTGAAACTGGCAGTGTCTAGCGACGATGAGCGTGGCTCACCGCAGTCGCCGTGTCCAGAGGCAGCGCTGGAGTTGCGCCATGTTGTTGGCCCCCACGACCCACATGAACGGTTGCTGGTGGCGAGGAGGTCATGGGCTAGCTCCTCCATTGGACTAGTCTGCGCTACGTCGCCCCGACAGGTGTGCCCCACATGTCGGTTTCCCTGTTTTCCCGGCCATATTCGAGCGTCAGTGCTCCACGTTGCACAATAGGCCTTTCACTATGTAGGCCAAGCAAGACAACTTATTGTTTATTTGAGCCGTTCAAGTATAATCATGTGGCGTTTGCTTATTTCTCATTCCTCTCCAACCCTCTTCTACATCGATCATGTCGCCCTCGGTCGAGTCCATCCTCCCACATGCCTCATTTGAACATTCTGCCGAGTATCATTCGCATGTGGGCCTAGACCATGCTTGTATTTCCAATGTTGTAATCCGACATGCATACAAACAAACGGTTTGTTTAAAGTTTCACTTTGCCTCCACTACGTGTCCCTTCGCGTCTTAGTTTTAACATCACATCCGGTTGATGCACCGACACATGTTGACGAGATCGATTGATGTTCGGAGATCAATTGCGTTTCGTGCAAGGAGATAAAGGTTTGGTCTGTTTCTATGATAGAATTAATGACCCACGGGGGCGGGGGGGGGGGGGTATGTGGGGATCAGAGGGAGTATATTGTACGTTCATAAGAGAAACAAACGTATTGTACCCACCCTAGTCCTGTTTCAACCGATCTCGGGACCCCGAGATGAAATCGAGAGAGAACGAGTGGGAGCACGTGATACCTAAGGCGGATTCATAATTTTGAACTGGTGATCATAGCATCCGCAAATCAAATATAAATGGTATTCAATGTTCGTTCCATTTTTGAACGTACAATATACTCCCTCCTATCCTTTCTAGTTTACATATAAGTTTTATGTGTAGTCAAAGTATCTCTACTTTGATAAAAAAAATGTATCAACATTCAACAATGCCCAATCAATATTGTTAGATTCATGCGTACTCCTAGATTTGTACTCAAGATGGTTTCCAATTTGTTTTCAACCACATGAATGTGCTTGTTCTCGCGCATGCTCTTCCTACTAGGATTTCGCCACGTATAGCCAGTCCAATAGTAACTTTTTTTAAGCTCCCTGTCCAATAGTACTAGTGGAGTACTGACAACATTTGTACTAGAGTATGCAGTGCTCATAGTAGTACTCCCTCTTCCATTTATATAGGGCCTATGTGGAGGAGAGAGATGTGAAAAAGTAAGGGGAGTGAGCTCTCATGCAAGAGCCTAGCTATATACGCATTCCTAGTTAAATACAATAAATATGAAGAAAGAGATAGAGAGGAGATGGAAAAAAGTACTAATACAATAGCCAACCTTATAAAAAATTTTGCGGGAAATAGCCCACACTACTCTATGAGTGCATATAATAGATGATGGGACATGGTAGTCCCTCATAGGCATCGAGTGGCTATATTATTAACCATGCTCTAATGCGTTTTTCGAAACCGCATTTGACTATTGACAAGATTAATAGTACATGAGATGTATAATGTGAAAATTATATCATTGGAAGCTCCTTTCACATACGAATTTGACCGTATGCTTTGTGTAAGTTGCATGTCATATATTATTACTCTAACATTTGGTCAAAGTTAGCCTTGAAAAATGCATTAGGCCTTGTATAGTAAATGGAAGGAGGGAGTAGTAGTGGAAGTGGATCCCCTGACGTAGGTATCCCTGCCTTACCCTCCCTTTCGGTCACTTACTGGCGGACCCCATGCTTGCTAGGCCCCGCATGTTAGTTACTCAATGGGTTTGGCCACGTCAGGGGATCCTCATCCATAGTATACTCCCTTTGTTTCTATTTACTCCGCATAAAATGGAGGGAGTGGTGTATAAATGACGCAGGCAGGGAGGGGGAGGGACGTCGGTTTGCTCTCAACTGCAGTCCAACAAGCGAGCGAAAACGCAAGACGAAGCGCGTTCCATTCGGTGAGTGACGTGGAGGGTCCAGCGTGCTGGTCTGCAACGCGAATGCGACAAGAGCGATGTATAGTTAAAACCTATTGACCGGTCGTCACCGGAACCACTATTCACACCAGAACCTTCGCTGCTCAGCCTACGCCAGCCACTGCCCTAAAACCACACCTAATCTCCAGCTCATTCCCCCACCTTCCGATCCCCTAGCCCGCATCAAGCATCCCCTAGTTCGCCGGAAAGCCATGGTGCGCCGCAAGATCACGTACTACAAGATGCTGACGCTGGAGCGCCACGCAGAAATCGCGGCGGCGGTTGGCGCCATAGACCTCCATTCCCAAGCTCGCTTTGCAGAGGGCCAATCCCCGAGTTCTCTGGAGCCAAGCTACGAGGAGGAGGAACCCGATCTAATGTTCATGGCAGAGGTCGCGGTGCAGAAGGCCCCCGATGGGTATGAGACAATGGACGTCAACCTCGTGCTGGTGTCCGAGTCACCCATGGTGTAGGCGGACCAGCGGTTCAACCTGGCGATACTAAAGGAGGACCGGGAGGCAGACGCTCAACTCGACGCGGAGCGCACGCATGCCGGTGTCATAGAGGCTCTCCTGCAGGCGGAACCGGATGTCGTGGATGTGAACGGGCAGCAAAGGCTCAACTTGAGATGGAGCGCGCGGATGCCGCTGCCATCGAGGCCCTCCTGCAGGCGGAACCGGGCATCCTGGACTTGAACCGGGCGGCAGAGGCTCAACTCGACGTGGAGCGTGCGGATGCCGCTCTCATCGACGCCCTCCTGCAGGCGGAACCAGACGTCCTAGACTTGAACTGGGCGGTGGAGGCTCGACTCGACGCAGAGCACGCGGATGCCGCTGCCATCGAGGCCCTCCTACAGGCGGAACCGGACGTCCTCGACTTGAACAGGGATGTGCTCTCGTCTGTGAAGAGTGCCCGCACGCTCTACATGAACGAGTAGCTGGAGGCCGAGGACAACCACGGTGCGGATACACACGTCGGCAGCTACGGCTGGTTCGCACTGGCATCCAAAGACGATGAGGCCGTCTCGTTCCGCGAGCAGTGATAGTTTTTCCTTATGTTGTTGTTTTTATGGATCTTTTGTTGTGTAAAAAGATATATTGTTATGCAAGTCGCCTGACTTGGGTCAGTCTACCATTTCAGGCGGTTGGATGAATATCCTATGTCTCCTAACCCTTCTTCCTCACCCGTTCTTCTTCCCCAACAGACCACCGCACGGGCCATACGGATACTCCCCAACATGTGGTTGGATAAACATACTCTATGAATGAAAATTATGTGTCAGCGGTAGGATGGCTGAGTTTGGTTTGTTCACATGTGACAGCACATGTCAGTGCGGGTGCGTTCCCTTGGTTGGGTTTGCAGCGTGCAGGAGCGACTGTGTGAGGGTGCGGTGCGACTGCGGCGTGCAGGAGCGACCGTGTGAGGGTGCGGTGCGACCGCGACAGCCGTGCGCAAGTGTACCTCCTTTTCATTTTGAAAACTTTAGGCAAGCTTGGCTAAAATGTGTGGCGAAGTATGGGATGCAAGGCCTAGACCCAAACAGGATAAGTACGTACGTATTAGGAGTACTAGTGTTAAAAAAGAAATGTGGGGTTTTCCTTGTTTCACGTGTCAATTAATGCCTATTTTTTTCTCCAAAGCCCAAAGAGCTAACCATCTCACTCCTCATCGCTTGATTAATGCAGCTCCATGCAAACCACCCTTCTCACTTCCGCATGCATGCAGGGGATATTAATGTCCTTGGCTGCTAGTACGAGGCAAACCCCATCAATTTTGCCTCGATTAGTGTTAGTGGCCTTTTGCAAATTGTAATTTTGATATACTGGCCTTGTGTACCAAAAAATGGAGGTAGTAACTATATTTTAATTCCTTCCCCATTGCGGTGACGTCGACGATATCTCGAACATTGTGGTTTGGTGAAGTGCGTTCGACGGAGAACACCATTGAGGGAGACCACGGTAAGTCGTTTGCAAGTGCCGCCTACAAGCCGAGACAACCGCCTTATTTGCATCAAGGAAGTCCGTTGAACTAAAGGACGCATAAATGTACTAGTACTACTAGTACACAATAGCGTCATCCGTCCAGCTTAGTGCGGTGAGATGGTTTCTCGAAGAAGACGATGGAGAAGCGGAGTCGGCGAAGAGTGAAATGATGGCTGCAACAGCTAAGCTGAGAGCGCTGAAGTTTCTTGGCTCACGCCGAGACACCTCTAGCGACCAGTGCTGCTGCATGCCATGGACACACATCTCAATGGCATCCTCGAGATGCATCTCCCTAGCGACACGCATGTAGCTATTGCGGAAGCGGATGATGTAGTCATCAATGGACTCCTCTCGCCACTGCCGAACTTGTGCTAGTTTGACAACAGAGAAATCCTTCTTCATGGCGACGAAGTGTCTCTTGAAGACTTCCTTCATGCTCGCCCAGCTGGTGATGGATCCCACCGGTAAGCGACTATACCAGTGGAAGGCAGGGACAGTCAATGACCCTGAGAATTGTCAAAGAAGAAGTGAAGAGCTATTAGCGGTGTCGCCGCAAGCCGCCTCGAAATACGCTAGATGCTCCCGTGCATCACCAGTACCGTCAAACTGACGGAACTTCGGCGGATGCCAACCAGCAGGGAACGACACTAGGTCGTGCCATGCTTCATAGGGCTTCTCGAGCTCGCTTTTTGAGGTGCGGGGCGCTTGCTCGATGGACATCGGCTTGAGCTTCTTGGTCACCATGTCTTCGATGATGTCGTGGTAGTTCTTTAATATGCTCGGGTCTGATGCCCCATCGTCCACACCAGTGGGCTTGACCAATGGTCGCCCCCGCATGCCTTGGTCTTGCTGTTGACGCCCATCATTGGGTGGCGCACTTGCTAGCTCCATGGCTTGAAGCTCCTCCTCTTGTGTGTCCACCACTCGCATTGGTGTCCTCGGTGCCTCGAGGTTATTGTTCATCATGAGCTCGATAAACCGATCAACTTTTGCAGTTAGTTGATCTATTGTACGGCCCTGCTCGCGCACCTGATCAGCAAGGTTTGCTTCGAGCGGCGCTCCATTTCCTGCAAGACGGGATGGGTTAGCGTTGGAGGCTCTCAATGCCTCTGTCTCTGCTGCTTTCGCCGCCTCTAGGTCAGCGTCACCATCAGTGGCCACACGTACGTGCTCCGTGTGAAGATCTTCAAAGCCGCCTTCATAGTCTGATAGAACAGACTGAGCGAGCTCATGGTAGGGCGGCGCGCTCGAGTGCATTTCCAAATAAGGCGAGGAGGACGTATAGGAGTAGCTCTCCTCGCCATCGTGGTCCTCCGGCGGTTCACCGTCATCGTCATGCCCACGCGTCACACTTTTGCGTGCCATGGACTTTAGTCGCGTGTTGGCCCCGGGCCGACTCGCAACTTGGTTTAGTTCCTCCGGATCTTCGGGAAGGCACGCCGTGATGTTGGTGTAGCGGCACGGGGATATGCCCGGGTGATGTGCGACATCACCACTGGACATCGATCCTCCCCCCGTCGTGATGGGAAGACATGGGGCTGTTGAACCTGCCCCCTCTTCAGAGGTGGATGAGCCCGATTTGGGCTTCGTCTCAACGCCTATGAACCATGATCGAACATGGCCTAGGTGTGGAAGCAATGTCGCACGGAAATTGGCCTTTGGATTTGGCACAATCTCCTCATCAGATTGGTAGGAGAAGTCATGGGTGACTTGTGGCGGCTGCCACGCGCCATCTTCTTCAAGCCTAGCACACACCGCTAGGGTGCCGCACGAGGCCATGTTCTTCCCGTCGCCCATATTGGCTCCCGCCCGCTGCGGCGTGGTTGGGCATGCCCCTTGGTCCCCTTGGCCGGGGGCACTGAGGGTAGGCACCTGAACGATCGTTGTGTCGGGATCGAGAGGAGCATTAGACTTCAACTCAAGAGACCCTACCTGGAGGGTTGAGGATACCTTGAGCGCAGCACCAGTCTGCAACTCAGAGGCATCCTCGACTCCCTCCATAGGAGAGGCTGATTCGAGGGTGTCCCCTTGTTGTTGGGGGGTAGGAGTTGGAGAAGCATCCGCCGAGCTCTCCTGCTTGAGGATGGTTAGGGGGCAAAGCGGTGGAACTGCCCCGCCTCCTTGCTCCGTGGCACTGGGTTGTGCCCTTCGTGGCTTTGGGGTTAAGCGGCTGAGAAGGTAGTTATACCTCTCATGCCGCTCCAAATCGGGGGAGATGCGAAATGAGATACGATTGTTCTCCTGAACAACCTCGCCATCAGCCCGAACACGGACTTGAGTGTGTCGAAGCACAAGCTCCTCAAGCTCGCGATATAACACATGCCGGTTCCTCCGGCACCTCTCACGTTTGCGCTAGTTCTCCCTGATAGCACCGTGCGCCTTTTGCGGGATCGTAGGAGTAGGAAGAAGGGGTGGCACACCCCGCCGAGCTGACGGAGTCATAGATGATGGCCACGTGGCTAGGGGAGCCACTTCATTCCTTGGTGGTCGTATCTGTAGTTGGTTCACCCGCTTGGGTGAAGATGGGACCCTGATAGGGGCCGAAGCCCTAGGAGGGCTCCGCGCTCGCCCTTGTGTCGCCTGGTCGCGGCTCGATGAATCGCCTCGGTGCCATGGCCACCTATTTCCAGGCAGCGGCACTGCGTTAGCCCCCCGCAAGACGGCTGGTGTCGGAGAAGTCCGTCGGCGGGGCGCCAAAGTTTGGTGCTCGTGTTGGGGGCGATGATTCTGGGGCAGTCGCCGGGTCCGACTTGCCCCCTGTGCGGATGACTCCGCACGATCTTCCTGACCTTCAAGCCGCCTTTGAAGGTGGCCCGTCTGGTCTTGGAGTTGGCGGAGCTCTTGCCGCAAATCCTCTTCGTGAGGTGCAGGCGCATCGTTCCGAAGAACGGAGAACTTGTTGTTGGGGAAGGACAGCCCATCGCCAACCGACATGTGTAGGCATGGCGCCCACATGCTCGGCGGGCAGACAGAGCAGTTGTCGAGGTCGAAGGCAGTTGTGCGGCCTGGTAGCACGGGCTGCTTGCGGGATCGTCGCTTCTAGAACTCCCGCATGATCGCCCGCCTTACCAGCTCCTTTACCTTCGATGGCTCGTTCGCCCATTGGTCTGGGAACAAGTCATACGGAGGGGTCAAGGTGCAAGGGACCGAGTTCTGAGCTATGCGTGAGCTGATTTGTCGGTGGAGCTTTTGTACCTTCTGGTACTTCCTCCTGTTGTTGCGTAGTCGATGGGGGCTATGTGACAAACGATCGTTTGCCATAAGCCTCCGAAGCTCGAAGGAGACGGCCTCGAGAGCCTCCCGTAGCTCGACTTCCGTGCGTCGAGTGGTCGTCGTAGGCAGCTTCGGCTTGGCACTCGGCATCGGTGCGCGGACCGAAGTAGCGCCAACCCGCCTGCTGGCGGCCTGGACACGTAGCTTTTGGGCAACCTCAATGTCGCCCTTCATCTCCGCGATCACAGAGTGCTTCAAGAGGGCGCGCGCCTCGAGCATGAGCTCACGGCAGGCCTTGTTGGCCTTGGCGACGGCCCTCTTCTGAGCCTTCTTAGACTCCATGGCTTGGAGTTGGGACGGCTCTTGCGCCTCATGCACGTACACCTTAGTGCCGTGCTTAAAGCTGACCATCGGTGGGAGTGACCCAAACTGGATCACTTCCGGCATGGCGTCATCGTTGGCGCCAGAGAAACCACCTGCAGGAAGGTGAGTGTCAATCAGCTGAGCTCCACGCCGACGATCTTCATGCAACATGCTGTGCGGTTGGAGGAATGAGCAAAGACGAAGCCGCGACAACTGCGCATCAGAGATGGGAGGAGAACCATGTCCCACCGGGCGTGCCAATTTTGTTTGACACAAAAAAGGAAAGAGAAATCGCTCATAAAAATAATAGGGGGTTTCGTATGAGCGTCTCCCTTTGCACCGGGGAACAAAAAAGTTGTGGGCGTGCTAGTGCACAAACTACACAAATACAAGAAGAAGAAAAGAAAATGTGTGGGGCCTGCTGGCACGGCCAAAGTGATCAAGCGATCATGGTCTCCTGGTTCCCGGGGGCCTCGGAAAGCCCCCGGTTAATTACTCCCGCGGATAGCACCACGTGACACCTCCGATTAAGTTGCGCAGTCGTCGTCTTTGGTCTTCGCTTCGCGTTCCTCATGCATGGTGGTGGTGTGTGTGTGTGGCGTCGCCTCATGGTTACGACGAGGAGAGGTGACTCATCGAGCGCCACGCCGCCTCCATGATTACGACAAGTCGTCGTGACTCGTCGAGCGCCGCGCCGCCGCCGATGCGTCAAACGAACCATGTCGGCGAGTCCCGGCCAGCCCATGGCGCCTCCATGGACCGGCCAGACAACGGAGAAGGAGACCTTGCGATGTGGTGGAGCCTCGCCCAGGCGCCGCCGAGGGTGTAGGTAGAAGGGGTGGCGCCCTAGATGGCGCCGAGTCAAACGATGCATGTCAACGAGTCCCAACCAGCCCATGGCACCTCCATGGACCGGTGAGACGGGGCGAGTACGACCTCACGATGCGGCGGTGCCTTGCCTTGGCGCCACTGATGGTGTAAGTAGAAGGGGTGGCACACTAGATGGAGCCGAGTCAAATGGTGCGTGTCGACACATCCCGACTAGCCCATGGTGCCTCTATGGACCGGTGAGACGAGGCAAGAAAGGCCTCGTGACGCGGCGGTGCCTCGCCCTGGCACCTCCGATGGTGTAAGTAGAAGGAGGCGCACTAGAGTGCGCCTTGTCGAACGATGTGTGCCACCGAGTCCCGGCATGATGGCGTTGCCGGCGGACTCGGCGACGGAGGGTTCGCCGGAGACTGCACACGGTCTACGGCCCCGATATGTCGTCGTCATGGGCGGATAGTGCGCTGAGGGCGCCCAGCCCCGGCACGTCGTCGCTGATGGTGAGTCTGGCATGGAGGGACCGCCGGGGCTACACACGAAGTGCAACGCTGGCGCGTTGTCACCGGTGGTGAGTCCAGCATGCAGACCGTCGGGGGCTACACACGAAGGCAACCCCGACGCGTCGTCGCCTGTGATGAGTCCGGCATGAATGAGTCGCCGGGGGTTGCACACGAAGGGCAACGCTGGCACGTCGTTGCCGGTGGTGAGTCCGGCATGGAGGGACCGCCGGGGGCTACACACGAAGTGCAACGCTGGCGCGTTGTCGCTGGTGGTGAGTCCAGCGTGCAGACCGTCGGGGGCTACAAACGAAGGCAACCCCAGCGCGTCATCACCTGTGATGAGTAAGGCATGAAGGAGTCGCTGGGGGTTGCACACGAAGGGCAACGCTGGCGCGTCGTTGCCGGTGGTGAGTCCGGCATGAAGGGGTCGCCGAGGGTTGCACACGAAGGGCAACCCGGCGCTTCGTTGCCGGTGGTGAATCCGGCGTGAAGTGTCCGCCGTCTTCGCGGTAGTTGTTGTCCTGCGCGGAGAGTGCACCGAGGGCGCCCAACCACGGCACGTCATCACCGTGAGTGGCGGGCGCGCGGGAGGCCGCGCAAACAGGACGGTCCCAGCTCGTCGTAGTCGGTGGAGAGTGCGCTGGGGATCGCATAGACGGCAGCCCCAAGGCCGCGTCGTCGTCCTCAATGAGATGAGATGGAGCCGACGGCCCGCCTCGACTCCGGCCATCCGGACGCATCTCCGGTCACCGCCATCGAGAGAGATGCAGAGAGAAGGAAAAGATGGGACGAGAGGGAGAGATTAGTTCCGGTCCTCACCTTAGGAGAGGACGATCGGCATGCTCGCCTCGTCGCTGGTGCACGCGCTCCTCGCGTACGTACGTCGCCGGCTTGACTGCCTTGCCCGCCGGATCGATCTGATTGATCTCCCGGCTGGATGGCTGTGTTGCGTGATGGATGGGTCTGCTCCCGGCGGCTCCCCTCGGTGCTTCCTCCGTGCGTGAGCCCTCTCCTTACGGATGAATGTGCTGGGTATTTATAGGGGTGGAAAGGGCAAGGGCGCTGCACCAGCCGCTGTCCTGTTCCGATCTTCAGGTACAAGGGATACAGTTTAAATCATCTATCCCTTCTCTGGTGCTTATCCTCTTGGCCGGTACGTATTCTAGTGTTACTTGCCGGCCAGTACACGGGTATTCGGGTATGTATTCATATGCCGACGTACCGATACTGGACTTGGCCAGGCCGTGTGTGTAGCAGCGTAGGTGTTGCCACACAAGCCTTTCACCGAGTCCCTGTCACGTGCATGCGCTATTAGGTAGCCGCAACTTGATTTATGCTTAGGCTGGTACATCAAGTCTAATGCACACCAGCGCATTGTACGTGGGTGGTTTGCCATGCATCTTGTACGTGCCCAGCGATGCATGGGCCATGCACCTTGGATCAATAAAATATTCGGCCATTAGCCCACTAATGCATTCACTTAACCTAATTAATCTAGACTTCACTACGTACCACGCACGGGCATCTGCACCATGCACTTGTTTGAGTGTATTCGCACTAGCTAGGTTGCTTCATACATATTTGCATATGTACGTACACATATTATTAACATTTTACCATCAAACACTCATACACTGAATCAGCTAGGCACTCCCGATACACACGACGATAGGCTGGATCGTCTACGTGAGGGTACAACCGACGCCACACGTTACGAAGGAGATACGGCGACGTGTACGGCATCAGCTGCAACTGGCACGGATACAGCACCGGAGCCATCTACACTCACAACCATTAGCAAGTTAGCATAAAAATAAAATCAGTGCATGTAATGCAACAACCAGCTACAATTATTACTGGCTCTCAGCTACAACTCGTATCTAACGTCCAGTTAACTCGGCTTAGTCTAGCGAGGCCTACAGTCAGCGCGGCTCTGATACCAAGCATTGTGGCACCTCGGCTAAGGGCGACCGGTTTAGCATGCATTGCCAGCCCAGAGACCTTGTCTTCTGGCAACACACAACAACATGGTACAGAAAACAACCGCTTTATTCATACTAGCGGATCATAGTTTATTTTACAACAGTTAGCAAGGCCAAGCGGCACACACGGTGCGGCTGAACAATATGTACATTATTTAGTGAACATAAAGGGGCCTTGATCATGAAAACTACTCGGCGGCGGAACAACGTCATAGCGGGACTCCATAGCACAAGGACACCGATGTGGACAGGGTCTAGACTCGAACAGCACTCCTTCCCAACGAGACTTTCCTGAAATCTGGCATGACACACCAGGTCAGTACATTGAATGTACTTGCAAGCTCACAATAAGCATAAACATAATGACAAACAATATCATGATATTTAACCATTTAAGCAACAATGCAACCATACATCCAATATGCTCTGAGTATGTTCAACTGGTACTTGTTCCACGGACGTGCTTGGACGTGATCATTTCCAGACCACAAACATGATAATTTCTACAACACACTTGTGATCCTGTCGGCGATCACCACCCGACCAATTCATGGCCTATGATCCTTACGGCGATCATAACACAACCAACTCTTGGCCCGTGATCCTTACGGCGATCACAACCCGACCAACTCATGGCCAAACTCAACACGATGGCCTCACTGCCATCCGCAGTACAAACTTAGTGTACATATTTTATTAAGTGTTGACCCATGGTGTACCCTACTTTCGAGCGTGTCCGTAACCGTGGACTCGGCTATCGATAGATTAAAAACACTCTGCGGAGGTTAGTACACTCTACCCACACTACGGAACCCATGGCCTCGCACTCCCATTCAGGTGGACCAACAGTGTTCCGACGAAACCATTTCATTGTCATGGCACTCTCCCGACCATTCCAACTCAGACCCCATTGGGCTAGTCCTGGGTGGCCTCGTGTCTACCTCCAGACACCTCGACCACCGTCGTGGCCACGATCCACTCTGGGACCCGGTACCAAAACTTAACTTAACAACGGGCTCACAAGGTTATGCTTGCCTACCGGGCCAGGGTACAACACGCCCATAACCTTCCCTAAATGGAGGCACCGACCAGAGGCACAACAATGAAACGCATTAAGGCCGTCCCATACCGGCAAATGTGGTTGCACTGGGAAAGACTCGTTTTAGCGGCACCATGACCCGGTCAACAACATATTCAAGTTGAGTTATTAATCAGGTTCAACTTAATGTGAAAATAACCGGTGTCATAATGCCATACTATGCATCACTTAACATATGCATCACATAACCATGCGAACAACTGAATCAACCACGCTCCTACGGAGCCATCATCAACTCATGCTACTACTCTGGTTAAGATCACACCTCACTTATACCAGAATCATTTCTAGCAATCTTATCATTTTTCATCATGCAAAAATAATAATTAAACTAATTATCAAACTCTATGACCATATCATTTACTCATCACTTGCAACTAAGTTCTCCTTAGCTTACCAACAAGATTCACTTCAAACATTCTGTAGTTCAAGTATTTTAACATGACAAGCATTTAACAGAATATAATCATTATATAACTAATTTAAATGCATAAATATTCATAAGTTCAAGTAGGAAAATCACAAAATATTGAAGTGGCACTATGAAAATGTTACTGTGGCTTGCCTTAGTGCTGATGAGGTTCACAAAGCTCCTGTTGATCCTCAAGACAAGCTGGCTCTTCTGAAAATATTCAAAACCACAAAAATAAAACATCAAGAAACCTTTTGAAAATTACCAGAAAATCTAGATAGCAAGGAAAAATCGCATCTTTTGGGTGTTGTTAGAATTTTGGACACAGAACACAATGCAAAAAGAATCAATGCATTTGGACTTATAGATAAAAAGTTATGGCCTTTTGAAGTTTCCTGGAATTTAAATGAATTTGAAATAATTAAACAGGGGGGTGACGTCGAAAGCGTAAACACCTGGGGCGGCACCACTCATACCGCTTCGCGCGCGTAATGTGTGGCTGACTAGCGAGCCCCGCTAGTCAGGCCAGAGGGAGGAGAGGGGGAAACAGAGGGAGGCGGCACTTCACCGGAGCACACGCCGGCGGTGAGGCTTCTTGGAGTCAAACGAGAGGGGGGTCGATGGAGAAGATGGTTGCGCACCTGCCCGTAACCGTAGCGTAGCTAACGGTGACCTGATGGCGTCGGATTTGACCTCTCTAGTGGAGGCAGAGGGCGGAGGTTGCCGGAGTTGAAGAAGACGGCGGCTTGGGGAGGCTCCAGGGGCTCCAGGGGGTGGTTTGGGTTCATGGAGGAGAGGTAGAGGCCCTGGAAGGGTCGCCTTGGCTTGGGAGGGGCCGGAGCTGCGGGAACGATCCGGAGGGGATCGCCGGCGAGCTCGGCTCTGGGACGGAAGCCCGGGGCCTGCCCGGCCGGGCTGCGGCTTCTACTGGCTCTAGGAGGAGGGGGAAGTGGGTGTGGGTGCTCCAAGAGGCTGCGGGTGGCTGCTTTTATAGGCAGGCGGCAAGGAGGGCTCGGGCTCCACCAGAGGACACCTGTCCACGGCGCCCGGCGACGAACGGCGCTAGAGAGAGAGGGAGAAGACGACGGAGGTCACGCAGGAACTGTGCGCGGGCATGGACGAGCATAGGAGCGAGGGGGCAAGCGACGAACACAGTGCGCGCGCACTGTGCCGTTGGCTGGACCATGGCTGTGCTCGCTGCAGCGAGCTCCGGCGTCGGCAAGTGGCAGAGGGGAGTTATGGAGGTGGAGACGAGGATGGTGGCGAGGTGTGGCATTCTCTGGCCGGCTGGGCAGCGGGCACGCGCTCAACAGAGGCGCTGGCGACACGCAGAGCGCGCATATTGCATGCCAGCACGCTCGGACGAACACGGTCACCACGTGAACCGTGACATCAGGCCATCCTACGCACTCACAAAGATGTCTGGCGTGTAGTCCTTAGTAAAATGAGTTGTTACCACGGTTTGGTTAGGTTCCAGGTGCAGTAGAAGTAAACTTGTGCTGCTGACAAGTTACTGGACAGTAATTTTGGAGAGTTACTGTGATCAAACCACTGGGATTCAAGGGCTGAGCTTTGGGGTTTTACTATCTCTTACTAAGGTGAATAGGCACAGGGAAAACCAGCTACAACGGACCTAGTAAAAAGGTAGTTGCTGTAGAAACTACTATTTCTGCCCAGAAGTGACTTTATTTTCTGTAGCCAAAATATTCCAAAGAGTGGTGAAATAATTTTTGCTCAGAAATGTGCCCTAGGGTCCAAAGAATAATTGGGATTTTTCTCAGGATTTTGGGGGAAAGAAAAATTAGGGTTGCTTTGGAGCTCAAAGGGTTAGCTAGGGTTTTGGAGGCCAAAATGAATATTTTTCATTCCAAGCAATATTGTTGGGTTGGACAGGGGTGAAATGATGGTTGTGAGGAGGAGAGGGAACACTATCACAGGGTACCCAAGTGGTTAAGTCCAAATGAAATGATCCAAAACTCCAAATTCAAAACCAACTCAACTGAAAATCAAGCAAAGATGAAGAGGGCAAAAACCAGGCTGTCACAATGTTCCCAAGCTCCCTTGACACCTGACACTACTTCACAAGCACTATTGACATAAGACAAGTTGGCAAGATCAGATGAACCTTGTGAGCTTCAACAAGAAGAAGGTAGTTGCTGGAGTCAAGTTACAGTTGCATGCTTCTTTATATGTAGTCTCATAGTTTGATGTAACTAACACTTCCTATGTTTGTTGTTGGACTAGCACCTAGGCGCAAGAGGAAACAAACATTAGGGATAATGCTTGATAGGTCAACTAAATCTAGAGGAGAAGAATGGACATCCATTTTGAGGCAGGTTTAAAAAGGCCACGTGATGCTACAGAGTCAGCCAAGTTAGTATCAGAGGCAGCGGTTGCCGTTAGGTGTCATGTACGTATCCTCCCAACATGGATTCAGTATAGGAATGACAAATACGAAACCCGGTTCAACACCTTCCTCGACCATTTATCTGTAAGTATGGTTATGTATGGAAACTAGTAATATTGTCTTGCTCTGTCCCATACTTTCTAGGTTGCTGATAATGAGACTCCCATAATTTTCAACAGATGAGGTTCAAGTTGGATAGCCAATATGATGCAACCAGACAAGCTTGCGGCCATGTTTTCAAGTCTGCTCTGTGACAGTATCGGTATAACTTGAGGAAAAATCACTTTGAAGGCAAGGCTAACAGTGAACTTTCCCAAGCAGGGCCTCGTTTAACACTGATCTGATCCGAAGTATCAGGTACATTATATATATGTGATCAGATTACATGTTGAAGTCCTATTTACGCATGTGCCACACAGAGGCAGCGGTTGTCATTAGGTGTCATGTACGTATCCTCCCAACATGGATTCAGTACAGGAATGACAAATACGAAACCTGGTTCGACACCTTCCTCGACCATTTATCTGTAAGTATGGTTATGTATGGAAACTAGTAATATCGTCTTGCTCTGTCCCATACTTTCTAGGTTGCTGATAATGAGACTCCCATAATTTTCAACAGATGAGGTTCAAGTTGGATAGACAAGATGATGCAAGCAGACAAGCTTGCGGCCATGTTTTCAAGTCTGCTCTGCGACAGTATCGGTATAACTTGAGGAAAACTCACTTTGAAGGCAAGGCTAACAGTGAACTTTCCCAAACAGGGCCTCGTTTAACACTGGTCTGATCTGAAGTATCAGGTACATTATATATATGTGATTAGATTACATGTTGAAGTCCTATTTACGCATGTGCCACACAAATCTATCTTCTTGTAGGTGAACTGTTCAAAGAACAAGGCCAACCGTACAAAAGTGAAATTCCAACAAACGACGGGATCTCATAGCTATATTGCACAATGCGAGGCTCTTGTAATTAGCTGCTATTTCACTCTTTTCGGTGTACCATATTATCATATCTATATTGACCTGTTCCAAATGCAGAGGAAATCCCGCAAGGACCAAAAAGTACGTGAACCAAATGTTGTGGAAATCTTCAAGGACTGTCACACCAGCAAGAAGAAGGGCATGACTACACTAGTCAAAGCCGTTGTTGTAAGTCCTTAATCCTCATGCCTTTTAACTACTACTTACTTTGACTTGTGTCTTGAACTGCATGGTTTGCAGCCAATGTCTATTACTCTTTTCAATTTTATACACAATTGTCTTAGCATATCATTGCATCTTACAAGGTTTAAAAGAGAGGAGTGATGTTCCTTTGATCTTGACCTGTAATCTAGTTCCGTGCTGGACTTGCCCACACAACATTACAATTGTCAGTTTGTCTGTTCTCAGTTGTTTTGTGATATGAATGATGTCATACTATGCTTACCGTATTATAAACTTCGTCTCTTTATCCTTAGCCCTCAATACAATGTGAAGAAATAAACAATACATTAGCAATGTACATGGTCATATGTTTGGAACCTGGTTTTATTACGTACTTTGCAATAAAATACAACTAATATTTTACATGGGTTCACCAAAATAAGTTCTGTATATAGACCAAAGCTATTTTGTTTGGTTTTGCTACCTCCGTAATATCTTCTGTTCTGGTACTACTAATCTAAAAACTCACCTTTTCAGCAAGCTATGGAAAAAATGGTGGAACCGCCACCTTCTGAAGGTGGCGAGCCGACTATAACCGGAATTTCTGCTCTTGCTGCAGTGGGTCAGTACCTGTCCACTAACAATGCCAAAAGCACGTTCCTGCACAATACTGGGTTGGTTGTTAAGGCAATCTCGTCCAAACTGCCTCATGATCAAGATATGCAAGCTCAAAGCAATGTTGTATCTGCACTCTAGACACAAGTCCATTCCGTAACAGAAGACCCTTTGTGAAACAAGGAGAGACATTGTTCGATGTCGTCAAGATATGCATGGTTTTGAAACCAGACTATCAGACATTTGCTATGTTGTTCAGGAGCCTGGGAGAAATGAAGGCGAAGGTTATGGTGCTCCATCAGACAATACAACATGAAAACATAACAGTCAGGTCAAATGAACTGAGCTTCTGAACTTCTAGTGGTGCATTTATCTGCTAGACTGTTAAGTTTTATGCCAACCTTCCTTTTGTTTTATAGTCGTAATTTGTTTTGGTGTGATACAAAGTTTGTTCTTAACGTGCAGCCACCGGCTGAAGAAAACAGCAAGCCGTTTTTGTATAGTGTAGGGTGTTCCCTATATTTGCACTGGTGGCGACCTTTGATGCCGAGTGGATGTAATCTGTGCAATCGCCTTAATAGCCTAGCATTAGATTCAACCTTATTTATTTCCTAGTCTTCTTTTCCCTGGTTTGCTAGTGGCCGCAACAACCATGGGCCATATACGGGCCGTAGGATCCATGGGTCTCCTACGGGCCATCGATAAATGGCCTCCAACAGGGCCATAGAATCGGTGGGCCTCGGGCCGTCGGATAAATGGGTCTACATGGTCGTACTTGGTATCGGCCCATCAGAGTAACGGGTCGTTAACAGGCCGGGGGACAGCAAAGATTTAATTCTGTCACAGGCATAACGGGTTGTTAGTGGGCCGAAATATAGGACGGGATGGAAACGGCACAACGGGTTAACATGCCAGAAACGGGCCGACTCTTGCCATGGGCTGAATTTTGCCCATTAGGGGAACAGGCCAGTAACGGGCCGGAAGTAATCGAGGGCCAAAAAGGAGCCCAAGAACGTATGGGCCATCAATAGGCCGAAAGCTAACACGGGCTGGAAACGGACCATGTGAATCACGGGCCGTTAACGGGTACAAAGGAATTTATTGTTCATTATGGGCTAGAGTCACCATGGTCCTCTAAAGGGCCTAAAGATACGAAGGCCTCATATGGGCCGAAAGACGTCGTGGGCCATTCATGGGCCGAAAGTGAAACGGGCTGGTGTTATATTCGATGGCCCACATGACATTGTTGGGCCGATTTCCATTAGGGCCTAACGGGCCATGAGTTACCGGGCAGTAAAATAGGCTATTTGCAAAGAGACCGTTAACAGGCTTTTTATGGGCCAGCCCGTTAACTTTTGACCAAGTCAAACGGGCCGACTTTGTAAGCTAAATGGGATAGTGGTGGTCCGTTGCACGTGTCGACATATCATAGGCGCCTATCTGACCCACTCACGAGCTCACACGTGTTTATTCCGGCCAATAAGAATTTTACACGTGGAAATTTCCCATTGGTCCGGGCTGTTAACGGGTTATCAGATCCAAAACCCGACCCGACAGCATTGCATCGTTCCGTTATTGTGGATGTCGCGTGTCGTTCACCCTTGATGAAAGCACTTTTGTGACGCGCGATTTATCGTCATGGAAGTGGACACTTCCGTGATGATAAGTTTGGTAATGTCATGGAACACTTCTACGACAGCACAGGTATGACTATCTTGATTCTGTCATAAATCATCATGGATGTACATGCATGACAAAAAAGCGACCTACTGTGACAAACACGTATCATCACGGAAGTGTATTTTTTTGTAGTGAATGTTCGTGCACGACAAGGTTCCGCCGCCCTACCATCGTTCCAGCACAGCAACCAGCCTGCCAACCAGGCAAGCACCTGCGTGGTGGCATGCAGATCTTCATGAAGATCCTGCCACCGCTAAAGAGCAGCCGCTAGCCAGTCAGCCTAGCGATGCATGCCACGTCATCTTGGATGCGTGTCAAGATGGAGTGAGGCGGTGACAGACGGGACGGGCTCTATTTTCGTCCCGGATAAAGTCAGGGGGGCACATAAGCAACGCATTTAATGTGTTTGTCCTAAGATGTCAGTGATAAGCACGAACATTGTAGCAGGTTTACACCTCATGTATGCTTGCTCGCCGCTGTGGTAGCCCCTTGGTATAAAAGGAGGCCCAAGGCGTACTGGAGAAGGATTCATACTTTTTGGACTTTTTGGCCCAATTTGCATGCACAGCAACTAGCTGAAGCTCAAGAACACTGAATAGACACTCAAAGCAGGACTAGGGTTTTGCGCTCCTCAGCGGCCCGAACCTGGGTAAAAATTCATCGTGTTGATCGCTAGACATGCTCTTTGTGCACTCCTTTTTCCCTTGCCAACCGTAGAAGGGATCCGCGGGATCCCATAGGTGTCGTTTACCTGACATCTTTGGCGCGCTAGGTAGGGGAAGAAAGGTTGTGCGAACACGATCTAGCAGTTAGCGCGTCAATTCCTTCATCACCATGTCTCCCAAGAAGAAGACGATTATGGCGATCGGTTCGTCTGCGGCTGATCTGCCCGTGCCCACACGGACGGGTGACGGGGTAGACGCTGGTGGCGGTGGAGATCATGAGCACCCACACCATTCTGGTAACCGGAGCCAGGTGAGCGGCATCGTCCGCAGCCGCGACGATGACCCGCACGCCGCCGCATCCAAGGACGGAGCCGTGCTGCCTACGGGTGGCGCAGGGACCTCCAAGGATGGAAAGGCGACCTCGAAGACGCCCCGCCGGTGCATGCACCATGGTCCTCCCAGGTCATGCGCGACAAGTAGCGCCACGATGTTGGTGACCCCGGGCATCGTCGTGGAAAGAGCCCTCAGCATCATTCTAGAGACACGCAGGGCCGGCATGCACGCCAAGATGCTGGCGAAAACGGCGCACGGCCGCGGAACCGTGATGGGGTCTTTCTAACATAGTTAGAAGTCCGAGCACCTCTCGTTCCTCGCGCTTGTCGCTGCCACCTACACGAGAAGAGGCATTGGCATGAGCACAACTACTCCTTGACTTTCTTGCTGCTACGGAGAAGCAAGAAGAGTGGAGGGCTGCTATCCAGAGCCGCTACCAGGAGGCAAGTCCTTCATGGTGCCGGTCCACCGAGCCGGTGCGCATCGGAAGTGGAAGGGTCGGAGGCGCTGCAACCACGGTGCACTCCCCTCCACCATGACAGAAGCGGTCGCCAGCTCGCTAGGTCGATGCCCGTGACAACATATCCACGGCATCGTCCGATCCACGAGCTAGTCATGACCAACTTAAAGTTCTTCGGGCACGGGTAAAAGAGCGAGCCACCATCGAGCAGCGACGAAAGCGCGCCATCAATCTGATAGGCAAGTAGGGCCCACTACGTACAGGCCTGCGCCGGGGGATTCTGGTGACTTTCCTTACGAGGTAGGTTGTCTAGCTTTTACCCGTGAGCTGTGGTAGTTCCAGCGGCCCACTACCCGCACGTTCAAACCAGAGGTCTCGGAGAAGTACGACAGTAAGACTCATCCATCCGAGGTCCTAAGTGTTTACACCATCGCGATGCAAGCTGCCAGGGCTTGGTACGGCAAGGTGCTCGCCAACTACTTCCCGTTGGTGCTCAATCCCAATGCCAGGTCGTGGTTGATGCACCTGCCAATAGATTCCATCTGCTCTTGGTCGGATCTGTGCCACGAGTTTGTTGGCGCCTTTACTGGGGGCACATAGCTCTTGGCCAGGCAAGTGATTTGCATCTCATCCCCTAGAAGGATGGAGAATGCCTGTGCAAATACATACATAGATTCAGCCGTGTGCAGTACAACATCCCAGATGTTCATCCTGCCGCTGTCATCAGTGTGTTTCATCAGAACGTACACAATCGCAAGATGCATGAAGAGCTAGTGATGAACAAGATTACGGATGTTGCCGAGCTTTATGTTTTGGCCAACAGATGTGCTCGAGCTAAAGGAGGAAGGAAGTACCCCGGCGAAGATGCCGCCGCGGGAAGCGACTCCGGAGATGAAGACATCGTCGCCCTAGCAAAGAAGGGCCAACAATGCAACAGGAAGCGCAAGGGCAAGACCGTGCTTGCCGTCGAGGAATCCGGCAACCCCGGCACCGCCAAGAAGGCCAAGGTTGATGACCCCGGCAAGAAGGTTGCTAGGTGCGATGCCTGCCAGGCCTTGGCAGCTGCCTACAAGCCGGAGGGCTCCGACAAGCAATATTGCAAGATCCATGGCACCAAGGGCCATGACCTCCAAAACTGTCGGCAAGTTAAGCAACTTGTGGAGAGGCAGAAGGATGAGTACGAAAGACGAGACAATAGAAGGGCCAGGATGGTGTTGAGGGGTCTGGCAAGAAGCACAGTGGCCGATGGGGTCACCACAGCAAGGAAAAGCAACAAGAGAGGCCTGCTCGAGGCCGTGACAAGAAAGAGGGGGATGGTGATCCATGATGAGGACAACATGTCCAGCGAGCACGAGTTTCAGAAAGCCACGGAAGCCATGTGAATTGATGGAGGCGCCTCGTTGCATTGTTCTCACCGCCAACTTAAAAGTGGGCACGCGAGATTAATGCGATAGAACCAACGATCGATGCCCAGAAGCCACTGAAATAGTCCAACACGCCTATCATTTTTTACATCGAGGATCACCCTGATCGCACAACCGCGGTCGGGTGCTTGCCGTTGTTGGTTTCTCCAACAATTTTCAACCTCAAGGTGACAAAAATGCTAGTGGACGGAGAGGCTGGTTTGAACTTAATCTCGCCCAAGGTGATCAAGAGGTTGCAAATTTTCGACGGAGATCTCGAAGAGATGGGCACATTTCAAGGGATCAATCCGGGGAAAAGCCAGCCTAAGGAAAGATCACACTACCAGTCACATTTGGTGGTGAGCTGAACTACAGGATAGAACAGATCATTTTTATGTCGCCAAAATCCCGTTGCCGTATAACGGGATCCTTGGCCATCCAGCACTGGCCAAGTTGATGGCAACGTCACACTACGCCTAACCCGATGAGCATCATCATTGTCGGCCGCGATAAGAAACATGTCCGGCCCGATGAGCATCATCATTGTCGGCCGCGATAAGAAAGATGCGCTCATCTGTGCCGACCAACTCTACCAGGAGGTAGTTGTAGCACCTGCCGCCAAAGCACTTGCTCCTGCCACTGGAGCTCCCGAGGGGAAGAAGACTGGCAAGATCTCAGTCGCCGGCAAGACCTCAGTCACCGACAAGACTTTTGGCCCCGACAAGGCCTCTTCCACCCACTACGGCAAGCGCGCCTCCTCGGAGTGATGCGTTCACATGGAGGACATGCCAGAGAGCTCCACCGGCAAGAGCAAGAAATCTAAGTCAGCACCACCAGAGACCAAGAAATTGCCCGTCAAGGAGGACGGTACGGGCGGAGCTTTCACTATAAGCTCCACCCTCGACAGCAAATAGGAAAGCGTGCTTGTCGCCTTCTCACGGGAGAATGTCTATGTGTTTGCATGGAAAGCATCTGACATCCACGGCGTTCCCAGGGAGGTGATTGGGCACTGCTACCACTTGATCTTGCGTTGGGTTTTCCCTTGTAGAGGAATGGGTGATGCAGCAAAGTAGCATAAATATTTAACTCAGTTTGAGAACCAAGGTATCAATAAAGTAGGAGATAACGCACAAGTCACTGAATACCTGCACAAACAATCAACAACTTGCACCCCACACGATAAAGGGGTTGTTAATCCCTTCATGGTCACTTGCAAAAGTGAGATCTGATAGAGATAGATAAACGGTAAAGTAAATATTTTTGGTATTTTTGGTTTATAGATCGGAAAGTAAAAGATTGCAAAATAGTAGATCGGAAACTAGTAAGATGTAAACTAAATTCAATATAATGGAAAAGAGACCCTGGGGACATAGGTTTCACTGGCGGCTTCTCCCAAGATAGCAAATATTACGGTGGGTGAACAAATTACTGCCGAGCAATTGATAGAAAAGCGCATAGGTATGACGATACCTAAGGCAATGATCATGAACATAGGCATCACGTCGTGTCAAGTAGACCGAAACGATTCTGCATCTACTACTATTACTCCACACATCGACCGAGTGCTGCCTGCATCCACAGTATTTAGTTCATAAAGAATGGAGTGATGCATTAAGTAAGATGACATGATATAGAGGAATTAACTCAAGCAATATGATGAAAACCCCATCTTTTTATCCTAGGTGGCAACAATACAATACGTGCCTTGCTGCCCCTACTGTCACTGGGAAAGGACACCGCAAGATTGAACCCAAAGCTAAGCACTTCTCCCGTTGCAAGAAAGATCAATCTAGTAGGTCAAACTAAACCGATAATTCGAAGAGACTTGCAAAGATATCAAATCATGCATATACGAATTCATAGAAGAACCAAATAATATTCATTGATAATCTGATCATAAATCCACAATTCATTGGATCTTAGCAAACACACCACAAAATAATATTACATCGAATAGATCTCCAAGAACATCGAGGAGAACATGGTATTGAGAATCAAAGGGAGAGAAGAAGCCATCTAGCTACTAGCTACAGACCCGTGAGTCTATAGTAAACTACTCACGCTTCATCAGAGAGGCAATGGTGTTGATGTAGAATCCCTCTGTGATCGAATCCCCCTCCGGCAGGACACCGAAAAAGGCCCCTAGATGGGATCTCTTGGGTACAGAAGGTTGCGGCCGTGGAAAAGTGGTTTCGTGGCTCCTCTGGATGTTTTCAGGGTATAAGAGTATATATAGGTGAGGAGCTAGGTCAGGGGAGCTACGAGGGGCCCACGTGGAAGGGGGCGTGCCCTCCACCCTCGTGGCCGCCTCGTTGCATCTCTGACTTCATCTCCAAGTCTCCTCGTTTGCTTCTGGTCCAAGAGAGATCATCGCAAAAGTTTCATTCTGTTTGGACTCAGTTTGGTATACCTTTTCTGCGAAACTCTAAAATAGGCAAAAAAAACAAAAACTGGCACTGGGCTCTCGGTTAATAGGTTAGTCCCAAAAAATATAAAATAGCATATAAATGCCTATTAAACATCCAAACCATATAAAATAATAGCATGGAACGATAAAAAATTATAGATACGTTGGAGACGTATCAAGCATCCCCAAGCTTAATTCCTGCTCGTCCTCAAGTAGGTAAATAAAAAAACAGAATTTTGATGTGGAGTGCTACCTAATATATTTATCAATTTAATTTTCTTTATTGTGGCACGAATGTTCAGATTTGAAAGATTCAAGACAAAAGTTTAATATTGACACAAAAATAATAATACTTCAAGCATACTAACAAACCAATCATGTCTTCTCAAAATAACATGGCCAAAGAAAGCTATCCCTACAAAATCATATAGTCTGGCTATGCTCTATATTCATCACACAAAATATTTAAATCATGCACAACCCCGGTTTCATCCAAGCAATTGTTTCATACTTTAGTATCCTTAAACTTTTTCAACTTTCACGCAATACATGAGCGTGAGCCATGGACATAGATATAGGTGGAATAGAATGGTGGTTGCGGAGAAGACAAAAAGAGGAAGATAGTCTCACATCAACTAGGCGTATCAACGGGCTAAGGAGATGCCCATCAACAGATATTAATGTGAGTGAGTAGGGATTACCATGCAACGGATGCACTGGAGCTATAAGCGTATGAAAGCTCAAAAAGAAACTATTGGGTGTGCATCCAACATGCTTGCTCACGAAGACCTAGGGCATTTTGAGGAAGCCCATCATTGTAATATACAAGCCAAGTTCTATAATGAAAAATTCCCACTAGTATATGAAAGTGACAAAATAGGAGACTCTCTATCATGAAGATCATGGTGCCACTTTGGAGCACAAGTGTGGAAAAAGGATAGTAAGATTGCTCCTTCTCTCTTTTTCTCTCATTATTTTAATTTGGGCCTTTTTTATGGCCTCTTTTCCTTTTTTCGTCCGGAGTCTCATCCCGACTTGTGGGGGAATCATAGTCTCCATCATCCTTTCCTCACATGGGGACAATGCTCTGATAATGAAGATCATCACACTTTTATTTACTTACAACACAAGAATTACAACTCAATACTTAGAACAAAATATGACTCTATGTGAATGCCTCCAGCGGTGTACCGGGATGTGCAATGAGTCAAGAGTGACATGTATGAAAGAATTATGAACGGTAGCTTTGCCACAAATACGATGTCAACTACATGATCATGCAAAGCAATAGGACAATGATGGAGCGTGTCATAATAAATGGAACGGTGGAATATTGCATGGCAATATATCTCGGAATGGCTATGGAAATGCCATAATAGGTAGGTATGGTGGCTGTTTTGAGGAACGTAATGGTGGGTGTATGGTACCGGCGAAAGTTGCTCGGCACAAGAGAGGCTAGCAATGGTGGAAGGGTGAGAGTGCGTATAAAACATTGACTGAACATTAGTCATAAAGAACTCACATACTTATTGCAAAAATCTATTAGTCATCGAAACAAAGTACTACGCGCATGCTCCTAGGGGAAGGGTTGGTAGGAGTTAACCATCGCGTGATCCCGACCTCCGCTCATAAGGAAGACAATCAATAAATAAATCATACTCCAACTTCATCACATAACGGTTCACCATACGTGCATGCTATGGGAATCACAAACTTTAACACAAGCATCTCTCAAATTCACAACAACTCCACTAGCATGACTCTAATATCACCATCTTCATATCTCAAAACAATCATAAAGAATCAAACTTCTCGTAGTATTCAATGCACTTTATATGAAAGTTTTTATTATATCCATCTTGGATGCCCATCATATTAGGACTAAATTTATAACCCAAGCAAATTACCATGCTGTTCTAAAAGACTCTCAAAATAATATAAATGAAGCATGACAGTTCAACAATTTCTATAAAATAAAGCCACCGCCGTGCTCCAAAAAGATATAAGTGAAGCGCTAGAGCAATATTGCCTAGCTCAAAAGATATAAGTAAAGCACATAGAGTATTCTAATAAAACATGATTCATGCGTGTCTCTCCCAAATGATGATTTTGGTAAACTAAAAATCAAAGACTCAAATCATACAAGACGCTCCAAGAAAAACACATATCATGTGGTGAATAAAAATATAGCCTCAAGTAAAGTTACCGATAGACGAAGACGAAAGAGGGGATGCCTTCCGGGGCATCCCCAAGCTTAGGCTTTTGGTTGTCCTTGAATATTACCTTGGGGTTCCTTGCGCATCCCCAAGCTTGGGCTCTTGCCACTCCTTATTCCATAGTCCATCAAATCATTACCCAAAACTTGAAAACTTCACAACACAAAACTCGACAGAAAATCTCATGAGCTCCATTAGCATAAGAAAATAAATCACCACTTTAAGGTACTATTGCAAACTAATTCTTTATTTATATTGGTGTAATATATACCATATTCCAACTTCTCCATGGTTCATACCCCACGATACTACCCATAGATTCATCAAAATAAGCAAACAACACGCGAAAAACAGAATCTGTCAAAAACCTGAGAAATTTTCAATCCTCGTGGCCCTCCACCCTCGTGATCGCCTTGTTGCGTCTCCGACTTCATCTCCAAGTCTCCTGGTTTGCTTCTGATCCAAGAAAGATCATCGCGGAAGTTTCATTCCTTTTGGACTCCGTTTGGTATTCCTTTTCTGTGAAACTCTAAAATAGGCAAAAAAACAAAAAATGGCACTGGGCTCTCGGTTAATAGGTTAGTCCCAAAAATAATATAAAATGCATATAAATGCCTATTAAACATCCCAAACAGATAATATAATAGCATGGAACAATCAAAAATTATAGATACGTTGGAGACGTATCAAGCAAGACCTTGTTGTCTGTCCTCATGCGCGGCCCGTCAAGCAGAAGGTCAGGAAGCAAGCTTTGGAGTGGCAAGAGTTCATCATCGAAGAGATTAGGAAGTTGGAAGCGGCAGGTTTGGTCAGAGGAGTCCTCTACCCAACATGGTTGGCCAATCCGGTGGTGGTGCGCAAGGCAAATGGGAAATGGAGGCTATGCATCGATTATACAGATATCAATAAAGCCTGTCCAAGGATCCTTTCCCTTTGCCGCGCATTGACGAGATCGTGGACTCCACTGTCGGGTGCGACCTACTGTCGTTCCTTGACGCCTACTTAGGATATGACCAAATCTTCATGACAAAGGAAGATGAAGAGAAGACCGCCTTTATCACCCCATGTGGTACGTATTGTTTTATACAAATGACTTTTGGGTTGAAAAGCGCTCGTTCAACGTAGCAGTCCAAATTGGTTTTGAGCCCCAGCGACATAGAAATATGGAAGCTTATATGGATGACATAGTGGTCAAAACCAAGGACAAGGCAACACTCATGCAAGATTTGGAACAGACATTTGCAAATTTGCGCAAGACCAACCTCAAGCTCAACCCCATGTGTGTGTTCGGTGTCCTATCCGACAAACTTCTTGGGTTCTTTGTGTCCCAGCACGGAATCAAAGCAAACCCCAACAAGATCAAGCCGATTGAGCAGATTGGAGCTCCAAGATGAGTCAAAGATGTGTGTAGCCTTGCTGGCTATGTTGCTGCTCTAAGTAAGTTCATCTCTAAATCTACTGAGTGTGCCCTGCCCTTTTTCAAAATATTGAAAAAGGCAGGTCCAATGAAATGGACTCCAAAAGCGGAGGCAGCTCTGCAAGATTTGAAGAGATACCTCTCCTATATGCCAATACTAGTTGCGCCTAAACCGAAAGAGCCGTTGCTGCTATATCTAGCGGCAATGAATCAAGTGGTCAGTGCTGCACTAGTGGCGCAGAGAGAAGTTGAGGAAGAAGCAGCGGCAGTGGCGAGGCCATCAGATGATGAATTGGAGCCTTCCCCGATAGAGTCTGGTGCCGGCAAGGAAAGACCCCAGGCAGAGTCTGGTGCCGGCAAGGCAAGACCCCCGGCAGAGTCTAGTGCCCGCAAGGCAGGATCTACGCAAGTGAATGAAGTGATACATAAGAAGAAGAAGATGCAGCACCGAGTTTACTTTGACAGCTCCCTCTTGGAGGGGGGCTAGATCAAGATACTCTGGTGTGCAGAAGTCGCTCTTGGGCCTCCTTATGGCCTCGAGGAAGCTGCGTCACTATTTATAGGCACATGAGATCACCATCGTCACTTTCTTCCCGTTGCAACGGATCTTGCACAACCCAGATGCAACCAGAAGGATTATGGAGTTGGCATTTGAACTGTCAAGCTTTGGTCTCAGGTTTGAAAGAACTTCGACAATTCATAGCAGAGCCTTGGCAGAGTTCATTGCAGAATGGACCTCAATGCTTGACGAGGAAATTCAAGAGACCACTCTCCCCGGCAAGGAAACAAGCCATGATTGAATTATGTACTTTGATGGGGGTTTCTCGCTACAAGGGACCGGTGCTGGTGTGCTACTTGTCGTGCCCACCAGAGAACGCCTCAAGTACTTAGTCTAAATGCACTTTCCGTGGGAGAGATCAACCAAAAACACTGGAGAGTATGAGGGACTGCTTGCCGGTCTCAGGATTGCGGCAGACCTCGGAATTACGAAGCTCATCGTCAGAGGTGATTCACAGCTTGTCGTCAAGCAAGTCAACAAAGATTATCAGAGCCCGTTGATGGAAGCCTATGTAGATGAAGTGAGGAAGTTGGAAGAGCTTTTGGCGGTTTGCAAGAAGAGCATGTTCCTCGAGCAGAGAACATCATTGCTGACGACCTGTCAAAACATGTTGCCCTCAAGTTACCTATGGAACCAGGGACCTTTGTGCTCCAATTAACTCAGCCACCCATTGAACCATCGGCTGGACAAAATAAGCGAAGGAATTTAGGCCCCGGCAAGTACTTTCCTGCTGAGCTCCCAGGAGCCGCCGGCAAGGAAGTTGACGGGGACCCAAGATTGCCGGGGAGTAGCAAGCTCTGGCTGGGTCTCAAGCCTTTGACATAGAGACAACTGCTCCCATGACAGAGGATATGCCTTTAGTCCTTGCCGTCGAGCCACAGGCTCCGGCATGGGCACAACACACCGTTCGGTTCCTCCAAACAGGGGGCCTCCCTGAGGAACAGGAAGGAGCAGAGAAAGTAACCCGTCTGTCGGGGGGATGAACCCCAGGCAGGCAACGGAACCCGGATCTATTTAAAAAAACAGCAGGGCCCGCATCGCCCTGCAAACCAGTCTGCGCCAGGCCGGGTCGCTCGACCCGGCAAGGCGCGCAACCCAGCCAAAACCCTCGACTTGGCAAGGTACGTCAACCCGGCCACAGCGGCTGGCGCAAGGCAACTCAACCTGGCGCAACCTTGGCTTCCCTAGCAAGCCAGCCAACCCGTGGCGTCCACGGCAACCCGGCCACGGGTCAGCTCCCGTCCCATCTAGGTCGTACGATGGGACGAGACCTCAATCACTGATGACCAAGACTACAGTGCCCCCGCCCATGCCCATGGTTAGCTAGAGCATGGCAACAGTACCCCTTACCTACCCGCTGACCAGGGCTGGCACGGCAACAGTGTTCCCGCCCTCACCGCTGACGACAGCAAGCGGCGGCCTGACGGAGAACACTCTGCACGGCTCAACTCGGCCACGCCATGACGATCGACAAGACGGCGCACAGTCCCCCTAGGAACGCGGGGCCCGCACCTAGGGGAACCCGGCGAACCACAAGCCCCCAAGCGGGACCCAGCCCGGTACCTCGGACGCCAACAATACGGACCCACCGACTCGGTATATTACCATTGTAACCCTGGGTGGGTTGGTCTATAAAACCCCCCAGGAGTCCACGCCTATAGAGACATGAGACGAACGAGAGATATTCAACAGAGACATATGACACACACGGCATGCAAAGCCACACAAGATAGAGCAAGCAAGATAGGACTAGCCACTACATAGCAACACCAAGGAGAAGGAGCAGCCGGAGCCTTGGCCAGCATCCTTCCTCCTCGAAACAGCTCCAGGAGCAACATTGTACTATCAACCATCCAACTAAACTCGGCAGGACTAGGGGTGTTATCTCTCCGGAGAGCCCCGAACCTGGGTATGTCCAGCGTCCCGCGCCCGCGCATATCAACCTCGCCTCCGACGCCCACCAGCGCCCTCGAGCCTCCTCCTCTCTTTAGCCATCCCTTCGCATCTCCCGTGCGCCCACCATGACAGTTGGCGCCCACCGTGGGGCAGTTCGAGGAGCTGGCCGGAAGCATGCTTTTGATGGGGCCCCCCTCCTACTCCGACGAGTCCGTCGCTCTGGCGGACGACATCATCGGCGCGCTCGCCACCTCCTTCACCGCACTTCGCATTTCCGAGGCGCTCGCGGCCGACGAGTACCCCAGCGGGCTGCTCAACTACTCCGACTCCCCGCTTTCTCTCAGTGGCGGATTCGCTGCTGGGGCTATGGACGCCCATATAGAGGTCTTCGTCACCAGCGACGGCGCCACTTCCTCGTCGAGCAAGGCGAGAAGAGCCGCCAAAGCCGCGGCCGCCGCAGCACGGTCGGAGCCGTCCGACCCGCTGCACGCCGTGATGCAGAGCCTCCGCATCCCCATCGGCACTGACGTCGATGCCACCAACGTCGCTGAAGCCCGAACCCAGCTCGAGGACAGGCGCCAGCAAATGCTGGACTTGTCCGAGACGCTGGCCGCCACCAGACGCCGCCTGGAAGCTGCTCAGATGGAGCACGATGCCGCCCACGGATTCATGCCCGCCGCGGCCGAGCCAAGCCGGGCCGCCGATAGTCGCGCCCGGGGAGGAGCGATTGGCCGGGCCTTCGGCGCCGGCCGGACCATCTACGAGACCCTAGTCAAGAACATGCGCGCTGCGGAGGCAGCCGCGGTCGGCCTTGACCAACTCGCGGGCGAGGATCTTAAGGAGTGCATCGGGCGGATGCGCGAGCTCCTCCGCGCCGCCAACACCGAGCAGGATCGCCTCAACCAGCTCACCAAGCCGGCGGGGTCCGGCTCCGCCCGCCTTGGCGGACCCGGCGAACTCCTACACACGGCCTCTTTGCCGCTCGGTGAGGCGGACTCTGGCCTAGGCCGGACCCGGCGCAACCCGGCCGGCACCTCCACCGACGCTCTGGGCAACGAGCCCGCCCGGAGACCCAGCGCGGACCCGGCCAGCCCGGCCGACGTCCGGCTCCAGTCGACCCGGCCCCTCAGGATCTGGCCGCCAGTCGACTCGGCCTGCGCGCTACCGCCTCATTCAGCTCGCTCGCTCCATGGAGGTGGAGGAGAGCGGTGCTATCGGGCTGGCGTGTTTGGGCCCA
Source organism: Triticum timopheevii (assembly GCA_963921465.1). Taxonomy (NCBI): domain Eukaryota; kingdom Viridiplantae; phylum Streptophyta; class Magnoliopsida; order Poales; family Poaceae; genus Triticum; species Triticum timopheevii. Next base: position 375,608,614 of record OY997268.1, on the reverse strand, counting down.
CGCATCCGGGAGGAGCCCTTCCCCAAGGGGTTCGTGCTTCCCCGCGACACCCCCAAGTACAATGGGACCATGAAGCCAGAAGACTGGCTCACCGACTACACCATGTCCATTGGCATCACCGGTGCCAATCGTCGTCTCGCCTTGCGCTACGCACCGCTCATGCTCCAAGGATCGGCTCGCACATGGTTGAACAACCTGCCAATGGACAGCATCAACGCATGGGTCGATTTCGAGGAAGCATTTGTCCGCAACTTCACGGGGACGTACAAGCGACCCGGTCGCCCCAGCCAGCTCGCCATGTGCGTGAAGGGGCCGACGGAGACCGCTCACGAGTACCTTGCACGCTGGACCGAGCTCCGGAACAGCTGTGAGGGCGTCCATGAAGTCCAGGCGATCCAATACTTCGTCAGCGGGTGCCGAGACGGCACCCTCTTCAAGCACAAGGTTCTACGCTCTGAGCCGGCCACCATGGCCGCGCTCATGGTGAAGGCGGACAAGTAAGCCAACGCCGACTCCGCCATGAAGATCCAGGTGGCGCTGGACGAGGCCGGCAAAGAGAAGTCGGTCCCTCCATAGAAGCCGGCCGGCGAAGGCAGCCGGCAGCAGCACCACCAGAACAACAAGCGCAAGGCCAAGCAACCAGCACAACGTCACGACAACCGGCTCATCGAGGCCGCCGAGCCCGCGGCGGACCCGGCAGCAAAGCGCCGGCAGACCGGCAAGATGGCATGGCAACCCGCCATGAGCTTTGAAGAGATGCTCGATGCCCCATGCAAGCACCACAGCGGCGCAAGACCCTCCATGCACACGCTTCGACAGTGTGCCATCACCAAGCGCATCATGAGGGGCCACGTCCCGCCTCCTCCGGCTCCGGCTCTGGCTCCGGGCGCGGGACAGCCGCCTCCGCCTCCACCGCTGCCTCCCACCAGCGGCGCAATGCGGAATGGTGCCTACCCAGACCAGAACGCGGCCTACGTCGTCTTCACCAGCCTCGGCGATGACAAGCGCAGCGAGCGCCTCCTTCGGCAGGAGGTGAACACCGTCGTCCCGGCCAAGCCAGAGTTCATGGATTGGTCGGAGCGCCCGATCACCTGGACCCGGGAGGATCACCCAGCAGTCATGCCAAGTCCGGTTGGATGTGCCCTTGTCCTCAACCCTACCATCGTCGCGCGGCGCACCTGCAAGTTCTCCCGAGTCCTCATCGACGGCGGCAGCAACATCAACATCCTCTACTGCGACACGATGACCAAGCTCGGCCTCAAGGCCGAGGACCCGGAGCCGACCCGGACCGTCTTCCAAGGCATCGTACCCGGCCTCTCCTGTTCACACATTGGCCGGGTCTGACTCGACGTCTTGTTTGGCGACAGCACCCACTTTCGACCCGAACCGATCTGGTTCGAGGTGGTGGACCTGTCCAGCGCGTACAATGCGCCGCTGGGCCGGCCCGCGCTCGCCAAATTCATGGCGGTTCCCCACTACGCGTACCTGAAGATGAAGATGTCGGGTCCCAAGGGCCTCATTACCGTCACCGGTGACTACCGCAAGTCTTTGGAGTGCGCCCGAGATGGCGCCAAGCTGGCCGAGTCGCTTGTCATTGCCGAGGAGCGACGCCAGCTCGACCGGATCATCGTCCTGGTCGGTGAGGCTTCCGACGCGTCGATCCCGACCCTGGACCCGGCGGATGAGGCTACCTTCAAGCCCTCAAAGGAAACCAAGAAAGTGAAGCTGAACCCGGAAGACCCCAGCTGCAGCAAGTACCTTGTCGTAGCGCCCGCCTCGACAGCAAATAGGAAGGCAAGCTCGTCGACTTCCTCCATGAGAATCGGGATATCTTCGCATGGACCCCCAAAGACATGCCGGGTATCCCGAGGAAGTACGCCGAGCACAAACTCCATGTCCGCAAGGACGCCAAGCCTGTCCATCAACCCTTCCGACGATTTTCCGAAGAGAAGAGAAAAACCATTGGTGAAGAGGTCGCCAAGCTCTTGGCGGCTGGCTCCATAATGGAAGTGTTTCACCCCGAGTGGCTGGCCAACCCAGTCCTCGTCCTGAAGAAGAACAAGACCTGGCGCATGTGTATCAACTACAATAGCCTCAACAAGGCCTGTCCCAAGGATCCGTTCGTCCTCCCGCGGATCAACCAAGTAATCGACTCGACTGCCAGGTGCGAGCTACTGTCCTTCTTGGACGCCTACTCCGGCTATCACCAGATCAAGCTGGACCCGGCCGATGCCCTGAAGACGTCCTTCATCACGCCCTTCGGAGGTGTACTGCTACATCACCATGTCGTTCGGGTTGAAGAACGCCAGCGCCACCTTCCAACGCTGCATGCAGAAGTGCCTGCTACCGCAAATCGGCAAGAACATCCACGTGTACGTGGATGATGTCATGGTGAAGACCAAGCAGCACCTCATGCTCCTCGATGATCTGAAGGAAACATTCGCCAACCTCCGCGAATACAAGGTCAAGCTCAACCCAAAAAAGTGCGTCTTCGGCATCCCAGCCGGAAAGCTGCTCGGTTTCCTTGTCTCGGAACGCGGCATCGAGGCAAACCCGGAGAAGATTAAGGCCATCGAGCGCATGCGCAAGCCAACCCGGCTGCGCGATGTCCAGAAGTTCACAAGCTGCCTGGCCTCGGTCAGCCGGTTTCTAAGCCGGTTGGGCGAGAAGGCGCTGCCCTTGTACCAGCCAATGAAGAAAACAAGCCCGTTCGAGTGGAACGGCAAGGCGGACAAAGCCTTCCAAGACCTCAAGCGCATGCTCTCCACCGCACCCGTCCTGGCCACGCCAACCGACAAGGAGCCGCTGTTGCTGTACATAGCCGCGACCTCACGGGCGGTCAGCACGGTGCTGGTGGTCGAGCGACTGGAGAAGGGCAAGATCCAGGCCGTCCAGCGCCCGGTCTACTACCTGAGCGAAGTGCTCTCCACCTCCAAGAAGAACTACCCGCACTACGAGAAGACGTGTTACGGTGTGTACCTCACCGCCAAGAAGCTGAAGCAGTACTTTCAAGAACATGTCGTCACATTGTCAGCACGGCGCCTATCAGAGAAATCATCGGGTGCCGGGACGCCTCTGGCCGGGTCGCCAAGTGGGCTATCCAGCTAGCCGGCCACACCATCCTCTACGAGCCCCGCACCATGATCAAGTCACAGGCCCTGGCCGATTTCCTCGTCGACTGGACCGAGACCCAGTACCTGCCGCCGCCTCCTGACTCGACGCATTGGCGCATGCACTTCGACGGGTCCAAGATGCGACTCGGCGTAGGGGCCGGCATCGTACTGTCATCTCCGAAGGGTGACCGACTCCGCTACGCGCTCCAGATCCACTTCGCCACCTCCAACAAAGTCGCCGAATACGAAGCCCTTGTGCACGGCCTCCGGCTTGCCAAGGAACTCGGCATCCGACGCATCCTGTGCTACGGCGACTCTGACTTGGTGGTACAGCAGTGCTCCGGCGAGTGGGACGCCCGCGACTCCAACATGGGAAGCTATCGCTTCCTCATCCAGAAGCTGTCTGGATCCTTCGATGGCTGCGAGTTCCTCCACGGCCCGCGCACGGATAACGAGGAAGCCGACATGCTCGCCAAGATCGCCTCGTCACGTCAAGCCATCCCGTCCGGCGTCTCCCTTGAGCACCTGCGCAAGCCGTCCGTCAAGCCGTCGCCAGACTCCGAATCCATCCACGTCCCAGAAGACCCGGCCGCGCCGCAAGCCGGCCCGAGGACTGCTGAACCCAGCCCGGGGACTGCTGAACCCGGCCCGGGGGCTGCTCAGCCCAACCCGGCCACCATCACCCCGGAACCGGCCGTCGCCGTCACCAACCCGGGGGCTGCTCAACCCGGCCCAGGAGTCGCCGACTCGGAACCCACCCAGGTGGCCGTCTTCACCGCCATCGCGGCCCCATCTTGGGCCCTGCCGATATCAGAATGGCTGGAGAATGGGGTTCTCCCCAAGGACGAGACCGAGGCTTGGCAAGTTCAGCGCCGGGCATCCGCCTACACCATCATTAACAACGAGCTCGTCAAATGCAGCTCTACCAGCGTGTTCCAGCACTGCGTCGAGCAGGACCACGGCATCAACATCCTCCTCGACATTCACCAGGGCGAGTGCGGACACCACGCCGCATCTCGATCCCTCGTGGCCAAGGCCTTCCACCACAGCTTCTACTGGCCTACGGCCCTCGAAGACGCCGAGTCGCTCATCCTCAAGTGCGAAGGATGCCAGCGCTTCAGCAAACGCTGCCACCAGCCGGCGTCAGCACTCTGCACCATCCCGATCGCCTGGCCCTTCGTGGTCTGGGGACTCGACATGGTGGGACCCTTCAAAACCGCTCGAGGCGGCCTGACGCACTTGCTGGTGGTAGTGGACAAGTTCACCAAATGGATCGAGGCAAGACCAATGAAGAAACTGGATGGGCCAACAGCCATCCGGTTCATCAAGGACATAGCGGTGCGCTACGGCATGCCGAACAGCATCATCACCGACAACGGAACCAACTTGGCCAAAGGCGCGCTCGAGCAATACTGCTCCATCTCTGGCATCCGCCTCGACCTGGACTCCGTGGCACATCCGCAGTCCAACGGGAAGGTCGAGCAGCCCAACGGACTCATCTTGTCCGGCATCAAGCCGCGACTCGTCGAGCCACTTGTCCGCTCACCCGGTAGTTCGCTCGACGAGTTTCCCGCGGTTCTCTGGAGTCTGCGCACGACACCAAACCGGTCGACTGGGTTCACCCTGTTCTTCCTCACCTACGGATCCGAAGCCATCATCCCGACCGACGTCGAGTTCGACTCGCTGCGCATCACGATTTACACCGAAGCAGAAGCAAGAGAAGCACGCGAAGACGGCGTCGACCTGCTCGACAAGGCGCGCCTTCTGGCACTTAGCTGCTCGGCTATCTACCAACAAGGCCTGAGGCACTACCACAGCATGAAGATCAAGCCTCTCGCATTCCACGAAGGGGACCTCATCCTCCGACTGGTCCAAGAGCAGGCAGACCAGCACAAGATGTCCTCTCCATGGGAGGGCCCATTCATCGTGAGCAGGGCTTCGCGCGACCGCAACGCCTACTACCTCATCGATGCACGCAAATCGAAGAAGCGCAAGAGGGACACCGCCGGCGAAGAAACGACCCGGCTGTGGAACGCGGAACTCCTCCGTCCGTTTTACAGTTAGCCGAACGAATGTATGTATCAACGCCTTTTGTAAGCATATGAAACTATGGGGCCCCCGACGAGACTCGGGGGCTGCCTTTTGCCGACCAATTTATTGCGTCCATATTTCACACCACTTTACTACCGAACTCGGCCACCGGCTCAACAAGCTTGACCCGGGGGCTCGGGGGCTGGCCGGCTTGATCATCACCCCGCCGCTTCACTTAGTGAATCCTGATAAGTTAGGAAGCCGCGGCCCCCCACTTCAGCCTAAAACCGCAGATCCAGCTCTGGCTGACGGCGGGCAAGCACAACGGGCTAAAGCTCCCCTTTGTTCATACACTAAGTCAAAGCCACCGGATCGACCAACCCGGCCCGACGCTCATCAACTAAGTTAGCCGCACGGCCAGATTCTCACCAACCGGCCAAGCCGGATTGCCGCCAGCCGGCCCAGTGGGTGTTTCGCTCGCGCTCAATGTTTTTAAGGACGCAACTCCTGCGGCCGCCTCTCAAAGAGCCGAACTCCTTGTCACGGACCGGAGCCTCGGCCGTCTGACTCGTGGGGGGAAGCTTCAGAGAGGAGCAACGCATGAAATAAGTTCGAAAAAAGCAGAAGGCAAAAAGCAAATAAACACTCACGGCATTTACACATAAATGTTTCAAGCAAAGGCCCACGGCCCAAGTTCATTACACCCTGAAAACCCCCAGTGGGTGGGTGGACCTGCTACTTAACAGAATTTTCTACAAAAGATTCTCAGGCATTCCCAGCGAAGCACCAGTGTCCTCTTCGACCTCTCCTCCCGCCGGCCTCCGGGTCCAGCGAAGCACCGGTGTCCTCTTCGACCTCTACGTCGCCGTAGACGCCCGTCTCCTCCGAGCTGCCCTCCGGGTCGCGAAGAAGCAAGCCGTAGTTGTCACCATCCACGACCGCGCCGTCTTCCGTCTGTTCCGGATGGAACTCGTCGTGGAAGGCGAACTCGGCGACATAGCTGGCCCGAGAGGCAATCCGGCCGGCCTGCTCCTGCAGCAACTGCTCCGAGCCAGCACTTTGACCCATCAGCGTGTCCAGCTGAAGATCCGGATGCCAAGACAGCGTGATCCGGAGCGCCATCTCAGCACCAGCCCGGGCGGCGGAAACGCGCCAGTTGCTAAGGCGATCCGGGCCCATCTCCAACCAGCGCGCCAGACGCGAGAAGTTGCACGGATGGACGGAATCCGGCCACAAGGCCACCGTCATCGCGGTACCTGCTCGGGACAGCCGCTCCATCTGCGTCCCCAAGGCCCGCAGCCGGGCCTCAGCAGCGGCGATGATCTCCGGGAAGGTCCAGGCCGTCAGCGGATCCGTCCCGGACCCAACAACTCCGGTCGGGTCGTGCTGATAGCGGACGGCTTCGTCCGCCAGCCGCTGCGTCTCCGGAAAGGCCCTTGCAGCCAAAGACGAAGCAAGTCAGAAGAGCAACAAAGAAGAAAGGGCCAGGTCCCAACCCGGCAAACAACGAAGAAGCATCACTTACTGGAGAACGACTTTTCCAGGTGCTGCGCCTCGAGCAACGTATCACGTCGCTCCCGCTCCAAGGCATGGTCCCGCTCCCGAGCGCCCTCTCCAGGTCGGCCGCCTTAGCAAGGGCCGCCTTCAGCTCGGCGTCCTTGTCTTCGGCCGCCTTCTCAGCCGCCTCACAGCGACGAGCCTCGGCCTAGCGGGCCTCCTCAGCCGTGGTGGCCTGCCCCCGCAGACGCTCCACCTCGGCCTGGAGCCGGCCCTTGTCGTCGGCCAGCTGGCCGCGCTGCTGGTTCACCTTGACCAAGGCCTGCTGCGCCTCCACCGCCTTGGCGGCCTCCGCCTTAAGAAGCTCCACCATGGCCTCGAGGCGGCTCTTGTGACCCGCCAGCTGCTCGTGCAGCCGGTTGGCCTCGTCAAGAGACCGCCGGGCCGCGGCCGCCTCGCCTGCGCCGCCTCAACGCCGAGACGGCCAGAATCAGCAACGAGTCGGTCATAGTGATGACCAGCCCGGAACAGCTGGGTCTGCCAAGACAGCACCTCGGCTGCAAGGAAGAAGAACTCAGCAGGAAGAAAAAATAAGACAAGGCCTAAGATTTGGCCCAACTATTACATAGTTGGCCCGAATCTCGGGGGCTACACCCAGTGGGTGCGCTAGCACGCCCCCACTAGAAGGAAAGAACACAGCAAAGTACCTGCGGCGACGCGAAGCTCCTCCTCCTTGGAAGCAAGCTGCTCCTTGAGCTCCCGATGCTTTCCCAAGAGCCGGTTGTAGGCGGCAACCCGGAAGGCGTCCAGGTGCTGAAGAGAAGACCAAAGTCAACACAAGGCCAACGCTCCTAAGGTTCGACCCAACTACTACATAGTTGGCCCGAACCTCGGGGGCTACACCCAGTGGGTGCGCTGGCGCGCCCCCATAGAGATAAAATCACAAGAAAACAACAAGAAGAAGAAGGACTTACCAGGACGGCACGCTCCAGGTCGCGCGTCCGCTCCGTCTCGGCCTAGGCGAAGGCCTCAAGGCGCTTCGTCCGGCCTCGCTGACGGCGGCTGACGGCATCCAGTGCCGCCTCCTCCTGGGTCTGGGGCCCGTAGACGGCTACGCCCCCGCTCCGCGCGGGCTGCGGCACGGCAGCTCGGCACCCGCCCTGCCGGGGCACCAAGGCGTGCCCCCCGCTGGCCGCTTGCGACGCGGCCAGCACCTCCTCCGACGCCGGGGTGCCCTGCGTTGCCACCTCGGGCACCGCCGCCTGCGGTGCCTCCTCCATAGCCGACGGCGCCTCCGGCGCTGCCGCCTGCGGCGCCCCCTCCAGGACGCCGCCTCCACCACCATCAGCCCCCACGCGCTCGACAATGTCGGCTTGCGGCGCGGTATCGCCCCCCACCTCCACGACCTCCTAGTCGAGGAGCACCACCTCGGGCCGGCCCCCATGGCCACGCTCCCTCACCGACGACGGTTCAGAAACCGTTGCCTCCACCACCATGCCCTCCAGCATCTCGCGCCAGGCCGCCTCCGCGCCGCCTCGCGCCCTGATGTCTACTACACAACCTTCTTCTTGTAGACGTTTTGGGCCTGAAAGTGCACAGGTTTGTAGGACAGTAGCAAATTTCCCTCAAGTGGATGACCTAAGGTTTATCAATCCGTAGGAGGCGTAGGATGAAGATGGTCTCTCTCAAATAACCCTGCAACCAAATAACAAAGAGTCTCTTATGTCCCCAACACACCCAATACAACGGTAAATTGTATAGGTGCACTAGTTCGGCGAAGAGATGGTGATACAAGTGCAAAAGAGATAGTAGATATAGGTTTTTGTAATCTGAAAATGAAAAAAGCAAGGTAACTAATGATAAAAGTGAGCGTAAACGGTATTGCAATGATAGGAAACAAGGCCTAGGGTTCATACTTTCACTAGGGCAAGTTCTCTCAACAATAATAACATAGATAGATCATATAACAAGCCCTCAACATGCAACAAAGAGTCACTCCAAAGCCAGTAATAGCGGAGAACAAACGTAGAGATTATGGTAGGGTACGAAACCACCTCAAAGTTATCCTTTCTGTTCTATCTATTCAAGAGTTCGTAGTAAAATAACATAAAGCTATTCTTTCTGCTCGATCCATCATAGAGTTCATACTAGAATAACACCTTAAGACACAAATCAACCAAAACCCTAATGTCACCTATAATCACGGCAAGACATACATCAAGTGTTCTCATAAAAGACTCAATCCGATAAGGTAACTTCAAAGGGGAAACTCAATTCATCACAAGAGAGTAGAGGGGGAGAAACATCATAAGATCCAACTACAATAGCAAAGCTCGGGCTACATCAAGATCGTGCCATAGATGGAACACGAGAGAGAACACGAGAGAGAGAGAGACATCAAACACATAGCTACTGGTACATACCCTCAGCCCCGAGGGTGAACTACTCCCTCTGTCAGGACCCCGACTCAATGTCACATTGATCTAGCCTGTAACACCTCATATCACTTTGCGGCCTCACGCACGGTATTCCCACGGGTGTCACCTTACCTTTGCCCGGGACCGTTTGCGCCTTTTGGCACACGTATATGATAGTGTCGCTAGCATCCATATGATAAGGAGCCCGGGCTGACATGGCTAGTCGTAAACCCAAAGTGGCACAGACTTATAGGGACAGGCATCCATGACCCAGCATCGAACGTGTCGGTCATCAGCGAGTGAGTCCAGGCTGTAGCACTGGGCTAGCAGGACTCCGGTGAACTGGGCTGTAGTGGGCTAACAGGACTCCGGTACTCAACGCGTGACATTTCCCCGAAGGGATAGACACAGGAACGAAGAAGGACACATGCCGGCCAGCCTAAGTGTTCCGGAGCAGTAGCAAGCTACCATGGCTTAGTGGAGACACTAGGAGACATTTCCCGGTAAGAGAGGCTACTAAAGATAAACAACTAGATAGTCAGATCCCACACATACCAAGCATTTAAATAACATACACACAATATGCTCGATATGTGCAAATACAACATGGCATCACAACATGACTCTACGACTCAAGTATTTATTCAATAGGCTCCGAGGAGCGAGATATTACAAACATAGGTCTCATGACCCAACATTCAGAGCATACAAGTCAAAGCACAAGCGGAAGCTAACATGTCTGAGTACAGACATCTACAAATGAAAAAGGCTTAGAAGCCTGACTATCTACCAGATCCTGCCAAGGGCACAAGATCGTAGCTGAGGTAACAAGCTAAACGTCGAAGTCCACGCGGAACTACTAACGAGACCGAAGTCTCTCTGCAAAACATAAAATAGGCAAACGTGAGTACAAATGTACCCAGCAAGACTTACATCAGAACTAACTACATATGCATCATTATCAACAAAGGGATGGTGGGGTTTAACTGCAGCAAGCCAGCTTTGACTCGGTGGCTATCCTAACTATGACTGCAAGTAACTCTTTTGAGGTGGCGCACACGAGTCCACATATTCACCATATCAATACACCACTATGGATCCGCTCCCATCTCCCTACGAGAACGCCATCCATAGCACTCACTCTTATCTTGCGTATTTTAAAGTATCCACTTTCACTTGTATATGAACTGTACAGGCAACCCAGAAGTCCTTTTCCACGGACACGGCTATTCGAATAGATGATGTTAACCCTGCAGGGGTGTACTTCTTCACACACGCTCTCACCACTTACCGCCGTTTACACGACATGTACTCAGCAACCTTCAAACGGAAGCCCAACGAGGGTGTCGGCCACGACCTACCTAAACACTCAAGTCCCTAGTCCAGGTTTATCGCCTATTCGGGTTCCATCCATGAGGAGATCCGGCCGAAGTTTCGCTCACAGCCCCAAACGATGAGAGCAGGGTTCCGTGACACCAAACGGGCGCCCGGTTTACCCGGCCACGTGCCTACCGCATCACAGCCCACCCGTACGGTCAGCGCTGCGCACGGCCTCCAGCATACTACAAACACCAGAAACTACTTGCAACTCCTGGACAGAGGACAAGGGTGATTAAGAAGCCGAGAGGGTCCATTGGTTTCGGGCCCAATGCGTGGTAGTAGCTGAATCATGGATCACAAACACAGAACTCAGTTCCTGAGGACGGCTGCAATGAGACAACCCACCATGTACTCCTACATGGCCTCTCACCGCTACCTTTACCAAATCGTGTTCACACACTTAGCTCACACACAGTAGGACATGTTCACACACCTCTGATTCATCCTCGATGAATCAGACCCGACTCAACTCTAAGCAGTAGCAGGCATGACAAACAAGCATGAATGAGTAGGCACAATAGGGCTCAAACAACTCCTACTCATGCTAGTGGGTTTCATCTATTTACTGTGGAATGACAGGTCATGCAAAGGATAAAGGGGTTCAGCTACCGCAGCAAGTAACAGATGAATCGTTATTGTCCTAATGCAGTAAAAGAGAGCAGGAGCGAGAGAGTGGGATTGTATCGGAATGAACAAGGGGGTTTTGCTTGCCTGGCACTTCTGAAGATAATATGGTTCTTCATTGGTGTCATAGATCTCGTCGTCGGAACGTCGTCTACTGAGAGGGGACAGTTACCGGCAAACACAGAAAGACACGATCAATGTAATGCGACAATATGATGCACGCTATGACATGGCAATATGATGTGTGATAGGTCTAATGCAACTTGGGACATAAAGGTTTGAGTCCATTTGAACCAAGGATTCAAATGATCACCCAAAATAATAAGTGATATAGGTGCATTAGCTTGTTTCACCTAAACAGCAAGGTTAAAGTGTTCTGACATGCATGAAACTAGTACAGATGGAAAGATTGGATTTTTCTGATCATTTTTCATATATAATTTGTTTCATTTGGAGTTACAGTTGAATTACTATGAATTTTAGAAGTTAGCACTATTTTCTGGAATTTCCTGTAAAGAATAAATCCAGAAAAGGATTTACTGCATCAGTATGACGTCATCATGACGTCAGCAGGTCAGGGGGTCGTCTAGGTCAAACCTGACCAGTGGGGTCCGCGTGTCAGTGTCACAGCTAATTAACGGAGTTAATTAGTGCTAAGTCAAATGCTAATCTAAGTTACTTAGGGCGTGGGCCCACATGTCAGTGACTTAGCTGGCTAACTAAAAGTTAATTTGCACTAAACTAAATTAGCAGGGCTCTGGGCCCACCCAGTCAACGGTCAGCGGGTCAAACCCGCCGGACTTGGTCCATGGCTCGTCGCCGGTGAAGCCCGAGACGGCGGAGGGGGTCGGAATTCCTCCTCCGGCGACCAAATGGCCGGCGGAGGGCATCTACGTGACGCTGAAGATCCCGCGCGTCGAGTGGTGCAGTCAGTTATGCCGGGGGCGATCTATATCGACGGCGGCGAGCTCAAAGGCGGCGGCCGGAGTTCGGGTCTCAGTGGTTCCGGCATTGCGTTGCACGACAGGAGCAATTGGAGGGGGTTTTGGTCTTCTGGCATTGTGCTGAGCACGTCGGTGCGCTTGGTGGTAGCTCTAGGTAACGGTGGCCACGACGGCGACATGGCCGGCGGAGCCGAGCTTGCGGCTCCGGTGGAATCAGCGACTACAGGACAGGAACGGGCCCGGTAAGGAAGGGGAAAGACGCAGAAGCTCACCGTGAGTTAAACGGAGGCCTCGGCGTGCTCGGGGAGCGGCTGGTGACGACGGGAGGTCGCCGGCAATCTCGGTGGCCCGAGGAGGAAGAAGAGTCGCGGCATCGTCTTGGGGTCCTCCGGCCTTGCGTGGATCGGCGGAGAGGTGCTCGGGTTCTAGGCGGAGCTCGTGGGATGGTCAGAGAAGTGAGGGGGAGGCGGTGGCCGCGGCAGCAGCAAGCGGCGGCGACGGCAGCGTTCGGTAGCGGAAAGAGAGCGAAAGAGGCAAGGCAGGGAGAGAGGGGAGCGGTCGAGGGGGTCCAGGGGGGCTGCGTGGAGCACCTAGCGACGTCCAGGAGCAAGCGGCAAGCATGAGGCGGCCGGCCCGTGCGCGCGCGCGTCGGGCACACGCCCTCCTGCCTACTGGCAGGAGGTTGAAGACGGTGGCGGCTGCGGTGGGCTGGGCCGCACAGTGCTGGACCAGCACAGGAGCTGGGCCGGCTCTGGTGGGCTGCACGGGTGAGGCCAGGTACTAGCTCTCTCTCTCTGTTCTATTTATTGTTTCTGTTTTCTATTATTCTTCAGTCTTTAGGGCTTTATTTAAAATACTGAAATAGATCCAAAAATCATGAAACTAATAATGGCTACTGTTTAGGATATATACCACAGTAAACATTTTAGTTTATGATTATTTGAGCATTTAAAATATTTAATAGCATTTAAATGCCCAAATGCAAAGTACATATGATTTAATTCAATGACCAAATATGACATGGAAAAATGTGCAACACCTCTGGTTATGGTTTCAAGCATTTTCCAGACATGATGAACATTTTTGAAAGCCATTTGGAATCACTGAAAATATTTTTTAGGTTGAACCTATTTGAATTCCATTTTGATGCTAGGGTTTGAACAATCCCCATTTCAGGTTTAAATGAAATTTATACATGATGCAACACTCTAATGCATGCACTAGGCATTGTCAGGACTAGGGATGTGACAACTCACCCCTACTAAACAAGAATCTCGTCCCGAGATTCAAGACGTGAGGTAGGAAGACAAAGGGGACACAAGCTAACACAACTTCACGATCTAGATGTCTTTCTTGAGGATGCTGATTCAGTGCTCCAATTGATCTTGACGTCTTTGCTTAAGAGCTACATCCAACATGACAATGGGTAGAAAGAAAGAATTTTAGAAGAATCGATCTTCGTGAGGTTCGAGCAACTTAGGATTATCTTATTGATCACAAGATCAACTCACAGAATGGAACATGGAAACATCTCTGGAGCTGAGAGGCAAAACATGCATCAGGAGGAACGGAGGAAGCAATTTGACGAGGGTTCCAAGTAGCGAGGATAAACTGCCATGATTCCATAACGGGGCACCTTAGGGAAGGTGGCACGTAGGATCATCCCTTAAGTGGCAAAAAGAATTACCTTTGATTCAAAGATCATTGAGGCTCTTTATACCAGCTTAAGGCAAATCATAATCGATCATTTGAAGGAGTCCGGAAGAATGACATACCCGGACTAGTATGGATGATGTGGATTACCTTGTTGAGGAAAACACAATGGATGATTTTAGTAACTGGGGAGAAGCTTAATAATAGAGAGTGAATCCACTGTTGGATTGGTTATAGCATAACCGAGGAAACTGAGAGCAATCCTAGTTAGTGCCGATGATAACACCTAGCGCTTGTGTGTGCTCTCAAGAACTTCAGCATTTCCATAATCATCAAGGTTTTATCAACATCCGTGTCAAGGGTGCTGACAACACAACATACTACCATGATGAGTAGCGATGGACAATGCAGATGCAAAGGAAGATAACACTTTCTCAGATTTCATCTTAGCGAGACCAAGGGGACAAAATCTGGATGATTGACCGAGAGACGTTTAGCACTCCGCTTCTAATGTTCTCCTTGATGTACTAGCGTATCCCATTCATTCAAATGGTCTGGTATCTAGAACATCAAGTAAAGGTCGGACTTCGGAAACACAAAAATCCATAAGGGACAGCTAGGGAGTAAATCCTACGAAATCCTCATGGGGAGGTGGCCAACTTTCTCCATCAAGATACTACAATACTGGATCTTCTGGCTGGGTGTGTTGGCCACGACATCCACTTTACCGGTTACAGAGAGACCAATATTATAATTCTTGGGAAACGTTCCAACCATCATATCTGCCTGAGATTCAGATATGGTTGGTGTCAGAATATTTCAGACTCATCAAGTCTAGAAAGAGAAATGAAAGTTTGCAACACAAATCGACGAGATGGCGTTGCGAGATTCTCGGGGAATGAACTACGATAGTAAACTCCAAAACATGAGCTGGTTCTGCTACACACATGTGAACACATTGTCCAGGACAAGCGTGACCACGTGGTAGTCTTATAATAAAATACTACCAAGTTCAGGTTGGAAACCATCAACAAGGATAGCGAAGTCCTAACATAAGTCATGATTCTTAAGAAGGAACTTCTTCTCCTTGAACAAATCAATCAGTGGCTTGGTGTGCTAGGAATACATATAGAATGAAGGTTGCAAGTCTTCGAACCACAGAATACTTTGCACGTATGCATGAATGATTTGGGATGATTCCAAGGAAGCAACATTGACTTTCTCGAATCCACGGCGGCAACTTGCATCAAATGCACATGAACTAGAGGAAGTCACTTCTTACATCCGAACATATGCTTCATGAGCTAGCATGAACAAATGCTTTAAAAAGTTTTCCAACACTAGCTTAATGTTCAACAAAATTATGGAGAAGACAAGGATGTTGTCGATGGGCTCAACAACAATTCATCCTGGTTTCCATATAAATGGAATTCCATAATTAGGTGAACACAGTGATAGCATTGGTCAGACCAAAGGATATAATGGTGTATGCTCGAGGAAAATCCACGAGTAAGACAACATTACGAACATCGTTGGTTCTGACTTGATTTGAGGATAGCCCATACTCAAATCAAGGTCTTGGCAAGACAAAAGGTCCACCAACTGATCACGAGGATCAATCAATGAAGATATCATCTTTCTTCAACACACACACACAAAAACATCCCTTTAGAATGAGCTAAGTCGGACAAGCTTCCATCTTCCAACTCTCCAAGTTGTTGTTTAGCTTGACCAAACAGCTCAGGGGGGTATGCAACACAGATTCTTGGAGAAGGGGTGGTTTATAAAAAAACCAACTTGATCACGAGCTCAACATAGCGGTCAGGTGACATCCTGGTGATACCTCCGAGAAGACAATCAGAGAATCACGAACCACCAATATGTTACTAAGCTCGAGAACAATCTTGCTTTTCAGGGCAAGACGATATGATCAAATAAGCAAGGATTGGCACTATCCTAACTCATTGATCGAAGAGTGCACCGGAAATAAGGACTAGGTAGCACAATCATACTTAGGGTGATGATTCAAAAATCAACATGCTAAGAATGAGGTTATTGTCCTTTAACTACTAAGCAACAGAGTTGCTAGGCGTATAGAATTCACACACCACGATTCACTTGTCGGCATTCCGGTTGCGACAACACAGAACCGAGGAATGAGTAATGATGGCGAGAAGTATCACTACGTCACGAATTCACAAGAGCCGGTGCAATTCTCATGAAAATCCTGACATAAAGACGATAATACTTCAGGGTAGAACAGAATCAAAAGCTGGGTTGGCATTTTGATCTGCGGAGTACAACTCCTTTGACCCAATCCTGGATATGGATGGGGTTCTGGAGTTTGTTTCTCCTAGTCACTCCGGAATAGAATGGCTTGACGGACCACAAGAATAATAAGCATCGATGAGCTCGAGTGCACAACTACTCTTGACTATCAATTGATAGACGAGGGCCAGAAAACAACTAAGAGGGACAACTCAAAAGAACATATGATTTTCTAAGTTGTGGATGCATAGATTAGTATGTTGAACGAGTTCAACATATTTCTTCCGGATAACCCATGCAGAAGGGTAGATTGGCAGAGTCACAATTATGAATGGAGAACTCATCGAGGGTACTCCTGTTGTGATCTTTTGATCCAACAAACTTCTGCCATAAGTGGTTCATAGTATTTGGAAGAAGGAAATACCACGGACCTCGAGGATTAATGCAAAGGTTACTAATTTCCTAAAGGAACTAGCAAACACTATCAACATGAGGTAAGTAGGGTGAGTCTTGGGTTCAAAACCCAGGAATAGAATACCTACTACTAAGTAGCATCACGGGATGCTTTCGAGAATGGTGGCCAGAATCATCACACTGGGGACACTAAACATTGCTAGATTACTAGGTGACTCCCTAAAACACCTAGGGTCATAATAATAGCTCCAACATATATGTCAAGGCAATAAATTACCTCAACGCACCGGTTAGTGTGCTTATTCTGACCATAAAGGACATCGGGAACGGAAAGAAAGGATTTGCAAATGCATTAGACTATTTAGAAACTTGGGATGACTCGGACAGCATAACAGCTGTAAATGCTCAAAATGATTTGAGACATCCTGAAAATAGTGGCATGATCACTCAACATCACAATATCAACGTTCTGAGACCAGCTATGAACATACGGAAGTAGTAAAAACTGAACTGAGATTTGAAACTATCAATTCTATAAGTCTATGGATTAGTAACACGTCATCCTGATAGATAGATGAGAAGGCCTAGTTCTTAATCCCCATAGAAAAGAAGAGGTTGACTCAGATCAGAAGGCCATGAGGTATAAGGAGTAAAAAGAGCCTTACGTTCCCTTCCCCAATCAATTCCCTTACATAACTAAAGCATTTCTAGACACAACTTCGACCAGTTTGGCTTGGTAATCCTACAGGCAATCAAGCTTTGATACCAAAACTGTCAGGACCCCGACTCAATGTCACATTGATCTAGCCTGTAACACCTCATATCACTTTGCGGCCTCACGCACGGTATTCCCACGGGTGTCACCTTACCTTTGCCCGGGACCGTTTGCGCCTTTTGGCACACGTATATGATAGTGTCGCTAGCATCCATATGATAAGGAGCCCGGGATGACATGGCTAGTCGTAAACCCAAAGTGGCACAGACTTACAGGGACAGGCATCCATGACCCAGCATCGAACGTGTCGGTCATCAGCGAGTGAGTCCAGGCTGTAGCACTGGGCTAGCAGGACTCCGGTGAACCGGGCTGTAGCGGGCTAACAGGACTCCGGTACTCAACGCGTGACATTTCCCCGAAGGGACAGACACAGGAACGAAGAAGGACACATGCCGGCCAGCCTAAGTGTTCCGGAGCAGTAGCAAGCTACCATGGCTTAGTGGAGACACTAGGAGACATTTCCCGGTAAGAGAGGCTACTAAAGATAAACAACTAGATAGTCAGATCCCACACATACCAAGCATTTCAATAACATACACACAATATGCTCGATATGTGCAAATACAACATGGCATCACAACATGACTCTACGACTCAAGTATTTATTCAATAGGCTCCGAGGAGCGAGATATTACAAACATAGGTCTCATGACCCAACATTCAGAGCATACAAGTCAAAGCACAAGCGGAAGCTAACATGTCTGAGTACAGACATCTACAAATGAAAAAGGCTTAGAAGCCTGACTATCTACCAGATCCTGCCGGGGGCACAAGATCGTAGCTGAGGTAACAAGCTAAACGTCGAAGTCCACGCGGAACTACTAACGAGACCGAAGTCTCTCTGCAAAACATAAAATAGGCAAACGTAAGTACAAATGTACCCAGCAAGACTTACATCAGAACTAACTACATATGCATCATTATCAACAAAGGGATGGTGGGGTTTAACTGCAGCAAGCCAGCTTTGACTCGGTGGCTATCCTAACTATGACTGCAAGTAAGTCTTTTGAGGTGGCGCACACGAGTCCACATATTCACCATATCAATACACCACTATGGATCCGCTCCCATCTCCCTACGAGAACGCCATCCATAGCACTCGCGCTTATCTTGCGTATTTTAAAGTATCCACTTTCACTTGTCTATGAACTGTACAGGCAACCCAGAAGTCCTTTTCCGCGGACACGGCTATTCGAATAGATGATGTTAACCCTGCAGGGGTGTACTTCTTCACACACGCTCTCACCACTTACCGCCGTTTACACGACATGTACTCGGCAACCTTCAAGCGGAAGCCCAACGAGGGTGTCGGCCACGACCTACCTAAACACTCAAGTCCCTAGTCTAGGTTTATCGCCTATTCGGGTTCCATCCATGAGGAGATCCGGCCGAAGTTTCGCTCACAGCCCCAAACGATGTGAGCAGGGTTCCGTGACACCAAACGGGCGCCCGGTTTACCCGGCCACGTACCTACCGCATCACAGCCCACCCGTACGGTCAGCGCTGCGCACGGCCTCCAGCATACTACAAACACCAGAAACTACTTGCAACTCCTGGACAGAGGACAAGGGTGATTAAGAAGCCGAGAGGGTCCATTGGTTTCGGGCCCAATGCGTGGTAGTAGCTGAATCATGGATCACAAACACAGAACTCAGTTCCTGAGGACGGCTGCAATGAGACAACCCACCATGTACTCCTACATGGCCTCTCACTGCTACCTTTACCAAATCGTGTTCACACACTTAGCTCACACACAGTAGGACATGTTCACACACCTCTGATTCATCCTCGATGAATCAGACCTGACTCAACTCTAAGCAGTAGCAGGCATGACAAACAAGCATGAATGAGTAGGCACAACAGGGCTCAAAAAACTCCTACTCATGCTAGTGGGTTTCATCTATTTACTGTGGAATGACAGGTCATGCAAAGGATAAAGGGGTTCAGCTACCGCAGCAAGTAACAGATGAATCGTTGTTGTCCTAATGCAGTAAAAGAGAGCAGGAGCGAGAGAGTGGGATTGTATCGGAATGAACAAGGGGGTTTTGCTTGCCTGGCACTTCTGAAGATAATATGGTTCTTCATTGGTGTCATAGATCTCGTCGTCGGAACGTCATCTACTGAGAGGGGACAGTTACCGGCAAACACAAAAAGACACGATCAATGCAATGCGACAATATGATGCATGCTATGACATGGCAATATGATGTGTGATAGGTCTAATGCAACTTGGGACATAAAGGTTTGAGTCCATTTGAACCAAGGATTCAAATGATCACCCAAAATAATAAGTGATATAGGTGCATTAGCTTGTTTCACCTAAACAGCAAGGTTAAAGTGTTCTGACATGCATGAAACTAGTACAGATGGAAAGATTGGATTTTTCTGATCATTTTTCATATATAATTTGTTTCATTTGGAGTTACGGTTGAATTACTATGAATTTTAGAAGTTAGTACTATTTTCTGGAATTTCCTCTAAAGAATAAATCCAGAAAAGGATTTACTGCATCAGTATGACGTCATCGTGACGTCAGCAGGTCAGCGGGGTCGTCCAGGTCAAACCTGACCAGTGGGGTCCGCGTGTCAGTGTCACAGCTAATTAACGGAGTTAATTAGTGCTAAGTTAAATGCTAATCTAAGTTAATTAGGGCGTGGGCCCACATGTCAGTGACTTAGCTGGCTAACTAAAAGTTAATTTGCACTAAACTAAATTAGCAGGGCTCTGGGCCCACCCAGTCAACAGTCAGCGGGTCAAACCCGCCGGACTTGGTCCACGGCTCATCGCCGGTGAAGCCCGAGACGGCGGAGGGGGTCGGAATTCCTCCTCCGGCGACCAAATGGCCGACGGAGGGCATCTACGTGACGCTGAAGATCCCGCGCGTCGAGTGGTGCAGTCAGTTATGCCAGGGGCGATCTATATCGACGGCGGCGAGCTCAAAGGCGGCGGCCGGAGTTCGGGTCTCAGCGGTTCCGGCGTTGCGTTGCACGACAGGAGCAATTGGAGGGGGTTTTGGTCTTCTGGCATTGTGCTGAGCACGTCGGTGCGCTCGGTGGTAGCTCTAGGTGACGGTGGCCACGGCGGCGACATGGCCGGCGGAGCCGAGCTCGCGGCTCTGATGGAATCAGCGACTACAGGACAGGAACGGGCCCGGTAAGGAAGGGGAAAGACGCAAAAGCTCACTGTGAATTAAACGGAGGCCTCGGCATGCTCGGGGAGGGGCTGGTGATGACGGGAGGTCGCCGGCGATCTCGGTGGCCCGAGGAGGAAGAAGAGTCGCGGCATCGTCTTGGGGTCCTCCGGCCTTGCGTGGATTGGCGGAGAGGTGCTCGGGTTATAGGCGGAGCTCGTGGGAGAAAGAGGCAAGCGGCAGCAGCAAGCGGCTGCGACGGCAGCGTTCGGTAGCGGAAAGAGAGCGAAAGAGGCGAGGCAGGGAGAGAGGGGAGCGGTCGAGGGGGTCCAGGGGGGCTGCGTGGCGCACCTAGCGACGTCCAGGAGCAAGCGGCAAGCATGAGGTGGCCGGCGCGTGCGCGCGCGCGTCGGGCACACGCCCTCCTGCCTACTGGCAGGAGGTTGAAGACGGTGGCGGCTGCGGTGCGCTGGGCCGCACAGTGCTGGACCAGCACAGGAGCTGGGCCGGCTCTGGTGGGCTGCACGGGTGAGGCCAGGTACTAGCTCTGTCTCTCTATTCTATTTATTGTTTCTGTTTTCTATTATTCTTCAGTCTTTAGGGCTTTATTTAAAATACTGAAATAGATCCAAAAATCATGAAACTAATAATGGCTACTGTTTAGGATATATACCACAGTAAACATTTTAGTTTATGATTATTTGAGCGTTTAAAATATTTAATAGCATTTAAATGCCCAAATGCAAAGTACATATGATTTAATTCAATGATCAAATATGACATGGAAAAATGTGCAACACCTCTGGTTATGGTTTCAAGCATTTTCCAGACATGATGAACATTTTTGAAAGCCATTTGGAATCACTGAAAATATTTTTTAGGTTGAACCTATTTGAATTCCATTTTGATGCTAGGATTTGAACAATCCCCATTTCAGGTTTAAATGAAATTTAAACATGGTGCAACACTCTAATGCATGCACTAGGCATTGTCAGGACTAGGGATGTGACACCCTCCTCGTCATGGATAGCGCCGGGATGATGAAGATGGCCACCGGTGATGGGATCCCCCTCCAGCAGGGCGCCGGAAAGGGCTCCTGAGAGGTTTTTGGTGGCTACAGAGGCTTGCGGCGGCGGAACTCCCGATCTATCTTCTGTTCTGGAATTTTTAGGATACGTGGGTATATATGGGTGCAGGGAGTACGTCGGTGGAGCTACGGGGGCCCCACGAGGCAGGGGGCGCGCCCTAGGGGGTGGGCGCGCCCCCCACCCTCGTGAGCACCTCCCGTATCTTCTAACGTGGTGTCCAAGTCCATCCGGTGGGTTTCCTTCCAAAAATAACTTCTCCAGTTGATTTCGTTCTGTTTTGACTCCGTCTGATATTCCTTTTCCTCGAAACACTGAAATAGGCATAAAACAGCAAATCTGGGCTGGGCCTCTGGTTAATAGGTTAGTCCCAAAAATCATATAAAAGTGGATAATAAATCCCAGCATTGCGTAAAACAGTAGATAATATAGCATGGAGCAATCAAAAATTATAGATACGTTGGAGACGTATAAAGCATCCCCAAGCTTAATTCCTGCTCGTCCTCGAGTAGGTAAATGATAAAAAAGAATTTTTGATGCGGAGTGCTACTTGGCATAATTTCAATGTAATTCTTCTTACTTGTGACATGAATATTCAGATCCGAAAGATTCAAGACAAAATATCATATTGACATAAAAATAATAATACTTCAAGCATACTAACTAAGCAATTATGTCTTCTCAAAATAACATGGCCAAAGAAAGTTATCCCTACAAAATCATATAGTCTGGCTATGCTCCATCTTCCCCACACAAAATATTTAAATCATGCACAACCCCGATGACAAGCCAAGCAATTGTTTCATACTTTAACATTTTCAGAACTTTTTCAATCTTCACGCAATACACGAGCGTGAGCCATGGATATAGCACTATATGTGGAATAGAATGGTGGTTTTGGAGAAGACAAAAAGGGAGAAGATAATCTCACATCAACTAGGCATATCAACGGGTTATGGAGATGCCCATCAATAGATATCAATGTGAGTGAGTAGGGATTGCCATGCAACGGATGCACTAGAGCTATAAGTATATGAAAGCTCAACAAAAGAAACTAAGTGGGTGTGCATCCAACTTGCTTGCTCACGAAGACCTAGGGCATTTGAGGAAGCCCATCATTGGAATATACAAGCCAAGTTCTATAATGAAAAATTCCCACTAGTATATGAAAGTGATAACATAGGAGACTCTCTATCATGAAGATCTTGGTGCTACTTTGAAGCACAAGTGTGGTAAAAGGATAGTAGCATTGTCCCTTCTCTCTTTTTCTCTCATTTCTTTTATTTTTTTATTTTTTTTATTTTCGCCTTTTCTCCCTTTTTTTAAGGCCTCCATTTTTATTTGGGCTTCTTTGGCCTCTCTTTTTTTTCGTCCGGAGTCTAATCCCGACTTGTGGGGGAATCATATTCTCCATCATCCTTTCCTCACTGGGACAATGCTCTAATAATGATGATCATCACACTTTTATTTTCTTACAACTCAACAATTACAACTCGATACTTAGAACAAAATATGACTCTATATGAATGCCTCCGGTGGTGTACCGGGATATGCAATGAATCAATAGTGACATGTATGAAAGAATTATGAACGATGGCTTTGCCACAAATATGATGTCAACTACATGATCATGCTAGCAATATGACAATGATGGAGCGTGTCATAATAAATGGAACGGTGGAAATTTGCATGGCAATATATCTCGGAATGGCTATGGAAATGCCATGATAGGTAGGTATGGTGGCTGTTTTGAGGAAGATATATGGTGGGTGTATGATACCGGCAAAAAGTGCGCGGTATTAGAGAGGCTAGCAATGGTGGAAGGGTGAGAAAAAGTGTGTATAATCCATGGACTCAACATTAGTCATAGAAAACTCATATACTTATTGCAAAACTCTAGAAGTTATCAAAGCAAAGTATTAAGCGCATGCTCCTAGGGGGATAGATTGGTAGGAAAAGACCATTGCTCGTCCCCGACCGCCACTCGTAAGGAAGACAATCAATAAATAAATCATGCTCCGACTTCATCACATAACGGTTCATCATACGTGCATGCTACGGGAATCACAAACTTTAACATAAGTATTTCTCAAATTTACAACTACTCAACTAGCATGACTCTAATATCACAATCTTTATATCTCAAAACAATTATCAAGCATCAAACTTTTCTTAGTACTCAACACACTCATAAGAATTCTTACAAATCTTGTATGCTTAGCATATTAGGATTATTTAAGCAAATTACCATGCTATCTAAGACTCTCAAAATAATCTAAGTGAAGCATGAGAGTTCATCTATTTATACAAAATATAACCACCGTGCTCTAAAAGATATAAGTGATGCACTAGAGCAAATGACAAACTACTCCGAAAGATATAAGTGAAGATCAATGAGTAGTCGAATAATTGTGCAACTATGTGAAGACTCTCCCATTTAATAATTTCAGATCTTGATACTTTATTCAAACAGCAAGCAAAGCTAAAGAAAACTACATTGCAAGGATAGCACAACTCATGTGAAGAAGCAAAAACTTAGGCTCAACCGATACTAACCGATAGTTGTTGAAGAAGAAAGGTGGGATGCCTACCGGGGCATCCCCAAGCTTAGATGCTTGAGACTTCTTGAAATATTATCTTGGGGTGCCTTGGGCGTCCCCAATCTTGAACTTTTGTGTCTCCTTAATTCCTTTCATATCATGGTTTCTCTTTTTATCAAGAGCTTCATTCACAACAAACTCAACAAGAACTCGTGAGATAGGTTAGTATAAACCAATGCAAAACCTTACCATTTTCTACTGTAACAAATCACTAACATTATTATTCAACATTGCATACTAAATGCCTCTGCATATTTAATACTCCTATCCTCAAATAGAATCATTAAACAAGCAAACATATGCAAACAATGCAAGCATAACAGCAATCTGCCAAAACAGTATAGTCTGTAAAGAATGCAAGAGTAAAAATACTTCCCTAACCTAAAAAATTATGAACTAAAATTCCCGCTGTGATAAATTTATCGGAGCTCAATATGCAAAAAGATTCAACATTACACCACTCTCTGACTTTTCTAGGGATTTTTTGCAACAGCGGTAAACTTTTTGTTTTCAACAGC
Organism: Triticum timopheevii; assembly: GCA_963921465.1. Classification (NCBI taxonomy): domain Eukaryota; kingdom Viridiplantae; phylum Streptophyta; class Magnoliopsida; order Poales; family Poaceae; genus Triticum; species Triticum timopheevii. The sequence continues at coordinate 375,584,165 of OY997268.1, read as the reverse complement.
AACATGTATACTAGCAAAATAAGCATGGGGCTATCCTTGACTTTTTTATTGAAACTAAAGATGCAAAACATTAATATAATTAACAGCAAGCAAAAGAAAATGACGCTCCAAGCAAAACACATATCATGTGGTGAATAAAAATATAGCTCCAAGTAAAGTTACCGATGAACAAAGACGAAAGAGGGGATGCCTTCCGGGGCATCCTCAAGCTTAGGCTCTTGGTTGTCCTTGAATATTACCTTGGGGTGCCTTGGGCATCCCAAGCTTAGGCTCTCACCACTCCTTATTCCATAGTCTATCGAATCTTTACCCAAAACTTGAAAACTCCACAACACAAAACTCAACAGAAAACTCGTAAGCTCCGTTAGTATAAGAAAACAAAACAACCACTTAGGTACTGTAATGAACTCATTCTAAATTCATATTGGTGTAATGTCTACTGTATTCTAACTGATATATGGTTCATACCCTCCGATACTACTCATAGATTCATCAAAATAAACAAACAACACATAGAAAACAGAATCTGTCAAAAACAGAACAGTCTGTAGTAATCTGTATCAAACGTATACTTCTGGAACTCCAAAAATCCTACCAAATTAGGGAGTCCTAAGAAATTCGTGTACCAATCCAGAGCAAAAAGAATCATATCAGAAGCACGTTTATGTGAAGTAACAAAACTAATTTACTGCGTGCAGAAGTTTCTAATTTTCAGCGGGATCAACACAACTATCACCGTAAGCTATCCTAAATGTCTTACTTGGCACTTTATTGAAACAAAAGCTATAAAACATGATTACTACAGTAGCATAATCATGTGAACACACAAAAACAGTAAGGATAAGTATTGGGTTGTCTCCCAACAAGTGCTTTTCTTTAATGCCTTTCTAGCTAGGCATGATGATGACAATGATGCTCGCATAAAAGATAAGAATTGAAACATAACGGGAGCATCATGAAGCATATGACTAGCACTTTTAAGTCTAACCCACTTCCTATGCATAGGGATTTTGTGAGCAAACAACTTATGGGAACAATAATGAACAAGCATAGGAAGGTAACACAAGCATAGCTTCAAGAATTTAAGCACATAGAGAGGAAACTTGATATTATTGCAATTCCTACAGGCATATGTTCCTCCCTCATAAAAATTTTCAGTAGCCTCATGAATTAATTCAACAATATAACCAGCACCTAAAGCATTCTTTTCATGATCTACAAGCATAGAAAATTTACTACTCTCCACATAAGCAAAATTCTTCTCATGAATAGTAATGGGAGCAAACTCAACAAAATAACTATCATGTGATTGAAAATTAAGATCAAGATGACAAGTTTCATGGTTATCATTATTCTTTAAAGCATACATGTCATCACAATAATCATCATACATAGGAGGCATGCTTTCATCATAGTAATTTGCTCATCAAATCTTGGGGGACAAAATATATCATATTCATCAAACATAGCTTCCCCAAGCTTGTGGCTTTGCATATCATTAGCATCATGGATATTCAAGGAATTCATACTAACAACATTGCAATCATGCTCATCATTCAAATATTTAGTGCCAAACAATTTAGAGATTTCTTCTTCTACCACTTGAGCACAATTATCCTTTCCATCATACTCACGAAAGATATTAAAAAGGTGAAGCGTATGAGACAAACTTAACTCCATTTTTTTAATTTTCTTTTATAAACTAGACTAGTGCTAAAACAAGAAACAAAAAGATTCGATTGCAAGATCTAAAGATATACCTTCAAGCACTCACCTCCCCAGCAACGGTGCCAGAAAAGTGCTTGATGTCTACTACACAACCTTCTTCTTGTAGACGTTGTTGGGCCTGCAAGTGCACAGGTTTGTAGGACAGTAGCAAATTTCCCTCAAGTGGATGACCTAAGGTTTATCAATCCGTAGGAGGCGTAGGATGAAGATAGTCTCTCTCAAACAACCCTGCAACCAAATAACAAAGAGTCTCTTGTGTCCCCAACACACCCAATACAATGGTAAATTGTATAGGTGCACTAGTTCGGCGAAGAAATGGTGATACAAGTGCAAAATAGATAGTAGATATAGGTTTTTGTAATCTGAAAATATAAAAACATCAAGGTACCTAATGATAAAATTGAGCGTAAACGGTATTGCAATGATAGGAAACAAGGCCTAGGGTTCATACTTTCACTAGTGCAAGTTTTCTCAACAATAATAACATAGATAGATCATATAACAAGTCCTCAACATGCAACAAAGAGTCACTCCGAAGCCACTAATAGCGGAGAACAAACGTAGAGATTATGGTAGGGTACGAAACCACCTCAAAGTTATCCTTTCTGTTCTATCTATTCAAGAGTTCATAGTAAAATAACATAAAGCTATTCTTTCCGCTCGATCCATCATAGAGCTCATACTAGAATAACACCTTAAGACACAAATCAACCAAAACCCTAATGTCACCTAGATACTCCATTGTCACCTCAAGTATCGGTGGGCATGATTATACGATATGCATCACACAATCTCAGATTCATCAAACCAACACAAAGTACTTCAAAGAGTGCCCCAAAGTTTCTATCGGAGAGTCAAGAACGTGTGACAACCCCTATGCATAGGTTCCCAATGTCAAGAAACCCGCAAGTTGATCACCAAAACATACATCAAGTGGCACATGATATCCCATTGTCACCATAGATAATCATGGCAAGACATACATCAAGTGTTCTCATAAAAGACTCAATCCGATAAGATAACTTCAAAGGGGAAACTCAATTCATCACAAGAGAGTAGAGGGGGAGAAACATCATAAGATCCAACTACAATAGCAAAGCTCGGGATACATCAAGATCATGCCATAGATGGAACACGAGAGAGAGAGAGATCAAACACATAGCTACTGGTACATACCCTCAGCCCCGAGGGTGAACTACTCCCTCCTCGTCATGGATAGCGCCGGGATGATGAAGATGGCCACCGGTGATGGGATCCCCCTCCGGCAGGGTGCCAGAAAGGGCTCCCGAGAGGTTTTTGGTGGCTACAGAGGCTTGCGGCGGCGGAACTCCCGATCTATCTTCTGTTCTGGAAGTTTTAGGATACGTGGGTATATATGGGTGTAGGGAGTACGTCGGTGGAGCTACGGGGTCCCCACGAGGAAGGGGGGCGCGCCCTAGGGGGTGGGCGCGCCCCCCACCCTCGTGAGCACCTCCCATATCTTCTGACGTGGAGTCCAAGTCCATCAGGTGGGTTTCCTTCCAAAAATAACTTCTCCAGTTGATTTCGTTCTGTTTTGACTCCGTCTGATATTCCTTTTCCTCGAAACACTGAAATAGGCATAAAACAGCAAATCTGGGCTGGGCCTCCGGTTAATAGGTTAGTCCCAAAAATAATATAAAAGTGGATAATAAAGCCCAATATTGCCTAAAACAGTAGATAATATAGCATGGAGCAATCAAAAATTATAGATACGTTGGAGACGTATCACGCCCACGCCGCTGCCGCGTCGGTCCAAGCCCGGACCGACGCTGCCTCCAGCTCCGCCTCGGCCCGGATCCTGTCACGCCAGGACAAGGCCTCGGCGTCGTCCGGGTCCAAGCCGAGGTCCAAGTCGCCTCGTCCCTCCTCCCCGGCTAGGCCGGCGAGGTCGGAAAGGCTCCTGCGGAACTCGGTCCTTTCGGTGGCCGCGGCCTCCGCCGCCACCGTCGCCAGCGCGATCGGCGACCTGAAGAAGAAGGCAGAATAAGCAAAAGAAACAAGAAATCAGGGCACATGCAAGAAACAAGACTTACCCCGTCAAGACCGGGACCGGAGTCGGCTTCGCGCGCTTCTTCTTGGCCGGCCTTCCGGGCTCGGCCGGGTCCATTGCGCGCTTCGATCCGCGAGGTCGCGGCGCGACGCTGTCCTTGCCATGTGGGCGGTTCGGCGCCGCCCCATGCAAGGACCCGGCTCCACCCACGTCGCTGCCTCCCCCGCCCAACGCCGCTACACCAGGCAACCGGCATCAACGTCGCCTTCACCGCGACATGAGCAACAATTCAAGACAAAATGAAGAAGAGAAAGACTCGAAGCTTACCAGCATGGCGCACAGCGCCGGCGTTGGACTCGGCCACCTCCTCGTCGCCTTGGGCCGCGGGCTCCTCTGGTGCCACCGGCGCCACCTGCAGCAGAGCCCGGGCGTAAGGATGCCGGCTCACATTCAGAAGAACCTCCCGTGACGCGTCGGGACGAACAAGAAGATGCGCGGCAGCAAAGTAAGGAGATCAGATGCTCACCTGCGGCGCCGGGTTCGCCTGGCTATACGGCGCCGGGTTCGCCTGGCTATACGGCGCCTTGCCAAATCGCCAATCCTCTTCAAGATTGGCCCTGGAGATGGCGTTGATGGCGCGCGCGGCCTGCTCCCCAGACAGCCACGTCGACCCCATTCGGTTGGGGTCCTGCAGGCCGATCATCTCGCCGATGAGGCAGGAGCGCCTCTCAAGCGGTAGGACCTGGCGAGTGATGAACGCGGCGAGAAGGTCCGTGCCGATGAGCCCCTCCTGCGTCCTTATCACCGTCACCCGTTCGCAGAGGTTGACGATCTCCTGCGACGGGCGCCAGGTTTGAGTAGCCCCAGTTCGTCTTCGCCCGCGGCGGCACCATGGCGAAAGGGGGAAGATTGATGTGGTCCGCGCCATGATTGCGGATGTAAAACAAGGAATTCTGCCACTTCCTGGCAGAACCCTCGAGCGGAATCTTGGGGAAATCTGCCCCCAACCGTTTGGAGATGACGGCGGTGCCGCAGTCGGCAAACTCCCTGGCCGACGGGCCTTGCTGCTTCAAGGAGAAGAAGCGCGCCCAGAGGTCGATCGTCGGCTCGACCCCCATGTACCCCTCGCACAGGGTCACGAAGCCAGAGAGTTGGACGATGGCGCCGGCGCCGAGATGGTGCGGTTGAAGCCTGAAGAACTCCAGGAAGGCGCGGAAGAAGGTGCTCGCCGGCAACCCGAGCCCGCGCTCGAAGTGAGTAAGGAAGACAACGCGCTCCTGCCCCTCGGGTCGGGGCCTTTGATCGCCATGCGACAAGCAGATGCCAACGTCCGTCTCCCGCGGCAAGCGCCGTGAAGCTCGAAGCTACGTGATGTCATCGTTGGTGACGTTGGAGCCCATCCAAGAGCCCGACGGCAGCGCCATGGATAGAAGCGGAAGGAAGAAGGACGACGGAGAAGAGCTCTGCTTGGGGCTGCGGGCGCAGCTGTGCGTTGGTGGCAAGGAGCAGAGCGAGAGCAGGGGGACAAGAGGGCACGAGTGAGAATAATGCTCGCCACCCCCTTGCCCCGCTCAATTTATAAGCCCCGGTTCAAACGTGGGGAAGTGGGATCGTCTCCACGCGCCCGTTCCACTACCCCGCAATAAGTGCGCACGTACACACGCACTAACTGCGCGGGGAAGTGCAACCGACCCCCAGACACCGCAATAAATCCGCACGCGCGGCCAAGGGCGCGCGGCGGCGGGCCCCCGGCACGTCGCCCAGTCCCGTCACGCGCGTGGCCTGTCAGGCCCCTCCGGCTTCCGGGCACGACGTGGCGCCAGCGCAAAGCCCGAGGGATCGCCTCAAGATTCGACGAACTCCTCAGTTCCCGCCATGGCAGGGATGCCGCGATCCGGTTTCCGAAAAAACCGGCACATAGTGGGTGTTGCCAGACCTGGCATTCGCAGATTCCGCCTTGCTCAAGGGGGAAGCTGCAAAGGCCCACTCATCCGAAGACGGCGGACCTTCACAGCTTCGGGGACTACTGTCGGGGGATGAACGCCAGGCAGGCAACGGAACCCGGATCTATTTAAAAAAACAGCGGGGCCGGCATCGCCCTGCAAACCGGCGTGCGCCAGGCCGGGTCACTCGACCCGGCAAGGCGCGCAACCTGGCCAAAACCCTCGACTTGGCAAGGTACGTCAACCCGGCCGCAGCGGCTGGTGCAAGGCAACTTAACCCGGCGCAACCTTGGCTTCCCCAGCAAGCCAGCCCACCCGTGGCATCCACGGCAACCCAGCCACGGGTCAGCTCCCGTCCCATCCAGGCCGTACAATGGGACGAGACCTCAATCACTGATGACCAAGACTACAGTGCCCCGCCCATGCCCGTGGTCAGCCAGAGCATGGCAACATTGCCCCTTACCAACCCGCTGACCAGGGTTGGCACGGCAACAGTGTTCCCGCCCTCACCGCTGACGACAGCAAGCGGCGGCCTGACGGAGAACACTGTGCGCGGCTTGACTCGGCCACGCCATGACGATCGACAAGACGGCGCACAGTCCCCCTAGGCACGCGGGGCCCGCACCTAGGGGAACCCGGCGAACCACAAGCCCCCAAGCGGGACCCAGCCCGGTACCCCGGACGCCGACAATACGGACCCACCGACTCGGCATATTACCATTGTAACCCTGGGTGGGTTGGTCTATAAAACCCCCCAGGAGTCCACGCCTACAGAGACATGAGACGAACGAGAGATATTCAACAGAGACATACGACACACACGGCATGCAAAGCCACACAAGATAGAGCAACCAAGATAGGACTAGCCACTACATAGCAACACCAAGGAGAAGGAGCAGCCGGAGCCTTGGCCAGCCTCCTTCCTCCTCCAAACAGCTCCAGGAGCGACATTGTACTATCAACCATCCAACTAAACTCGGCAAGACTAGTGGTGTTATCTCTCCGGAGAGCCCCGAACCTGGGTATGTCTGGCGTCCCGCGCCCGCGCATATCAACCTCGCCTCCGAAACCCACCAGCGCCCTCGAGCCTCCTCCTCTCCTTAGCCATCCCTTGGAATCTGTCGTGCGCCCACCACGACAATGTCGGTCCAGCATGTACCAGTTTGTGGACGATGTCTTGTACAGGAAAAGATCGAACAACATGAAATTGAAGTGCATTCCTTGGGAGGACAGGCTAGAGCTATTGGCAGATATACATGGAGGCATATGTGGCTCTCACAATGGATCTAGAGCTCTTGCCAGGAAGGCATTCCGGCAAGGTTTCTTTTGGCCCACTGCCCTCCAGGATGCAACTGCGCTAGTAACCAAGTGTGAAGTGTGTCAGTTTCATTCAAAGAAATTGCATCAGCCAGCTCAAGCTCTTTAGACGATCCCTCTTTCCTGGCCATTTTCGGCCTGGGGGCTCGACATACTGGGCCACTTTCCCTGTGCTGTCAGGGGCTTTGAGTACTTGTATGTTGCAATCTACAAGTTCACAAAGTGGCCAGAAGCGGAAGCAGTGAGAAAGGTGACAGCACAATCAGCCGTCAAGTTCTTTAAAGGACTAGTTTGTCGTTTTGATGTACCAAACAGAGTCATCACCAACAACGGCATGCAGTTCACAAGCCGCACCTTCATTTAGTATATCCAGGACCTCGGCAGCAAAGTCTGTTTTGCTTCTGTTGCTCATCCAAGAAGCAACGGCCAGGCAGAAAGGGCAAATGCTAAAGTGCTGCGGGGCCTCAAAACAAGAACTTTTGGCAGGCTGCACAATTGTGAAAGACGCTGGATTAATGAGTTGCGGGCGGTTCTTTGGTCAATCAGGACGACACCAAGTCGAGCCACCGGCCAAATGCCCTTCTCCCTGGTGTACGGGGCAGAAGCAGTCCTCCCCACAGAAACCATATACGGGACACCTCGAGTTCTCGCTTATGATGAGCTTGAGCAAGAGCAATTGCACCAAGATGATGCTACGCTCCTTGAGGAAGATCCTCTTCAGGCTGCTGTGCGAGCCACACGCTACCAGCAAGCGTTGTGCCGCTACCACACCCGCAAGGTTCATGCCCGAAGCCTTGAGGAAGGCGACCTTGTTCTTCGGTGCGTTCAGTCCGCCAAGAATTCCAACAAGTTGACGCCAAAGTTGGAAGGCCCATATCAGGTAATACGAGTCACCAGGGCCGGTGTATTCCACCTGGAGACCAAAGATGGCATTCAAGTGAGCAACTCTTGGAATATCAAACATCTTCGCAAGTTTTACCCATAAGGCGCGGTTGCCGGGTGCCCTCGCAACCCCTTTTGTACTAGCCTTGCCGGCGAGGCATATAACCCTATGTACAGAGCCAGGCGCAGACCTTGTGCGTAGTTGAATAAGTTTGATTATGTACATTTCTTGTTGATTTCCATGTTTATGTTTATGTATGCAGGCCTGTCCAGGATATTGTGCTACTTTTGTTTCCAGCAAGTATTGATGAACCACCAAGGTTCCATATTCCTATTTTCTCTTCTTTCTTTTGCACTAAGGTTTCCTTCGCATCCAAGTTTGCCCTAGGGGATAGTGTTGGAAATATGCCCTAGAGGCAATAATAAAATGGTTATTATTATATTTCCTTGTTCATGATAATTGTCTATTGTTCATGCTATAATTGTGTTATCCGGAAATCATAATACATGTGTGAATGCATAGACCACAACATGTCCCTAGTGAGCCTCTAGTTGACTAGCTCGTTGATCAATGGATGGTTACGGCTTCCTGACCATGGACATTGGATGTCATTGATAACGGGATCACATCATTGAGAGAATGATGTGATGGACAAGACCCAATCCTAAGCATAGCACAAGATCGTGTAGTTTGTTTGCTAGAGATTTTCTAATGTCAAGTATCATTTCCTTAGACCATGAGATCGTGTAACTCCCGGATACCATAAGAGTGCTTTGGGTGTACCAAACGCCACAACATAACTGGGTGGCTATAAAGGTATACTACAGGTATCTCCGAAAGTGTCTGTTGGGTTGACACGAATCGAGACTGGGATTTGTCACTCCGTATGACATAGAGGTATCTCTGGGCCCACTCGGTAATGCATCATCATAATGAGCTCAATGTGACCAAGTGGTTGGTCATGGGATCATGCATTACGGTACGAGTAAAGTGACTTGCCGGTAACGAGATTAAACGAGGTATTGCGATACCGATGATCGAATCTCGGGCAAGTAACGTACCGATTGACAAAGGGAATTGTATACGAGATTACTTGAATCCTCGACATCGTGGTTCATTCGATGAGATCATCATGGAACATGTGGGAGCCAACATGGGTATCCAAATCCCACTGTTGGTTATTGACCGAAGAGTCATCTCGATCATGTCTGCGTGTCTCCCGAACCCGTAGGGCCTACACTCTTAAGGTTCGGTGACACTAGGGTTGTAGAGATATTAGTATGCGGTAACCCGAAAGCTGTTCGGAGTCCCAGATGAGATCCCGGATGTCACGAGGAGTTCCGGAATGGTCCGGAGGTGAAGAACTGTATATAGGAAGTCCAGTTTCGGCCACCGGGAAAGTTTTGGGGGTCACCGGTATTGTACCGGGACCATCGAAAGGGTCCCGGGGGTCCAGCGGGTGGGGCCACCTATCCCGGACCCATGGGCTGAAGTGGGAAGGGAACCAGCCCCTGGTGGGCTGGTGCGCCCCCCTTGGGCCTCCCTCTGCGCCTAGGGTTGGAAACCCTAGAGGTGGGGGCGCACCACCTGACTTGGGGGGCAAGTCCCCCCCCCTAGCCGCCGCCGCCACCCCCCTCCCTTGAGATTGAATCTCTAGGGGGGCGCCCCCCCAGGGCTCCTATATAAAGAGGGGGCAGGGAGGGCTGTGCACCCTAGCCCCTGGCGCCTCCCTCTCCCCTCGTAACACCTCTCCCTCTCGCTGAGCTTGGCGAAGCCCTGCTGAGGGAGTCCTGGATTAGGGGGTGTCCGGATGGCCGGACTATAGCCTTTGGCCGGACTCCTGGACTATGAAGATACAAGATTGAAGACTTCGTCCCGTGTCCAGATGGGACTTTCCTTGGTGTGGAAGGCAAGCTTGGCGATACGGATATGTAGATCTCCTACCATTGTAACTGACTCTGTGTAACCCTAACCCTCTTCGGTGCCTATATAAACCGGAGGGTTTTAGTCCGTAGGACAAACAACAATCATACCATAGGCTAGCTTCTAGGGTTTAGCCTCTCTGATCTCGTGGTAGATCTACTCTTGTACTACCCATATCATCAATATCAATCAAGCAGGAGTAGGGTTTTACCTCCATCGAGAGGGCCCGAACCTGGGTAAAAACATCGTGTCCCTTGTCTCCTGTTACGATCCGCCTAGACGCACAGTTCGGGACCCCCTACCCGAGATCCGCCGGTTTTGACACCGATATTGGTGCTTTCATTGAGAGTTCCTTTGTGTCGTCATATTTAGGCCCGATGGCTCCTCTGATCATTAACAATGATGCGGTCCAGGGTGAGAGTTTTCTCCACGGACAGATCTTCGTATTCAGCGGCTTTGCACTGCGGGCCAATTCGCTTGGCCATCTGGAGCAGATTGAAAGCTACGCCCCTGGCCATTAGGTCAGATTTGGAAGTTTGAACTACATGGCTGACGTCCGCGGAGACTTGATCTTTGACGGGTTCGAGCCACGGCCAAGCGCGCTGCACTATCACGATGGGCATGATCTAGCTCTGCCGCTGAACAGTGCCCTGGAGGCCGCACCCGTGTTCGCTCCGACCCTTAGCTCAGAGCCGACTGTGCCGATCGAGGACGGGTGGCTGGACACCGCCTCGGGGGCTGCAATCTCTACGGCGATTGAGCCGAACACCATCCCTGTCCTTTGCAAGGCTCGTAACTCCAAGGTGCCGGACTCCTCTCCGGACTCCGAACCTTCCGCGCCCCTGCCAATCAAATCCGATTGGGCGCCGGTCATGGAATTCACCGCCGCGGACATCTTTCAGCACTCGCCCTTTGGCGACATCCTGAATTCACTAAAGTCTCTCTCTTTATGAGGAGAGCCCTGGCCGGACTATGGTCAGGAAGGTTGGGATGCGGACGACGAAGAAATTCAAACCCCACCCACCACCCACTATGTAGCCACTGTCGATGATTTAACCGACATGCTCGACTTCGACTCCGAAGACATCAACGATATGGACGACGATGCAAGATACGACCAAGAACCAGCGCCTACAGGCACTGGAAGGCACCTCGTCATACGACATTTACATGGTGGACATCCCAAAAGATGGGAATGGCGATGGAACAATGGAGGATGACCCCTCCAAGAAACAGCCTAAGCGCCAGCGTCAGCGGCGCCGCTCTAAATCCCGCCACAGCAAAAAACGGTGATTCCGACATGGGAGACAATAACACCCCAGACAGTGCCGAAGACAACCCCCTCCAGCAAGATTCAGCACAGGAGGATGGAGAAGCCATCGCTCATGAGAGATCGGCAGGCAGAGAGGTATAGGACGATAATTACATGCCTCCCTCTGAAGACGAGGCAAGCCTCGACGACGACGAATTTGTCGTGCCTAAGGATCCCGTCGAACAAGAGCGTTTCAAACGCAGGCTTATGGCCACGGCAAGAAGCCTCAAGAAAAAGCAGCAACAGCTTAGAGCTGACCAAGACTTGCTAGCCGACAGATGGACTGAAGTCCTTGCGGCCGAAGAGTATGAACTCGAACGCCCCTCCAAGAGCTACCCAAAACGCAGGCTGCTACCCCGATTAGAGGAGGAAGCACCTAAACCTACATCACCAGCGTATGATACGGCCGACCGGCCACCTCGTGGCCGCGACAGAGAGGCCTCTCGGCCCTCCACTCAAGCCGCACCCCGGCGCCGCTCAAAAAATACCAAGGCGCGGGAAAATGCGCCGGACCTGCGGGATATACTGGAGGACAAGGCAAGGCAAACAAGATCGATCTACGGCGTGGGCGCCCCACGATACGTGATGATAACCGTCACGCCGGATATGGCAATTCTAGCCAGGAGGAACACAGTAGACGAAGCTCATTTGAGCTGCGTCGTGATATAGCCCAATACAGAGGCGCCGCACACCCACTATGCTTCACAGACGAAGTGATGTATCATCAAATCCCTGAGGGTTTCAAACCCGTAAACATTGAATCATACGATGGCACAACAGATCCTGCGGTCTGGATCAAGGACTATCTCCTTCATATCCACATGGCCCGCGGTGATGACCTACACGCCGTCAAATACCTCCCACTCAAGCTTAAAGGACCAGCTCGGCATTGGCTTAACAGCTTGCCAGCGGAGTCAATTGGTTGTTGGGAAGACCTGGAAGCCGCATTCCTCGACAACTTCCAGGGCACCTACGTGCGACCACCAGACGCCGATGACCTAAGCCACATAATTCAGCAGCCATAGGAATCAGCCAAACAATTCTGGACACGGTTCCTAACCAAGAAAAATCAAATCGTCGACTGTCCGGATGCAAAGGCATGAATAACGCCATGTAATTACTTTACTTTATTGCTAAACACGTTAGCCATAGAAGTAGAAGTAATCGTTGGCGTGACAACTTCATGAAGACACGATGATGGAGATCATGATGATGGAGATCATGGTGTCATGCCGGTGACGATGATGATCATGGCGCCCCGAAGATGGAGATCAAAAGGAGCAAAATGATATTGGCCATATCATGTCACTATTTGACTGCATGTTATGTTTATCATGTTTTGCTTCTTATTTTCTTAGTATGACGGTAGTAAATAAGATGATCCCTCATAATAATTTCAAGAAAGTGTTCCCCCTAACTGTGCGCCGTTGCGAAAGTTCGTTGTCTTGAAGCACCACGTGATGATCGGGTGTGATAGATTCTAACGTTCACATACAACGGGTGTAAGCCAGATTTACACATGCAAAACACTTAGGTTGACTTGACGAGCCTAGCATGTACAAACGTGGCTTCGAAACACAAGAGACCGAAAGGTCGAACATGAGTCGTATAGAAGATACGATCAACATGAAGATGTTCACCGATGATGACGAGTCCGTCTCACGTGATGATCGGACACGGCCTAGTTGACTCGGATCATGGATCACTTAGATTACTAGAGGGATGTCTATCTGAGTGGGATTTCATTATATGATTTGATTAGATGAACTTAATTATCATGAACTTAGTCTAAAATCTTTGCAATATGTCTTGTAGATCAAAGGGCCCACGCTAATGTTGCCCTCAACTTCAACGCGTTCCTAGAGAAAACCAAGCTGAAAGACGATGGCAGCAACTATATGGACTGGGTCTGGAACTTGAGGATCATCCTCATAGCTACCAAGAAAGCATATGTCCTAGATGCACCGCTAGGTGAAGCACCCGTTTTCCCAGCAACTCAAGACGTTATGAATGCCTGGCATTCGTGTAGTGATGATTACTCCTTGGTTCAGTGCGACATGCTTTACAGCTTAGAACCGGGGCTCCAAAAGCGTTTTGAGCCGCACGGAGCATATGAAATGTTCCAAGAGCTGAAAATGGTTTTCCAAGCTCACGCCTGGGTCAAGAGATATGAAGTCTCCGACAAGTTCTACAGTTGTAAGATGGAGGAGAATGGTTCTGTCAGCGAGCACATACTCAAAATGTCTGGGTTGCACAACCACTTATGTCAACTGGGAGTTAATCTTCTGGATGACGCGGTGGTCGATAGAATCCTCCAGTCGCTCCCACCTAGCTACAAGAGCTTTGTGATGAACTTCAATATGCAGGGGATGGTGAAAACCATTCCTGAGGTATATTCAATGCTGAAATCAGCGGAGGTGGAGATCAAAAAGGAACATCAAGTGTTGATGGTCAATAAAACCACTAGTTTCAAGAAAGGCAAGGGTAAGAAGAACTTCAAGAAGGACGGCAAGGGAGTTGTCGCACCCGGTAAGCCAGTTGCCGGGAAGAAGCCAAAGCATGGACCCAAACCTGATACTGAGTGCTTTTATTGCAACGGAAGTGGACACTGGAAGCGGAACTGCCCCAAGTACTTAGCGGACAAGAAGGCCGGCAGCACCAAAGGTATATGTGATATACATGTAATTGATGTCTACTCATGGGTATTTGATACCCGTGCGGTTGCTCATATTTGTAACTCAAAACAGGAGCTGCGAAATAAGTGGAGACTGGCGAAGGACGAGGTGACGATGCGCGTCGGGAATGGTTCCAAGGTCGATGTGATCGCTGTCGGCACGCTACCTCTACATTTACCTACGGGATTAGTTTTAAACCTCAATAATTGTTATTTAGTGCTAGCTTTGAGCATGAACATTTTATCCGGATCTCGTTTAATACGAGATGGCTACTCATTTAAATCGAAGAATAATGGTTGTTCTATTTATATGAGAGATATGTTTTATGGTCATGCCCCGCTGGTCAATGGTTTATTCTTAATGAATCTCGAACGTGATGTTCCACATATTCATAGTGTGAATACCAAAAGATGTAAGGTTGATAACGATAGTCCCACATACTTGTGGCACTGCTGCCTTGGTCACATTGGTGTCAAACGCATGAAGAAGCTCCATGCTGATGGACTTTTGGAGTCCCTTGATTACGAATCATTTGACACATGCGAACCATGCCTCATGGGCAAAATGACCAAGACTCCATTCTCCGGAACAATGGAGCGAGCAACCAACTTATTGGAAATCATACATACTGATGTGTGTGGACCAATGAGCGTTGAGGCTCGCGGAGGCTATCGTTATGTTCTCACTCTCACTGACGACTTAGGTAGATATGGGTATGTCTACTTGATGAAACACAAGTCTGAGACCTTTGAAAAGTTCAAGGAATTTCAGAGTGAGGTAGAGAATCAACATGACCGAAAGATAAAGTTCTTACGATCAGATCGTGGGGGAGAATATTTAAGTCACGAATTTGGTACGCACTTAAGGAAATGTGGAATCGTTTCACAACTCACGCCGCCTGGAACACCTCAGCGTAACGGTGTGTCCAAACGTCGTAATCGCACTCTATTGGATATGGTGTGATCTATGGTGTCACTCACCGATTTACCGCTATCATTTTGGGGATACGCTCTAGAGACAACTACATTCACTTTAAATAGGGCACCGTCTAAATCCGTTGAGACGACACCGTATGAATTATGGTTTGGGAAGAAACCTAAGCTGTCGTTTCTAAAAGTTTGGGGATGCGATGCTTATGTCAAGAAATTTCAACCTGAAAAGCTCGAACCCAAGTCGGAAAAATGCGTCTTCATAGGATACCCTAAGGAAACCATTGGGTATACCTTCTACCTTAGATCCGAAGGCAAGATCTTTGTTGCCAAGAACGGGTCCTTTCTGGAGAAAGAGTTTCTATCGAGAGAAGTAAGTGGGAGGAAAGTAGAACTCGATGAAGTACTACCTCTTGAACCGGAAAGTAGCGCAGCTCAAGAAGACGATGTTCCTGTGGTGCCTACACTGACTAGAGAGGAAGTTAATGATGATGATCAAGGTACTTCGGATCAAGTTGCTACTGAACTTCGAAGGTCCACAAGGACACGTTCCACACCAGAATGGTATGGCAACCCTGTCCTGGAAATCATGTTGTTAGACAATGGTGAACCTTCAAACTATGAAGAAGCGATGGCGGGCCCAGATTCCAACAAATGGCTTGAAGCCATGCAATCCGAGATAGGATCCATTTATGAAAATAAAGTATGGACTTTGACAGACTTGCCCGATGATCGGCAAGCGATAGAAAATAAATGGATCTTTAATAAGAAGACGGACGCGGATGGTAATGTTACCATCTATAAGGCTCGACTTGTTGCTAAGGGTTATCGACAAGTTCAAGGGGTTGACTACGATGAGACCTTCTCACCCGTAGCGAAGCTGAAGTCCGTCCGAATCATGTTAGCAATTGCCGCATACTATGATTATGAGAAATGGCAAATGGACGTCAAAACGGCATTCCTTAACGGCTTTCTTAAGGAAGAATTGTATATGATGCAGCCGGAAGGTTTTGTCCATCCTAAGAATGCTAACAAGGTATGCAAGCTCCAGCGCTCCATCTATGGGCTGGTGCAAGCATCTCAGAGTTGGAACATTCGCTTTAATGAAATAATCAAGGCGTTTGGGTTTATGCAGACTTATGGAGAAGCCTGCGTTTACAAGAAAGTGAGTGGGAGCTCTGTAGCATTTCTCATATTATATGTAGATGACATACTTTTGATGGGAAATGATATAGAACTTTTGGACAGCATTAAGCCCTACTTGAATAAGTGTTTTTCCATGAAGGACCTTGGAGAAGCTGCTTACATATTAGGCATCAAGATCTATAGAGATAGATCGAGATGCCTCATAGGTCTTTCACAAAGCACATACCTTGATAAGATATTGAAGAAGTTCAATATGGATCAGTCCAAGAAGGGATTCTTGCCTGTGTTGCAAGCTGTGAAATTGACCTCGGCTCAATGTCCGACCACGGCAGAAGATAGAGAAAAGATGAGTGTTGTCCCCTATGCCTCGGCCATAGGGTCTACCATGTATGCCATGCTGTGTACTAGACCTGATGTAAACCTTGCCGTAAGTTTGGTAGGAAGGTACCAAAGTAATCCCGGCATGGAACACTGGGCAGCGGTCAAGAATATCCTGAAGTACCTGAAAAGTACTAAGGATATGTTTCTCGTATATGGAGGTGATGAAGAGCTCGTCGTAAAGGGTTACATCGATGCTAGCTTCGACACAGATCTGGATGACTCTAAATCACAAACCGGATACGTGTATATTTTGAATGGTGGGGCAGTAAGCTGGTGCAGTTGCAAGCAAAGCGTCGTGGCAGGATCTACGTGTGAAGCGGAGTACATGGCAGCCTCGGAGACAGCACATGAAGCAATCTGGATGAAGGAGTTCATTACCGACCTAGGAGTTATTCCCAATGCGTTGGGGCCGATGACTCTCTTATGTGACAACACTGGAGCCATTGCCTTTGCCAAGGAGCCCAGGTTTCACAAGAAGACCAGACATATCAAGCGTCGCTTCAACTCCATTCGTGAAAATGTTCAAGATGGAGACATAGATATTTGTAAAGTGCACACAGATCTGAATGTCGCAGATCCGTTGACTAAACCTCTTCCGCGAGCGAACATGATCAACGCCATAACTCTATGGGTGTTCGATTCATCACAATGTAACTAGATTATTGACTCTAGTGCAAGTGGGAGACTGTTGAAAATATGCCCTAGAGGCAATAATAAAATGGTTATTATTATATTTCCTTGTTCATGATAATTGTCTATTGTTCATGCTATAATTGTGCTATCCGGAAATTGTAATACATGTGTGAATGCATAGACCACAACATGTCCCTAGTGAGCCTCTAGTTGACTAGCTCGTTGATCAATGGATGGTTACGGTTTCCTAACCATGGACATTGGATGTCATTGATAACGGGATCACATCATTGAGAGAATGATGTGATGGACAAGACCCAATCCTAAGCATAGCACAAGATCATGTAGTTCGTTTGCTAGAGCTTTTCTAATGTCAAGTATCATTTCCTTAGACCATGAGATCGTGTAACTCCCGGATACCGTAAGAGTGCTTTGGGTGTACCAAACGTTACAACGTAACTGGGTGGCTATAAAGGTATACTACAAGTATCTCCAAAAGTGTCTGTTGGGTTGACACGAATCGAGACAGGGATTTGTCACTCCGTATGACGGAGAGGCATCTCTAGGCCCACTTGGTAATGCATCATCATAATGAGCTCAATGTGACCAAGTGGTTGGTCACGGGATCATGCATTACGGTACGAGTAAAGTGACTTGCCGGTAACAAGATTGAACGAGGTATTGGGATACCGACGATCGAATCTCGGGCAAGTAACGTACCGATTGACAAAGGGAATTGTATACGGGATTACTTGAATCCTCGACATCGCGATGAGATCATCGTGGAACATGTGGGAGCCAACATGGGTATCCAGATCGCGCTGTTGGTTATTGACCGGAGAGTCATCTCGGTCATATCTGCGTGTGTCACGAACCCGTAGGGCCTACACACTTAAGGTTCGGTGACGCTAGGGTTGTAGAGATATTAGTATGTGGTAACCCGAAAGCTGTTTGGAGTCCCGGATGAGATCCCGGACGTCACGAGGAGTTCCAGAATGGTCCGGAGGTGAAGAATTGTATATAGGAAGTCCAGTTTCGACCACCGGGAAAGTTTCGGGGGTCACCGGTATTGTACTGGGACCACCGGAAGGGTCCCGGGGGTCCACCGGGTGGGGACACCTATCCCGGAGGGCCCCATGGGCTGAAGTGGGAAGGGAACCAGCCCCTGGTGGGCTGGTGCGCCCCCCTTGGGCCCCCCCTGCGCCTAGGGTTGGAAACCCTAGGGGTGGGGGCGCCCCACCTGACTTGGGGGGCAAGTCCCCCCCTTGGCCGCCCCCCCCCCCCCCTTGAGATTGAATCTCTAGGGGGCCGGCGCCCCCCCAGGGCCCCTATATAAAGAGGGGGGAGGGAGGGCTGCGCACCCTCTGGCGCCTCCCTGTCCCCTCATAACACCTCTCCCTCTCGCTGAGCTTGGCGAAGCCCTGCCGAGATTACCGCTGCTTCCACCACCACGCCGTCGTGCTGCTGGATCTCCATCAACCTCTCCTTCCCCCTTGCTGGATCAAGAAGGAGGAGACATCTTCCCCAACCGTACGTGTGTTGAACGCGGAGGTGCCGTCCGTTCGGCGGTAGGATCATTGGTGATTTGGATCATGACGAGTACGACTCCATCAACCCCATTCTCTTGAACACTTCCGCTCGCGATCTACAAGGGTATGTAGATGCACTCCTTACTCTCGTTGCTAGATGACTCCATAGATTGATCTTGGTGATGCGTAGAAAAATTTTATTTTCTGCTACGTTCCCCAACAGATAGAGAGTATGGGCACCAACAGGCGCCGTTCGAAGTGGCGTCTTGTGGAAAAGAGCACAACAGCGAAAAGCTAAGTCACGCGAAACCTTGAGTGATTTCCTTTTTAATGTATGATTATTTTCCTTGAATGGTTTCGATTCTTGTATGCAAAACCTGCACGCGAAGGAACCCTGTCACAATTGGTTGCGCCCTTGTTCTGTTTCGAGTCCGCTCAGCAGTTCAAGTGGCTGCACTAAGAGCGACAAGGTGTTTTGCTGGTAGCGACACCCTCAGCAGGCAAGGGCACGTGCACTGGCAAGCCTTTCCAAATAAGCGTAGGGTTTATGCCATACAAGGAGGGATCAAACAATGAAGATATCATCCATTCAATCCAAATTATACAAGGAGGGTAAACAAAATTACTGTTGAGCAATTCATTGAAAAGCGCAAAGTTATGACGATATGTAAGGCAATGATCATGAATATAGGCATCACGTCCATGACAAGTAGACCGACTCCTACCCGCATCTACTACTAGTACTCCACACATCGACTGAATCCTACCTGCATCTAGAGTCCTAAGTTCATAAGAACAGAGTAATGCCTTAAGCAAGATGACATGATGTAGAGGGATAAACTCAAGCAATATGATATAAAAACCATCTTTTTATCCTTAATGGAAACAATACAATATGTGCCTCGCTGCCCCTTCTGTCACTGGGAGAGGACACCACAAGATTGAACCCATCACAAAGCACTTCTCCCATTGCAAGAAAAACCAATCTAGTTGGCCAAACCAAATCAATAGATAGAAGAGAATTACAAAGTTATCTCAATCATGCATAAAAGAGTTCAGAGAAGACTCAAATAATATTCATAGATAATCTGATCCTAAATCCACAATTCATCGGATCTCAACAAATGCACCGCAAAAGAAGATTACATCGAATAGATCTCCAAGACCATTGAGGAGGACATTGTATTGAAGATCAAAGAGAGATAAGAAGCCATCTAGCTACTATCTATGGACCCTTAGGTCCGTGGTAAACTACTCACGCTTCATCGTCAGGGTGGCAAGGTTGATGTAGAGGCGCTCTGTGGTCGAATCCCCCTCCGGCGGAGTGCCGAAAAAGGCCCCAAGATGGGATCTCATGAGAACAGAAGCTTGCAGCGGTGGAAAAGTATTTTTGGTGTGCCCTCTGGTGTCGGGGGAATATATGAGGATTTATAGTGCTGGAGTTAGGGTTGGAAGGGCTACAATTGGCCCACAAGCCCTGCCCCCCTGGGGCGCCCCCCTACGTCCTGTGGCCGCCTCATAGGTCTTTTGGCCTCCTCTCCAAGTCTTGTACGTTTCTTATGGTCCAACAAAAATCACCGTACAGTTTTATTCTGTTTGGACTCCGTTTGATATTCCTTTTCTGTAGAAGTCAAAAACAAGGAAAAATAGAAACTGGCACTAGGCACTAGGTTAATAAGTTAGTCCCAAAAATAATATAAAATAGCATACTAATGCTTAGAAAACATCCAAAATAGAGAATATAATAGCATGGAACAATCAAAAATTATAGATACGTTGGAGACGTATAAGGAGGCCAGAAGAGCTACGGGTGGGCCACAAGCTCACCAAGCATGCGCTGGGTGGGGGCGCCCTCCAAGCTTGTGGGCCCCCATTAGCCCCTCTAACCCTAATCTCAGCTCCATAAATATCCAAATATTCCCCGTATAATAAAGGGCACACCAAAAATACTTTTCCGCTGACGCAAGCTTCTGTTCTCGTTAGATCCCATCTTGGGGCCTTTTCCGGTACTCTGATGGAGGGGTATTCGATCACGGAGGGCCTCTACTCCAACCTTGATGCCCTTCCAATGATGTGTGAGTAGTTTGCCATAGACCTACGGATCCATGGCTATTAGCTAGATGGCTTCTTATCTCTCATTGATCTTCAATACAATGTTCTCCTCGATGTTCTTGGAGTTCTATTTGATGTAATCTTATTTTGTGGTGCGTTTGTGGAGATCCGATGAATTGTGGATTTATGATCAGATAATACATGAATATTATTTGAGTCTTCTCTAAATTCTTTTATGCATAATTAAGATAGCTTTGTATTTCTCTCCGATCTATTGATTTGGTTTGACCAACGAGATTGATCTATCTTGCAATGGGAGAGGTGCTTTGTAGTGGGTTCAATCTTGTAGTGTCCTCACCCAGTGACAGAAGGGCTAGTGAGGCATGTATTTGTATTGTTGCCATTAAGGATAAAAAGATGGTGTTTTGCCCATATTGATTGGATCTATCCCTCTACATCATGTCATCTTGCTTAATGCATTACTCCGTTGTTGTTAACTTAATACACTAGATGCATGCTGGATAGTGGTCGATGTGTAGAGTAATAGTAGTAGATGTCGGCATTCTGGGAACCAAGGTACCCACACTTGCCTGCATGCGGCCCATGGCATGGCTCCATCAACGGCCTGGCACGACCCATCTGCAAGACCACTAAAACAAGACCCTCGTGAGGGGAATGATGCCAAAACCTCCTGAGGGAGCGGCCTTCCGAGGCTGCTCCTCGGGAGTGAAGATTCCTATGTAGGTGCCCAACCTCATGAGGTTGCGATGATGCAAGCCATGATGATCGAGGCCAGGTGGGCGCCAGTGGGTGCAGAGAAAACAGTTTCCTCTTTGGTGCTAAGGAGGCAGACGCAGGTGTGAGTTCCCGAGGAATCACGCAAAGGTTTCCATTTCGGTGCAACAAGACCAAGAACACAAGGACAGCATGACGAATGTCATCGCCGCACCCACCGTAGCGTCACGACCAGAAGCTTTGCAGGCAAAGACCACCTTTCGTCAGGATAAGATGTACTACCTGTCCCCTTTCAAATTGGCCACTATGGGATCCCTTCCCGCCTACGTTTTGGGGGAAGAGGACCGAGGCCACTATAAATATAGGTTAGCCACCACCATAGAAGGGGGCGGAACCTCTGGACTCATTCCCTCACCAGAGCGGACCTCGCAAGGTTGTTCATCCCTTGTACTTGTTCACCGTCAGCCCCTCGTGAGGCAAATCCACCACAAAGCAGAACTAGGGTCTTACACCGCAAGGTGGCCTGAACCTGGGTAAACTGCCGAGTCCATCTTCTTCCTTGTCCATCGAGCTAGGCCGTGGGGTGTCGAGTCGGTTGGCTGGATAGGTTGAGTTCTTCGCACACGCCCTAGAGTTTGAACCTTTCTTGGGTCTGCGGAGCCTTGAATCCGACAGTTGGCGCGCCAGGTAGGGGTGTGTAGAAGCCTCTCTTCCATCATTCGCTCCGCTGTTGTTCTCTCGCTCCTATGGCTGAAGCTCGCCATGTTCGTGCCAAGCGCCAGGCCGCTCGCGTCGCCCAAACGGCGCCCACCGGCAACGGTGCTCCTTGCCGCTCTGCTTCCCCCGCAGCCAACATCGTCACCGGTCCTGCGGCTCACGAGCAACAGGATTCGTTGTTGGCCCCTTCAGTGCAGCATGATGGCCGCACCGCCACTCCGTCGCCTACCCCAGCCACTGCATCGTCTTCTCATGCTCGTGGCGGGTCGGTGAACGTGCAGGCTGCGCTGCTCATGGCGCGTGAGCTCCTGCGCTATCGTCCGGCCAACGATCTCTACGAAGACTGGCTATGACGCATCGCCGAGCTTGTCAATGCTACCGGAGAGGCCCCATGCGCTCCCTCGCAAAGCACATGTCGGCATCTTGGAGGTCGGCTTGGAGCTGGTCAAGTGCAACCTGGACTTCGTCCAGGGCACCTGATTTGATGAGGGGGCCGCATTTAGCCAGCGCAAGGGCCTGGGGAGCAGGCGGCGTTGGCGTAGAGGTTGGCGTCATCGTCAGGGAGGCAGCGTCAGGTGCAGCTCGCGGTGCTGGGGGCTACGAGCCCCTCTCAGGCATGACGGAGACCGGCGACTCCGGAGCGTGCTGGCCCACGGAGGCAGACTCCTCCTGAGGTTCCAGCACCATGCCTTTGGGGGCCTGTCTGTCGCGAGGGAGTGCGGGGTGACCTCTTCTGTCTGTGTTAGAGCCACCATGGCTTTGGCAAGCGGTGGTGCCTCAGGGGTCCCGGCTTCCTCCTTCCCCTTCTTCGCCATGATGCCCATCCTGGTCACTAGGAGGGGAGTGTTGTGGGCACGGCATCAAGGGTGGAAAACAAAAATAAGGTAAGGTACTTACTCATCAGAGGCAATGTACGCCCTCTTCCTAGCTGGGGCAAGGGCCCCGATCTTCCTGGGTGCGGCCTTTGCCGCGTCTTGGGGTGGCGGGGCACGCATCGGCTGGGTTCGGCGCGACGACGATGGACGAGGAAGAGGCGTCGCCTCGAGGAGGTCGCTCGGCCTGGCCTCCGCGGGGCCGGGGGAGTGGCCCCGGACCTCGTGATAACCTCGGTGGCACGCGGGGATTCCATGACTGGGGGCTCGATGGCGTCATCACCATTTGTGAGGACGCGGAGAAGCTCGCTCTGAGACAGCGAAGAGGTCTCTACCGCATCATCCACGGTCGCCTCGGGAGTTTTCTTCGCCCTCTTCACCGGCGTTGTCGCCGGAGGACACCAGCACTAGGGAGTTGGGGAGCTCGGGCGGCATGATCCCCGGCTCGTTGAAGACAGGCATGCACTACTAGGGAAAACCCTAGCAGTAGCGCGGGTTTTGTGTTCACTAGTAGCGCGGGAGGCCGCGCTACTAATAAGGCGCTACAGCTATTGCTTAGCAGTAATGCGTGCCCGCACGCGCTACTGCTAGTACAAATAGCTGCAGCGTTTGTTCAGTACCACGCTACTGCTAAGGTAACTACTTGCACCATGTTTTCTGTCCATCGCTACTAGTATTTTTTTAGTGTATTTATGCGCCATCGTACAAATATTGGTACAATACCAGTTATGAGGTTTACATCATTATGTCCATAACAGTGTGTAAAATGAAGGTGGATTAGGTTCAAGTGGAGGCAATATGTGGTGCATGTCAAAAGTATACCACTAATCCAAACTTGATCTAGCTTGGACTAGTAGTACTTTATATGTGCACCACATGTTGCCTCCACTTGAATCTAATCCGCCAGCACAAGCTATTTAATCATCATCATAGTCATTACCACCAATAGTATTTATTTAATCACCACTAACACTAGCTAATAATAATCATCATAGTCATTACCACCAACACTAGCTATTTTATCATCATAGTAATAGTGTAGCACATCATCATCCTCAAACTCATTTCTAGCTAGCTAATCACTCCTGCTGCTCTCTCTTAGGTAAAATAACATAAAACATGTATAGCTCTCCTCCTTGATCAAACTGGAGCATGCAGATGAACCAGTCTCCTAATCGTGGGTAGCGCATCTGTTTGCTGCCCCCTAGTACTTCTCTGCGCTCCCCCATCACATATTTGGTCCAGTCTTGCACTATTAAGCATCCATCGCTAATCTTGAATGCACTAAAGTAATCTGTAGGATATCTTGGCCGTAAGCTGATAATACTCATGGTACCTTTAGTCTCGATATTGAAGAACATCGTATGGTAACATACTTAGCAATGAAGTTTAGCTTCAAAAATAATGTATGGAAAAGATGCACTGATGACAAATAGTAAAAATCTTACCATCCTTCCTAAATATATGTGACCGTAGTTCATTACGAACACTATTGGTCGCACATTTTCAGTACTAACATTTCTAAATGCAGGAAGAAAATTTGTCTTGACAGTATCAAGATCCTCAAGCCATGAAACATAATGACTGAGCTCCTCGCAGTTGAGTTCAGCCCCAGGACAGTATACTGTCCTGTCTACCAAGGGTTGGACATGTTTGCTTAAGCTGACAATACAAATTAGTTGTCAACTATTTTTGAATAAACAATATCAAAGAATAAATATGGTTGAGAAACTTACATAATGGTATAACTGGAGGCGTCTGCACAATGACCCAGATGTCGGTATTACCTTCAACATCAACTTTCGGACGAATATCAAAGGTGATAACCATATCCGGCTCAAATGCATAAGTCTTGCATAGTGCTCGCCATGTTTTACATCCAAAATAGGTGTAGTCGTCTGAATTGTATAATTTTGCATGGAAAATATAACCATGCTCGGTCTTCAAGTAAACTTTCTTTTCCTCCGTACTATGACTGAAACCTATTTTATCCAATACAAGAACTCTTGCATGGCAGGGGATACGCTAGTAGAATAGTAAAAAATATAAGTTGAAGCAAATGAAGCATATGTCATGCTTAATTACGAAAAAAGACTTGCCGTTGTGACTTACTGTATCCACTTCGAAGTTCTCATCCAGCTTGATGTTGAAGCGCCTATCATCATCTAGGAAGATTCCATCGCACAGGCCGCGCTCGTCTTCGCAGTATTTGCAAATACCGAAATCCTTTTCGTCGTCAGACATTTCCTATGTTCATAGTAAAAACATTAATTGAAAATCGACCGAAGACAACTACCAAGATACTCAACACACAAATCCGGGGCACTCGATATTTCCTACATATTCTGGCACAAGTCATGCCAAAATTCATAGAAAAATCCGGCATGACCTTTACTAAAATAGGACATATCGAGCGCCTGAAATTTGCCGGAACGGAAATGAATCAACACTCCGGCAAAAGATAGGCCACTCGGAGGTGTAACCTGCAAACATGATCGGCCACTTGGATATTGAGCAACACAAGATATACATTTCAAAATATTTTGTAGGACTCAAATTATTATGCATTCAATAAGCAAAAGCAAATCATCTCATGCGTCCGTACATCGTCGAATATTATCACTAATACATCACGAATAGTGTCATACATATAACATCACTAATACAACTAAAACCCTAGCACACGACGGGTATCGGCGTGGGCGGTGGACACCCACAGAGAAGGAACCATCACGGGATCATAGCTCCAGTGAGATCCCTGGAGAACCTGCCAAGTATTGGAGAACGGCCTGTGCTCCAACGCAAACAAGTAGCAACGGACGTGCGCGTCCTCCTCACTGACACGGTGACGCACCACCTCCGCAGAGTCCTCGAGCCTCTGGATCATCACTGGCCCACACGACCGCCACCAAAGAAGGTTCGGGTCAACGACAGGCTGGCTCCTCACCAACCTGCGCCCCCCGGTAGGTAGCGCCTCCCAGTACCACCCCGGCGGAGCCCAGTCCCGGACATGGCCAATCTGGTCAAGCAGGTGTCGTCCTCTGCCAACTCGACGATGAGGATGCGGGATAGTCATCGTCCACGTCGAGGCGGGAAAAATTGCTTTAACTAAAAAATAGAAACAAGTTCTTACTAACTAGTTCTATTAATTCAACTAGTTCTTACTAAAAATAAACTTACTATAAATAAAAATATTCTAGTACCTAATAAGTACCTAGTTCTTACTAACTAATTAGTACCTAGGAACTATTGCCCTAATTACCATCTAAGTAATTAACTAACTAGCACTAAAAATAGCCTAGGGTTCATACTAACTAGCACTAAATAGCTAGGGTTCATACTAAGCAGAGAAGAGGGATCGGAAGGGGAGAGTGCTTACAGAGGGCGGGGAGAGAGATGGGGTCGGGGGAGACGGCGGCACCGACGCGCGGCGAGGCGGGGTCGAGGGAGGCGGTGGCGAGGCGGGGTCGGGGGAGACGGCGGCGAGGAGGGTCGAGGGAGACGGCGGCGAGGCGGGGTCGGGGCAGACGGCGGCGAGGCGGGGTCGGGGGAGACGGCGGCGAGGCGGTGTCGGGGGAGACGACGGCGAGGCGGGGTCGGGGGAGACGGCAGCGAGGCGGAGGCGATGAGGAATAGTAGGGGAGAATTGGGGGAGGAAGCAGAGGAGAGGGAATCAGACCGCGCGTGGGGTTAGGTGAAAATAGCTTTAACTGTAGCGTGGGGAGGAAAAACGCGCTGCTGCTAAAACCCATAGTAGTAGCGCTGTTCGTAGAAGGGCACTACTACTATACCTGGCACATCGGGAACGGTGTGGCAATTATAGTAGTAGCGCTTTCTGTTCCTGCCGCGCTACTGCTAAGCGGGTAATAGTAGCGCGGTTCTGGCAGACGCGCTACTGCTAAGTAGCAGTAGCGCCTCATTTTAACAAGCGCTACTGGTAACATTCTGTGTATAAGGTTTTCCCTAGTAGTGATGGCGGCGACCAGCGCCGCCCTGTCAGTGCGTCGGTACAGCAGGATGTAAGCCACCGGGAGGTTGCCCGGATCCCCCTCGAGCAGGGTGTTCATGGCGTTGTACATATCCTTGCCCGAGAAGCTCCCCGAGAGCAGCCGGATGTCATCCTCTGCACCCCTGAACTCCCACATGGGGTGCGTGTGCGCTTGGAGTAGGGACTGGTGCTACGTCAGGAACTCCTTGATAAGCATGCCCCCCGTCAGCGCCCCGGCATCCATGTTTGTGATCATCTTCCTCAGGACCGGCACCGCTCAGGGGTCCGAGAGCTTCTCATGACCCCACCTATCGAGCTTCTCCGGCAGCTCGGTTGGCAACTCCAGTCGCACATTGAGGCCCTTGGCGTCCATGAAGACCCACCAGCGTCTGAAGTTCTCCAGCTTATTCCCGACTGAGGGAGTCTCGGACTAGGGGGTGTCCGGACAGCCGGACTATCATCGTCTGCCGGACTCCAAGACTACGAAGATACAAGATTGAAGACTCCGTCCCGTGTCCGGATGGGACTTTCCTTGGCGTGGAAGGCAAGCTTGGCTATACGGATATGTTGATCTCCTACCATTGTAACCGACTCTGTGTAACCCTAGCCCTCTCCGGTGTCTATATAAACCGGAGGGCTTTAGTCCGTAGGACATAACCTCCATTACAACAATCATACCATAGGATAGCTTCTAGGGTTTAGCTTCCTTGATCTCGTGGTAGATCCACTCTTGTACTACCCATATCATCAATATTAATCAAGCAGGACGTAGGGTTTTACCTCCATCGAGAGGGCCCGAACCTGGGTAAAACATCGTGTCCCTCGTCTCCTGTTACCATCCGCCTAGACGCACAGTTCAGGACCCCCTACCCGAGATCCGCCGGTTTTGACACCGACATTGGTGCTTTCATTGAGAGTTCCTCTGTGCCGTCGCCGATAGGAAGGATGCCTCCACCCGTCTTCAAGGACGGTATTTTCGCCAAAGGGGCCTTGGCCGCCGGCCAAACTATCTGTCTAGGTGGCTTTCTTATGACCACCTGTCCGGCCACTGCTTCGACAATGACTTCTCAAGTCGTCAAAAGCAATCTTCGCGTCAGCTTGGAACTTGCCGAGCGGCTGGATCCAATAGAGCTCTCGTCTGTTAACGAACTCTTGGATCGCATCGCCGCCCTGGGAGTCGCTACGGACTACAATCAGATTGGGCTTAAAACCGATCTGAGAGAGATTAACTCTCCCCAGGTCACCCACCATGTCGCAGTGGTAGAGGAACAATGTGGCGACTCTTCTCCTGTATTGAAAACTAGTCATGTCCGGGCTCCCGAACCCTCCATGCCGGATTTCCGCGGAGGGACGGACTTCGATCAAGCACTGAACTTAAAGTCAGGCATCGGACCGGACTCGTTGGACAACGTCCAGCAATCCAAGCTTCCAAATTTGGAAACTTCACGGCCTTCAAGCCTTGAGATGGGTAGGGTTCCGGACTTTATTCCACCCACCCGCCCAGACATACGCGATCTATCTCTAATCCGGCAAGAGCCCGACGAAACAGTACATCACTACTGGGCCAGATTCCTCCTGGTTATGGACAGGATAAAGGACTGCCGAGAGGAAAACGCAATCTCAATCTTTTGCAATAATTGCACGAACAAGGGAATATTGAACGCCATCAGCCGTCGTGAAATTACACGTTTCGCCGATCTGGCTTCCATAGTACGAAAGTACTGTGCGATGGAGAGTTTCCGGAAAACCGAAAACCAGTTTTGGGACAATCCGGCCCCGAATACAACCCTAGTCCACAACAAAAGGGTGCATTACACTCAGGCCCCAGATACAAAAACCACAAAGCAAAAACCCCATAGAGGGCACGGAACTGTACTGGAGGGATGGCTCAGCGGACCCTGTAAACTTCACAGTACAGAGGGCGCCGTCCCAACACATAGCCTTCGAGCATGTCGGATATTACGGCAGGTGGCCAAAAGTGGCGAGGAGCTTCTAGCCCCGGAAAACCACTCCAACAATACCGGTACGGTATCAACAGTCTTCGAGACCTTCGCATCAAATAATATGCGGAAACGAACAATCCGCGGCCTTGCCGAAGTCTACCAAGTAGCAATAACAAATCCATGGAGCGACACAGCCATCACCTTCAACGCCAGCGACGAACCTAAATTCCGAACAGCCCGAGCACCAGCCGCACTGGTGCTTAGTCCTATAGTGGACGGCTTTCGGCTTACAAAGGTCCTCATGGACGGCGGCAGCGGATTAAACCTCATTTACAAGGAAACTCTTCAAAAAATGGAAATAGACTGGAGCCGCATTGAGCGAAGCAGTACAACCTTCAGAGGAATAATCCCTAGCCGGGAAGCGCGCTGCACCGGAAAAATCACACTCGATGTGGTGTTCGGCTCGCCGGACAATTACAGATCCGAAGAAGTCACGTTCCAAGTGGCCCCGTTCAACAGCGGATATCACGCCATGTTAGGACGAGAGGCATTCACAATTTTTCAAGCCGTACCCCATTACGGGTACATGAAGCTCAAAATGCCTGGGCCCGGTGGAATAATCACTCTCGTTAGTGATCCGGACATAGCACTCCGCGCTGAAAACAAGACAGCCGCACTAGCCCTGGAGGCACTATCCGAAGCCCTAGCGGCAGAAGAACTCACCGCGCTGCGCTCTACGGTGAATAGGGACGATGTGATACTCGATAAGAGATCCAAGTCCACCTCCTTCAAACCAGTAGATGAAATAGTAAAATTCCAGGTCCATCCAACGGACCCAACAAAGACGGCCTCCATCGGGGCACAATTGAACCCTGATGTAGACGCCGCACTGCGAGAATTCCTTCGGGAAAATTGGGACATTTTCGCCTGGCACCCCTCGGATATGCCCGGAATCCCACGCAGATTGGCAGAACACAGCCTAAACATCCTAAAAGGATTCAAGCCAGTCAAACAGGCTCTTCGACGATTTTCCGAACCCAAAAGACAGGCAATGGGAGAAGAGCTAGCCAAACTATTGGAAGCCGGATTCATCAGAGATATTAAACATCCGGATTGGCTAGCAAACCTGGTTATGGTACCAAAGAAGGACAAATCCTGGTGCCTATGCGTCGATTTTAAAGACCTCAATAAGGCTTGCCCAAAGAATCCCTTCCCCCTCCCCCGCATCGACCAAATAATCAATGCTACCGCAGGGCACGATTCATTGTGCTTCCTCGACGCATACTCTGGCTACCATCAAATCAAGATGGCGGAAGCAGACCAAGCCGCAACGGCATTCATCACTCCATATGGACCATTCTGCTTCAACACGATGCCCTTCGGATTTAAAAACGCCGGCGCAACATATCAGCGCATGATTCAAACGTGTCTGGCCAACCAGATCGGCAAAACAGTTGAGGCATACGTAGACGACGTAGTCGTCAAAACCAAACACGTCGAAACTCTAGTAGACGACTTGAGGCTCACATTCGACAACCTCAGAGCATATGACATCAAGCTGAATCCGGAAAAATGTGTTTTCGGCGTACCAGCCGGAAAGCTACTGGGCTTCATTGTATCCGGTAGAGGAATTGAAGCAAACCCAGCCAAGATCCGAGCTCTGTCACAGCTGGATATCCCAAAAGACCTCAAGCAAATACAAAAATTGACTGGATGCGTGGCAGCTCTAAGCCGCTTTATCTCCCGCTTGGGAAAAAAGGCGCTGCCCCTTTATCGCCTCCTTAGGCGCACCGAACACTTCGAGTGGACGGATGCTGCCACTGCCGGACTCGAAGAAATAAAGGCCATATTGGCAACAAATCTGGTCCTGGCTGCGCCCAACCTGGGCGAACCAATGCTGTTATACATCGCGGAAACACATCAAGTTGTAAGCGCGATACTCGTCGTCGAACGAGAAACAGAAGGGCATAAATTCCCTCTTCAAAAACCAGTGTACTACGTTTCCACTGTGTTAACCCCTTGCAAGTCCCGTTACCCGCACTATCAAAAGATAGCATACGCGGTGTTCATGGCATCCCAGAAGCTCCAACACTACTTTCAAGAGTGTTCGATAACAGTGGCCTCCGAAGTACCACTTAATGACATTATAAACAACCGCGACGCAACGGGCAGGATTGCAAAATGGGCCATTGAGCTCTTACCATTCGATATAACTTACAAACCTTGGCGAGCTATAAAGTCGCAAGTTTTGGCTGACTTTGTCGCTGAATGGACCGAAGCCGAACTCCCTAAAGAGTACGGCGCATACTCCAATTGGACTATGCACTTCGACGGCTCTAAAATGTTGGCCAGACTGGGGGCTGGCATCGTATTGACGTCCCCGACTAGGGACACAGTCCAATACGTACTTCAAATAATGTACACGGACTCCAACAAAGCAGCCGAATACGAGGCCCTCCTACATGGTCTCCGGATGGCAATCTCCATGGGCATTCAACGCCTAGAGGTGCGCGGGGAAACAAACCCTGCAATATCCCAAATAAATGGAGACTTTGACGCCAAGGATCCGAAAATGACAGCATATCGCAACACTGTCCTAAAAATGTCAGCTCGGTTTGAAGGACTCGAATTCCATCACGTAGCCCGAGAGAATAACCAAGCGGCCGACGTACTGGCACGCATCGGCACCAAATATGACGCTGTCCCTCCAAACATCTTCCTCGAACGGCTCTTCAAGCCATCCGTACTATGGGAAGAGGAGTCCGGAAATGACAAACCGGAAAAAACCGCGCCAACCGGCGATTTAGCCGACGACACAACAGCTTCAGCCCACGACATAATGGCGGTAATTGCCCCGTGGACAGAACCATTCCTAGCCTACTTGCTTAGGCAGGAACTTCCCGAAGACCAAAATGAGGCCCGCTGCATAGTCCGGCGATCTAAAGCCTACAAGGTCCATGAGGGAGAACTTTATAAGAAAAGTACAACCGGAGTCCTTCAAAGGTGTATCTCCGAAGAGGAAGGGCGAAACCTCCTGGCCGAAATTCATGCCGGACTAGGCGGACACCACGCAGCAGCTCGGGCCCTTGTAGGAAAGGCATTCCGTACAGGATTTTATTGGCCGAAGGCCTGGGCAGATGCTCAGGACTTAGTCCAAAGATGCGTCGGTTGTCAGCTCTTTGCTAATCAGAGCCATATGCCACCCACCGCCCTCAAAACTATACGCATTACCTGGCCGTTTGCGGTCTGGGGGCTTGACATGGTTGGACCCCTTAAAGGGGGAACCCACAAGCAAAGGTACCTATTGGTCATGGTGGACAAATTCACCAAATGGATAGAGGCCAAACCAGTCAAAACGGCAGAGTCCGGACCAGTGATAGACTTTATATCCGGGGTAGTACACCGTTACGGTGTCCCCCACAGCATCATCACCGATAACGGCACGAACTTCACAGCCGAAGAGGTTAATTCATGGTGCAAAAACATGGGCATTAAGCTCGATCACGCTTCAGTCTATCATCCTCAAACCAACGGTCAAGTGGAACGAGCAAATGGTCTAATAATGAGCGGCATTAAACCCAGACTAGTGCGGTCACTTACGAAATCTGACACTCACTAGGTAGAGGAGCTCGACTCCGTGCTCTGGGGGCTGCGGACAACGCCCAACTGTACTACCGGATTCACACCATTTTTTATGGTATACGGCGCAGAGGCAGTTCTGCCCTGCGACATTATTCATGACTCACCTCGAGTACGCATGTATGAAGAAAGAGAAGCCGAGTTGGATCGGCAGGACAGTTTGGACGCATTGGAGGAAGAACGCGACGTCGCCAAGGCTCGTTCCGCATTCTATCAGCAGTAGGCTCGAAGATATCAAAGCAGAGAAGTACGGGCCAAGACTTACAATGTTGGCGAACTAGTTCTACGCCTGCCGGACAAGAAAAAGGACAAGCTCAAGCCCAAATGGGAGGGCCCCTTCATCATCGATCAAGTCCTGACCGGCGGAGTGTACCGTCTACGAAATGCATCGGACAACCGACTCGAGCCGAACCCATGGAACGCAGCCCGCCTCCGAAGATTCTATGCCTAGCGCTGGACTAAGAGTTCGTCCCCTTCCCCCGTCCAAATTTTTACACTTCAGCTGTCTTTTGTTTCTCTTTCTTCTCTTAACCCTTTTTCCTAAAAAACCCTTAAGGGCCTACTTGCGCATTGTTCGCACATACTTGATGTGCCATCCGCACTCATTATACCTGGGGGCTTCTTTTCCAGAAGCTAAAATTATAAGGGCTTCATGCCCAGCACATGTGTCAAGCTTCCACATGTACCTTTTACTCACCATTATATGCATCGATATGACTTAAGTTTTGGCCAAGCTGGGTTGCCTGGCTCCTGTGCTTACCCCTACGTTCCCGATTGTTCGGCTAGGAGGTAAAGGGAGCACCTCTGCGATTGTTACTGCCGGGTCAGCCGGATGTGTACCTCAGACTAGGTGAAGCCGAAAGCTAGCGTTCTTAAGGGAATATTCGGTCGGTGACTTGAAAGATGATTTTTTTTTCCCTACTTATTTATTTGCCCCCAGATGTTTTTCTGCTTTTTTCGCAGTCCGGACATGCACTTTAGGGCATGCCTCCCAGGGAAAGGAACCCTTAACGGAACTATTCTCCCTGGAAGATGTTTCTTACTAACCATGTAATAGAACATAACTAGTTGGGCACTTGTCTGATAAAGCACTAATGACCCCTACGCCTGGTCTCCATGCATACCCCGGTTGTTTCTTAACCGAGAAGGTATTCGGACACACTCCGGACTCTAGGGTCCCGAGGTTGAAGCGAAAAGGTCGGCAAAGACAAACGATCTACAATCCGGCTAGAAGGCATTTCACATGTCATTTTAAAATGCATTGTCAAATCTACTGACTTTATTCCTCCTCAATCCCGTCTAACAGGCTGTCTAATTTACAGTCCCGTTGGGAAAATTTAGTGGCCAACTCTACTTGGCCGTATACTAAACTCATAGGGATCTCCTTCTCATCGGGCCCCACAGGTCCGACCTCGGCCATGTGGTTGGGATCCGCCTTCTTGTACCGCGTCTTCACCATGGCCCAAGCCTCCCTGGCACCTTGGCGGCAGGCCGAAATCTTCCACAAACGGAAGCGCTGCCGCACTCCCTGAAGCTTCTCCGCAAGCTCCCCAAGGCCCTCGGGTAGGGAGAGGGCTGGCCATAAAGCCTGGACGACACCGCTCATTGCCTGCCGAACTCGTTCGAGCAGCTGCAACAGCTCGGGAAGTTGATCACCCGTCGATACGGGCATCTCCTCCGCAGGGCGACCCGTGAGTATACCTACAAGACACATTATGTCAATTGACTTCCTCGCCGAACTCTTCTTTTCAAAGGAGTCCGCTCAAGCACTTACCATAGATGCCGCGACGAAGCCGCTGATTCTCCTTAACGGAGCCGGACAGCTCGACCCGAACGCCTTTCAGCTCTTCTCCAAGCTGGGCGTGGGCATCTTGGAGCTTGTTCCTTTCCTGCTGTACTCTATTCATCACCCTCTCGCCGGCCTTCAGCTGGCGTAGTAGTTCCTGCCTGTCCGGATCTTGTCCAACAGCACCTGCAATGTCATTATTAGACTTGCGCGCACGCCGCACAGCGCTTATATTTAAAAAAAATGTGTTACCAGGAGGGGCCTCCGTGTTTCCTCCTGCGGTAGCAAGTGTGGCCTCAAGTTGGGCCTTGCACCCTTGCAGCTCCTGAGACAGTTGGGTATTCTTCTCGGTAAGATCCTGTGTTTCAAATGATCCTTAAATCAGTTAATATAACTACTTTAAGTCTCGGGGGCTACTGGCATATATAACTAGTAAATTCTCTTACCCGTATGTCTTTTACATACTGCTCCGTGACTCTGGTAAAACCATCTTGAGCAGCACGGAGGTGCGCATCCCCCGCGTTAAAGGCATTCAATGTCTCAGGGGAGAAGCACGCTTCACGAAATACTGTCCGGTGGCGCCTGTGGTTCATGGCGCTCTCCACCTCAGATTTTGTGGCGGACAGTCTGTCGGCATCCTCTATTGGAGGAGTATCCGGCCCGCGCCTTCGGCTTGCCTCCCCCCCCCCCCCAGACCGGGTGCTGGAGCCTGGCTGGTAGAGGTCGGATTGGCAACCTCTATGCCCGCAGTCCGGTGGGCGCTTTTTCTCCTACAAAGGTCATGAGCACTCAAACGTTTCCTAGGGATGTTGCTCCGAATAATGAACTGTGAGCTATACCTTTGCGGCGACGTTTCAGTCCGCGCTGCGCTCCTCTTCCGCCTGCTGGTTCGGACTGGCCTTTGTTGGTCAGCCGCCGCGGGCTCGGCTTCCCTCCCTGGAGGCGCTTCCTACAAAACACCATCGTATGCGAAGGTCAGAGACGAGTAAGGAAGAAACAATGGTGTCGGGACTTCGGTCATAATCACCTGGGAAGCCGGATATAATCTGGGGTAGTCAGCCGTAATGGCGACTAAAGCATTATCCATGCTGAGCTGGTGGAACACCCCGTCGATTAGCTCCACCTTTATGTCCGAATCCTCTTCAGAGGCCGGGTCCTGGGATCTCTCTGGATCCTCGGGTTGCGGAGCTGGACTTACCATGTCCTCCACGATCCGACGCAGTTCCTGCGTCGAAGACATAATATAAGAAGCTTAAACTTTGAAAACATGGGTCGGGCCCTTAAAGTGTTCGCTTACCCAACGCCGAGGGTTATTCATGGAGAACCCATTCAACGGGTTTGTCTGGAGAAAATCCTCCTTCTCCCCCTTGTACAGGCCGAACAGGATCGTCACCAGATCCTCGGCCGAATCCGGTCCTTTGCGGCCATGGCGGGTGGCGTCGTCTTCCCCGTTGAAGTCCCACATGGGGTGGCCCCTATATTGCAGTGGCTGCACCCCCCGCGTAATGCATGTTGCCATGACTCCAATCATGGTCAACCCGGAATGGGCCAGTAATCTTATTCGGCCCATCAGATAATGGACGCTCTTGTCTTCCTCCAGTTGGGGGCTCCGCGGGCGCCAACTAAGGCGTTTCTTCAGAGGAGCAGTGCTGAACTCCGGGAGGCCGATCCGAACAGGGTCCGGCAGCGGAGCGTCTTCTATGTAAAACCATTCCGAAGGCCAGTCTTCGGACGCCTTCTTAGGGGTTCCGGATGGATATCCGGTCCCGGCGATGCGCCATATTTCGGCGCCGCCCACTTGATATATGGACCCCTCGTGAGAACGAGGTACGAGGCAGAACAACCTCTTCCACAATGCAAAATGGGGCTCGATGCCCAGAAATAGCTCGCAAAGAGCTACGTAATCCGCGATATGCAGGATAGAGGCGGGTGTAAGGTGATGGAGCTGGAGTCCGTAGAACTCCAGGAGCCCGCGGAGGAACAGATCTATAGGAAATCCGAGTCCCCTTATCAGATAGGGGACGAAGCATACCCGCTCCCCTTTGTTGGGACTTGGGGTAGCCTCCGCTTGCTTCCCACCTTGGTAGGTGGCCAGCCCGGCTCAAACCAGAACCATGAAGGCCGGTGGGAGATATCCCCCCGCTTGGAACTTCACCAGCTCGTTGTGCGGGACAGAGCATCTCCTCCAATCTCCTGGCAGAGGGCTGGGAGCGCGAGAAGAGGAGCCGCGTCGACGGTCCATGATGGAATGGATTCTGGGTCAAAGGCGCTCCGATGAGTATTCGCAGAGGGAAGATGGTGTGATTTGGATCTGGATTTTTGCCTCTCTTATAGGCAGATTATTTGCACGGCTGGGGGGTGAAACATAAAAGATACCCTGGCTTTTCGCATTCGTGCGACGCGTGGAAGAAGGCCATTATTGGGCGTGGAAGCCAAGAAGCACAACATTGATGAGGAAGCCGGACACTGTTCGGCAGGTACATGGAACTTAGAAGGAGAACCCGCCTTGCAACGCCGAAGACTATATACGCGCTGGACTTATCATCATTGAAGCCTGGTTCGGGGGCTACTGAGGGAGTCCCGGACTAGGGGGTGTCCGGACAGCCGGACTATCATCGTCCGCCGGACTCCAAGACTACGAAGATACAAGATTGAAGACTCCGTCCCGTGTCCGGATGGGACTTTCCTTGGCGTGGAAGGCAAGCTTGGCGATACGGATATGTAGATCTCCTACCATTGTAACCGACTCTGTGTAACCCTAGCCCTCTCCGATGTCTATATAAACCGGAGGGCTTTAGTCCGTAGGACATAACCTCCATTACAACAATCATACCATAGGCTAGCTTCTAGGGTTTAGCTTCCTTGATCTCGTGGTAGATCCACTCTTGTACTACCCATATCATCAATATTCATCAAGCAGGACGTAGGGTTTTACCTCTATCGAGAGGGCCCGAACCTAGGTAAAACATCATGTCCCTCGTCTCCTGTTACCATCCACCTAGACGCACAGTTCGGGACCCCCTACCCGAGATCCGCCGGTTTTGACACCGACATCGACCCTCATAAGAATGTTGCCCTTGTGGACCACGGTGAAGGACACATAGCCGGAGCGCTGAGTTGCATCGTGCATCCGCGGATAGAAGAAGTGGTGGAGGAACGCAACGGAGGGCCTCATGCCCACAAACACCTCACAGTAAAAGGCGAAGATGGACAGGAGGAGGATGCAGTTGGGCTGAAGATGCAGAGCATGGACCTGGTAGTGGTCGAGGACGACGGTGAAGAACTCTGAGAAAGGCGGGACGAGCCCCGAAAAATGTTGTGGATGAAGAAGGGATAAACTGTCCATGCCAAGGTCCTCCGCTCGGCGGAGCCGGCCAAGAGGATGGTCTCACCCCATTCGTTGTCACTGCCCACCGTCAGAGGGAGTGCAACGGCGAGGTGCTTTTCCTTGGTAATGGAGGACATGCCGAGGGCTGGCGCATGAGAGCAGGAGGAGCTCGCGGCTGGCGCGGCAAGTTTTGCCTTCCCGGATGCCATTCGCGGGATCTCGGAGGAAGAGGTGTAGAAGGGAGGAGGAGCTCGACCAGATCTGGAGGTGCTCTCG
Source organism: Triticum timopheevii (assembly GCA_963921465.1). Taxonomy (NCBI): domain Eukaryota; kingdom Viridiplantae; phylum Streptophyta; class Magnoliopsida; order Poales; family Poaceae; genus Triticum; species Triticum timopheevii. The sequence continues at coordinate 375,546,419 of OY997268.1, read as the reverse complement.
GCAAGAAGAAAGGGGATCTGGAGCAGGCGTAGAGAGGGCAATGATGGCTCAGTAGCGGGCGCTAGTCTTTTGTCAACCTGGGCAGTTGCCGAGGCATCATGGGGAAGTGGAGACGCCCACGTCCCATCAAGCGCCACATGTCAGCCTGGCCTACAGGTGATTGGGGCCCGCGGCGCTTCGCCCTTGCCTTTGGCTTCGCCTCGAAGCCAAGTTTGAGCGCGCCTTGGGCCCAGGGGCTACTGTGGGCGTTCTGGGAACCAGGGTACCTAGACTTGCCTGCCTGCAGCCCATGGTGTGGCTCCATCAATAGCCTGGCATGACCCATCTGGAAAACAAGACCCTCGCGATGGGCCAAGCCTTGTGACGGGAACGACGCCAAAACCTCCTGAGGAAGCGACCTTCCCAGTCTACTCTTGAGGAGCGGAGATTCCTATGGAGGTACCCAACCTCATGAGATTGCGGTGACGCAAGCCATGACGATCGAGGCCAGTCGGGCGCCAGCGAGCGCAGAGAAGACAGTTTCCTCTTTGGTGCTAAGGAGGTAGGTGCAGGTGTGGGTTCCCGAGGAATCAGGCAAAGGTTTCCATTTCAATGCAACAAGACCAAGGCCACCAGAACGGCAGGACGGATGTCATCGCCGATCCCATCGCGGCGTCACAACTAGAATCTTTGCATGCGCAGACCACCTTTTATCAGGATAAGATGTACTACCTGTCCCCTTTCAAATTGGCCAGTTTGGGATTGCTTCCCGCCTACGTTTTGGGGGAAGAGGACCGAGACCACTATAAATATAGGTTAGCCACCACCATAGAAGGAGCCGAAACCTCTCGACTCATTCCCTCACTAGAGCAGATCTCGCGAGGTTGTTCATCCCTTGTACTTCTTCATCCTCAGCCCCACGTGAGGCAAATCCACTACAAAGCAAGAGTAGGGTCTTACACCGCAAGGTGGCCCAAACCTAGGTAAACTGCTGAGTCCATCTTATTCCTTGTTCAACGAGCTAGGACATGGGGCGACGGGTCGGTTGACTGGATAGGTTGAGTTCTTCGCACACGCCCCAGAGTTCGAACCATTCTTTGGGTCTGTGGAGCCCTAAATTCGATAGTAGATGCAAAATCATTTTGGTCTACTTGTCATGGAGGTGATGCCTATATTTGTGATCATTGCCTAAAATATCATCATAACTATGCGCTTTCTATCAATTACTGAACGGTAATTTGTTTACCCACTATATGCTTTCTTTCAAGGGAGAAGCCTCTAGTGAAAACTATGACCCTCGAGTCTATTTTTATCATATTATTTTCAGATCTATAAAACCAAAAACCCCAAAATACCTTGCTGCAAATTATTTAGTTTTGCACTTTTATTTATCTTTTATACCTATTGCTATCACATCTCATCCTTGCAAATAACCGTGAAGGGACTGGCAACCCCTTTACCGCGTTGGGTGCAAGTATTTGTTTGTTTGTGTAGGTGCTATCATTGGAGACTTGTGTGTTCCTCCTACTAGATTGATACCTTGGTTCTCAAACTGAGGGAAATACTTATCTCTACTTTTCTGCATCACCCTTTCCTCTTCAACAGAAAAACCAAAGCAAGCTCAAGAAGCAACAGGAAGAATTTCTGGCACCGTTGCCGGGGAGGTTCTACATCAAGCCTACCGAGTACCCATCATAAACTCTCATCTATTGCATTACATTATTCATTATTTGCCTCTGGTTTTCCTCTCCCCCACTTCTAAAACGTTTTCAGAAAAACACAAAAATATTTGCCTTTTTATTCGCTTTCTTTTCGTAGGTCTTTTCATTTTCTTTTTGTTTGCTTGTGTGTTAGATTGCTTGTTTGCTTCTATCATAATTGGTACCCCGGAAAGTGAGGTTCTTAATTTTAAACAAAGGGCAGAGAAAATTTAAAAGATGCTTGGTATAGAATTTTCGATGCTCAGGATAGATCTTCCTGTAAACAATCCACTAAAGTACTTTATTGAAAGTTTTATGTGGGTATTACTACTTGGTATAGAGATGTACTAGACACTATTTGTTGGGGTAATTTCTTGGGTAGTCACCCTATGGATGCTTTTAATGCTATGGGAAATCTGGTAGGATCACCACAATTCATGATTAATGAAATAACTTTCACTTTGGGAGATGTGATGCAAAGTCTTGACATTATTGAGAATAAGATTTCTACCATAGAGCATATTGAAAATTTGGATAAAAAGATTCATAACCATATTACTCAAATTGGATCAAAGGTGGGAATCACTTTAAAAACCCTAAAAGTGAAAGAACCTATAATTAATGAGAGAATAGAACAAGGTTCCGCTAGAATAGATAAGTTAGAGGATATTATTACCAATTTGGGTTCCACCTTTGCTGCCGTCAAAACTACTCCAAAATTTTCTCCTAATAATACTACTAAGTTTATTTATGTTGCTAAAAATAAGGGTGGATCATCTAGCAAATAAAATAAAGATCTTAAGATGATAGGTATTTGTCCTAGCTTTATCAATATTATAAAGAAACAAATTCCTACGAACGAATTTCTTGATTTCCTACCTAGGAGTGTGATCATGTAACGCTCGGATAATTAAGCTACAGTAATCCCATTCTAATGATGCCATGTCATTACTTTCACTATTGCTAAATTACGCTTAGATTCAAAACAGGATCAAATTCAAATTTAAAATAAAGTCAAACCATAAAACTTTTCAAATGTTAAAATTAGAGTACAAACTGTGGATATTGGCGAAGAAACCACATTTTTATAAAAGGTTTAAATGCACTAAAATAATTAAATCAGTGGAAATATCAATTAATGAAATTCCTTTTATAATTTGTAAAATATCAAACTATTTTATTTGCGAGTGAAACTTTTTGTGGCTGTGGGTTGTTTTGTAACATAATTATGGAGCGAGTTGTATATTTTAGTAAACATTTTTGCTAACTATAATATAATAAAATAGTAAAATAAGAAAATAAATAAAAACGAAAAGACGAAAAATAAGAAGAAAAGAACCCCCCCTGCCCCCTCTGGCCTCAACCACAGCCGGCCCAGTCGGCCACCCCATAGGCCGGCCCACTAATGTCTACTACGCAACCTTTTTTCTTGTAGACTCGTGTTGGGCCTCCAAGTGTAGATTTTTGTAGGACAGTAGCAAATTTCCCTCATGTGAATAACCTAAGGTTTATCAATCTGTGGGAGGCGTAGGATGAAGATGATCCCTCTCAAACAACCATGCAACCAAATAGCAAAGAGTCTCTTGTGTCCCCAACACACCCAATGCAATTGTAAATTGTATAGGTGCACTAGTTCGGCAAAGAGATGGTGATACAAGTTTAATATGGATAATAGATATAGGTTTTTGTAATCTGAAAATATAAAAACAGCAAGGTAGCAAGTAGTAAAAGTGAGCAAAAACAGTATTGCAATGCTTGAAAACAAGGCCTAGGGCTCATACATTCACTAGTGCAAAGTCTCTCAACAATGATAACATAATAAAATCATATTTGAATCCCTCAACGTGCGACAAAGAGTCACTCCAAAGTTCCTATCGCAGAGAACATAAGATGAAATTGCTTGTAAGGTATGAAACCAAGTCAAAGTTATTCTTTCTGATCAATATTTTGAGCTATTCCTATAAGTGTCACAAACAGCCCTAGAGTTCATACTAAAATAACACCATATGATACACATCAATCATCTCTAATGTCACCTAGATACTCCATTGTCACCACAAGTATCCGTGGGTCAATTATATGATATGCATCAAACAACTTCAGATTCATAATATTCAATCCAACACAAAGAACCTCAAAGAGTGCCCCAAGATTTCTACTGGAGAAACAAGGATGAAAATGTGCATGAACCCCTATGCATAGATTACCCCAATGTCACCTCGGGAATCCGCGAGTTGAGTGCCAAAACATACATCAAGTGAATCAATAGAACACCCCATTGTCACCTCGGGTATCCCACGCAAGACGTACATCAAGTGTTATCAAATCCATAAAAGTATTCAATCCGATAATAGTGAAACCTCAAACGTAAAACTCAATTCATCACAAGAAGATAGAGAGGGAGAAACACCATATGATCCAATTATAGTAACAAGGCTCGCGATACATCAAGATCGTTCCAAATCAAGAACACGAGAGGGAGATCAAACACATAGCTACTAGTACACATACCCTCAGCCCGAGGGTGAACTACTCCCTCCTTGTCATGGAGACCGTCAGGATGATGAAGATGACCTCCAGTGATGATTTTCCCTCCGGCAGGGTGCCAGCACGGGCTCCCGATTGGTTTTTCGTGGCTACAGAGGCTTACAGCGGCGGAACTTCTCATCTAGGTTTCTTTTCGAGGGTTCTGGTATTTATAGGAATTTTTGGCGTCGATCTCACGACAAGGGGGTGCCTGAGCGGCCCACAAAGGAGGGCACGCCCTAGGGGGGTGGGCGCGCCCCCAGGCTTGTGGCCACCTCGCTCACTTCCTGGCCCAGCTCCGGTGCTTCGAGGGTCTCTTTTGATCCACAAAAAATCACCTTAAATTTTCAGCCCTTTCCGAGAACTTTTATTTCTGCACAAAACACGACACCACGGTACTTCTGCTCAAAACAACATTAGTCCGGGTTAGTTCTAATAAAATAATACCAAAACCATATAAAATTGTTGCAAACATGGCATGAATACTTCATAAATTATAGATACGTTGGAGACGTATAACCCACCCCGCTCGCCCCATAACCCCCACTCCCCCACCAGTAACCCTAACCCACCGCACTAACCCCCGATCTCTCTCTCCCTCGCCCCTCCCGATCCCGATCTGGATTTGGTGTTGGCGCCCTGCTGCCCCTTTGTCGTTGCCATTCATCGGCGCCGCTGCCCCCAATCTCGTCCTCACCGGCCCGCAATGCGCCTCACCGCCCCGTTCGACTACAAACAGGGGTGAGCCCCGTCCGCCCTCCTCTCTCTCCCCTGTCGCCTGATCCACCCCCGCGCTCGTGGAGAGCGCGTGCTCGCCGTGCCCTGACCACATGCCGCACGCCTCGCACTGTGCCGCTCGCGTCTGCCGCTGTTTTATCATGGCCCGCTTGCTTCGCTTCCATTGCGGCCACGCGTAGCCCTATGCTTCGCCGCTCATGTCCCGCGCTTTGCCGTCGCCGTCACCCATGTTCGCCTTGCCGCGCCCCCTCGAAGCTCGCCCTGCCTCCCCTAGTTGTGTGCTCTGCAGCGCCTCTCCCGCGCTTGCCACGGTCCTCTGTGGCCTGGCTACGCCCGCATCACGGCCCGTCGTCGCCCGCTGCCACGCCCCCACCGCCGCACCTCCTCCAGCGTGCCCGCCCCCTCTGCTCACCCCGCCGCTTGCCGCCTCCCCTTGGTCGCGTCCTCGCCTGCACCCCCTGGCCGGAGCTACTCTGACCACCTCCCCGTGCGCCCTGGCCTCGCTCTGCCGCCTCGCCGTGGCTATGGCCCCTCGCGGCCGACACCGCCCCCACCCGCACTCGTCGGGCGCCCACACCCCTGCGCATGTGAAACCGCCGCCCGTTAGGCCCCTGTGCCACTGCACGATGGGCCCCAACCCCTTTAGAAAAGAAAAGATACAAAAAACAAAATTTAAAAAATTTAAAAAATTAATAATATATAATAAATTAATTAACTTAATTAATATTCTCATAATTAAATTAAATTCACTTAATTAACCTAATCCTAATTAAGCTAATTAACTAGGTTAATTAGTTAGTCCAGTCAATGACAAGGGGGCCCCACCCCTTGTTGATGAGTCAAACGTTGACTGGTCAATAGGGACCCCCAGGACCCACTGTCAGCGTCATATACACACACTGTTGGGTACATTTCTAGGTACCCCTAGCATGTAACTATTTAATTTTTGATTTAGTAATAATATCTGAAAATTGCTAAAACTTAATAATTCAAAGAAAAATAACCGTTGCTCGGATGAAAAAGTTTTCTGCATGAAAGTTGCTCAGAAAATGTGATGAATCCGAATATGCACTCCGTTCGTCTGCCACACGTACCTAGCATAGCAAACATGGAACTGTTCCCCTCTGTTTCATCTGTTCGAAAATGTCAAACTTTGGGAAGACATTCCTGGATGTATCCCCCCTTCGCCGGTATCGTATAACACCGCGTTGGAACACCCCTAGCTGTACATATCATAATGTCGTGCATCTGTGTACTTTATATTTATTGTTTCTTCCCCCTCTTCTCTCCGGTAGACCCCAAGACTGCTGTTGATGCCATTGTGATCGACTAAGTCGCCGACGACACTTCTTCCCTTTCAGTAGAGCTTCCAGGCAAGGAAGGAAACCCCCCTTGATCATTTCGATATCGCCCATTCCATTCTCTCTCATGCTTGCATTAGATTTTGCTACTGTAATTGATTGCTCCTATATCTTATGCATAGCCTGCTTTTGTCACCTCCTGTTGTACCTTACCTGCTTATCCTAAACTGCTTAGTATAGGTTAGTTAGTGATCCATCAGTGACACCTCACCTTGTCCCAGTTGCCCCGGCTTGATGACCGATGACTCGATCAATGTGATCGATGTGAAGAGACCGACACATCACCTCACCCCCTTTAGTTGTATGACTCTGTAGAGCTACTATCGAGTGCCGAGGGTGATACCTCATAACGCACTCCTGATCATAACTCTGTAGTGTAGCTAATCGGTCTTGGTCTACCAAGGGTTATTCCTCCTTCACCAATCCTGATGACGACTCCGTTGTGCAACACCTCTAGTGTGAACCTCGAGGATGATTCCTACTAAGCTCACCTTGAGGATTACATTGAGTGGAATCCATCGAGGGAGATTCCTCGCGTCCCCCCTTGATGTTTTTGACATACGAATACCTTGACTTTACTTAAGACCTTTGTTAAAGTTGGGCGGGCCAGAGAGCACCCACGAGAGATACCTATGAAAGTCAGGCGGGCCCGGAGAGCACCCGCAAGAGTTACGGTGGCGGCTAGCTGTTAGCATACCACCCAAGACGTGGTAGTAGCTCCGGACTTGTCCCAACAGCCGTCACTTCTTTTAACAATGTACGAACAGGTTTGGGTACTTGTTCTGAGTTGGCCACTGGCCTATACGCACTAACTGCCATGCAGGAAAAATTATGGGCACTCGGTGTTGTATGTTTCTTCCGAAAGCTCTGTCAGACGTCTAGTTCAACATTTGGCACAGATGGATCACACCATTCAGGACTGAGGTGGTGCTGGTATTCACCCTGCACACAATGACCCTGAGTGCAATGGGCGATGGGCCCAAGATCCTGGAGCGCTTAGGAGTTAGACCGGTGGGGACCTCTCTGCGGAGCCTAGGTAGGACTACGACGTGTTGATCTTCCGAGGTCGGGCATGACCCAGGAAAGTGTGTCCGGCCAGAGTGATCAAGCATGTTGGGTAATGTGGTGCACCCCCGCAGGGAAGTTATCTATTCAACTAGTCGTGTCCACGCTAACAGACACTCGGAGTTGTATCCCGATCTATTACAACTAGAAATGGGTACTTGAGAGATGAGATGGATATCTTGGCTTTGGGATTGCTTCCCCGCAGGGAGTAGAGGAAGGATCTCTGGGGGGTTAATACTACAACATGCTTGTTAGTTATAAAATGTTATTATTTACTCCTCTACATGCTGCAAGATGCTTGAAGATGCTAGTCTTCGATAGGCTAGTCTTTCCCTTCTCTTCTAGCATTCTACATTTCAGTCCTCAGATACACCCCATTCCCTTGATACCAATGCATAAATAGCTTAGTTCTGATATAGGTCTTGCAAGTACTTTGGATGAGTACTCACGGTTGCTTTGCTACCTCTTTTCCCCTATACCCATTTACTGCGATCAGATGGTGGATCCCAGGAGCCAGATGTCACCCCCATCAACTACTACAACCCCGATGGAGCCTACTACTACATGGAGACCGTGAATGACCAGGAGTAGTTAGGAGGTCCCAGGCAGGAGGCCTTGCCTTTTCGATCTGTATCGTGTTTGTGCCTGCCTTCTTAAGGCAGTCTGGTTTAACTTATGTCTGTACTCAGATATTGTTGCTTGTGCTGACTCTTGTGTTCTCGAGCTTATGTATTTGAGCCCTCGAGGCCCTGGCTTGTAATATGAAGCTTGTATGGCTTTATTTGTGTTTAGAGTTGTGTTGTGATATCTTCCCGCGAGTCCCTGATCTTGATCGTACACGTTTACATGTATGATTAGTGTATGATTGAATCGACGGCGGCACAGGTCATGAACAAACCTAATGGAATCCCTAGGAAGGATGGATGTGTAATTGAGGAATTGCATACCAAAGATGACAATACCTAGATCTATGCAATATGCATAGCTAGGGGCGTAAAACAATAGCGCTTGTTGGGAGGCAACCCAATATTTTGTTTTTGTGTTTTTTTGCTTCTGTTCTTGAATAAATATGCGATATTAATTCTGTAATGATTTTTTTTAGTGTTTTATTTAGTGTTTGAGTCAAGTAAGACCTATGGGATGATCTTGGGTGATAGTTGATTTGATTTTGCTGAAAAACAGAAATGTTTGTGCTCAGTGCTGGAATTTTTAAAATTCACATAAGCGTGATAAAATTCTGAATTCTTCACACATGATTTATATACAAATTTCCTATGATTTCCTAATTTTTAAGAATTTTTGGAGTTACATAAGTTTGCCTAAAGTCTAGGTTACTATAGACTGTTCTGTTTTTGACAGATTCTGTTTTCATTGTGTTGTTTGCTTACTTTTGATGAATCTATCGGTAGTATCGGGAGGTATGACCCATGGAAAACTTAGAATATAGTAGATAGAACACCAATATAAAATTGGAATGAGTTTACAACAGTACCTAAAAGTGGTTATTTGCTTTGTTTCACTAACGGGTCTCACGAGTTTTCTGTTGAGTTTTGTGTTGTGAAGTTTTCAAGTTTTGGGTGAAGTTTCGATGGACTACGGAATAAGGAGTGGCAAGAGCCTAAGCTTGCGGATTCCCAAGGAACCCCAAGGTAATATTCAAGGAAAACCAAGCATCTAAGCTTGGGGATGCCCCGGATGGCATCCCATCTTTTGTCTTCAATCCATCGGTAAAATTACTTGAGGCTATATTTTTATTCACCACATGATATGTGTTTTGCTTGGAGCATCTTGTATTATATGAGTCTTTGATTGCCACAATCATCCTTGTTGTACACACCTTTTGAGAGGGACACACATTAATCGTGAATTTATTAGAATACTCTATGTACTTCACTTATATCTTTTGAGCTAGGCAGCTGCTCTAGTGCTTCACTTATATCTTTTTAGAGCACGGCGGTGGTTTTACTTTGAAGAAATTGATGAACTCTCATGCTTTACTTATATTATTTTCAGAGTCCTAAAAATAGTATGTTATGAATGTAGTCCTAATATGATGGGTATTCAAGCGGGATATAATAAAAACTTTCGTGAAGATCATTGAATATATAAGAAGTTTGATTCTTTGCATTTGTTTTGCGATATAAAGATGGTTTTTATTATTAGAGTCATGCTAGTGAGTAATTGTGGATTGGTAAGAATATTTACGTTAAGGTTTGTGATTCCCGAAGCATGCACGTATGGTCTCTCGTCATGTGTTGAAGTTGGAGCTTGATTTATTTTTGATTATGTTCCTTATGAGTGGCGGTCGGGGACGAGCGATGGTCTTTTCCTACCAATCTATCCCCTAGGAGCATGCGTATTAGTAATTTGTTTTGATGGCTAATAAACTTTTGCAACAAGTATGTGAGTTATTTATATATGACTAATGCTGAGTCCATGGATTATACGCACTCTCACCCTTCCACCATTGCCAGCCTCTTCGGTACCGTGCATAGCCCTTTCTCAACTTGAGAGTTAGTGTAAACTTCGCCGGTGCATCCAAATCCCATGATATGATACGCTCTTTCACACATAAGCCACCTTATATCTTCCTCAAAACAGCCACCTACCTATTATGGCATTTCCATAGCCATTCCGAGATATATTGTCATGCAACTTTGTTGTTCCGTTTTATTATGACACACACCATCATTGTCATATTGTTCTCATTGCATGAGGCATTCATATAGTCATATTTTTGTTCTAGTATCAAGTTTTAATTCTTGAGTTGTAAGTAAATAAAAGTGTGATGATCATCATTATTAGAGCATTGTCCCATGTGAGGATGATGGAGACTATGATTCCCCTACAAGTCGGGATGAGACTAGGGACTTAAAATAAAGAGAGGCCAAAGAGCCCAAAAGAAAAGAAAAAAGCAAAAAAAAATGAGAGAAAAAGAGGGAAGGGACAATGTTACTATCCTTTTCCACACTTGTGCTGCAAATTATCACCATGTCTTCATATACAGAGTCTCCTATTTTGTCACTTTCATATATTACTAGTGGAAAATTTTCATTATAGAACTTGGCTTGTATATTACAATGATGGGCTTCCTCAAATTGCCCTAGGTCTTCGTGAGCAAGCGAGCTGGATGTACACCCAGTTAGTTTTCTTTTGAGCTTTCATACACTTATAGCTCTAGTGCATCCGTTGCATGGCAATCACTACCCCTTGAAGTGACATTAGTTGATGGGCATCTCCATAGACCATTGATTAGCCTTGTCAATGTGAGGCTTTCTTCCTTTTTGTCTTCTCCACACAACCTCCACCATCATATTCTATTCTACCTATAGTGCTATATCCATGGATCACTCTCATTTATTGCGTGAAAGCTGAAAAAGCTTGAGAACACTAAAAGAATGAAATAATTACTTGGCTTATCATGATGGTTGTGCATGATAAATACTTTGTGTGATCAAGATAGAGCATGACAAGATAATATTATATTATTTTGTAGGGATAACTTTCTTTAGCCCTAATATTTTGAGAAGACATGATTGCTTTATTAATTATGCTTGAAGTATTATTGTTTTTATGCCAATATTAAAGTTTTGTTTTGAATCTTATGGATCTGAATATTCAAGCCACAATAAATAAAGATCACTTGATAAACATGTTATGTAGCATTCCACATCAAAAATTTTGTTTTAGCATTTACCTACTCGAGGACGAGCAAGAATTAAGCTTGGGGATGCTTCATACGTCTCCAACGTATCTATAATTTTTGATTGTTCTATGATATTATATTATCCATCTTGGATGTTTTATATGCATTACTATGCTATTTTATATTATTTTTTGGAACTAACCTATTAACCTAGTGCCCAGTGCCAGTTGTTGTTTTTTCCTTGTTTTTGTCTTCTACAGAAAATCAATACCAAACGGAGTCCAAAAGAAACGAAACTTTCCGATGATTTTTCTTGGATAAGAAGACACCCACGAAGCTTCGGGAGGAGGCCGGAAGAGCTACGGGTGAGCCACAATCTCACCAGGTGCGCCCTAGGGGGTGCCCTCCAAGCTTGTGGGGCCCCCGTAGCCCCTCTAACCCTAATCTTAGCTCCATAAATACCCAAATATTCCCCGTATACTAGAGGGCACACCAAAAATACTTTTTCCGCCGCCACGAGCTTCTGTTCTCGTGAGATCCCATCTTGCGGCCTTTCTGGTACTCTGCCGACGGGGATTCGATCACGGAGGTCCTCTACGCCAACCTTGCTGCCCTTCCGATGATATGTGAGTAGTTTAACACAAACCTACGGGTCCATAGCTAGTAGCTAGATGGCTTCTTCTCTCTCTTTGATCTTCAATACACTATTCTCCTCGATGTTCTTGGAGTTCTATTCGATGTAATCTTGTTCTGCGGTGCGTTTGTTGAGATCCGATGATTGTGGATTTATGATCAAATTATCTATGAATATTATTTGAGGCTTCTATGAACTCTTTTATGCATGATTAAGATAGATTTGTATCTCTCTCTGATCTTTTGATTTGTTTTGCCAACTAGAATCATCTATTTTGCAATGGGGGGGGGGGGTTCTTTGTAGGGGGGTCAATCTTGCGGTATCCTCACCTAGTGACAGATGGGGTAGAGAGGCACATATTTGTATTGTTGCCATTAAGGATAAAAAGATGGTGTTTTGCCCATATGATTGGATCTATCCCTCTACATCATGTCATCTTGCTTAATGCGTTACTCCATTCTTGTTAACTTAATACACTAGATGCATGTTGGATAGCTGTCGATGTGTGGAGTAATAGTAGTAGATGCATAATTGTTTTGGCCTACTTGTCACCGATGTGATGCCTATATTCATGATCATTTCCTTAGATATCGTCATAACTATGTGCCTTTCTATCAATTGCTCAATAGTAATTTGTTTACCCACCGTATGCTTTCTTTCAAGGGAGAAGCTTCTAGTGAAAACTATGCCCCCGGGTCTATTTTTATAATATTATTTTCATACCTATAAAACCAAAACCCCAAAATATCTTACTACGATTTATTTAGTTTTCCACTTTTATTTATCTTTTATACCTATCTCTATCAGGTCTCATCCTTGCAAAAAATAGTGAAGGGATTGACAACCCCTTTATCGCGTTGGGTGCAAGTATTTGTTTGTTTGTGTAGGTGATATCATTGGAGACTTGTGTGTTCCTTATATTGGATTTATACCTTGGTTCTCAAACTGAGGGAAATACTTATCTCTACTTTGCTGCATCACCCTTTCCTCTTCAAGGGAAAAACCAACGCAAGCCCAAGAAGCAGCAAGAAGAATTTCTGGCGCCATTGCCGGGTAGGTTCTACTTCAAGCCTACCAAGTACCCATCATAAAACTCTCATCTCTTGGATTTCATTATTCGCCATTTGCCTCTCATTTTCCTCTCCCTACTTCTAAAACGTTTTCAGGAAAACACAAAAATATTTGCCTTTTACTTCGCTTTGTTTTCGTTTGCTTTTTGTTTGCTTGTGTATTAGATTGCTTGTTCTCCTATCATGGCTAGTCCTTCTATCGTAATTGGTACCCCGGAAAGTCAAGTTCTTAATTTTAAACAAAGGGGGGAGAAAATTAAAAAGATGCATGGTATAGAATTTGCGATGCTCAGAATATATCTACCCGTAAGTAATCCACTACAGTACTTCGAAATTTATGTGGGTATTACTACTTGGTATAGATATGTACTAGACACTATTACAAGGGGTAATTTCTTGGGTAGCCTCCCTATGGATGCTTTTAATACTACAAGTTGACCCACTGCGCCAAATGCCGCAGAGACCTGCTGAAGACATGTTGTCGATGAAAATAGGTTCATGCTGCAAGAACCTTCAACTAAAGCCATGTTCGCGATCAAAATAGTTTCCTTTACTAAGGACAGGCCATGTATATAGAGTCGGTTTAGTTGTGGTCTGCTAAATCCATATGCGCCTTGAAAAAAAACATGGTTTAATTTGCAGAGCCTCGCGTGTTTGAAGTATGAATAAGAACTACGAACTATTTTTGTGTGATTCAAATACATTTCCAGAGTTTTTATTTGTTAGTACATGTTGTCTAAAGTAACATTTGCCCAGAGAGAGAAGCATACCCCTCTCATTATGATTATTATTAGAAGGTATTAAATTCGAAATAAACAATTTCATTTACTTGAAGCACTTGAAGAAAGAGAACTTAGACATACTTTTACACAATGCTCATTTAACCGTGAAGGACAAAAATATTCCACCGTCTCTGAATGATGAACTAAACTAAATAAGAAATATATGAAGTAAATTCATTCAAAGTAGAAAAGGGATCTTACATCAAATAAGGCATTACAACAAACATGGTGTTATCTTAGTAAAAGAAATTACATCATTAGAAGAGAAAAGGGAAGAAAACCAAACATGAGATTGAGATTAATACATCTAGGAGGAGGTCGTAGACATCACTGTGATCATTTTGCGACCAAATGACAGAGCCCAATTTGAATCCATACAATTTGTAACCCATTTATATGAAAAACTAAGACTTATCTCTTAAAATATATACTTAGATTACATAATTTGTTATGTTATTTGGGTAATATAAAGGCATGTTTTTTAAAAGAAAGCCCACTTAAGACAAAGAGTATGCACAAATACTAACATCAGTTTCTGTACGACAATGGGAAAGTAGATATTCAATACTGGGGTATTGGTAGGTGGAAGAAAATGTCCGAAGATACAATAGGAGCATAATAAATAACATTTTGCTTCTGTCTAACTTATGAGCACACCATGTCCTTTATTTACTCTAGGAATATCACGTACTCTTTAGCTATTTTTCTAAGTGCATGCCCATTGATCCGAGTAAGCCGTTTCTTCAATATTGAAGAGAGAAGTTTGATGCTGTCATGCCCACTATTGAAATTAGACTGGGCATTATTCTGTAGGGCTTGGGGCACAGAATATCCTGAATCAATCACAAGACAAACATCAGTATTAAGCAAGGACCACAGTAGAAGTAGCTAGATATAATAAACAAAATAAAGGGCTATTTTTCTATAAAATATATTTTTCACTATGAACAAGATTTGTTTAATTGAAATTAAATGTCAAAAAGTTAGAGAGCATGATATAATAAGTTCAAGGAATGATCTGATGTTGCTATTCAACTGTTGAATAGATATTGAAGGCACATTACATAGAGTCCTGGATTTTACATATCTGAAAGTAGGCGCACCATGAAAGTGATAATCATCCAATTAATAAAATCATTATTCTAACAAAATATTAAACATTGCCTCATATATACCAACGGGAGTAACTTTCTATTGGTTAGAAACCGTTGTGCTGACAGTTATTTAAAACGTGCTTTTTTTAGACGCACTAAGACCATATATAGGATGCAGACCATTCTCATGCCAATGTCTAGAATAGCCAATCTACATAAGTCCTAGTAGCATGCTCCTACAGGATTCTTACAAATACTTACATGGGTATGCGAAAAATGCCAATGGTGGCCGCGCTGCAGGCAGGCCGGAATCTCGGCCGCTGCATGTGCATGGGGATGCGTGCTGGCGTTGTATATGTCATGTATTTGATTTGTTTTTGGCTCGTATTGAACTCGTCTGACCCCACGCACGTGCAAAAGGCAGCTAGGCTCCTGCTCGTCTGACATGTACGCACAGCGGCCATAGGCTGAAGACCAGTACACACCCTTGTGCATGCATGCCGTGGAGGATTTTTGGCTAACGGAGCCCACTGGTTACTCAAGTATGGACGTGGACCATTTTCGCCCAGGGAAGACACAAGTTTGTTCACCATAGCCCACCTTCCACTGATTACTTTTATTCTGTTTCATGCTAATACTACTGTCTGTCGGGATTAGCAAGTGCTACAATGCTTTTTGCTCTAAAACGCATCATGACTAACTTGGCACTTGGGTTCTATCTGTTGTGCACGAAATAGCTTTGCGTCATGTTTAGTGCTAAACTGCTAACGGTTTATGCGATAGAACAAACAGATTATTCTCAATTAATCACGCCGGAGCGCCACGTTCATGCCTTTTTTTAAGGGGAAAATCATGCCACGTTCATGCCTAATAATGGTTTATGTTGATGTTTCATTTGCTAAGAAAATGTGTACTGACAATCTGACATACTACAGCGTCGTCATTGGCACACCAACTGATTCATGGCAGGCTGCATAACTTAGCTTAATTAAGCCGGTTAGAGGCCAAACAATGATTTAAACCGCATCAGTGTGGACGTAAAGTGAAACAGAGACAGGGCCGGTGTGAACATCTTTGCGCAGGCCGGTACACTTTAAGCCGTGTTGTCATGTCACCTCACCTGCTCACCACAGTTTGATCAGCATTGCATAGGGCGTTGCACTTTTCAGTGCGGTCAAGTTCACTAGCACGTAGCTGCAACAACTGTCACTAGGCGGGGGCACCACACAAACTTCTGTCCAAGTACATGAACCAATTTCTTAATCGAACGACCAATCCAACCAAGAATGGACGGTCACAGTTGGGAAAAGCAATTAACAATAGTTTGCCAGACAAAGATGATTAAAACACTCCGTTACAGAAACCATTAGACTACTGGGCCATCTCCCTTCTCGACATCTTGCTCTCATTGACAATTGCAGTTTCTTCCTGTTAAGCTAACACACAACATGTGTTGGTTTTGACTAATACACGGATCAAGTTCTACGCACAGAACTAGCAACCATGCATAATTGTAATACCCATCACCCACCTTAACAATTTGACATGGTTCACAAATGGTACAAATCCATTACAATAATTACAAACATATACCCGAGTCGAATGGATTGCTGACAGGGAACAACAGCCAGAGCTTGCGCAGCTTCAACCAGGGATTTTGCTGATTTGGCCACAAGGCAATATTACAAGATCACAACAGTAGGAAAATGCATCTGATTAAACGCCTTCTACTTCAGGGTTCAGGATACAGAACAAAAAATTGCTTCATTAGAGGATGCTCCGAAGTAAGTTATGCAGTGAACAAAGAACAAGCCAATCAGGCAATGCATCCAGACATGTAAAAATCATTTTGTGAATAAAGAAAACTCATCCATGCATCATCATATTATTTTTTCTAAATATCTAACCCAATAGAATGTTTCTTGCACAAGGGGCACAGAAGCCACGGAATTTGATTTTGTATGATACTGATTTCGGGAGTGAAATGTGGTTGTATTCAAAATCTAACCAAGAACAAGGCGGACACAAACTATGTTACAAATTAAAGGTTTTTTGGATCAGAACATTTTAATCAGAAATACCTTCTTGTCCAGGCACTTGTAGCTCCCCAACCAGCGTTTCCGGCAAGGGATGTAGCCTCGCGGCCACGGCACACTTGACCATCAACGTTGCTCAAGTCTGTGACTGTAGTGGGAAAGGGGTCAACAAAACAAACTGAAATCCATGGAACAGAAGATCTTTGCAACCAGTGGTAGGAATTCAAACTTTACCCCACTTGAATGAAATAACTATCAACCTTGGATTAGCACATCACGAACAGAACATCAAATCCACTATTAAGTTCCAGTATGATTAACCATCGATTGCTTTGAACCCCGCAAACAATAAACCCATCGATTATCCAAGTTAGAGGAATCTAAGAAACCACAAAAATTAAGCCGGTCTGGCACATAAGCATGGGTATGAATAAAAATGTCCCTATATTGTCCAAAAATACATCACGGCAAATTCAGATCTGCGCAACAACATGAGGAGAGCCCTATCCAGTCCGGACAAACGGGATTACAAGCAAACAAAAGAAAATCACATCTGTACAGAAGGAATAGATGGAAGGGAATTACAAGAAAATAAAGGAGAGCAGTCTATTTTGGAGTCAACAAGAAAAGTGATATGCATCTCGATCGAGCCATAGATCATCCGTACCAAAGGAATAGATGGAACAAAATAAAAATCACCAAATAAGTTCAAATCTGAAACTGATGAACAATAGCTAGGAGAAAAGCACAAGTAATTGACGTGTGATACAGCCTCACCGACCGAAACAACGAAGATATGTGTGATACGTGTGATATTCAGTTCTAGTTCGTCCAGCACATATGCACCGGCTTTGTACAGAGCTTCGCCAAATTGAACAAAAATCATCCACGATGTAAACATTACTCCACTCTGCATATAACATTACTTCGCCAAATATAACATTACTTTCGCCAAATTGGCACGCCTCTCGATAGGCAGATTAGCTCTCACTGAAACTCCACTCTGCGAAAAAAGAAATGTTCACCAAATCAGAGTGAAACCCCACTCACGCTCGATAGGTGTTTTTCCAATCCTTACCCCAGCAAATAAATTTCAGTTAGGTTAAGAATTCAGGGAAAAAAAACTATTCTAACACAAAACCAGTAAATTACAGTCAGATTCGTGATTCTGGCCTAAAAAATGTACACTATAATAATAACATCAAGTCATATTTAATTACTTAAGAGATGATTGTCTTTAAACGTTTCGATCCGCTGCTTCAGTATATAGCAGTTAAAGAACATAATGCACCACTCCCAACAAATTTCAGTTAACGAACTAACGGGTGGATACAGAAAAAAAAACTAAATCTATCAAGTAATGTAGACTAACAAATACGCATGACCACGAGTGCATCACTGATTGCAGAAAATCAATATCCGGAAAAGGTTAAGAAATCAGGCCCAAAAAATTCTACTACACTGATAACACACAACCAAAAAAATTCAGTAAGGTTCAGAATTCAGGCCCAAAAAAGGTATACTATACTAATAAGAAACAACCAGGAAATCTCAGTTAGCTTCGCAGTTCGAGGCATAAAAGAGGCTCTGTTTTGCAAATTGGGATGCTTCTGGTTTGAACAAGAAACGTCTTTGACTAAAAACCATGGCCGTCTAGCATTATCCCAAAAATTAAACCGTGTCCTATGCTGGATGAGAGAATTTTTAATCCCCAACTACCTCCTTGTCCAGCCGCATGAACACGCATCCAACAGAAAAGGGTTTGACACGGCAAAATGACAACCTAAAAAACAATCAGTTTGCATCTAAGAAATCCTTGATTGAACTGTATGGTAATTAAATCAAACCAGGACAATCACCGCAGATTGGTGATACTGCACCCAGCTTGTTCAGATTTTTACTACAAATATGGTAATACTGAATCAAGATTATGCGTGCAATCAAAATCAGTTGTACTCTGAAAGCGATCCCCATATGAATCAAAAAGCACGCTACTACTGATTCACACCAACCTAAAACTCATTTGAATCCCATTTTTTCAAGCGAATCCAATCTGGCCATGTACTGAATACCACTTTGGTCATGTTCCGAGAATACTAAATACTGAATCAAATCTCAAGTGACCCGACCCACATTTGGTCATGTCCCAAAAAAGGCATATGACCTGACAACCCCATTAGCACTGAAACTAAAACCAATAAGTCCAATTAACCTAAAACTCATTTGAATCCCATTTTTTCAAGCGAATCCAATCTGGCCATGTACTGAATACCACTTTGGTCATGTTCCGAGAATACTAAATACTGAATCAAATCTCAAGTGACCCGACCCACATTTGGTCATGTCCCAAAAAAGGCATATGACCTGACAACCCCATTAGCACTGAAACTAAAACCAATAAGTCCAATTAGCACAACCATCCCCCCCCCCCCAACAAATTACTGCAAACTAAACCATGTGTGGTGAAACATTCAGCTTCAGATTATATATACTATAACGAATCCAATTAGCACTGCCATCTCACCAACTATGCAACCAGAATTCACTGAAAACTAAAACCATGTGTAGTGCAACATTCAGCTTCAGATCACATATACTCTGACAATCTTTACACCCATAATTAACTCAAAACTAAAACCATGTGTACTGAAAGATTCAGCTTCAGATCACCTTATATGGTAACTAGCGAAAGCAAAGTACCCCCCATAGCTAAAAATGCAACTTGCTAAAACAAGTGTAAATACCATAGAAGATGCGGTATTCCCACACTGTTTTCTCACTAACCTCCATGTCCAGCCACTCGTGACTTCACAGTGCACCTCATATCAGGATGCATTTCCACATGGCTGTTCTTTGCCGTCTGCGCCACCCCCGGCAATGGCGGCACTCATAGAATCTTGGGACTCGAGTGGTAGGACGGAATCACTGCAGCCCGCCGGCCCGGCAACGCCCCTGGCGAATCAAATCTATACCGAATGAGCCAAAAAGAAGTCCAAATCCAGGACGACGACTTGGCACAGAAGTGAAGATGGAAGAAGAACAGCTGAGAAGATTACTCATACCCCTTGAGCTCGACACCATCCGTCGACATCTCGCCGGAGCAGATCCGTCGCCGCCCTTCGCTTGTGGGGAATAGAAGGGGATGGGGAACGAAAGGTGTCTCGTGGCTCTGTTCTACTCCACACGGTAAGCTCGGCTGTATGTGGATCCTCTGACCTGTGCTGTTTCGAACGACAAATCATGGGCCAAACTTTCTGGTGCAGCTGACATATATAATTTCTCTAGGCCCGCAAACAGGTGCGGGGGTGTGCCGAACAGAATACGCCTATAGGTGTTGCATAGCCGTAACACGGACCGTATTTCAGCTAGTAGGCCTGATGCAGTCCTGACATGAACTGACCCATTCCAAATCCCCAAACGCAAACCCACGGGCAGGATAACGGCCTGCCTGTAGCTCGGCCACCAAAAGCCCGCACTCCATGGGTATGTTCCTAATAGGAATGGATATAGATTATGCTTACAAAAATGATACACTCTAACACTTCCACCGGAGCACAATTCAATTCCCACAATCAGTAATCAGCATGAAAACTTAAAAACAAGTTTGGTAGAAATCAATGTTCAGGAAAGCATGAAGCATAAGCGAAGCGACAGGATGACGCTTAGAGCAATGGGCGCTTAAGCATTTTTAAAAATAGAACTGCAGGTTTTGGAGGTTGTAGACCGAGAATTAACCTTAGTAGACGATGCGGGACCTTGGGGAAGTTGGTCACATATTTCTTGAATGTGTATTGGCCTGTGTTGCCGCGACAGCATAGATCAGCAATCAGAGTAATCCTTTAGCACTAATATTGGCTCTCAAGTTTCTTCTAAGTGTATATTCAGTTGTGAAACATGCACATACCAGAGGGAATCCATGGTAGAATAAACTGAGAATCAAAAAATCATAGCAACTTTTGTACAAATTACTACCATAACCTTGTTAGAGAAGGATTCGAGGAGAATCTACTACAAAGTATTGCACCATCATGATAACGACAGAAAGTATAGCCAACATTTAAGTTTTTTTTGAGTTGCCACTTTTGCAATTCTGAAATCTGAAGTAACTAAGGTCCGGGTTATTGACAACTACCGATTTTCGTGGGCAACACTTCCAACTCGGGTTAGGAACACCAAATTTAGTACTTTAGTATTCAGTTTTATCGCTAAATATGCAGCATGTAGTCGTCAGATTTAGTACTTTAGCGAGTACAATTTTCTATAATTCCTGGTCAAAATTTCATCTCTGTGTCGTAACATAATTGACGCTGTGCATCAATTCAGCTGATTTAGTTACCTTGTGACCTTGTCCATGTAGGGAATGAGGTCTTTGAAGCCTCCTTAGCCTCTTATTGATCCTTGTTCTTCTTCCCTAAACAGCATAAGGAAGAAAAATGTTCAGTATAAACATCAACACCAAGACGAATACCAAAAATGTTGCAGCAAACTAACTAACCCTCCCAAGCGATGCTCTGCGGGTCAGTGGTGCAGCCACGCTTGGCATGGACTCTATAGTCAGCGGAGTCCTGTTGCAGCTGCAGGTAGTCGTCCATGCAGGGCATGTCCAGCTCGAGAGGGCTAACTGAATCTGGACCAAGGTGTTAGTAGAAGTGTAGCATTAAACAATTTGCAGGCTGGAGAGTCCGGATGGATGTGAAGTGCATATATGTGAAGTTTGTCCTACCTGGGAGTCGATGTTGCCGAAGCTGGTGACCATGCCGACATTGTTGTGGCCGAGCACCTCAGCCTTCTTGCTGTCGGGTGCTGAGAACATGATGTTGGAGTTGGTGTCGTCCCAGGCGCTCATGGAGAAGATCCTCAAGAGGTCACTCGAGCCGTTGCCAGCAGCGATGCTCTCGCCGATGTCCTGCTGCCTCAAGAAGCTCCACAACGAGCCCAGCCTCCTCTGCTGTGCCATCGAGTCGACGTTGCCTCCTCCGTGCGAATGCAAGTAGCTGATTCCCATCCTTCCTCTCGTTCCACTCATGACGCCATTGCCTGTGCAACATTAGAGTCACAAAGCCAGAGCACATCGATCAAAGCGCACAAGGGCCAAAAAAACACAACACCAGACCAATTTTGGAAAATCAAGATGATCACTGAAGCAAGGATCATGACAGCATATAGGATATTTAAAGCATATAGGATACATAAAACAAATGCAGCAGAGGTAGCTAGAAAGGAAACAAAGAAACTTGATCTATAGTAAAAATAAGAAACAACCTCCAAGATAATATGCCTGCAAAACGAAATAAAAGAACTAATTAGGACATGGAACCATTGTAACTGCCATGTTGCTCTGCAGTTGGCATATTTGAGCTATTAAAAACTTCAAAATCTAGTACTTTTGTGTCCTAATGGCGACAACCAAAAGCTATCTATTGCGCATTGAACTAAAAAATAATGTGTATTCTCAGGTATGCACCCCAAGTAGCAACCGAAACATTATTGAACTACAAGCAGCTCAAGATAATAGCTACAAAATCTTTCCAGAAATAAGTGACTAAGTAAAAAAATGAAAAACAAGAGAATGAGGTAAGTAAGAAATCCCAATTGAGCTAGAGAAGGAGACGTTGTGCCTGAGCCTCCAAGAACCAGTAGAAGAGTGTCCTCCCACTCTGCTTGTCCATGGTGACATGCCCAGAGAACCGAGAGATGTGTGAACTCCTTGGCTGACGAAGGAGAAATACCATCCTATCAGCTTCCTACTCGCTGTAACCGGCCAAGTAGCAGAGCCAACACCCTGGCAGGCAAAGACAACGCGTGCCTGAACACACACGTCACTAAGCCAACAAGCACACACACAAAAAGAACCTGTAGCAAGCAAATGCGGAGGACAGGAGGAGAGATGGGACTGAAAAGAAATTACCATGGTGGCGACTGGATTTATAGGAAGAAGCGACTCGAGGCGGTGGCGGCAAATCCAGATAGCAGCTGCACGAGCATGTGAGCGTCACAAGATGCAAACATCAGACTCATACATACCTGCATTTCTTTATCAGCACTACACATCTCCAGATTTTTCGCAAAATGAGAGTTCAGTAAGCTACCATCTTCAGCCTCCTAATTTATCAGAGAGCAGCATTTGTTAGTTTTGAGAAACCTGAAAAAACAAAGAAACGTTAGGCATATTTGAATAATCATGTCAACAAAATGAGCGATATAGATGAAAAAACAACAAAACGAAATTCAATAAAAAGAAACGCTGCTATAGTCCTTCAATATGTATTTCTAAAACTGATATATCATCTTCATAACATGTTTATTTTATATCCAAGGCTTGACTGTAGCATAAAATTACACCATGGTAAATCTTGAGAAAGACCAAGCTTCAGTTTTAGGTATAATCGCTTGGTCACAAATTTTAGGAGACGGGAAGACAACGGCCAGCGGTCACGAGATGAATTGTGCCTGCTAGTTCAGAAACACCAATACACCTAAACGGAGGAACTTACTTCATGTCCCTGAGCCGCCGATACTACTTTACCAGTGCCAATGGGCTACACTGGTTCGTGCGTGACAACCGCGTTGGCCCAGTCCTTGATCTTGTCTGCAAATAAAACGATCATCTCAGCCTACACCTTTTAGGTGACAATATATGAAGATGTTAACAAAGCAAATTTCATAATTCATATCAAGAAAAATTATTCTAGAAAGTTGATTAATAGCAAGATCTTGCCCCTGCCAAGCAAAATAAAAGTATACTCATCTGTTCATAAGCACATAAACAACTAAGTCAGCTACTACTCACATGAACTAAAAGGATTGTAATTAATAGGATGGACTGCTCATTTGAAGAAATTTATTAACAAATACTTTGGATGGTTCAGGTGAATCTGAAATGACCCTTGTTCTCACCTCATCCTGCGGTCCTGCTCCAACCCCTCGGGCAAAACATTGCACTTTATCCTGCAGGTGATTGTCAGCCTAAGGAAGTAGGCGGCGATCTGTTGACTTCTCGAAATGCGCTAACCTTTAGCCGTTGCCATGCTTTCTAATGGGCTTCAGAGGTCATCTACACAAAGCAAGTACCTCCAAAACATCAGTGGTAGGTTCACGGAGGAAAATAGAAATGGTCTGAAGTCCATAGTCAACAATGCAGACCATCTTCCAAGATCATACAAAGGAAGCCACTCCACTACAAGCTTTCTTTCCATAGCTACGAATGTGTGTAGAAGATCCTGGAACAGGGGTCAAACAAGATAAATCAGCCAACCATACAGTTCCAAGGTAGCATCAGGATTAGTATTGATAACTAATTGGGTAATCGTCCGAAAGCGCAATGAACTAAGAGGAGATTTACCAGATTTGAGTGTCGGGGAGCGGACAGGTGGAAGAGGGAGTTGGAGCCGAGCCGTGCCAGCCGGGATCTCGATCCAACTCCGGTCGGTCAGCCCTGTCATCGCAGGCGAGACAACCCCGCCCCAGCACGCCTACCTCCCCCTATCCTTCAATCCTCCCTCCATCTTCTCTCTCCTGCAGGGACGGATCCATGGGGTCGCCCTTTGCGTGCAGGTTCCTAGCGCCACCGGAGGCAAGCTCATCGCGTCCAGCGGTTGCCCCTATGCTCACCGCTTCCGCCGATGGCAAGGAGGAGCAGGCGGGCGAGGAAGGCGGAGCTCGGGCGGAGGTGGGAAGGAGGCGGCTGCAAGCAAGGAGAGGCTACGGCGGGAGGGAAGGAGGAGCGAGGCCGTGCGGCGGCTGTGGGGATCGGGGGGCATTGGGAAAGGGGGCTAGGGTTTGTCTGGCGGCTAGAATGGGAGTGGGAGTGGGACGAGGCGAGGGTAGGATTGGACGCAGAACGTGCGGAGCAGATTGGCCAAAACTTCTTACACGGGGGGACGACGAACCCAGCCAACAAGCACACGACGCGAGCCCACCCGTCATGGGCCAGCAAAAATAACTGCAAGGTGAAAATGGGTTTTACTACTGTGAAGATCCAACGGTTCAAACTCGCCCGAAGGGCAGATCCGACGGCAGACGAAGGCCCAATCGGGGGAGCCTTCTAGAGGTGAGTTGGCTAGCTTCTGTTTTGTTTTAAATGGGAAATTTGGTAGGATCACCACCAATCATGATTAATGAAATAGCTTTGACTTTGGAACATGTGATGCAAAGGCTTAATATTATAGAGAATAACATTTCTACCATAGAGCATATTGAAAATTTGGATAAAAAGATTCATAACCATATTACTCAAATTGGATAAAAGGTAGGAATCACTTTAAAAACCCTAAAAGAGAAAGAACTTGTAAATAATGTGATAGTAGAACAAGGTTCTGCTAGAATCGATAAGTTAGTGGATATTATTACCAACTTGGGTTCCGCCTTTGCCGTTGTCAAAACTACTCCAAAATTTCCTCCTAATAAAAACAACTAAGTTTATTTATGTTCCTAAAAATAAGGGTGGATCATCTAGCAAAGAAAATGAAGATCTTAAGATGATAAGTATTTGTCCTAGCTTTATCAATATTATTAAGAAACTAATTCCTACAACGAATTTCTTGATTTCCTACCTAGGAGTGTGATCATCAAAAAACCTAATGGAATCCCTAGGAAGGATTGATGTGTAATTGAGGAATTGCATACCAAAGATGACAGTAGCTAGATCTACGCAATATGCCTAGCTAGGGGTGTAAAACAATAGCGCTTGTTGGGAGGCAACCCAATTTTATTTTTTTTGTGTTTTTTTTTGCTTCTGTACATGAATAAATATGCAATACTTTTGTAATAATTGTGTTTTAGTGTTTTAGTTAGTGTTTGAGCCAAGTAAGACCTTTGGGATGATCTTGGGTGATAGTTGATTTGATTTTGCTGAAAGATAGAAACTTTTGCGCTCAGTGCAGTCATTCTTCTTCGGACACACCAAATGAGAATTGCTTCGCTTCAGCAATATGTCTTCGGGGCCATATATGGCTCGCAATTTTCTCGATAACAAACCCTTCGAGACATGACAACCTTTTCTGCAGTGCGGACAGCTTTCGAGGAAGTTAGGTGCGGGGGTGTGCCGAACAGAATACGCCTATAGGTGTTGCATAGCCGTAACACGGACCGTATTTCAGCTAGTAGGCCTGATGCAGTCCTGACATGAACTGACCCATTCCAAATCCCCAAACGCAAACCCACGGGCAGGATAACGGCCTGCCTGTAGCTCGGCCACCAAAAGCCCGCACTCCATGGGTATGTTCCTAATAGGAATGGATATAGATTATGCTTACAAAAATGATACACTCTAACACTTCCACCGGAGCACAATTCAATTCCCACAATCAGTAATCAGCATGAAAACTTAAAAACAAGTTTGGTAGAAATCAATGTTCAGGAAAGCATGAAGCATAAGCGAAGCGACAGGATGACGCTTAGAGCAATGGGCGCTTAAGCATTTTTAAAAATAGAACTGCAGGTTTTGGAGGTTGTAGACCGAGAATTAACCTTAGTAGACGATGCGGGACCTTGGGGAAGTTGGTCACATATTTCTTGAATGTGTATTGGCCTGTGTTGCCGCGACAGCATAGATCAGCAATCAGAGTAATCCTTTAGCACTAATATTGGCTCTCAAGTTTCTTCTAAGTGTATATTCAGTTGTGAAACATGCACATACCAGAGGGAATCCATGGTAGAATAAACTGAGAATCAAAAAATCATAGCAACTTTTGTACAAATTACTACCATAACCTTGTTAGAGAAGGATTCGAGGAGAATCTACTACAAAGTATTGCACCATCATGATAACGACAGAAAGTATAGCCAACATTTAAGTTTTTTTTGAGTTGCCACTTTTGCAATTCTGAAATCTGAAGTAACTAAGGTCCGGGTTATTGACAACTACCGATTTTCGTGGGCAACACTTCCAACTCGGGTTAGGAACACCAAATTTAGTACTTTAGTATTCAGTTTTATCGCTAAATATGCAGCATGTAGTCGTCAGATTTAGTACTTTAGCGAGTACAATTTTCTATAATTCCTGGTCAAAATTTCATCTCTGTGTCGTAACATAATTGACGCTGTGCATCAATTCAGCTGATTTAGTTACCTTGTGACCTTGTCCATGTAGGGAATGAGGTCTTTGAAGCCTCCTTAGCCTCTTATTGATCCTTGTTCTTCTTCCCTAAACAGCATAAGGAAGAAAAATGTTCAGTATAAACATCAACACCAAGACGAATACCAAAAATGTTGCAGCAAACTAACTAACCCTCCCAAGCGATGCTCTGCGGGTCAGTGGTGCAGCCACGCTTGGCATGGACTCTATAGTCAGCGGAGTCCTGTTGCAGCTGCAGGTAGTCGTCCATGCAGGGCATGTCCAGCTCGAGAGGGCTAACTGAATTTGGACCAAGGTGTTAGTAGAAGTGTAGCATTAAACAATTTGCAGGCTGGAGAGTCCGGATGGATGTGAAGTGCATATATGTGAAGTTTGTCCTACCTGGGAGTCGATGTTGCCGAAGCTGGTGACCATGCCGACATTGTTGTGGCCGAGCACCTCAGCCTTCTTGCTGTCGGGTGCTGAGAACATGATGTTGGAGTTGGTGTCGTCCCAGGCGCTCATGGAGAAGATCCTCAAGAGGTCACTCGAGCCGTTGCCAGCAGCGATGCTCTCGCCGATGTCCTGCTGCCTCAAGAAGCTCCACAACGAGCCCAGCCTCCTCTGCTGTGCCATCGAGTCGACGTTGCCTCCTCCGTGCGAATGCAAGTAGCTGATTCCCATCCTTCCTCTCGTTCCACTCATGACGCCATTGCCTGTGCAACATTAGAGTCACAAAGCCAGAGCACATCGATCAAAGCGCACAAGGGCCAAAAAAACACAACACCCGACCAATTTTGGAAAATCAAGATGATCACTGAAGCAAGGATCATGACAGCATATAGGATATTTAAAGCATATAGGATACATAAAACAAATGCAGCAAAGGTAGCTAGAAAGGAAACAAAGAAACTTGATCTATAGTAAAAATAAGAAACAACCTCCAAGATAATATGCCTGCAAAACGAAATAAAAGAACTAATTAGGACATGGAACCATTGTAACTGCCATGTTGCTCTGCAGTTGGCATATTTGAGCTATTAAAAACTTCAAAATCTAGTACTTTTGTGTCCTAATGGCGACAACCAAAAGCTATCTATTGCGCATTGAACTAAAAAATAATGTGTATTCTCGGGTATGCACCCCAAGTAGCAACCGAAACATTATTGAACTACAAGCAGCTCAAGATAATAGCTACAAAATCTTTCCAGAAATAAGTGACTAAGTAAAAAAATGAAAAACAAGAGAATGAGGTAAGTAAGAAATCCCAATTGAGCTAGAGAAGGAGACGCTGTGCCTGAGCCTCCAAGAACCAGTAGAAGAGTGTCCTCCCACTCTGCTTGTCCATGGTGACATGCCCAGAGAACCGAGAGATGTGTGAACTCCTTGGCTGACGAAGGAGAAATACCATCCTATCAGCTTCCTACTCGCTGTAACCGGCCAAGTAGCAGAGCCAACACCCTGGCAGGCAAAGACAACGCGTGCCTGAACACACACGTCACTAAGCCAACAAGCACACACACAAAAAGAACCTGTAGCAAGCAAATGCGGAGGACAGGAGGAGAGATGGGACTGAAAAGAAATTACCATGGTGGCGACTGGATTTATAGGAAGAAGCGACTCGAGGCGGTGGCGGCAAATCCAGATAGCAGCTGCACGAGCATGTGAGCGTCACAAGATGCAAACATCAGACTCATACATACCTGCATTTCTTTATCAGCACTACACATCTCCAGATTTTTCGCAAAATGAGAGTTCAGTAAGCTACCATCTTCAGCCTCCTAATTTATCAGAGAGCAGCATTTGTTAGTTTTGAGAAACCTGAAAAAACAAAGAAACGTTAGGCATATTTGAATAATCATGTCAACAAAATGAGCGATATAGATGAAAAAACAACAAAACGAAATTCAATAAAAAGAAACGCTGCTATAGTCCTTCAATATGTATTTCTAAAACTGATATATCATCTTCATAACATGTTTATTTTATATCCAAGGCTTGACTGTAGCATAAAATTACACCATGGTAAATCTTGAGAAAGACCAAGCTTCAGTTTTAGGTATAATCGCTTGGTCACAAATTTTAGGAGACGGGAAGACAACGGCCAGCGGTCACGAGATGAATTGTGCCTGCTAGTTCAGAAACACCAATACACCTAAACGGAGGAACTTACTTCATGTCCCTGAGCCGCCGATACTACTTTACCAGTGCCAATGGGCTACACTGGTTCGTGCGTGACAACCGCG
Source organism: Triticum timopheevii (assembly GCA_963921465.1). Lineage (NCBI taxonomy): Eukaryota > Viridiplantae > Streptophyta > Magnoliopsida > Poales > Poaceae > Triticum > Triticum timopheevii. The sequence continues at coordinate 375,517,488 of OY997268.1, read as the reverse complement.
TTGGCCCAGTCCTTGATCTTGTCTGCAAATAAAACGATCATCTCAGCCTACACCTTTTAGGTGACAATATATGAAGATGTTAACAAAGCAAATTTCATAATTCATATCAAGAAAAATTATTCTAGAAAGTTGATTAATAGCAAGATCTTGCCCCTGCCAAGCAAAATAAAAGTATACTCATCTGTTCATAAGCACATAAACAACTAAGTCAGCTACTACTCACATGAACTAAAAGGATTGTAATTAATAGGATGGACTGCTCATTTGAAGAAATTTATTAACAAATACTTTGGATGGTTCAGGTGAATCTGAAATGACCCTTGTTCTCACCTCATCCTGCGGTCCTGCTCCAACCCCTCGGGCAAAACATTGCACTTTATCCTGCAGGTGATTGTCAGCCTAAGGAAGTAGGCGGCGATCTGTTGACTTCTCGAAATGCGCTAACCTTTAGCCGTTGCCATGCTTTCTAATGGGCTTCAGAGGTCATCTACACAAAGCAAGCACCTCCAAAACATCAGTGGTAGGTTCACGGAGGAAAATAGAAATGGTCTGAAGTCCATAGTCAACAATACAGACCATCTTCCAAGATCATACAAAGGAAGCCACTCCACTACAAGCTTTCTTTCCATAGCTACGAATGTGTGTAGAAGATCCTGGAACAGGGGTCAAACAAGATAAATCAGCCAACCATACAGTTCCAAGGTAGCATCAGGATTAGTATTGATAACTAATCGGGTAATCGTCCGAAAGCGCAATGAACTAAGAGGAGATTTACCAGATTTGAGTGTCGGGGAGCGGACAGGTGGAAGAGGGAGTTGGAGCCGAGCCGTGCCAGCCGGGATCTCGATCCAACTCCGGTCGGTCAGCCCTGTCATCGCAGGCGAGACAACCCCGCCCCAGCACGCCTACCTCCCCCTATCCTTCAATCCTCCCTCCATCTTCTCTCTCCTGCAGGGACGGATCCATGGGGTCGCCCTTTGCGTGCAGGTTCCTAGCGCCACCGGAGGCAAGCTCATCGCGTCCAGCGGTTGCCCCTATGCTCACCGCTTCCGCCGATGGCAAGGAGGAGCAGGCGGGCGAGGAAGGCGGAGCTCGGGCGGAGGTGGGAAGGAGGCGGCTGCAAGCAAGGAGAGGCTACGGCGGGAGGGAAGGAGGAGCGAGGCCGTGCGGCGGCTGTGGGGATCGGGGGGCATTGGGAAAGGGGGCTAGGGTTTGTCTGGCGGCTAGAATGGGAGTGGGAGTGGGACGAGGCGAGGGTAGGATTGGACGCAGAACGTGCGGAGCAGATTGGCCAAAACTTCTTACACGGGGGGACGACGAACCCAGCCAACAAGCACACGACGCGAGCCCACCCGTCATGGGCCAGCAAAAATAACTGCAAGGTGAAAATGGGTTTTACTACTGTGAAGATCCAACGGTTCAAACTCGCCCGAAGGGCAGATCCGACGGCAGACGAAGGCCCAATCGGGGGAGCCTTCTAGAGGTGAGTTGGCTAGCTTCTGTTTTGTTTTAAATGGGAAATTTGGTAGGATCACCACCAATCATGATTAATGAAATAGCTTTGACTTTGGAACATGTGATGCAAAGGCTTAATATTATAGAGAATAACATTTCTACCATAGAGCATATTGAAAATTTGGATAAAAAGATTCATAACCATATTACTCAAATTGGATAAAAGGTAGGAATCACTTTAAAAACCCTAAAAGAGAAAGAACTTGTAAATAATGTGATAGTAGAACAAGGTTCTGCTAGAATCGATAAGTTAGTGGATATTATTACCAACTTGGGTTCCGCCTTTGCCGTTGTCAAAACTACTCCAAAATTTCCTCCTAATAAAAACAACTAAGTTTATTTATGTTCCTAAAAATAAGGGTGGATCATCTAGCAAAGGAAATGAAGATCTTAAGATGATAAGTATTTGTCCTAGCTTTATCAATATTATTAAGAAACTAATTCCTACAACGAATTTCTTGATTTCCTACCTAGGAGTGTGATCATCAAAAAACCTAATGGAATCCCTAGGAAGGATTGATGTGTAATTGAGGAATTGCATACCAAAGATGACAGTAGCTAGATCTACGCAATATGCCTAGCTAGGGGTGTAAAACAATAGCGCTTGTTGGGAGGCAACCCAATTTTATTTTTTTTGTGTTTTTTTTTGCTTCTGTACATGAATAAATATGCAATACTTCTGTAATAATTGTGTTTTAGTGTTTTAGTTAGTGTTTGAGCCAAGTAAGACCTTTGGGATGATCTTGGGTGATAGTTGATTTGATTTTGCTGAAAGATAGAAACTTTTGCGCTCAGTGCAGTCATTCTTCTTCGGACACACCAAATGAGAATTGCTTCGCTTCAGCAATATGTCTTCGGGGCCATATATGGCTCGCAATTTTCTCGATAACAAACCCTTCGAGACATGACAACCTTTTCTGCAGTGCGGACAGCTTTCGAGGAAGTTAGGCAAACTTCTCGAAAGTAGTAATCTTCTTGATAATAAGCTTCTCGAAACATACTAATCTTCTTTGTTACGCAGATAGCTTGCGTAGAAGTTCATAGCAAACTTCTCGGTAGTAGCAATTCTCCCCGTAGCAGACCTTTCGCAAGATAATATCAATCTTCTCGGTGGCAAACCATTCAATTGCAAACACTTCGGTAGCAACCCATCCGGTAGCAAACTCTTCGGTAGCAAACCTTTCGGTAGCAAACCATTCAATAACAAGCTCTTTGGTAGAGAACCTTGCGGTCGCTAACAATTCGGCAGCAAACCTTTTAGAAGATTATAGCAATCTTCTCGATAGCAAATCATTTGGAAGATTATACCAATCTTCTCAATAGAAAATCTTTCGGAAGATTATAGAAATCTTCTCGGTGATAAAACATTCAGAAGATTATATCAATCTTCTCGGTACAAAATCTTTTGAGAATAACATTCTTCAAAACATAATCATCTCATCTGCTGTGTAGATAAATCTCAGTGAAGTTTACAGCAAACTTCTTGACAAAGTATAGTATTCTTCTCGATACTCCAGGGACTATTCCTCTATGTGTGCAATAGCAAACAAATCAGCCCCTCACTATTTCTGACAACAATCTCCAAAACACAAGGGGCAAGGAATTGCCCTAACAATCTCCCCCTTTTTGGACGATTGTTGACAAACGAGATAAATATCGAAGAGTAGATAGAAATTTAACATACAATGTGCCAAATGTAATTTCGATAATTATCTCGAAGATAAATATGCTCCCCCTAAATGTATGCATGGTATGAAAGATTAAACTTTTGGATAAACCTTCATATATTAGAATAACCTTGGTGGAGAGATATTTCACATCTTTGAGAATGAATGGATTGCATTGAAGGATAATAACCCAGATATAATAGAGTGCATCCATACATGAACCCTGATAACAATTCCACCTTCAAAATAAGATTCTCAAGAGAAATGAAATATGGAAGGGTTATTAACATTCGAGAACTAGAAAGAGTTCACGGGAGTTAAACAACATGATAAGAATCAAATGAAGGCAAGTGTTGTAAACTCGAAAACCAACCCAGCAAAGACCCACAAATCTATCATCGATGTCGTATCCCCCTTTTGTCAACAAGTGTCAAAAAAGTGAAAAACAACATGAGACACTAAGCCCCCTAAGAAGATAAAGAATTGCTTGGCGAAGAAGTTTTGGCCTCTTGGAGGTGACAACATTATCTTTAGCTGTGTCTTCTTCTGCTTCTTCATCGGAACACTATGGCACAACTGGGCTTGCTAGAGCTTTTTCAAATTTCTTCTGAGCAACTCTTTCAACATATGATGGAACATTCTTCTCCTCAGATAAAAATGTAGGCGATGTAGCCTCAAATGTAGGCGATGTACTCTCGAAGATCTTCAATCGTCAGCGAGGCATTTATGAAGTCATAAGTTTCGGAGACATAGACAAGATATAGGCCATTCAGAGTGTTGCGCAATACACCATGAATTGTTCCCGAATCATATGCTCCCAGCAGAGGACTTATAGTGTTGATAACCCACAAGTATAGGGGATCGCACCTGTTTTCGAGGGTAGAGTATTCAACCCAAATTTATTGATTCGACACAAGGGGAGCCGAAGAATATTCTCAAGTATTAGCGGTTGAGTGGTCAATTCAACCACACCTGGATAACTTAGTATCTGCAGCAAAGTATTTAGTACCAAAGTAGTATGATAGTAACGGTAACAACGACAAAGGTAACAATAGCAGTTTTGTAGTAATTGTAACAGTAGCAACGGTAAAGTAAATAAGCAAAGAACAATATGTGAAAAGCTCGTAGGCATTGGATCAGTGATGGATAATTATGCCGGATGTGATTCCTCATGTAATAGTTATAACATAGGGTGACACAGAACTAGCTCCAGTTCATCAATGTAATGTAGGCATGTATTCCGAATATAGTCATACATGCTTATGGAAAAGAACTTGCATGGCATCTTTTGTCCTACCCTCCCGTGGCAGCGGGGTCCTAGTGGAAACTAAGGGATATTAATGTCTCCTTTTAATAGAGTACCGGAACAAAGCATTAACACATAGTGAATATATGAACTCCTCAAACTACGGTCATCACCGAGAAGTATCCCGATTATTGGCACTTCGGTGTTGTCGGATCATAACACATAATAGGTGACTATAGACTTGCAAGATAGGATCAAGAACTCACATATATTCATGAAAACATAATAGGTTCAGATCAGAAATCATGGCACTCGGGCCCTAGTGACAAGCATTAAGCATAGCAAAGTCATAGCAACATCAATCTCAGAACATAGTAGATACTAGGGATCAAACCCTAACAAAACTAACTTGATTACATGGTAAATCTCATCCAACCCATCACCGTCCAGCAAGCCTACGATGAAATTACTCACGCATGGCGGTGAGCATCATGAAATTGGTGATGGAGGATGGTTGATGATGACGACGGCGACGAATCCCCCTCTCCGGAGCCCCGAACGGACTCTAGATCAACCCTCCCGAGAGAGATTAGGGCTTGGCGGCGGCTCCGTATCGTAAAACGTGATGAAAGTTTCTCTCTGATTTTTGTCTCCGCGAAAGCAAATATATGGAGTTGGAGTTGAGGCCGGTGGACATTCAGGGGGCCCATGAGGCAGGGGGTGCGCCCCCCACCCTCGTGGACAGGGTGTGGGCCTCCTGACGCTATTTCTTTCGCCAGTATTTTTTATTAATTCTGAAAAGTTGCTCCGTGGATTTTCAGGTCATTCCGAGAACGTTTATTTCTGCACAAAAATAACACCATGGCAGTTCTGCTGAAAACAACATCAACCCGGGTTAGTTCTATTCTAATTATGCAAGTTAGAGTCCAAAACAAGGGCAAAAGTTTTTGGAAAAGTAGATACGACGGAGACGTATCAACTCCCCCAAGCTTAAACCTTTGCTTGTCCTCAAGCAATTCAGTTGATAAACTGAAAGTGATAAAGAAAAACTTTTACAAACTCTGTTTGCTCTTGTTGTTGTAAATATGTAAAGCCAGCATTCAAGTTTTCAACAAAGATTATGAACTAACCATATTCACAATAACACTTAGGTCTCATGTTTACTCATATCAATGGCATAATCAACTAGCGAGCAATAATAATAAAACTCGGATGACAACACTTTCTCAAAACAATCATAATATGATATGTCAAGATGGTATCTCGCTAGCCCTTTCTGAGACCACAAAACATAAATGCAGAGCACCTTTAAAGATCAAGGACTGACTAAACATTGTAATTCATGGTAAAAGAGATCCAGTCATAGTCATACCCAATATAAACTAATAGTAATGCATGCAAATGACAGTGGTGCTCTCCAGCGGGTGCTTTTTAATAAGAGGGTCATGACTCAACATAAAAGTAAATCGATAGGCCCTTCGCAGAGGAAAGCAAGGATTTGTAGAGGTGCTAGAGCTCAATTTTGAAATAGAGATGAATAACATTTTGGGTGGTATACTTTCACTGTCAACATAACAACTATGAGATCTCGATATCTTGCATGCTACACACATTATAGGCGGTTCCCAAATAGAATGGTAAAGTTTATACTCCCCCACCACCAACAATCATCAATCCATGGCTTGCTCGAAACAACGGGTGCCTCCAACTAGCAACAATCCTGGGGGAGTTTTGTTTAATTATTTTGATTTGATTCTTTTGATCATGGGACTGGGCATCCCGGTTACCAACCATTTTCTCGTGAATGAGGAGCAGAGTCCACTCCTCTTGAGAATAACCCACCTAGCATGGAAGATACAGACAGCCCTAGTTGATACATGAGCTGCTCGAGCGTACAAAACAGAATTTCGTTTGAAGGTTTGGAGTTTGGCACATACAAATTTACTTGGAATGGCAGGTAAATACCGCATATAGGAAGGTATGGTGGACTCATACGGAATAACTTTGGGGTTTAGGGAGTTCGGATGCACAAGCAGTATTCCCGCTTAGTACAGGTGAAGGCTAGCAAGAGACTGGGAAGCGACCAACTGAGAGAGCGACAATAGTCATGAACATGCATTAAAATTAATCAACACCGAGTGCAAGCATGAGTAGGATATAATCCACCATGAACATAAATATCATGAAGGCTATGTTGATTTTGGTTCAACTAGATGCGTGAACATGCGCCAAGTCGAGTCACTCAATTCATTCAAAGGAGGATACCACCCCATCATACCACATCACAACCATTTTAATAGCATGTTGGCATGCAAGGTAAACCATTATAAGCTCCTAGCTAATTAAGCATGGCATAAGCAACTATAATCTCTAATTATCATTGCAAACATGTTTATTCATAATAGGCTGAATCAAGAACGATGAACTAATCATATTTAGAAAAACAAGAGAGGTCGAGTTCACACCAGCTTCTCTCATCTCAATCAGTCCATCAAATATCGTCGTTATTGCCTTTCACTTGCATGACCGAATGGTATGGATAATAATAATAGTGCACGTGCATTGGACTAAGCTAGAATCTGCAAGCATTCAATTCAAGAGAGAAGACAAGGTAATATGGGCTCTTGGTTAAATAAACAATAAAACATATGAGAGCCACTTAGACATTTTCATTATGGTCTTCTCCTCTCGACCCCCAAAGGAAAGAAAAGAAATAAAACTATTTACACGGGAAAGCTCACAACAAGCAAAAGAAGAACGAGAAATCTTTTTGGGTTTTATTTTAGTTACTACTACTACAGACATGGAAATTAAACTAACTATTTTTTTGGTTTTTCTTAAGGTTTATTAAACACACAAGAAGAAAGCTAGAAAAAGAAATTAAACTAGCATGGATGGTACAATGAAAGAGTATGAACACCGACAACTAGAATGAGTGTGTGAACATGAATGTAATGTCGGTGAGAAATACGTACTCCACCAAGATTAGGCTTTTGGCCTAAGTTGGGCTATTGCCATGGATAGCCTGGCTGATATCCGAAGTTGTAATTGGGGTCGTACTGAGATGCAGCAGCCAATGCCTCCTGGGCTGCAACACGGCGGCGAGCTGCCTCCGTACTCGTCTCGTACTCGGTTGCCTCCTCCCTGGTTATAACATATCTTCTTTTTGCCTGATAATGAAAAGTGCAGGAGCAGGGAGAGTAACATGGACAGCGCGACGTCTGTCGAAGATTTGTCGATACTGGAGGAATTGTTCATTCCTCTCAAGAAAATGATGACTGACCATAGCATTATAATCTAAATAAGCGGGAGGCAACTCCCTATCATCTTCATGTGGAGGTATACCAAGATAATTAGCCACATGGGTCGCATAAATCCCTCCAAACAAATCTCCAACTAAATCATTATTTTGCAGCCTACGTGCAACAATTGCCCCCAAGTTGTATTGTTTATCACCTAATACAGCGCTCTTGAGAACACACAGATTAGGAACACACATGTGATATGGTTCATCTTTACTATTAATGCATCTACCAATGAAAAGAGCAAAATAATGTATAGAAGGAAAATGAATACTCCCTATGGTAGCTTGTGCTATTTCTCTAGATTCTCCCATAGTGATACTAGCAAGAAAGTATTTATATTCAGATTTACGGGGTTCATTAACACTACCCCACTGCGGGAGTTTGCAAGCAGTAGTAAAATCTTCTAGGTCCATGGTATATGATTGATCATAAATATCAAACATGACACTTTGAGAATTACACAAAGATGTAAATTTAAACCTTCTCACGAATGAATCAGTCAAATAGTAATACCGAGGACACTTATCTTGCATGAAGTCCTCAAGGTCGGCATTACGCACATATGCATCAAATTCATCCTTGATGCCTGCATTGACCATAAACTCTTCTGACGGCCATTCACAAGGCCGCACGTCAGCTTCCCTTGTAGGTTCATCGTCCTGCTCATGCATTGCAAGCCTGGGTCCTTGCTTTCTTGAAGAACCACGTTGGTACATTTTCCTGGAAATATTTCTTCCTCTGAAAAATTTCTGAAATTTTTAGTAACTCAAAATAAAAGTGAATCAAACTCAACAAAACTGATAGCAACTACTCCAACAAGTGCCTAGAGCCTATATCATGCATTAAAATTACTTGGGACCTCATAAATTTGACATGCAAGCTCAAGAATAGGGTCACCTAGATAGCAAAAAGTTGCAATGAATAAAGCGCTAGAACAAAAACTAATTGGACCATTGGAGGAGTTACATACCAAGGAACAATCCCCCAAAGCAGTTTTGTGAATGGAGCTTTGAGCAAGGAGATCAAAAATGGCAGCAAAGTGAGCTAGAACTCGTGCTTGAGATGGATGGTGATTTTTTGGAGGAAGAAGAAGTGTGTGGGTGCAGGAATAAGTAAAGGGGGGCCACCATGGGCCCACGAGGCAGGGGTCGCACCTGATACGTCTCCAACGTATCTATAATTTTTGATTGCTCCATGCAATTTTATCTACTGTTTTGGACTATATTGGGCTTTATTTTCCACTTTTATATTACTTTTGGGACTAACCTACTAACCGGAGGCCCAGCCTAGAATTGCTGTTTTTTGCTTTTTTCAGTATTTCGAAGAAACAGAATATCAAACGGAGTCCAAACGGAATGAAACCCTTGGGATCGTGATTTTCCAACATAACGTGATCCAAAATTGGACCCTACTCCAAGTAGTGCCCGAGGAGGTCACGAGGGTGGAGGGCGCGCACCCTAGGCGCGCCCCCTACCTCGTGGGCCCCTCGGAGCTCCACCGACGTACTCCTTCCTCCTATATATACCTACGTATCCCCAAAGATCAGAACAGGAGCCAAAAACCTAATTCCACCGCCGCAACCTTCTGTATCCACGAGATCCCATCTTGGGGCCTGTTCCGGAGCTCCGCCGGAGGGGGCATCCACCACGGAGGGCTTCTACATCATCACCATAGCCCCTCCGATGAAGTGTGAGTAGTTTACTTCAGACCTTCGGGTCCATAGCTAGTAGCTAGATGGCTTCTTCTCTCTTTTTGGATCTCAATACAATGTTCTCCCCCTCTCTCGTGGAGATCTATTCGATGTAATCTTATTTTTGCGGTGTGTTTGTTGAGACCGATGAATTGTGGGTTTATGATCCAGTATTATCTATGGAAAATATTTGATTCTTCTCTGAATTCTTTTATGTATGATTGAGTTATCTTTGCAAGTCTCTTCGAATGATCCTTTTTGGTTTGGCCAACTAGATTGGTAGTTCTTGCAATGGGAGAAGTGCTTAGCTTTGGGTTCAATCTTGCGGTGTCCTTACCCAGTGACAGAAGGGGCAGCAAGGCACATATTGTATTGTTGCCATCGAGGATAATAAGATGGGGTTTTTATCACATTGCATGAATTTATCCCTCTACATCATGTCATCTTGCTTACGGCGTTACTCTGTTCTAATACTCTAGATGCATGCTGGATAGTGGTCGATGAGTGGAGTAATAGTAGTAGATGCAGAATCGTTTCGATCTACTTGTTTTGGACGTGATGCCTATATACATGATCATTGCCTAGATATACTCATAACTATGCTCAATTCTGTCAATTGCTCAACAGTAATTTGTTCACCCACCGTAGAATACTTATGCTCTTGAGAGAAGCCACTAGTGAAACCTATGGCCCTCCGGTCTATTCTCATCATATCAATCTATATCACTTTATTTACTTGCTTTGTTTTTACTTTGCCTTTACTTTTTACTTTGCATCTATCTATCAAAAATACCAAAAATATTATCTCTATCAGATCTCACTCTCGTAAGTGACCGTGAAGGGATTGACAACCCCTAAGCGTTGGTTGCGAGTTGCTATCGTTTTGTGTAGGTACGAGGGACTTGTGCGTGGTCTCCTACTGGATTGATACCTTGGTTCTCAAAAACTGAGGGAAATACTTACGCTACTTTGCTGCATCATCCTCTCCTCTTCGGGGAAATCCAACGCAGTGCTCAAGAGGTAGCAAGAAGAATTTCTGGCGCCGTTGACGGGGAGGCTCACGCAAGCAAGTCAACCATACCAAGTACCCATCGCAATCCCTATCTCTCGCATTACATTATTTGCCATTTGCCTCTCGTTTTCCTCTCCCCCACTTCACCGTTGCCGTTTTATTCGCCCTCTCTTTCCCGTTTGCCTTTTTCCTATTGCCTTTCTGCTTGTTCGTGTGTTAGTTTGCTTAATTGTCGCGATGGCTCTACCTAGATTTGGTGACCTTCACCTTAAAAGGCTAGAGGAGATCGAAAGCAATGTCAGAAAGTTTATGGTTTTGCAGTTTGAGCACAATAATTTCTTTAGAAACGAACTTAAGGAACAAAAAAGTTTTATGAGCTTTATGAATAAAGAACTCGATGATATGTCTAAAGAATTTGATGGTATAAGGGCCCAAATTGCCCGTCTTGAAAAGATGACCGCTGAAATTTCGGATATGCAAGCTACCTTAGTCAATAAGATGGCCGCTAAACCAAATCCCTATGAAAATCAAGATGAAGATCTAAAAGTTATTGATGTGTCCCCCATTAAATCTTTGTTTTGCAATATGAATCTTGATGAATCTGAATATGATTTTCCTTTACCTAGAAGGCGTTTTAACAATTCGGAGTTTCTAGATCTTGATGATGAAATTGATGAAAGTGGGATTGAAATAAATAAAAACCGTGATGTTGCTAAACCCACTATTTTGGGTCTCAAGGAATTTAATTATGAAAATTGCTCTTTGATTGGTTGTATTTCCTTGTTGCAATCCGTGTTAGATTCTCCTTATGCTTATAGTCAAAATAAGGCCTTTACCGAACATATTGTTGATGCTTTGATGCAATCTTATGAAGAAAAACTTGAGTTGAAAGTTTCTATCCCTAGAAAACTCTATGATGAATGGGAACCTACTATTAAAATTAAAATTAAAGATTTTGAGTTTCATGTTTTGTGTGATTTGGGTGCTAGTGTCTCTACTATCCCCAAAACTTTATGTGATTTGCTAGATTTCCGTGATTTTGATGATTGCTCTCTAAACTTGCATCTTGCGGATTCCACTATTAAAAAACCTATGGGAAGAATTAATGATGTTCTTATTGTTGCAAATAGGAATTATGTGCCCATAGATTTTATCGTTCTTGATATAGATTGCAACCCTTCATGTCCTATTATTCTTGGTAGACCTTTCCTTAGAACGATTGGTGCAATTATTGATATGAAGGAAGGGAATATTAGATTCCAATTTCCCTTAAAGAAGGGCATGGAACACTTCCCTATGAAGAAAAATAAAATTACCATTTGAATCTATCATGAGAGCCACTTATGGACTGCCTACCAAAGATGGCAATACCTAGATCTATCCTTGCTTTTATGCCTAGCTAGGGGCGTTAAACGATAGCGCTTGTTGGGAGGCAACCCAATTTTATTTTGTGTTTTTTGTTTTTGCTTCTGTCTAGGAATAAATAACCCATCTACCTTCTGTTTGGATGTGGTTTTATGTTTTAATTAGTGTTTGTGCCAAGTAGAACCTATAGGATAACCTACGATGATAGTTGATTTGATTCTGCTGAAAAACAGAAACTTTGCGCGCACGAATTTAGTTATATGATAAATCATAGGAACGTGCTTTTGCGTTGATTCTTTTTGTTGCTGATCAATGGACAAATTTTCCAGGACTTCCTATTTTGGTAGAATTTTTAGAGTTCCAGAAGTTTGCGTTAGTTACAGATTGCTACAGATTATTCTGTTTTTGACAGATTCTGTTTTTTCGTGTGTTGTTTGCTTATTTTGATGAATCTATGGCTAGTAAATTAGTTTATAAACCATAGAGAAGTTGGAATATAGTAGGTTTAACACCAATATAAATAAAGAATGAGTTCATTACAGTACCTTGAACTAGTCTTTTGTTTTCTTTCTCTAACGGAGCTCACGAGATTTCTGTTGAGTTTTGTGTTGTGAAGTTTTCAAGTTTTGGGTGAATTCTTTTGATGGATTATGGAACAAGGAGTGGCAAGAGCCTAAGCTTGGTGATGCCCATGGAACCCCCAAGATAATCCAAGGACACCAAAAAGTTAAAGCTTGGGGATGCCTCGGAAGGCATCCCCTCTTTCGTCCACTTCCATCGGTAATTTATTTGGAGCTATATTTTTATTCACCAACATGATATGTGTTTTGCTTGGAGCGTCTTGTATTATTTGTGTGTCTTTGCTTGTTAGTCTACCACAATCATCCTTGCTGTACACATCTTTTGAGAGAGCCATACATGAATTGGAATTTGTTAGAATACTATGTGCTTCACTTATATCTTTTGAGCTTGATAGTTTTGCTCATAGTGCTTCACTTATATCTTTTCAGCGTGATAATTTTTGCTCTAGTGCTTCATTTATATCTTTTAGAGCACGGTGGTGGATTTGTTTTAAAGAAACTATTGATCTCACATGCTTCACTTAGATTATTTTGAGAGTCATTAATAGCATGGTAATTTGCTTAATGTTAATATACTTGGTGTTCAAGATATGTTAAACTTTCTTTTGAGTGAATTGAATACTAAGATAAGTTTGATGCTTGATAATTGTTTTGAGATATGGAGGTGATAATATCAAAGTCGTGCTAGTTGGGTGATTATAAATTTGAGAAATACTTGTGTTGAAGTTTGCAAATCCCGTAGCATGCACGTATGGTTAAAGTTGTGTAACAAATTTGAAACATGAAGTGTACCTAGCTTGTGCATCCTTATGAGTGGCGGTCGGGGATGAGCGATGGTCTTTTCCTACAAATCTATCCCCCTAGGAGCATGCGTGTAGTACTTGAATTTTTGATGACTTCTAAATTTTTGCAATAAGTATATGAGTTATTTTGACTAATGTTGAGTCCATGGATTATACGCACTCTCACCTTTCCGCCTTTGCTAGCCTCTTCGGTACCGTGCATTGCCCTTTCTCACCTTGAGAGTTGGCGCAAACTTTGCCGGTGCATCCAAACCCCGTGATACGATATACTCTATCACACATAAACCTCCTTATATCTTCCTCAAAACAGCCACCATACCTACCTATCATGGCATTTCCATAGTCATTCCGAGATATATTGCCATGCAACTTCCACCATTATCATCATGACATACATTACTTTTGTCATAATGCCATTGCATGATCTTGTAGTTGACATCGTATTTGTGGCAAAGCCACTATGCATTATTTTTCATACATGTCACTCTTGATTCATTGCACCATCCCGGTACACCGCCGTAGGCATTCGTATAGAGTCATATCTTATTCTAAGTTTTGAGTTGTAATCCTTGTGTTGTAATCAATAGAAGTGTGATGATCATCATTATTAGAGCAAAAAAAAGAAAATTAAAAATGCTACTATCTCTTTTTCCACACTTGTGCTTCAAAGTAGCACCTTGTTCTTTATGTAGTGAGTCTCATATATTGTGCTTCAAAGTAGCACCTTGTTCCTCATGTAGTGAGTCTCATAAGTTGTCTTTTCATACTAGTGGGAATTTTTCATTATAGAACTTGGCTTGTATATTCCTACGATTGGCTTCCTCAAATGCCCTAGGTCTTCATGAGCAAGCGAGTTGGATGCACACCCACTAGTTTTCTTTTGTTGAGCATTCATAGCTCTGGAGCATCCGTTGCATGGCAATCCCTACTCCTCATGTTGACATCAATTGATGGGCATCTCCATAGCCCATTGATTAGCCTCGTCAATGTGAGACTTTCTCCCTTTTTGTCTTCTCCACACAATCCCCATCATCATATTCTATTCCACCCATAGTGCTATATCCATGGCTCACACTCATGTATTGCATGAAGGTTGAAAAAGTTTGAGATTATTTAAGTATGAAACAATTTCTTGGCTTGTCATCGGGGGTATAGAAGTTGGGAACAGCTTTGTGTGACGAAAATGAAGCATAGCCTAACTATATGATTTTGTAGGAATGAACTTTTTTTGCCATGTTATTTTGAGAAGACGTGATTGCTTTGATAAGTATGCTTGAAGTATTATTATTTTTGTGTCAATATGAACTTTTGTCTTGAATCTGTCGGATCTGAATATTCATATCACAATTAAGAAGATTTACATTGAAATTGTGCCAAAGTATCACTCCGCATCAAAAATTCTTTTTTATCATTTACCTACTCGAGGACGAGCAGGAATTAAGCTTGGGGATGCCTGATACGTCTCCAACGTATCTATAACTTTTGATTGCTCCATGCTACTTTATCTACTGTTTTGGACTATATTGGGCTTTATTTTCCACTTATATTACTTTTGGGACTAACCTACTAACCGGAGGCCCAGCCCAGAATTGTTGTTTTTTTGCCTTTTTCAGTATTTCGAAGAAACAGAATATCAAACGGAGTCCAAACGGAATGAAACCTTCGGGATCGTGATTTTCCAACCAAACGTGATCCACGAGACTTGGCCCCTACTCCAAGTAGTGCCCGAGGAGGTCACAAGGGTGGAGGGCGCCCCCCCTGGGCGCGCCCCCTACCTCGTGGGCCCCTCGGAGCTCCACCGACGTACTCCTTCCTCTTATATATACCTACGTATCCCCGAACGATCAGAACAGGAGCCAAAAACCGAATTCCACCGCCGCAACCTTCTGTATCCATGAGATCCCATCCTGGGGCCTGTTCCGGAGCTCCGCCGGAGGGGGCATCCACCACGGAGGGCTTCTACATCATCACCATAGCCCCTCCGATGAAGTGTGAGTAGTTTACTTCAGACCTTCGAGTCCATAGCTAGTAGCTAGATGGCTTCTTCTGTCTTTTTGGATCTCAATACAATGTTCTCCCCCTCTCTCATGGAGATCTATTCGATGTAATCTTCTTTTTGCGGTGTGTTTCTTGAGACCGATGAATTGTGGGTTTATGATCCAGTATTATCTATGGAAAATATTTGATTCTTCTCTGAATTCTTTTATGTATGATTGAGTTATCTTTGCAAGTCTCTTCGAATTATCCTTTTTGGTTTGGCCAACTAGATTGGTAGTTCTTGCAATGGGAGAATTGCTTAGCTTTGGGTTCAATCTTGCGGTGTCCTTACCAAGTGACAGAAGGGGCAGCAAGGCATGTATTGTATTGTTGCCATCGAGGATAACAAGATGGGTATTTTATCATATTGCATGAATTTATCCCTCTACATCATGTCATCTTGCTTACGGCGTTACTCTGTTTTTAACATAATACTCTAGATGCATGCTGGATAGCGGTCGATGAGTGGAGTAATAGTAGTAGATGCAGAATCGTTTTGATCTACTTGTTTTGGAGGTGATGCCTATATACATGATCATTGCCTAGATATACTCATAACTACGCTCAATTCTGTCAATTGCTCAACAGTAATTTGTTCACCCACTATAGAATACTTATGCTCTTGAGAGAAGCCACTAGTGAAACCTATGGCCCTCGGGTCTATTCTCATTATATCAATCTATATCACTTTATTTACTTGCTTTGTTTTTACTTTGCCTTTAATTTTTACTTTGCATCTATCTATCAAAAATACCAAAAATATTATCTCTATCAGATCTCACTCTCGTAAGTGACCGTGAAGGGATTAACAACCCCTAAGCGTTGGTTGCGAGTTGCTATCGTTTTGTGTAGGTACGAGGGACTTGTGCGTGGTCTCCTACTGGATTGATACCTTGGTTCTCAAAAACTGAGGGAAATACTTACGCTACTTTGCTGCATCATCCTCTCCTCTTCGGGGAAATGCAACGCAGTGCTCAAGAAGTAGCAGCACCCTGTAGGGGTGGGCGCCCACTGGACGCTCGTGGCCAGGTGCCAGCTCCCTCTGATGTGTTCTCAGTGCAAAATATTATCAAATATTCCAAAAAAAATCATACTAAATTGGCAGGGCGTTTGGAGAACTTTTATTTTCTGGATATTTTTTATTGCATGGATAATTTAGAAAACAGACAAAAAAAATACTATTTTTGCTTTATTTATTCTAAACAACAGAAAGTAAAAAGAGGGTACAGAAGGTTGTGCCTTCTAGTTTCATCTATCTCATGATCATCAAAAGGAATCCACTAACAAGGTTGATCAAGTCTTGTTAACAAACTCATTCGGAATAACATGGAACTGGAGAAATTTTGAATAACACTAGGTTACCTCAACGGGGATATGAACATCCCCAATAATAAGAATATCATATTTCTTCTTAACAGTAGGAAGAGGAAATTCAAAACCTCCAATAATGATAGTTGGAATTTTTCCAATAGAATTGATGTTATGAACTTGAGGTTGTTTCCTCAGAAAGTGTACCGTATGCTCATTACCATTAACATGAAAAGTGACATTGCCTTTGTTGCAATCAATAACAGCCCCTGCAGTATTCAAAAATGGTCTACCAAGGATAATCGACATACTATCGTCCTCGGGAATATCAAGAATATCAAAGTCCGTTAAGATAGTGACATTTGCAACCAAAACAGGCACATCCTCACAAATACCGACAGGTATAGCAGTTGATTTATCAGCCATTTGCAAAGATATTTGAGTAGGTGTCAACTTATTCAATTCAAGTCTACGATATAAAGAGAGAGGCATAACACTAACACCGGCTCCAAGATCACATAAAGCAGTTTTAACATAGTTTCTTTTAATGGAGCATGGTATAGTTGGTACCCCTAGATCTCCAAGTTTCTTAGGTATTCCACCCTTAAAAGTGTAATTAGCAAGCATGGTGGAAATTTCAGCTTCCGGTATCTTTCTTTTATTTGTAATGATATTCTTCATATATTTAGCATAAGGATTTACTTTAAGCATATCACTTAAGCGCATACGTAAGAAGATAGGTCTAATCATTTCAGCAAAGCGCTCAAAATCCTCATCATCCTTTTTCTTGGATGGCTTAGGAGGAAAAGGCATGGGTTTCTGAACCCATGGTTCTCTTTCTTTCCCGTGTTTCCTAGCAACAAAGTCTCTCTTATCATAACATTGATTCTTTGATTGTGGGTTATCAAGATCAACAGCAGTCTTAATCTCTACATCATTATTATTGCTAGGTTGAGCATCAACATGAACATTATCATTAACATCATCGTTAGGTTCATGTTGATCACCTGATTGTGTTTCAGCATCAGAAATAGAAATATCATTGGGATTCTCAGGTGTGTCTACAACAGGTTCGCTAGAAGCATGCAAAGTCCTATCATTTTTCTTTTTCTTCTTTTAGAAGGACTAGGTGCACCTAGATTATTTCTCTAAGAATCTTGCTCAATTCTCTTAGGGTGGCCTTCAGGATACAAAGGTTCCTGAGTCATTTTACCAGTTCTGGTAGCCACTCTAACAGCAAAATCATGTTTATTATTTAATTCATCGAGCAAATCACTTTGAGCTTTAGGTACTTGTTCTGCTTGAGTTTAAGTTCACCTTTAACTCTAGCCATATAATCACTCAAGCGTCCAATCATGTAAGCATTACTCTTTAATTCTCTACCAACATAAGCATTGAAATTTTCTTGTCTAGCCATAAAGTCATCAAATTCATCTAAACATTGGCTAGGAAATTTAGTAGACGGGATTTCAACTTTATCATATTTGTAGAGAGAATCTACCTTTACTACCTATGTAGGGTTATCGAGACCATGTGTTTCTTCAATAGGTGGTAGATTAAGTCCATGTATTTCTTCAATGGGAGGTAAATTCTTAACATCTTCAGCTTTAATACCTTTTTCTTTCATTGGTTTCTTTGCCTCTTACATATCTTCAGGACTGAGAAATAGAACACCCCTCTTCTTCGGATTTTGTTTGGGAATAGGTTCAGTAATTGGCTCAGGAGTTGGCTCAGAAGTTGGCTCAGGAAGAGTCCAATTATTTTCATTAGTCAACATATTATTCAATAGCAATTCAGCTTGGTCGACTGTTCTTTCCCTAAAAACACAACCAGCACAACTATCCGAGTGGTCCTTGGAAGCATCAGTTAGTCCATTATAAAAGATATCAAGTATTTCATTTTTCTTAAGAGGATGATCAGGCAAAGCATTAAGTAACCGGAGAAGCCTCCCCCAAGCTTGTGGGAGACTCTCTTCTTCAATTTGCACAAAATTATATATTTCCCTCAAGGCAGCTTGTTTCTTATGAGCAGGGAAATATTTAGCAGAGAAGTAATAAATCATATCCTGGGGACTACGCACACGACCAGGATCAAGAGAATTAAACCAAGTTTTAGCATCACCCTTTAATGAGAACGGAAATATCTTATGGATATAATAGTAGCAAGATTTCTCATCATTAATGAACAGGGTGGCTATATCATTTAACTTAGTAAGATGTGCCACAACAGTTTCAGATTCATTGCCATAAAAAGGATCAGATTCTACCAAGGTAATTATCTCAGGATCGACAGAGAATTCATAATCCTTATCAGTAACAAAGATAGGTGAAGTAGCAAAAGCAGGGTCATATTTCATTCTAGCATTTAGAGATTTCTGTTTCCACTTAGCTAATAACTTCTTAAGATCAGATCTATCATCGCAAGCAAGAATAGATCTAGTAGTTTCTTCATCCATAACATAACCCTAAGGAACAACATGCAATTCATACTTAGGGGGAGAACCTTCATCATCACTATCTTCAATAATTTCATTTTCAAGAATTTCATTCTCTCTAGCCCTAGCAAGTTGTTCATCAAGAAATTCACCTAGTGGCACAGTAGTATCAAGCACAGAAGTAGTTTCATCATAAGTATCATGCATAGCAGAAGTGGCATCATCAATAACATGCGGCATCAGAATTAATAGTAGAAGCAGGTTTACGTGTCGCGAGCTTACTCAAAACAGAAGGAGAGTCTAGTGCAGAGCTAGACGGCAGTTCCTTACCTCCCCTCGTAGTTGAGGGAAAATCTTAGTTCTTTCGTCTTTCAAGTTCCTCATAGTGATCAGCAGATATAAATCCCAAGTGACTCAAAGAATAGAGCTATGCTCCCCGGCAACGGCGCTAGAAAATAGTCTTGATAACCCACAAGTATAGGGGATCGCAACAGTTTTTGAGGGTAGAGTATTCAACCCAAATTTATTAATTCGACACAAGGGGAGCCAAAGAATATTCTCAAGTATTAGCAGTTGAGTTGTCAATTCAACCACACCTGGATAACTTAGTATCTGCAGCAAAGTATTTAGTAGCAAAGTAGTATGATAGTAACGGTAACTGTCGGTGTCAAAACCGGCGGATCTCGGGTAGGGGGTCCCGAACTGTGCGTCTAGGCGGATGGTAACAGGAGACAAGGGACACGATGTTTTTACCCAAATTCGGGCCCTCTCGATGGAGGTAAAACCCTACTCCTGCTTGATTAATATTGATGATATAGGTAGTACAAGAGTAGATCTACCACGAGATCAGAGAGGCTAAACCCTAGAAGCTAGCCTATGGTATGATTGTTGTTCATCCTATGGACTAAAACCCTCCGGTTTATATAGACACCAAAAAGGGTTAGGGTCACACAGAGTCGGTTACAATGGTAGGAGATCTACATATCCGTATTGCCAAGCTTGCCTTCCACGCCAGGGAAAGTCCCATCCGGACACGGGTCGAAGTCTTCAATCTTGTATCTTCATAGTCCAGGAGTCCAGCCAATGGTCATAGTCCGGCTATCCGGACACCCCCTAATACGGGACTCCCTCAGTAGCCCCCGAACCAGGCTTCAATGGCGATGAGTCCGGCGCGTAGATTGTCTTCGGCATTGCAAGGCGGGTTCTTCTCCAAATCCTGTGTACTTGTTGAATAGCGTCCGGCTTCCTGTGAATATTGCGCTCCTCGGCTTCCAAGCCCAATAATGGCCATCTTCCACATGTTGAACGAATGCGAAAAGCCAGGGTATTTTTACATTTACCCCCCTAACTGCGCAAATGAGCTGCCTATAAAAGAGACGAGGATCTAGATCCGAATCACACCATCCTCCCTTCGCAAGCATTCATCAGAGCGCATCTGACAGAAATCCATTCCACCATGGACAGCCGACGCGGCTCCTCCTCTCGCCCGCCTAGCCCTCGGCCTGGATATTGGGAGAGATGCTCCGTCCCGTACAGCGAGTTAGTGACGCTCCAAACCAAGGGATTTCTTCCCCCAACCTTCATGGTTCCGGTTCGAGCCGGACTCGCCACCTATAAGGGCGGAAAAGCAAGCGGAGAGCGTCCCCAGCCCCTCCAAAGGAGAGGGGGTATGCCTTGTCTCTTATTTGATAAGAGGGCTCGGATTTCCAATTCATCTGTTTCTCCGGGGGCTCCTGGAGTTCTACGGCCTCTAGTTGCACAACCTTACACCTGCCTCCATTTTGCATATCGCGGGCTTCGTGGCCCTTTGCGAGCTGTTTTTGGGCATCGAGGCTCATTTTGCGCCGTGGAAGAAGCTGTTCTGCCTTGTGCCCCGTTCTCGAGAGGGGTCAATATATCAAGTGGGCGGAGCCGAACTATGGCGCATCACCGGGACCGAATATCTATCCGGAACCCCGAACAAGGCGTCTGAAGACTGGCCTTCGGAATGGTTTTATATAGAAGATGTCCCCCTGCCGGACCCAGTTCGGGCCGGCCTCCCTAAGTTCAATAACGCTCCTTTGAAGAAATGCCTAAGCTGGCGTCCACGGAACTCTCAGAAGGAAAATGACAGGGACGTCCTTTACCTGATGAGCCGAATTAGTCTGTTAGCTCATTCCGGACTGACCATGGTCGGGGTCATGGCCACATGTATTATGCAGGGGGTGCAGCCGCTCCAGTATAGAGGCCACCCCATGTGGGATTTCAACGGGGAGGATGATGCCACCCGCTGCGGCCGTAAGGGGCCGGGATCGGTCGCCGATCTGATGAAGATCTTGTCCGTATTGTATAAGGGAGAAGAGGAGGAATTTCTCCGCGTCAATCCGCAGGGCGGATTTTCTATGAACAATCCTCCAAGCTGGATAAGAGGACATTTGTTTTTGCCTATCCGATCCATACTCCCATAGTCAAGTATCTCATTTTGTGATTCCGGCGCAGGAACTGCGCCGGGCCGTAAAGGATATAAACAGCCCGCCTCCACAACCTGAGGAACCGGAACGGTTCCTCGATCTGACCTCCCAAGAGGATCCGGACATATCGGTGGAGCTGATCGACGGGGTATTTCACCAACTGAGCATCGATAATGCCTTGGTCGCCATTACGGCCGATTACCCCGGAATACTTCCCGCCTCGCAGGTAACCGAGACCGAAGTCCCAATACTTTGAAAATGACCCATCCGTGCTTATTTTTGATCACCGTATACCGATGGCGTTTCGCAGGGGGCGCCCTTGAGGCGGAAGGCCGAGCCCACAACGGCTAGCCAACAAGGGGCGTCACGGCCCAGCAGGCTAAAAAGAAGTGCGGTCCGGATCGAAACTCCGGCGCAACGGTATGGCGTGCCACCTTACTCCCGGGCTTTATTCCCGGGAGACGTACTAACACTCGTGTTTTTTCAGGAAGAAGAGCGCTCGCTGGACTGTATCCGGAGATGTTGCCAATCAATCCTCCGCTCGCCAGGCTCCAAAGCCAGGTCCAGAAGCGGAGGCGAACACGAGGCGTGCGTCGGATGCTCCTCCGACAGAGGATGCCAACAGGTTATCTGCCACCAATTCTGAGGTGGAGAGTGCCATGAATCACAGGCGTCGCAGGACAGTTCTTCGTGACGCATGTTTCTCCCCAGAGGCATTGGATGCCTTTAATTCGGGAGATGCGCACCTCCGTGCCGCTCAAAATGGTCTAGCCAGAGCCACGGAGCAGTATGTAAAAGACATACGGGTGAGAAAATTTGACAGTTATATATGCCAGTAGCCCCGAGACTTGAAATAGTTAGAATAACTGATTTAAGGATCATTTATTGTGCAGGATCTTTCAGAAAAGAATACCCAACTGTCCCAGGAGCTGGAGGAGTGCAAAGCCCAACTTGAGGCCGCACTAGCCGCAGCGGGGGAAGCCAAAGAGACCCCCTCTGGTAATATATGCTTCAAAAGATAAGTAAATTGTGAAGTGTGGCGTGTGTATAAGTCTGACAATAATATTGCAGATGGCGCCGGGATAGATCCGGACAAGCAACAGCTCATGCGCCGGTTGAAGGCCGGCGAGAATGTGCTTATAAGGGTGAGGCAAGAGAAAAATAATCTCCAAGATGCCAACACCTAGCTGGGTGAGGAACTAAAGGATGTTCGTGCCTAGCTTTCTGACTCCGTTAAGGAGAATCGGCGGCTTCGACGCGACATTTTTAGTAAGTGCTTGAACAAACTTTGAAAAAGAGTTCGGCGAGGAAGTCGACTAACAGAGTTATGTCTGTAGGTATGCTCACAGGGCGTCCTGGTGAGGAAATGCCCGGTTCTACGGGTGACCTTCTTCCCGAGCTCTTGCAACTGCACGAACGAGTTCGGCAGGTGATGAAAGACGTCGCCCAGGCCTTGTGGCCATCTGTCTCCCTGCCCGAAGGCCTTGGAGAGCTTGCAGAGAGGCTTCAGGGAGCGCGGTGGCGCTTCCGATTATGGAAGATATCGGCCTGCCGTCAAGGCGCCAGGGAGGCCTGGGCCATGGTGAAGACGCGGTACACGAAGGCTGACCCAAACCACATGGCCAAGGTCGGACCTGTGGGGCCCGTTGGGAAGGAGATCCCTGTGAGCTTAGTGTACGTCCATGTAGAGTTGGCCGCAAAGTATTCCCAGCAGGACTGTAAACTAGACAGCCTATTAGATGGCATTGAAGAGGAATACAATCAGTCGAATTGACTATGTAATTTAAGATGACATGAAAATGCCTTCTAGCCGGATTGTAGATCATTTGTCATAGCGGACCTTTTCGCTTCAACCTCGGGACCCAATAGTCTGGAGTGTGTCCGAATACCCTCGCGGTTATATAAGAACCGAGGCATGCGTGGAGACCAGGCATAGGGGTCATTAGTGCTTTATCAGACAAGTGCCCAACTAGTTATGTTATATTACATGGTTAGTAAGAAACATCTTCCAGGGAGAATAGTTCTGTTAGGGGTTCCTTTCCCTGGGAGGCATACCCTAAAGTGCATGCCCGGACTGCGAAAAAAGCAAAAAAACATCTGGGGGCAGAAAAATAGGTATTAAATCGTCTTTTTTTCACCGACAGAATATTCCCTTAAGAACGCTAGCTTTCAGCTTCAGCCAGTCTGAGGTACACATCCGGATGACCCGGTAGTAACAATCGTAGAGGTGCTCCCTTTACCACCTAGCCGAACAATCGGGAACGTAGGGGTAAGCACAGGAACCAGGCAACCCAGCTTGGCCAAAACTTAAGTCATATCGATGCTTATAATGGTGAATAAAAGGTACATGCGGAAGTGTGACACATGTGTTGGGCATGAAGCCCGTATAAATAAGCTTCTGTTAAAGAAGCCCCCAGGTATAATGAGCGCGGATAGCACGTCAAGTGTGTGCGAACAATGCGTAAACAAGCTTTCAAAGGCTGTAATAGAAAAGGAGGGAGAAGGAGAGAAACAGAAGACATCTAATATGTAAAATATAGACGGAGGAAGGAGATGAACTCAGAATCCGGCGCTAGGCATAGAATCTTCGGAGATGGGCTGCGTTCCATGGGTTCGGCTTGAGTCGGTTATCTGATGCATCTCGCAGACGGTACGGTCCACCGGTCAGGACTTGGTCGATGATAAAGGGACCTTCCCATTTGGGCTTTAGTTTGTCCTTTTTCTTGTCCGGCAGGCGTAGAACTAACTCGCCAACGTTGTAAGTTTTGGCCCGTACTTCTCTGCTTTGATATCTTCGAGCTTGCTATTGATAGAATGCGGAACGGGCTTTTGCCACGTCACGCTCCTCCTCCAATGCATCCAAACTGTCCTGCCGATCGAGCTCGGCCTCTCTTTCTTCGTACATGCGCACGCGAGGTGAGTCATGAATTATGTCGCAGGGCAGAACTGCCTCTGTGCCGTATACCATAAAGAATGGTGTAAATTCGGTGGTGCGATTCGGAGTGGTCCGCAGCCCCCAGAGTACGGAGTTGAGCTCCTCTATCCAGTGCGTGTTAGATTCCTTGAGGGACTGCACTAATCTGGGTTTGATGCCGCTCATGATTAGACCATTTGCTCGCTCGACTTGACTGTTAGTTTGAGGGTGATAGACTGAAGCATAGTCGAGCTTGATGCCCATGTTTTTGCACCAGAGTTTGACCTCGTCGGTCGTAAAGTTCATGCCGTTATCGGTGATGATGCTATGGGGGACGCCGTAATGGTGTACGACCCCTGATATGAAGTCTATCACCGGTCCGGATTCGGCCGTCTTAACAGATTTGGCCTCTATCCATTTGGTGAATTTATCCACCATGACCAGTAGGTATTTTTGCTTGTGGGTTCCTCCTTTAAGGGGTCCAACCATGTCAAGCCCCCAGACCCCGAAGGGCCAGGTTATGGGTATAGTTTTGAGGGCGGTGGGTGGCATGTGGCTTTGATTAGCAAAGAGCTGGCAACCGACGCATCATTGGACTAAGTCCTGAGCATCTGCCCGGGCCGTCGGCCAATAAAATCCTGTACGGAAGGCCTTGCCTACAAGGGCCCGGGCTGCGGTGTGGTGCCCGCCGAGTCCGGCATGAATTTCAGCCAGAAGATTCCGCCCTTCCTCTTCGGAGATACACCTTTGAAGGACTCCGGTTGTGCTTTTCTTGTAAAGCTCTCCCTCATGGACCTTATAGGCTTTAGATCGCCGCACTATGCAGCGGGCCTCGTTTTGGTCCTTGGGAAGTTCCTACCTAGTTAGGTAGGCTAGGAATGGTTCCGTCCACGGGGCAATGACTGCCATTATTATGTGGGCTGAGGATATTACTTCGTTGGCAAAACCGCCAATTGTGTCAGAATGTTCGGTGTCGGGCAGTGCGGTTGGGTCTGGGTTGTTATTTCCGGATTCCCCCTCCCATAGTATGGATGGCTTGAACAGCCTCTCTAGGAAGATGTTGGGAGGGACGGCATCGCGCTTTGCGCCAATGCGTGTCAATACGTCTGCTGCCTGGTTGTTATCCCGGGCTATATGGTGAAATTCGAGCCCCTCAAACCGAGCTGACATTTTTAGGATGGCGTTGCGATAAGCTACCATTTTCGGATCCTTGGCATCGAAATCTCCATTTATTTGGGATATCGCGAGGTTCGAATCCCGCGCACCTCTAGGCGTTGAATGCCCATGGAGACTGCCATCCGGAGGCCATGTAGAAGGGCCTCGTATTCGGCTGCGTTGTTGGAGTCCGTATACATTATCTGGAGTATGTATTGAACCGTATCTCCTATTGGGGACGTCAGAACGACGCCATCCCCCAGACCATCCAACATTTTGGAGCCGTCGAAGTGCATGATCCAGTTGGAATATGCGCCGTACTCTTTAGGGAGTTCGGCTTCAGTCCATTCGGCGACGAAATCAGCCAAAACTTGTGACTTAATAGCCCGCCGTGGCTTATAGGTTATGTCGAACGGGAGGAGCTCAATGGCCCATTTGGCAATCCGGCCCGTCGCATCGCGGTTGTTTATAATGTCATTAAGAGGTACTTCGGAGGCTACTGTTATCGAACACTCTTGAAAGTAGTGTCGCAGCTTCCGGGATGCCATGAACACCGCGTACGCTATCTTCTGATAATGCGGGTACCGTGACTTGCATGGAGTTAGGACAGTAGACACGTAGTAACCTGGTTTTTGAAGGGGGAACTTGTGTCCGTCCGTTTCTCGTTCGACAACGAGCACCGCGCTCACCACTTGATGAGTTGCCGCGATATATAATAGCATTGGTTCGCCCATGTTGGGCGCGGCCAGGACCGAGTTTGTTGCCAATATGGCTTTTATTTCTTCGAGTCTAGCCGTGGCGGCATCCATCCACTCGAAGTGTTTGGTGCGTTGGAGGAGGCGATAAAGGGGTAATGCCTTTTCTCCTAAACGGGAGATAAAGCGCCTTTAAGCCGCCACGCATCCCGTCAATTTTTGTATTTGTTTGAGGTCCTTTGGGATATCCAATTGTGACAGAGCTTGGATCTTGGCTGAGTTTGCTTCAATTCCTCTACCGGATACAATGAAGCCCAAGAGCTTTCCGGCTGGTACGCCAAAAACACATTTTTCCGGGTTAAGCTTAATGTCATATGTTCGGAGATTATCGAACGTGAGCCTCAAATCGTCTACTAGAGTTTCGACATTCTTGGTTTTGACGACCACATCGTCTATGTATGCCTCCACCTTTTGCCGATCTGGTTTGCCAGACATGTCTAAATCATGCACTGATATGTTGCGCCGGCGTTTTTGAGCCCAAAGGGCATTGTGTTGAAGAAGAATGGCCGTATGGGGTGATGAATGCCGTTGTGGCCTGGTCGGGCTCTGCCATCTTAATTTGGTGGTAGCCGGAGTATGCGTCGAGGAAACACAATGAATCATGTCCTGCGGTAGCGTCGATAATTTGATCGATGCGGGGGAGGGGGAAGGGATCCTTTGGGCAAGCCTTGTTGAGGTCCTTAAAGGCGACGCATAGGCGCCAGGATTTTTCCTTCTTTGGTACCATCACCAGGTTTGCTAGCCAGTCCGGATGTTTTATATCTCTGATGAATCCGCCCTCCAGTAATTTGGCTAGCTCCTCTCCCATGGCCTGTCTCTTGTGTTCGGAGAAACGCCGAAGAGCCTGTTTGACCGGCTTGAATCCTTTTAGGATGTTTAGGCTGTGCTCGGCCAGCCGGCATGGGATTCCTGCATGTCTGAAGGGTGCCAGGCAAAAATGTCCCAATTTTCGCGTAGGAATTCTCATAGTGCGGCATCTACATCAGGGTTTAAATGTGCCCCGATGGAGGCCGTTTTTGTAGGGTCCGTTGGATGGACTTGGAATTTGACTATTTCGTCCGCTGGTTTAAAGGAGGTGGACTTGGATCTCTTATCGAGTATCACATCATCCCTATTCATCGTGGAGCGCAGCGCAGAGAGTTCCTCGGCTGCTAGGGCTTCGGATAGTGCCTCAAGGACCAGTGCGGCTGTCTTGTTTTTGGCGTGGAGTGCTATATCCGGGTCACTAGCAAGAGTGATGATTCTGTTGGGCCCGGGCATTTTGAGCTTCATGTACCCGTAATGGGGTATAGCTTGGAAAATTGTGAATGCCTCTCGCCCTAATAGAGCGTGATATCCGCTGCTGAACGGGGCCACTTGGAACGTGACCTCCTCGGACCTGTAATTATCTTGTGTGCCGAACACCACATCCAGTGTGATTTTTCCAGTACAGCATGCTTCCCGTCTGGGGATTATTCCTCTAAAGGTTGTGTTGCTTCGCTCAATGCGGATCCAGTCTATTTCCATTTTTCGGAGGGTTTCCTCGTAAACGAGGTTCAATCCGCTGCCACCATCCATGAGTACCTTGGTAAGGCGAAAGCCGTCCACTATTGGACTGAGGACCAATGCAGCTGGTGCTCGGGCTGTTCGGAATTTAGGTTCGTCACTGGCATTAAGGGTAATAGCCGTGTCACTCCATGGGTTTATTGTTGCTACTTGGTAGACTTCGGCAAGGTTGCGGAGTGTCCGTTTCCGCATATTATTTGATGCGAAAGTCTCGAAGACTGTTAATATCGTACTGGTATCCTTGGGCTGGTGCTCTGGAGTTAGAAGCTCTTCGCCACTTTTGGCCACCTGCCGTAGTATCCAACATGCTCTAAGGCTATGAGTTGGAGTGGCACCCTCTATACTATGAATTTTGCAGGGTCCATTGAGCCGTCCTTCCAATACGGTTCCATGCCCTATAGAGGGTTTTTGCTTTTTGGTGTTTAACCCAGGTGCCTGGCGATAATGCACCCTTTTATTTCGGACTGGGGTTGTATTCAGGGCCGGATTGTCCCAAAATTTGATTTCGGTTTTCCATGCGCTTTCCATCACACAGTACTTTCGTACTATGGACGCCAAGTCAGCGAAGCGTGTAATTTCACGATGACTTACGGCGTTGAGGATTCCCTTGTCCGTGCAATTATTGCAGAAGAATGAAATTGCGTCCTCCTCGCGACAGTCCTTTATCCTGTTCATAACCAGGAGGAATCTGGCCCAGTAATGGTGTACTATTTCTGCGGGCTCTTGCCAGATTTGGGATAGATCGCTTATGTTTGGGTGGGCGGGTGGAATTAAATTCGGAACCCTGTCCACTTCAAGACTCAGGGGCCAAGTAGTTTCCGAACTTGGAAGCTTCAGTTCTTGGATGTTGTCCAATGGATCTAGCGCGCTGCCTGACTTTAGGTTCAGGGCTTGAGTAACATCCTCCCCTCCGCGGGAATCCGGCATGGAGGGATCGGGAATCCGGACATAGCTAGTCCTTAAGATAGAAGAAGGGTCGCCGTATTGTTCCTCTACCACAGCAACGTGGTGGGTAACCTGGGGAGAGTTAATCTCTCTCAGATCGGGTTTAGGCCCAATCTGATCGTAGTCTGTAGCGACTCCCAGGGCGGCGATGCGATCCAAGAGCTCGTTTAAGGAAGAGAGCTCCATCGGATCTAACTGCTCGGTGAGTTCCGAGTTAACGTGAAGATTGCTTTAGATGACCCGAGAAGTCATCATCGGCGCGGTGGCCGAACTGGCGGTCATAAGGAAACCACCTAGCCGGAGAGTTTGGCCGATAGCCAGAGCTCTTTTAGCAACAGTGCCGTCTTTAAAGACGGGATGAGGCATCCTTCCTGACGGCGACGGCACGGAGGAACTCTCAATGAAAGCACCAATGTCGGTGTCAAAACCGGCGGATCTCGGGTAGGGGGTCCCGACTGTGCATCTAGGCGGATGGTAACAGGAGACAAGGGACACGATGTTTTTACCCAGGTTCGAGCCCTCTCGATGGAGGTAAAACCCTACTCCTGCTTGATTAATATTGATGATATAGGTAGTACAAGAGTAGATCTACCACGAGATCGTAGAGGCTAAACCCTAGAAGCTAGCCTATGGTATGATTGTTGTTCGTCCTATGGACTAAAACCCTCCGGTTTATATAGACACTGAAGAGGGTTAGGGTCACACAGAGTCGGTTACAATGGTAGGAGATCTACATATCCGTATTGCCAAGCTTGCCTTCCACGCCAGGGAAAGTCCCATCCGGACACGGGTCGAAGTCTTCAATCTTGTATCTTCATAGTCTAGGAGTCCGGCCAATGGTCATATTCCGGCTATCCGGACACCCCCTAATCCGTGACTCCCTCAGTAACAGCGGCAAAGGTAACGATAGCAGTTTTGTAGTAATTGTAAAAGTAGCAACGGTAAATTAAATAAGCAAAGCACAATATGTGAAAAGCTCGTAGGCATTGGATCAGTGATGGATAATTATGTCGGATGCGGTTCCTCATGTAAAAGTTATGTAATAGGGTGACACAGAACTAGCTCCAGTTCATCAATGTAATGTAGGCATGTATTCCGAATATAGTCATACGTGCTTATGGAAAAGAACTTGCATGACATCTTTTGTCCTACCCTCCCGTGGCAGCGGGGTCCTAGTGGAAACTAAGGGATATTAAGGCCTCCTTTATAGTACCAGACCAAAGCATTAACACATAGTGAATACATGAACTCCTCAAACTATGGTCATCACCGAGAAGTATCCCGATTATTGTCACTTCGGGGTTGTCGGATCATAACACATAATAGGTGACTATAGACTTGCAAGATAGGATCAAGGACTCACATATATTCATGAAAACATAATAGGTTCAGATCTGAAATCATGACACTCAGGCCCTAGTGACAAGCATTAAGCATAGCAAAGTCATAGCAACATCAATCTCAGAACATAGTGGATACCAGGGATCAAACCCTAACAAAACTAACTTGATTACATGGTAAATCTCATCCAACCCATCACCGTCCAGCAAGCCTACGATGGAATTACTCATGCACGGCGGTGAGCATCATGAAAATGACGACGACGAATCCCCCTCTCCGAAGCCCCAAATGGACTCCAGATCAGCCCTCCCGAGAGAGATTAGGGCTTGGCGGCGGCTCCGTATCGTAAAATGCGATGAAACTTTCTCTCTAATTTTTTTCTCCACGATAGCAAATATATGGAGTTGGAGTTGAGGTCGGTGGACGTTCAGGGGGCCCACGAGGCAGGGGGCGCGCCCCCCACCCTCATGGACAGGGTGTGGGCCCCCTGACGCTATTTCTTTCGCCAGTATTTTTTATTAATTCTGAAAAGTTGCTCCGTAGATTTTCAGGTTTTTCCTAGAACTTTTATTTCTTCACAAAAATAACACCATGGCAGTTCTGCTGAAAACAACGTCAGTCCGGGCTAGTTCCATTCAAATTATGCAAGTTAGAGTCCAAACCAAGGGAAAAAGTGTTTGGAAAATTAGATACGACGGAGACGTATCAAGTGTCACACCGAATATAACAGAAGGTTTGAAAGTTGAACTCCAGATATTCTGTCCAAGGAAAGACCATATGAAAGATAATCGCCAACCTTATCTGAATCCAACAGGAGGTGAACTGTTCATCAAAAATCTCATTGATAAATGCACAAGAGTTTCAAAGTTAATTCTTTCAATCCAAGGGAAATGCAGACATTCGAGAAATTCTTCAGCGCTGCCCTTCATGATATGGTGCTCTGTTATCCATTCGAGATCCCATGTTTTGGTATCTTGTTTGTCGCCCGACATATATAATGTGGCATAAGACTACAAAATATATTCTCGGTTGCATGGGTGCTTGAATGAGAAAACCTTCGTATGCTGAAAATCTTCATTGTCCTGAAAGTTTTGCTTTAAGCAATCCAATTCTCTCATCAGTGGTAAATCGAGATATTCATGATGAAATATCTTATTACTTTTCAGCTCGAGCATTTTCTTTCAGATGTGAGAACTTTCTTTTTGTTGCGAGCACTTTCCTTCAGCTATGAGCCACCATTTGTTTTAGCATTTGTTTCTGACGGACCAACATTTGTTTCAGAATTTGAAGTACTTGGACAATCAATCTCCATGGCAGCATATTATGTGAGGGGCAAATCTGCTTTCTCAAGATTTCCATTCTTAAGCTCATTGATTTCAGACACTTGGGCCTTTCTTTCTTTCTTTGATTCTACCTTCTTGAGAGTAACTCCCGAATAAGAATTTTGTTGCCTCTCATTCTATTCAGAAGACTGAAAAATTTGCATTCTCCTCGCTTTCTTTTCGATGGGATCTCTTCCGGCTCCCAGATTTCTTTTCATCAAAAGCATTTTCTTCTTCCCAGTTTTCTTTTTGATGGGATTTATTTTGGCATCCATGTTTTCTTTCTTTGATTTCTTTTTAGTGCCACACATCTTCTTCAGTGTTACCATTGTTTTCATCAAACTAAGATTTTGATACAACTCCCATGCTCATGACAGTCTCTTCACCCATTTTTGTCTGGCCAGCAAACTTAGAAAAAACTTCAACATAATACATTGTCCTGTGAAAGAGAATAGATGTGAGGGAAAATATAGATAGGGCCATGAGTACAGACATATATGTTTTATGATGAAAATCATTTTTCGAAAAGAATTGATCATCACTTTGTGGATTATCTCAAAGGAGAAATATCTTTGAAAGATTTCATGCTAGTAAGTTCTAAGGGAAAACTATAAGATAAATCTATCTAATTTTTCATGAGAAAGAAAACAGAAAGTCTATTCGGATGCGCATGAGGAAAAACTACAAACTGCGCACAAAAAAACTCCTAAAGATCTACTTGAATGGATAAATCGTGAGATAATTGCACTGGGATGACCTTGTATTTCGAGTGGAGTGAGAAATACGAGTTTAGATCTCCGTACGCTAACTTGGTGGTGGAGATCAACTAATGCGACACGGAAAGGAAGATTTACCGTGGCGGCTCGAAGCAAATGCGGCAAGGTCCAAAGGAGTTTCATCAGCGGATGATCTCGTCGAAGTTGCGAATGCGATGGCGCACCAAGGATTTTTTGAGTGAGGGAGACGATGAATGACAAAGAGATTGTAACCGTACGAGGAAGACAAGGAGGGGGGGGGGGGAACCGAACCGTCTTGAGAGAAATCTACGGTTCAGAAACAATGGGCTCTTCACATTCAACACACATGATTAAGTGGCGGTTTTAAGTGGGCACATGATACGACTCCAATGCATCTATAATTTTTTTATTGTTTGATGCTATTATATTACCAATCTTAGATACTTTATAAGCAATTTTACATCATTTTTGGGGACTAACCTAATAACACAGCGCCTAGTCCTAGTTGCTGTTTTTTTGCTTGTTTTTAGCTTTCCGGAAGTTAGTACGAACGAAGTCCAAACACGATGAAACTTTACTGGTGACTTTTTCTGGACCAGAAGGGATCATAGATCATTCAAGAGGAGGCCAGGAGATCTACGAGAGAGCCACGAGCTCAACCAACGCGCCCCTGCAGGGCGCCCCTAAGCTCGTGGGTCCCACATAGCTCCATTTGACCTAATTCCAACTCCATAAATTCCCAAATATTCCCAACCCAACAAAGGGCCACTCAAAACACTTTTTCCGCCGCCGCAAGCTTTTGTTCTTTTGTGATCCCATCTGGAGGCCTTTTCTGGTACTCTGTCGGAGGGGGAATCGATCAGAGGGGACTTCTACATCATCCTTGCTGCACCCCCAATGATGTGTGAGTAGTTTACCAAAGACCTACGGGTCCATAGCTACTAGCTAGACGACTTCTTCTTTCTCAATGGTCTTCAATACAAAGTTCTCCTTGATTTCCATGGAGTTCTATCCGATGTAATCTTCTTTTGTGGTGTCTTTGTTGGGATTCGATGAATTTTGGGTTTATAATCATATTATTAATTGAAAGTAATTGAGTCTTTACTGAGGTTTATTATTCATGACTGTTATAGCTTTGTATTTCTCTCTGATCTATCCATCAAGTTTGGCCAACTAGTTTGATTTATCTTTAGTGGGAGAGGTGCTTTGTAATGAGTTCAATCTTGCGATGTCCTCACCTCGTGATAGAAGGAGTAGCGAGGCACGTATTTGTATTATTGCCATTAAGGCTAAAATGGTGGGGTTTGATCATATTGCTTGGTTTATTCTGTCTACATTATGTCATCTTGCTTAAAGTTTTACTCTATTTATCATGAACTTAATGCCATAGAAGCATGCTGGATAGTGGTCGATTGCTGGAATAATAGTAGTACATGCAGAATTGTTTAGGTCTACTTATCATGGACATAATGCCTATATACATGGTGACTTATGTCTACTATGCAACCCTTCTTCTTGTAGACTCGTGTTGGGCCTACAAGCGCAGAGTTTTGTAGGACAATAACAATTTTCCCTCAAGTGGATGACCTAAGGTTTATCAATCTGTGGGAGGCGTAGGATAAAGATGGTCTCTCTCAAACAACCCTGCAACCAAATAAGAAAGAGTCTCTTGTGTCCACAACACACCCAATACAATGGCAAATTGTATAGGAGCACTAGTTCAGCGAACAGATGGTGATACAAGTGTAATATGGATAGTAGATATAGGTTTTTGTAATCTAAAAATATAAAAACAGTAAGGTAACTAGTAAAAAAGTGAGAAAAATGATATTGCAATGCTTGAAAACAAGGCCTAGAGTTCATACTTTAACTAGTGCAAAGTCTCTCAACAATGATAACATAATTAAATCATATGATAATCCCTCAACGTGCGACAAAGAGTCGCTCCAAAGTTCCTATCGCGGAGAACATAAGATGAAATTGCTTGTAGGGTACGAAACCACCTCAAAGTTATTCTTTCCGATCAATCCATTGAGCTATTCCTATAAGTGTCACAAATAGCTCTAGAGTTTGTAGTAAAATAACACCATATTATACACATCAATCAACCCTAATGTCATCTAGATACTCCAATGTCACCACAAGTATCCGTGGGTCAATTATACGATATGCATCAAACAACTTCAGATTCATAATATTCAATCCCACACAAAGAACTTCAAAGAGTGCCCCATGATTTCTACCAAAGAAACAAGGATGAAAACATGCATCAACCCCTATGCATAAATTACCCCAATGTCACCTCGGGAATCCGCAAGTTGAGTGCCAAAACATACATCAAGTGAATCAATAGAACACTTCATTGTCACCACGGGTATCCCACGCAAGACATACATAAAGTGTTCTCAAATCCATAAAAGTATTCAATTCGATAATAGTGAAACCTCAAAGGTAAAACTCAATTCATCACAATGAGATATAGGGGGGAAACACCATATGATCCAACTATATTAACAAAGCTCGCGATACGTCAAGATCGTGCCAAATCAAGAACACGAGAGAGAGAGAGAGAGAGAGAGAGATCAAACACATAGCTACTGGTACATACCCTCAGCCCCAAGGGTGAACTACTCACTCGTCATGGAAACAACCTGGATGATGAAGATGGCCTCCGATGATGGTTTCCCCCTCCGGCAGGGTGCCGGAGCGGCCTCCCTATTGGTTTTTCATGGCTACAGAGGCTTGCGGCGGCAGAACTTCCGATCTAGGGTTCTTGTCAGGGGTTTTTGTATTTATAAGATTTTGGGTGTTGGAAACAAGTCAGGAGGGTGCCCGAGGTGTCCACAAGCCAGGGGACGCGCCCTAGGGGCTGGATGCGCCTAGAGGGCTTGTGGACTCCTCGTCCACTTCCTGGCCCAGCTCTTGTGCTTGAGAGGTCTCTTTTGGTCCATAAAAAATCACCGTAAATTTTCAGACCATTTCGAGAACTATTATATCTGCACAAAAAACAACACCACGGTAGTTCTGCTGAAAACAGCGTCAGTCCGGGTTAGTTCTAATCAAATCATACCAAAATCATATAAAACTGTTGTAAACATGGCATGAATACTTCATAAATTATAGATACGTTGGAGACGTATCAGCATCCCCAAACTTAATTCCTGATCGTCCTTGAGTAGGTAAATGATAAAAGAAATAATTTATGATGTGTGAATGATAGCAAGTGCAAAAGTTTGATCAATGATAATATCAGTCACTTTTTCTAGCATCATTATATATCATAAATAGTAGCTCATCTCATAATACTTCTCATGATCAAGTAACAAGCTATTCACATGTTAAAGCATAGACCATAAACTTTCCTAAAAACTAACAAACTATGTTCTTAGTCATCAAACAAATGCAATTCATCTTATTTTCAGGAAGGGTCTATGTAAGAGCTTTGATTTAGCAAATTCCACATACTCAACTATCATATAGTCTTCCATGATTACTACCACTCAAAGCATATTTTTAGAGAAAGTAGAATTCATCGATTACATAGAAAGATAAGGGTTAGTGTTTCGTCTCCCAACTTATTTATCATATAGATAATTGTCAACAATAATAATTCATGATAAAATATATTTGAATGGCCATATATGCTTAGATCTTTCCCCATCACATGATGCTTGCCAACTAAAGAATAGGTTGGAATGAGAAATTGACTAAAAAAAAGTAAAAGATAAGCCCTTCGCAGAGGGAAGCAGAGATTTGCAGAGGTGCCAGAGCTCGAAGCTTTTAAAATAGAGATGAATATAATTTTGAGAGGTATGCTTTCATTGTCAATGTAGCAGCTGAGAGTGCCCAATATCTTCCATGCTAGACACATTATAGGCGGTTCCCAAACAGAAAAGTAATTTTTTAATCCCCCTCCACCAATAAACACAAGCCATGGCTAGCCGAATCATCGGGTGCCCTCCATACCAACAACATTTCGGGGGAGTTCTGTTTTATTATTATATTCTAATTTTGATCATAGGACTGGGCACCCCAATTACCAGCCACATTCTCATGAATGACAAGTGAATAAACACTCATCGTGAGAATAACCCACCTAGCATGGAAGATACTGACCCCCCCCTTGTCACTTCATGAGCGATTTGGGCACAAAATAGATTATTATTTGAAGATTTAGAGTTTGGCACGAGCAAATTTACTTGGAACGGCAGATAAATACCACATATAGGTAGATATGGTGGACACTCATGGAAGAAACTTGGTTCAAGGATTTCGGATGCACAAGCAGTATTCCCGCTTAGTACAGAAATTTTGGCTAGCAAAAGATTCTAAATAGCAAGCACCACATGTTGGAGGATCCATAACAATATAACTTCTATACAAATATACCCAAACATAACTCATTATGTTGTCTTCCTTGTCCAACATCAACTAATTTGCTCAAGTTTGAAAATAATTAATGGGGCTCACAATCATAGAAGATGTCCAAGATAGTATATTTATATGTGAAACATCTCTTCCTTCAATATTCTTTCATGAATTGTTCAAGTGACCAATACTATGTTTGCTAACATTCAATAAATTTACCACCTATACTTCTTATATGTGAAGTCATTACTCCCCATGGGATAATCATACATAAAAAAGTTCAGATTTATGATATTCAATTCATTCAGCCATTTACTAAGAGAAGCATGTGAGTAAATGACAAACTACTCCAAAAAAAGATATAAGTGAAGATCAATGAGTAGTCGAATAATTAAGTAGCTATGTGAAGACTCTCTCTCATAAAGAAAATTTTGGTCTTAAGTATTTTATTTAAAAAGAAAGCAAAGCAAAATAAAATGGCATTCCAAGGATAGAACATATCATGTGAAGATGAAAAAACTTAGGCTCAACCAAAACTGACCGATCATTGTTGAAGAAAAAAGGTGGGATGCCTACCGGGGCATCCCCAAGCTTCGATGCTTGAGAACTCTTGAAATATTAACTAGAGATGCCGGGCATCCCCAAGCTTGAGCTTTTGTGTCTCCTTAATTCCTTTTATATCACGGTTTCCCTAATTCTTAAAATCTTCATCCACACAAAATTCAACAAGAACTCGTGTGCGCGGAAAATCAACACCTATGGGATCAGGGGCGATCCCTTCTACGTTCGGCGGGGGGAGTAGCTGCACGAAGAGCAGGTCTAGCGATCAGCACGAGGGGATTTTTACCCAGGTTCGGGCCGTAAAGATGCGTAATACCCTAGTCCTTCTTGTGTGTATATTAGTGTTCTTGAGCTCTTGAACTAGCTGCGATGCATGCCCAGTCCAAAAAGTCTGAATCCTCTCTCAGTACGCCTCGGGCCTCCTTTTATATGTAAAAGGGGTTGCCACAATGGCACACAGGAGGTGGAAAGCAAGCTATAGTGTCTGATCTTATCGCTCGGTACTATAGGACAAATGCTTTTAACGCGCTACCTACGTGCCCTCTTACTTTATCAGGGATGGCAATAGAAGCCGCCCCGTCCGTTGCGGCCCCTCCTTGCTTTGGCATGCGTCCAAGATGATGGGGCATGCAGTGCCACGCTGGCTAGCTAGCTGCTATGTTGGCACGGCGGTAGAGCCTCCATGAAGATCTGCATGCCACCAGGCAGGCGCCTGCTTAGTTGGCACAGTGGTCGTCGTACTCGAGTGGTGGTGAGGTGATGAATCCTTGTTGGGCGCGGGCCCGGCCGTGGCCCAGCAATCGTCCCTGGCAAGGCTTGCCGGGGGCCTCGGAGTCGTCCCCGGCAAGGGTCATGCCGGGGGTCTTCGTCTTCTGGTCCCACGTGGACCCGCAGGCCATCAATCTTCATAAAGATCTGCATGCTACCACGCATGCGTTCCCAAATTTTGGCCTTAACATTGTCGATGGTGTCAGAACTCTCAGCCTCAAGGGTGATGGCCTTGCTGGTGCTGCATGGGTTGCCCCGGCAAGGAGCTCGCCAGGGCTACATACGCCACCCTGGCAAGGATGCTTTCGGGGGAGGTTCTGCCTGTCCTCTGCTCTTTGTTCACTGTGTTAGGTATCTGTCTTGGTACTCTTCTGCTACCTTGCTAGGCCTGGCCACAGGCGTGGCTACAACTGCCCGTGCACAAGTAAGGGGTACAGAAAAGCCCATACTTTTGTACACTCACAGGAGCCCCCGGGCTTGGGCCACACATAAGCGAACGGCGTGGTTGGGCTGGGCCCAAAGCAGTGCACGGGCATGCATGGCAGAAACTTAACTTCCACGCCCTTCTCATTAGTTGCGCTTCCCAGCGATCCGTGTTGAGGGCGTGACGTGGGGGTCGTGCATGGGATGGCATCAGCATGCTTACATCATCTCGTAGTCGAAAGTAAAGAGGCAGTCCGTGCTTCTCTTTTTTTAAAGGAATTTGCAGGGGCGCTACCCATTTACTAAGTGGACTTGGGTCGCCGCCTGCATGGCGCCGCACCCCACGATCATGGGGTGGAAAACGGTCTCCCCACTTGTCCTGACGCCTCTAGTTCACTCGCCATGTGTCCCCTATGCCTTAGGAATGGTAGGCGGTGGATGCGTAGGACGTGGGCATTAACACCGAGGCGGGAAACTAGGCATCGCTGATTGGGGCAGCGCGTCGGTCCCGATTTCCTGTGCTTCAGGAGGCCGCATTGGTCATACGGGGCGGCCGCCCCTTGGGCTGGGAGGCCAGGCTCCGGCCCTGCCCTTCTATAAAAAGAGAGATGGATGGTGCCTTTCCGCACTCGCCTTCTTCTCCTTCTTCTGCTTAGTATCTTTCTTCCACTCCAAATGGTGAGAGGGCGTGTTGGCGCTTCGACGGTGGCAACGAGGGTTTCTGCTTAATAGCATGTTCCTCCTCCTTCGGAGCTCCCAGCGGCGGAGCCCGCTGTCGGTGTCAAAACCGGCAGATCTCGGGTAGGGGGTCCCGATTTGTGCGTCTAAGGATAATGGTAACAGGAGGCAAGGGACACAATTTTTACCCAGGTTCGGGCCCTCTTAATGGAGGTAAAACCCTACTTCCTGCTTGATTGATATTGATGATATGGGTATTACAAGATTTGATCTACCACGAGATCATAGAGGCTAAACCCTAGAAGCTAGCCTGTGATGATTATGATTCTGGCTCTAAGGACTAAACCCTTCGGTTTATATAGACACCAGAGAGGGATAGGGTTTACATGGAGTCGGTTACAAAGAATGAAATATAATATCCGGATCGCCAAGCTTGTCGTCCATGCAAAGGAGAGTCCCATCCGGACACGGGACGAAGTCTTGCATCTTGTATCTTCACGGTCCAACAGTCCGGCCAAAGTATATAGTCCGGCTGTCCGGATACCCCCTAATCCAGGACCCCCTCAGTAGCCCTTGAACCAGGCTTCAATGACGATGAGTCTGGCGCGCAGTTTGTCTTCGGCATTGCAAGGCGGGTTCCTTCTCCGAATACTCCAAAATAATTATAAAACACTTGGATCGTGTCCGGATCTGCAAGATGATCTTCATACACCGCCGTAGAGAGAACGATATTTCACAAATATAATCTGCTGACAACTTTAGACAAAGTGACACGACACAATGGTCGGGTCATTATTTGAACTGTTTTCCCACAACCATCCATAGCGCATATTGCGAGGCGGTTTCCTTGGCATGTCTTGTCACAGCAGATCCATTCCCACACCCTCGAGCTCCAGCGCCCTGGTTCATGCTTTCTCCGCACAGCCAAACATGTCCGGAGCAGGAGGCAAGTGGGTGGCCTCCACTGTGAAGGAGGAGCATATGCAAAGCTCCGGGCTGCCGGAAACTTGGCTGCAGACATCGCGCACCAGCTACCGGACGAAAGGCAGATCATTCCAACTTTGGAACCCCACGAGAGGGTCGTATTTCTCGCCCACTTCGTCCACGGACGGGATTTCCACTTCATCACTTTGTCCGCGGGCTCATGTTCTACTACGGGCTAGATCTCCATGATCTAGCCCCAAATTTCGTCCTCAACATCTCAGCATTTATCATCGTGTGCAAGGCCTTCCTCCACATCAAGCCTCACTTCGGCTTGTGGCTACGAATCTTCTGTGTGAAGCTGAAGATCGTGAGCGGCCAACAAGCAGAGTGCGGAGGCGCCATGGTGGGCAAGATGCCCAACGTAACCTGGCTTGACGACTCCTTTGCGGAGACCGTGAAAGGGTGGCAATCGGGGTGGTTCTACATCACCGAGCCGCGCGACGCCAACTGGGTGGCGGCCCCCGAGTTCCGATCCTGGGAAAAGAAGGGCTTGGCCTGGGGCAAGCCTGCGGAGCTGACCGGACTTCAGAACTGCATCAAGAATATGAAGGACAAGAAAATCAAGCTTGTCAACATGGTCCAAGTCATGCTTATCCGCCGGATCCTTCTGTGCCAAAGACGGGCATTTAATCTGTGGGAGCTCGTCCCGGCCGAACACCAGACGCTTCAAAAGCTCTACGGCATAACACAGAAGGGTGCATGGAAGGTGCTATTCAAGGCCTCCGAAATACCTCCTCCTAGATCCGAGGATCGTGGACTTCACGCCGCACGGCTCCCCCGTCCGGTGAGTTTTCTAACTACCACCGGATTCAGTTTTTACCAATGTACTCATGGGGGAATCTTAAGTCATTGTGCGTATTTGATCAGGAATATGTGGAGACAGTGGAGCAGGTTGACTGTCCGGCTCCACTGCCAGAAGGTCCAGCAGATGCTCTCCTGACGGAGATGCTAGTCCCGGCGCCCTACAAGGCGCCGGAAAAGAAGGCCGAAAAGAAGGCCCCGGGGACCAAGAAGGGTCTCCGGCGTAAGGTCGTACCAGACACCTCGTCCGAAGATGACGAGGCACACTCCTCCCCCGAAGGGGAGGAAGAAGAGGAAGGGGCCGCCCCATCCAGAGAGGATGGGGGGCTAAGAAGGCGGGCCAGGGGACCGGGAAGGGTCCCCGGCGCAAGGCCGTCATACCCTCGTCATCCAAAGACGACAAGGCAGATTCCTCCCGCAGAGGCGGGGGGAAACACGAAGAAACTCTGCCTCCCCGCACTGGGGAGGAGAAGAAGAGGAAAGCCGCCCCGGAGGGGGAGGCTAGGACGCCCAAGAAGGGAAAGGCGTCCCTTTCGGACTACTCTACCATGGCCGCCTATAGCGAGGAGGAGTGGCTGCCGAGGGGAAAGCCCCTAGTGAGATCGTAAGTATCCGCACTCTGTTATACTTTAGTGCAACTTTGCTTCATAGTCTGTTATAACGCCGAACACATATATGCAGTCCGGCAAGGGTCCATCCCGAGGTATCATCTTCGTATGGGTCCTTGAGTGATTCGGCGATGAACTCGCTTCCGACGGCCACTACCCCTCGGCCTGCGAACGACACAGAGGTGTTGTCCCAAAGGCTCCTAGGGCAGGGGGAGGTGGCTCTGGAGACGCCCCAGGGCGAAATTCCAGATGCCGGGCACACAGGGTATAAGATCCCCGCGGATCATGCCGACGAGAGCCGCGGCCAGCCAGGCTCTCAGCCGGATACTGTACCGGAACCTCCGACGGTTCCGGACTCGGGCAGGCGGCCCCTCGCTAGGGAGGGCGAGCCGTCCGTGCCGATGACTTCCGTTACGCCAGGGGCCTTGGATAGTCTGCTGGAAGCGCTTCGCGGCGCTTCCATGGATGAAGAGCACTGTACTCTTATGAGTGCGGTGATTCAAAAGGTTGTGTCTGCCAAGAGAGGACTAACCGAAGCCTGCACCAGCCTCCTGACGGGCTTTGAGGTAAGTAATAAAAAATGTGTGAAATTATCACCCAATAGGTAGTAGCCCCTGATACTCTGTTTGGTGTTCGGAACGCAAAGCCAAACGGAGGGTCAATTATAATCCGCAGGAGTCTAATAGTAGGTTTGCATGTGAATAAGCAGGCGGTGCTGCTTGCCGCTGCTTCCTGCACGGCCGAGGTCGCCGGACTTAAACGGGACCTGGAGCAGGTTCAAGGAGAGCTCGGCCTCACGAAGAGGCAGCTTGAAGAGAACAAAGGTGAGTGATACCCCGTTCGCATATTTATAAAGAATAGACAAAAATGGTGATTCTGACGACAAAGCATCGTGACTTTGTGATAGGGGCCACAACCGAAGTGGCGTCCCTGAAGAAAGCGCTGTCTGAGGCCGAAGACAAGGCGGCCATGGAGCGCATTGAGCGCGAAAAGCAGAGTGCTAGGGTGGGCGAGGTGCAGTAAGAGCTCCAGGAGCTCGGCAAGAAGTTCGAGTCCTTGGAGCGTGACCTCAAGACGAAGGAGTCTGAGCTTGCGAAGGCCCTTGCGAGTATGAAACGCCAAGGCCGAAGCCCAAAAGGCCCAGCAATAAATCCAGGCGGCCAAGAAGATAGCGGCGGGTAAGACATTCTTTATGCAAAGCAAGCATGTGGAGGAGGTGTTTCTCTTACTTACCCGAATTCGGAGCTCTCCAGGGGCATTCGCAGATCTGCCACGCAGTGTATCAGATGCCGCGGAGTTCTACCATGCCGAGGAGGGGAGCTCGACGGAGAAGCTGTTCTGGTCCCAATATGCCGGAGCCGAACACCCGATGCCTCTGAGTGACCAATTGAAGCAATTGGTTGAACTCCACAGGGCGGCCAAAGTGGCTATGAAAGATTTCATAGTCCGGATGTGGCCTGGTGAGCCCTTTCTTACCAGCTACTTCGGCCTTATAAAGCGGATGGTAAACGCCTGTCCGTGGCTTGAGGTGATCAAGCGATCCGTTTGCATTGAGGGTGCCCGCCGGGCCTTTGCCTGTGCGAAGGTGCATTGGGGCAAGCTAGATGCGGAGAAGCTGGTGAAGGACGGGCCGTCGGAGGGCAAGGCGCATCACTGTCCCGAAAAATATTATGATGGCGTGATGAAAGGCGCTCGTCTCGTGGCCTATGAATGTACCAAGGACACGAACCTTGAGTAAATGTACTTCTGTCGCTGTTGTAATATAAAGACGAAGTTACTTGCGCTATATAGCACTTTTGGATTTAAAATATTACCTTCTGTGCGGCTGTTTATAAAATTCTGAAAGTAGGCCAGTCGTCGACTTCCGCCCCCACATAACTAGTACTGGGGTGTTGTGGAAAATCCCATACACTCTTTATCCAAAAAATTTGGTCCCTGAGGGAGGTGTTTGGCGCAGCGAACAAGGCAATCGGACTATGCAGCTTTATAACTTTCACTTAGCCATAGAAGTCTACAATTTTAAATTTCGGCGAAGCCCCTAGAATTCGGAAAGCCAAATTGGGGCGCTATATACGCCTAAATCGAACGGAGCCGATTCCTCACCTAAAGCGGAAAAAAATCTTTAAGGATTTTAAGACCTCTCGAACAGCGAC
The DNA here is from genome assembly GCA_963921465.1 of Triticum timopheevii. Classification (NCBI taxonomy): domain Eukaryota; kingdom Viridiplantae; phylum Streptophyta; class Magnoliopsida; order Poales; family Poaceae; genus Triticum; species Triticum timopheevii. Next base: position 375,474,017 of record OY997268.1, on the reverse strand, counting down.
CAGCTCTCACCGCATCATGCCGGTCAGTTTTCGGCTTTCTCTACTAAGGTGCTCGTTCGGAAGAACCGGGACATAATCACAGTAGTTCTTCCTGCACTACCTTAGCCGATATAACGGAACGTAAGGTACCAAAACAAGGGAGCCGGGCAAACCCAACTATTGACCCAAGACATGATTCGGAGGTGATGCATATAGTGCTAGACTTGTCTTGCCGTGTTATGGGGCGCCATAAGGAGCCCCTGGCAAACTAAACGTACCAAGGTGTATGGATGCAATATTAAATAAACATTTATAGAAAAAATGTGCCAATAGGAATAATAAGCTAACGCTATATGTTATCTCCCATTGATAAATAATACGTCTAAGCATATGTTTACAATGAATGCGTTAATCAGAAGTAAATAGGACTATTTGAGATGTCCCATCCAAGGGCGGGCTGCATGTAGGTATATAAAACAGGTATAATGAGCGTAAACAGATTCCACCTTGGTATTCCCTTTGTGCGCAAAGCCTTTTGCCTCCTTGGTTTTCTCTCCTGTGCAAGTCCGAAAATCCGGCTCTTCTGAAGAAGCTGCCTGAAAGCATTATCCTGAAAGGTAAAAAGGGGGTTATTAAGGTATGTTGCGGCTGAGCCGCGCTGTTTGACTGAGTCCCTATGGTGCCTCCGCCTATGCCCATGGTATTTTTAGTGCGTAGTTGTGTACGCGCGGCACGGATGCTGCGTTGATGGGGCTGGAGCGGAGGCCGGACTGCTAGTCGCGCTCTTGGCGTGCCTAGCGATCCTATTGCGGGGTACTTCTGACTCGCTTGATGGTATTCGGGGTTGTCATCGCCGGATTGGTGGTTTGTCAGAGAAGTCCGCATTATACTTCCGCCGCGAGGGCTGCAGTATGTTCTTCTGTACGGAGAGAGTGGTCCATGTTTCCGTTGACTATTATGACCCCGCGAGGTCCTGGCATCTTGAGCTTGAGGTATGCATAGGGTGGTACCGCATTGAATCTAGCGAATGCGGTTCATCCAAGCAGTGCGTGGTAACCACTATGGAAATGGACGATATCGAAGATTAACTCTTCGCTTCGGAAGTTATCCGGAGATCCGAAGACTACTTCCAATATTATAGAGCCCATGCAACGGGCCTCTACTCTTGGAATTACACCTTTGAAGGTGGTTTTGGTGGGCTTGATCCTTGAAGGGTCGATGCTCATTTTATGCACTGTGTCCTGATAAAGCAGGTTCAGGCTGCTACCTCCATCCATAAGGACTCTCGTGAGGTGGAATCCGTCGATGATTGGGTCTAGGACCAATGCAGCTGATCCGCCGTGACGGATGCTGGTAGGGTGATCCCTACAATCGAAGGTGATCGGACAGGCTAACCATGGGTTGAATTTTGGGGCGACTGGCTCCATCGCATAGACGTCCCGTAGTGCTCGCTTCCGTTCCTGTTTGGGAATATGGGTGGCGTAGATCATGTTGACTGTTTTCACCTAGGGAGGAAATTTCTTCTATCCTCCTGTGTTCGGACGCTGGGGCTCCTAGTCATCGTCGTTGTGCAGCCCCTTGTCCTTCTTTCCGGCATTTATTTTGCCGGCCTGTTTGAACACCCAACAGTCTTTGTTAGTGTGGTTTGCCGGCTTATCCGGGGTGCCATGAATTTGGCACGAGCATTCAAGTATGCGGTCCAGACTGGACGGTCCTGATTGTTTCTTTTGAACGGCTTTTTCCGGTGACCGGATTTCGAGCCACTGAATCCAGCGTTGACTGCCGTGTCTTCAGTGTTGTCGCCATTGTTCCGTCGCTTATGTCTGTTGCGCCACGGCTTGCCGTTATTGTCGCGGACATCTAAGGTTCCTGAATTTATCGGCGTGGTGCTACTGCGAGCCATCCAGCTATCCTCGCCCGCACAAAAGCGGGTCATGAGTGTCATGAGGGCCGCCATGGACTTTGGTTTTTCCTGGCCGAGGTGTCGGGCGAGCCACTCGTCACGGATATTATGCTTAAAGGCCACCAGGGCTTCGGCGTCTGGACAGTCGACTATTTGGTTCTTTTTGGTTAGGAATCGAGTCCAGAATTTCCTGGCTGACTCTCCGGGCTGTTGGGTAATGTGGCTCAGGTCATCGGCATCTGGTGGTCACACATATGTGCCCTGGAAGTTGTCGAGGAACGCGTCCTCCAGGTTTTCCCAACTGCCAATGGAATTTGCCGGCGGGCTGTTTAGCTAGTGTCGGGCCGGTCCTTTGAGTTTAAGGGGGAGATACTTGATGGCGTGTAGATCGTCTCCGCGGGCCATGTGAATGTGGAGAAGGAAATCTTCGATCCATACTACGGGGTCTGTTGTGCCATCGTATGATTCGATGTTTATGGGTTTAAACCCTTCTGGGAATTCATGATCCATCACTTCATCAGTGAAGTAGAGGGGGTGTGCAGCGCCTCTATGCCGGGCTATGTGGCTACACAGTTCGAATGAGTCTGGGTGGCTGTATTCGGCCCGACCGGACTTGTTCATAGTGTATCCGGCGTGACGATCATCGTCACGTGTTGGGCATGCCCCCGTGATCCGTAGATCGATCTTGGTTGTCCTGTCTTGTTTTCCAGTATATCTTGCAGGTCCTGCCTATTGCCCCGGGCCATAGTGTATTGGCGTGGGGGTGCGGGCTGGTATTCGGGCTGATATGCCATTTTATCCCGGCCACGAGGTGGCCGGTCAGCCGTGTGGTGCTCGAGTCCGTATTCCTCAGCTGCCAGGACTTTGATCCATCTGTCTCTGAGTAGGTCTTGATCAGCTTGGAGCTGTTGCTGCTCCTTTTTCAGGCTCCTCGCAGTGGCCATAAGCCGGCGCTTGAAGCGCTCCTGCTCCACAGGGTCCTCAGGCACGTCGAACTCGTCGTCGCCGAGGCTAATCTCGTCTTCGGAGGGGGGCATGTAGTTTTGCTCCTCCGGATATCCGTCTGTCGCCTGTTCGTCTGGGCCGACCTGCCTGTCTTCCTGCTCGGCCTGCTCAAAGGCAGGCTGATCGGGGTTGTATTCATCTTCGGCACCATCCGGATAGTTTTCGTCTCCTGTGCCGGTATTGCTGTGGCGGGGCTTGGAGCGGCGCCGACGACGCCCATGCTTTGCTTTCTTCCCTGAGGGGTTATCCTCCATTGCCTCATCGCCATTCGTTTCTTTCGGAGTGTCCACCATATATATATCATATGAGGAGGTGGCTGTCCACCACCCCGTGAGCGGTGGTCCCTATTCTTCTCCTGCATCGTCGTCCATATCGTCGATGTCTTCGGAGTCGAAGTCCAGCACGTGGGTTAAATCATCGACCGTGTCAATGAAGTGGGTGGTGGGTGGGCAACGAATTCCTTCATCGCCTGCTTCCCACTCAAGCCGGACATAGTTCGGCCGAGAGTCTCCTGACAAAGAGAGGGACTTTAAAGAGTTCATCATGTCACCAAAGGGCGAGTGCTGGAAGATATCCGCAGCAGTGAATTCCATTACCGGAGCCCAACCAGATTTGGCGGGCTTGGGGGCGCGCGGACTGGAACCTACGACCGGATATGAGTCCGGGGGTCCGGTGTCACAGGCTTCCTTGGGGGTGAAGGCTGTGTTCGGCTCTACCGCCGATGAGTGTGCGGCCTCTAGGGCGGGGTCCATCCACCCGCCCTCGGGCAACGCAATCTGCTCCGGATTTAGGTCCGGGGCTCCTGCAGGGGCGATATCCCGAGCATTGCCCGACAGCAGCTCTAAGCCGTGCTCATCGTGACTGTCCGGCGCTCCTGGCGCAGGCCCGAATCCGTTGAAGATCAAGTCTCCGCGGATATCGGCCGTGTAGTTCAAGTTTCCAAACCTGACCTAGTGGCCAGGGCGTAGCTGTCGATCTGCTCCAGATGGCCAACCGAATTGGCTCGCAGTGCGAGGCCACCGAACACGAAGATCTGTCCGGGGAGAAAAGTCTCACCCTGGACCACGTTGTTGTTGATGATTGAAGGAGCGATCAAGCCTTGCAGCGACGACACAGAGGAACTCTCAATAAAAGCACCAATGTCGGTGTAAAAACCGGCGGATCTCGGGTAGGGGATCTCGATCTGTGCGTCTAAGGCTAATGGTAACAGGAGGCACGGGACACAATGTTTACCCAGGTTCGGGCCCTCTTGATGGAGGTAAAACCCTACTTCCTGCTTGATTGATATTGATGATATGGGTATTATAAGTGTAGGGGATCGCAACAGCTTTCGAGGGTAAAGTATTCAACCCAAATTTATTGATTCGACACAAGGGGAGCCAAAGAATATTCTTGAGTATTAGCAGTTGAGTTGTCAATTAAACCACACCTGGATAACTTAGTATCTGCAGCAAAGTATTTAGTAGGAAAGTAGTATGATAATAAAGGTAACGGTGGCAAAAGTAAAGATAATAGTTTTGGGGTTTTTGTAGTAGTTGTAACAGTAGCAACAGAAAAGTAAATAAGCGAAGAACAATATGTGAAAAGCTCGTAGGCAATGGATCAGTGATGGATAATTATGCCGGATGCGATTCCTCATGTAATAGCTATAACATAGGGTGACACAAAAGTAGCTCCAGTTCATCAATGTAATCTAGGCATGTATTCCGTAAATAGTCATACGTGCTTATGGAAAAGAACTTGCACGACATCTTTTGTCCTACCCTCCCGTGGCAGCGGGGTCCTAACAGAAACTAAGGGATATTAAGGCCTCCTTTTAATAGAGAACCGGAACAAAGCATTAGCACATAGTGTATACATGAACTCCTCAAACTATGGTCATCACCGAGAAGTATCCCAATTATTGTCACTTCGAGGTTGTCGGATCATAACACATAATAGGTGACTATAGACTTGCAAGATAGGATCAAGAACACATATATATTCATGAAAACATAACAGGTTCAGATCTGAAATCATGGCACTCGGGCCCTAGTGACAAGCATTAAGCATAGCAAAGTCATAGCAACATCAATCTCAGAACATAGTGGATACTAGGGATCAAACCATAACAAAACTAACTTGATTACATGGTAAATCTCATCCAACCCATCACCATCCAGCAAGCCTATGACGGAATTACTCACGCATGGCAGTGAGCATATGAAATTGGTGATGGGGGATGGTTGATGATGACGACAGCGACGAATCCCCCTCTCTCGAGCCCAAAACAGACTCCAGATCAGCCCTCCCGAGAGAGATTAGGGCTTGGCGGCGGCTCCGTGTCGTAAAATGCAATGAAACTTTCTCTCTGATTTTTTCCTCCCCGAACGTGAATATATGGAGTTGGAGTTGAGGTCGGTGGAGGTCCAGGGGGCCCATGAGATAGGGGACGCGCCCTATAGGGGGGCGTCCCTGTCTCGTTGACAGGGTGTGGGCCCCCTGGTGTATTTCTTTCACCCAGAAATTCTTATTAATTCCCAGAAGTGCCTCTGTGGATTTTCAGGACATTCCAAGAACTTTTCTTTTCTAAACATAAAACAACATCATGGCAGTTCTGTTGAAAACAGCGTCAGTCCGGGTTAGTTTCATTCAAATCATGCAAGTTAGAGTCCAAAACAAGGGCAAAAGTGTTTGGAAAAGTAGATACGTTGGAGATGTATCAACTCCCCCAAGCTTAAACCTTTGCTTGTCCTCAAGCAATTCAGTTGATAAATTGAAAGTGATAAAGAAAAACTTTTGTAAACTCTGTTTGCTCTTGTTGTTGCAAACATGAAAAGCCAGCATTCAAGTTTCAGCAAATATTATGAACTAACCATACTCACAATAACACTTAGGTCTCACAATTACTCATATCAATAGCATAATCAGCTAGTGAGCCATAATTATAAAACTCGGATGACAACACTTCCTCAAAATAATCATAACATGATATAACAAAATGGTATCTCGCTAGCCCTTTCTGAGACCGCAAAACATAAATGCAGAGCACCTTTAAAGATCAAGGACTGACTAAACATTGTAATTCATGGTAAAAGAGATCCAATCAAGTCATACCCAATATAAAACCAATAGTAATGAATGCAAATGACAGTGTGCTCTCCAGCGGGTGCTTTTAATAAGAAGGGTGATGACTCAACATAAAAGTAAATAGATAGGCCCTTCGCAGAGGGAAGCAGGGATTTGTAGAGGTGCCAGAGCTCGATTTTAAAATAGAGATTGAATAACATTTTGAGCGGCATACTTTCACTATCAACGCAACAACTATGAGATGGCTATATCTTCCATACTAAATGCATTATAGGCAGTTCCCAAACAGAATGGTAAAGGTTTATACTCCCCCAACCACCAACAAGCATCAATCCATGGCTTGCTCGAAACAACGAGTGCCTCCAACTAACAATAGCCCTGGGGGAGTTTTGTTTAATTATTTTAATTTTCTTTGGTCTTTTTGGATCATGGGACTGGGCATCCCGGTTACCGGCCCTTTCTCGTGAATGAGGAGCGGAGTCCACTCCTCTTGAGAATAACCCACCTAGCATGGAAGATATAGGCAGCCCTAGTTGTAATATGAGCTGCTCGAGCATACAAAACAGAATTTCATTTGAAGGTTTGGAGTTTAGCACATACAAATTTACTTGGAACGGTGGGTAAATACCGCATATAGGAAGGTATAGTGGACTCATATGGAACAACTTGGGGTTTAAGGATTTTGGATGCACAAGCAGTATTCCCGCTTAGTACAGGTGAAGACTAGCAAAAGACTGGGAAGCGACCAACTGAGAGAGCGACAACAGTCATAAACATGCATTAAAATTAATTCACACCAAGTACAAACATGAGTAGGATATAATCCACCATGAACATAAATATCATGAAGGCTATGTTGATTTGATTCAACTACATGCGTGAACATGTGCCAAGTCGAGTCACTCAATTCATTCAAAGGAGGATACCATCCCATCATACCACATCATAATCATTCTAATAGCATGTTGGCATGCAAGGTAAACCATTATAACTCATAGCTAATCAAGCATGGCACAAGCAACTATAATCTCTAAATGTCATTGCAAATATGTTTACTTCATAATAGCTGACTCAGAAACGATGAACTCATCATATTTACAAAAACAAGAGAGGTCAAGTTCATACCAGCTTTTCCCATCCCAATAAGTTCATCATATATCATCATTATTGCCTTTCACTTGCACGACCGGATGATGTGTATAATAATAATAGTGCACGTGCATTGGACTAAGCTGGAATCTGCAAGCATTCAACTCAAGAGAGAAGACAAGTAATATGGGCTCTAAGTTAAATAAACAATCATGTATATGAGAGCCACTAAACATTTTCAATATGGTCTTCTTTACCCCCAAAGGGAAGAAAAGAAAATAAAACTATTTACACGGGAAAGCTACCAACAAGTAAGAAGAAGAATTAGAGATCTTTTTGGGTTTTCATTTTAATTTCTACTTGAAGCATGGAAATTAAACTAACTAATTTTTTTTTGGTTTTTCTTAAGGTTTATCAAACACACAAGAAGAAAACTAGAAAAAGAAATTTAAACTAGCATGGATAATACAATGAAAGAGTATGAGCACCGACGACTAGTGTGTGAACATGAATGTAATGTCGGTGAGAAATATGCCCCCAAGCTTAGACTTTTGGCCTAAGTTGGTCTAGTACCAAGGACCGCCTGGCTGATATCCAAAAGTGAAACTGGGGTCGTACTGAGATGCAGCGGCAACCGCCTCCTGAGCTACAGCATGTTGGCGAGCTGCCTCCGCTCTCCTCTCGTGTTCAGCTGCTTCCTCCCTGGTGACAACATATCTTCCTTTTGCCTGATAATCAAAAAGGTGGGGAGCAGGAAGAGTAACATGGATGGCGTTGCGTCTGTTATAGATTAGTCGATATTGGAGGAATTGTTCATTCCTCCCAAGAAATTGATGATGGACCATAGCTTCAGAATCCAAATAAACAAGAGGTATAATCATATCCCCTTCTCGTGGGGCTATACCAAGATATTTAGCCACACGGGTTGCATAAATTCCTCCAAATAAATTTCCCTTTCTACTATTATTCTGCAACCTACGTGCAACTATTGTCCCCCAAGTTATAACCTTTATATCCTAACACAGCACTCTTGAGGACGCACAGATCAGGAACACACATGTGACATGCTTCGTCTTTACTGTTAATGCATCTACCAATGAAGAGAGCAAAATAATGTATAGCAGGAAAATGAATGCTCCCTAGCTATGGTAGCTTGTGCTATGTACCTAGATTCTCCCACAGTAATACTAGCAAGAAAATCTCTAAATTCAGATTTGTGAGGATCATTAATATTACCCCACTGCGGGAGTTTGCAAGCAGTTGTGAAATCCTCTAAATCCATGGTATAAGATGTGTCATAAATATCAAATATGACACTAGGAGAATTACGCGCACAATTATATTTGAACCTCCGCACAAAAGAATCAGTCAATTGATAGTACTGCGGACACTTATCTTGTAAGAAGTCCTCCAGCTCGGCATTACGCACATATGCGTCAAATTCCTCCTTGAAGCCTTCTTCGACCATAAAATCATCGGATGGCCACTCACAAGCTCGTACATCCGCGTCCCTCGGCAATTCAACATCTTGCTCACGTATAGCAATCATGGGCCCTTTCTTCACCGAGGAACCACCTTGGTACATTCTCCTAGACATAATTCTTTTTCTAAAAAAATTCTAAAATTTTAGTAACTTCAAAATAAAAGTGAATAAAACTAAACAAGATTGATAGCAACTATTCCTACAAGTGCCTAGAGCCTATATCATGCATTAGAATTGCTTGGGACCTCATAAATTCAACATGCAAGCTCAAGAACATGGTCACCTATGCAGCAAAAATTTGCAATGAATAAAGCACTAGAACAAAAACTAATTGGACCAATGGAGGAGTCACATACCAAGCAACAATCTCCAAAGGCAGTTTGTGAATGGAGCTTTGAGCAAGGAGATCGAAAATCGCAGCAAAATGAGCTAGAACTTGTGCTTGAGCTGGATGGGGATTTTTTTGGGTAGAAGATGAAGTGTGTGGGTGCTGGCATAAGTGGAGGGGGGCCACCAGGGGCCCACGAGACAGGGGCACGCCCTCCACTCTCGTGGCCTGGTGCTTGCCCCTCCTGTAGTGTTTTCAGTGCCTAAAATCCTCAAATATTCCATAAAAAATCATACTAAATTTGCTGGGCATTTGGAGCACTTTTAGTTTCGAGATATTTTTTATTGCACGGATAATTCAAAAAAAAAGACGGATAATACTATTTTTGCTTTATTTATTCTAAATAACAGAATGTAAAAAAGAGAATACAGAAGGTTGTGCCTTCTAGTTTCATCTGTCTCATGATCATCAAAATGAATCCACTAACAAGGTTGATCAAGTCTTGTTAACAAACTCATTCCGAATAACACGGAATCGGAGAAATTTCGAATCACACTAAGTTACCTCAACGGGGATATGAAAATCCCCAACAATAAGAATATCATACTTTTTCTTGACAGTAGGGAGAGGAAATTCAAAACCTCCAATAATGATAGTTGGAACTTTTCCAATAGAATGGATGCTATGAACTTGAGATTGTTTCCTCGAAAAGTGTACCATATGCTCATTACCATTAACATGAAAAGTGACATTGCCTTTGTTGCAATCAATAACAACCCCCGTAGTATTCAAAAAAGGACTACCAAGGATAATCGACATACTATCGTCCTCGGGAATATCAAGAATGACAAAGCCCGTTAAGATAGTGACATTTGCAACCACAAAACGCACATCCTCACAAATACCGACAGGTATAGCAGTTGATTTATCAGCCATTTGCAATGATATTTCAGTAGGTGTCAACTTATTCAATTCAAGTCTACGATATAAAGAGAGAGGCATAACACTAACACCGGCTCCAAGATCACATAAAGCAGTTCTAACATAATTTCTTTTAATGGAGCATGGTATAGTTGGCACACCCGGATCTCCAAGTTTCTTTGGTATTCCACCCTTAAAAGTGTAATTAGCAAGCATGATGGAGATTTCAGCTTCCGGTATCTTTCTTTTATTTGTGATGATATCCTTCATATATTTAGCATAAGGATTTACTTTAAGCATATCAGTTAAGCGCATACATAAGAAAATAGGTCTAATCATTTCAGCAAAGCGCTCAAAATCCTCATCATCCTTTGTCTTGGATGGTTTAGGAGGAAAGGGCATGGGTTTCTGAACCCATGGTTCTCTTTCTCTACCGTGCTTCCTAGCAACAAAATCTCTCTTATCATAACGTTGATTCTTCGATTGTGGGTTATCAAGATCAACAGCAGGTTCAATCTCTACTTCATTGTTTTTGGTAGGTTGAGCCTCAACATGGACATTATCATTAACATTACCACTAGGTTCATGTTCATCACCTGATTGTGTTTCAGCATCAGAGATAGAAATATCATTGGGATTCTTAGGTGTGTCTACAGTAGGTTCACTAGAAGCATGCAAAGTTCTATCATTTTTCCTTTTCTTCTTTTTAGAAGAACTAGGTGCCTCAAAATTATTTCTCTGAGAATCTTGCTCGATTCTCTTAGGGTGGCCTTCAGGATACAAAGGTTCCTGAGTCATTCTACCAGTTCTAGTAGCCACTCTAACAGCAAAGTCATTTTTATTATTTAATCCATCAAGCGAATCATTTTGAGCTTTAAGTACTTGCTCAGCTTGAGTAGCAACCATAGAAGTATATTTGCTAATGAGTTTGAGTTCACCTTTAACTCTAGCCATATTACCGCTTACGCGTCCTATCTCGAAAGCATTATTCCTTAATTCTCTACCAACATAAGCCTTAAAACTTTCTTGTCTAGCCATAAAGTCATCAAATTCATCTAAGCATGGGCTATGAAATTTAGTTGAGGGGATTTCAACTTTATCATATCTATAGAGAGAATTTACCTTTACTACCTTTGTCGGGTTATCAAAACGATGTGGTTCTTCAACAGGCGGTATATTAAGACCATGTATTTCTTCAATAGGTGGTAAATTCTTAACATATTTAGCTTTTATAGCTTTTCTTTCATTGATTTCTTTGCCTCTTGCATATCTTCAGGACTGAGAAATAAAACACCTCTCTTCTTTGGAGTGGGTTTAGGAATAGGCTCAGGAGTTGGCTCAATTGGTTTAGGAATTGCCTCAGGAATTGGCTTAGGAAGAGTCCAATTATTTTCATTAGTCAACATATTATTCAATAGTAGTTCAGCTTCGTAGACTGTTCTTTCCCTGAAAACACAACCAGCACAACTATCCAAGTAGTCCTTGGAAGCATTGGTTAGTCCATTATAAAATATATCAAGTATTTCATTTTTCTTAAGAGGATGATCAGGCAGAGCATTAAAAAACCGAAGAAGCCTCCCCCAAGCTTGTGGGAGACTCTCTTCTTTGATTTGCACAAAATTATATATTTCCCGCAAGGTAGCTTGTTTCTTATGAGCAGGGAAATATTTAGCAGAGAAGTGATAAATCATATCATGGGGACTACGCATACAACCAGGAGCAAGAGAATTATACCAAGTCTTAGCATCACCCTTTAATGAGAACGGAAATATCTTAAGGATATAATAATAGCGAGACTTCTCATCATGAGTAAACAGGGTAGCTATGTCATTCAACTTGGTAAGATGTGCCACAACAGTTTCAGATTCAAGGCCATAAAAAGGATCAGATTCAACTAAAGTAATAATCTCAGGATCAACAGAGAATTCATAATCCTAATCAGTAACATAGATAGGTGAAGTAGCAAAAGCAGGGTCAGGTTTCATTCTAGCATTAAGAGACTGTTGCTTCCATTTAGCTAATAATTTCTTAAGATCATATCTATCATTGCAAGCAATGATAGCTCTAGCAGCTTCTTCATTCATAACATAACCCTCAGGAACAACAGGCAATTCATAATCAATGGGAGAATTTTCATCATCACTATCATCAATAATAGCATCCTCAATAATTTCATTCCCCCTAACTCTAGCAAGTTGTTCATCAAGAAATTCACCTAATGGCAAAGTAGTATCACGCATCGAAGTAGTTTCATCGTGCATAGCAAAAGTGGCATCATCAATAACATGCGACATATCAGAATTCATAGCAGTAGGAGGTTTGGGTGTCGCACGCTTACTAATAACGGAAGGAGAATCTAGTGCAGAGCTAGATGGCAGTTCCTTACCTCCCCTCGTAGTTGAGGGAAAAATCGTAGTTCTGTCGTCTTTCAAGTTCTTCATAGCGATCAACAGATATAAATGCCAAGTGACTCAGAGAACGGAGCCAGAAATTACTCTTGATAACCCACAAGTGTAGGGGATCGCAACATCTTTCGAGGGTAAAGTATTCAACCCAAATTTATTGATTCGACACAAGGGGAGCCAAAGAATATCTTGAGTATTAGCAGTTGAGTTGTCAATTCAACCACACCTAGATAACTTAGTATCTGCAGCAAAGTATTTATTAGCAAAGTAGTATGATAATAAAGGTAACAGTGGGAAAAGTAAAGATAATAGTTTTTGGGTTTTTGTAGTAGTTGTAATAGTAGCAATGGAAAAGTAAATAAGAGAAGAACAATATGTGAAAAGCTCGTAGGTAATGGATCGGTGATGGATAATTATGCCGGATGCGATTCCTCATGTAATAGCTATAACATAGGGTGACACAGAACTAGCTCCAGTTCATCAATGTAATGTAGGCATGTATTCCGTAAATAGTCATACGTGCTTATGGAAAATAACTTGCATGACATCTTTTGTCCTACCCTCCCGTGGCAGCGGGGTCCTAGCTGGAACTAAGGGATATTAAGGCCTCCTTTTAATAGAGAACCGGAACAAAGCATTAGCACATAGTGAATACATGAACTCCTCAAACTATGGTCATCACCGAGAAGTATCCCGATTATTGTCACTTCGGGGTTGTCGGATCATAACACATAATAGGTGACTATAGACTTGCAAGATAGGATCAAGAACACACATATATTCATGAAAACATAACAGGTTCAGATCTGAAATCATGGCACTCGGGCCCTAGTGACAAGCATTAAGCATAGCAAAGTCATAGCAACATCAATCTCAGAACATAGTGGATACTAGGGATCAAACCATAACAAAACTAACTTGATTACATGGTAAATCTCATCCAACCCATCACCGTCCAGCAAGCCTATGATGGAATTACTCACGCACGGCAGTGAGCATCATTAAATTGGTGATGGAGGATGGTTTATGATGACGACGGCGACGAATCCCCGTCTCCAGAGCCCCGAACGGACTCCAGATCAGCCCTCCCGAGAGAGATTAGGGCTTGGCGGCGGCTCCGTGTCGTAAAATGCGATGAAACTTTCTCTCTGATTTTTTTCTCCCCGAACGTGAATATATGGAGTTGGAGTTGAGGTCGGTGGAGGTCTAGGGGGCCCACGAGATAGGGGGCACGCCCTATAGGGAGGGCGCGCCCCCTGCCTCGTGGACAGGGTGTGGGCCCCCTGGTGTATTTCTTTCGCCCAGAAATTCTTATTAATTCCAAAAAGTGCCTCCGTGGATTTTCAGGACATTCCGAGAACTTTTCTTTTCTACACATAAAACAACATCATGGCAGTTCTGCTGAAAACAGCGTCAGTCCGGGTTAGTTTCATTCAAATCATGCAAGTTAGAGTCCAAAACAAGGGCAAAAGTGTTTGGAAAAGTAGATACGTTGGAGACGTATCACTAGCCTGTGATGATTATGATTCTGGTTCTAAGGACTAAACCCTCCGGTTTATATAGACACCGGAGAGGGCTAGGGTCTACATGGAGTCGGTTACAAAGAAGGAAATATAATATCCGGATCGCCAAGCTTGTCTTCCACGCAATCGGGACACGGGACGAAGTCTTGAGTCTTGTATCTTCACGGTCCAACAGTCCGGCCAAAGTATATAGTCCGGCTGTCCGGATACCCCCTAATCCAGGACTCCCTCACCCGCCGCGAGGGGGAGGGGAAGGGGACGAGGCCGAGGTCGCGACAGTACTCGGGGAAGAGGAGGACGTGGAGGAGCGTCGGCTGCGCTTCCGCTGGCGGCCCCTCCTCCAATGGACGGCCATGTCGGAGATCAGCCTTACGAGTTATTCATTAGGTTGTACAAGCGCGTGTGCGGCCATCTCCGCCCCCCTACCCTGTTTTCTCGGGTGATGGAGCAAGATCCGATGCAAGCTTTGAGGCTACACATGAGGGGCTGCGGGAACGGCAGCATGTGGGTCAATGTCGACATCCCCCGCCCTCACGTCATGTATCTTCTCCGTGGGTGGAAAACCTTTGCACGCGCCCTACAACTTGTCGGAGGGGCATGTTCTCCATTTCAAGTTAATGGAGAATGGCTTGCTCTCTGTCAAGGTCTTCTGGAGCTCAAGAATCCACTTAGGGTGCCGCATGGAGAGTTCCACCGACGACCAAAGCTCCTCCTCGAGCGACCCTGACGAGGCGGACAGCGCCAGTGACGACGAGGCAGCGGGCTGGAGGACGTTGACTCCGACTCCAGCTTACCATCAGTTGCAGCACCATCATCTGCTCCACCTCCTCCCCCGGCAACACGCCTTGCTGGGGGTTGCGTCCTGCTGGCTCTGGCGTCGGTGGTCGATGGGCTTCCCCGTCAAGCTCTCCATCGATGTGTCCCCCATGCCTATCCCCGTCTACGCTTGTCGTACCTGGGGAGGAAAAGGGAAAGAACAGGGATTACGGGGCACTTTTCTTCTCTTAATTTTAGGAACTTGCCAAATCTTTAACTTTCTAGAAAATGTAATCTCCCGAGCCTATGCTTATGTTCTGTAACATTTGTAATTGCATCAGCATATCAATGAAAAAGATGAGCTTTTGCCAGGAACCCATGCACGTGTACGTCCATGCAGAGGCAAACGCCTCCTTGATAAAAATAAATGAGTTTTCCCGGCATGCTATCTGCCGGTGCCCTCTGTGCCTGCCGGAGAGTCACATCTGCCAGGTTACAGATAAAGGACCCAGCCCCCGGCCAATCTGTTTTTATTAGAGGCTACTGCGACCATTCTGACCAAAGTAGCGTTCGGGTCAAAGATGAGAGCACCTAAGCCTAAAAAGAGTGGCCGGGTCTTCTAATGCACAAGTCACTGGCGCATTCGTAATGCCAAGGTTACGAACATGGATGGGAAGGAGGTCAAATTTATCTGGTTGGGTTGTCGGGGACAACGTGCCGGGCAGTCTTCTCAACTTCTTGCTAGAGCGTTATCACTGCGGCTGAAAGGAGGAGAGGACATGAGCACGGAACCTTGGCGGTTCCCCGGTACCTGCTAGGATCTAAGGTAGCACAATATCATGGTCAAGCATGCATGCATACATGTATATACATAAAGATGGAAACTAGCAGAAAACTATACATACTAAAAGTTATTTGATTGTGCATAGGGTCTCCTCCTGGCTCTATACATAGGGTTACATGCCTTGCCGGCAAGGCTAGTACAAAAGGGGGTTGCCGGGGCTCCCGGCAATCGCGCCCTATGGGTAAAACTTGCGAAGATGTTTGATATTCTAGGAGTTGCTCACCGGAATGCCATCTTGGTCTCCTGATGGACTGCGCCGGGCCTGGTGACTCATATTAGCCGATAAGGGCCCTCCCACATTGGCGTCAACTTGTTTGAATTCTTGGCGGACTGAACACGCCGAAGAACAAGGTCGCCTTCCTCAAGGCTTCGGGCATGAACCTTGCAGTTGTGATAGCAGCGCAAGGCTTGCTGGTAGCGAGCGGCTCGCACAGAAGCTTGAAGACGATCTTCCTCAAGGAGCATTGCATCATCTTGGCGCAATTGCTCGCTCAAGCTCATCATAAGCGAGCACTCGAGGTGACCCATATATGTGTTCCATGGGGAGAACTGCTTCTGCCCCGTATACCAGGGCAAAGGGTGTCTGGCCAGTGGCTCGATTTGGTGTCGTCCTGATTAACCAAAGTACCATTGGCAATTCATCAGTCCAGCGTCTTCCACATTCATACAGCCTGTTGAAAGTTCTTGTTTTGAGGCCTCGCAACACTTTAGCATTTTCCCTTTCTTCCTAGCCGTTGCTTCTTGGGTGAGCAGCAGAAGCAAAGCAAACATTGCTGCCAAGGTCTTGGATATACTGCCTGAAGGTGCGGCTCCTGAACTGTGTTCGGCACACCAAAACGGTAAACGAGTCCCTTGAAGAACTTCACAGCCGACTGCGCTATCACCTTTCTTACTTGTTCCACCTCTGGGCACTTTGTGAACTTGTCAATCGCAACATACAAGTACTCAAAGCCCTCGACAACACGGGGAAAGGGGCCCAGTATGTCGAGCCCCCATACCGAAAATGGCCAGGAAACAGGAATTGTTTGAAGAGCCTGGGCTGGTTAATGAAGCTTCATTGAATAGAACTGGCACGCTTCACACTTGGTTACTAGTGTCGTTGCATCCTGGAGGGCGGTGGGCCAGAAGAAACCTTGCCGGAATGCCTTGCCGGCAAGGGCTCTTGACCCTAAGTGGGAGCCACATATGCCTCCATGTATCTCTGCCAACTGCTTTAGTCCGTCCTCCCAAGGAATACACTTCAATTTCAAGCCGTTCGGTCTCCTTCTGTATTGGACGTCATCCACAAACTGGTACATGCTGGACCGACGGGCTACTTTTTTTGCTTCTTCCTGCTCCTCAGCGAGCTCCCCTGTTTGGAGGAAATAAACAGTATGATGTGCCCATGTTGGAGCCTGAGGCTCGACGGCAAGGACTGAAGGCATGTATTCTTCCGTGGGGGCAACTATCTCTACAACAAGGGCTTGGCGTCCTGCCGGAGGCTGCTGCTCCCCGGCAAACTTGGGGTACCCAGCAACTTCCTTGCCGACATCTCTTGGGAGCTCTGCAGGAAAGTACTTGCCGGGGGCCGCTTTCCTTCGCTTGTTCTATCCTGCTGATGGTTCAACGGATGGCTGGGTTAACTGAAGCACGAAGGTACCTGGTTCCTCAGGCAACTTGAGGGCAACGCGTTTTGACAGGCCATCGGCAATGTTGTTCTCTGCTCGGGGAACATGCTCTGCTTGCAGACCATCAAAGCGCTCTTCCAACTTCCTCACTTCATCGACGTAGGCCTCCATCAGCGGGCTCTGATAATCCTTGTTGACTTGTTTGACGACAAGCTGCGAATCACCCTTGATGATGAGCTTTCTTATTCCGAGGTCCGCCGCGATCCTGAGACTGGCAAGCAGCCCCTCGTACTCCGCAGTGTTGTTCGTTGACCTTTCCCGGGGAAAGTGCATCTGGACCACGTACTTGAGGCGCTCTTTGGTGGGCGCAATGAGTAGCACACCGGCACCCTGCAGTGAGAAAGCCCCATCAAAGTACATAATCCAATGACTGCTTGCATCTTTGCCGGGAAGAGTGGTCTGTTGAACTTCTTCATCAGGCGTGGAAGTCCATTCCGCTATATACTCTACCAAGGCACTACTCTTGATTGTCGAAGTGCTTTCAAACTTAAGTCCAAAGCTTGACAGTTCCAACGCCCACTCCACAATCCTCCCAGTTGCATCCGGGTTGTGCAAGATTCGCTGCAATAGGAGGCGCATGACGACGGTGATCTCATGTGCTTGGAAATAGTGACACAGCTTTCTCGAGGCCATAAGAAGGCCGAAAAGCAACTTCTACATGCCGAATCTACTGACCTAGCCCCCTGCAAGAGGGAGCTAACAAAATAGATTGGGTGTTGCACCACCTTCTTCTTCCGTCTTACTTCGCTCATCTGTGCAGACTCCGTCTTGCTGGGACTGGGCTCTACCCGGGGTTCTATCTTAACGGCAATGGGCCCTGTCGGCCCTGGCTCCTCATCTGACGGTCTCGCCGCTGTTGTTGCTTCTTCCTCAACTTCTCTCAGCGCCAGTAGCGCAACACTAACCACTTGATTCGTTGCTGCTAAATATAACAGCAACGGCTCTTGTGGTCTGGGCGTGACTAGTATCGGCATAGAGGAGATGTACCTCTTCAAATCTTGCAGCGCTGCCTCTGCCTCTGAAGTCCATTTCATTGGACCCGCCTTTTCAAAATCTTGAAAATGGGGAGGGCGCGCTCAGCAAATTTAGAGATGAACCTAATCAGGGCGGCGACGCAGCCGGCGAGCCTTCGGGCATCCTTGACTCGTTTTGGCGCCTCAATCTGCTCAATCGCTTTGATCTTGTCGGGATTCTCTTTGATTCCGTGTTGAGACACAAAGAACCCAAGAAGTTTGCTGGATGGGACGCCAAACACACACTTCTCTGGGTTTAGCTTGACGTTGATCTTGCGCAAATTTGCAAAGGTTTCCTCCAAATCCTGCATGAGTGTGGCCTTGTCCTTGGTTTTGACCACTATATCATCCATATAGGCTTCCACATTTCTATGTAGGTGAGGCTCAAAACCAATTTGGATTGATCGGGCGAACGTTGAACCAGCGCTTTTCAACTCGAAAGGCATTCAAACAAAATAGTACGTACCACATGGGGTGATGAACACGGTCTTTTCTTCATCTTCCTTCTTCATGAAGATCTGATGGTATCCTGAATAGGCATCAAGGAACGACAGTAGGTCACACCCGATAGTGGATTCCACTATCTGGTCTATGTGTGGCAATGGGAAAGGATCCTTTGGACAAGCTTTATGGATATCAGTAAAGTCAATACACAGCGTCCATTTTCCATTCGCCTTACGCACTACTACTAGATTGGCCAACCACGTCGGGTGGAGTACTCCCTTGACCAAGCCTGCTGCTTCCAACTTCTTGATATCCTTGATGATGAACTCTTGTCGCTCCAAAGCTTGCTTTCTGACCTTCTGCTTGATTGGCCGCGCATGGGGACAGACAACAAGGTGGTGCTCAATCACCTCCCTGGGAACGCCGAGTATGTCGGATGCTTGCCATGCAAACACATCGACATTCGCCCGCAGGAAGGCGACGAGCGCGCTTTCCTATTTGCTGTCAAGGGTGGAGCTTATGTAAAAACTCCACCCGTGCCATCCTCCTTGACGGGTACCTCCTTGGTTTCTGGCGGGGCCGCCTTTGACTTCTTGCTCTTGCCGGTAGAGCTCTCTGGTACGTCCTCAATGGGAACACAGCACTCCAAAGAGGCACGTTTGCCGGAGAGAGTGCAGGAGCCCTTGCTGGAGCCAGGAGCCTTGCCGGCGGCCGGAGCCTTGCCGGTCTTCTTCTCGGTGGCGGGAGCAAGTATCTTGGCGATGGACCTTGCAACTGCCTCTCGGTAGAGTTGATCGGCGCAAATGAGCGCATCCCTCTTGTCGCAGCCGAGGGTGATGATGCTCATGTTGGGGAACGTAGTAATTTCAAAAAAATTCCTACGCACACGCAAGATCATGGTGATGGCATAGCAACGAGAGGGGAGAGTGTTCGTCCACGTACCCTCGTAGACCGTAAGCGGAAGCGTTAGCACAACGCGGTTGATGTAGTCGTACGTCTTCACAATCCGACCGATCCAAGCACCGAACGTACGGAGCCTCCGAGTTCAGCACACGTTCAGCTCGATGACGATCTCCGGCCCTCCGATCCAGCAAAGGCTCCGGAGATGAGTTCCGTCAGCACGACGGCGTGGTGACGATGATGATGTTCTACCGGCGCAGGGCTTCGCCTAAACTCCGCGACGATATGACCGAGGTGGAATATGGTGGAAGGGGGCACCGCACACGGCTAAGGAACGATCCGTAGATCAACTTGTGGCTATGGGGTGCCCCCCGTCCCCGTATATAAAGGAGCCAGGGGGGAGGAGGCCGCCGGCCTAAGGGGGCGCGCCAAGGGGGGAGTCCTACTCCCACCGGGAGTAGGACTCCCCTTTTCCAAGTTGGAGTAGGAGAGAGGGGGAAAGAGGAGGAAGAGGAGAAGGAAAGGGGGGGCGCCGCCCCCCTTCCCTTGTCCTATTCGGACTAGGAGGGGGAGGGGCGCGCGGCCCCCTCCTTGCTCCTTCCTCTTCTCCCTCTTGGCCCATGTAGGCCCATTAACCCCCCCGGGGTTTCCGGTAACCTCCCGGTACTCCGGTAAAATGCCTATTTCACCCGGAACCATTCCGATGTCCAAACATAGGCTTCCAATATATCAATCTTTATGTCTCGACCATTCCGAACTCCTCGTCATGTCCGTGATCACATCCGGGACTCCGAACAAACTTCGGTACATCAAAACTTATAAACTCATAATAAAACTGTCATCGAAACGTTAAGCGTGCGGACCCTACGGGTTCGAGAACTATGTAGACATGACCTAAAACCATTCTCGATCAATAACCAATAGCGGGACCTGGATGCCCATATTGGTTCCTACATATTCTACGAAGATCTTTATCGGTCAAACCGCATAACAACATACTTTGTTCCCTTTGTCATCGGTATGTTACTTGCCCGAGATTTGATCGTCGGTATCCAATACCTAGTTCAATCTCGTTACCGGCAAGTCTCTTTACTCGTTCCGTAATACGTCATCTCATAACTAACTCATTAGTTACATGCTTGCAAGGCTTAGGTGATGAGTATTACCGAGAGGGCCCAGAGATACCTCTCCGACAATCGGAGTGACAAATCCTAATATCGAATTATGCCAACCCAACATGTACCTTCGGAAACACCTGTAGAGCACCTTTATAATCACCCAGTTACGTTGTGACGTTTGGTAGCACACAAAGTATTCTTCCGGTAAACGGGAGTTGCACAATCTCATAGTTGCAGGAACTTTGTATAAGTCATGAAGAAAGCAATAGCAGTATACTAAACGATCAAGTGCTAGGCTAACAGAATGGGTCATGTCAATCACATCATTCTCCTAATGATGTGATCCCTTTAATCAAATGACAACACATGTCTATGGTCAGGAAACATAACCATCTTTGATTAATGAGCTAGTCAAGTAGAGGCATACTAGTGACTATGTGTTTGTCTATGTATTCACACATGTATCATGTTTCCGGTTAATACAATTCTAGCATGAATAATAAACATTTATCATGATATGAGGAAATAAATAATAACTTTATTATTGCCTCTAGGGCATATTTCCTTCAACTCATTAGGCCGGGCATCTTCAGTTATTGTATGTGTAGTGTGACGCTTCTATGAACTTCGCTAGCGCCGGACGGCCAAGGATCCCGTTATATGGCAACGTGATCTCAGCGACATCGAAAACGATCCTCTCTGTCCGGTAGTTTAGGCCGCCACCAAATGTGACTGGTAGCGTGACCTTCCCCTTGGGCTGGTGTAACGCCCGGATAATTAAGCTACAGTAATCCCATGTTAATGGTGCCATGTCATCATTTTCACTGTTGTTAAATCCGCCTTTGATTCAATCCGGTTCAATTCAAATTTAAGTAGAAGTCAAAATTAAAGTCTTCAAAATGTCAAAACTAAAATGTGCACAATATTCTATAAATTCCCTTGATCATTGTCATGTTGAAACCAACCCCTTTTGGGTTCCCAAAGTGATACTGAAATTTATTTAGTGGTCTAGCAACTTTTAAAATTGGCCTTTTCAATTTCCAAAAATAGTTAAGCACTCCCAAATGCTTGGAAACTTTTTGTAGCAACCCAGAATATTGCGCGGTATTTCTGTGCCAAGTTTTGTGTTAAACAAAACTCTTTTAGTAGCTCAATTATAATACAAAGTAGGAAATAAATAAATAAATAGAAAGTACAAAATAAAAGGCCTAATCTACAAGGCACTATGGCCCATCTAACAAACTGGACGGACCAGCCCGCAACGCCCGTGTCTCCTCCTTCCTACTGCTCCTCCGACCGTGCCCGCGCTCGCTCGTCCCCGTCAAGCCAGCTTGCCGTCCGCGCCGCTATAGGAGGGATGGATAAGGGCCTCGCCCTCGACACCCCTGGCAACTCTATCTACTTCCCCTCGCCCTCTCCGCCTCTCCCTCTCCCCAACAGAACCCCTTCCCCCACGCGCTTCTGCTTCTCCTCTCCGCCATGGCCTCCCCAACGTGAAGCCCGTGGCCACCGTCGCCCGTTCGCCGCTCCGACAAGTCCGGGAGCTCCGTCGTGGTCCGGCTCTTGTTCCTCGACACTGGATCGGGACCGGGAGCGCCACCGCCGTCACATTCTTCCTCTTCCTCATCTACGGCCACCGCGCGACCTCACCATCGATCTCCACCACCGGCGCCTCCCGGTCTCGCCAAGCTCGTCCACGGCCTCCCCAGGGTGAGCCCTCCTCCGGATCCCCCTTCCTCTGCCTCGATTCGGTCGATGTTTGTCGTCCCCGAGCACGTCCGAGCTCGCGTCGCGCGTACGCATACGCGTACAGGCGTACATATGTGTGTGCGTGAACTGCTGCTACTTAACTGCCGTCTGTTGCTGCGGCATACTACTGCTGCCGCGCGCCCGCCCTGGCCTCGCCTCCGCCTGCCGCTACTCGCTGGGCATCGCCCAACGCCGCCTAGCGCACCCCTGCTGCTCCTTGCGCTGCGTTGCTGCTCCTATGGCCACTCTGCTCTGCTTGCTACTGCTGTCGCTGCACTCCTGCTCCGCTTGCTGTTGCTCACGGCCGCTGCTCTCTACCGCTGCTGCTGCTCCCTAGTGCTGCTGCCACTGTTGGCCATGGCCGCCGTGGCTTGAGCCTCGTGCGTGCTAGCCATGGCAAGCACACAGCCAAGGCCTGGCTGTGCCGCTGCCAATGGCCGGCCTAATTAGTAGGTTTGATTAGTTTAGGCTAAATTAGGTGTTAATTAGTCTAAGGCTTTTGCAAGTGGACCCCGGCTAGTTAATCTAATTAACTAGAATAGTTTAGTTGCTGTCCATGACATGTGGCCCCACCTTGACTAGTTGACCAGTTAAAGTGCTGACTGTGTATCACCTAGCCAATGACAGATGGCCCCCACTGCACTGTTCACTGTTGACTCAGTCAACATCTGACTGGACCTTTGACTTTGACCCTGACCCCACTGTCATACTCTATGGCTGGAATAGCGCTAGGTAACAAAAGTTTAATCTGCTTTTATTTTCGAATTTAAAATAAATCCAGTAATTTGGAAATTCAATAAAACTTATAAAATTAATAGAAAATAAACCGTAGCTCCGATGAAAATGTTTTCTATATGAAAGTTGCTCAAAAAAACCCAGCGAATCCGGATACGCGGTCTGTTTACCTGTCAGATGTCTCTAACTATCTAAACATGAAACATTCCCCCTTCGGTCATCTGTCTGACACAGGTCCGGAACCGGGAAAACATTCCCGGTTGATTTCCGCCTTCGCCGGTATCGTGTAGCACCGCATTAGAACACGTCTAGCTCTGCATGTTGTCCTGTTATGCACTTGCTTGCTATGTATTTACTGTTTCTCCCCCCTTCTCCTCGGTAGACCCCGTGACAATGCTGATGCCCCTGTGATCGACTACGTCGACGACGACCCCTCCTTGCGAGAGCAACCAGGAAAGCCCCCCTTTGATCATCCCGATATCGCTCATTCCATTCTCTCATGCTTGCATTAGATTTTGCTACTGTTATTGATTGCTCCTATTCTGATGCATTGCCTGCTTTTGTATCTGCTGTTGTACCTTACCTCCTTATCCTAAGCTGCTTAGTATAGGTTGGTTCGTGATCCATCAGTGACCCCCACCTTGTCCTTGTTGCCCCTGCTTCATCATCGAAGACCCGATCAACGGGATCGAAGACCAGGCCTCGGCACCGCACATC
Organism: Triticum timopheevii; assembly: GCA_963921465.1. Lineage (NCBI taxonomy): Eukaryota > Viridiplantae > Streptophyta > Magnoliopsida > Poales > Poaceae > Triticum > Triticum timopheevii. Next base: position 375,450,369 of record OY997268.1, on the reverse strand, counting down.
ACTTTCCCCTTAGTTGCTCGACACTGCTGGGTTACTATCGAGTGCCGAGGGTGAGACCTCTACAACACTTCTGATGTTAACTTTGTAGTGTAGCTATTCGGTCGTGGTCATCGAGGGTGATTCCGCCTTAACCACTTCCGATACGACTCTGTCGTGCAACCCCTCAAGTGTGAACCTTGGGGGTGATTCCTCTTACGTTCACCTTGATGATTACATCGAGTGGAATTCATCGGGGGTGATTCCTCGGGTTTTCCCCTTGATGTTTAGACACACAGTTACTATGATTACTACGACTTTACACTGAACCATGTTACTAAAGACGGGTCGACCCTGAGGGGTACCCGCGCGAGCATAATTGCGAGTGATGTGGAGTCGGGTTGACCTGGAAGGTGCCCGAGAGATAATTACGAGGCGTGGCCGGGCATTCTTAGCCCTTGCCGCGAGTCCTCGAGACGGGGCAACGGGGTCACATCTTTCGTGAGTCTTTGATTGTTACCGCGCGTTCCTAATCCACTACAATTTGGATATTTGATCCGAGGGGCCTCTGGCCTGATAGCACTAACCATCACGTGGGCATAGTATGGGCGTTCCGCGTTGTATGCATCAGCCGAAGCTTATTAGACGTCAGCGACTGAGCGGTGCGCGCCGGGTTGGACTGGTAAGCTCTTACCTTTTTTTAAGGAGGTAGCTAGGTCTGCTCACCGGCCGCCCACGCAACGTGCAGGAGTTCCCGGGGAGATGGCCCATGACCCCTGGGGGCATAGGTTTAGTCCGGCGTGCTGACCTCTCTATTAAGCCTAGGTCGGGTTGCAGCGTATTGTTTGGCCGAGGCCGGGCATGACCCAGGAAAGTGTGTCCGGCTGGAGTTAATCGAGCGTGGTGGGTAAGTTGGTGCACCCCTGCAGGGAAGAAAACATCTATCGATAGCCTGTCCTACGGTAACGGACGCTCGGAGTTGTATCCCGATCGATACAACTAGAACTGGATACTTGTGATGAGAATTGGATGGTGATGAGAATTGGATTGTGATGACAATTGGATAGTATGGCTCTGGGATTGCTTTCTCGCAGGGAGTCGAGAAAGGATCTCTGGCCGAGGTTGATAACACTACTACTACTTTACTCTATGCTACTCTACTCCCTCCTGTTGCTGCAAGATGGTGGATTCCAGAAGATGCTAGTCATCGATAGGACTAGGCCTTCTCTCTATTCTGGCATTTCTGCAGCCCACTCCACATATACAGCCTTCCTTTGATAATGTTGCATATGTAGTGTAGATCCTTGCTTGCGAGTACTTTGGATGAGTACTCACGGTTGCTTTGCTACCCTTTTTCCCCCTACTTTCTTCTTTCTGGTTGTTGCAACCAGATGGTGGAGTCCAGGATCCAGATGCCACCTTTAACGACTGCTACTACCCCGAGGGCGCCTACTACCACGTGACGGAGACCGCTGACGACCAGGAGTAGTTAGGAGGCTCCCAGGCAGGAGGCCTTGCCTTTTCGATCGATGCTACTTTTGTGCTAGCCTTCTTAAGGCGGACTTGTCTAACTTATGTTTGTACTCAGATATTGTTACTTTCGCTGACTCTTGTGTATTTTGAGCTTATGTATTCGAGCCCTCGAGGCCCCTGGCTTGTAATATAAAGCTTGTATTATTTTAATTTGTGTCTAGAGTTGTGTTGTGATATCTTCCCGTGAGTCCTTGATCTTGATCGTACACATTTGCGTGCATGATTAGTGTACAATTGAATCGGGGGCGTCACAGCTGGCTTCTCCCTAGATTAATTCCTTGGAATGTACCTATTTCCTCAAGATCTTCATCATGGATCTGCAGCCTCTTGATCACGTTGGGCGAGATCAAGTTCAGACGGGCCCCACCATCAACTAACATTTTTGCCACCTTGAGGTTGCATATCATTGTGAGACCAACAATGGCAAACACCCGACCGTGGTTGTGCGATCAGGGTGATCCTCGGCGTCAAAAATGATAGGCATGCGGGACCACTTTAGAGGCCTCTGCGCGTCAACCATCGGTTCCGTCGCATTAATCTCACGCGCCCACTTTTTAAGTTGGCGGTGGGAGGAATGCAACGAGGCACCTCCATCAACACACATGACCTCTGTCGCCTTCTGAAACTCATGCTTGGTGGAATCGTCATCATCATCATGATCGTCATCCTCCTCTTTCTTGTTGTGGCCCTGGGCGGGCCTCTCTTGTTGCTTCACCTTGTCGCCGCGACGTCCTCGGCCGCCGCGCTTCTTGCCGGATCTCTCAGCGCCACCTTGGCCCTTCTCTTTGTCTCGTCTCTCGTACTCAACCCTCTGCTTCTCCATCAGCTGCTCAACTTGGCGGCAGATTTGGAGGTCGTGGCCCTTGGTACGGTGAATCTTGCAATACTGCTTGTCGGAGCCCTCTGACTTGCCGGCAGCCGCCAAGGCCCGGCTGGCATTACACCCGGCAATCTCCTTGCCGGGGTCGTCAACCTTGGCCTTCTTAGCGGTGTCAGGGTTGCCGGATTCCTCGATGGCAATCACGGTCTTGCCTTTGTGCTTCCTGTTGCGTCGTTGGACCTTCTTTGCCGGGGCGGTGACGTCTTCATCTTCAGAGTCACTTCCCACATCAGCATCTTCGCCGTGGTACTTTCTTCCTGTGACGCCCTCGATTCAATCGTACACTAATCATACACGCAAAGGTGTACGATCAAGATCAAGGACTCACGGGAAGATATCACAACACAACTCTAGACATAAATAAAATAATACAAGCTTTATATTACAAGCCAGGGGCCTCGAGGGCTCGAATACATAAGCTCGAATACACAAGAGTCAGCGGAAGCAACAATATCTGAGTACAGACATGAGTTAGACAAGTTTGCCTTAAGAAGGCTAGCACAAAACAACAACGATCGAAAAGGCAATGCCTCCTGCCTGGGAGCCTCCTAACTACTCCTGGTCGTCGCGGTCTTCATGAGGTAGTAGGCACCCTCGTGGTAGTAGTAGTCTTCGTCAAAGGTGGCGTCTGGATCCTGGGCTCCGACATCTGGTTGCATCAACCGGAAAGAAGAAGAAAGGGGGAAAAGGGGGAGCAAAGCAACCGTGAGTACTCATCCAAAGTACTCGTAAGCAAGGATCTACACTACATATGCAACATTATCAAAGAGGGGCTGTATATGTGGACTGGGCTGCGGAAATGCCAGAATAGAGAGAGGGCCTAGTCCTATCGAAGACTAGCATCTTCTTGAAAACCACCATCTTGCAGCAAACAGGAGGGGGTAGATTAGCATAATGTAAAGTAGTAGTAGTGTTATCAACCTCGGCGGAGATCCTTTCTCGACTCCCTGTGAGAAAGAAATCCCAGAGCCATACTATCCAGTTATCATCACAATCCATTACTCATCACCATCCAGTTCTCATCACAAGTATCCAGTTCTAGTTGTATCGATCGGGATACAACTCCAAGTGTCCGTTACCGTAGGACAGGCTATCGGTAGATGTTTTCTTCCCTGCAGGGGTGCACCAACTTACCCACCACGCTCGCTTAACTCCGGCCGGACACACTTTCCTAGGTCATGCCCGGCCTCGGCCAAACAATACGCCGCAACCCGACCTAGGCTTAATAGAGAGGCCAGCACGCCGGACTAAACCTATGCCCCCAGGGGTCATGGGCCATCTCCCCGGGAACTCCTGCACATTGCGTGGGCGGCCGGTGAGCAGACCTAGCTACCTCCTTCAACAAGGCAGGTGCTTGCGCAGTGTTGGGGAACGTTGCAGAAAATTAAAATTTTTCCTACGGTTTCACCAAGATCCATCTATGAATTCATCTAAGCAACGAGTCAAGGGGTGAGTTTGCATCTACATACCACTTGTAGATCGCGTGCGGAAGCTTGCAAGGGGATGGTGATGATGGAGTCGTACTCGACGTGATTCGGATCACCGATGACCAAGTACTGAACGGACAGCACCTCCGCGTTCAACACACGTACGGGACGGGAGACGTCTCCTCCTTCTTGATCCAGCAAGGGGAAGGAGAGGTTGAGGAAGAATGCTCCAATGGCAGCACGACGGCGTGGTGCAGTTGGAGTAGTAGTATTCCGACAGGGCTTCGCCAAGCACTTATGGAGGAGGAGAGGTGTTGGGGAGGGGAGGGGCTGCGCCTTGGCTTGTGTTGATCTCCCATGCGCCTCCCCACTATATATAGGGGTGGAGGGGCTGGTTTCTTGCCCTCCAAGTCCATTGGGGCGTTGGCCAAGGTGGGAGGAAAGAAATCCCATCATTTCCTTCCCCACCGATTGTTATCCCCCCTTTTTAGGGATCTTGATCTTATCCCTTCGGGATATGATCTTATTCCTTCTAAGGGGGGATCTTGGTGCGCCTTGACCAGGGGTGTGGGGCCTTTCCCCCACTACTCACGTTCATGTGGGTCCCCCCATGCAGGTGGGCCCCACTCTGGAACCTTCTAGAACCTTCCCGGTACAATACCGAAAAATCCCAAACATTTTCCGGTGGCCAAAATAGGACTTCCCATATATAAATCTTTACCTCCGGACCATTCCGAAACTCCTCGTGACGTCCGGGATCTCATCCGGGACTCCGAACAACATTCGGTAGTCACATACTAGTCTTCCTAATAACCCTAGCATCACCGAACCTTAAGTGTGTAGACCCTACGGGTTCGGGAGACATGCAGACATGACCGAGATGCTCTCAGGTCAATAACCAACAGCGGGATCTGGATACCCATGTTGGCTCCCACATGCTCCTCGATGTTGTCATCGGATGAACCACGATGTCGAGGATTCGATCAAACCCTGTATACAATTCCCTTTGTCAATCGGTACGTTACTTGCCCGAGACTCGATCATTGGTATCCCAATACCTTGTTCAGTCTCGTTACCGGCAAGTCACTTTACTCGTACCGTAATGCATGATCCCGTGGCCAACACTTTGGTCACCTTGAGCTCATTATGATGATGCATTACCGAGTGGGCCCAGAGATACCTCTCCGTCATAGGGAGTGACAAATCCCAGTCTCGATCCGTGTCAACCCAACAGCTACTTTCAGAGATACTTGTAATGCACCTTTATAGTCACCCAGTTACGTTGTGACGTTTGATACACCCAAGGCACTCCTACGGTATCCGGGAGTTACACGATCTCATGGTCTAAGGAAGAGATACTTGACATTGGCAAAGCTCTAGCAAACGAACTAAACGACCTTTGTGCTATGCTTAGGATTGGGTCTTGTCCATCACATCATTCTCCTAATGATGTGATCCCGTTATCAACGACATCCAATGTCCATAGCCAGGAAATCATGACTATCTGTTGATCACAACGAGCTAGTCAACTAGAGGCTCACTAGGGACATATTGAGGTCTATGTATTCACACGTGAATTACGATTTCCGGATAATACAGTTATAGCATGAATAAAAGACAATTATCATGAACAATGAAATATAATAATACTTTTATTATTGCCTCTAGGGCATATTTCCAACACGCAGTCCAACCCGGCGCGCGCCGCTCAGTCGCTGACGTCTATTAAGCTTCGGCTGATGCATACGACGCAGAACGCCCATACTATGCCCACGTGATGGTTAGTGCTATCAGGCCAGAGGCCCCTCGGATCAAATATCCAAATCGTAGTGGATTAGGAGCACGCGGTAACAAGCAGAGACTCACGAAAGATGTGACCCCATTGCCCCGTCTCGAGGACTTGCGGCAAGTGCTAAGAATGCCCGGCCACGCCTCGTAATTATCTCTCGGGCACCTTCCAGGTCAACCCGACTCCACATCACTCGCAATTATGCTCGCGCGGGTACCCCTCAGGGCGGACCCGTCTTTAGTAACATGGTTCAGTGTAAGGTCATAGTAATCATAGTAACTGTGTGTCTAAACATCAAGGGTAAAACCCGAGGAATCACCCCCGGTGAACTCCACTCAATGTAATCATCAAGGTGAACGTAAGAGGAATCACCCTCGAAGTTCACACTTGAGGGGGTTGCACGACAGAGTCGTATCGGAAGTGGTTAAGGAGGAAATCACCCTCGATGACCACGACCGAATGACTACACTACAGGGTTAACATCAGGAGTGCTGAAGAGGTTCACCCTCGGTACTCGATAGTAACCCAGCAGTGTCGAGCAACTAATGGGAAAGTGATGTGCGGTGTCGGGGCCTGGTCTTCGATCCCGTTGATCGGGTCTTCAATGATGAAGCAGGGGCAACAAGGACAAGGTGGGGGTCACTGATGGATCACTAACCAACCTATACTAAGCAGTTTAGGATAAGCAGGTAAGGTACAACAACAGATACAAAAGCAGGCTATGCATCAGAATAGGAGCAATCAATAACAGTAGCAAAATCTAATGCAAGCATAAGAGAATGGAATGGGCGATATCGGGATGATCAAAGGGGGGGGGGGCTTGCCTGGTTGCTCTGGCAAGGAGGGGTCGTCGTCGACGTAGTCGATCACAGGGGCGTCATCGGTCTCGGGGTCTACCGGGGAGAAGAGGGGGAAGAAACAGTAAATATAAAGCAGTCATAGCATCACAAAGCATAACATGGCAATAAGCTGTGCTGGGTGTGATCTAACGTATGGCTACACGACCTAGGAGAAGGGGGAATTCAACCGGGAATATTTTCCCGGTTCCGGACCTGTGTCAGACAGATGACCGGAGGGGGAAAGTGCCGTGTTCAGATAGTTAGAGGTATCTGACAGGTAAACAGATCGCGTATTCGGATTCGTCACGTTTTTCTAAGCAACTTTCATGTAGAAAACATTTCCATCCGAGTTACGGTTTATTTTCTATGATTTTCTAAAGTTTTAAAGGTTTTCTGAAATTATTTAAATAACAAAATTAACAGAATAGGAATATGACGTCAGCATGACATGGAGATGATGTCAGCAGTCAACAGTCCGGTTGACTGGTCAAAGCTGACCAATGGGGGCACTGGGACCCACATGTCAGCCTCTGTTGGCTTAATAGTGGATTAACTAAACTAACAGGGTCAATTAGGGGAGTGGGCCCCTGGCGTCAGTGAGTGTTTTAGGTTAACTAATCATTTTTATTTATAAAACATTATTAGACTAATATAACAAAGGGGGGCCCACATGTCAGTGGCTGGGGTTGCCCAGTCAGCATGTTGACTGGGTCAACCCAGTCAACGGGCCCCCCTGGACCCACTGGTCAGCGACCCAGGGGCGGGGCCCACCTAGCCACGCAGATGGCCGGCGCCGGAGTTGCTCCGGTGGCCTCCCGCGGCGGCGAGCTCGCCGGAGATGCTCGGAAAATCGCTACGGGCCACCGTTTCGCGCGGTTTTGCTTGCGTTCGAACGAGTAGATCGTCCCGCATCGATCTATTGTGATCCCAGGTGCGGGGGTGGCCGGAGTGAAGCTCAACGACGACCGCGGGCGGCGCCGGAATACGGGCATCTCCGAAACCTACGCTACGGGCTGCGTTCTAGCTAACAAACGGCGCTAGCGGGCTCTACGGACCTCCGGAAACTCGACGGAGGCCACGGCTTGGCTCGGAGATGGACAGGGTGAGCGCAACGAGCTCGCGGACGAGGCCGCATGCGGCAATGGAGACGGCGGCGCCGCGAGCCATCTACGGTGCATGAGGGGGAACCGGAGGAAGGAGGAGGGTGCGGAGGCTTACGGCGCGGCACACGGAGGCCCTTGAGTGAACGGGAGCGCAGAGGGGAGGCGGAATCGATCGCGGCGGACGACGGCGACCGAGGTTGGGGAAAAGCTTGACCCGGCCGCTGCAGGGCACTCCAGCTCGTCCTGAAGCGCGGGGTCGATGAGGACGACGTAGAAGGAGCACGGGGACCCGGTGGCTCGACGAATGGTGGTCGGGGCCACGCCTACGGCGAGGCTTCGGCGGCGGTCTCGCTCGGGCGAGGGGGGGAAAGAGCGGCCGAGATGGAGAGGGTAGTGGGTAGAGGTAGGTGGGGGAAGGCAGGGCAAGTGGGAGGCGAGGGGGCCGAGGCGTCGGGGCGTGGAGGCCTTATCCTCCGCTCGACGCCGGCGAGGGGGTCCGGTGGCGACCGCGCCCTGTAGTGGCGCGCGACTGAGGAACAGGAAGGGGGCGCGGTGCGGGGAGTTGGGCCGGCTGGTTGAGGTGGGCCAAGGCCCATGGGGGGCACGGTGGCCAGCTGGGCCGGTCGGCCCAGTTGAGGGGGGGAGGGCTTTTCCTTTCCCTTTTGTTTTTTTTAATCTTTCCAGCAGCATTTTGCCTTTTCCTTTTAGCCCATTAGGACTTTGCAAAATTATGTCATTGGCCAAGATAATTTCAAGGAATTATTGTGCACTGCCACAAAAAGGTTGGGAGGCTTTTGGAATAGTTTGAACTTTTTATAAAGTAAAAAGCCATTTAAACTATTGTTGTAGCCACTGCTTTAATTGCTTTAGGCCATTTAAACACCTTGCAAAAATGTTGGTTCACCACCAATATTAACAAATGACTATTTGCCACAAGATGAACATTTTAGATCTCCTGTCTGACAAATTAAGAGTTTTGACTTTAGATTGTACTTGAATTTGAATCGGTGATTTGGAACAAGTGAAGATTAGCAACAGTAACAATGATGACAAGACATCATTAGAAGGGGATTACTGTAGCATGATTCTCGGGGTGTTACAAATCTCCTCCACTACAAGAAATCTCGTCCCGAGATTTAAGAGGTGGAGTAAGGGAGAAAGACTCAGGAAAAACGGAGCTCAATACAAGAAAGATACCTGGGGGCTATCTCAGTGAACGTGGCATAGAGGCATCTCTCGAATTGAAATCCAAGAAAGTCATCGAGAGCAAGGTAAGAAGGTGCAATAAGAAGCTTCAACATGGTAGGCGATCATTCGTTGCCTGGAACAGAGGGTGAAAGGGGTTCAGAGCAATGGGAATAAGTATTGCGTCTGATACCAGAATAGATCGCCTCTCGGAAGGCGGCTCGGGATTCTCATAAGAAGCCAAGCATGAGAAATAACCTTAGAAACAAGGGTGTACAGGAGAGTCAAGTTCCGATCCTGTGGAACTTTGGGTAATGGGCCCACCATGTGGGTTAAAAGTAGAAAGGGGGGGGGTCGATAGCAAGGCATGTCAGATGATAGACTGTCGATTATGTTGTCAACAACGTTGGTACCTAGGGCGAGGGACGAAGAGAACTATTTTCCTGCTCGTTTGAACAAGGCGGACCAATAGGCAAAGTTCTCATCCATCGGTGGTTACCGGAATGTCACCAACATTAATAACAGGGTCGTACCGACTGATTTGTACCTCGAGGTGTTTCCATAAGCAGGGGATTATTTCCTCTTATAACATATATAGATCTCCAGAAAGGTTAAACAAACCAATGAAAAGGAAAATGTGTTTAAACACAAGATTTAGGAGTGTAACTTTCCCAAGGAAAGGCGGAGCATGATATACATGATAGTACATCAACTACTTGTCCATTTAGTTAATGGGGCAAGGAGAATCATGATGTCTACCCATACAGCGGTGTTTGGATAATTGATGAAGAAACATTTAGCATTGCGCCTCAAATGTTCTTAATGATGTTCGGAGTAACACAGTCGTACTTTTGGATAGCATTGACATGGTCATCAGGTAAAGGCCGGGCTTCGAAAACACAATGTTCCCTCGGGAATTTTTTTTTGAACCTCTCATAAATTTTACCAGGAAATTATGAGGATGTGGTCGATGGGTTCAGCAAAAATCCATCGACGTGTCAAAAAGGATGTATTTCCAAAATTTAAATGAACAATTTCGTGTTGGGGGAGGCAAGAATGTTGTCGATGATAACACAAATCATCGAGGGGCAAGGATGGATTTCTCATCATGAATTCAATTGTTAACCTGAAAGAGCATCAGAATGTCGATGGTGATCACGACACATTTGTCGAGAGATTTCATGGAGATGTAATCGATTGGCGACGACATTAAGTCAAAGGAATGATGAAGCAAAAGGTTATTGGAACCACGGGTACGACACAAACTTGAAATCAAGCTTGTTGTTCAAGGAAAAATGATATGACGAGGAAGATCGACGTAAGCTTAGCTCCTCGTCGAAAACTTTGCTTCGGGAAGAAGGACCAAGTAGCACAGTTAAAAAGTTGCACAATAATGATATAGCCGATCAGGCTAGGAATGACTTGAAGGATTAAATAACTCATAAGCAACGAAGATTATTTAGAGTTATTGAATTGGAGTGCGGAAGTGATTCACTTATCAGTGTTCTCGAGTGACTGATAACTCAGAACCCGGGGGAAATTCTAAAATCGGTGAGAAGTAATACTAGATGAATATTCATAGGAAGCAACTCAGCTGTTTTATATTCTCGAGATACCAGGGGTAATACTCGAAGGTAGACCATATTATAGTTTGGACATGTGTATTGATATGCAGAAGACAAGCACTTCAACTTGCCTGAGAAAGGGGATCAAAGAAGACAATCTTGGTTGGAACCACGATTGCAAAGGCCAAAATCACAAATACATGATCAAATTATACCAAGGGAATAATTGTTGTTACGAGAAGCTTCCATGATAAGACCTACGTCGTTTCCATGGGCATGAACACAAAGTTCAAGGTCGACTCCCACTTCTCCAATGCATAACCTTTCATTCACTTCTCGCGTTCAATGAATTTGTAATGTTGAAATATTATCTGGCAAGACACCAGAAGAGTATGACTCGTGAAAACTCTTGGGTTCACATGCATGGATTAAGGAAGGCATAGGTTCAACCCATAGGGCATCTTGGGAACATATACCACAAACTTCCAGAGCATATAATATCAGCTCAATAGCATAGCATGGTTGACAATAAGCAGAGGATACAATTTACCGAAGGCAATATGTATCAGGGGAAGAGCGCACGAGATTTGAATATGAAGGACATTGCTGGATAATAATCCAACAACGGATTCAGCGGTCCTCAATGGATCTGATGTGAGTATCAGTACTCAATCAGAAGAGGGAAAGAATGCAAAGGCATCAGATTATAGAGACAGCTGAATAATTCGACATTCAAGTTGAAGGGAACTAGGTGGACAATTAATTACAACATGATTGGCCGAGATCCAACTCATGTCCAGAATGACGTATGAGCAAGAAGGTCAAATTTCAGGGTTCAACTGATGATTGCGAGCAATTCCAAGATAATGAATCAATAGGCTCGGGATGACAATGACAAAGGATGTTAATGAATATTGCTGGGCATAGGGATTTAACCACAATGCAGGCAGACAAGACTTTCGGGAGCACTAGGCTGCAGAGGATCTTTGGGAGATCGAATTGCATTCAAAGAATTTTGTGATACATATGATCAACTAGGGATGAACGAATCCCCAACAAGTGTGAGGAATTATTCGTAGGGTTATTCAGGTGGAAAAGAGCTGCAAGGCAGTCGGAAAAGGATTCTCAAAAGTCAGAGAATACTTTCGGGTATCTTGTAACAACAGGAACAATCTGGGGAAGAGTGTACAAGCGGCAAGTATGTTATTCACGGGGACTAACGGTGGTCAGGAACTGCAAAGCAGTGGGCACAGGGTCTCAGGAAACATCGACGAGTATCTGCAGAATCTTCTGGCGAAGCAAGCGATCATCTGTAGTGAAGGGGCTCTCCGGGAGGAAGTGGTTACGAGATCCTAGAGTCAGAGTTAGTAAAATCTTTAACCCAAATAGACAAAAGATCAGAGTCCCAGAGTATAGACGAGGAATAAAAGATCCTAATACCACCCAATGGCGACGTGGGCCCATAAGACACACAGCCATGTTAGTAAAAGTTTTTTTTTCAGTGACTAGACTCAACTTCGGCCAAGGAGTTGGAAAGGGGGCTACCTACAGGCAGTCGGCTCTGATACCAACTTGTGACGCCCTCGATTCAATCGTACACTAATCATACACGCAAAGGTGTACGATCAAGATCAAGGACTCACGGGAAGATATCACAACACAACTCTAGACATAAATAAAATAATACAAGCTTTATATTACAAGCCAGGGGCCTCGAGGGCTCGAATACATAAGCTCGAATACACAAGAGTCAGCGGAAGCAACAATATCTGAGTACAGACATGAGTTAGACAAGTTTGCCTTAAGAAGGCTAGCACAAAACAACAACGATCGAAAAGGCAAGGCCTCCTGCCTGGGAGCCTCCTAACTACTCCTGGTCGTCGCGGTCTTCATGAGGTAGTAGGCACCCTCGTGGTAGTAGTAGTCTTCGTCAAAGGTGGCGTCTGGATCCTGGGCTCCGACATCTAGTTGCATCAACCGGAAAGAAGAAGAAAGGGGGAAAAGGGGGAGCAAAGCAACTGTGAGTACTCATCCAAAGTACTCGCAAGCAAGGATCTACACTACATATGCAACATTATCAAAGAGGGGCTGTATATGTGGACTGGGCTGCGGAAATGCCAGAATAGAGAGAGGGCCTAGTCCTATCGAAGACTAGCATCTTCTTGAAAACCACCATCTTGCAGCAAACAGGAGGGGGTAGAGTAGCATAATGTAAAGTAGTAGTAGTGTTATCAACCTCGGCCGGAGATCCTTTCTCGACTCCCTGCGAGAAAGAAATCCCAGAGCCATACTATCCAGTTATCATCACAATCCATTACTCATCGCCATCCAGTTCTCATCACAAGTATCCAGTTCTAGTTGTATCGATCGGGATACAACTCCAAGTGTCTGTTACCGTAGGACAGGCTATCGATAGATGTTTTCTTCCCTGCAGGGGTGCACCAACTTACCCACCACGCTCGCTTAACTCCGGCCGGACACACTTTCCTGGGTCATGCCCGGCCTCGGCCAAACAATACGCCGCAACCCGACCTAGGCTTAATAGAGAGGCCAGCACGCCGGACTAAACCTATGCCCCCAGGGGTCATGGGCCATCTCCCCGGGAACTCCTGCACGTTGCGTGGGCGGCCGGTGAGCAGACCTAGCTACCTCCTTCAACAAGGCAGGTGCTTGCGCAGTCCAACCCGGCGCGCGCCGCTCAGTCACTGACGTCTATTAAGCTTCAGCTGATGCGTACGACGCAGAACGCCCATACTATGCCCACGTGATCGTTAGTGCTATCAGGCCAGAGGCCCCTCGGATCAAATATCCAAATCGTAGTGGATTAGGAGCACGCGGTAACAAGCAGAGACTCACGAAAGATGTGACCCCGTTGCCCCGTCTCGAGGACTTGCGGCAAGGGCTAAGAATGCCCGGCCACGCCTCGTAATTATCTCTCGGGCACCTTCCAGGTCAACCCGACTCCACATCACTCGCAATTATGCTCGCGCGGGTACCCCTCAGGGCGGACCCGTCTTTAGTAACATGGTTCAGTGTAAGGTCATAGTAATCATAGTAACTGTGTGTCTAAACATCAAGGGTAAAACCCGAGGAATCACCCCCGGTGAACTCCACTCAATGTAATCATCAAGGTGAACGTAAGAGGAATCACCCTCGAAGTTCACACTTGAGGGGGTTGCACGACAGAGTCGTATCGGAAGTGGTTAAGGAGGAAATCACCCTCGATGACCACGACTGAATGACTACACTACAGGGTTAACATCAGAAGTGCTGAAGAGGTTCACCCTCGGTACTCGATAGTAACCCAGCAGTGTCGAGCAACTAATGGGAAAGTGATGTGCGGTGTCGGGGCCTGGTCTTCGATCCTGTTGATCGGGTCTTCAATGATGAAGCAGGGGCAACAAGGACAAGGTGGGGGTCATTGATGGATCACTAACCAACCTATACTAAGCAGTTTAGGATAAGCAGGTAAGGTACAACAACAGATACAAAAGCAGGCTATGCATCAGAATAGGAGCAATCAATAACAGTAGCAAAATCTAATGCAAGCATAAGAGAATGGAATGGGCGATATCGGGATGATCAAAGGGGGGGGGGCTTGCCTGGTTGCTCTGGCAAGGAGGGGTCGTCATCGACGTAGTCGATCACAGGGGCGTCATCGGTCTCGGGGTCTACCGGGGAGAAGAGGGGGAAGAAACAGTAAATATAAAGCAGGCATAGCATCACAAAGCATAACATGGCAATAAGCTGTGCTGGGTGTGATCTAACGTATGGCTACACGACCTAGGAGAAGGGGGAATTCAACCGGGAATATTTTCCCGGTTCCGGACCTGTGTCAGACAGATGACCGGAGGGGGAAAGTCCCGCGTTCAGATAGTTAGAGGTATCTGATAGGTAAACAGATCGCGTATTCGGATTCGTCACGTTTTTCTAAGCAACTTTCATGTAGAAAACATTTCCATCCGAGTTACGGTTTATTTTCTATGATTTTCTAAAGTTTTAAAGGTTTTCTGAAATTATTTAAATAATAAAATTAACAGAATAGGAATATGACGTCAGCATGACATGGAGATGACGTCAGCAGTCAACAGTCCGGTTGACTGGTCAAAGCTGACCAATGGGGGCACTGGGACCCACATGTCAGCCTCTGTTGGCTTAACAGTGGATTAACTAAACTAACAGGGTCAATTAGGGGAGTGGGCCCCCGGCGTCAGTGAGTGTTTTAGGTTAACTAATCATTTTTATTTATAAAACATTATTAGACTAATATAACAGAGGGGGGCCCACATGTCAGTGGCTGGGGTTGCCCAGTCAGCATGTTGACTGGGTCAACCCAGTCAACGGGGCCCCCTGGACCCACTGGTCAGCGACCCAGGGGCGGGGCCCACCTAGCCACGCAGATGGCCGGCGCCGGAGTTGCTCCGGTGGCCTCCCGCGGCGGCGAGCTCGCCGGAGATGCTCGGAAAATCGCTACGGGCCACCGTTTCGCGCGGTTTTGCTTGCGTTCGAACGAGTAGATCGTCCCGCATCGATCTATTGTGATCCCAGGTGCGGGGGTGGCCGGAGTGAAGCTCAACGACGACCGCGGGTGGTGCCGGAATACGGGCATCTCCGAAACCTACGCTACGGGCTGCGTTCTAGCTAACAAACGGCGCTAGCGGGCTCTACGGACCTCCGGAAACTCGACGGAGGCCACAGCTTGGCTCGGAGATGGACAGGGTGAGCGCAACGAGCTCGCGGACGAGGCCGCATGCGGCAATGGCGACGGCGGCGCCGCGAGCCATCTACGGTGCATGAGGGGGAACCGGAGGAAGGAGGAGGGTGCGGAGGCTTACGGCGCGGCACACGGAGGCCCTTGAGTGAACGGGAGCGCAGAGGGGAGGCGGAATCGATCGCGGCGGACGATGGCGACCGAGGTTGGGGAAAAGCTTGACCCGGCCTCTGCAGGGCACTCCAGCTCGTCCTGAAGCGCGGGGTCGACGGGGACGACGTAGAAGGAGCACGGGGACCCGGTGGCTCGACGAATGGTGGTCGGGGCCACGCCTACGGCGAGGCTTCGGCGGCGGTCTCGCTCGGGCGAGGGGGGGAGAGAGCGGCCGAGATGGAGAGGGGAGTGGGTGGAGGTAGGTGGGGGAAGGCAGGGCAAGTGGGAGGCGAGGGGGCCGAGGCGTCGGGGCGTGGAGGCCTTATCCTCCCCTCGACGCCGGCAAGGGGGTCCGGTGGCGACCGCGCCCTGTAGTGGCGCGCGACTGAGGAACAGGAAGGGGGCGCGGTGCAGGGAGTTGGGCCGGCTGGTTGAGGTGGGCCAAGGCCCATGGGGGGCACGGTGGCCAGCTGGGCCGGTCGGCCCAGTTGAGGGGGGGGGGCTTTTCCTTTTCCTTTTGTTTTTTATTTATTTTTCCAGCAGCATTTTGCCTTTTCCTTTTAGCCCATTAGGACTTTGCAAAATTATGTCATTGGCCAAGATAATTTCAAGGAATTATTGTGCACTGCCACAAAAAGGTTGGGAGGCTTTTGGAATAGTTTGAACTTTTTATAAAGTAAAAAGCCATTTAAACTATTGTTTTAGCCACTGCTTTAATTGCTTTAGGCCATTTAAACACCTTGCAAAAATGTTGGTTCACCACCAATATTAACAAATGACTATTTGCCACAAGATGAACATTTTAAATCTCCTGTCTGACAAATTAAGAGTTTTGACTTTAGATTGTACTTGAATTTGAATCGGTGATTTGGAACAAGTGAAGATTAGCAACAGTAACAATGATGACAAGGCATCATTAGAAAGGGATTACTGTAGCATGATTCTCGGGGTGTTACACTTCCTTCCTCAGCTCGAGCACATCTTTCGGCTATAACATATAGTTCGGCAATATCTGCAACCTTGTTCATCGCCAACTCTTCACGCATCTTGTGATTGCGCACTTTCTGATGGAATGCGCTGATGACAACGGTGGGATGGACATCGGGGATGTTGTATTGCACACGGCTGAATCTTTGTATGTACTTGCGCAAGCATTCGCCGTCCCTCTGAGGGATCACATGCAGATCGCTTGCCTGGCCAGGAGCTACATTGTTGCCCGTAAAGGCACCAACAAACTCATGGCATATATCCGACCAGGAAGAGATGGAATCTATCGGCAAGTGCATCAACCATGACCTGACGTTGAGCTTCAGCACCAATGGGAAATAGTTGGCGAGTACCTTATCGTCCCGTCCTCGAACAGCTTGCATCGTGATGGTGTAAATGCTCAAGAACTCAGACGGATGGGTCTTGCCATCGTACTTCTCCGGGACCTCTGGTTTGAACGTGCGGGTGGTGGGCCACTGGAACTGCCACAGCTCAGGGTGAACGTTGGGTAAGTTATTGCACAAGGCAAGTCGCTAGCGTCCCCTGGAGCAGGCCTGTACGCCGTAGGCCCAGCACGCCTATCAGATTGATGACACGCCTCCCGTCGCCGCTCGATAGTGGTCCGGGCGTCTTCCTTGAGCCTCTCCCAAAGGACTTGATGTTGGTCGCAATGCGCTCATGGGTCAGATAACGTCGTGGATATGTTATCACGGGTGTCGACCCGACGGGCCGGCTGTGGTGGAGGGGAGTGCACCGTGGTTGCGGCGCCTACAACCTTTCCACTGTCAATGCGCGCCGGCTCGATGGTTTGGTGCCGCGAGGGACTTGCTTCCCGGTGGCCATCCCTATTGGCATGGCCAATAAGGCTTTGGATGGCAGCCCTGCACTCTTCTTGCTTCTCCACAGTAGGAGGAAAGTCGATGAGTAGCTGCGCTCGTGCCAATGCTTCTGCTCGTGTTGGCGGCAAGGACATGCGCGAGGAATGGGAGGAACTCGGACTTCTAACTATGTTAGAAGGAGTTTCATCACGATTCCGCGACCGCGCGCCTTTTTCGCCAGCATCATGGCATGCATGTCGGCCCTGAGCGTCTTGAGAGTGATGCTGAGGGATTTTTCCGCGGTGACGCCCGGGGTCTTCAACGTCGCGACGCTATTCATCGCACGCGAGCTGAGAGAACCGTGACACGTGTGCTAGCGGGGTTGTATTTCTGCCCTTGGAGGTCCCTGCGCCACCCGTAGGTAGGGCGGCCCCATCCTTGGGTGCGGCGGTGTGCGGGCCGTCGTCACCGCTGCGGACGACGCCGCTCGCCTGGCTTCTTGCATCAGGGTGGCGTGGACGATCTTGATCTCCTCCGCCACCGACGTGTGCCACGTCGCCCGTCCGTACTGGCACGGGCGGAGTGGCTCCAGACAAACTGACTGCAGCGATCGTCTTCTTCTTCGGAGCCATGGCGATGAAGAAACTTGTTAGCTAACGGCTAGACCAGATTCTCACAACAAGCTCCCCCTACCTGGCGCGCCAAAGATGTCAGGGAAAACCAACACCTATGGGATCAGGGGCGATCCCTTCTACGTTCGGCGGGGGGAGTAGCTGGACGAAGAGCAGGTCTAGCGATCAGCACGAGGGGATTTTTACCCAGGTTCAGGCCGCAAAGATGTGTAATACCCTAGTCTTGCTTGTGTGTATATTAGTGTTCTTGAGCTCTTGAACTAGCTGCAATGCATGACAAGTCCAAAAAGTCTGAATCCTCTCTCAGTACGCCTTAGGCCTCCTTTTATACATAAAAGGGGTTGCCACAGTTGCACACAGGAGGTGGAAAGCATGCTAAAGTGTCTGAGCTTATCGCTCCGCACTGTAGGACAAACGCTTTTAATGCGCTGCCTACGTGCCCTCTTAATTTATCGGGGATGGCAATAGAAGTCATCCCGTCTGTCGTCGCCCCTCCTTGCTTTGACATGTGTCCAGGCTGATGGGGCATGCAGTGCCATGCTGGCTAGCTAGCTGCTGCATTGGCATGGCGGTTAGAGCCTCCATGAAGATCTGCCTGCCGCCACACAGGCGCCTGCTTAGTTGGCACGCTGGTCGTCGTACTGGAGTGGTGGTGAGGTGGCAAATCCTTGCCGGACGCGGGCCTGGCCGTGGCCCAGCAATCGTCCCAGGCACGGAGTCGTCCCTGGCAAGAGAACACATGCGTCCCAAATTTTATCCTTAACATTGTCGATGGTGTTAGAACTCTCAGCCTCAAGGGTGATGGCCTTGCCGGTGCTACGTGGGTTGCCCCGGCAAGGAACTCGTCGGGGCTACGTACGCCGCCCCGGCAAGGATGCTTCCGGGGGAGGTTCTGCCTGTCCTCTGCTCTTTGTTCACTATGTTAGGTATCTGCCTTAGTAGTCTTCTGCTGCCCTGCTGGGCCCGGCCACAGGCTTGGCTACAATTGCCTGTGCACAAGTAAGGGGTACAGAAAAACCCATACTTTTGTACACCCACATCGTGAGATAAGTTAGTATAAATCAATGTAATAACCTTCTCATTCTCTACTGTAAAAAATCACTAAAATTATTATTTGACATTGCATACTAAATGCCTCTGCATATTTAATACTCCTATCCTCAAATAGAATCATTAAACAAGAAAACATATGCAAACAATGCAAACATAACAGTAATCTGTCAAAACAGGACAATATGTAAAGAATGCAAGAAGATTCATAGTTCTGTAACTCCAATTTTTTTGAAAAATCACCACACTGTAGGAAATTTATCATAGCATACCATGTAAAAAATTTAAGATTTTATCATGTTCTGATATCTTCTAAGAATTCAGAAAATGATAGAAAACTTTCTGTTTTCAAAACAACAACATATGAACTTGCAAAATTAAGCATGGTAAAGGATATACTTGACCTTTTTATTGAACTAAAAGATGGAAAAAATTATTCTAAATAACACCATGCAAATAAAACTAAAATAAGATGACGCTCCAAGCAAAACTCATATCATGTGACGAATAAAAATATAGCTCCAAGTGAGGTTACCGATAATGTCGAAGATGAAAGAGGGGACGCCTTCCGGGGCATCCCTAAGCTTAGTTGCTTGGATCTTCCTTGAATATTACCTTGGGGTGCCTTGGGCATCCCCAATCTTAGGGTCTTGCCACTCCTTATTCTCCTTATATCGATGTCTCACCCAATCTTGAAAACTTCAATCACACAAAACTTAACGGAACTTCGTGAGATGGGTTAGTATGATAAAGACAAATCGTTCACTTTGGTACTGTCAAGATAAGGTTCATAATTGTTCTCACACAATGCCTACTGTACCTTATCATTTCACAATTTATATCACTTAGTATAAGCTATGGAAACACTAAAAAGAGCAAACTATGCATTGAAAACAGAATCTGTCAAAAACAGAATAGTCTGTAATGATCTTAACAACAACCATACTTCTGTTACTCCAAAAATTCTGAAAAATTAGGACAACGTAGACAATTTGTATACCAATCATGCATAAAAAATTCAGAATTTTCACGCTCCAGTGAATTTAAACATTTATGTTACTGGAAGCAAAAGTTTATGTTTTTGCACAACATCAAGTCAATTATCATCCACACTATCCCAAAGGCTTTACTTGGTACTTTATTGAAACAAAAGCTATAAAACATGATTACTACAGTAGCTTAATCATGTGGACACACAAAAACAGTAGGGGTAAATGTTGGGTTATCTCCCAATAAGTGCTTTTCTTTAATGCCTTTTTAGCTATGCATGATGATCAATTAAGATGTAAGTAAGATGTGATGATGCAAACCATGTTG
The DNA here is from genome assembly GCA_963921465.1 of Triticum timopheevii. Lineage (NCBI taxonomy): Eukaryota > Viridiplantae > Streptophyta > Magnoliopsida > Poales > Poaceae > Triticum > Triticum timopheevii. Next base: position 375,430,404 of record OY997268.1, on the reverse strand, counting down.
TTAGTACCATCTAAGATCTAAGTAAGATGTACAACACATATGATTGTTATTGGTAGTATCTATTTTATGACGTGCGTTAAAATTAAGCAATTGCACGGTAGTAGTGACGCTACACTTTCCCCTCGATGTGTTTGCGAACCTGGGATGTTAACTTTGAGAACCAAACTGGCAGGAACACGTACGTACAATGATTATTACCAGGAGAACCAGTTACCAGCAGGCATGTACCCTTGATGCCGTCCTCACATCTTGCTCCCCTTGCACTAGTACAGAAACAAGCAAGCAGCCTGCTAGATGGATTATTGTGGAAGGTAGCTTACATATGGATGGATTCCTTGTGTATGCTAGTAGATAACGAGGACCGGTGTCTCCTAGCGCGGGAGGCGCGCATGGTCCATGCGCTAGTTCTGCTCAAGCCGCTTAAATTCTTCATGGCCGACCAGAGGGAGGGATGGCTGCCGACGGCCCCGGCTAGATCTGCCCAGGACTCCGGTGACTGCACGCTCCTCATGGTCGCCTCCTTGGGCTTCTTCGAGCCTTGTGGGAAGGAGGGAATGACCCTGGGGCACAGGGTTGCGTTGGAGACATACAGAGAGAGGGGCGAGCGGCTGCGGCATGAGGGCCTCAGGCAACTTGCGGCGTGGTATGTGGTGGCTTCGATGGGTAGGCATGCATGTGAAGGGATAAGGAGAGAGAGAGAGGAGATAAAAGGATAGGGCAACCGCAAGGCCGTAGCCATTCGATCTAAGCAAATCCAACGGTTTCGACGTGTGATCCGTGGGAGGGCTACCTTGACCAATCAAAACACTATGTACTTTTTAGTGTAATACTTTTGCACTCAGTAAAATTTAATATTTTTTCCTTTTTTCTCCCCTTATCTTTTTCTGTCTTCTCCTTTTTAAAGGCCTTTTAAAGGATATAAGTAGGATTTTTAGAACCAAAATTTTGCCAACATTTTTATGCACTTGTGATTTAAATTTGAATTATAAGCAATAAATGACTAGATATGCATTAAATGTACGAAAGAATCCATGAAACTTGGGAATTGTCTCTCAAATATGGTCTACTTTCTTGAAAATTTGAGTGGTGCCATTTTAAACCCATGGTTTTGTACTTGCTTCACAAAAAATACCCATTTTTTACACTGTGAAAATTGATTTTTGTAAAGAAAATGTTAGAAACTCTATTGGTCAACATTGTTTTCTTATGTTTGTCAACATTGTTTGTAACGGCAAGATGCACCTATGTGCCCAATTTGGGCACATTATCATGACTACGCAATGAATATAGCCATTACCTTGGAAATGAATGTTCATACATGATACCTTGTTTTGTGAAGGATTTTTGTTCTTTCAAATTGATCATATTGGAAGTTTAGTATTTTCTTCCTCGCAAGTAGTACACATAAAAGACTCAATGCGAAAGGATTGCATTTATTGAATTTGCATTATTTTCTTTCTTTTTTCCACAAGGAGGTCATCAAGGCGGGGAGCTCGGAGGGGATAAGGATGGATGTGCTATGTGAGAGATTCATCAATTATAAAAGATGGGTTTACCATAATCAAGGGATCGTCTGATAGTATTGTATCAACTAGAAATAGGAAACTACCAAGCCATGCGTACCTATACATGAGACTGTGTAGAGGCTTCATCAAAGCGGTGACATTCTAGAGGATCTTGGCATGTGCTCTAGCTCAAAGTAGATTGATGCAACACTATTTATGACCCACGTCAAACGACAAGGACAGGGGCTACTGGCTACTGTCTGTGACATGGGAACTGGGGCGTCCCAAGCACACTATAATTGAGTACCCTAGGAAGCAAGGGATCAAACCATAAGTTTAATTGTGATGTGTTATGGCCAATGTGGCTTTACTGTACATGTGAGATTACGATTGACTAGTTAATATCAAAAAAGCATTAAGGTTGAAGCATTAAGGTTGAAGATGAATCGTCGGAACCATTTGTGGCCTTGATCTGCTATCCCGGTGGCCAAATGCAACATGCTTCTCTACCTCGCGAGAGCTAGCATCTCTGGTCTGCTATCCTGACTGGTTCAACTCCGACCTTCCTTCACTCATGTACAACACCGACCATAACTCCCTTAGGTTGACGAGTCAAGGAGCAGCAAAGAAGGATGACCAGGACACCTGACAGTACCGATCATACCTCCCTTCGCTTTGGACCAGGATGCTCGGCCGACGCTGGTAAAATCTTTCTCGCTCTTCAGTGCCTCCCCATTCTTCTACCAAAATGGATTTTGTAGGATCCTGTAAATGTGCCCCCAAATCCCGTACATATACCGCTCCAATGGGGACAATTTTAGGTTTCCAGTAAAAAAATATGTAGGCCGGGCCAAGATCTGGGATATACTAGTCATTTTTGGTCCATAAACCGCATATAGGTCCGGGGGATCGGACCAATATGTGGGATCTGTTAGAGTTGCTCTTAGCCCGGTATACAAGGGATAACCTTTGGGTTGCCCCTGAGCTGAGCATAAGTGTTACTTTCGTGGTTACATATTTAAAGGTTCCTTCTTCCCAATAAGCTCCCTACTTTCACATCTCATATCAAATGAAACATCACATACAAGAAATATTTATATCTCATAGCAAGAAAAAATATATAATTTTAGACAATTTCAATTTGTATGCAAGAATAATGGCGAATTTATTGATTTAATGACATGCACCAACAAATTTGAATTTGTGCGTTGTTTGATTTGGATATGTTTAATTTTTAGTGTTATAGCATATTAAAATATGCAGAGCGCCTATATAGCGCTTGTGGCGCAAGCAACGCTAATTGGCGCTCACGCGCCGCACGCCCTGGGCCGACCCAGCTCTGCGAGGTCGCTCAACCCAGCTCGCTCGCTCGGTTGTTTCAACCGATTCACCATGTTGACCGGTCAACTGGTTGACCAAGGACCCATGGCATAGTTGACTGTACATTTCTATAACAAGTTTACAATTTAAAATAATTTCGAGTTTAAAAATGTTCACGAATTTAAAAATAGTTCGAGAATTTGAATAAAATGTTTGTCAATTGTAAAAAAGATCACTAATTTTAAAACAATTCATGGACTCAAAAGAGATTCACGAATTTTAATTTTTTAATGAATTTCAGAAAAAGTTCATCAATTTTAAAATATGTTTGCGAATTCGAAAAAGTTACCAAAGTCAAAATAGGTTTACGTATTTGAAAAAAGTCCATGATTTTCAAAAATATCATGGATGAAAAAATATTGGTGAAGATGAAAATGTTCAGTGACCTGAAAAAAAGTTTGTAAATTTGCAAAAAAAATCAAGGTTCCAAAAAATTCAAGAAATTTAAAAAGTTGCCAAATTTTACAAAAAACATTCACGCATTTCAATAAGTTGGTAAATTTGAAAATTGTTGATAATTTTTTTTAAAAAAAATACACGAATTTTAGGATTTTTTTACTGAAATTTAAAAAGAGAAAAAATGAAACTAAAAAGTAAGAAAATAGGAAAAGGAAAGAGGAAAAAATCAAAAATCGGAAGAAAAAACAAACAAATAGCTGATTATAAAAACCTAGGCGAAAAAGAAGGAAAACTAGGTTTATTAGAGAAAATCAAAACTTGGTGGAATCTTCCAGAAGCAAAACCGGGCCAAAGTTACGGAATCGCAACCCAATTTGACTCATCACCGGCCAGCCAACACCTATCCTTTTAATGGGTCGTGGCCCAGCCGTTCATTACATTTAACAAAAGTTAATCTATTCAAAATAAGCGTCACAATGATGGTAGCCCGTTAGTAATCACTTGGTTCCACAATTTGGAGGTAGCAAGTTTGATTCTTGGTACGGATCATTTCTTTTTCTTCATGCATTTCAAACTGCTCCCTTTGTTGATCATTTTATTTTGTCACGGGCCCACATGTTGTAACTTTTTTATAGGTAGAACATGTATATATAATATGCTCTCATGCTAATGTCTATAATTTTGAGAACAATTTTTTAAATTTATTCTCTATTTTCAGTAGGTTAAGTGAATGAATTTATGCGTACATATCGGAAGCAATTCCAGTTTGAGTCATATATGTATCTCAATTAAGGTTCAAGTAATATGGAAAAAAATTCAAGACCTAGCTACAAGCTTATGCCCTAGACAACGATTGTTGACAAAATCAATTGAGTGAAAATTTGAACTTTTGTTTGTAAACATTGTGGCACCATTCCTTCTTATTAAAATGTAGTTTATACTATTCCTTTTTTCTCTAAAGTTGTATAGCTTGTAACAGTATGCATCAACACATGATATTAGTTACTGTATCAATAGGTGTAACACACGAGGAGCAACATAAACTTAAAATATATTTTAATAGTAACTGACATTGGTGCAACTAAAATATATTTTAATTACTCCTTAAAGCTTGCAAAAATCATAACTTAATATCTATAAATTCAAATAATATATTTTCCACTGTTTTACCTGTAACACGTGCACTGTCACTCTGATGTTGCAATATATTTCTGAATATTATGAAAAATAGTTATTCTGTTGAAATACCTAGTCCCCATTACAACAAAATGGCTGCCTCGCGCAACGGAATTTGTTTGTCGCAATATCGCTACCCTATTGCAACGATGATGCAATTTGTTGCAATAGTTAGCCACTTTTTTGCAACAATATTTGTAACTAATGCAATGTCACGCCGATGTTGCAATATCTTTTTGAATATTGCCACGAATAGTTATTTTGTTGAAATACCTAGTCTCTATTACAACAAAATGACTGTCCTCGCACACCGGAATTTGTTTGTCGCAATACCACTACCATATTGCAACGTCGATACAGTTTGTTGCAATATGAGGCCTATATTGCAACAAAGTTAGTATGTATCAAGATGATACTAAGTTATGGCAATATGTGCGGCCTATTACCACAACTTGAGAATTTGTGGTAATATTGTGTTTTATTGCAACAAAACGTAGTTGTAGCAGTAAATTTTGTTGAAATAGAATGGAATCCTTGTAGTGTAAGACTAGTCCCAAAAGGATAGGTATTTAAGAGTGGTATAATAAAAACTTTCATGTAGATCACTAAATGTGAAACGTATGTTTTAATTAGATTGATTTCGCAATATGAAAGGGTATGAGTCCATGATCATCAGTTAGTAAGAATATCGATATTAAAGCTTGTTATTAACTAATGATTTAAGTGTCCGATATGGCGTGGTGAGGATAGGATGTTTGAGCATTTTTATGTCTGACTGAAATCCTTGAGTGCTGGGGTGCGCGATGGTAAACTCCTACCAACCTCCTCCCTAGGGGCATGCGTGAGTACTTTGCTTCGAGGGCTAATAAAACTTTCATGATAAGTATATGAGTTCTTTATGACTAATGTGAGTCCATGGATAATTACGCACTCCTACCTTTCCGCAATTTGCTAGCCTCTTCGGTACCATGCACTGCCCTTTCTCACTTCGAGAGTTGGTACAAACTTCACCCGTGCATCTAAACCCCGTGATATGATACGCTCTGTCACACATAAACCTCCTTATATCTTTCTCAAAACAGCCATACCTACCTATCATGGCATTTCCATAGCCATTCCGAGATATATTGTCATGCAAATTCCACTGTTCTGTCCTATGACATGTTTGTTCATCATCATATTGCTTTGCATGATCATATAGAGCTGACATGATATTTGTGGCAAAGCCACTGTCCATCATTGTTATACATGTTACGCTAGATCATTGCACATCCTGCTACACTGCCAGAGGCATCATATAGTCATATTGTTTCGTTTATCGAGTTGTAATATCGAGTTGTAAGTAAATAAAAGTGTGATGATCATCATTGTTAGAGCATTGTCCTAGTGAGGAAAGGATGATGAAGAAAATGATTCCCCCACAAGTCGGGATGAGACTCCTGACAAAAAATAAAAAAAAAATAAAAAATGAGTGAAAAAGAGAGAAGGGGCAATGTTACTATCCATTTACCACACTTGTGCTTCAAAGTAGCACCATGTTCTTCATATAGAGAGTCTCCCGGGTTACCACTTTCATATACTAGTGGGAATTATTCATTATAGAACTTAGCTTGTATATTCCAATGACCTTCAAATGCCAGGGGTCTTCATGAGCAAGCAAGTTGGATGCACACCCATTTAGTTTCATTTTGAGCTTTCATACATTTATAGCTCTAGTGCATCTGTTGCATGGCACTCCCAACTCCGCGCATTGATATTTACTATAAGGCCTCTCCATTGCCTAATGATCCACCAAGTTGATGCGAACCTTTCTTCCTTTTTGACTTCTCCTATATATCTCTACCACCGCACTCTATTCCGCCCTAGTGCTAATATCCATGGCTCACGCTCATGTATTGAGCAGAGTAAAAAATGTTGAAGTGCGTTAGAAATTATGATACATTTTCTTGGTTTGACACTAGGTTGCTCATGATTTATACTTATGCGGTGAAGGCGGAGTCATGCCATGCTTACATAATTCAATGAGTAGGGATAACATTCATTAAGCATCGTGTTGAAAAAGTAATTATTATGTTCTTATATTCATGGATATTATTATGTTGATATCAATTACTTTGTCGTTTCTCAATATTTATACTGTAAAGAGATTACATGATAAACATGCTAGGTAGCATTAAACATCAAAAATTCTGTGTTTATTATTTACCTACTCGAGGACGAGCATGAATTAAGCTTGGAGATGATAATATGTCTCCAACATATCTATAATTTTTGATTGTTTCATGCTATTATATTACCAATCATAGATACTTTATATGCAATTTTATATCATTTTTTTGGGGACTAACCTATTAACTCAGTGCCCAGTGCTAGTTGCTATTTTTTGCTTGTTTTCGGCTATTCAGAAAATCAGTACCAAACGAAGTCCAAACACGATGAAACTTTACAGTGATTTTTTCTGGACCAGAAGGGACCCTAGAAAGTTCAGGAGGGGGCCAGAAGATCTATCGGAGAGTCACGAGCTCACCTGGTGCGCCTTAGGGTGGCGCCCCCCTGAGCTCATGGGTCCCACGCAGCTCCATTTGACCTAATTCCAACTCCATAAGTTCCCAAATATTCCTAAACCAATAGAGAACCACCTGAAACACTTTTCCCCTGCCGCAAGCTTCTGTTCTTCCGTGATCTGATCTGGTGGACTTTTTCGATACTCTACCGGAGGGGGAATTGATCGCCAAGGGCTTCTACATCATCCTTGCTTCACCTCCAATGAGTGTGAGTAGTTTACCACAGACGTACGGGACCATAACTAGTAGCTAGATGGCTTCTTCTTTCTCTCCGATCTTCAATACAAAGTTATTTTTTCTCTTCTTCCTTTGCGGTGTGTCTGTTGGGATCCAATGAATTGTGGGTTTATGATTAGATTATTCATTGAAAGTAATTGAGTCTTTATTGAACTTTATTATGCATGATTGTTATAGCTTTGTATTTTTTATCTCTGATATATCCATTTGGTTTAGCCAACTAGTTTGATTTATCTTCAGTGGGAGAGGTCCTTGTAATGGTTTCAATCTTGTGGTGTCCTCACCTCATGATAGAAGGGGTAGTGAGGCACGTATTTGTACTATTTCCATTAAGGATAAAACAACAGGGTTTGATCATATTGCTTGGTTTTATTTGGTCTACATTATGTCATCTTGCTTAAAGCGTTACTCTGTTTATCGTGAACTTAATACAATAGATGCATTCTGGATAGTGGTCGATTGGTGGAGTAATAGTAGTTGATGCAGCATCATTTCGGTCTACTTTTCACGGGCGTAATGCCTATATACATGATCATTTCCATGAATAACATAATAACTATTCACTTTTATATCAATTGCCCGACAATAATTTGTTTACCCACCATATGCTATTTATTCGAGAGAGACACCTCTAGTGAAAACTATGGCCCCCGGGTCTACCTTTATCAAAAACCAAAATACCTCGCTGCTGTTTATTATCATTTATTTTGTTTTGCAATTTGTATATCTACTACTACCAGATTTGATCCTTGCAAGTAACCAGTTCAAGGGCATTGACAACCCTCTTGTCCGTGTTGGGTGCAAGTATTTGTTCTTGTGTGTGTAGGGATTGTTCACTAGGCTATGTGTGGTTCTCCTATTGGTTCGATAAGCTTGGTTCTAACTAAGGGAAATACTTATCAGCTACTATATTGCTTCACCCTTCCTCTTCGGGGAAAATCCCAACGCAGCTTGCAAGTAGAATCACGTGGCAATCGGAAGAGCTGTTTCTCCTCACTTGGGCGGGAGACCCAAATTTTGTGGGGCTTTCGCCAAATTAGAACTAACCTTCAAAACACATTTCTCTTGTAGCCAAGAACACTGGTGAGAAAATTGTTTCAGATAAAATGGCCTACCCACGAGAGAAAATCAAAACGAGAGAAGAATAGCCTGGAGTGAAATGCATAGAGGACAAAATGCGAATCTATGAAAGAAGATAAACATCCTGAGAAAGAACTTAAATCCCGAAATAAAACCATAGCAAAATAAAATCACAGAAGAAAAACTTTGGTCAGCTAATAAATTCTTCATCTTGACGTGACTGATAATAATATCAAGCCCAAAGAGAATAGCCACAGAGATAGTGATGCTTACATAAACTGAACCAATTTCTTCAGAATCTTGAAGACCATAAATTGGCATTGAAGATTTGACGCCTTTGTAATCTGGTATATAGACCTTCTTCATAGAAGGATGAGATGTTTCTCCAAAGAGATAAAAGTTCCCATGACCTATGGATGGATTAGTTTAACTTGTTGAAGCAAATCACATGATTATGAAAGTGTCTCTAAATTCTTTCAATAGGCCCAAATTTCCTTTCAGGAAACACTGACATGATAGAAGCAATATTATCAGCAAGGGTAAAAGTCAATCCTTTCGCAAAGTGAAGCATATCCCCTGCAAATAACAATTTATCTCAGGCATATGCTTTGATTGGTTTCACCTAGAGACATTTTCCTTCAAGAAAGATTAGGTTTTCTTAACCACACACATCTTGGTAGGTGGACGAGAAACATTTGGTTTCAGATGCACGAGATAGGATTTCTTTCGAGAAACATAAGAGGTGTTCCTCTGGGAAGGGTTGGCATAATCGAAAGAATAAGCATTGTAATTCTTCCTAGAAACATGAACATAATGGTTGGAAGGAGTATACATATAATCTTTCTAACGAGCATTCTTATCAGAGCCATACGAGGGATTTGCAGTTTCATACTGCAAAGATGTTCCTTTAGCTAAGATTTTCCTTTCCTACGAAAGTTATTTCCCTCCATGGTTAGAGCAACAGTAACAGGCAGATTTTCAATACGAGACTTTTCAACTAGGATTCTTTTCTTGGGTGGCCCATTCCTGCAATTAGTGCCAAACATACAAATACTTCACCATTCTGTTGCTTAAACGGTTTATAGTTGGAGTCAAATGACTAGTTTGTAGGTGAAGGAATTGAACAATCATATCATGAAAGTAATGTAGGTTTGAGAGTTTTGCTTTTAAGAGGAACCCATACTATCTTTGGATATGTCTCACATGTCCAGTATGTTCCATTAGCATTTAATTTTCTCTAGAAACATAACCCTTCCTTTCTAGGGTTCTTGTGAAGAATTGACTTCTTCAGAAGATCACAAAGAATTTGGTGTCCTTTGAAACTTTTGAACATTCCTATCTCAAGCAAATTCTTCAGCGTAATATTTTCATCACAAATAGCAACATTTTCCTCAAAAGAGGAGTTAGTTTAAACATTAATAACAGGTGCATTTCGTTCAGCAGCAACAGATGTTTCAACATTAGAATCAGAATTGTTGTGCTCTAGGCATTTGATGGGAAACGAAGCATGAAAATCAAAACAATTTCTACGAACACCCAAGATATAATCAAGGAGATGTATAGCAATGATAGGGGAGTCTGTCTAGATTTGTAGACCGAAAGTGTTAGTGTCATAACACGGTTGATGTAGTCGTACTCTTCATGATCCAATCGCGATCCAATCCAATCTAGTGCCGAATGATATGTCTCATTTATAATTTTTGATTGTTCCATGATATTATATTATCTATCTTGGATGTTTAAATGCATTTATATGCTATTTTATATTATTTTGGGACTAACCTATTCACCTAGAGCCCAGTGCCAGTTTCTATTTTTCCTTGTTTTTGAGTTTCGCAGAAAAGGAATACCAAACGGAGTCCAAATGAGTTGAAAATTTACAGTGATCTTTTTATGGATCAGAAGAAGCCCCCGAAGCAAAAGAGTTGGGGCAGAAGAGCCACAAGGCCTCCACAAAGGTGGAGGGCATGCCCTACCCCCTGGGCATGCCCTCCAGTCTTGTGGGCTTGTGACGCCCGGATAATTAGGCTACAGTAATCCCACGTTAAGGATGCCACGTCACCTCCGTTACCGTTGCTAACCTCGCGTTAGTTCGAAACTAATTCAAATACAAATTCAAGATCAAGCAAACAATAAAAGTTTTCAAATATTAAAACTAAAATGTTCAATAAATATTAGATAAGTCAGAGGCTTTGATAAAATTGTAAACAACATTATTGAAATTTGATAAGTGACTTAAACAACCTCAAACAGTGGCTGAAAACATTATTTAATAACCTTTTTATTAATACAAAATAAATATGAAATGATATTTACCCCAAACTAGTTTTTGGTGGTAGGATATATTGTGTTGTGATTTGTGGTCCAACTCTCATATTTTACCAAACTCATTTGGTGCCCAAACAATTAGCAAAAACAGAAAAGAATAAAACAGAAAACAAAACTTACAAAAAAAAGGAAACCTCCCCCCCTCCAGCCGGGCCGTGGCCCAGCTGGCCTCTGGGCCGCCAGGCCGGCCCAACCGCCCCACCTTATCGCCTGGGCGACCGAACCCTAGCGGTTCACCCCCACTCCCCCACTCGCTCGCCTCTCCCTCTCCCCCCTCTCCTCTCGATCCCATCTGGATCGGGGAGGGGCCCGACCCCGACGCCGCCCGCGCCCGTCCCTCCGTCGTCGCGCCGACGCCACCCAGAGCGCCCCCGCCTCGGCCACCTCATCGTCGACCCCGCCGCCGCTTCACCGTCCTCTTCCTCGTCTCCTCCTCGCCAGGCCGCATCGACCCTCCGACCTCAATGCACGCCGCCCCGCCGCCGCCTCGTCATCGACCCACCGCTGCCTAGTCCCTACGAACCCCCGTGAGGCCCCGGCCTCTCCTCTCTCCCTCGCCCCGCACTCACCACAACCCCGTCACCCCGATGTCCGCGCCTTCGCGCGTGTGCCCACGTCTGAACCATGCACGCGTCACCGCGCCCGTGTGGCAGAGCTCGCGCTCCGGGCAGCACTTGCCATCCCGCGCCTCTGGCCTCTCCTCTTCTTGCCGCGCTCGCGTCCCAGCGGCCAGCCCGCGCCTATGGCTGCCTCATGCCCCGTCCTCTTCTTCCTCCCGCGACGCCGTCGTCCGCCGGCGTCCTCGCCCCGCCGCACTCCGGCAACCTCCACCTGCGCCCCGGGTTCACCCACTCGGGTGCTCGAGCCCGTGCCCGGGGCCAGCCGCCCGAACATCAGCGCCCGACCCGCTAGGGCCCCTGGGGCCAATGACAGGCAGGCCCCACGCCCCCTGAACGTTTAAAAAAAGAATTAAAAATAAATAGATAAATAATTAAATACAAATATTAATTAATTAATTAACTTAATGAAATCCTGATTAGTTAACTAGTTACATTTACTTAACCTGCTAATTAAACTAAGTAACTGTTAATTAGATATTAGTCTATGACAGAATGGACCCACGCGTCAGTTTAACCAAGTCAACCGACTGTTGATTGCTGACGTCATGATGATGTCAGCAAACACTATTCTAGATAATGTTGGATTAAATTAATTAGATAAATTCTAAAAATGATTTAAAACTTTAGAAAATCATATAAAATAAACCGTAGCTCAAATGAAAATACTTTCTACATGAAAGTTGCTCAGAGCGTCGAGACGAATCCAGATACGCAGCCCGTTCGTCTGCCACGCGTCCCTAGCATAGTGAACCTGCAACAGTTCTCCTCTGGTTCATCTGTCCGAAAACGCGAAACGCCGGGGATACTTTCTCGGATGTTTCCCCCTTCGTCGGTATCACCTACTACTGCGTTGGGGCACACCTAGCACCGCGTATTGCCATGTTACGCTTTGTGATGCTTTGATTGCTTTGTTATTTATTGTGTTCCCCCTCCGTTACTTTCCGGTAGACCCCGAGACTGCCGACGACCCAGTTCGGCTACGGAGTTGACGACCACTCCTTCTTGCCAGGGCAACCAGGCAAGCCCCCCCCCTTGATCACCAGATATCGCCTATTCTTCTCTATACTGCTTGCATTAGAGTAGTGTAGCATGTTACTGTTTGGTTACTCCTATTCTGTTGCATAGCATGTCATTGTTGCTATAGTCGTTGATACCTTACCCGCAATCCTAAATGCTTAGTATAGGATGCTAGTTTATCATCATTGGCCCTACATTCTTGTCAGTCTGCCTTGCTATACTATCGGGCCGTGATCACTTGGGAGGTGATCACGGGTATATACTATACTATACATACATACTATACAGATGGTGACTAAAGTCGGGTCAGCTCGTTGAGTACCCGCAAGTGATTCCGATGTGGGGGCTGGAAGGACAGGTGGCTCCATCCCGGTAGAGGTGGGCCTGGGTTCCCGACGGCCCCCGGCTGTTACTTTGTGGCAGAGCGACAGGGCAGGTTGAGACCACCTAGGAGAGAGGTGGGCCTGGCCCTGTTCAGCGTTCGCGGATACTTAACACGCTTAACGAGATCTTGGTATTTGATCCGAGTCTGGCTACTGGCCTATACGCACTAACCAACTATGCGGGAACAGTTATGGGCACTCGGCGTCGTGGTATCAGCCGAAGCCTTCGTGATGTCAGCAACTGAGCGGCGTGCGCCGGATTGGAACGTAAGCCTGCTCTTGTATTAAGGGGGCTAGTTCTGCTTCCGGCCGCATACGCAACGTGCAGGTGTGCTAAGGGAGATGGGCCCAGACCCATGTGCGCTTAGGTTTAGACCGGCGTGCTGACCTCTCTGTTGTGCCTAGGTGGGGCTGCGACGTGTTGATCTTCCGAGGCCGGGCATGACCTAGGAAAGTGTGTCTGGCCAAATGGGATCGAGCGTGTTGGGTTATGTGGTGCACCCCTGCAGGGAAGTTAACCTATTCGAATAGCCGTGATCTTCGGTAACAAGACGACTTGGAGTTGTACCTTGACCTTATGACAACTAGAACCGGATACTTAATAAAACACACCCTTCCAAGTGCCAGATACAACCCGGTGATCTCTCTCTAACAGGGCGACGAGGAGAGGATTGCCGGGTAGGATTATGCTATGCGATGCTACTTGGAGGACTTCAGTCTACTCTCTTCTACATGCTGCAAGACGAAGGCTGCCAGAAGCGTAGTCTTCGACAGGATTAGCTATCCCCCTCTTATTCTGGCATTCTGCAGTTCAGTCCACTGATATGGCCCTTTACACATATATGCATGCATATGTAGTGTAGCTCCTTGCTTGCGAGTACTTTGGATGAGTACTCACGGTTGCTTTTCTCCCTCTTTTCCCCCCTTTCCCTTCTACCTGGTTGTCGCAACCAGATGCCAGAGTCCAGGAGCCAGATGCCACTGTCGACGACGACTCCTACTACATTGGAGGTGTCTACTACTACGTGCTGCCTGCTAACGACGGCTAGGAGTAGTTAGGAGGATCCCAGGCAGGAGGCCTGCGCCTCTTTCGATCTGTATCCCAGTTTATGCTAGCCTTCTCAAGCTTGTTTAACTTATGTCTGTACTCAGATATTGTTGCTTCCGCTGACTCGTCTATGATCGAGCACTTGTATTCGAGCCCTCGAGGCCCCTAGCTTGTATTATGATGCTTGTATGACTTATTTATGTTTTAGAGTTGTGTTGTGATATCTTCCCGTGAGTCCCTGATCTTGATCGTACACATTTGCGTGCATGATTAGTGTACGATTGAATCGGGGGCATCACAGGGCTCCTCGTGGACCCCCACTACTCTAGAATGCTGCTAACGTGACACTATGATCAGAGACTCTTCGAGAAACTGTGTGCGATGCAATAATCGTAGACGGTGGTGTAAGAAAACCATCAAAAATGTGCAAAACGTTTGCGATGACGGATGCATCAAACACGGTTTAGAATTTAGTTGCATGTGCGATGTAGGCATACGGTTCAGTTCAATGAACTGTTTGCGACGAGGAGGAACAAAAGAAACGTCCAGCCAGATGAAGGTGTGTGCGATATACATCATAAGGTTCACTCAGATGAACTGTTTGTGATTAGGAAACACAAACAAAACGGTTAGGCAGATCAAGGTGTGTGCGATATACGGCATGCAGTTTGCTCAGATGAACTGTTTGCATTGAGAAAAGAGAACAGAAATGGTTTAATATAACAAGATGCGTGTGATACACAGCAAATAGGTATGTAATCAGAAATGTGTGCGAAGACCGATAAAACACAAACGATTGCTTCTAATAAGACATATGTGATATGCTCTGTCTACACAACATGTATTGGCCATTGGGGGACGGGCGGTCATCCGGATACACCATAAGGATGCGAAGAGGCATCCTATATCAGCAAGGACTAGCTGTTCCACCAGTAGCTCATCTAAGAGAACTCTCAAGTTAAGTGTGCTCAGGATGGAGCAGCCATCAGATGGTGACTGGATGGGAAGTTGTGTTGATGTTAAATTAACTGATAGGATGGGTCATTTCAGTCAAATGACCGAAATGACCCATTCCCTTAGCTAATTTAATCTCGAGGTCCTTGTTTTTTATTTTTACTTTATTTATTAACATATGTTAAAGAAGGTCTACCGCATTACTTTTTGACAATGTGTATACGTGGCATACAGTTGATCCATCCGACCTGTTTGTGATGGAATAAGCTTGCTAGTGTACAACCGTTTGCGATGGATGAATTCATCACCGATGGGTTCCCTAGTGTGGTTCGTGTTCATCTCATCATCATCATCTACTTCTTGTGCTAGCTCGATGTTCCTTCTATATGCTAAGTTTCCATTATTTATGGCGTTCTATGAACACGCCACCGTTTCCCGCCATTTCCAAACCTATATCCCGCCACCCAGTGGTATTGCACATATACCTAGGCGCGGCGCGACGCACAGAGGCAACAAGTGCAGCCTATAGCACATCCACCTTTTCCAAGCATGCCAATGCACCAAAGCGCCACCTCTTCCATCAACCTCGTCGAAGAGGAAAACCAGAAGGCACCACGGCCCGTCGAGGCCGCGGAGCTCCCCGGCAACGCGATGGACGATGCTGTGTTGCACGTCATCGCGAGGGTTGAGCAGATCCTTGGCGCATGGCGCTTCAGCGCCACGGATCAAGATAGGCATGTCAGCGCCGAGAGGCTGGAGCTCGCCGCAAAACATGATCGATGGCGCACCGTAGAGAAAGCTAGGCACGTCCGCGCCGATAGGCTGCGGCTCGCCGCACGGCGAGAGCGTTGGAGCACTGCAGAGCGAGAGGCGCGGCGCGCCGCACAGCAAGAGCGGATCCATCGACGCTTGCCTGCTGTTGACAGGGCGTCGCAACTGGGTACACGTCCCGTCAGTATCCCCATTCCTCGCGAGGAGTGGGCGCAGGCCCTCTGCACCATACTTGCACCAGAGGCCGGTCGCGCCGTACTTGCACCGGACGCCCGCCACGCCGTTCGCATGGGTCATGCCGTTCGCCTTGTCCGTGCTCGATGCCAACGTGCTGGTCGGTAGGCTCGACCGCCTCTTTGGCTTAGGTGTCAACCTGGGCATAGTAGAGGAACAGATGTCGCATCCTCGAGGTGGTGATCTCCGATGAAATAGCCAACTTGGAGCTCGAGATCGCGCTCTAGATGTACCGCGAGTGTGTCGACCGCTTGGATGAACGCATGCACGAGTTCAGGCAGAGCCAAGAGCTATCGTAGGCAAGGGCTGTTGGTCATGGTCTCATGGACACGTTTTATTTTGTTGAGTCATTTCGACGTGGATAACTATGTATTCACAACAATCATACTATTGCTCTATTTATTGCTCTGTTTCAATGTGTGTACTCTGTTTTCCGTTCTTATATGTTCTGTTTCAATGTGTATTTATACGTTTTCCATTCTGTATATGTGGATGATAACAGATAGATTCAAATTAGTATACAAAAATAGATAGAAAATGGAATTCATAATATATATAATATTAATTGTTCATTAGTTCATCACAGAATATATATAATATCATTACATATACGTGATGATACTTAACTACTAGGTACAATGCATAAAATCGAAAACGAACAATACTAAAACTAATAATCCCTCCCAGGACAATTATTCCGGCAGCCCCTCGCCAGCAGCTCCCTGGTGCGCGGCGTCTTCCCAGAGCAGAGGAAGTACTCCGCCTCCTCCGCCTCACAACACTTGACGTGCCAATTTGCCTCTTGCAGGCGGACGCGCGCGGACGATCTTGCCATTTCGTTGGGCGCCCATTGGAGCTCCTCGTCGGTGGCACGATGGAGCTTATCGGCCCAGCTCCACACAGCTACGAGGCGCCTAGCGCCTCTGACCTTCCTCGTGAAGTACCCGTCTTCGTACACCTCCTCTGCACGACGATGCACTCGTCCCCAAAGCTCCGCCACCTCCTTTTTCCAGGTGACATCACGGGCTTCACAGGTCGCCTGGTAACTGGCATCCTCCTCCACCATCTCCTTCTTGAAAGCCACTCGCCTGGCTTTCTCAGCCGGCGGCAGCGACTTCCAAAGACAAAGATCGTACTGGCCCCAAAACCAATCCAAAGTTAGGGGGTCCGGCGCAACCTCGTCCGGCGGCGCGTAGGTGTCCTTGTCGCTGCTCTTCGAGTGAGCACCCTCGGGAGGTGGCAACTCCTCGTCAACGCATGGGCAGACCGGCGGCGCCATGGCGGAGATTTGAGAGAGAGAGAGAGAGAGAGAGAGAGAGAGATCAAGGGGAGCATCTAGATGAGAATGCAAGCGGGATGACGTGATCAAGGTAGTATTTATTGTCGACCGAAATCTAGATCGACGGGAACAGTACACACACCGGTCGCTGGAATTTACGAGTACTATAGTGTGAATTACACATGATTTCCGCATCAAAATTCGTGTGTGAACATAATAGCTGACGGTTCCCAATGTAGAACTGTGTTTGATTAATACATCCCGCCACTCACCTACCAAACCTTGAGGCGCGAAATAGTGTGCCAATCGTATCGGGCTGGTTGTCTTGCCAGATTTTACATTTTCTTTTTTGAACACCAGATATTTACAACGTCTGATGATTTTTTAACTCGCACACAAGTACACAAAATATGATTTTTCAAACCGTTATGGTTAGCCGTTGCATGTAGATGTAGTTCAAATTTGAATTACGGTCATTAAATGGCTAGAAAATCACTTAAATGTCTTCAAAAGGTCAAATGACCCCTGAAATTTTCTAAATTTTCACATGACAGTTGTATTAGTGCACGTTACACGTAAAAAAATTGAAGGCCGTAAGAGGAAGCTATTTGCCGTTCGTCATGAAACATGCATTGTTCCCTTCTGGGAACCACGAGCCTTCTAGTGAGTTGCTCCGGTTTGTGAGGGGTGTGTGTCCAAAGTTTCGTCAAACAGACCAATTTTTGTACCACATCATATTGGTGGCATGACATTACATCAATCAAGATTTCATGTTTTTCTGATCATTTTTTAATTTTTTGGAATTAAAATGCCATGACACTCCATGCATGTGTCCATGCCGTGAGACCAATATGTTTTAAAATTCCTTCTAATTTACTACACATGGAATTAATTCGCACACCAGTACACAAATATGATTTTTTTTAAACCGTTATGGTTAGCCGTTGCATGTACATCTAGTTCAAATTTGAATTACGGTCATTAAATGGCTAGGAAATCACTTAAATGTCTTCAAAAGGTCAAATGACCCCTGAAATTTTTTAAATTTTCACATGGCAGTTTGTATCAGTGCACATTACACGTAGAAAATTTTTGAAGGCCGTAAGAGGAAGCTATTTTCCGTTCATCATCAAACATGCATTCTTGCCTCTCGGAACCATGAGCCTTCTAGTGAGTTGCTCCGGTTTGTGAGGGGGTGTGTGTCCAAACTTTCGTCCAGCAAGCCAATTTTTGTACCAAATCATCTTCGTGGCATGACATTACATCCAGTAAGGTTTCATGTTTTTCTGATCATTTTTAATTTTTTTGGAATAAAAATACCATGGCACTTCATGCATGTACATGTGTCAATGCCGTGAGAACAATATGTTTGAAAATTCCTTCTAATTTACTGCACGTGGAATTAACTCGCACACAAGTACACAAATATGATTTTTCAAACCGTTATGGTTAGCCGTTGCATGTACATCTAGTTAAAATTTGAATTATGGTCATTAAATGGCTAGGAAATCACTTAAATGTCTTCAAAAGGTCAAATGACCCCTGAATTTTTCCAAATTTTCACATGAGAGTTTGTATTAGTGCACATTACACATAGAAATTTTTTGAACGCCATAAGAGGATGCTATCTACCGTTCGTCATCAAACATGCATTGTTCCCTTCTCGGAACCACGAGCCTTCTAGTGAGTCGCTCCGCTTTGTGAGGGGAGTGTGTCCAAACTTCCGTCAAATAGGCCAATTTATGTAGCACATCAACTTGGTGGCATGATATTACATCAGGCAAGGTTTCATGTTTTCCTGATCATTTATTATTTTATTTTTTGAATTAAAATGCCATGGCACTCCATGCATGTGTCCATGCCATGAGACCAATATGTTTGAAAATTCCATCTAATTTACTGCACATGGAATTAACTCACACACAAGTACACAAATATGATTTTTCAAACCATTATGGTTAGCCGTTGCATGTACATCTAGTTCAAATTTGAATTATAGTCATTAAATGGCTAGGAAATCACTTCAATGTTTTCAAAAGGACAAATAACCCCTGAAATTTTCCAAATTTTTACATGAAAGTTTGTATCATTGCACATTAAACGTAGAAATTTTTTGAAGGCCATAGGAGGAAGCTATCTGCGTTCGTCATCAAACATGCATTGTTCCCTCTCAGAACCACGAGCCTTCTAGTGAGTTGCTCCGATTTGTGAGGGATGTGTGTCCAAACTTTCGTCAAGCAAGCCAGTTTTTGTACAACATCATCTTGGTGGCATGACATTACATCAAGCAAGATTTCATGTTTTTCTAATCATTTTTTATTTTTTGGAATAAAAATGCCATGGCACTCCATGCATGTACATGTGTCCATGCCGTGAGACCAATATGTTTGAAAATTCCTTCTAATTTACTGCACATGGAATTAACTCACACACAAGTACACAAATATGATTTTTCAAACCGTTATGGTTAGCCGTTGCATGTACATCTAGTTCAAATTTAAATTATAGTCATTAAGTGGCTAGGAAATCACTTAGATGTCTTCAAAAGGTCAAATGACCCCTGAAAATTTCCTAATTTTCACATGACTGTTTGTATCAGTGCACATCACAGGTAGAAAATTTTTGAAGGCCGTAAGAGGAAGCCATGTGCCATTCGTCATCAAACATGCATTGTTCCCTCAAGGAACCACGAGTCTTCTAGTGATTTGCTCCGGTTTGTGAGGGGTGTGTGTCGAAACTTTCGTCAAACAGGCCAATTTTTGTACCACATCATCTTGGTGGCATGACATTACATCAAGCAAGGTTTCATGTTTTCCTGATTATTTTTTTTATTTTTTTGGAATTAAAATGCCATGGCACTCCATGCATGTGACCATGTCGTGAGACCAATATGTTTGAAAATTCCTTCTAATTTACCGCACATGGAATTAACTCGCACACAAGTACACAAATATAATTTTTCAAACCGTTATGGTTAGTTGTTGCATGTACATCTATTTCAAATCTGAAGTACGGTCATTAAATGGCTAGGAAATCACTTAAATGTCTTCAAAAGGTCAAATGACCCCTGAAATTTTCCAAAGTTTCACATGACAGATTGTACCAGTGCACATTACACGAGAAATTTTTTGAAGGCCCTAAGAGGAAGCTATCTGTCGTTCGTCATCAAACATGCATTGTTCCCTTCTCGGAACCATGAGCCTTCTAGGTAGTTGCTCCAGTTTGTGAGGGGTGTGACGATGCCATGGACCTAGGGTACGGTCATAGGCCTGACCTAGACTCCCTACCCAAGGCCACTACCCTAGAATCAAGAACATTCAAAGTATAACAAGAGATACCAGCTGAAGTAACCTTGGAGTGCAATCTACTCGACCAATTATCTCACTCGGATATCCCAATTCCATTCGACCAAAATGATGTCACTCAACCATACAAGAAACCACTCAGAGTATAGAAGAACTAGAGTCACTCGTGATGGCAACGGTCAGGCGTTCACTCCATAGTCTTAAAGATCATTAATAGCTCTTTATAGCTGGCGTTACCAGTAACACCCTGTCTTAATGTACATTGAACCCTATAACGGGGGATGGTTGGGGTCCTGGCGCACTCTATATAAGCGACCCCCCCCTCTGGCACAAGGGTTCGCACCCCCTGTAACACACACACACCCATATTCCAGTCACTGCCTCAAGGCACCGAGATCTAGGGCTTTTACCTCCTTCGAGAGGGGCCTGAACTAGTGTTTACAACCTCGCCGTAGCTAGGGCCTTGCCTCCTCATACATACCCCCTACTCTTACTGTCAGACTTAGTACCACGATAGTTGGCACCCACCGTGGGGCAAAGCATCTTGCTACTTCCAGCGAGGTTGCATTTTTCCCGATCTTCGTCAACATGGTTTCCGGCGGTGGTTTGGTTGTGGGCCGCGAGTTCTGACTCGGCACGCTCACTTTCATCGTTGAAGACTCCGCCTGGCTTCAAGAAGCCCCCCTCGATGTCGAGGCTCTTCTGATCCGCGGGGAATCGCACTTCCACGCGAGTGCCTGTGGCGTCCTTCTATAGCAGCCGTCGACCCCGTCTCGGTCGGCTCCCACATCATCCACTATCTCCGCTGGACACCGCCGCAAGCGATCCGGTCGGCCGTGGCTCCAGCGGTGGGTAAAGCATGCGGTGGCCCGCCAGTCGGCCACCCCTCAAGTCACGGCTATCGAGCCCGGCTAATTTCTTTATGGACCATTCGACCCATCGACTAGTTCCGCGGATACTCTCTCCGAGCGTGAGAGCAGTGACCCCGTGGCGGAAATTCTCATGGCTAACTCTCGTCGCAGCCCACCCGGGCTTCGCCACAACGGCAGCGACGGTGACGGTGATGGCCCGTCGTACAATCTTGATGAGTACGAGCCCCAACCTCTCAATTCGCAGTAGAGAGAAGAGTTGCACCGCCACAACATGGAGGCGCTCCAGACCCCTATCATGGGGGAGACTTCCGAGGCTCGGGCCTTGGAGGCTGCGTGCCTTGCCACTTTGGTTAAGCGCACGCGTCTGGAGAACCTCCAACATTCTCTCGATGAACGCGCCCGTCGACTAATCCTCGAATCCAGTCGACGACAACGACAATTGTTTCCACCTGAACCCCAGGTATACCGCACTCCGATCCAGAATCTTTCAACTGCTGCACGTATAGCAGAGTCTATTGAGCCATCCCGTTCAAAGGCTGGAAGAGGCTTGATGCAGATCCGAGTAACATTAGCGCAACAGAATCCACAGCAGGTCAGTGAGGGCAGACACAATTCAGTCAGCGCATATTCCTGGGTCGCCTTTGCGACGTGAAGATCGCGATCACCGTCGAGATCGGCACCTGGGAAGCACCCACGGAGAATTTGATTGTAAGTATGCCCGTGACAACCACCGTCGAGTGCCTTCACCCCTCCGATGGGCAGGTCATACGCGCACCGGCGGTTTGTCCATAGGCGCCCATATAGCAATGACCACAGAGTTCCAGTCGACCCAACAGAGCCTTTGTTCGATGCAAGATCACTCCTCGTGCAAGGTTTGGTCGACAGGAATAGAGCATACAGAGAAGGACTAGACAAAGATCAACCTAGTGGAAGCAGAGTGCACATATCTGGCCTCGAGTGCTCCAGAAGAGCCATATGGGCCGCTGAGATCCCTCGCAACTTCAGGTTGGCGACAGGCATAAGTAAGTTCACCGGAGAATCGAAGCCCGACACTTGGTTGGAGGATTACCGAGTGGCAGTGCACATTGGTGGTGGCAACGATGAAGTGGCCATGAAACACCTCCCTTTGATGCTTGAGGGTTCTGCCAGAGCTTGGTTGAATCAGTTGGCCCCTGGGAGCATGTTTAGTTGGGAGGAGTTAGCCCGAGTGTTTACCAAAACATTAGAGGGCACTTGCAAGCGACCTGCTGGTTTGGCCGAATTGTAGCATTGTGTTCAGAAACAGAATGAGACTTTGAGAGACTATATCCAGAGATGGACTACCCTTCATCATACAGTGGAGAATGTCTCAGAGCATCAAGCAGTAAGCGCCTTTAAAGAAGTCGTCTGTTATAGAGAGCTCAACTTGAAGTTCGGTCGAACCGGAGACATGTCTCTGGCTCGGATGATGGAGATAACCACTCGGCATGCTAACGGCGAAGAAGACCGACTCCAGAGCGGCAAGAACAAATCAGTCGCCCAGGACACCGGAGGAGGAAACTCCAGTCGGAAGTAGAAACGCAAAGCTGAACCCACAGGTCCTGCAGAGGCGACAGTTTTGAATCAAGGGAAGTTCAAGGGGAAGCCTAAAGGGCCTTGGACCACCAGAAAAGTGAAAGATCAAGTGGGAAATGACGTGCTTGATTTACCGTGTCATATACACACCAAAAAATATGAAAGGGAAACTTGATTCTTCCCAAGCATACCACTCGATAGTGTCGACTCCTGATTTAGAGTTTCCGAGAGGGTTAGCCAACTGAGAAAGAAAAAGAGTCTAATAAGGAGGAGGACAAAGAGGAAGACGACGGTTACCCCAACGTCAATGCCGCTTTGGTGATTTTTGCTGACCTTGAGAGCAAAAGTCGACTGAAAGTTATTAACAGAGAAGTAAACATGGTTGCTCCAGCAACGACGACATATTTGAAGTGCTAAAAAAACATTACATTCGACAAAGTCCGAGCATCCAGCGCACGTTGCTACCCCTGGGAGACAAGCATTGGTAGTCGACCCAGTCATTGGGGGCACTCAACTGACCAAGGTTTTGATGGACGGTGGCAGTGGTTTGAATATACTGTATGCTGAGGCCCTCCGAGGCATGGGCGTTCCGATGTCCAAGCTCAGCGAGAGCAACATGAGATTCCACGGTGTCATCCCAGGAAAGAAAGCCAATTCACCCGGTCAGATCACTCTTGATGTGGTTTTCGGTGATTCAAAGAATTACCGCAAGGAAAAATTGACGTTTGAGGTGGTGGATTTTGACAGTGCATATCATGCTATTCTAGGTAGGCCTACATATGCTCGTTTCATGGCTCGACCATGTTACGTATACCTCAAGTTTAAGATGCCTGGTCCCAGAGGCGTGATTACAGTCACTGGAAATCGGCAGAGAGCAGAAGAGTGCCTCCAGAAGGGCTCCAAGATCGCCGATGAACAGATGGCAGCAGTAGAGATGCAATAATACCAGAAGAATGCAGATCCGAGTGATTTTTTGCGTGCCAAGAAGCCTGCTTTAGAGTCTGCATTTTAGTCGTCTGGTGAGACAAAACCAGTTCACATTCACCCGAATGATCCTAATGCTGCTCCGACTCATATCTGAACAACACTTGACAGCAAATAGGAAGAAGCACTCATCCAGTTCCTCTGTGAGAACTGGGACATCTTCGCATGGAAACCATCAGACATGCTGGGTGTACCTAGGGGACTGGTTGAGCACCGTTTGTGGGTTGACCCGAAAGCAAAACCCGTTAAAGAGCATCTACGTCGGTCCGCCGCGGAGAAGAGGAAGGCAATTGGCGAGAAGGTGGCTCGGCTTCTGGCAGCGGAGTTCATCCACGAGATATACCACTCCGAGTGGCTCGCCAATGTTGTTATGGTCCCCAAGAAATATAAGTCTTTGAATGTGTATTGATTTCAAGCATATCAATCAGGCCTACCCGAAAGATCATTTCCCTCTGCCCTGCATCGACCAGATAGTCGTCTCAACTGTGGGGTGTGAGCGCTTGTCCTTTTTGGATGCTTATTTCGGGTACCATCAGATCCGACTGTATGGACCCGATGAAATAAAAACAACTTTCATCACCCCAATCAGGTGTTTTTTCTATGTTACTATGCCCTTTGGCCTCAAGAATGCTGGTGCCACATTCATGCGCATGATTCAGAAGTGCTTGCTCACTCAAATCAGTCGGAATGTGGAAGCATACATGGATGCCATCATGGTCAAGTCACGCAAAGGTTCCGACCTACTGACTGACCTCGTTGAAACCTTTGCCAACTTAAGAAGATATGGTTTCAAGCTAAACCCTTCAAAGTGCATGTTCGGAGTCCCAAGTGGAAAGTTACTCGGTTTCCTCGTTTTCAAACAAGGAATCAACGCAAACCCAGAGAAGGTTGGCACGATCTTTCGAATGAAACGCCCTATGTGTGTGCATGATGTTCAGAAGCTTACTGGTTGTTTGGCTGCATTGAGTCCATTCATCTCACTCCTCGGCGAAAAGGCATTACCTCTTTACCGACTGATGAAGAAGTCTGACAAGTTCAAGTGGCATCCTGAAGCTGAAGCAGCGTTTGAAGAGCTCAAAGCCCTGTTTTCTACCCAGCCGGTGCCTGCTGCCCCAATCAGCAAAGAGCCTTTACTGCGTTACATCGCAGCCACTGGACAAGTTGTTAGCACAGTGCTCACGGTCGAGCGGGAAGAAGAAGGCAAAGCGTACAAAGTTCAATGCCTAGTATATTATATTTCTGAAGTCTTAACTCCGTCCAAGCAAAGATATCCACATTATCAGAAGCTTGTTTATGGAATTTACTTGACCACGAAGAAAGTTGCACACTACTTCTCTGACCACTCAGTTTCAGTCGTCAGCGACGCTCCATTATCAGAAATTCCAAACAATAGGGATGCAACTGGTCGAATGGCAAAGTGGGCAGTTGAACTCCTTCTGTTGGATATCAAGTTTGAGGCAAAGAAAGCCATCAAGTCCCGGGCAATAGCAGATTTTGTCGCCGAGTGGATTGAACAACAGCAGTTGATAACCCACAAGTGTAGGGGATCGCAACAGCTTTCGAGGGTAGAGTATTCAACCCAAATTTATTGATTCGACACAACGGGAGCCAAAGAATATTCTTAAGTATAAGCAGTTGAGTTGTCAATTCAACCACACCTGGATAACTTAGTATCTGCAGCAAAGTATTTAGTAGCAAAGTAGTATGATAGTAATGGTAACAGTGGCAAAAGTAAAGATAATAGTTTTGTAGTAATTGTAACAGTAGGAACGGAAAAGTAAATAAGCGAAGCACAATATGTGAAAAACTCGTAGGCATTGGATCAATGATGGATAATTATGTCGGATGTGATTCCTCATGTAATAGCTATAACATAGGGTGACACAGAACTAGCTCCATGATACGTCTCCTATGTATCTATAATTTTTGATTGCTCCATGCTACTTTATCTACTGTTTTGGACTATATTGGGCTTTATTTTCCACTTTTATATTATTTTTAGGACTAACCTATTAACCGGAGGCCCAGCCCAGAATTGCTGTTTTTTGCCTATTTAAGTGTTTCGAAGAAACGGAATATCAAACGTAGTCCAAACGGAATGAAACCTTCGAGAACGTGATTTTCTCACTGAACGTGATCCAGGAGACTTGGACCCTACTCCAAGAAGTAACAGAGGCGGTCACGAGGGTGGGGGCGCCCCCCTAGTGCGTGCCCCCTGCCTCGTGGCCCCCCTGTTGCTTCACCGACGTACTCCTTCCTCCTATATATACCTACGTATCCCCAAACGATCAAAAGGGAGCCAAAAACCTAATTCCACCGCCGCAACCTTGTATATCCACGAGATCCCATCTTGGGGCCAGTTCCGGAGCTCCGCCGGAGGGGGCATCCACCATGGAGGGCTTCTACATCAACACCATAGCCCCTCCGATGAAGTGTGAGTAGTTTACTTTAGACCTTCGGGTCCATAGCTAGTGGCTAGATGGCTTCTTCTCTCTTTTTTGATCTCAATACAATGTTCTCCCCCTCTCTCGTGGAGATCTATTCGATGTAATCTTCTTTTTGCGGTGTGTTTGTTGAGACTGATGAATTGTGGGTTTATGATCCAGCTTATCTATGAACAATATTTGAATCTTCTCTGAATTCTTTTATGTATGATTGAGTTATCTTTGCAAGTCTCTTGGAATTATCCTTTTGGTTTGGCCAACTAGATTGGTAGTTCTTGCAATGGGAGAAGTGCTTAGCTTTGGGTTCAATCTTGCAGTGTCCTTTCCCAGTGACAGAAGGGGCAGCAAGGCACGTATTGTATTGTTGCCATCAAGGATAACAAGATGTGGTTTTTATCATATTGCATGAATTTATCCCTCTACATCATGTCATCTTGCTTAAAGTGTTACTTTGTTTTTAACTTAATACTCTAGATGCATGCTGGATAGCGGTCGATGAGTGGAGTAACAGTAGTAGATGCAGAATCATTTCGATCTACTTGTCTTGGACGTGATGCCTATATACATGATCATTACCTAGATATGCTCATAACTATGCTCAATTTTGTCAATTGCTCAACAGTAATTTGTTCACCCACCGCAGAATATCTTTGCTCTTGAGAGAAGCCACTAGTGAAACCTATGGCCCCCGGGTGTATTCTCACCATATCAATCTCCATTACTTTGTTACTTGCTTTGTTTTTACTTTGCCTTTTACTTTTCACTTTGCATCTCTATACCAAAAATACTAAAAATATTATTTATCATCTCTATCAGATCTCACTCTCATAAGTGACCGTGAAGGGATTGACAACCCCTAATCGCGTTGGTTGCGAGGAGATATCGTTTTGTGTAGGTACGAGGGACTTGTGTGTGGTCTCCTACTGGATTGATACCTTGGTTCTCAAAAACTGAGGGAAATACTTACGCGACTTTGCTGCATCATCCTCTCCTCTTCGGGGAAATCCAGCGCAGTGCTCAAGAGGTAGCAACAAGAATTTCTGGCGCCGTTGCCAGGGAGGCTCATGCAAGCAAGTCAACCATACCAAGTACCCATCACAATCCCTATCTCTCGCATTACATCATTTGCCATTTGCCTCTCGTTTTCCTCTCCCCCACTTCACCCTTGCCGTTTTATTCGCCCTCTCTTTCCCAATCTCCTCCTCTCTTTCCCGTTTGCCTTTTTCCGTTGCCTTTCTGTTTGCTCGTGTGTTAGTTTGCTTGCTTGTCGCGATGGCTCTACCTAGATTTGGTGACCTTCACCTTAAAAGGCTAGAGGAGATCGAAAGCAATGTCAGAAAGTTTATGGTTTTGCAATTTGAGCATAATAATTTCTTTAGAAACGAGCTTAAAGAACAAAAAAAATTTACGAGTTATATGAATAAAGAACTCGATGATATGTCTAAAGAATTTGATGGTATAAGAGCCCAAATTGCTCATCTTGAAAAGATGACCGCTGAAATTTCGGATATGCAAGCTACCTTAGTCAATAAGATGGCCGCTAAACCGAATTCCTATGAAAATCAAGATGAAGATCTAAAAGTTATTGATGTGCCTCCCATTAAATCATTGTTTTGCAATATGAATCTTGATGAAACTGAATATGATCTTCCTTTACCTATAAGGCGTTCTAAGAATTCGGAGTTTCTAGATCTTGATGATGAAATTGATGAAAGTGGGATTGAAAGAAATAAAAATCTAGATGTTACTAAACCCACTATTTTGGATCTCAAGGAATTTAATTATGAAAATTGCTCTTTAATTGGTTGTATTTCCCTGTTGCAATCCGTGCTAGATTCTCCTCATGCCTATAGTCAAAATAAGGCCTTTACCAAACACATTGTTGATGCCTTGATGAAATCTTATGAAGAAAAACTTGAGTTGAAAGTTTCTATCCTTGGAAAACTCTATGATGAGTGGGAACCTACTATTAAAATTAAAATTAAAGATTATGAGTTTCATGCTTTGTGTGATTTGGGTGCTAGTGTCTCTACTATTCCCAAAACTTTGTGTGATTTGCTAGATTTCCGTGACTTTGATGATTGCTCTCTAAACTTGCATCTTGCGGATTCCACTATTAAAAAGACTATGGGAAGAATTAATGATGTTCTTATTGTTGCAAATAGAAATTATGTGCCCGTAGATTTTATCGTTCTTGATATAGATTGCAATCCTTCATGTCCTATTATTCTTGGTAGACCTTTCCTTAGAACGATTGGTGCAATTATTGATATGAAGGAAGGGAATATTAGATTCCAATTTCCCTTAAAGAAGGGCATGGAACACTTCCCTATAAAGGAAATAAAATTACCATATGAATCTATCATGAGAGCCACTTATGGATTGCCACCAAAGATGGCAATACCTAGATCTATCCTTGCTTTTATGCCTAGCTAGGGGCGTTAAACGATAGCGCTTGTTGGGAGGCAACCCAATTTTATTTGTGTTTTTTGTTTTTGCTACTGTTTAGGAATAAATAATCCATCTAGCTTATGTTTGGATGTGGTTTTATCTTTTAATTAGTGTTTGTGCCAAGTAGAACCTATAGGATAACCTACGATGATAGTTGATTTGATTCTGCTGAAAAACAGAAACTTTGCACGCACGAATATAATTTTGTTAAATCACAGGAACATGCTTTTGCGTTGATTCTTTTTTCTGCTGTTCAATAAACAAATTTTCCACGACTTCCTATTTTGGTAGGATTTTTAGAGTTCCAGAAGTGTGCGTTAGTTACAGATTGCTACAGACTGTTCTGTTCTTGACAGATTCTGTTTTACGTGTGTTGTTTGCTTATTTTGATGAATCTATGGCTAGTAAAATAGTTTATAATCCATAGAAAAGTTGGAATACAGTAGGTTTAACACCAATATAAATAAAGAATGAGTTCATTACAGTACTTTGAAGTAGTATTTTGTTTTCTTTCTCTAACGGAGCTCATGAGATTTCTATTGAGTTTTGTGTTCTGAAGTTTTCAAGTTTTGGGTGAATTCTTTTGATGGATTATGGAACAAGGAGTGGCAAGAGCCTAATCTTGGGGATGCCCATGGCACCCCCAAGATAATCCAAGGACACCAAAGAGCCAAAACTTGGGGATTCCCCAGAAGGCATCCCCTCTTTCGTCCACTTCCATCGGTAATTTACTTGGAGCTATATTTTTATTCACCGCATGATATGTGTTTTGCTTGGAGCGTCTTGTATTATTTGCGTCTTTCCTTGTTAGTTTACCACAATCATCCTTGCTGTACACACCTTTTTAGAGAGCCATACATGAATTGGAATTTGTTAGAATACTCTATGTGCTTCACTTATATATTTTTAGCTTGATAGTTTTTGCTCATAGTGCTTCACTTATATCTTTTGAGCGTGATAATTTTTGCTCTAGTACTTCACTTAGATCTTTTAGAGCACGGTGGTGGATTTGTTTTAAAGAAACTATTGATATCTCATGCTTCACTTAGATTATTTTGAGAGTCGTTAATAGCATGGTAATTTGCTTAATATTAATATACTTGGTATTCAAGATATGTGAAACTTTCTTTTGAGTGAATTGAAGACTAAGATAAGTTTGATGCTTGATAATTGTTTTGAGATATGGAGGTGATAATATCAAAGTCGTGCTAGTTGGGTGATTATGAATTCAAAGAATGCTTGTGTTGAAGTTTGCAAGTCCCGTAGCATGCACGTATGGTTAAAGTTGTGTAACAAATTTGAAACATGAAGTGTACCTGGCTTGTGCATCCTTATGAGTGGCGGTCGGGGATGAGCGATGGTCTTTTCCTACCAATCTATCCCCCTAGGAGCATGCGCGTAGTACTTGATTTTTGATGACTTCTAAATTTTTGCAATAAGTATATGAGTTCTTTTGACTAATGTTGAGTCCATGGATTATACGCACTCTCACCTTTCCGCCTTTGCTAGCCTCTTCGGTACCGTGCATTGCCCATTCTCACCTTGAGAGTTGGTGCAAACTTCGCCGGTGCATCCAAACCCCGTGATACGATACGCTCTATCACACATAAACCTCCTTATATCTTCCTCAAAACAGCCACCATACCTACCTATCATGGCATTTCCATAGCCATTCTGAGATATATTGCCATGCAACTTCCATCATCATCATCACGACATACATTCCTTTTGTCATATTGCCATTGCATGATCATGTAGTTGACATCGTATTTGTGGCAAAGCCACCATGCATTATTTTTCATACATGTCACTCTTGATTCATTGCACCATCCCGGTACACCGCGGAGGCATTCATATAGAGTCATATCTTGTTCTAAGTTTCGAGTTGTAATCCTTATGTTGTAATCAATAGAAGTGTGATGATCATCATTATTAGAGCATTGCCCAAATAAAAGAAGGCCAAAAGAAAGAAAAAAAGGCCCAAAAAAAGAGAAAATAAATAAAAAGGGCAATGCTACTATCTCTTTTTCCACACTTGTGCTTCAAAGTAGCACCTTGTTCCTCATGTAGTGAGTCTCATATATTGTGCTTCAAAGTAGCACCATGTTCTTCATGTAGTGAGTCTCATAAGTTGTCTTTTTATACTAGTGGGAATTTTTCATTATAGAACTTGGCTTGTATATTCCTACGATGGGCTTCCTCAAATGCCCTAGGTCTTCATGAGCAAGCGAGTTGGATGCACACCCACTAGTTTTCTTTTGTTGAGCATTCATAGCTCTAGTGCATCCGTTGCATGGCAATCCCTACTCCTCATGTTGACATCAATTGATGGGTGTCTCCATAGCCCGTTGATTATCCTCGTCAATGTGAGACTTTCTCCTTTTTTGTCTTCTCCACACAATCCCCATCATCATATTCTATTCCACCCATAGTGCTATATCCATGGCTCACGCTCATGTATTGCGCGAAGGTTGAAACGGTTTGAGATTATTTAAGTATGAAACAATTGCTTGGCTTGTCATCGGGGGTATAGAAGTTGGGAACATCTTTGTGTGACAAAAATGAAGCATAGCCTAACTATATGATTTTGTAGGGATGAACTTTCTTTTGCCATGTTATTTTGAGAAGACATGATTGCTTTGATTAGTATGCTTGAAGTATTATTATTTTTATGTCAATATGAACTTTTGTCTTGAATCTTTTGGATCTGAATATTCATGCCACAATTAAGAAGATTTACATTGAAATTATGCCAAAGTATCACTCCGCATCAAAAATTCTTTTTTTATCATTTACCTACTCGAGGACGAGCAGGAATTAAGCTTGGGGATGCCTGATACGTCTCCAACGTATCTATAATTTTTGATTGCTCCATGCTACTTTATCTACTGTTTTGGACTATATTGGGCTTTATTTTCCACTTTTATATTATTTTTGGGACTAACCTATTAACCGGAGGCCCAACCCATAATTGCTATTTTTTTGCGTATTTCAGTGTTTCGAAGAAACGGAATATCAAACAGAGTCCAAACGGAATGAAACCTTCGAGAACGTGATTTTCTCACTGAACGTGATCCAGGAGACTTGAACCCTACTCCAAGAAGTAACAGAGGCGGTCACGAGGGTGGGGGCGCCCCCCTAGTGCATGCCCCCTGCCTCGTGGCCCCCCTGTTGCTCCACCGACGTACTCCTTCCTCCTATATATACCTACGTATCCCCAAACGATCAGAAAGGGAGCCAAAAACCTAATTCCACCGCCGCAACCTTCTATATCCATGAGATCCCATCTTGGGGCCTGTTCCGGAGCTCCGCCGGAGGGGGCATCCACCATGGAGGGCTTCTACATCAACACCATAGCCCCTCCAATGAAGTGTGAGTAGTTTACTTTAGACCTTCGGGTCCATAGCTAGTGGCTAGATGGCTTCTTCTCTCTTTTTTGATCTCAATACAATGTTCTCCCCCTCTCTCGTGGAGATCTATTCGATGTAATCTTCTTTTTGCGGTCTGTTTGTTGAGACCGATGAATTGTGGGTTTATGATCCAGCTTATCTATGAACAATATTTGAATCTTCTCTGAATTCTTTTATGTATGATTGAGCTATCTTTGCAAGTCTCTTGGAATTATCCTTTTGGTTTGGCCAACTAGATTGGTAGTTCTTGCAATGGGAGAAGCGCTTAGATTTGGGTTCAATCTTGTGGTGTCCTTTCCCAGTGACAGAAGGGGCAGCAAGGCACGTATTGTATTGTTGCCATCAAGGATAAAAAGATGGGGTTTTTATCATATTGCATGAATTTATCCCTCTACATCATGTCATCTTTCTTAAGGCGTTACTCTGTTTTTAACTTAATACTCTAGATGCATGCTAGATAGCGGTCGATGAGTGGAGTAACAGTAGTAGATGCAGAATCATTTCGATCTACTTGTCTTGGACGTGATGCCTATATACATGATCATTACCTAGATATGCTCATAACTATGCTCAATTCTGTTAATTGCTCAACAGTAATTTGTTCACCCACCGTAGAATATCTATGCTCTTGAGAGAAGCCACTAGTGAAACCTATGGCCCCCGGGTCTATTCTCATCATATCAATCTCCATTACTTTGTTGCTTGCTTTGTTTTTACTTTGCCTTTTACTTTTCACTTTGCATCTATATACCAAAAGTACCAAAAATATTATTTATCATCTCTATCAGATCTCACTCTCGTAAGTGACCGTGAAGGCCGGGATTGACAACCCCTAATCGCGTTGGTTGCGAGGAGCTATTGCTTTGTGTAGGTACGAGGGACTTGTGCGTGGTCTCCTACTGGATTGATACCTTGGTTCTCAAAAACTGAGGGAAATACTTATGCTACTTTGCTGCATCATCCTCTCCTCTTAGGGGAAATCCAACGCAGTGCTCAAGAGGTAGCACTCCAGTTCATGAATGTAATGTAGGCATGTATTATGAATATAGTCATACGTGCTTATGGAAAAGAACTTGCATGACATCTTTTGTCCTACCCTCCCGTGGCAGCAGGGTCCTAGTGGAAACTAAGGGATATTAAGGCCTCCTTTTAATAGAGAACCGGAACAAAGCATTAGCACATAGTGAATACATGAACTCCTCAAACTACGGTCATCACCGAGAAGTATCCCGATTATTGTCACTTCGGGGTTGTCGGATCATAACACATAATAGGTGACTATAGACTTGCAAGATAGGATCAAGAACACACATATATTCATGAAAACATAATAGGTTCAGATCTGAAATCATGGCACTCGGGCCCTAGTGACAAGAATTAAGCATAGCAAAGTCATAGTAACATCAATCTCAGAACATAGTGGATACTAGGGATCAAACCCTAACAAAACTAACTTGATTACATGGTAAATCTCATCCAACCTATCACCGTCCAGCAATCCTACGATGGAATTACTCACGCACGGCGGTGAGCATCATGAAATTGGTGATGGAGGATGGTTGATGATGACGACGACGATGAATCCCCCTCTCCGAAGCCCAGAACAGACTCCAGATCAGCCCTCCCGAGAGAGATTAGGGCTTGGCGGCAGCTCCGTATCGTAAAACACGATGAAACTTTCTCTCTGATTTTTTTTCTCGTGAAACGGAATATATGGAGTTGGAGTTGAGGTCGTTGGAGCATCAGGGGGCCCACGAGACAGGGGGCGCGCCCAGGGGTGATGGCGCACCCCCCACCCTCGTGGACAGGGTGTGGGCCCCTGGCCTTGATTCTTTCGCCAGTATTTTTTATATTTTCCAAAACTTATCTCCGTGGATTTTTAGGTCATTCCGAGAACTTTGTTTTCTGCACAATAAACAACACCATGGCAGTTCTGCTGAAAACAACGTCAGTCCGGGTTAGTTTCATTCAAATCATGCAAGTCAGAGTCCAAAACAAGGGCAAAAGTGTTTGGAAAAGTAGATACGTTGGAGGCGTATCAACTCCCCCAAGCTTAAACCTTTGCTTGTCCTCAAGCAATTCAGTTGATAAACTGAAAGTGATAAAGAAAAACTTTTACAAACTCTGCTTGCTCTTGTCGTTGTAAATATGTAAAGCCAACATTCAAGTTTTCAGCAAGTATTATGAACTAACCATACTCACAATAACACTTAGGTCTCACAATTACTCATACCAATGGCATAATTAGCTAGCGAGCAATAATAATAAAACTCAGATGACAACACTTTCTCAAAACAATCATAATATAATATAACAAGATGGTATCTCGCTAGCCCTTTGTGAGACCGCAAAACATAAATGCAGAGCACCTTTAAAGATCAAGGAATGACTAAACATTGTAATTCATGGTAAAAGAGATCCAGTCAAGTCATACCCACTGTCAACCAATAGTAATGAATGCAAATGACAGTGTGCTCTCCAGCGGGTGCTTTTTAATAAGAGGATGATGACTCAACATAAAAGTAAATAGATAGGCCCTTCGCAGAGGGAAGCAGGGATTTGTAGAGGCGCCAGAGCTCGGTTTTAAAAATAGAGATGAATAACATTTTGAGCGGCATACTTTCACTGTCAACGCAACAACTATGAGATGGCGATATCTTCCATACTACATGCATTATAGGCAGTTCCCAAACAGAATTGTAAAAGTTTATACTCCCCCACCACCAAAAAGCATCAATCCATGGCTTGCTCGAAACAACGAGTGCCTCCAACTAACAACAGCCCTGGGGGAGTTTTGTTTAATTATTTTGATTTGCTTTGATCTTTTTGGATCATGGGACTGGGCATCCCAGTTACCGGCCCTTTCTCGTGAATGAGGAGCAAAGTCCACTCCTCTTGAGAATAACCCACCTAGCATGGGAGATACTGGCAGCCCTAGTTGAAACATGAGCTGCTCGAGCATACAAAACAGAATTTCATTTGAAGGTTTGGAGTTTGGCACATACAGATTTACTTGGAACGGCAGGTAGATACCGCATATAGGAAGGTATGGTGGACTCATATGGAACAACTTTGGGGTTTAAGGAGTTTGGATGCACAAGCAGTATTCCCTCTTAGTATAGGTGAAGGCTAGCAAAAGACTGGGAAGCGACCAACTGAGAGAGCGACAACAGTCATGAACATGCATTAAAATTAATTTACACCGAGTACAAGCATGAGTAGGATATAATCTACCATGAACATAAATTTCATGAAGGCTATGTTGATTTGTTTCGACTACATCCGTGAACATGTGCCAAGTCGAGTCACTCAATTCATTCAAAGGAGGATACCATCCCATCATACCACATCATAATCATTTTAATAGAATGTTGGCACGCAAGGTAAACCATTATAACTCATAGCTAATCAAGCATGGCACAAGCAACTATAATCTCTAAAGTTCATTGCAAATATGTTTTTTTCCATAATAAGCTGAATCAGGAATGATGAACTCATCATATTTACAAAAACAAGAGATGTCAAGTTCATACCAGCTTTTCTCATCTCAATAAGTCCATCATATATCGTCATTATTGCCTTTCACTTGCACGACCGAACGATGTGTATAATAATAATAGTGCACGTGCATTGGACTAAGCTAGAATCTGCAAGCATTCAACTCAAGAGAGAAGACAAAGTAATATGGGCTCTAAGTTAAATAAACAATCATGCATGTGAGAGCCACTAAACATTTTCAATATGGTCTTCTACTCTCGACCCCCAAAGGAAAGAAAAGAAAATAAAACTATTTACACGAGAAAGCTCCCAACAAGCAAGAAGAAGAACGAGAAATCTTTTTGGGTTTTCATTTTAATTTCTACTACAAGCATGGAAATTAAACTAACTAATTTTTTGGTTTTGCTTAAGGTTTATCAAACACACAAGAAGAAAGCGAGAAAAAGAAAATTAAACTAGCTTGGATAATACAATGAAAGAGTATGAGCACCGATAGCTGGAATAGTGTGTGAACATGAATGTAAAGTCGGTGAGAAATACGTACTCCCCCAAGCTTAGGCTTTTGGCCTAAGTTGGTCTAATGCCAAGGGTAGCCTGGCTGATATCCGTAATTGTAACTGGGGTCGTACTGAGATGCAGCAGCAAATGCCTCCTAAGCTACCACATGTTGGTGAGGCGCCTCCGCTCTACCCTCGTGTTCAGCTGCCTCCTCCCTGGTAACAACATATCTTCGTTTTGCCTGGAAATCAAAAAGGAAAGGAGCTGGGAGAGTAACATGGACAGAGCTATGTCTGTCAAAGATTAGTCGATACTGGAGGAATTGCTCATTCCTCAAAAGAAAACGATGTTTGACCATCACGTCATAATCTAAATAAGCAGGAGGCAACACCATATCCCCCTCTCGTGGGGCTAAACCAAGATAATTAGCAACACGGGTCGCATAAATACCTCCAAATAAATCTCCAGACATACCATTATTATGCAACCGATGTGCAACTATTGCCCCCAAGTTGTAATCTTTATTACCTAACACAGCACTCTTGAGGACACAAAGATCAGGGACACACATGTGACATGCTTCATAATTTACCGTTAATGCATCTACCAATGAAGAGAGCAAAATAATGTATAGCAGGAAGATGAATGCGCCCTATGGTAGCTTGTGCTATATCCCTAGATTCTCCCATAGTAATACTAGCAAGAAAGTCTTTATATTCAGATTTGTGGGGATCATTAACATTGCCCCACTGCGTGAGTTTGCAAGTAGTTGTAAAATCTTCTAAGTCCATGGTATAAGATTTATCATAAATAACAAACAGGACACTCTGAGAATTACGTGAACATTTATATTTAAACCTTCTCACAAATGAATCGGTCAATTGATAGTACTGAGGACACTTATCTTGTAAGAAGTCCTCAAGATCGACATTATGCACATATGCGTCAAATTCATCCTTGATGCCTGCAATAACCATGAACTCGTCTGATGGCCACTCACAAGCTCGCACTTCGGCATCCCTTGGTAGTTCATCATCTTGCTCACGCATAGCACACCTGGGTCCTTTCTTTATTGAGGAACCACCTTGATACATTCTCCTAGACATATTTCTTTTTCTGAAAAATTTCTGAAATTTTAGTAACTTCAAAACAAAAGTGAATAAAACTAAATAAGATTGGTAGCAACTACTCCTACAAGTGCCTAGAGCCTATATCATGCATTAGAATTACTTGGGACCTCATAAATTTGACATGCAAGCTCAAGAACAGGGTCACCTATGCAGCAAAAATTTGCAATGAATAAAGCACTAGAATAAAAACTAATTGGACCAATGGAGGAGTCACATACCAAGCAACAATCTCCCAAAGCAGTTTTGTGAATGGAGCTTTGAGCAAGGAGATCGAAAATCGTAGCAAAATGAACTAGAACTCGTGCTTGAGCTGGATGAGGATTTTTTTGGGAAGAAGATGGAGTGTGTGGGTGCAGGAATAAGTGGAGGGGGCCACCGTGGGCCCACGAGATAGGGGGGCGCGCCCTCCACCCTCGTGGCCAGGTGCTTGCCCCTCCTGCAGTGTTTTCAGTGCCTAAAATCCTCAAATATTCCATCAAAAATCATACTAAATTTGCAGGGCATTTGGAGCACTTCTATTTTCGGGATATTTTTTATTGCACGGATAATTCAGAAAACAGATAGATAATACTATTTTTGCTTTATTTATTATAAATAACAGAAAGTAAAAACAGGGTACAGAAGGTTGTGCCTTCTAGTTTCATCCATCTCATGATCATCAAAATGAATCCACTAACAAGGTTGATCAAGTCTTGTTAACAAACTCATTCTGATTAACACAAAACCGGAGAAATTTCGAATAACACTAGGTTACCTCAACGGGGATATGAACATCCCCAACAATAAGAATATCATACTTTTTCTTGATAGTAGGAAGAGGAAATTCAAAACCTCCAATAATAATAGTTGGAATTTTTCCAATAGAATTGATGCTATGAACTTGAGGTTGTTTCCTCGGAAAGTGTAACGTATGCTCATTACCATTAACATGAAAAGTGACATTGCCTTTGTTGCAATCAATAACAGCCCCTGCAGTATTCAAAAAGGGTCTACCAAGGATAATCGACATACTATCGTCCTCGGGAATATCAAGAATAACAAAGTTCGTTAAGATAGTGACATTTGCAACCACAACACGCACATCCTCACAAATACCGACAGGTATAGCAGTTGATTTATCAGCCATTTGCAAAGATATTTCAGTAGGTGTCAACTTATTCAATTCAATTCTACGATATAAAGAGAGAGGCATAACACTAACACCGACTCCAAGATCACATAAAGCAGTTTTAACATAATTTCTTTTAATGGAGCATGGTATAGTTGGTACCCCTGGATCTCCAAGTTTCTTTTGTATTCCACCCTTAAAAGTGTAATTAGCAAGCATGATGGAAATTTCAGCTTCTGGTATCTTTCTTTTATTTGTAATGATATCCTTCATATACTTAGCATAAGGATTTACTTTAAGCATATCAGTTAAGCGCATACGTAAGAAGATAGGTCTAATCATTTCAGCAAAGCGCTCAAAATCCTCATCATCCTTTGTCTTGGATGGTTTAGGAGGAAAGGGCATGGGTTTCTGAACCCATGGTTCTATTTCTTTACCGTGCTTCATAGCAACAAAATATCTCTTATCATAACATTGATTCTTTGGTTGTGGGTTATCAAGATCAACAACAGGTTCAGTCTCCACATCATTATTTTTGCTAGGTTGAGCATCAACATGAACATTATCATTAACATTATCACTAGGTTCATGTTCATCACCTGATTGTGTTTCAGCATCAGAAATAAAAATATCATTGGGATTCTCAGGTGTGTCCACAACAGGTTCACTAGAAGCATGCAAAGTCCTATCGTTTTTCTTTTTCTTCTTTTTAGAAGAACTAGGTGCCTCTAAATTCTTTCTCTGAGAATGATGCTCGATTCTCTTAAGGTGGCCTTCAGGATACAAAGGTTCCTGAGTCATTCTACCAGTTCTAGTAGCCACTCTAACAGCAAAGTCATGTTTATTATTTAATTCATCGAGCAAATCACTTTGAGCTTTAAGTACTTGCTCAGCTTGAGTGGTAACCATAGAAGCATATTTGCTAATGAGTTTAAGTTAACCTTTAGCTCTAGCCATATAATCACTCAAGCATCCTATCTCGAAAGCATTATTCTTTAATTCTCTACCAACATAAGCATTAAAACTTTCTTGTCTAGCCATAAAGTCATCAAATTCATCTAAGCATGGGCTATGAAATTTAGTAGACGGGATTTCAACTTTATCATATCTATCGAGAGAATTTACCTTTACTACCTGCGTCGGGTTATCAAGACAATGTGTTTTTTCAACAGGCGGTATATTAAGACCATGTATTTCTTCAATAGGTGGTAAATTCTTAACATCTTCAGCTTTAATACCTTTTTCTTTCATTGATTTATTTGCCTCTTGCATATCTTCAGGACTGAGAAATAGAACACCTCTCTTCTTCGGAGTTGGTTTAGGAATAGGCTCAGGAGTTGGCTCAATTGGTTCAGGAATTGCCTCAGGAATTGGCTCAGGGAGAGTCCAATTATTTTCATTAGTCAACATATTATTCAATAGTAATTCAGCTTGGTCGACTGTTCTTTCCCTGAAAACACAGCCAACACAACTATCCAAGTAGTCCTTGGAAGCATCAGTTAGTCCATTATAAAATATATCAAGTATTTCATTTTTCTTAAGAGGATGATTAGGCAAAGCATTAAGTAATCGGAGAAGCCTCCCCCAAGCTTGTGGGAGACTCTCTTCTTTGATTTGCACAAAATTGTATATTTCCCGCAAGGCAGCTTGTTCCTTATGAGTAGGGAAATATTTAGTAGAGAAGTAATAAATCATATCCTGGGGACCACGCACACAACCAGGATCAAGAGAATTAAACCAAGTCTTAGCATCAGCCTTTAATGAGAACGAAAATATCTTAAGGATATAATAATAGCGAGACTTCTCATCATTAGTAAACAGGGTAGCTATATCATTTAACTTGGTAAGATGTGCCACAACAGTTTCAGATTCAAGGCCATAAAAAGGATTAGATTCAACCAAAGTAATTATTTCAGGATCAACAGAGAATTCATAATCCTTATCAGTAACACAGATAGGTGAGGTAGCAAAAGTGGGGTCAGGTTTCATTCTAGCATTAAGGGATTGCAGCTTCCATTCAACTAATAACTTCTATCTTTGCAAGCAAAGATAGCTCTAGCAGCTTCCTCATTCATAACATAACCCTCAGGAACAATAGGTAATTCATAATCTGGGGGAGAACTTTCATCATCACTATCATCAATAATAGCATCTTCAATAATTTCATTCTCTCTATCCCTAGCAAGTTGTTCATCAAGAAATTCACCTAATGGCACAGTAGTATTACGCACAGAAGTAGTTTCATCATAAGTATCATGCATAGTAGAAGTGGCATCATCAATAACATGCGACATATCAGAATTCAAAGCAGTAGCAGGTTTAGGTGTCGCAAGCTTACTAATAACAGAAGGAGAATCTAGTGCAGTGCTAGATGGCAGTTCCTTACCTCCCCTCGTAGTTGAGGGCAAAATCTTAGTTCTTTCATCTTTCAAGTTCCTCATAGTGATCAACAGATATAAATCCCAAGTGACTCAAAGAATAGAGCTATGCTCCCCGGCAACGGCGCCAGAAATTAGTCTTGATAACCCACAAGTGTAGGGGATCACAAAAGCTTTTGAGGGTAGAGTATTCAACCCAAATTTATTGATTCGACACAAGGGGAGCCAAGAATATTATTAAGTATTAGCAGTTGAGTTGTCAATTCAACCACACCTGGATAACTTAGTATCTGCAGCAAAGTATTTAGTAGCAAAGTAGTATGATAGTAATGGTAATAGTGGCAAAAGTAAAGATAGTAGTTTTGTAGTAATTGTAACAGTAGGAACGGAAAAGTAAATAAGCGAAGCACAATATGTGAAAAACTTGTAGGCATTGGATCAGTGATGGATAATTATGTCGGATGAGATTCCTCATGTAATAGCTATAACATAGGGTGACACAGAACTAGCTCCAGTTCATCAATGTAATGTAGGCATGTATTCCGAATATAGTCATACGTGCTTATGGAAAAGAACATGCATGACATCTTTTGTCCTACCCTCCCGTGGCAGTGGGGTCCTAGTGGAAACTAAGGGATATTAAGGCCTCCTTTTAATAGAGAACCGGAACAAAGCATTAGCACATAGTGAATACATGAACTCCTCAAACTACGGTCATCACCGAGAAGTATCCCGATTATTGTCACTTCGGGGTTGTCGGATCATAACACATAATAGGTGACTATAAACTTGCAAGATAGGATCAAGAACACACATATATTCATGAAAATATAATAGGTTCAGATCTGAAATCATGGCACTCGAGCCCTAGTGACAAGCATTAACCATAGCAAAGTCATAGCAACATCAATCTCAGAACATAGTGGATACTAGGGATCAAACCCTAACAAAACTAACTTGATTACATGGTAAATATCATCCAACCCATCACCGTCCAGCAAGCCTACGATGGAATTACTCACGCACGGCGGTGAGCATCATGAAATTGGTGATGGAGGATGGTTGATGATGACGACGACGAGAATCCCCCTCTCCGGAGCCCCGAACGGACTCCAGATCAGCCCTCCCAAGAGAGATTCGGGCTTGGCGGCGGCTCCGTATCGTAAAACGCGATGAAACTTTCTCTCTGATTTTTTTCTCCGCAAAACGGAATATATGGAGTTGGAATTGAGGTTGGTGGAGCATCAGGGGGCCCACGAGACAGGGGGCGCACCCAGGGGGGCACGCCTCCACCCTCGTGGACAGGGTGTGGGCCCCCTGGCCTTGATTCTTTTGCCAGTATTTTTTATATTTTCCAAATCTTATCTCCGTGGATTTTCAGGTCATTCTGAGAACTTTTGTTTTCTGCACAATAAACAACACCATGGCAGTTCTGCTGAAAACAACGTTTGTCCGGGTTAGTTTCATTCAAATCATGCAAGTTAGAGTCCAAAACAAGGGCAAAAGTGTTTGGAAAAGTAGATACATTGGAGACGTATCAGCAGTCGACCCAGATTCACTCGGAGCATTGGACTATGTTCTTTGATGGGTCCAAGATGTTCGATGGATCCGGTACAGGAGTTGTTTTGGTATCCCCAAGAGGTGACAAGCTCGGCTATGTCCTCCAGATTCACTTTGATTCTTCAAACAATGAAACTAACTATGAGGCACTTTTGTATGGGTTACGTATGGCCATTTCACTCAGGTCTGATGCTTGATGGTCTATGACGACTCGGTGGTCAATTAAGTGATGAAGGAGTGGGATACCAGGAGTCCAGCAATGACCGGTTATTGCAATGCAGTAAGAAAGCTAGAGAAGAAGTTTGAGGGGTTAGAGCTCCACCACATACCCCGAATCAAGAATCAAGCTGCTGATGATCTGGCGAAGATAGGTTCCACTCGGAAGCCTATCCCCAGTAATGTATTCTTGGAGCATCTCCACACCCCGTCAGTTCAAGAACATCCCTTCAAGGAGGAGCCCCCACAACCGATAAGTTCAACCAATCCGACTGAGATTAAAGTCCCAGCTGTAGTCGACTTGGTCATGGAAGTTTTAGTGATCACCCCGACTGGACGGTGCCATATATCGCATACCTGCTCAGGCAGGATCTCCCAGAAGATGAAGATGAGGCCCGCCAGATCGTCCATCGATCCAAAACTTTCAACATGATAAGGGGGCAGCTTTACAGGGAAAGTGTCACAGGACTGGCTTAGCGTTGCATCTCCCCAGAAGAAGGTCGAATGATTTTAAATGAGATCCACTCGGGGAACTGTGGTCACCATGCATCCTCTCGGACCATCATGGTCAAAGCATACCGAGCAGGATTCTATTGGTCGCATGCAAATGAGGTGGCAAAAGATATAGTCAACAAGTGCGAAGGATGCCAGTTTTACTCGAACATGTCACACAAGCCTGCTTCTGCCTTGAAGACTATTCCACTCGTCTGGCCGTTTGCAGTCTGGGGGTTGGATATGGTTGGACCCTTCAAGACTGGCATAAGTGGTTTCACTCATTTGCTCGTAGCAGTCAACAAATTCACCAAATGGATCAAAGCCAAGCCTATCAAGAACCTTGATTCAAGCACTGCCATCAGTTTCATCAAGGAGTTGATATTAAAATATGGAGTCCCTCACAAAATTATCACAAATAATGGCTCCAACTTTGATTCTGCTGAGTTCAGGGCGTTTTGTGCTTCCTAAGGCACCCGGGTCGATTACGCATGTGTTGCGCACCCGCAGTCGAATGGGCAAGCAGAAAAGGCGAACGGTTTGATCCTTCAAGGACTGAATCCCTGACCGATGCGCGACCTCAAGCACGCTGCTGGAGCCTAGGTGACTAAGTTGCCATCCGTCTTATGGGGATTGAGAACAACTCCGAACCGGTCGACTAACCGAACTTCTTTCTTCATGGTGTATGGTGCCGAAGCTGTGCTTCCGAGTGACTTGTTGCACAATGCCCCTCGAGTGGAAATCTTCTCAGAAGCTAAAGCTGAACATGCACGCCAAGATGCAGTTGATCTCCTGGAGGAGGAACGTGAGATGGCTCTGATCCGGTCGACCATCTGTCAACAAGACCTGCGTCGATTCCATGCCCGTAATGTTAGAGGT
The DNA here is from genome assembly GCA_963921465.1 of Triticum timopheevii. Classification (NCBI taxonomy): domain Eukaryota; kingdom Viridiplantae; phylum Streptophyta; class Magnoliopsida; order Poales; family Poaceae; genus Triticum; species Triticum timopheevii. The sequence continues at coordinate 375,386,650 of OY997268.1, read as the reverse complement.
CGAGCATTCCAGGAAGGAGACCTTGTGCTCTGGGTGCATCAGAAACGACCTCACAAGCTCGCTCTGTCCTGGGAAGGTCCCTTCATCATCACCAAGGTTCTCCACAACAGGGCGTATCACCTCTACAACGTAGCCAAGAAAGAAGACGAGCCACGCTCGTGGAATGCAGAGCTGCTCCGCCGTTTCTATACCTAAAACACTCGGATCGACGAGTTGTAATAAGAATCCTTCAGTTTGCTTATCAAAGACAAGATTTTTGCAGTATCTTAATGATTGTTATCCCATAAGTACATGTGTTCAAATCCCCCAGTGGGTGGCTTAGCCGCGAACCTGATTCGCCTAAGTTTCAAAACCACTCCGAGTGAAGAGCAATCCTCTCACTCGGGGGCTTAGCCGCGAACCTGATTCTCCTAAGTTTCAAAACCAATACGAGTGAAGAGCAATCCTCTCACTCAGGGGATTAGCCGCGAACCTGATTCGCCTGAGTTTCAAAACCACTCCGAGTGAAGAGCAATCCTCTCACTCGGGGGCTTAGCCGCGACCCTGTACTCGCCTAAGTTAAAAAACTACTCTGAGTGGAGAGCAATCCTCCCACTTGGGGGCTTAGCCGCAACCCCGTACTCACCTAAGTTAAAAAAACTACTCTGAGTGGAGAGCAATCCTCCCACTCGGGGGCTTAGCCGCGACCCCGTACTCGCCTAAGTTAAAAAACTACTCTGAGTGGAGAGCAATCCTCCCACTCGGGGACTTAGCCGTGACCCCGTACTCGCCTAAGTTAAAAAACTACTCCGAGTGGAGCGCAATTCTCGCACTCGGGGACTTAGCCGCGACCCCGTACTCGCCTAAGTTAAAAAAAAACTACTCCGGGTGGAGAGCAATCCTCCCACTCAGGGGCTTAGCCGTGACCCCTTACTCGCCTAAGTTCAACAACCACTACGAGTGGACAGCAATCCTCCCACTCGGGGGCTTAGCTGCGACCCCGTGCTCGCCTAGGTTTAAAACCCACTCTGAGTGAAGAGCAACCCTCTCACTCAGAGGCTTAGCTGTGAATCTGATTCGCCTAAGTCACAAAGATCCTCTAAGCTGCATCACAAGTACAACGTCTGCTCCATCCTGATCCACAAGGAGGACGAGGTGCCAATCGAGCACGTCGTCAGAGCTGCATCACAAGTACAATGTCCGCTCCATCCTGATCCGCAAGGACGACGAGGTGCCAATCGAGCACATCGTCGAAGCTGCGTCACAAGTACAACGTCTATTCTGGCTGAGAAATCAAGCTCCACTCGGAGTTAAAAGATCTAAAAGTGGTGAAGACAAAGCAACCATATTCAAAGAGAAACCAAGTTCAGATAAATCTAGTTAACAGAACCACGAATAGAAGTACTCAAGTGTCAGGCCCAAAAGGGTTTAATGGTTACGAAATCACTCGGCATTCCGAGGCAAATAAAGGTGAGGCATTAAGTTTGTTCCCTCGGCAGGAGGAGAGCTTGCTGGCTCGACGAAGCTGTTGAGGTCGATACCCTCTACAATACAAGTGGCAGCGTCGATGAAGGTCTCCATGAAGGACTGGAATTGAAGCTTCTTGGTGTTGGCAACTTTGAGAGCCGCCAGCTTATCTTCTTTAACTTCCTTACAATGGACTCGAACCAAGGATAGAGCCACATCAGCGCCACAACGAGCAGATGACTTCTTCCACTCTTGCACTCGACCAGGGATTTCTTTGAGTCGAGTCATCAGAGACACGCGATCATTCTGGAACTCCACTCGAGGACAGAGCTCCATGTCAATCCGCGACACCGCCACATTCAGACGAGCAAGATAATCCATAGCACTGGCAAGGCGAGACTCCAATAGCAGCATGTTTATCGCAACTTCATCTTTGATAGGGGAGTTTATGGGGTCCAGGTCCGTCTTGATCCGCCCAGTCTCTGCCTCGAAGTCTTGACAGAATTCTGCGCACCCGGAAAAATGGTGAGTTGGCGGTTATATGATGAGTTGACAATTACAAATCAGTCGGACAAGAGGAAGTACCTTCAAGCGTCAGGAACATCTTCTTGGCAAGTCCTCCCAGATAAGCCTCCAGTTCACCCCTCTTTCGAGTAAGATCTCCAACCTTATCAGACAGGACCTCCTTGTCCTTCTTCAACTGCGCAACTTCTTTGTTGGCTTCGTTAACAGCACTCTTCAACTGTGCATTTTCCTCTTCCAACTTGCTGACTGAAGCCAGCTTCTTGTCGGCAAGTTCAGTTTTCTCTCACACCTCCCTCTACGCTGCAGCAAGATCAAGGTCCTTTTGCTCTAGAGCCCGCTTCATTTTGACTAAAGAAATAACATTCTTTAGATGAGCTTGGAGTTGACAGTTTTCACTATGCACATCTGTTCGAGTGGAGTCACTCGATTCAAAAGGCTAAAAGGAAAAAAATTGTAAGATGGACAGTCGACGAGTTGTTACCTCCCATAGCAGCTGCATCGTCCTTGGCCAGCTCCTGATTGAGGTTGAGATTAATTTGTTTCTTCTCCAATTCAACCAATTGGGCCCCGAGCTCACAAGATTTCCGCAGTCAACAAATAAGACACACTAGTCGACAGAAACTATGGTCAATCACAGCAAAACCGCAGCAAAATGTGTTCTAAGACTACTGTCGAATCAAACATTCAATAGTAATCTCGGGGACTACACCAAGTGGGTGCACTTGGCATGCTCCCACTGGTCTGATTTCCCACTCGACATGGTCTGCCCAGCACGAGTAAAAAATATCTCAGACCCCTGCCGACTGCCCGCAGTCGACCGCAGTGTTGGGGACTACACCCAGTGGGTGCACTTAGCGTGCCCCCACTGGTCTGGATCCCACTCCACACGATCTATCCCGACTGAGTGGAAGAGCTGTAAAGAGACATTTTATACAGACCCCCCCCCCCGCCGAATCGAACATTCGATGGCGGTCTCGGGGACTACACCCAGTGGGTGCACTCTGCGTGCCCCCACTGATTTAAAGATACACTCGACCCGACCTGGTCGACTCAAGTTTAAGAACTATTCAGTAAAAGTTAAAACACCTAGTGGGTATATGGATATAAAGTGCAGACTCATGATAGATGCACATAAAAGGTTCCAAAACGCTCATCCATGGACATCTTACGGATAATAAAGTAGCAGTTTCTATTCGGTCGGAAATCAACTCACCTTGACATTGATCTGCAGAGCAGAGCTAGCATCGTAGGCAGCCTTGCTAGCCTCATGCACCACCTTCATTTGATCCATCATAAAGCCCGCTTGGAGTATAGCTTATTTAGCAGCACCCACCGGGTCTTCTGGGATATCGTGGGTAACAAAGAGCGGAGTTGGTGGAACAGTCAAAGAAGCCAAAGGATCTGAGGCATGGAGTTGCATGAACGGAGCAGGAACGTGAGTGATTGACGCTGAAGGACGGTCAGTCGACACAGGATTGGCAAAAGAAATAGAGGCCCGAATTGGATTTCCGGATTGCTGGGTCACTATTTCCAGCGCTGACGTCGACTGAGGCGCCTTGCTTGCAGGTGCCCTCTTGCTCAAAGTCCTGCCCTTTCTCCCCGTGGTCTTCTGGGGCACGTCTTCGTCATCGTCTGGAAGTTCAATGACATCTTGTGGTGCTGCACAAGACTCGACCGTAAGAGTTCAGTCGACCGACAGTTCAACCGACAAAATAAGCACAAGATTGTATAAACATACCCGCTTTGGAAGTGGCCGTGTCTTTAGTTTCCTCATCATGTTGATACTTGTCAATGTCCTTCGAGGTCCCAGAAGTCACAGACTGAAAGATTCAGAACCCACTCGGTCAAGTAGAGGAATGAGTCGACGGCAACATAGAGAAAAACAAAACATGTACGCAGAAGCGACTGGAACGTCCATCTTGATCTTGGGTAACGACTTCCAAGGCTTTGAGGGGACGATCTTGGGCTGCTTGGCGACCTTTTCAGACGGCTCCGGAGACGAAGTCCGAGTGCGTTTCTGCACTTGTGCGCTTGGAGGAGCTGCCTTGTTACACCCACCTGCAGGGTCGTGAGATTGTTTGGATCGGCGTTCTATGCGAGGTGGTGAGTCGACTTCTTCACCATCTTCCGACTCATCACTTTCCTTCTCATCGTCGTCGGGGGATTGCCAGTCGGCACTCTCGTCTGCGCTCTCCGTTCCCTCCTGCACTTGCTCCCCGTTTGGCATCGAGTAAATCTCAGTATAAATCTACAAGGCAAGAAGTTAAACAAGCATCAATCATATTCAAGGATAGTTGAAAATCAGAATGAAAAGACACTAGGTAACAAGGATCAGACCTTATCCGGCTCATTTTCAGCGTTGAATGGTGCAACTCTTTTGGACCCCCTGGGGTTATCTTTGTTTCTAGTGATGCTCTGCAACCACTGTGCCACCGTCTCATCGGCGACCTCCTCTAGGTGGACCTGAGCGGTGTCATTGGTGCCCGAGTACATCCACATTGGATGATCGCGAGCTTGGAGGGTTTGGATGCGTCGACTGAGAAACACCTGCAACAAATCCATGACAGTCACACCGTCACGGACCAACTGGACTACCCGCTCGACTAGCATGGACACCTCTACTTTCTGTGCTGCAGTCATGGTCAATGAAGAAGGTTGCTGGACTCTATCCATGGTGAAGGGAGGAAGACCGATCGACGGACCGGGGGTCGAAATATCTTAGTAGTAGAACTAGGTCGACTGCCATCCCCTAACCGACTCGGGAAGTGTCATGGGGGAAAAGTACTCCTAACCCTTATCTGAATCCCTAAACCCCCACACATTTGGATCACGTGTGTCCTCTCGTCAGTCAGATTCCCCTTCTTCACAGATTGGGAACGGTATGTAAAAATGTGTTTGAATAGACCCCAATGCGGTCGACAACCCAAGAAGTTTTCACACAGAGAAACATACGCAACAAGGTATGTGATAGTATTGGGAGAAAAATGGTGGAGTTGGGCACCAAAAAAGTTCAGGAAACCCCAGAAAAAAGGATGCGGAGGCAGAGTGAAACCACGGTCGACATGAGTTGTGAGGAGGACACACTCACCCTCCTGCAGCTGAGGCTCGATCTCGTTCCCCGGCAACCTCCAAGACCCATCAGCAATCAAGCCCGCGGCGGCCAGATCTTCTTTTCGGATTGTGGACTGAATCCAGTCCCCCTGGATCCAACCAGGAGGCAATCTGGACCTCGACGACAATCCCCGACTCGTCTTCTTGCCCTTCACCGTCACCGTCGCTTTCTTCGCGCGCTCCAGGGCCGCCGTCTTGTACTTGACCATGGCGGTGGATTGTGCATGGGCTGGGCGGCGGTGTCGAGAGCGGAGGAGAACACGGTGGTGAAGCAGAGGAAGAAGAAGGGGAATAAGGCGCACTGTGCAAACACATCGACCTCGACGCCTTTTCTGGGCCTTCTTCAGAGTGGCTGACGTGTGGGACCAAGCAATCCTACCAAATTCTGCAACAGTCGCACACCCAATACGTGGTGAAAAAGGTGGCGCAAGAATCAAGGTGCCCCTGTCTATCCACCCAGTTTACTGCGGCGTGCTCCGTCCCGTGCGCTAACCCAAAGTATCGAATTCCATGAGATTCGGGAACCGCAGAGTAACCAGTCGTTGAAGATTTCGTACCATATCAACACTCGAAGATTACCAGTATAGTTCACTCGACGACCTCTGAATCGATCAAGGCGACTGAAATAAAGTAGAAGTTTCAGCATGATTCCTGGACTCAATAAGAATGCCTACGAAGCATAGAAATCAGGACGGATCAACTTCAACTCTCTTTTCACTCGGACCTCAATCCATAAAGGGGCTAATGACGATGCCATGGACCTAGGTAGGGTCATAGGCTTGACCTAGACGCCCTACCCAAGGTCACTACCCTAGAATCAAGAACATTCAAAGTATAACAAGAGATACCGACTGAACTAACCTTGGAGTTCAATCCACTCGACCAATTATCTCACTCGGATATCCCAATTCCATTCGACCAAAATGATGTCACTCGACCATACAAGAAACCACTCAGAGTACAGAAGAACTAGAGTCACTCAGGATGGCAACGGTCATGCGCTCACTCCGTAGTCTTAAAGATCATTAATAGCTCTTTATAGCTGGCGTTACCAGTAACTCCCTATCTTAATGTACATTGAACCCTGTAATGGGGGATGGTTGGGGTCCTGGCGCACTCTATATAAGCCACCCCCTCCTCTGGCACAAGGGTTCGCACCCCCTGTAACACACACACACACACCGATATTCCAGTCGACTGCCTCAAGGCACCGAGACCTAGGGCTTTTAGGTCCTCCGAGACGGGCCTGAACTCGTAAACTCATGTGTACAACCTCGTCGTAGCTAGGGCCTTGCCTCCTCATACGTACCCCCTACTCTTACTGTCAGACTTAGTACCATGATAGGGTTGTGTCCAAACTTTCGTCAAACAGGCCAATTTTTGTACCACATCATCTTGGTGGCGTGACATTACATCTAGCAAAGTTTCATGTTTTCCTGATCCTTTTTTTAATTTTTTGGAATTAAAATGCCATGGCACTCCATGCATGTGTCCATGCTGTGAGACCAATATGCTTGAAAGTTCCTTTTAGTTTACTGCACATGGAATTAACTCGCACACAAGAACATAAACATGATTTTTCAAACCGTTATGGTTTGCCGTTGCATGTTCATCTAGTTCAAATTTGAATTACAGTCAATAAATGGCTAGAAAATCACTTAAATGTCTTCAAAAGGTCAAATGGCCCCTGAAATTTTCCAGTCACATGACAGTTAGTATTAGTGCACATTACACGTAGAAATTTTTTGAAGGCCATAAGAGGAAGCTACCTGCCATTCATCATCAAAGAGGCATTGTTCCCTCTCGGAACCACGAGCCTTCTTGTGAGTTACTCCGGTTTGTGAGGGATGTGTCCAAAATTTCGTCAAACAAGCCAATTTTTGTACCACATCATCTTGGTGGTATGACATTACATCAAGCAAGGTTTCATGTTTTTAATTTTTTGGAATTTAAATGACATGGCACTCCATGCTTAATTGTGTCATAGCCGTTAGACCAATATGTTTGAAAATTCCTTCTAGTTTACTGCACATGGAATTAAATCGCACAAAAATACACAAAATATGACTTTTCAAATCATTTTGGTTAGCTGCTGCATGTACATGTAGTTCAAATTTCATTCACGGTCATTAAATGGCTAGAAAATCACTTAAGTGTCTTAAAAGGTCAAATGACCCGTGAAATTTTCCAAAATTTGACATGACAGTTGTATTAGTACTAAAAAATTCTCGTACATTTAAAACACCATCTGTTTCCAGTTTACTCCTAATTCGTCTTTCACAGCTAATAAAAAATATCAACAACATCAAAAACAGTTGTTTTGTACGAATCATTTGCGATGAAAAATTTTGGGTCTATTTATGTCTTCCTCCTTAAGCTTCGCCGGCTCGTCTGCTCCAGTACCGGCAACCCCCGAATCCACAAATCCCTATCCCCATACCCGCAGCCCCTTTTGGCAAAGATGACGCCATGGAAACGCTTCGTGAAGGCCCGTACGATGGCTGTGCCCCCTCGAGCACCGCCGCCTGCGCTGAGAGCACGGCCGCCTACGCCGAGTGTGCCACCGCATCTGCATTGAGCATGGCCGCTTCCGCCGAGAGGGCATCTACGGCAGCCGACAGGGCAGCTGCTACTGCGACGGCTGCTGCAAATGTCGAGAGTGCTCGAGCTGCCGTCCGTGCTGCCATGTCGCCCTGGCCTGGGTCGAGGCCCTCCATGCCAAGAAATTCTAGGCCACCTTGGAATCCAGCATGCAACCCACGTCCAAAAAGGCGGCGATGGCCATGGAGCACCTGCTTCCTCATGAGGTCATCGAGCGGGAATTGGAGATGCAGGAGGCGGTGGAGATCGAGGAGCGCCAGGAGGAGGAGTTGCGCGTGGCCCAGGTCGAGGTAGAGAAGAGTTTGTCCGTCCAGGAATCGGCGGTGGAGTACCAATGCGAGCTCTGGCGCAGCCACTACTACGAGTACTACAACCTTGAGGGTGGCGCCGAGGACGAGGACAGGGCCGACTTCAGTAGGGGGGACGCGGAGTCCACCAACGGCAGCATGTTGCCAGGACAAGTCATCGATGTCTCATATCACACCGGCGACGCATAGGCCGGCGCGGCGGCGGATTTGTTAAAATTATTCGTACTTAGGCTTTATTTTTAATACTGGTCTTTTGTTAGAGCAATGTTTAGGTGAACTGTCTCTGTTCAATTACTAAAATTGCTCGATTTAGTAAGTCTGGTCTGTGTGTTGTATGCTCTTTTGTGTGCCCAAATTAGCAAGCGATGTTAATTTATGCAATGACATACGCGGGGAAATTTCCACAAAAATTTGAATTATCAAACTCATCCAATGCGCGTTAAGAAGAAGAATCGTTTGCGATGCACACTATCGTTCAAAGCGAATGGTGTCCGGTGGCACCGGGCGCAAAGTTTCCCTCCACATTTCCAACCGCCAAAATATCTACCTTCCCCCCTCCCCATCCCATTTTTTCCCCGACCACAATTCACATTTCCCCTGTTTCCCCTTCCTTCGTTCCTAAGCTATAGTCGCTTCCTCGCTTGCTTCCTCGCTCTCGCCGTCTCGCATCCTACCGTCGGGGTCACCATGGTCTTCTTCAAAGACCTCTCTAGCGGTTCCTCCTCCGATGATGACTCCTTTACCACCCGAGTATGCCTCTCTTCTCTCTCTCGGGCTATGACTTGGAATGAAGGATTTTTATCTGGCGGTCGATTTGAGTCATTTCTTCCTCTTTTAGTTCCCTAGGACCATCAGTTGCAACAAATGGAGAGGGGTGGCTGAAGATCTAGCTGCTCATTGTCACCATCAATCTCCATGCGTGAAGCTAAATGCGTTTGAATCTGTGGACAGTGGAAGGAAGTTTTGGCATGTGCAGAGAAGGTTAGACCCTCTTTCGTTGTTACAAATTATTTGTTAGATGTGATTCAGACACTGTCACGGTCCCAACCCATTCATACCACACCTTCAACCAAACACATCCTAAGACAGTGTCACAATTTGTACCTAGTATCTAAAAATGTTGCCTTCTCATCAGCGGTGCCATTAGAAAATTATTTTGCACCGCTTCAGCAGTTTGTGGAGCCAACTTGTCCACACATCCGAGCAGCCAAGCTGTAGAATACTAAATCTTTATGGCACGAAGGAACTGGGCGTCAGAGCAACTAGGTGCTCCGGAGTTCGGGTCCCTAATTTTTTTTCCGCTGCATCGGCTCACCAGTGCAGGGCACCGGTGCGAGATGCAGCAACAGTTGTCTTTACACCGGTTTTGGTATACATAGTGGACGCCATAGTGCTATTAGTTATATCTTACTAAATTTGTGCATGTACACACCTGTTAGTATCAATTTGCTGTCATCCAAACAATGTCGCTATGCTGTTGAAGTTATATTTACCTTCCTCTTTAACTGTTCAATTTGTTATTTATAGTACATGAGTAAGAACTTGTAGCATTGTTGTAGTTAATTATAGCTTCTGATGTTTCAGAATTTGGTTGTTGTGTCAGTAGTAGTTAATACATTTGCACATTAGTCTTTTTGAGAAGATATGTCATAATTAACCTATTTCTTCAGTTTTTCAAAATAAGTATTGGTGATTTTCTATGTTGCTATAAACCCATTTTCCCTATAATTGTTACTAATCTAGTTTTAAATATTATAGGATGAACGGAAGTGTTCTTACTCTGAATGGGTTGATCAAGAGTGGCCACAGTCTTTGAAGATGTGCCTAGCAAAGCTCTGGAGCATGTATCAGGAAGAGAACAGAGGTAGGCTTATAGGAAGTGTTGTCAACGCTGAAGAATATTTGAAGATGCAGGACAAAAAGAGGAAGGTGGAGAATGAGCTCAGATTTTTTAAATCAGACTTTGCTAAGATGGAGTTGGCGAAGGAGGAGGCACTTTCCCAGTTGGCTAGTGCAAAATAGGTTCTTACTGAACTGAAAGCAGAGGTGGATAAGGTGAGACTGGATGGTCTCGAGTAGGGAAATGAATATATTGTTCTAATATTGTTCTTATGAAGTTGAACTATCTATATGTTGTACTGTGTTGTTTTCCGATAGCTATCGTATTGTGATGTTAAAATATATCTATGTGCCTCATATGAAATTGGCCAACAGCTGTTCAACATGAAATATGAATTTGCGTAATACTGGAATTATTAATTTAAACTAATAAACCTGCGAAATGGTTCATGGAACTTTGCAAACGGTTCTAGAAGTAAAAGCGCTTGTGATGGATAGCCCAATGCCAGACAGTTTTCTTCATCAAATCATGTGCGATGTAGTTGATAAAATCAAACAGTTAACCAAGGCAGAGCGTGTGTGATAGTTACATGTATCACACATAAACTTGTCTGGGATGTACATACAAAAGGAAACATTTTCCCTGGATTGACTGTGTGGGATGTACATGCGAACAGAAACATTTTCCCTAGATTGATTGTGTGGGAAGTACATACGAACGAAAACGTTTTCCCTGGATTCACTGTGTGGGATGTACATGAGAATGAAAACGTTCTCCTTGGATTGACTATGTGTGACATACATACGAACGTAAATGTTTTTCTAGGATTCATCGTGTGGGATGTACATACGAACGAAAACAATTGGGTTTCGATGCCTCGCCCGATCGCACACGAGCCAGCTTGTGTGCCAGTAGGGCCTATCTCCAACGGTTTCTGGGTTGCGTGGGAAGGACCCCCCTATCACCCACACTCACTTGGTGACGGTTCCAAATGCCGTCGCGGGAAGGGGTTAAAAACCGTTTGTATAGCACTGACGCGTACCAGTGTCCCCTGACTTGTCCTTGACGCCCAAAAATTCCTATAAATACCGAAACCCCTAGAAATAAACCTAGATCAGGAGTTCCGCCGCTTGAAGCCACTCTAGCCATGAAAAACCAATCGAGAGCCCGTTCCGGCACCCTGCCGGAGGGGGAATCCATCACCGGTGGCCATCTTCGTCACCACGGCGCTCTCCATAATGAGGAGGGAGTAGTTCACCCTCTGGGATAAGGGTATGTACCAGTAGCTATGTGTTTGATCCCTCTCTCTCTTGTGTTCTTGATTTGGCACGATCTTGATGTACCATGAGCTTTTCTACTATAGTTGGACCTTATGATGTTTCTCCCCCTCTACCTTCTTGTAATGGATTGAGTTTTCCCTTTGAAGTTATCTTATTGGATTGAGTCTTTAAGGATTTGAGAACACTTGATGTATGTCTTGCATGTGCTTATCTATGGTGACAATGGGATATTCATGTGATCCACTTGATGTATGTTTTGGTGATGAACTTGAAGGTTCTGTGACCTTGTGAACTTATGCATAGGGGTTGGCACACGTTTTTGTCTTGACTCTCCAGTAGAAACTTTGGGTCACTCTTTGAAGTTCTTTGGGTTGGTTTGAATAGATGAATCTGAGATTGTGTGATGCATATCATATAATTAAACCTGCGTATACTTGTGGTGACATTGGAGTATCTAGGTGACATTAGGGTTTTGGTTGATGTGTGTCTTAAGGTGTTATTTTGGTATGAACTCTAGGGCTGTTTGTGACACTTACAGGAATAGCCTAATAGATCGATCCGAAAGAATAACTTTGAGGTGATTTCGTACCCTACAATCATCTCTTCATTTGTTCTCCGCTATTAGTGACTTTTGAGTGACTCATTGTTGCACGTTGAGGGATTGTTATATGATCTAATTATTTTATCACTATTGAGAGAACTTGCACTAGTGAAAGTATGAACCCTAGGCCTTGTTTCCAAGCATTGCAATATCGTTTTCACTCACTTTTGCTACTAGTTACCTTGCTATTCTTATATTTTCAGATTAAAAAACCCATATCTACTATCCATATTGCACTTGTATCACCATCTCTTCGCTGAACTAGTGCACCTATACAATTTACAATTGTATTGGGTGTGTTGGGGACACAAGAGACTCTTTGTTATTTGGTTGCAGGGTTTTTTGAGAGAGACCATCTTCATCCTATGCCTCCCACGGATTGATAAACCATAGGTCATCTACTTCAGGGAAATTATCTACTATCGTACAAAAATCTGCGCTTGGAGGCCCAACACGAGTCTACAAGAAGAAGGTTGCATAGTAGACATCAAGCTCTTTTCTGGCGCCGTTGCCGGGGAGGTTAGTGCTCAAAGGTATATGTTTAGATCTTGTAATTGAATCTTTTAGTTTCTTGTTTTATCACTAGTTTAATTTATAAAAGAAAACTTAAAATGGAATTGAGGTTACCTCATGTGCTTCATCTTTTTAGTGTCTTTCGTGAAAATAAGGATTCCGATAATTGTGCTCAATTGCTAGAGGAAGAATGCAATAAAACGTTTGGCATACAATCTTTGAATGATGAGCATGATTACAATGTTGTTAGTATGAATTCCTTGAATATCCATGATGCGAATGATATGCAAAGCTACAATCTTGGGGATGCTATGTTTGATGAATATGATTTTTTAGTCCCCCAAGTTTTGATGAGAATATTTATTATGATGAAAGCATGCATCCTATTTATGATGATTATATTGATGAAAGTGGGTTTGGAAGAGTGTCAACTTTAGGAAGTAATGATCCCACTATTTTGGAGGGTGTTGAATTTTATTGTGATAATTATGAAAGTGGATTTGGAGAGGTCATGACTTTATTTAGTGATGAATCCACTATTTTGGAAGAGGTTCCAATTGATTATGAGAACAAAGTTGCTATCTATGATGATTATTCTAATGACATGTATGCTATAAAGAATAATGATAACCATGAAACTTGTCATCTTGATTTTAATTTTCAATTGGATTATGCCTCACATGATAGTTATTTTGTTGAGCTTGCTCCCACTACTATTCATGAGAAGAAATTTGCTTATGTGGAAAGTAATACATTTTATATGGTTGTGCGTCATGAAAATAATGCTTTATCTGATGGATACATTGTTGAATTCATTCATGATTCTACTGAAAATTATTATGAGGGAGGAATATATGCTTGTAGGAATTGCAATAATATCAAGTTTCCTCTCTATGTGTTCAAAGTTTTGAAGTTATGCTTGTTTTGCCTTCCTATGCTAGTTGATTCTTGTTCCCATAAGTTGTTTGCTCACAAAATCCCTATGCATAGGAAGTGGGTTAGACTTAAATGTGCTAGTAATATCATTCATGATGCTCTCTTTATGTTTCAATTCTTATGTTTTATACGAGCATCATTGAAATCATCATGCCTAGCTAAAAGGCATTAAGGAAAAGCGCTTGTTGGGAGACAACCCAGCATTTACCCCTACTGTTTTTGTGTGTCCACATGATTAGACTACTGTAGTAATCCTGTTCTATAGCTTTTGTTTCAATAAAGTACCAAGTAAAGCCTTTGGGATAGTGTGGATGATAGTTGACTTGATTCTGTGCAAAAAACAGAAAATTTTCTCCTAGTCCAGGAATTTTTAAAACTCACTGGAACATGCTTTTGATCTGAACTTCTAACACATGATTGATATATCATAATTTTTGGAGTCACAGAGGTATGGAAAGTTTCCAGATTACTACAGACTATTCTGTTTTAAACAGATTCTGTTTTCTATGTGTTGTTTGCTTATTTTGATGAATCTATGAGTAGTATCGGATGGTATGAACCATGGATAAGTTGAAATACAATAGATATAACACCAATATAAATTTAGAATGTGTTCACAACAGTACCTAAATGGTGATTTATTTTCTTATACTAATGGAGCTCATAAGATTTTCTATTGAGTTTTTTGTTGTGAACTTTTCAAGTTTTGGGTAAAGTTTTGATGGAGTATGGAATAAGGAGTGGCAAGAGCCTAAGCTTGGGGATGCCCAAGGCACCCCAAGGTAATATTCAAGGAATACCCAAGAAACTATGCTTGGGGGTGCCCCGGATGGCATCCCCTCTTTCGTCTTTGTCTATCGGTAAATTTACTTGAGGCCAATAAATTTTCTAAAGTGTGGTAATTTTTCAGAAGTTTTCCTCTTGTATCCTTTACACACTGTTCTGTTTAGAAAGATTGCTGTTATGATTGCATTGTTTGCATATGTTTGCTTGATTAATGATTCTATTTGAGGATACGAGTGTTAGATATGCAGAGGCATTTAGTAGGCAATGTAAAATTATAATTTTAGTGATTTTTTACAGGAGAGAATGATAAGATTGAACAAGTATGTTTGCGTCTTGCACACCTCTCGTGGGGCGGATTCATATAACATACTCCCTTCGTTCCTTTATGTAAGGTGTATTATTTTTGGCACGGTGACCAAGGCACCGAATTGTAGACATGTTAGGATGAAATTACCCTTAGCAAATTTATTGGTTAGTGGCAAGCAAATCAACTAGTCCATTAAAGTATGAGATACATGCAATCGACAAACCGATACTTTCCTATTTTGCTAGAAGGAGAGATACAAACAATCCGAAGAGAGATACTTTCCTTTTTCTGGAGGGCTAACAAGGAAATTTTGAGGAATTAGAAGAAATGCACCTTACATTCTGAAATTTTATCAAAAAACAAATACACCTTATATGAAGGAACGGAGGGAATATATAGATTACATTACTTGACCATCAATAGAGATCAAGAGTATCCCTAACCGAATCAATACATATCGGCAGGAGATCATATGCCTATACAAGGTAATCTATGCAAAAGGAATACTTTAACACCCCCCCCCCCAGTTTGTGCGTCATACGGCTAGAGATACAAACTGGACCGAAACTCGGAGAAGAGCTGCGATGAGAGTCCTTATGTCATCATGTTAGCATACTGATGAGAAGATGGCACATGAAGAACCCGCACCTTGTCAAGGCACACCTTCTCACAAACAAAGTGAATGTCGATCTCGATGTGTTTCATATGGCTATGCTGAACCGGGTTGGAACCTATGTAGAGAGTACTGACATTATCACAGAAGAAACTATGGCAATCGAGAGAGGATTATGAAGCTCACCGAGAAGCTGCCAGATCCAACTGTTGGAAATATGCCCTAGAGGCAATAATAAAAGGATTATTATATTTCAATGTTCATGATAATTGTCTTTTGTTCATGCTATAACTGTATTATACGGAAATCGTAATACACGTGTGAACACTTAGACCCAATGAGTCCCTAGTGAGCCTCTAGTTGACTAGCTCGTTATGATCAATAGATAGTCATGGTTTCCTGACTATGGACATAGGATGTCGTTGATAACGGGATCACATCATTAGGAGAATGATGTGATGGACAAGACCCAATCATAAGCATAGCATAAAAGATCGTATAGTTCGTTTGCTAGAAGCTTTGCCAATGTCAAGTATCTATTCCTTCGACCATGAGATCGTGTAACTCCCGGTTACCGTAGGAGTGCCTTGGGTGTATCAAACGTCACAACGTAACTGGGTGACTATAAAGGTGCATTACAGGTATCTCCGAAAGTATCTGTTGGGTTGACACGGATCGAGACTGGGATTTGTCACTCCGTATAACGGAGAGGTATCTCTGGGCCCACTCGGTAATGCATCATCATAATGAGCTCAATGTGACCAAGGTGTTGGCCACGGGATCATGCATTACGGTACGAGTAAAGTGACTTGCCGGGTAACGAGACTGAACAAGGTATTGGGATACCGACGATCGAGTCTCGGGCAAGTAACGTACCGATTGACAAAGGGAATTGTATACAGGGTTTGATCGAATCCTCGACATCGTGGTTCAACCGATGAAATCATCGAGGAGCATGTGGGAGCCAACATGGATATCCAGACCCCGCTGTTGGTTATTGCCCGAGAGTCGTCTCGGTCATGTCTGCGTGTCTCCCGAACCCGTAGGGTCTACACACTTAAGGTTCGGTGACGCTAGGGTTAGTAGGAAGTCAAGTATGTGACTACCGAATGATGTTCGGAGTCCCGGATGAGATCCCGGACGTCACGAGGAGTTCCGGAATGGTCCGGAGGTAAAGATTTATATATGGGAAGTCCTGTTTCGGGCATCGGGACAAGTTTCGGGGTTATCGGTATTGTACCGGGACCACCGGGGGGGTCCCGGGGGCCCACCGGGTGGGGCCACCTGCCCCGGGGGGCCACATGGGCTGTAGGGGGTGCGCCTTGGCCTGCATGGGCCAAGGGCACCAGCCCCACATAGGCCCATGCGCCTAGGGTTCAAGGGGGCAAGAGTCCTAGGAGGGGAAGGCACCTCCTAGGTGCCTTGGGGGGGAGGGAAACCCCCCCTTGGCCGCCGCCCCCTAGGAGATTGGATCTCCTAGGGCCGGCCACCCCCCCCTTGGCCCTCCTATATATAGTGGGGGAGAGGAGGGACTTCATACCCTGAGTCCTTGGCCTTTGGTTGCCTCCTTCTCCCTCCCCAACACCTCTCCTCCTCCGTTGTGTGCTCAGCGAAGCCCTGTCGGAGTACTGCTTCTCCACCATCACCACGCCGTCGTGCTGCCGGTGGAGCTGTCTTCCTCAACCTCTCCTTCTCCCTTGCTGGATCAAGAAGGAGGAGACGTCGCTCGTCCCGTACGTGTGTTGAACACGGAGGTGCTGTCCGTTCAGCACTTGGCATCGGTGATCTGAATCACGTTCGAGTACGACTCCATCATCACCTTGCAAGCTTCCGCACGCGATCTACAAGTGGTATGTAGATGCAAGCTCTCTCCCATGACTCGTTGCTTAGATGAACTCATAGATGGATCTTGGTGAAGCCGTAGGAAAAATTTTAATTTTCTGCAACGTTCCCCAACAGTGGCATCATGAGCTAGGTCTATGCGTAGTTCTCTAATGCACGAGTAGAACACAATTTGTTGTGGGCGTTGATCTTGTCATCTTACTTGCCTCTACTAGTCTTTTCTTGCTCAACGGTATTGTGGGATGAAGCGGCCCGGACCAACCTTACACGTACGCTTACGTGAGACCGGTTCCACCGACTGACATGCACTAGTTGCATAAGGTGGCTGGCGGGTGTCTGTCTCTCCCACTTTAGTTGGAGCGGAATCGATGAACAGGGCCCTTATGAAGGGTAAATAGAAGTTGACAAAATCACGTTGTGGTGATTCGTAGGTAAGAAAACGTTCTTGCTAGAACCCAATCGCAGCCACGTAAAAGATGCAACAACAACTAGAGGACGTCTAACTTGTTTTTGCAGCGATTGATCATGTGATGTGATATGGCCAGAAGTTGTGATGAATGTTGAATTGTGATGTATGAGATCATGTTCTTGTAATAGGATTCACGACTTGCATGTCGATGAGTATGACAACCGGCAGGAGCCATAGGAGTTGTCTTTATTTTTTGTATGACCTGCGTGTCATTGAAGAACGCCATGTAAACTACTTTACTTCATTACTAAACGCGTTAGTCATAGAAGAAGAAGTAGTCGTTGGCGTGACAACTTCATGAAGACACGATGATGGAGATCATGATGATGGAGATCATGGTGTCAAGCCGGTGACAAGATGATCATGGAGCCCCGAAGATGGAGATCAATGGAGCTTGATGATATTGGCCATATCATGTCACAACCATATAATTGCATGTGATGTTTATTATGTTTATGCATCTTGTTTACTTAGGACGACGGTAGTAAATAAGATGATCCCTTACAAAATTTCAAGAAGTGTTCTCCCCTAACTGTGCACCGTTGCTACAGTTCGTCGTTTCTAAGCACCACGTGATGATCGGGTGTGATGGATCCTTACGTTCACATACAACGGGTGTAAGACAGTTTTACACAGCGAAAACACTTAGGGTTAACTTGACGAGCCTAGCATGTGCAGACATGGCCTCGGAACACGGAGACCGAAAGGTCGAACACGAGTCGTATGGAAGATACGATCAACATAAAGATGTTCACCGACGATGACTAGTCCGTCTCACGTGATGATCGGACACGGGCTAGTCGACTCGGATCGTGTAACACTTAGATGACTAGAGGGATGTCTAATCTAAGTGGGAGTTCATAATTTTGATTAAGAACTTTATTATCATGAACTTAGTCTAAAAACCTTTGCAAATACGTCTTGTAGATCAATGGCCAACGCTAATGTCAACATGAACTTCAACACGTTCCTAGAGAAAACCAAGCTGAAAGATGATGGAAGCAACTATACGGACTGGGTCCGGAACCTGAGGATCATCCTCATAGCTGCCAGGAAGCAATATGTCCTAGAAGGACCGCTAGGTGCCGCTCCCGTCCCAGAGAACCAAGACGTTATGAACGCTTGGCAAACTCGTGCTGATGATTACTCCCTCGTTCAGTGCGGCATGCTTTACAGCTTAGAACCGGGGCTCCAAAAGCGTTTTGAGCATCACGGAGCATATGAGATGTTCGAAGAGCTGAAACTAGTTTTCCAAGCTCATGCCCGGGTCGAGAGATATGATGTCTCCGACAAGTTCTACAGTTGTAAGATGGAGGAGAACAGTTCTGTCAGTGAACACATCCTGAAGATGTCTGGGTTGCACGCACGTATGACCCAGTTGAACATTAACCTCCCAGATGAGGCGGTCATTGACAGAATCCTCCAGTCGCTCCCACCAAGCTACAAGAGCTTTGTGATGAACTACAACATGCAGGGGATGGTAAAGACCATTCCTGAAGTGTTCTCGATGCTGAAGTCAGCAGAGGCTGAAATCAAGAAAGAACATCAAGTGTTGATGGTCAATAAGACCACTAAGTTCAAGAAGGGCAAGGGTAAGAAGAACTTCAAGAAGGACGGCAAAGATGTTGCCGCACCCGGTAAGCCTGTTGCCGGGAAGAAGTCAAAGAATGGACCCAAGCCTGAGACTGAGTGCTTTTATTGCAAGGGGAAGGGGCACTGGAAGCGGAACTGCCCCAAATACTTAGCGGATAAGAAGGCCGGCAACACCAAAGGTATATTTGATATACATGTAATTGATGTGTACCTTACCAGTACTCGAAGTAACTCCTGGGTATTTGATACCGGTGCCGTTGCTCACATATGTAACTCACAGCAGGAGCTGCGGAATAAACGGAGACTGGCGAAGGACGAGGTGACGATGCGCGTCGGGAATGGTTCCAGGGTCGATGTGATCGCCGTCGGCACGCTGCCTCTACATTTACCTACGGGATTAGTTTTAAACCTCAATAATTGTTATTTAGTGCCAAGTTTGAGCATGAACATTGTATCTGGATCTCGTTTAATACGAGATGGCTACTCATTTAAGTCTGAGAATAATGGTTGTTCGATTTATATGAGAGATATGTTTTATGGTCATGCTCCGATGGTCAATGGTTTATTTTTGATGAATCTCGAGCGTAATATTACACATGTTCATAGTATGGATGCCAAAAGATGTAAAGTTGATAACGATAGTCCCACATACTTGTGGCACTGCCGCCTTGGTCACATTGGTGTCAAGCGCATGAAGAAGCTCCATTCTGATGGACTTTTAGAGTCTCTTGATTATGAATCATTTGACACATGCGAACCTTGCCTCTTAGGCAAAATGACCAAGACTCCGTTCTCCGGAACAATGGAGCGAGCAACCAACTTGTTGGAAATCATACATACCGATGTGTGCGGTCCAATGAGCGTTGAGGCTCGCGGAGGATATCGTTATGTTCTCACTCTCACTGACGACTTGAGTAGATATGGGTATGTCTACTTAATGAAACACAAGTCTGAGACCTTTGAAAAGTTCAAGGAATTTCAGAGTGAGGTAGAGAATCAACGTGACCGTAAGATAAAGTTCCTACGATCAGATCGTGGGGGCGAATACTTAAGTCACGAATTTGGTACACACTTAAGAAAATGTGGAATCGTTTCACAACTCACGCCGCCTGGAACACCTCAGCGAAACGGTGTGTCCGAACGTCGTAATCGCACTCTATTGGATATGGTGCGGTCTATGATGTCTCTTACCGATTTACCGCTATCATTTTGGGGATACGCTCTAGAGACAGCTACATTCACTTTAAATAGGGCACCGTCTAAATCCGTTGAGACGACACCGTATGAATTATGGTTTGGGAAGAAACCTAAGCTGTCGTTTCTAAAAGTTTGGGGATGCGATGCTTATGTCAAGAAACTTCAACCTGAAAAGCTCGAACCCAAGTCGGAAAAATGCGTATTCATAGGATACCCTAAGGAAACTGTCGGGTATACCTTCTACTTAAGATCCGAAGGCAAGATCTTTGTTGCCAAGAACGGATGCTTTCTGGAGAAAGAGTTTCTCTCGAAAGAAGTAAGTGGGAGGAAAGTAGAACTCGATGAAGTACTACCTCTCGAACGGGAAAGTGGTGCAGCGCAGGAAACCATTCCTGTAATGCCCACACCAACTGAAGAGGAAAATGTTGATGATGATCAAGGTACTTCAGATCTAGTTGCTACTGAATTTCGAAGGTCCACAAGGACACGTTCTGCACCAGAGTGGTACGGCAACCCTGTCATGGAAATCATGTTGCTGGACAACAATGAACCTTCGAACTATGAAGAAGCAATGGCGGGCCCGGATTCCAACAAATGGCTTGAGGCCATGAAATCCGAGATAGGATCCATGTATGAAAACAAAGTATGGACTTTGACAGACTTGCCCGATGATCGGCGAGCGATAGAAAATAAATGGATTTTTAAGAAGAAGACGGACGCGGATGGTAATGTTACCATCTATAAAGCTCGACTTGTCGCTAAGGGTTATCGACAAGTTCAAGGGATTGACTACGACGAGACATTCTCTCCCGTGGCGAAGCTTAAGTCCGTCCGAATCATGTTAGCAATTGCCGCATACTATGATTATGAGATATGGCAGATGGACGTCAAAACGGCATTCCTTAATGGACATCTTAAGGAAGAGCTGTATATGATGCAGCCGGAAGGTTTTGTCGTTCCTCAGAACGCTAACAAAGTATGCAAGCTCCAGCGATCCATTTATGGACTGGTGCAAGCATCTCGGAGTTGGAACATTCGCTTTGATGAGATGATCAAAGCGTTTGGGTTTACGCAGACTTATGGAGAAGCCTGCGTTTACAAGAAAGTGAGTGGGAGCTCTGTAGCATTTCTCCTATTATATGTAGATGACATACTCTTGATGGGAAATGATACGAAACTCCTGGACAGCATTAAGGCCTACTTGAACAAGTGTTTTTCAATGAAGGACCTTGGAGAAGCTGCTTATATATTAGGCATCAAGATCTATAGAGATAGATCGAGACGCCTCATAGGTCTTTCACAAAGCACATACCTTGATAAGATTTTGAAGAGGTTCAAAATGGATCAGTCCAAGAAGGGGTTCTTGCCTATGTTACAAGGTGTGAGATTGAGCTTGGCTCAGTCACCGACCACGGCAAAAGATAAAGAAGAGATGAGTGTCATCCCCTATGCTTCAGCCATAGGATCTATTATGTATGCCATGCTGTGTACCAGACCCGATGTAAACCTTGCCGTAAGTTTGGTTGCAAGATACCAAAGTAACCCCGGCAAGGAACACTGGACAGCGGTCAAGAATATCCTGAAGTACCTGAAAAGGACAAAGGACATGTTTCTCGTTTATGGAGGAGATGAAGAGCTCGTCGTAAAGGGTTACGTCGACGCTAGCTTCGACTCAGATCTGGATGACTCTAAGTCACAAACCGGATACGTGTATATGTTGAATGGTGGAGCAGTAAGCTGGTGCAGCTGCAAGCAGAGCGTCGTGGCGGGATCTACATGTGAAGCGGAGTACATGGCAGCCTCGGAGGCAGCGCATGAAGCGATTTGGATGAAGGAGTTCATCACCGACCTAGGAGTCATACCCAATGCGTCGGGGCCGATCAAACTCTTCTGTGACAACACTGGAGCTATTGCCCTTGCCAAGGAGCCCAGGTTTCACAAGAAGACCAGGCACATCAAGCGTCGTTTCAACTCCATCCGTGAAAATGTTCAAGATGGAGACATAGAGATTTGCAAAGTGCACACGGATCTGAATGTCGCAGATCCGTTGACTAAACCTCTCTCGCGTGCAAAACATGATCAACACCAGAACTCTATGGGTGTTCGATTCATCACAATGTAACTAGATTGGTGACTCTAGTGCAAGTGGGAGACTGTTGGAAATATGCCCTAGAGGCAATAATAAAAGGATTATTATATTTCAATGTTCATGATAATTGTCTTTTGTTCATGCTATAACTGTATTATACGGAAATCGTAATACACGTGTGAACACTTAGACCCAATGAGTCCCTAGTGAGCCTCTAGTTGACTAGCTCGTTATGATCAATAGATAGTCATGGTTTCCTGACTATGGACATAGGATGTCGTTGATAACGGGATCACATCATTAGGAGAATGATGTGATGGACAAGACCCAATCATAAGCATAGCATAAAAGATCGTATAGTTCGTTTGCTAGAAGCTTTGCCAATGTCAAGTATCTATTCCTTCGACCATGAGATCGTGTAACTCCCGGTTACCGTAGGAGTGCCTTGGGTGTATCAAACGTCACAACGTAACTGGGTGACTATAAAGGTGCATTACAGGTATCTCCGAAAGTATCTGTTGGGTTGACACGGATCGAGACTGGGATTTGTCACTCCGTATAACGGAGAGGTATCTCTGGGCCCACTCGGTAATGCATCATCATAATGAGCTCAATGTGACCAAGGTGTTGGCCACGGGATCATGCATTACGGTACGAGTAAAGTGACTTGCCGGGTAACGAGACTGAACAAGGTATTGGGATACCGACGATCGAGTCTCGGGCAAGTAACGTACCGATTGACAAAGGGAATTGTATACAGGGTTTGATCGAATCCTCGACATCGTGGTTCAACCGATGAAATCATCGAGGAGCATGTGGGAGCCAACATGGATATCCAGACCCCGCTGTTGGTTATTGCCCGAGAGTCGTCTCGGTCATGTCTGCGTGTCTCCCGAACCCGTAGGGTCTACACACTTAAGGTTCGGTGACGCTAGGGTTAGTAGGAAGTCAAGTATGTGACTACCGAATGATGTTCGGAGTCCCGGATGAGATCCCGGACGTCACGAGGAGTTCCGGAATGGTCCGGAGGTAAAGATTTATATATGGGAAGTCCTGTTTCGGGCATCGGGACAAGTTTCGGGGTTATCGGTATTGTACCGGGACCACCGGGGGGGTCCCGGGGGCCCACCGGGTGGGGCCACCTGCCCCGGGGGGCCACATGGGCTGTAGGGGGTGCGCCTTGGCCTGCATGGGCCAAGGGCACCAGCCCCACATAGGCCCATGCGCCTAGGGTTCAAGGGGGCAAGAGTCCTAGGAGGGGAAGGCACCTCCTAGGTGCCTTGGGGGGGAGGGAAACCCCCCCTTGGCCGCCGCCCCCTAGGAGATTGGATCTCCTAGGGCCGGCCACCCCCCCCTTGGCCCTCCTATATATAGTGGGGGAGAGGAGGGACTTCATACCCTGAGTCCTTGGCCTTTGGTTGCCTCCTTCTCCCTCCCCAACACCTCTCCTCCTCCGTTGTGTGCTCAGCGAAGCCCTGTCGGAGTACTGCTTCTCCACCATCACCACGCCGTCGTGCTGCCGGTGGAGCTGTCTTCCTCAACCTCTCCTTCTCCCTTGCTGGATCAAGAAGGAGGAGACGTCGCTCGTCCCGTACGTGTGTTGAACACGGAGGTGCTGTCCGTTCAGCACTTGGCATCGGTGATCTGAATCACGTTCGAGTACGACTCCATCATCACCTTGCAAGCTTCCGCACGCGATCTACAAGTGGTATGTAGATGCAAGCTCTCTCCCATGACTCGTTGCTTAGATGAACTCATAGATGGATCTTGGTGAAGCCGTAGGAAAATTTTTAATTTTCTGCAACGTTCCCCAACACCAACAACATTCGGCAACAACATGAGCAACGGCACAATACTCTGCCTCGGCACTAGAGCAAGAAACCATGGTCTGGCGTTTGGACGACCAAGAGACCAGGTTATCACCGAGATAAACGCAGAACCCAGATGTCGAGCATCTGGTGTCAGGGCAGCTGGCCCAATCAGCGTCAAAGTAAGCGGTGAGAGATGTCAGTGAGGAGCGGGTGATGTGCATGCTGAGGTCAAGGGTCCCCTTGATGTATCGGAGAATGCACTTGACCAGGTGCAGATGCGGCTCTTGAGGTGCATGCATATAGAGACAAGCCTGCTGAACAGCATGCATAATGTCAAAGGCGCGTGAGTGTCAGATACTGCAGAGCTCCAGCATAGCTGTGGTACTCGGTAGGATCAACAAGGAAAGAACCATCTTTTTCCGAACTTGCATTTAGCGTCGATAGGGGTACCTGAGGGATGACAATCCACCATGCCGACACGATGGAGAAGATCCAACGCATACTGTCGCTGTGAAAGCACCATACCAGACACTGTTCGAGTGCCGGAAATGCCGAGAAAGAATGATAGGGCACCAAGATTCATCATAGCAAACTCGGAGTGGAGCTGCTATGTGAGATGACGAAGGAGCAGATCCGTGGAAGAGGTGATGAGAATGTCGTCCACATATAGAAGAATGTAGGCGAGGTCATGGCCACGCTTGTAGATGAATAGAGAGACATCCGACTTGGAGGCGACGAATCCCATCCGATGTGCAAAGAGGGCAAACCGTTGGTACCAAGCATGCGGAACTTGCTTGATACTGTAGAGCGATTTGTGGAGGCGGCACACGTAGTCGGGGCAGCGAGCATCAATGAAGCCAGGAGGTTGCTGGCAATAGACCTCCTCATCAACATTTCCATGAAGAAAGGCATTCCTGACGTCGAGCTAGTGAACTGGCCATGCCCGAGACACAGCAAGGCTGAGGATGATACGGATCACAGCCAGGTTGAGAACCGGGCTGAATGTCTCATCGAAGTCGATGCCGGGCTGCTGAGAATACCCACGGACCACCCAACGAGCCTTGTAACGAGCAAGGCTGCCGTCAGAGTGAAACTTGTGCTTGAAGATCTATTTCCCTGAAACAACATGAGCACGACGAGGTCGTGGAACAAGTGACCACGTCCGGTTAGCAACAAGAGCATCAAATTCCTCAGCATAGCATGACGCCAGTGGGAATCATGGAGAGCACCCCTGTACGTTTTTGGAATGGGAGAGGGAGTGGAGTGGGATGCCATTAGGTTGTGACGATCAACAGGTTGGAAGAGCCCACGTTTAGCACGCGTAAGCATAGTGTGCGTTTTAGATGGGGACGGTGGCCGGTGAACGACAACGAGCGGCGATGGTTCGGTAGACGTGCAAGATGGAGGTGTGATAGGTTCGGCTGCGGGAGGAGATGCCGTCGCGCTGGTTGGGAGGCGAGCTGAAGGGCGAGCTGATAGGTGTAGCACACGGAGAGGAAGGCAAAGAGCCACTATGCATGGTGGGTGACAGGGTTGCATGCAGAGTTGGCGGAGAGGAGGTGACACGGGCTAGTGGAGTAGAAGATGGAGGGCCACTAGATGGGCAAGCATGCAGGATGTGTTGGGGCTGGACGGGTGCATGTTGGGTGGCTGCTAAGTTTAATAAAAAATCAAAGTCGGCTAGGATAGTCGTTTGTTGATCGGGTAAGTGAAGAAAGGGAAAGACATGTTTGTCAAAAGTGACATGGCGTGAGATAATGACTTGGCGAGTAGCGAGGTCGAGACAACGATACCCTTTGTGTTGACTAGGATAACCAATGAACACACATGCGACTGAGCGGGGAGAGAGTTTATTTTTGGCAATGCGGATTGGTTTGGGAAGCATGGACAGCCGAAGACACGCAGAGCGGCGTAATCGGGCAGAGTGTCGTATAAGCAAACATAGGGAATGGCAAAGTCTATAGCTTGAGAAGGGCGAATGTTGATGAGGTGGGTAGCTGTGGCGAGGGCTTCTGCCCAAAAAGAGGGCGGCATGGATGACTGAAATAGAAGATTTTGGACGACATCGTTGATCGTGCGTATAGCTCGTTCAACTTTGCCATTTTGAGTGGAAGTGTAGGGACACGAGAGACGAAGGTGAATGTCGTGAGATGTGAAGAAGGTGGTGACGGTGGTGTTAATAAACTCGGTGTCGTTGTCAGCTTGCATAGCGACAAGAGGACAAGCGAATTGTGTCCGAAAATACGCGACAAAATTGAGAAGGATGGCGGCGGTGTCAGACTTTTGTCGGATGGGGAAGGTCCACATAAAATGTGAAAATCATCAACAATAATAAGATAGTATTTGAAACCCGAATTACTCAGAATTGGAGAAGTCCAAAGATCATAATGAATTAACTTAAAAGTTTCAACGCTTATTGATGATGACCTAGAAAAAGGTTAATGTACGTGCTTTTTAAGTTGACAAGCATGATAGACATGTGAATCTGCTTTATTACAAGAAACAAAAGACTGTTTATGAAGTTGGGACATGGCGTCACGTCCTAGATGTCCTAAGCGGCGATGCCAAAGCTCGGTGGATGTGGTGGCGAGGAGCCCATGTGCATGATGATTGACGATAGACGATGGACGATGGAAAGATGTAGAGGTCTCCTTGGCTATTGCATCGAAGGATCACGGCCCTGGTGCGAAGATCCTTCACAGAAAAGCCGAACGGGTCAAATTCTATAGAACAAAGATTATCAATAGTGAAACAACGAACAGAGAGTAAATTTTTGACAATGTGAGGGACAAGTAGAACATTATGAAGCAAGAGTGTGCGAGCAGAAGTGGGTATAGATGTGTGTCCGATGTGAGATATGGGAAAGGTGGAACCATAGGCTATAGTTATAATGGAAGAAGAAGTAGAAGGGGTGAGGTGATGAAGCATACCGGGGTCCGCGGCCATATGAGCAGTGGCTCCAGAGTCCATGACCCAGTCACCGACAGTCGAGGGGGTGGCGGCGTTGTTGAGGGCGGCCATCAGCGCAGTGCAGTCCCGAGATGGAGCACCACCGTGGCCGGGAACCGAGGAAGTGCCGCCGTAGCTGGGAATCGGTGGCGGCTTGGTGCCGAACGCATGTCCATGCAGAGGAGCCAGAGAGGTGAAGGCTTGGGCAGGTGGTTGCGTCGCTGGCCGTGGACCGAGCAAGCCAGCCCCGGTGTTCTGCCTCATCACTTGAGACGCCTGAAGTTGTTGGCCTGTGTATGGATTAAAGCAAACCCACGGGCCAACGGAAGATACAATCTTGCTAAGGCGAGGACCACCTGAGTTGCTGCTTGGTTGTAGCCGTCGTTGCCCTTCTTTTTGCGCCAAGTGCGACCGTTGCGGCCGTTGTTGGAGTTTCCGCCAGAGTTGCCGCCCCTGCGGGTGCCTTCGCCGCTGTCTAAGCCGCCGCGGTGCTGGTCGGATGAGTTGGAGCTGCCCGCGCCATTGGACGGACCGTCGCTGTAAAGCACAGTCTGGTTCCCTGCGGTCATGGAGATCGCGAGCTGCGTCTCGCGCAGAGTAAGAAGAGAGCGTGTCTGGGTGAAGGATGGCAAGGGGCTCTGCATGGTGACGATCGTGGTGATGTCGGAGAAGCACAGGTTAAGCCCACGGAGGTAGTTGAGGACGAGTGTTTGGTCGGAGACGGGGGTGCCGACGTCGCTGAGAGCATCCAAGAGGGCCTTGAGGCGATGACAGTAGGCGGTGATGGAGAGGTCGCCTTGGTCGAGGCCTAGAAACTCCACCTCAAGATAAACAAGACGGGTCATCTGATTGTCTAGAAAAAGGTTGGTGATGAGCGTCCATGCTTCCTATGCCGTTTGATCCTCCGCCATGAATATATCGAGGATGTCGTCGGAGATGGACCCGCAGAGCCATGAACGAATGACGTAGTCGTCGCGAGTCCAATCCGGCGTGCGGTCCGCTATGGCGGTGACGGTGTTGACGTGAGAGAGCAAGTCGTACTTTCCGAGGAGGACGCGGACGAGCATCTGCCACTTGGTGAAGTTTGAGGCATGGAGGTCAAGCATGACGGGGATATGGGTGCGCACGCTGGCGATGTGCACTGCCGAGGAGGAAGAGGCGGGCATAGCAGAGGTGGCGAGGGCACCGGAGGTGGAGTTCATGGTTTTAGGCAGGGTGGAGGAGGTGAGGCTGGAGCTGGTAGTGGTCGCGGTGCTTGAAGTGGTCGACATAGGGCTGGGTGGCAGGTTGGATCAGGGGTGGTGGGCATTGGGGTTGGAAGAAGCAAGATCGAGGTTGCTGCCTCAGACAAGTGAACAAGTATGTTTGCATATTGCACACCTCTCATGGGGCGGCTTCATATAACATATATAGATTACATGACTTGACCATCAAGAGAGATCAAGAGTATCCCTAACTAAATCAATACATATCGAGATCATATGCCTACATAAGGTAATCCATACAAAGGGAATACTTTCACAATAAGGTTTTGCATGCATTTATACTAACTTATCTCATGAGTTCTTGTTGACTTTTGTGTGTACGAATGTCGGTGGAAAACGACACCCATGGGATCACAAGAATCCCTACTACGGTTGCGGGGCGCTGGGTGGTGAGGAGAGCAGGATTAGCAGTCAATACAAGCACGCGGATCGTTTACCCAGGTTCGGGCCGCAAGGATGCATAACACCCTTATCCTGCTTTGATGTGTGTATTTGAGTTCTTGAGGTTTTTGAACTAGCTACAATGGGCTTAACTTGTCCAAAAGTCCGAATCCTTCTCCTGGATGCCTCGGGCCTCCTTTTATAGGCAAGGGGATCGCCACAGTGGCACACAAGAGGTGGCATCGGTGTACTGTGGTTAAGTCTATCGCTAGCTATTACCGGACAAGACGCATTAAATGCGCCCCTGACGTGTCCCCTTCACTTTAACACCGCCTCGCCCTGCTTCGACACGCGCCTGGGCCAGCGAGGCGGCCAGCGCCAGGTAGGCTGGGAGGCTACTGAAGTGGCGCGGTGGCGGGGCCTTCACGAAGATTTGCATGCCACCACGTAGGCATGCGCTGAGTTGGTTGAGAAGCCTTGCGCCGACACACAGGTGCCTGCCCAGCTGGTGGGCTGGCAGCTGCATGGGAGCGGTGGCAAGGCTTGGCGGGTGCGGGCCTGGCTGTGGCCTCGCGGACTGATACGTCTCCAACGTATCTATAATTTATGAAGCATTCATGCTATTTTATTATCTGTTTTGAATGATTATGGGCTTTATTATACACTTTTATATTACTTTTGGGAATAACCTATTAACCGGAGGCCCAGCTCATATTGTTGTTTTATTGCTTGTTTCAGTATTTCGAAGAAAAGGAATATCAAATGGAGTCCAAACGGAATGAAACCTTCGGCAACGTGATTTTTTGGAAGAATATGATCCTGTAGACTTGGAGTTCACGTCAGAAGATCCTCGAGGAGGCCAGGAGATAGGGGGCGCCCCACCCCCTACTGGGCGCGCCCCTGTCTCGTGGGCCCCTCGAGCACCTCCCGACCGACTTCTTTCGCCTATATAGTCCCACGTACCCTAAAAACATCCACGGAGAAGATAGATCGGGAGTTCCGCCGCCGCAAGCCTCTGTAGCCACCAAAAACCTCTCGGGAGCCCGTTCTGGCAACCTACCGGAGGGGGAACCCATCACCGGTGGCCATCTTCATCATCCCGGCACTATCCATGAGGAGGAGGGAGTAGTTCACCCACGGGGCTGAGGGTATGTACCAGTAGCTATGTGTTTGATCTCTCTCTCTTGTGTTCTCTCTATGGCACGATCTTGATGTATCGTGAGCTTTGTTATTATAGTTGGATCTTATGATGTTTCTCCCCCTCCCCTCTCTTGTGATGAATTGAGTTTCCCTCTTGAAGTTATCTTATCGGATTGAGACTTTGATTTGAGAACACTTGATATATGTCTTGCCGTGTTTATCTGTGGTGACAATGGGATATCACGTGCCACTTGATGTATGTTTTGGTGACCAACTTGCGGGTTCCGCCCATGAACCTATGCATAGGGGTTGGCACACGTTTTCTTGACTCTCCGATAGAAACTTTGGGGCACTCTTTGAAGTACTTTGTGTTGGTTGGATGAATTTGAGATTGTGACGCATATCGTATAATCTTGCCCACGGATACTTGAGGTGACAATGGAGTATCTAGGTGACATTAGGGTTTTGGTTGATTTGTGTCTTAAGGTGCTATTCTAGTATGAACTCTATGATGGATTGAGCGGAAAGAATAGCTTTATGTTATTTTACTACAAACTCTTGAATAGATAGAACATAAAGGATAACTTTGAGGTGGTTTCGTACCCTACCATAATCTCTACATTTGTTCTCCGCTATTAGTGGCTTTGGAGTGACTCTTTGTTGCATGTTGAGGGATTGTTATATGATCTATCTATGTTATGATTGTTGAGAGAACTTGCACTAGTGAAAGTATGAACCCTATGCCTTGTTTTCTATCATTGCAATACCATTTACGCTCACTTTTATTATTAGTTACCTTGCTGTTTTTATTATTTCAGATTACAAAAACCTATATCTACTATCCATATTGCACTTGTATCACCATCTCTTCGCCGAACTAGTGCACCTATACAGTTTACCATTGTATTGGGTGTGTTGGGGACACAAGAGACTCTTTGTTATTTGGTTGCAGGGTTGTTTGTGAGAGACCATCTTCATCCTACGCCTCCCACGGATTGATAAACCTTAGGTCATTCACTTGAGGGAAATTTGCTACTGTCCTACAAACATGTGCACTTGCAGGCCCAACAACATCTACCAGAAGAAGGTTGTGTAGTAGACATCAAGCTCTTTTCTGGCGCCGTTGCCGGGGAGGCTAGGTAAGCGGCACTCACACCTCGTCAACTAAGCTCTTTCTAGCGCCGTTGCCAGGGAGGTGAGTGCTTGAAGGTATATCTTTAGATCTTGTAATCAAATCTTTTTGTTTCTTGTTTTATCACTAGTTTAGTTTATAAAAGAAAACTACAAAAAAATGGAGTTAAGCTTGTCTCATACGCTTCATCTTTTTAATATCTTTCATGAGTTTGATGGAAAGGAAAATTGTGCTCAAGTGCTAGAAGAAGAGTGCATTAAAATGCTTGGTACTGAATCTTTGAATGATGAGCATGATTGCAATGTTGTTAGTATAAACTCCTTGAATATTCATAGTACTAATGATGATTGCTCTAGTCATGATGAAAATATCTATTATGAGCATGTCAACTTTTGTGGAGTGCATGTTTGCGTGAACGCACCAAATAGAGAAGATATATATTGCAAGAGGCATAAGTATTTAGAAACTAAATTGTTGCAAGAAAGACTTGATGATTGTGCTGAAAGATTCAATATTTTTCGTGCTCCTTGTGAACTTTGCAACAAACGTGGTCATTTAAATCTCCAATGCAAATTGTTTCATGACCGAATTGTGTCCAAAAATTGTGATAGCTTGATTACCCTTGGGCATCATAAAGAGCTTAGCCTTCTTTGGGGGTATGAAGAAATGAAACATATAAATGAGGGTATTCCAAAATTTAATCTTGATAGATTTCTTGATTTTGATCTAGAGAAGATTTATATGTTTTGTGCGGTGAATTGCATTGAAAATCCCTATATTGCCAATTACATAAAGAAAAGAAAGCAAATAGAAGATGATGAGAATACTAATGAAAGGGAAGAGACTTCCCAATATCCTCCTATTATTTCTTATGATGAATCAGGTAACGAGGAGGAGCTTTCTATCCAACCAATCTCGTCAATAAGGAGCTCAAAGAGGAAGGTTGAACCCACACATAATGTGAAAAAGAAAAGGAAAAGAAGGGGCAACAAAGGTAAAAAGGTATCCCTTCCAAATGATGTTGCTCCTACTATTCATTGTGATGATGATAATTGCTATACTATTGGTGCTATCCATACTATTAATGATGAGAGTGATTATGCTTATGATATGAAAAAGCCCAAGCTTGGGGAAGCTATTGAAAGTGCGTTATATCGACTAGAGGGGGGTGAATAGGCGATTTTTATGAATTCTTCACTGAGGAATTTGCTGGTGAGGAAATTCCTTAGCGAAGAACTACATGCAGCGGAATATGTACTCAGAAGTAAACATAACAGGATACAAACATAGTCATCATGATGAAATGAAGACTAACACAGAGTACGGAAAGCGTAAACACAGGATAGCAAGATGAAGACAAACAGACTGAAGAAATTGAACTGAGGAATTTGTGGAAGTCTTCAGTCAAAGTCTTCAAGCACAGATATGAACAACATTCAACACAGTAATGAGGAAATGAAAGAGTTGAGGAAATAGAACCAGTCAGTTGGTGAAGACAATGATTTGGTAAACCAGTTCCAACTGCTGTCTCAGTTGTACGTCTGGTTGGAGCGGCTGAGTATTTAAACTCGAGGACACACAGTCCCGGACACCCAGTCTCTGAGCCGCAACTCAGGACACCCAGTCCTCACCGTATTCTCCTTGAACTAAGACCACGCAGGCCTCGTCCAATCACTCGTGGTAAGTCTTCAGGTGACTTCCAAACCTTCACAGACTTGGTCACTCGGCGATCCACAATTCCTCTTGGATGCTCTAGACCTTGACGCCTAACCGTCTGGAAGAAGCACAATCTTCAAAGGTAACAAGCGTCGGATCCACACAGGATCAATTTCTTCAGTGATGCTCAATCACTTTGGGTTTGTGGGGGTTTGGTTTTGGGATTTTCCTCACTTGATGATTTTCGCTCAAAGTCCTCGGAGGATGGGTTGCTCTCAGATGACAAGTGTCAAGTTCTCTCGGAGCAGCCAACCAGCTAGTGGTTGTAGGGGCGGCTATTTATAGCCTAGGGAGCAGCCCGACATGATAAGACATAAATGCCCTTCAATGATAGGACCGTTAGGTGGATAAGATATTTTGGGACAGCCGGCGCGCAGCACAGCAACGGTCGGAAATTTGACTCTCAAATTCCTCAGGGCTATCATGTTCCTCACTGTGTAGGCAATTCGCACTGGCGAATTCCTAACTCCTCAGTCAGAGCAAAGTCCTCAGTGAACAGAAGAACTGCGTCTCTGTCACTGACGAATTTGACTGAATTGTATGAGATTTCCAATGGCTTCACTCGAAGGGATTGGTAGGTGTAGGATTTTGAGTTGAGCATCACATGGAAATTTTTCCTTAGTATTTCCTCGACCCCCTTTAACAGTACGGTGTTTCCTATGACTCAAGAAAGAGAAAATGAAACTACGAAAACAAAAGTCTTCACGCTTCATATTCCTCGAATGAATATCAAGTCTTCAAGGTCACACCAATTTCTTCACTTTCAAAGTCTTCAGAATATCAAAGTCTTCAGTTGAAGAACTTCATTTTTAGGGGTCGACTTTCTCTGTAAATATCAAACTCCTCATAGACTTATAGACCTGTGTACACTCACAAACGCATCAGTTACTTAACCTATCAGTCTTCAATACACCAAAATCACTAAGGGGCACTAGATGCACTTACAATCTCCCCCTTTTTGGTGATTGATGACAACATAGGTTAAGTTTTCAACGGGGATAAACATATGAAGTGTAAATACTGATATTGAGGATTTTGATTGCAATATATAGAAGAACTCCCCCTGAATATGTGCATAGTGAGGAATTTGCTTTTGAGGCAATGCACATTTGAAGAATCGAATCATGGAGATCTCCCCCTATATCTTGTAATTCATACACTCATTTGATATATAATATGAAGAATTTGAAATGCATGATGAAATATGGTGCCTGACGAGATTCAGCATGCGTGCAATAATATTAATGAGGAATAAGCATGCGGAATATCACATCAAAAGTTTCAGAGCTCAGTGCATCAAAAGCATCAGAGCACGACCAAAAGTATCAAGGCACCATCGGATTTAAGATTACAACTCGATCCAATAAAAGTTTCGGAAGAACGAGAGTTGTAACTTAATAAAACGCCCATACCCCTTTGTCATCAAATGACCAAAAGGATCGAAACTGAGGACTAACGCCCCTGAAGATTTTCAAGTCGATGGAGGAGCGCCAGCGATGTCGGGGTTGGTTGTTGAAGTAGGGCCTGCCATAGTGTCGTCCAAATCTTCATGTTCATTAGTTTCACGCGATGAAGAATAAGAACTGGCCACCAGATCAGGAACTTTGACTCGCTTGAATTTCTTCGGAGGTGGTGCAGACCAGTCAAATGCTTCCTGGAGACCCATAGTCTTCATTTCTTCCGCGGAATATACATGCGTGAGAACAACCCAAGTGCGGTTGAGGGTTTCATGAAGGTAATACTGATTTTCCTTCACTGCATTATGTGTTGAGGTCATGTTGTGAAGAATTGCAGCAAACTGACGCTTCACCCATTTCTGATTGCGTTCAACCTTCTGATGAAGATTGAGGAGTAACTCACGGTCAGTCATCACCCTGGGTGCAGTTGCTTGAGGCTTTTGCTTAGCTGAGGTATTTGCGGCAGTGTCATGTGTTGCAGAATCGTCATTGGTGGAGTAAGATGTAGCTAGACGGAATTGACCATCCAATGGACGAGTGCCTTCATCAATCACAGTAGCTGCCTTGCCCTTATCATCAGATGATGAAACTGGTCGCTTGAGGACTTCAATGGGCGGCAAGTAGCTACCATGGTTTAGAGTGTCAGCCTTGTAATTCAGTGAAGATCTTGCCCTTATGAATCTCATAATCCAAGGCGCATAGGGCTTCAGCTCAAAAGGTGACATTGCAACATTAGCCAGAGTCCTCATGAAGAAATCATGGAAGTTGACGGGAACGCCATGAATGATGTTGAAAAGCATGTTCTTCATGATGCCAACGCCATCTTCATCATTTGAGTCGTGGCCTTTGATAGGACTCATTGTCTTCGTCAGGATTCGATAGACAGTCCGAGGCACATACAACAGTTCCTTGACGAGGAATTTGGTTCGAGGGGCCTGCCCTGGCTTCAAAGGCTTCATGATCACTTGCATATAATGATCAGTCAGCTCGCGGTCATTGTAGATGCAACGTGCACTTTCATGGGGAGGATCAAGAGGAAGGACACGAAGCAATTCAGTTGCTGGTGCCTTGTAGTGAGTGTTTTCTGTCATCCAATCCAGCACCCATGAATTGATATCTTCAGCATCTCCGGTGATATGCAAAGTGGCATAGAACTGAAGAATGAGTTCTTCATTCCAATCACAGATATCAGTGCGGAAGTTCAGTAGCCCTGCATCGTGAATAACTCTGAGGACTGGCTCGAAGCACGGCAGAGATTCCATATCCACATGAGGAATATGCTCATGATCGAAGATCTTGTCCTTGTCAAAGAGCACTGAGGAATAGAAGTTGGCTTGAGTAGAAGTCCAGAAGCGTCTTTTCCTTATGCGAGCAGAGTCATATGGATTGTAATCAGTGAAGAACACATGCTCAGAAAAGAAGTCTTCAGCCTTGAATTTTTGCTTGCTCGAGAACGGATTCTTCGGTTTGGGCAGAGGAATGTCAGTGATTTGCAGCACAACCTTAGGAATCGCGATCTCAGGTGCTTCAGGCTGAGGAATTTCTGGTTCCTCTTCTTGTGCAGTTTGTGGATCAGCAGCAGGTTCTTCAGCACTAGCGGCTGGAATTTCATCATGAACAGACGATGTGGGATGAGTTTCTTCAGAGCCCATTTGAACAGTTGTAGCCGGGGACTGAGGAATTTGTTGAATCGGAGTGAAGAGAGGAGTATTGGGATGCTGACTTTCCCAAAAGTCATCGTTCATCACTGGTGTAGTGCATCCAATATCCACGTCTTCATCTTCTTTTTCAATTTCCTCAACACTAGCCTCTTCAGCTGTGAACTGAGGCATGGGTGAGGAAACGACTGGCGGTGAAGGGAATGCTTCCACTTAAATTTCTTCATCAAACTGTTCTGAGGTAGCAACAGAGTAAGGAACAATTTCCTTAGACGACATGGAGGAAATGGGAACGACATCAATGGGATTTTCAAGCGAGCTGGTCATCGGCTTCATTTTCTTCGCAGCCGAAGAATTTGACGCAGCTGATGCCTTCCTCTTCTTCACTGCAGCTCGCTCTGCAGCCTTTGTCTTCTTCACTTCATAAGCAGAAGGAAGAATTGGAGTTGGTGTTGGCGCAGGAGGAGCTGAGGACTGTGGTTTAGTTTCTTCAGGCACAACTAGTGCAGTTGCCCTGATCTCTTCAGTTTCTTCAGGCGCACCACTAGTGTATGCCCTGGGGATTTCTTCAGCGGCTGGAATGGAGTCATCAGCCCTGGAACTTGTATTCTCATCAGCAGGCTGAAAGTCATCAGTAGTGCTGGCATGTTCTTCAGCAGGCTGAGCAGAGTCTGCAGCCTGAGGATTTTCTTGTTGCGATGGGGCTGCAACAGTTGTCATTTTCTTCGTCAAATTGATGAATCTCACCTTGGCTCCTTGCCAATCAGCATTGTAAGCATCGAAATCCTTGCTGAGGGCTTGGATTTCAGATTGAGCTTTGAGAAGTTCTTCAGGAGTTAGGTTGACGATGTTCTTCTTCAGAAGCTTCTCCTTTCTGGCTTGTGCTCTCTTTATCTCACGAGCCTTTTCAAATTTCCATTTCTCTTCAGCGATGAAATGGTTCAGCATATGACTTTGACCAGGAGTCAGAGGCAGATCAGGCATGGGAGTGTTTGGATCCTGATACCATAAGTCGATGAAGTCAAGGGTCTTCTTCGGATCCAAAAGCAGAGGCACAGTTGTTCCTTTGGCTCTAGCGGCCTTTGTTAGTCTGTCTCTGATGATTTCTGCAAGTTCTTCATCAGAAGCTTCGTCATCAGAGGGCACATTGAAGGCAACCTGTTTCTTTCTTGGACTTGGCCGAGGACCGCGTCCAGCTGTTGCTTTTGTCTTCAGCAGAGTGGGGCCTGATGAGGACATTGGTGCAGCTGAGGAACTTGCTGAGACACCAGAAGCAATAGAGAAACCCTGAGTCCTTTGACAGGTAGCTAGATGCACTGGAGTTGAGGACTTTGGAGGGAGCTGCTGAGGATTTTGAGGGAGCAGCAGCAGTTTGAGGAATTTGCCGTGAGGGCGCGGCTGAGGAACTGGGCCGTGAGGGCGCTGATGGTGAAGCACTTGGCTTGCGAGCAGGCTTCTTCGGCATTGATTTCCTCGGCTTGATCGAGGTCTCAGCGGCAGCAGCAGCAGCAGAATCCTCATTGAATTTCCTCACTGCCTCCTTGGCCTGTCTTGCCAATTTGGCTTGGCGCCTGGACCATTCTTCAGGAAAGTCTTCACCATGCTTGATGCTGGTGGGATCAGTGACTTGGCCAGGTGCCAATGGAGCTCTTGGGCATGGAGGGTTTAAGGCGAATTTCTTCATGTACTTTGGAGTAACATAGCGATATTCCCTCCATTCTCGTGCCCATCTTCGTTCTATCCTCTGGATGCGCACTTTGCGCTGATTTTTGTTCTCCTTGCCAAACTTGGCTTCATCAGGTGTGCAATAGTCTTTGTATATTTCATCAGGGATCTCGAAGGCAGTCATGACCTCCGGTTTCTTTCCTCCCTTCTGCGGTCTCTTGCCTTCTGCCATTTTCTTCAGATGAGGAATTTGAACAATAGAACACTCTGAAGAAGTATGCAGTTTTTCTTCAAGGAACGCTGCAAATGAGTTAAGTTGATGAGAACCTAGTGATTCAGCAGCGGACATGAGTACCTGTGAACAGAGTGTAGGTGCGAGGAATTTGGAGAGGTCATATGCGTTCTCAGAAGATTTTTCGAAAAAGACAAGTTTTGAGGAATTTGACCAGTTGAGCCTTGAGGAATTTCACTAAGCGTTTTGTCTTAGGTTCCAGAGTTGTACAGATTGAAAATCTGCACAATTGAGGAATCTTGAAGAAATGAGTGCTTAGAGAGATAAATCAAGAGCATACAGTGTGTGAGGTGTTCATGTGTGAAGATTTGAAGAATAAAACACCTTTGAAGATTTTCAGAAAGGTTTGAGAATCAAAGCGAGTAATAAAAGTGACTTTTAATTAACCGAACTGAAGAACACGACGAACAGAGATGAACTATGGTGAAGTTCGTCACGTTAGATCTCCCACGCCCTAACTTGGCAGAGGGAGACAGCTACGGCGGCGGCGGAGTGAAGATTTCCGCAGCCGGCGCGAGTACGACGGCGACGAGGTCGAGGCAGTGAAGCTCTTCCTCACCGACGGCGATGGAGTAGCAGCGGCGCTAGGGTTTGAGGAGAGCTCGAGCGAGAGACAGTGACCGAGCGGAGTAAATGAAGTAAGGAAGGGAGAGGGGTATTTATATCCACGGTGAAAACTGTTCGCCCGAAGATTTTGGGACGAACATGCCCCTGCCCTTTCTTCTTCACGCGACATGTGTCACCCACGTACTGTGCAGATGAGATCGTGTAAGATCGTGGGTGAATAAACTAATGTATCGTGGGATGCGGAACGGTTTGAGCGGTAAAACCGAAAATCTGGATAAGATTTGTTTTTAAAATTTCGTTCGCAATTTCTTCAGCTGACAAGGACACAGTGAAGACTTTGAACGAGTTTCAATCAGAACGCACATGAAGAATTTGTGAATAGATTGGGTTGAGTATAGCATAGAGGGGGAAGAGTCCGATCACATTCACTTAGCAGAAATCGCAACTTGAAGAAATAGCAATAAGTGAATGCTGTAGAGGACATAAACTCACATATATATATATATATATATATATATATATATATATATATATATATATATATATATATATATATATAGCCAATTAAGAAAAACGACGGGAACAATGAAGATTTTGCAAAGTTGAAGAATTTGTAAAACTGGAGAATTTCAAAAATAAGGAAAAACTCAAATTTGAAGATTTTCAACTTTTGTGGTGGCGTAACCCATCGTATAAGAATGATGATTTCAGACACCGCGTACAATTGTCGTAGGGTTCTGAGAATCAAATTCTTCATTAATTTCTTCACACTTAGAGTGTTATTCTTCATTGATTGAAGAAAAACGTTTCTTCATGTGTTGCACATCTAAGTCATCAATTCTGCATAAGGGTTAGGATGTGTGTCCTTTTCAAAGAACATTCGAAGATTCTAAGATATTTAGCTCACACCGCAACTTGCTAAATCTCTTCTCATCCAAGGGCTTAGTGAAGATATCAGCTAGCTGTTCTTCAGTCTTCACATGCTCGATGGAGATATCGCCCTTCAACACATGATCACGAAGAAAATGATGACGAATCTGGATGTGCTTAGTCTTCGAGTGCTGAACTGGGTTGTGAGCAATCTTGATGGCACTCTCATTGTCGCAGAGGGGAGGCACATTCTTCACATTGACGCCATAGTCCTTGAGGGTTTGCTTCATCCAAAGCAGTTGAGCACAACATGAGCCAGCAGCAATGTATTCAGCTTCAGCAGTAGACAGTGATACGCAGTTCTGTTTCTTCGAGGACCAACAGACCAAAGATCGTCCGACGAAATGACAAGTGCCAGATGTTGACTTGCGGTCCACACGATCACCAGCATAGTCAGAGTCAGAATATCCAATGAGATCAAAAGCAGAGCCCTTGGGGTACCATAATCCTAGTGTTGGTGTGTGAGATAGATATCGAAGAATATGCGTCACAGCCTTATGGTGTGATTCCTTCGGTGCAGCTTGAAATCGGGCACACATGCAAACACTAAGCATTATATCTGGCCTAGATGCACATAAGTACAATAAAGAACCAATCATGGAGCGGTATACCTTGTGATCGAAGTCAATACCATTTTCATCAGTGCATAGATGGCCATTTGTGGGCATAGGAATTTTGACGCCTTTGCAATCTTGCATGCCGAATTTCCTCAGTACATCTTTGAGGTATTTCTCCTGAGATATGAATATGCCATTGCGCTGCTGACGAATTTGAAGACCTAAGAAGAATTTCAACTCTCCCATCATAGACATTTGATATTCTTCACTCATCATATAGGCAAATTCATCACTATATCGTTGGTTAATACAGCCAAAGATAATATCATCAACATATATTTGGCACACAAACAGTTCACCATCATATGATTTAGTAAAAAGAGTAGGGTCGAGTGAACTGGGTGTGAAGCCATTCTTCACGAAGAATTCCTTCAATGTATCATACCACGCCCGAGGGGCTTGCTTGAGGCCATAGAGGGCCTTATTGAGTCTGAAGACTTTGTCAGGATTCTTGGGATCTTCAAAACCTGGGGGTTGAGCAACATATACTTCTTCCTCAAGCTTACCATTGAGGAATGCACTTTTCACATCCATTTGATATAAGATGATATCATGATGGTTAGCATAGGCAAGTAAAATGCGAATAGCCTCAATTCTAGCAACATGTGCAAAAGTTTCATCGAAATCAATTCCTTCAACCTGTGTGTAGCCTTGAGCTACTAGTCGTGCCTTATTCCTCACCACAAGGCCATTTTCATCTTGCTTGTTGCGGTAGATCCACTTTGTGCCAATGATATTATGCTTGCGAGGATCTGGGCGATTGACCAATTCCCAGACATTGTTCAGCTCAAACTGATGTAATTCTTCTTGCATAGCCTGAATCCACTCCGGCTCCAGAAATGCTTCTTCTACCTTAGTGGGCTCTGAGATAGAGACAAAAGCATAGTGCCCACAAAAGTTAGATAAGTGTGAGGCTTTTGAGCGTGTGAGAGGACCTGGTGCGCTAATGTCATCGATGATCTTCTCCACTTGCACTTCTTTTGCAACGCGTGGATGAGTTGGTTGTCGCTGAGGATTTTGATCAGCATTTTCTTCAGCACCATTTTCCTCATCATGTTCTTCAGGTGCATTAGCTCGACGTTCTTCATGAACAGGAATGAATTCTTCAGCAGATTCTTTAGCAGGAATGACATCCTCAGTTGCCTTGAGCTTGATAGCATCCTCAGGTGCTGGTTCATCTAACACAGAAGGTAGGTGCTCTCTTTGCGAGCCATTAGTTTCATCGAACCGCACATCTACAGTGTCAACAATCTTGTGAAGAACAATGTTGAAGACTCTGTAGGTGTGCGAGTCCTTTCCGTAACCAAGCATAAAACCTTCATGTGCTTTCGGTGCAAATTTAGAGTTGTGGTGAGGATCTCTAATCCAACATTTAGCACCGAAGACTTTGAAATAACTCACATTGGGTTTCTTGTCAGTGAGGAGTTCATAGGCAGTCTTCTTGAAGAATTTGTGAAGATATACTCTGTTGATGATGTGGCAGGCAGTATCAATTGCATCAATCCAAAAACGCTGAGGCGTTTTGTATTCATCAAGCATAGTGCGAGCCATCTCAACAAGAGTTCTGTTCTTGCGCTCCACGACGCCATTCTGCTGAGGAGTATAGGGAGCAGATAACTCATGAGTAATACCAAGTTCATCAAGATAGGCATCAAGACCAGAATTCTTGAACTCAGTTCCATTGTCACTTCTGATATGCTTGATCTTCACACCAAAGTTGGTTGAAGCCCTCGAGGAAAATCGTTTGAAGACTTCCTGCACTTCATGTTTGTAAGTAACAATGTGTACCCATGTATATCGAGAATAATCATCAACAATGACAAAACCATATAAAGATGCATCATTAGTGACTGCTGAATAATGATTAGGTCCAAAGAGGTCCATGTGAAGCAATTCGAATGGACGGGTAGTGGTCATGATAGTCTTCGCT
Organism: Triticum timopheevii; assembly: GCA_963921465.1. Taxonomy (NCBI): domain Eukaryota; kingdom Viridiplantae; phylum Streptophyta; class Magnoliopsida; order Poales; family Poaceae; genus Triticum; species Triticum timopheevii. The sequence continues at coordinate 375,345,083 of OY997268.1, read as the reverse complement.
GGATGCTTGGCCTTGGTCATTTTTCCGGCTTCACATGCTCCGCATAAGTGATCCTTGAGGAATTTGACATTCTCAATGCCAATGACATGCTTCTTCTTCGCAAGTGTGTTCAAATTCCTCATGCCTGCATGACCAAGTCGTCGATGCCATAGCCAGCCTTCTGAAGCTTTTGCAAGTAGACACACGGCTGGTTGTGGTCCTGTAGAGAAATCAACAATATACAGATCTCCTCTCCTAAAGCCTTCGAAGACTTTGGAACTGTCAGCTTCCATAATCACAACACAGCGATATTTGCCGAAGACAACAACCATATCAAGATCACAAAGCATTGAGACTGACATGAGATTGTATCCTAAGGACTCAACAAGCATGACTTTGTCCATGTGCTTATCCTTAGAGATAGCAACCTTACCAAGACCCAATACCTGACTTTTGCCTTTGTCAGCAAAGATGATATGCTTCAGAGGTGACGGTGATAAGGGAGCATCCATCAATAGATTCTTGTCACCAGTCATGTGATTTGTACATCCACTATCGAGGACCCATTCAGTGGTTTTGGGTTGATCATCCTGCAGATGAATTAGTGTAGCTTACAATCTCATATGCTTCATCAGTGAAGAATATGATATCAAGTTTATCAGATGAATTTCATCAAGCAGTAAACAGATATAGCAGTATGAGGACGTGTGAAATGAAGGTTCATTTCATCATGATTCGCCTGTGTCCTTTCAGGCATTTTTGTCAGGTCCCCAGCAAATTCTTCAGACGTTAAGGCACGTCTGGAGACCTGACCCTGCAGAAGAGATTAGTTCCTTTTCTTCACCACCCACATCTGGAGGGGTGGCAAAGAGTTCATCATTCTGCGAGCACCATGTGAGAAGGGTGGCAAAGTTGCCAAACCATTTCGCTTAGCATAGGAGGGGTTAGGGTAAGCATATGAATAAGCAGAGTAATTCTTCGAGGACTTATGAACATAATGGTTTGAAGAATAATGCACATATTCATAGCCCTTAGCTCTACCCTGTGAGACAGAGTTGTTAGCACGATGATAATCATATGAGGACTTTGATCCAGTTGAGGAATTTGATCCATGTGAAGAATTTGATCTGGGGTTCCTGTTCTTCATAGGTGGTGTCATGAGGACATTCACCTGAAGACTTTCAACACAGCTATTGGGAACCCAGATTTTCTTCATGGGGGAACCGTTCCTGCAGTTAGTGCCAACATATCTAGCAAATACTTCACCATTCTGATTTTTGAACAGTTTATAGTTGGAGTCAATTGACTCATCAGAAGAATGAGAAGATTCACATGTAAAGCCAGATAAATTAGATGGATCAACTGGAGGTCCCTTTGCAACAACCCATGATGTTTTGGGGTACTGCTCAGGCTTCCAATATGTTCCATCGGCATTGAGTTTCCTCTCAAAGGCAATACCCTCTTTCCTAGGGTTTCTGTTGAGGATCTGCTTTTTGAGCACATCACAAAGTGTCTGATGCCCTTTGAGGCTTTTATACATGCCTGTCATGTACAATTCCTTCATCCCTGCATTGTCAGTGATACTAGCAATGTCCTCAGACGAGGAATTAGTGATAGCAGAGGCAGATGAAGAATTTGTAACATTTGAAGCATTTGAACATTCAGGTGAAGAATTAGTAGATTCACGTTCAATGCACTTTAAGCATGGAGGAACAAATTCTTCCTGAGAAGCGCTGATTTGTTGAGCTAGTAATGAATCGCGCTCCTTCTGAAGATCTTCATAACACACTCTTAGCTTTTCAAGATCTTCCTTTCTTTGAAGAGCTTCAAGAGAAAGCTTCTCATGATCTTGCTTTTCTTGAAGAAATTCATAAGAAAGTTTCTCATGATCAGACAAGAGAGAGTTATGATGACCTTGAAGGTTATCATACCTAGACTGAAGTCTCTGAAGATTTTCAGTCAAGGCTTTAGTGCGATCCATTTCTTCGCCCAACATATCATCACTTTTATGTAGCATGTTTTGAACCTTTTCAAGAGCCCGTTGTTGTTTCACAGCAATTTTAGCAAGTTTAGAGTAGTGGGCTTGAGATCCTCATCAGATTCATTTTCACTAGAGTCAGAGGAGTTGTATTTGAGTACCTTAGCTCCTTTTGCCATGAAGCAATAGGTGGGAGCGTAGCCATCATTATCTTCATCAGGCTTGTCGGTGGAGTCAGTTTCTTCAGTGTTGAAGATGGACTTGCTGACGAAAGCAGTAGCAACGGCCAGACTCGCCACACCAGACTCAGATTCTTCAGACTCCTCCTCTTCATCATTTTCCTCAGATTCAGCTTCAGAGTCCATTTCCTTGCCAATGAATGCCCGAGCCTTCTTGGAGCTGCCCTTCTTGTGAGATGAGGACTTCGAGGATTTCGATGACGAAGATTTTGACGATTTCTTCTTCTTCTTCGCATCATCAGAACTGTAATCCTTGTATTTCTTCTTCTTCATTTCCTTTTCCCACTGAGGACAATCTTGAATATAGTGACCAGGCTTCTTGCATTTGTGGCAAAGTCTTCTCTTATAGTCACTGGATGAGGAATCATTTCCTCTTGAGGATTTTCCAAAGCGACCACGTCTTGTGAATTTCTGGAATTTCTTCACAAGCAGTGCTAGATCCTGGCTCAGTTCTTCAGGATCACCAAGGCTACTACCAGAATCCTCACATTCAGAGTCAGACACAACCTTAGCCTTTAGGGCACGTGGTTTGCCATAGTTTGAGCCATATAGATCTCTCTTTTCAGCAAGCTGGAACTCGTGAGTGTTTAGCCTTTCGAGGATATCAGCAGGATCAAGTGACTTGTAGTCAGCACGTTCTTGTATCATTAGTCCCAGAGTATCAAATGAGGAATCAAGCGATCTCAGGAGTTTCTTCACAACTTCATGGTCAGTGATGTCAGTGGCACCGAGGGCTTGAAGCTCATTTGAGATGTCAGTGAGGCGATCAAAGGTTTGTTGGACATTCTCATTGTCGAGTCTTTTGAAGCGGTTGAAGAGATTTCGAAGAACATCGACTCGAGAGTCACGCTGAGTTGAAACTCCTTCATTTACTTTGGACAGCCTATCCCAGATAAGCTTAGCAGTTTCCAAAGCACTCACTCTTCCATACTGTCCTTTGCTCAGATGACCACATATGATATTCTTCGCTTGAGAGTCGAGTTGTTTGAATCTCTTCACATCGGTAGCGTTCAGTGTGGGAGTGACAGAGGGGACACCATTTTCCACAACATACCAGAGATCATTATCAATTGCCTCAAGATGCATTCGCATCTTGTTCTTCCATTAGGGGTAGTCCGTTCCATCAAAGGTAGGACACCCAGCTGAGACCTTGATCATACCTGCGGTCGACATAACTAAAACTCCAGGCGGTTAAACCAAAATCACACAGAACAAGGGAGTACCTTGCTCTGATACCAGTTGAAAGTGCGTTATATCGACTAGAGGGGGGGTGAATAGGCGATTTTTATGAATTCTTCACTGAGGAATTTGCTGGTGAGGAAATTCCTTAGAGAAGAACTACTTGCAGCGGAATATGTACTCAGAAGTAAACATAACAGGATACAAACATAGTCATCATGATGAAATGAAGACTAACACAGAGTACGGAAAGCGTAAACACAGGATAGCAAGATGAAGACAAACAGACTGAAGAAATTGAACTGAGGAATTTGTGAAAGTCTTCAGTCAAAGTCTTCAAGCACAGATATGAACAACATTCAACACAGTAATGAGGAAATGAAAGAGTTGAGGAAATAGAACCAGTCAGTTGGTGAAGACAATGATTTGGTAAACCAGTTCCAACTGCTGTCTCAGTTGTACGTCTGGTTGGAGCAGCTGAGTATTTAAACTCGAGGACACACAGTCCCGGACACCCAGTATCTGAGCCACAACTCAGGACACCCAGTCCTCACCGTATTCTCCTTGAACTAAGACCACGCAGGCCTCGTCCAATCACTTGTGGTAAGTCTTCAGGTGACTTCCAAACCTTCACAAACTTGGTCACTCGGCGATCCACAATTCCTCTTGGATGCTCTAGACCTTGACGCCTAACCGTCTGGAAGAAGCACAGTCTTCAAAGGTAACAAGCGTCAGATCCACGCAGGATCAATTTCTTCAGTGATGCTCAATCACTTTGGGTTTGTGGGGGTTTGGTTTTGGGATTTTCCTCACTTGATGATTTTTGCTCAAAGTCCTCGGAGGATGGGTTGCTCTCAGATGACAAGTGTCAAGTTTATCGGAGCAGCCAACCAGCTAGTGGTTGTAGGGGCGGCTATTTATAGCCTAGGGAGCAGCCCGACATGATAAGACATAAATGCCCTTCAATGATATGACCGTTAGGTGGATAAGATATTTTGGGACAGCCGGCGCGCAGCACAGCAACGGTCGGAAATTTGACTCTCAAATTCCTCAGGGCTATCATGTTCCTCACTGTGTAGGCAATTCGCACTGGCGAATTCCTAACTCCTCAGTTAGAGCAAAGTCCTCAGTGAACAGAAGAACTGCGTCTCTGTCACTGACGAATTTGACTGAACTGTATGAGATTTCCAATGGCTTCACTCGAAGGGATTGGTAGGTGTAGGATTTTGAGTTGAGCATCACATGGAAATTTTTCCTTAGTATTTCCTCGACCCCCTTTAACAGTACGGTGTTTCCTATGACTCAAGAAAGAGAAAATGAAACTACGAAAACAAAAGTCTTCACGCTTCATATTCCTCGAATGAATATCAAGTCTTCAAGGTCACACCAATTTCTTCACTTTCAAAGTCTTCAGAAAGTCTTCAGAATATCAAAGTCTTCAGTTGAAGAACTTCATTTTTAGGGGTCGACTTTCTCTGTAAATATCAAACTCCTCATAGACTTATAGACCTGTGTACACTCACAAACGCATCAGTTACTTAACCTATAAGTCTTCAATACACCAAAATCACTAAGGGGCACTAGATGCACTTACAGCTATGTTTGATGAGGATGACATATTTGAGAATATATTTGCTGAAATTAATGTTTGTCCCAAGCTTGGGGATGCTATGTTTAATGAAGATGATATTTTTAGCATCCCAAGTTTTGATATGCAAAGTTGTTATGATGATAGCATGCATCTTACCTATGATGATTATATTGATGAAAGTGGGTTTGGAAGAGTGTCAACTTTTGGAAGTAGTTATCCCACTATTTTGGAGGATGTTGAATCTTATTGTGATGAATATGAAAGTGGATTTGGAAGAGTTTCAACTTTATTTAGTGATGATTCCACTATCTTGGAAGAGGTTTCAATCGATTATGATGAGAACAAAGTTGCTACTTATGATGATTATTGTGATGAAACTTATGCTATAAAATGTAGTGATAATTATATTTGTAAATCTTGTCATAATTATGATTATCCTTTTTCTGAACATTACTCTTTTAATATGGAAACAATTTTTAGTATTCAAGTCTCTTATGATACTCCCGCTATTCCAAATGAGGAGAATTTTGCTTATGTGGAGAGTAGTAAATATTCTATGCTAGTAGATCATAAAAAGAATGCTTTAGGTGCTGGTTATATTGTTGAATTCATTCATGATGCTACTGAAAATTATTATGAGGGAGGAACATATGCTTGTAGGAATTGCAATGATATCAAGTTTTCTCTCTATGCGCTTAAAATCTTGAAGTTATGCTTGTTTTACCTTCATATGCTAGTTGATTATTGTTCCCATAAGTTGTTTGCTCACAAAATCCCTATGCATAGGAAGTGGGTTAGACTTAAATGTGCTAATCATATGCTTCATGATGCTCCCACTATGTTTCAATTCTTATCTTTTACGTGAGCATCATTGTCATCATCATGCCTAGCCAGAAAGGCATCCAAGAAAAGCGCTTGTTGGGAGACAACTCAATATTTATCCTTACTGTTTTTATGTGTCCACATGATTATGCTACTGTAGTAATCATGTTTTATAGCTTTTATTTCAATAAATGCCAAGTAAGTCCTTTAGGATAGCTTACGGTGATAGTTGTGTTGATCCTGCTGAAAATCAGAAACTTTTGCACCCAGTAAATTAGTTTTGTTACTTCACAGAAACGTGCTCTTGATCTGATTCTTCTTGATCTGGATATGCACACAAATTTCTTAGGTCTTCCTAATTTTGTAGGAGTTTTGGAGTCCCAGAAGTATACGTTTGATACAGATTACTACAGACTGTTCTGTTTTTGACAGATTCTGTTTTCTATGTGTTGTTTGCTTATTTTGATGAATCTATGAGTAGTATCGGAGGGTATGAACCATAGAGAAGTTGGAATACAGTAGATATTACACCAATATGAATTTATAATGAGTTCATTACAGTACCTAAGTGGTTGTTTTATTTTCTTATACTAACGGAGCTTACGAGTTTTCTGTTGAGTTTTGTGTTGTGGAGTTTTCAAGTTTTGGGTAAAGATTCGATGGACTATGGAATAAGGAGTGGCAAGAGCCTAAGATTGGGGATGCCCAAGGCACCCCAAGGTAATATTCAAGGACGACCAAGAGCCTAAGCTTGGGGATGCCTCGGATGGCATCCCCTCTTTCGTCTTCGTTCATCGGTAACTTTACTTGGAGCTATATTTTTATTCGCCACATGATATGTGTTTTGCTTGGAGCGTCATTTTATCTTGTTAGTATTTGCTTTATGTTATTTAGAATAATGTTTTGCATCTTTAGTTTCAATAAAAATGTCAAGGATAGCCTTTACCATGCTTATTTTGCTAGTATACATGTTGCTGTTTGAAAACAGAAAGTTTACCGCTGTTGCAAAAATTCCCTAGAAAAGTAAGAGCATGATATAATGTTGAAACTTTTTGCATAATGAGATATGATAAATTTACTACAGTGGGAATTTTATTTCATAATTTTTGGAGTTAGGGAAGTATTGATACTCTTGCATTCTTTACAGACTGTACTGTTTTGGCAGATTGCTGTTATGGTTGCATTGTTTGCGTATGTTTGCTTGTTTAATGATTCTATTTGAGGATGGGAGTATTAAATATGCAGATTAATTTAGTATGAAATGTTGAATAACAATGTTAGTGATTTGTTACAGTAGAAAATGATAAGGTTTTGCATTAGTTTATACTAACCTATCTCACGAGTTCTTGTTGAGTTTGGTGTGGATGAAGCTTTTGATAAAAAGAGAAACCATGATATGAGAGGAATTAAGGAGACACAAAAGTTCAAGCTTGGGGATGCCCAAGGCACCCCAAGATAATATTTCAAGAAGTCTCAAGCATCTAAGCTTGGGGATGCCCCGGTAGGCATCCCGCCTTTCTTCTTCAACAACTATCGGTTGAGCCTAAGTTTTTGCTTCTTCACATGAGTTGTGCTATCCTTGCAATGTCATTTTGTTGTGCTTTGCTTGCTATTTGAATAAAGTACTTAAGATCTGAAATTCCTTAATGAGAGAGAGTCTTCACATAGTTACATAATTACTTAGCTACTCATTGATCTTCACTTATATCTTTTTGGAGTAGTTTGTCATTTACTCGTGTGCTTCACTTATATCCTATGAGTAAATGGTTGAATGAGTTGATTGTCATAAATATGAAATTATATATGTCTAATTTGCTTATCCCATGGGGAGTTATGACTTCACATCTAAGAAGTAGAGGTTGTAAATTTATTGAAGGTTAGCAAGCGTTGTATTGGTCATTTGAACAATTCATGAAAGAATATCCAAGGAAGAGAGATTTCACATATAAATATACTATCCTAGACATCTTTTATAATTGGGAGCACTCATTAAGTATGACATGCTAAAGAGTTGATGTTGGACAAGGAAGACAATGTAATGGTTTATGTTTTCCGACATCTCAGTTAAAGTATATTGTCATGGATCATTCAAACATGTTGAGCTTGCCTTTCCCCCTCATGCTAGCCAAAATTCCTTGCACCAAGTAGAGATACTACTTGTGCTTCCAAATCCTTAAACCCAGTTTTTGCCATGAGAGTCCACCATACCTACCTATGGATCGAGTAAGATCCTTCAAGTAAGTTGTCATCGGTGCAAGCAATAAAAATTGCTCTCTAAATCTGTATGATATTTTGGTGTGAAGAAAATAGCTTTATACGATCTTGTTATGAAAGCAATAAAAGTGACGGACTGCATAATAAAGGTCCATATACAAGTGTCAATATAAAGTGAAGTTTATTCGCATTAAGATTTTGTGCATCCAACCCTAAAAGTGCATGACAACCTCTGCTTCCCTCTACGAAGGGCCTATCTTTTACTTTATGTGTTTTACTTTATGCAAGAGTCAAGGTGATCTTCACCTTTCCCTTTTTCATTTTATCCTTTGGCAAGCACTTTGTGTTGGGGTGATCCTGATATATATATCCAACTGGATGTAAGTTAGCATGAACTATTATTGTTGACATCACCCAAAGGTGAATATGTTGGGAGGCAACACTATAAGCCCCTATCTTTCTCAGTGTCCGATTGAAACTCCATAACCATTAGTATTGCGTGAGTGTTAGCAATTGTAGAAGACTATATGATAGTTGAGTATGTGGAGTTTCTATTCCTGAAAACAAGATGAATTGCAATTGTTTGATGACTGAGAATGAAGTTTGCTAGTTTTCAAGAAAGTTTATGGTCTATGCTTTGACATGTGAATTGCTTGTTACTTTATCGTGAGAAGTTTTATGAGATGAACTACTGTTATGACATATTATCATGCTAGAAAAGGTGATTGAAATTAGCATTGATCAAACTTGTGCACCTTCTAGCATTCACACTTCATAAATTCTTTCTTTTATCATTTACCTACTCGAGGACGAGAAGGAATTAAGCTTGGGGATGCTGATACGTCTCCAACGTATCTATAATTTATGAAGCATTCATGCTATTTTATTATCTATTTTGAATGATTATGGGCTTTATTATACACTTTTATATTACTTTTGGGACTAACCTATTAACCGGAGGCCCAGCCCATATTGTTGTTTTATTGCCTGTTTCACTATTTCGAAGAAAAGGAATATCAAACGGAGTCCAAACAGAATGAAACCTTTGGCCGCGTGATTTTTTGGAAGAATATGATCCTGGAGACTTGGAGTTCACGTCAGAAGATCCTCGAGGAGGCCAGGAGATAGGGGGCGCCCCCCCTACTGGGCGCGCCCCCTGTCTCATGGGCCCCTCGAGCACCTCCCGACCGACTTCTTTCGCCTATATAGTCCCACGTACCCTAAAAGCATCCACGGAGAAGATAGACCGGGAGTTCTGCCGCCGCAAGCCTATGTAGCCACCAAAAACCTCTCGGGAGCCCGTTCTAGCACCCTGCCGGAGGGGGAACCCATCACCGGTGGCCATCTTCATCATCCCGGCGCTATCCATGACGAGGAGGGAGTAGTTCACCCTCGGGGCTGAGGGTATGTACCAGTGGCTATGTGTTTGACCTCTCTCTCTCGTGTTCTCTCTATGGCACGATCTTGATGTATTGTGAGCTTTGTTATTATAGTTGGATCTTATGATGTTTCTCCCCCTCTACTCTCTTGTGATGAATTGAGTTTCCCTCTTGAAGTTATCTTATCGGATTGAGTCTTTGATTTGAGAACACTTGATGTATGTCTTGCCGTGTTTATCTATGGTGACAATGGGATATCACGTGCCACTTGATGTATGTTTTGGTGACCAACTTGCGGGTTCCGCCCATGAACCTATGCATAGGGGTTGGCACACGTTTTCTTCACTCTCCGGTAGAAACTATGGGGCACTCTTTGAAGTACTTTGTGTTGGTTGGATGAATTTGAGATTGTGTGACACATATCGTATAATCTTGCCCACAGATACTTGAGGTGACAATGGAGTATCTAGGTGACATTAGGGTTTTGGTTGATTTGTGTCTTAAGGTGTTATTCTAGTATGAACTCTATGATGGATTGAGCAGAAAGAATAGCTTCATGTTATTTTACTACGAACTCTTGAATAGATAGAACAGAAAGGATAACTTTGAGGTGGTTTCGTACCCTACCATAATCTCTACGTTTGTTCTCCGCTATTAGTGGCTTTGGAGTGACTCTTTGTTGCATGTTAAGGGATTGTTATATGATCTATGTATGTTATTATTGTTGAGAGAACTTGCACTAGTGAAAGTATGAACCCTATGTCTTGTTTCCTATCATTGCAATACCGTTTACGCTCACTTATATTATTAGTTACCTTGCTGTTTTTATTATTTCAGATTACAAAAACATATATCTACTATCCATATTGCACTTGTATCACCATCTCTTCGCCGAACTAGTGCACCTATACAATTTACCATTGTATTGGTTGTGTTGGGGACACAAGAGACTCTTTGTTATTTGGTTGCAGGGTTGTTTGAGAGAGACCATCTTCATCCTACGCCTCCCACGGATTGATAAACCTTAGGTCATCCACTTGAGGGAAATTTGCTACTGTCCTACAAACCTGTGCACTTACAAGCCCAACAACGTCTACAAGAAGAAGGTTGTGTAGTAGACATCACGGACGTCACCGGCAAGGGCCCTGCGGGGACCCGGCAGGGGTCTTGCCGTGGTGCTGTGGTCGTCCCCGGCAATGATCTTGCCGGGGGTCTTGGGGGGTTTCCTCGGCAAGGATCTAGCCGAGGTTGCCCTTTACGCTTCTGTCTTGGTGTTGCTTGGGTCGTCCCGTGGCTTTGATTTGCTGTCTCTGCCCTGCTCAAGTGTGGCCGTCCGCGCGGCTCTGACTGCCCATGCACAAATGAGGGGTACAAAAGAGCGCCCCTATTTTGGTACACTAACAAGAGCCCCCGGCCCTGGGCCACACATAAGCGCGACACGTTGTTGGGCCAGGCCCAGAACGGTGCGCGGGCAGGCGGGTGGTTTTTTACTGTGATTACTTTCTGTCTGCTGCGCTTCCCCATGACCCGCGTTGAATGCGTGATGTGGGGGTTGCGCGCACGGGTGATCGAAGCATGCTTGCATCATCTTGCGGTGAACAGTAAAGAGGCGGCTTGCGTGTCCCATCGAGACCGCAGGGCCGCCGCTCATTTACTATCCTTACCTGGGAACCGTCGTTGCACGCGTCCCATTACCCCGTCTCTCGCGCCACATACGCCGCTTGCACGATGCAGGGTGAATGACAGACGTGTGGGATACGGGAAGACGTGCGCGCGTGGGTCGATTCCCACGAGCCTTCAATTGGGTGGGGAGGGCGGTCGACGGCCTCGCCCGCTGTTACCTTTAATGAGCCGGATTAGCCGAGAGGGGAAGCTGAGCCCCGCCCCGTCTCTTTATAAGGAGGGGAGCGGGAGGAACGGCGCCTCTCAGTCCTCCATCATCCGCCTCTCCCCATTCCTACTCCTTCCTCTCTTCTACCATGGCGAGAGGGCGCGGTGATGCTTCATCGGTGGCGGTGAGGGTCTTTGCTCGACAACGCATCGTCCCTTCCCAAGAGCTCGTGGTGTCGGAGCCAGCCGTTAGAGGCAGGGGGAGGGGGCGGGGTCGAGGCCGTCGCAGCATTCGGGGAAGAGGAGGACGGGGTGGCACATCGGCCTTGCCTCCACCAGCGGCCCCTCCCCCGGTGGAGGGCCACGTCGGGGACAACCCGTACGAGTTCTTCATCAGGCTGCGCTAGCCGCCGCGTCGTCGTCTTCGTCTCCCGACCCCGTTTGCCCGGGAGATGGAGCTGGACCCGCCGCAGGCGCTAAGGCTACACATGAGGGGCTGCGGGAACAGCGACACATGGGCCAACGTCGAGTTCCCAGCCCCTCATGTCATGTACCTTCGCCGGGGGTGGAAGACCTTCACTCGCATCAACAGCCTGACGGAGGGGCTCACTCTCCATTTCAAACTAATGAAGAGTGGCCTCCTCTCCGTCAAGGTCTTCGGTCACTTCGGGACTCGCGTAAGGTGCTGCGTGGAGAGCTCTTTTGATGATGAAGATTCCTCCTCGAGTGAAAGTGGCGAGAAGGACAGCGGTAGCAACGACGAGGGTAGCGGGCGGCGGGATGACGGGTCCGACTAAGCGTCGGGCGCGCCGCTCCGGGGCGACACCAGCGACCCCATCATCTGTGTTGCCGGCTCCTTGAACTTCTCATGGTCGCCTCCTTGGGCGGCTGGCGTAGGGAGGCCGGAGAAGGCGAAGAAGGTGGGTGGCGGGTCGTCAAGTTGGAGTACGATGGCACCGACGCCTTCATAGCATATTGACGGACCGCTGCCTCATCTTCCAGCTCTTCCTCCGGCGCCACCACCACCAATCCTCTCCTAGGAGACCGCCGACATGTTCTCTTGGCGCCTTCTGCTACTCGTACCTCGCCTAGGCACTCCTTATGCCCTTTTACCTTCTTGTTTCATTTCCTGAGGAGAGGGACAAGAAAGGGATCATGGGCATCTTATCTTTTATCAATTTGTAAGACCATGGGCCTTATTTAGATCTAAAACATGTAATCTCCCTGTTCATGTTTACATTCCGTACAAACTGTACCTGTATGGAATGTATTAATGGAAAAAGGGTGCTTGCCGGGTCTTGCGTGTGCGTGTGAGCAAAGCCCATACAAAGGAACAAGTCCTTGTTATTTTCAATATAAACACCGTTGCCCGGCAGCAGGCCTTGCCGTTCCCCCACTCCGTTCATTTATACTCACGCCTTTGGCGGAGGCAGGGACAAAGTGGGGGTGGGCCCCTACACTTGCTTCCTTGCCACCGCGACTACAACCATATTCCAAACCATGAAGCTCTTGGGTGATGGGAACGAGGGGAGCACGGCAGTCTTGGAACAAAACGAGGTTCCATACGTCCCAAGTTTCATACGGAAATGCATGACTGGGGATGGGGAAACTTATCTGAATCTGCAGTCCCCGGCAACCCTGACTTGCCATGGGTGGACCTGCGTGTCTTCAGCCCTCGGCAAGCTTGGCTTGCCGGGCCCAGAGCGCCGGCTTGTTCTCTTCTTTCCACTTGGCTTGGCGGAAACACATCATGTACCTTGCGTAGCAAAGAGGATGGATAGGAACAAAATGACTCAAACTCGACCTCTATGCTAGGGGTTACTCGCCGCCAAGCACTATCAACCCTAACCGAGGGAGAAACTCAATCTAGCATGCATGCTATAACTTAAGGCGCCAGTGCTTCGTTTATTTATGCTCAGGGTCTGTGACTGGCTTTGTACAGAGGGTTACATGCCTTGTCGGCAAGGCTTGTACAAAAGGTGGCTTGCCGGGGGGGCCCGGCAGCCGTGCCTTATGGGTAAAACTTGCGAAGATGCTCGATGTTCCAGGAGCTGCTCACAGGAATGGCATCTTCGGTCTCCAAGCGGACTGTGCCAGGCCTGGTGACTCGTGTTACCCGATAAGGGCCTTCCCACTTTGGCGTCAACTAGTTGGAATTCTTGGCCAATTGAATGTGCCGAAGAATAAGGTCGCCTTCCTCAAAGCTCTGGGCATGAACCTTGCGGCTATGGTAGCGACGCAAGGCTTGCTGGTAGCGACGCAAGGCTTGCTGGTAGCAACGTAGCGTGCTGCTCTCACAGCCGCCCGGAGACGATCTTCCTCAAGGAACGTTGCGTCATCTTGCCGCAATCGCTCTTGCTCAAGCTCATCATAAGCGAGCACTCGAGGTGACCCGTATATGAGTTCCATGGGGAGAACTACTTCTGCTCTGTAGACCAAGGCAAAGGGTGTCTGGCTGGTGGCTCGATTTGGCATCGTTCTGATCGACCAAAGAACCGCCGGCAACTCGTCAATCCAGCGCCTTCCACTCTTGCACAACCTGTCAAAAGTCTTCATTCTTAAGCCTCGCAGAACTTCAGCATCTGCTCTCTCTGCTTGGCCATTACTTCGTGTGTGTGCCACAAAAGCAAAATAGACCTTGCTGCCGAGATCCCCGATGTAGTGCATGAAGGCGAGGCTTGTGAACTGTGTGCCATTGTCGGTGATGATCCTGTTGGGTACACCAAAACGGCAAACTAGCCCTTTGAAGAACTTGATGGCTGACTGCGCTGTCACCTTCCTCATTGCTTCCACCTCAGGCCACTTTGTGAACTTGTCGATCGCAACGTACAAGTACTCAAAGCCCCCGATGGCATGGGGAAACGGGCCCAGTATGTCGAGCCCTCAGACCGAGAAAGGCCAGGAGAGAGGGATTGTCTACAAGGCATGAGCTGGTTGATGAAGTTTCTTCGAATGGAACTGACACGCTTCACACTTGGTTACTAGTGTCGTCGCATCCTGGAGGGCAGTGGGCCAGAAGAAACCCTACCGGAAAGCCTTGCCAGGAAGGGCCCTTGACGTTATGTGGGAGCCACATATGCCTCCATGTATCTCTGCCAACAGCTCCAGTCCTTCCTCCCGGGAGATGCACTTCAATTTCACCCCATTCGGTCTTTTTCTGTACAAGTCGTTGTCAATGAATTGGTACAGAGCAGACCGGCGAGCTACTCTCTCTGCCTCTTCCTGCTCCTCAGGAAGCTCTCCTATTTGGAGGAATCAAACGGTGTGCTGCGCCCATGCCGGAGCCTGCGGCTCGACGGCAAGGACCAAAGGCATTTCCTCTGCCATGGGAACGGTTGCCTCCGTGGCAAGGGCCTGGCGCCCCACCGGAGTCGGTTGTCCCACTTCAGGCTCGGCGTCCATGGAAACTCCTTCGCCGGCGGCTCCAGGGAGCTCGGTGGGGAAGTACTTGCCGCGGCCTAGCTTCCTCCGCTTGCTCTTCCCTGTCGATGGTTTGATGGATGGTTGAGTTAACTGAAGCACAAAAGTACCTGGTTCCATAGGTAGCTTGAGAGCAGCACGCTTCGACAGATAATCGGCGACGTCATTCTCCCCTCGGGGGACATGCTCCGCCTGTATCCCGTCAAAGCGTTCCTCCAGTTTCCTCACTTCATCGACGTAAGCTTCCATCAGCGGGCTCTGACAATCCTTGTTGATTTGCCTGACGACGAGCTGTGAATCACCCCTAACGATGAGCTTTTTGACTCCGAGGTCTGCTGTGATCCTGAGACCGGAAAGCATGCCCTCGTACTCGGCGTTGTTGTTAGTTGACATCTCCCGGGGAAATTGCATTTGTATGACGTACTTGAGGTGCTCCCCGGTGGGTGCGACAAGCAGCACGCCAACACCGGCGCCTTGAAGCGAGAAAGCCCCATCAAAGTACATGATCCAGTTGCGGCTCGTTTCCTTGCCGGGGAGAGTGGTCTCATGTACCTCTTTGTCGGGCGTCGAGGTCCATTCTGCAATGAACACCGCCAAGACTCTGCTCTGAATCTCGAGGTGCTCTCGAACTTTAAACCAAAACTTGACAGCTCCAGGGCCCATTCCACAATCCTCCCCATTACATCTGGGTTATGCAGTATCCATTGCAATGGGAGGCGGGTGAAAACGGTGATCTCGTGTGCTTGGAAGTAATGATGCAGCTTCCTCGAGGCCATAAGGAGGCCAAAGAGCAATTTCTGCACATCAGAGTACCTTGACCTAGCCCCCTGCAAGAGGGAGCTGACGAAGTAAACTGGGTGCTGCAGCATTTTCTTCTTTTGCACCACTTCACCTTGTCGCGTGGGCCTTGTTGCACTGGCATCAGCCCCTGCCGAGGACTCAATCTTGCCGAGACCGAGCCCTACCGAGGAAGGTTCCGACTCGCCATCCGTTGATTCTGCCGCTGTCGCTGCCTCTTCGTCGACCTCTCTCTGCGCCACCAGTGCGGCGCTAACCACCTGATTAGTTGCCGCTAGGTACAACAGCAACGGTTCTTGTGGTTTGGGCACAACCAGCACTGGGGTAGAGGAGAGGTATTTCTTCAAATCCTGCAGCGCTGCCTCGGCCTCCGGGGTCCACTCCATTGGGACCGCCTTCTTCAAGATCTTGAAAAAGGGAAGGGCACGCTCCACGAACTTGGAGATGAATCTGCTCATGGCGGCAATGCAGCCAGTGAGCCGATGCACGTCTTTGATCTGCTTAGGTGCCTCAATCTGCTCGATGGCCTTTATCTTATCGGGGTTTGCCTCAATCCCACGCTGCGACACAAAGAACCGAGAAGCTTGCCGGATGGGACACCGAAGACACACTTCTCAGGGTTCAACTTGAGGTTGATCTTGCACAGGTTTGCAAATGTTTCCTCCAGATCTTGCACAAGTGTTGCCTTGTCCTTCGTTTTGACCACTATGTCATCCATATAAGCTTCCATATTTCTATGTAGCTGGGGCTCAAAACCAATTTGGACTGCTCTTGCAAAGGTTGAGCCAGCACTCTTCAACCCGAAAGGCATCCGTAAGAAGCAATACATACCACATGGGGTGATGAATGTTGTATTCTCCTCGTCCTCTTTTGTCATGAAGATCTGGTGGTACCCTGAGTAGGCATCGAGGAATGATAGCAGGTCACACCCGGCCATGGAGTCAACAATCTGGTCGATGTGCGGCAATGGGAAGGGATCCATTAGACAAGCTTTATTGATGTATGTGTAATTAATACACAGTCTCCACTTCCCATTTGCCTTGCGCACCACTACCAGGTTGGCCAACCACATCATATGGAGCGCCCCCCTTACCAAGCATGCCGCCTCTAGTTTTCTGATCTCCTCTGTGATGAACTCCTGCCTCTCCAGAGCTTGCTTCCTGACCTTCTGCTTGACGGTCATGCATGAGGACAGACAACAAGGTGGTGCTCAATCACTTCCCTGGGAACGCCGTGGATATCGGATGCTTGCCATGCAAACACATCGACATTTGCCGGTAGGAAAGTGATGATCTCGCTTTCCTATTTGCCATCAAGCGCGGAGCTTATGGTCAAAGCTCCTCCCGTGCCGTCCTCCTTGACAGACACCTTCTTGGTCTCTGGTGGTGCAGCTCTAGACTTCTTACTCTTGCTGGCGGAGCTCTCTGGCACGTCCTCGATGGGAGTGCAACACCCAGAGGAGGTGCGCTTGCCGGAGTGGGTGCGAGGAGTCTCGCTGGTCTTCTTTCCCCCCTGGGCTCCGTCGGCAAGAGCAAGTGCCTTGGCGGCAGCTGCTGCAACCGCTTCCCGGTAGAATTGGTCGGCGCAAATCAACATGTCTTTCTTGTCGGAGGGGACGGTGATGATGTTCATCGGGCCGGGCATCTTCAGCGTGTTGTAGGCATAGTGAGAAGCCGCCATGAACTTTGCTAGTGCCGGGCGGCCAAGGATCCCGTTGTAAGGCAAGGGGATCTCGGCTACATCAAAGACAATCCTCTCCATCATGTAGTTTAACTCGCCTCCGAACGTCACGGGCAGCGTGACCTTTCCCTTCGACTGGCTTCTCCCCGAATTGACCCCTTGGAACGTGCCCATCTCCTCGAGGTCTCCATCAGGGATCTGCAGCCTCTTGATCACGACAGGAGAGATCAAGTTCAGACCGGCTCCGCCATCAACTAGCATCTTCGTCACCTTGAGTTTGCGGATTGTCGGGGAGGCCAACAACGGCAAGCACCCGACCGCAGTAGTGCGGTCAGTAGTGCGGTTAGGGTGGTCCTTGGTGTCGAAGCTGATAGGCATGCTGGACCACTTCAGCGGCTTCCACGCGTCGAGCAACGGCTCCACCGCTGTGATCTCATGCGCCCGCTGCTTGAGCTGGCGGTGGGATGTATGGAGCGAGGCGCCACCATCGACGCACATGGCCTATATAGCTTTCTGGAATTCGTGGTCACCGGACTCATCGTCCTCATCATGATCATCGTCTTCCTGCTTCTTGTCGCGGCCCCGGGCGGGCCTCTCCTGCTGATTATCTTTGCCGCGGCGTCCTCCTTGGCCACCATGCTTCTTTCCGGATCCCTCGGCACCCTCTTGGCCCTTCTCCTTGTCCCGCTGCTCATACTCGGCTTTCTTCTTCTCAGCGAGCAGCTCAACTTGCCACTAGTTCTGGAGGTCGTGGCCCTTGGTGCGGTGGATCTTACAATACTGCTTGTCGGAGCCTCCTGGCTTGTCGGCAGCCGCCAAGGCCTGGCAAGTGACGCACCCGGCAACCTCCTTGCCGGGGGCGCTTGCCTTGGCCTTCTTGGTGGCGCCGGTGTCGTCGGACCCCTCGACGCGAGCACGGTCTTGCCCTTGCGCTTCTTGTTATGGCGCCGGCCCTTCCTTGCCGAGGTGGCGGTGTCATCCGTGGAATCGGTTTCCGCGCCGGCATCTTTGCCGGGGTACTACCTCCCCACTTCACCTTGAGCGCATCGATCGGCCAGAACATAAAGCTCGGCCACATCGAAGAAAACGAATATCAAACGGAGTCCAAACGGAATGAAACCTTCGAGAGCGTGATTTTTGGAACGAACGTTATCCGGAGAGCTTGGAGTGCAAGTCAAGATGCTTCCGAGGAAGCCACGAGATAGGAGGCCGCGCCCCCCTGTAGGGCGCGCCCCCTATCTCGTGGGCCCCTCCGGCGGCCACCAACGTACTTCTTCCTCCTATATATACCTACGTACCCCAAAAACATCCAGGGGCACCACGAAACACAATTTCCACCGCAATAACATTCTGTATCCGCGAGATCTCATCTTGGAGCCTTCGCCGACACTCTGCCGGAGGGGGAATGGACCATGGAGGGCCTCTAAATCAACATCCTTGCCCCTCCGATGAGTTGTGAGTAGTTTACCACAGACCTACAGGTCCATAGTTATTAGCTAGATGGCTTCTTCTCTCTTTTTGGATCTCAATACAATGTTCTCCCCCTCTCTTGTGGAGATCTATTCGATGTAAACTCTTTTTGCGGTGTGTTTGTCGAGATCCGATGAATTGTGGGTTTATGATCAAGTTTATCTATGAATAATATTTGAATCCTCTCTGAATTCTTTTATGTATGATTGAGTTATCTTTGCAAGTCTCTTCGAATTATCAGTTTGGTTTGGCCTACTAGATTGTTTTTTCTTGCCATGGGAGAAGTGCTTAGCTTTGGGTTCAATCTTGCGGTGTCCTTACCCAGTGACAGAAAGGGTTGCAAGGCACGTATTGTATTGTTGCCATCGAGGATAACAAGATGGGGTTTATATCATATTGCATGAGTTTATCCCTCTACATCATGTCATCTTGCTTAATGCGTTGCTCTGTTCTTATAAACTTAATACTCTATATGGAGGCAGGAGTCGGCCGATGTGTGGAGTAACAGTAGTAGATGCAGGCAGGAGTCGGTCTACTTGTTATGGACGTGATGCCTATATACATGATCATGCCTAGATAATCTCATAACTATGCGCTTTTCTATCAATTGCTCGACAGTAATTTGTTCACCCACCGTAATACTTATGCTATCTTGAGAGAAGCCACTAGTGAAACCTATGGCCCCCGGGTCTATCTCTTATCATATTTGCTTTCAATCTACTTTTATTTGCATCTTTAATTTTTGCATCTATATTATAAAATACCAAAAATATATTTATCTTTCATACTATCTTTATTAGATCTCACTTTCGCAAGTGGCCGTGAAGGGATTGACAACCCCTTTATTGCGTTGGTTGCGAGTTCTCAGTTTGTTTGTGTAGGTGTGTGAGACTTTTGAGGAGCCTCCTACTAGATTGATACCTTGGTTCTCAAAACTGAGGAAAATTCTTACACTACACTTGCTGCATCACCCTCTCCTCTTCGAGGAAAACCAACGCAAGCTCAAGACATAGCAATGCTGAGGAACTCCGACGGGTGAGTCTTGCCGTTGTACTTCTCGCCAACGTTGGGCTTGAACATTCGGTGGGAGGGCCACTGGAACTACCGCAGCTGATGAGTGAAGGCCGGACAGCCCACCTCGTTGGGTAGGCCGCCGTAGCCTCCCAATGCTGGGTGGTCCATGGTGGGCCCTGCCCGCCTGTCTGACTGGTGGCACACATCACGTCGGCGCTCGATGGTGGTTCGAGCATCTTCATGAGCTCGCTCCCGAAGAACTTGACGTTGGTCGTGGTGGGTTCGCGGGTCGGACGACCCTATGGAGATATCATCACAAGCGTCGTCGCGACAGATCGACACCCGCGACGGCTGGTGTGGAGGAGGGGAGTGCACCGTGGCCGCATCGCCTCCGTCCCGTCCACCGCTGGCATGCGGTGGCTTGATGGAGCGACGGCCTACGGGCCCCGTCGGTTGCTACTCATCTTTGTTGGCAATGCCGACGAGGCTCCGGACAATGGCCCTCCATTCGTTGAGCTTCTCCACAGCGGGAGGAAAGTCGAGGAGCAGCTGTGCGCGTGCTAGGGCTTCTGCTGGTGTGGGCGGCGAGGGGAGCTGCGTGGACCGTGACACGCTTCGACTTCCAACTACGTTAGAAGGAGATCCATCACGGCCCTGCGGTCGTCCGCTACCTCCGCCAACACCTCGGCGCGCATGCTGGCCCTCGTCATGTGAAGGGCGCACGGGACTCTTCCCAGGGCGGCGCCCAGGGTCACCAGCGAGGCAGCGCTGCTCACCGCGCATGACCTCAGAAGAGCGCGCCATGGGCGCCAGTGTTGGTGTCTTGGAGGTCGCCGCGCCGCCGCCAGGCGGCACGAAGATACCCCTGGAGAGCCCCGCACCGCCTGCGGGGGGGCCAACTCTGCCTCTAGAATTTGTGACGTGTGGCTCATCGCCTAGCGCATGAACGACTCTGCTCACTAGGCCCCGACTGCCAGGGTGATGTGGATGTTCGCGGGCTGTGCCACGGGTTCTCTCCGCGACTGGCCCACTACTGGTCCGCACCGGTACAGGCAGTCCGGTCCTGGACGAACCGATCGCCGTGGTCGTCTTCTTCTTGGGAGCCAGGGCGATGAAGTGCTGTGCCACTGGCTGCAGAACCAGATGCTCACTATTGCGCCCACTGCCTGGCGTGCCAAATATGTCGGTGGGAAACGACACCTATGGGATAACAAGAATCCCTACTATGGTTGCGGGGCGCTGGGTGGTGAGGAGAGCAGGATCAGCAGTCAGTATAAGCACGCGGATCCTTTACCTAGGTTCGGGCCGCAAGGATGCGTAACACCCTAGTCCTGCTTTGATGTGTGTATTTGAGTTCTTGACGTTCTTGAACTAGCTACAATGGGCGTAACTTGTCCAAAAGTCCGAATCCTTCTCCTGGATGCCTCGGGCCTCCTTTTATAGGCAAGGGGGTCGCCACAGTGGCACAAAGGAGGTAGCATCGGGGTACTATGGTTAAGCCTATCACTAGCTATTACGGGACAAGACGCATTAAATGCGCCCCTGACGTGTCCCCGTCACTTTACCGCTGCCTCGCCCTCCTTCGACACGCGCCTGGGCCAGTGAGGTAGTCAGCGCCATGTAGGCTGGCAGGCTGCTGAGGTGGCGCGGTGGCGGGGCCTTCGCGAATATTTGCATGCCACCACGTAGGCATGCGCTGAGTTGGCTGAGAAGCCTTGCACCGACACGCAGGTGACTGCCCAGCTGGTCGGCTGGCAGCTGCATTGGAGCGGTGGCAAAGGCTTGGAGGGTGCGGGCCTGGCTGTGGCCTCGCGGACGTCCCCGGCAAGGGCCCTGCCAGGTCCCGGCAGGGGTCTTGCCGTGGTGTTGCGGTCGTCCCCGGCAAGGATCTTGCCAGAGGTCTTGGGGGGTTTCCTCGGCAAGGATCTCATCGAGGTTCGTCGTCTTCTACTCTTCTGATTTGAAGTGTTCTTTGTCTTCACAAAGATCTGCATGCCACCATGGAGGCGTCCCCCGAGCCCATGTCCCAACGTGGTTGGTGCCGCTGGAGAAACTGGGGCCCAAGGGCGGCGCGCCCTGCTGGTGTCAGGCAGGTTGCCCTGGCAAGGGCCTTGCCGGAGCCGTGGGGGCTGCCCTTTACACTTCTGTCTTGGCGTTGCTTGGGTCGTCCCATGGCTTTGATTTTCTGTGTCTGCTGATAACCCACAAGTGTAGGGGATCGCAACAGTTTTTGAGGGTAGAGTATTCAACCCAAATTTATTGATTCGACACAAGGGGAGCCAAAGAATATTCTCAAGTATTAGCAGTTTAGTTGTCAATTCAACCACACTTGGATAACTTAGTATCTGCAGCAAAGTATTTAGTACCAAAGTAGTATGATAGTAATAGTAACAGTGGCAAAAGTAAAGATAACAATTTTGTAGTAGTTGTAACAGTAGCAACGGAAAAGTAAATAAGCGAAGCACAATATGTGAAAAGCTCGTAGGCATTGGATCAGTGATGGATAATTATGTCGGATGCGATTCCTCATGTAACAGTTATAACCTAGGGTGACACAGAACTAGCTCCAGTTCATCAATGTAATGTAGGCATGTATTCCGAATATAGTCATACGTGCTTACGGAAAAGAACTTGCATGACATCTTTTGTCCTACCCTCTCGTGGCAGCGGGATCCTAGTGGAAACTAAGGGATATTAAGGCCTCCTTTTAATAGAGTACCGGACCAAAGCATTAACACATAGTGAATACATGAACTCCTCAAACTACGGTCGTCACCGAGAAGTATCCCGATTATTGCCACTTCGGGGTTGCCGGATCATAACACATAATAGGTGACTATAGGCTTGCAAGATAGGATCAAGAACTCACATATATTCATGAAAACATAATAGGTTTAGATCTGAAATCATGTCACTCAGGCCCTAGTGACAAGCATTAAGCATAGCAAAGTCATAGTAACATCAATCTCAGAACATAGTGGATACTAGGGATCAAACCGTAACAAAACTAACTTGATTACATGGTAAATCTCATCCAACCCATCACCGTCCAGCAAGCCTATGATGGAATTACTCACGCACGGTGGTGAGCATCATGAAATTGGTGATGGAGGATGGCTGATGATGACGACGGCGACGAATCCCCCTCTCCGGAGCCCCGAACGGACTCCAGATCAGCCCTCCCGAGAGAGATTAGGGCTTGGCGGCGGCTCCGTATCGTAAAAGGCGATGAAACTTTCTCTCTGATTTTTTTCTCCGTGAAACGGAATATATAGAGTTGGAGTTGAGGTCGATGGAGCATCAGGGGGCCCACGAGATAGGGGGGGCGCGCCCAGGCTGAGGGGGCGGGCCCCCACCCTCGTGGACAGGGTGTGGGCCCCCTGGCCTTGATTCTTTCACCAGTATTTTTTATATTTTCCAAAAGTTATCGAAGTGGATTTTCAGGTCATTCCGAGAACTTTTGTTTTCTGCATAATAAACAACACCATGGCAGTTTTGCTGAAAACAGCGTCAGTCCGGGTTAGTTTCATTCAAATAATGCAAGTTAGATTCCAAAACAAGGGCAAAAGTGTTTGGAAAAGTAGATACGTTGGAGACGTATCAACTCCCCCAAGCTTAAACCTTTGCTTGTCCTCAAGCAATTCAGTTGATAAACTGAAAGTGATAAAGAAAAACTTTTACAAACTTTGTTTGCTCTTGTTGTTGTAAATATGTAAAGCCGGCATTCAAGTTATCATCATAGATTATGAACTAACCATATTCGCAATAACACTTAGGTCTCATGTTTACTCATATCAATGGCATAATCAGCTAGCAAGCAATAATAATAAATCTCGGATGACAAAACTTTCTCAAAAAAATCATAATATGATATAACAAGATGGTATCTCGCTAGCCCTTTCTGAGACCGCAAAACATAAATGGAGAGCACCTTTAAAGATCAAGGACTGACTAAACATTGTAATTCATGGTAAAAGAGATCCAGTCAAGTCATACCCAATATAAACTAATAGTAATACATGCAAATGACAGCGTGCTTTCCAACGGGTGCTTTTTAATAAGAGGGTGATGACTCAACATAAAAGTAAATAGATAGGCCCTTCGCAGAGGGAAGCAGGGATTTGTAGAGGTGCCACAACTCGATTTTAAAATAGAGATGAATAACATTTTGAGCGGTATACTTTCACTGTCAAAGCAACAACTATGAGATCTCGATATCTTCCATGCTACATACATTATAGGCGGTTCCCAAACAGAATGGTAAAGTTTATACTCCCCCACCACCAACAAGCACACTCCATGACCATCTGAAACAACGGGGTAGCGTCCATACCAACAACAGTCCTAGGGGAGTTTTGTTTAATTATTTTGGTTTGCTTTGATCTTTTGATCATGGGACTGGGCATCCCGGTTACCAGCCAGTTTCTCGTGAATGAGGAGCGGAGTCCACTCCTCTTGAGAATAACCCACCTAGCATGGAAGATACAGATAGCCCTAGTTGAAACATGAGCTGCTCGAGCATACAAAACAGAATTTCATTTGAAGGTTTGGAGTTTGGCACATACAAATTTACTTGGAACGGCATGTAAATACCGCATATAGGAAGATATAGTGGACTCATATGGAATAACTTTGGGGTTTATGGAGTTTGGATGCACAAGCAGTATTCCCGCTTAGTACAGGTGAAGGCTAGCAAAAGACTGGGAAGCGACCAACTGAGAGAGTGACAACTGTCATGAACATGCATTAAAATTAATTAACACCGAGTGCAAGCATGAGTAGGATATAATCCACCATGAACATAAATATCGTGAAGGCTATGTTGATTTATTTTCAACTAAAAGCGTGAACATGTGCCAAGTCGAGTCACTCAATTCATTCAAAGGAGGATACCACCCTATTATACCACATCACAACCATTTTAATAGCATGTTGGCACGCAAGGTAAACCATTATAAACTCGTAGCTAATTAAGAATGGCATAAGCAACTATAATCTCTAAATGTCATTGCAAACATGTTTATTCATAATAGGCTGAATCAGGAACGATGAACTCATCATATTTACAAAAGCAAAAGAGGTCGAGTTCATACCAGCTTCTCTCATCTCAATCAGTCCATCATATATCGTCATTATTGCCTTTCACTTGCACGACCGAACGGTGTGTATAATAATAATAATAATAGTGCATGTGCATTGGACTAAGCTGGAATCTACAAGCATTCAATTCAAGAGAGAAGACAA
This sequence comes from Triticum timopheevii, assembly GCA_963921465.1. NCBI lineage: Eukaryota > Viridiplantae > Streptophyta > Magnoliopsida > Poales > Poaceae > Triticum > Triticum timopheevii. The sequence goes on along the minus strand of OY997268.1, from coordinate 375,320,246 downwards.
GGTAATATGGGCTCTAAGTTAAATCAACAATCATGCATATGAGAGCCACTAAACATTTTCAATATGGTCTTCTACTCTTGACCCCCAAAGGAAAGAAATAAAACTATTTACACGGGAAAGCTCCCAACAAGCAAAAGAAGAACGAGAAATCTTTTTGGGTTTTCATTTAATTACTACTACAAGCATGGAAATTAAACTAACTATTTTTTTTGTTTTTCTTAAGGTTTATCAAACACACCAGAAGAAAGCTAGAAAAATAAATTAAACTAGCATGGATAATACAATGAAAGAGTATGAGCACCGACGACTAGAGTAAGTGTGTGAACATGAATGTAAAGTCGGTGAGAAATACGTACTCCCCCAAGCTTAGGCTTTTGGCCTAAGTTGGTCTAATGCCAAGGATAGCCTGGTTGATATCTGAAGTTATAGCCGGGATCGTACTGAGATGCAGCAGCCAATGCCTCCTGAGCTACGGCATGCTAGCGAGCTGCCTCCGCTCTCCTCTCGTGTTCGGCTGCCTCCTCCCTGGTGACAACATATCTTCGTTTTTCCTGGTAATCAAAAAGGGAAGGAGCAGGGAGAGTAACATGGACAGCGCGACGTCTATCGAAGATTAGTCGATACTAAAGGAATTGTTCATTCCTCAAAAGAAAACAATGTCTGACCATCGCGTCATAATCTAAATAAGCGGGAGGCAACACCATATCACCCTCACGTGGGGGTATACCAAGATAAGTAGCAACACGGGTCGCATAAATTCCTCCAAATAAATATCCAAATATACCATTATTATGCAACCTACGTGCAACTATTGCCCCCAAGTGGTAATCTTTATTACCTAATACAGCACTCTTGAGGACACAAAGATCAGGGACACACATGTGACATGCTTCATCTTTACCGTTAATCCATCTACCAATGAAGAGAGAAAAATAATGTATAGCAGGAAAATGGATGGTCCCTATGGTAGCTTGTGCTATATCCCTAGTTTCTCCCACTATGATACTAGCAAGGAAGTCTTTATTTTCAGATTTATGGGGTTCATTAACATTGCCCCACTGTGGGAGTTTGCAAGCAGTTGTAAAATCTTCTAGGTCCATGGTATAAGATTGATCATAAATATCAAACAGGACATTCTAAGAATTACACAAAGATGTATATTTAAATCTTCTCACGAATGAATCAGTCAATTGGTAGTACTGAGGACACTTATCTTGTATGAAATCCTCGAGATCGGCATTACGCACATATGCGTCGAATTCATCCTTGATGCCTACATTAACCATAAACTCTTCTGATGGCCACTCACACGACTGCACTTCAGCTTCCCTTGGTGGTTCATCGTCTTGCTCACGCATAGCACGCCTAGGTCCTCTCTTTGTTTAGGAACCACCTTGGTACATATTCCTGGACATATTTCTTCCTCTGAAAAATTCTGAAATTTTTAGTAACTTCAAAATAAAAGTGAATCAAACTAAACAAGATTGATAGCAACTACTCCCACAAGTGCCTAGAGCCTTGCTATGTCTTGAGCTTGCGTTGGTTTTCCTTGAAGAGGAAAGGGTGATGCAGCAATAGTAGCGTAAGTATTTGCCTCAGTTTTTGAGAACCAAGGTATCAATCCAGTAGGACGCTCCTCAAAAGTCCCATGCACCTACACAAACAAACAAAGAACTTGCAACCAACGCAATAAAGGGGTTGTCAATCCCTTCACGACCACTTGCGAAAGTGAGATCTGATAGAGATAGTATAATAAGATAAATATATATTTTTGGTATTTTATAATATAGATGCAAAAAGTAAAGATGCAAATAAAAGTAGATTGGAAGCAAATATGATAAGAGATAGACCCGGGGGCCATAGGTTTCACTAGTGGCTTCTCTCAAGATAGCATAAGTATTACGGTGGGTTAACAAATTACTATCGAGCAATTGATAGAATAGCGAATAATTATGAGATTATCTAGGCATGATCATGTATATAGGCATCACGTCCGCAACAAGTAGACCGACTCCTACCTAGATCTACTACTATTACTCCACACATCGACCGACTCCTGCCTGCATCTAGAGTATTAAGTTCATAAGAACAGAGTAACGCATTAAGCAAGATGACATGATGTAGAGGGATAAACTCAAGCAATATGATATAGACCCCATCTTGTTATCCTCGATGGCAACAATACAATACGTGCCTTGCAACCCTTTCTGTCACTGGGTAAGGACACCGCAAGATTGAACCCAAAGCTAAGAACTTCTCCCATGGCAAGAAAGATCAATCTAGTAGGCCAAACCAAACTGATAATTCGAAGAGACTTGCAAAGATAACTCAATCATACATAAAAGAATTCAGAGAAGATTCAAATATTATTCATAGATAAACTTGATCGTAAACACACAATTCATCGGATCTTGACAAACACACCGCAAAAAGAGTTTACATCGAATAGATCTCCACAAGAGAGGGGGGAGAACATTGTATTGAGATCCAAAAAGAGAGAAGAAGCCATCTAGCTAATAACTATGGACCCGTAGGTCTGTGGTAAACTACTCACAACTCATCGGAGGGGCAAGGATGTTGATGTAGAAGCCCTCAGTGGTCAATTCCCCCTCCGGCAGAGTGCCAGCGAAGGCTCCAAGATGAGATCTCATGGATACAGAAGGTTATGGTGGTGGAAGTTGTGTTTCATTCGCTCCCTGGATGTTTTCGGGGTACGTAGGCTTATATAGAAGGAAGAAGTACGTCGGTGGACGCCCGAGGGGCCCATGAGATAGGGGGCACGCCCTATAAGGGGGGGGAGGGCGCCCTCCTATCTCGTGGAAGCGTCGGCTGCTTCTTGACTTGCACTCCAAGTCCTCTGGATCATGTTCGTTCTAAAAATCACGCTCCCGAAGGTTTCATTCCATTTGGACTCCGTTTGATATTCCTTTTCTTCGAAATACTGAAATAGGCAAAAAAAATAGCAATACGGGCTGGGCCTCCGGTTAATAGGTTAGTCCCAAAAATGATATATATGTGTAAAATAAAGCCCATAAACATCCAAAAGGGGTAATATAATAGCATGGAACAATCAAAAATTATAGATACATTGGAGACGTATCAAGCATCCCCAAGCTTAATTCATGCTCGTCCTCGAGTAGGTAAATGATTAAAAAGAAAATTTTGATGTGGAATGCTACCTATCATAATTCATAATGTAATTTTCTTTATTGTGGCATGAATGTTCAGATCCAAATGATTCAAAATAAAAGTTCATATTGATAAAAGAAATAGTAACACTTCAAGCATACTAATCAAAGTAGTCATGTCTTCTCAAAATAACATGGCAAAAGAAAGTTCATCCCTAAAAAATCATATTGTTAGGCTATGCTTCATTTTCGTCACACAAAGATGTTCCCAACTTCTATACCCCCGATGACAAGCCAAGCAATTGTTTCATACTTAAATAATCTCAAACTTTTTCAACCTTCACGCAATACATGAGCGTGAGCCATGGATATAGCACTATGGGTGGAATAGAATATGATGATGGGGATTGTGTGGAGAAGACAAAAAGGAGAAAGTCTCACATTGACGAGGATAATCAACGGGCTATGGAGATGCCCATCAATTGATGTCAACATGAGGAGTAGGAATTGCCATGCAACGGATGCACTAGAGCTATATATGAATGCTCAACAAAAGAAAACTAGCAGTGGGTGTGCATCCAACTTGCTTGCTCACGAAGACCTAGGGCATTTGAGGAAGCCCATCGTAGGAATATACAAGCCAAGTTCTATAATGAAAAATTCCCACTACTATGAAAAAGACAACTTATGAGACTCACTATATGAAAAACATGGTGCTACTTTGAAGCACAAGTGTGGAAAAAGAGATAGTAACATTGCCCTTTTTATTTATTTATTTATTTTTATTTTCTCTTTTTTCTTCTTTTTTTTCTTTTTTTGGGCCTTTCTTTTTTATCTTTTTGGCCTTTCTTTTTTTTTCTTTTTTTCTTTTCTTTTTCTTTGGGCAATGCTCTAATAATGATGATCATCACACTTCTATTGATTACAACATAGGAATTACAACTCGAAACTAGAACAAAATATGACTCTATATGAATGCCTCCGGCGGTGTACCGGGATGGTGCAATGAATCAAGAGTGACATGTATGAAAAATAATGCATGGTGGCTTTGCCACAAATACGATGTCAACTACATGATCATGCAACGACAATATGACAAAAGTAAAGTATGTCATGATGATGATAAACGGAACGGTGGAAAGTTGCATGGCAATATATCTCGGAATGGCTATGGAAATGCCATAATAGGTAGGTATGGTGGCTGTTTTGAGGAAGATATAAGGAGGTTTATGTGTGATAGAGCGTATCATATCACGGGGTTTGGATGCACTGGCGAAGTTTGCACCAACTCTCAAGGTGAGAAAGGACAATGCACGGTACTGAAGAGGCTAGCAATGGCGGAAAGGTAAATGTGCGTATAATCCATGGACTCAACATTAGTCAAAAGAACTCATATACTTATTGCAAAAATTTAGAAGTCATCAAAAATCAAGCACTGCGCGCATGCTCCTAGGGGGGTAGATTGGTAGGAAAAGACCATCGCTCGTCCCCGACCGCCACTCATAAGGATGCACAAGCCAGGTACACTTCATGTTTCAAATTTGTTACACAACTTTAACCATATTTGCATGCTACGGGACTTGCTAACTTCAACACAAGCATTCTTCGAATTCATAATCACCCAACTATCATGACTTTAATATCACTACCTCCATATCTCAAAACAATTATCAAGTATCAAATTGATCATAGCATCCAATTCACTTCCTATGATAGTTTTTATTATACCCAACTTGGATGCCTACCATTCTAGGACCAATTTTATAACCAGAGAAAATACCATGCTGTTCTAAAAGACTCTCAAAATAATATAAGTGAAGCATGAGAGACTAGCAATTTCTTCAAAAATAAGTCACCACCGTGCTCTAAAAGATATAAGTGAAGCACTAGAGCAAAAACTATCAAGCTCAAAAGATATAAGTGAAGCACATAGAGTATTCTAGCAAATTCTAATCAAATAGGCTTCTCCCAAAAGGTGTGTACAGCAAGTATGATTGTGGTAAACTAAAAAGCAAACACTAATATAATACACGACGCTCCAAGCAAAACACATATCATGTGGCGAATAAAAATATAGCTCCAAGTAAAGTTACCAATGAACAAAGACGAAAGAGGGGATGCCTTACGGGGCATCCCCAAGCTAAGGCTTTTGGCTATTCTTGAATATCTTGGGGTCCTTGGGCATCCCCAAGCTTAGGCTCTTGCCACTCCTTATTCCATAGTCCATAAAAGCTTTAGCCAAAACTTGAAAACTTCACAACACAAAACTCAACAGGAAATCTTATAAGCTCCGTTAGTGAAAGAAAACAAAACCACCACATAAGATACTGTAATGAACTCATTATTTATTTATTTTGGTGTTAAACCTACTATATTCCAACTTCTCTATGGTTTATAAACTATTTTACTAGCCATAGATGCATCAAAATAAGCAAACAACACACGAAAAACAGAATCTGTCAAAAACAGAACAGTCTGTAGCAATCTGTAACTAACGCAAACTTCTGGAACTCTAAAAATCCTACCAAAATAGGAAGTCCTGGACAATTGGTTTATTGAACAGCAGAAAAATGAATCAACGCAAAATCACATTCCTATGATTTAACAAAATTATATTCGTGCGTGCAAAGTTTCTGTTTTTCAGCAGAATCAAATCAACTATCATCGTAGGTTATCCTATAGGTTCTACTTGGCACAAACACTAATTAAAAGATAAAAACACATCTAAAAAGAAGGTAGATGCAAGATTTATTAGTAAACAGGAGAAAAAATAAAAAAATAAAGAAAATTGGGTTGCCTCCCAACTAGCGCTATCGTTTAACGCCCCTAGCTAGGCATAAAAGCAAAGATAGATCTAACGAGTGCTCTCTTTGGCACTAAATTCATAAGTAGCCCGCATGATAGATTCATAAGGTAATTTGATTTTCTTTCTTGGAAAGTGCTCCATGCCTTTCTTTAATGGAAATTGGAATCTAATATTCCCTTACTTCATATCAATAATCGCACTAATCGTTCTAAGGAAAGGTCTACCAAGAATAATAGAGCAAGAAAGATTGCAATCTATATCAAGAACGATAAAATCCACGGGCACCAAATTTTTATTTGCAACAATGAGAACATCATTGATCCTTCCCATTGGCTTTTTAATGGTGGAATCCGCAAGGTGCAAATTTAAAGAGCAATCATCAAGATCATGGAAACCTAGAATATCACATAAAGTTTTCAGAATCGTGGAAACACTAGCACCCAAATCACATAAAGCAAAACACTCATGATATTTAATTCTAATCTTTATAGTAGGTTCCCACTAATCATTAAGTTTTCTAGGTATAGAAACTTCCAAATTAAGTTTTTCATCATAAGATTGCATCAAGGCATCAACAATATGTTTGGTAAAAGCTTTATTTTGACTATAAGCATGAGGAGAATTAACAACGGATTGCAACAAGGAAATACAACCTTTTAAAGAACAATTATCATAATCAAATTCCTTGAAATCCGAGATAGTGGGTTCAATGTTATTTGAAGTTGTGACCTCTCCATCTCACTTTTACCAAATTTAGCATCAAGATATAAAGACTCCGAATTCTTGGGACGCCCTCTAGGCAAAGTTGATTCATCATCAGTCCCAAAATTATCAAAATTCATATTGCAAAAGATAGATCTAATAGGAAACGCATCAATAACTTTAAGATCCTCATCATTATTTTCATGAAAACTAGAAGAACACGCTTTTATAAAGCTATCTTTTTTAGCACGCAATCTAGTTGTTCTTTCCTTGCACTCGTCAATGGAAATTATCATTACTTTGAGAGACTCATTGATATCATGCTTAGGAGGAGAAGATCTAAGTTTAAGAGAATAACCATCAAGCAAAAGTCTATCGACGTTCCTAGCCAAATCATCAACTTTGAGCAATTTTTATTCAAGCAAAGCATTAAAATTCTTTTGAGAAATCATAAATTCTTTCACACTATTATCAAAATCAGAGGGCATATTATTAAAATTACCATAAGAATTATTGTACGAATTTCCATAATTATTAGAGGAATTACTAGGGAACGGTCTAGCATTAAAGTTTCCTCTATAAGCATTGTTTCCAAAACAATTCCTACCAACAAAATTCACATCCATAGATTCATTATTATTCTCAATCAAAGAAGACAAAGGCATATCATTGGGATCAAGAGGAGTATTTTTAGTAGCAAACAATTTCATAAGTTCATCCATCTTTCCACTCAAAACATTGATTTCTTCTATAGCATGCAGTTTTTTACTAGAAGATCTTTCGGTGTGCCATTGAGAATAATTAGCCATAATATTATCAAGATGTTTTGTAGCATCTCCTAACATGATTTCCATAAACGTGCCTCCTGCGGCCGAATCTAAGAGATTTCTAGAAGCAAAGTTCAAACTGGCATAAAATTTTTGTATGATCATCCATAAATTCAAACCATGAGTAGGGCAATTGAGAAGCATCAATTTCATTCTTTCCAAAGATTGGGTAACATGCTCATGATCAAGTTGTTTAAAATTCATAATATCGTTCCTAAGAGTGATGATCTTAGCGGGAGGAAAATACTTAGAGATAAAAGCATCTTCGCAATTGTTGCAAGAATCAATACTATTTTTAGGCAAAGACGAAAACCAAACTTTAGCACGATCTCTAAGTGAAAACGGAAATAACTTCAATTTTACAATATTGTTATATGTATCTTTCTTCTTTTGCATATCACACAAATCAACAAAATTGTTTAGATGAGTAGAGGCATCTTCGCTAGGAAGGCCGGCGAATTGATCTTTCATAACAAGATTCAGCAAAGCAGTATTGATTTCACAAGACTCGACATCATTAAGAGGAGCAATCGGAGTACTATGGAATTCATTAATATTGGTATTCGAGAAATCACAGAATTTGGTATTATCTTGCGCCATGGCAACAAGTAATCCAACACACAAGCAAACTGAAAGAGGCAAGCGAAAAAGAGAGGAGGAGATTGGGAAAGAGAGGGCGAATAAAACGGCAAGGGTGAAGTGGGGGAGAGGAAAACGAGAGGAAAATGGCAAATAATGTAAATGCGAGGGAGATGAGTTTGTGATGGGTACTTGGTATGTCTTGACTTGAGCAAAGACCTCCCCGGCAACGGCGCCAGAAATCCTTATTGCTACGTCTTGAGCTTGCGTTGGTTTTCCTCGAAGAGGAGAGGGTGATGCAGCAATAGTAGCATAAGTATTTCCCTCAGTTTTTGATAACCAAGGTATCAATCCAGTAGGAGGATCCTCAAAAGTCCCACGCACCTACACAAACAAACAAAGAACTCACAACCAACGCAATAAAGGGGTTGTCAATCCCTTCACGGTCACTTGCGAAAGTGAGATCTAATAAACATAGTAAGATAAGATAAATATATTTTTGGTATTTTATAATATAGATGCAAAAAGTAAAGATGCAAATAAAGTAGATTGGAAGCAAATATGAGAAGAGATAGACCCGGGGGCCATAGGTTTCACTAGTGGCTTCTCTCGAGATAGCATAAGTATTACGGTGGGTGAACAAATTACTGTCGAGCAATTGATACAAAAGCGAATAATTATGAGATTATCTAGGCATGATTATGTATATAGGCATCACATCCATAACAAGTAGACCGACTCCTGCCTACATCTACTACTATTACTCCACACATCGACCGACTCCTGCCTGCATCTAGAGTATTAAGTTCATAAGAACAGAGTAACGCATTAAGCAAGATGACATGATGTAGTGGGATAAACTCAAGCAATATGATATAAACCCCATCTTGTTATCCTCGATGGCAACAATACAATACGTGCCTTGCAACCCTTTCTATCACTGGGTAAGGACACCACAAGATTGAACCCAAAGCTAAGCACTTCTCCCATGGCAAGAAAAAACAATCTAGTAGGCCAAACCAAACTGATAATTCGAAGAGACTTGCAAAGATAACTCAATCATACATAAAAGAATTCAGAGAGGATTCAAATATTATTCATAGATAAACTTGATCATAAACCCACAATTCATCGGATCTCGACAAACACACCGCAAAAAGAGTTTACATCGAATAGATCTCCACAAGAGAGAGGGAGAACATTGTATTGAGATCCAAAAAGAGAGAAGAAGCCAGCTAGCTAATAACTATGGACCCGTAGGTCTGTGGTAAACTACTCACAACTCATCGGAGGGGCAAGGATGTTGATGTAGAAGCCCTCCATGGTCGATTCCCCCTCCGGCAGAGTGCCGGCGAAGGCTCCGAGATGAGATCTCGCGGATACAGAAGGTTACGGTGGTGGAAATTGTGTTTTGTTCGCTCCCTGGATGTTTTCGGGGTATGTAGGCTTATATAGGAGGAAGAAGTACGTCGGTGGACGCCCGAGGGGCCCACGAGACAGGGGGGCGCGCCCTATAGGGGGCGCGCCCTCCTATCTCGTGGAAGCTTTGGCTACTTCTTGACTTGCACTCCAAGTCCTCTGAATCACGTTCGTTCCAAAAATCACGCTCCCGAAGGTTTCATTCCATTTGGACTCCGTTTGATATTCCTTTTCTTCGAAATACTGAAATAGGATAAAAACAACAATACGGTTGGGCCTCCGGTTAATTGGTTAGTCCCAAAAATGATATAAATGTGTAAATAAAGCCCATAAACATCCAAAAGGGGTAATATAATAGCATGGAACAATAAAAAATTATAGATACGTTGGAGACGTATCAAACCTATATCATGCATTAGAATTACTTGGGACCTCCTAAATTTGACATGCAAGATCAAGAACAGGGTCACCTAGGCAGCAAAAATTTCAATGAATAAAGAAATAGAACAAAAACTAATTGGACTAATGGAGGAGTTACATACCAAGCAACAATCTCCCAAAGAAGTTTTGTGAATGGAGCTTTGAGCAAGGAGATCAAAAATCGCGGCCAAATGAGCTAGAACTCGTGCTTGAGCTGGATGGGGATTTTTTGGGAGGAAGATGTAGTGTGTGGGTGTAGGAATAAGTGGAGGGGGGCCACCGTGGTCCCACGAGACAGGGGGCGCGCCCTCCACCCTCGTGGCCAGGTGCTTGCCCCCCCCCCCCCCCCCCCCCGTTGTGTTCTCGGTGCCTAAAATCCTCAAATATTCCATAAAAAATCATACTAAATTTGCAGGGCATTTGGAGCACTTTTATTTTCGGGATATTTTTATTGCATGCATAATTCAGGAAACAAATAGATAATACTATTTTTGCTTTGTTTATTCTAAATAATAGAAAGTAAAAAGAGGGTACAGAAGGTTGTGCCTTCTAGTTTCATCCATCTCATGATCATCAAAAGGAATCCACTAATAAGGTTGATCAAGTCTTGTTGACAAACTTATTCCGAATAGCATGGAACCGGAGAAATTTCGAATAACACTAGGTTATCTCAACGGGGATATGAACATCCCCAACAATAAGAATATCATACTTTTTCTTGACATGTGGTAAAGGAAATTTAAAACCTCTAATAATGATAGTTCGAATTTTTCCAATAGAATTGATACTGTGAACTTGAGGTTGTTTCCTCGGAAAGTGTACCTTATGCTCATTACCATTAACATGAAAAGAGACATTGCCTTTGTTGCAATCAATAACAGCCCCTGCGGTTTTCAAAAAGGGTCTACCAAGGATAATCGACATACTATCGTCCTCGGGAATATCAAGAATAACAAAGTCCGTTAAGATAGTGACATTTGCAACCACAACAGGCACATCCTCACAAATACCTACAGGTATATTAGTTGATTTATCAGCCATTTGCAAAGATATTTCAGTAGGTGTCAACTTATTCAATTCAAGTCTACAATATAAAGAGAGAGGCATAACACTAACACCGGCTCCAAGATCACATAAAACAGTTTTAACATAGTTTCTTTTAATAGAGCATGGTATAGTCGGTACCACTGGATCTCCAAGTTTCTTTGGTATTCCACCCTTAAAAGTGTAATTAGCAAGAATGGTGGAAATTTCAGCTTCCGGTATCTTTCTTTTATTTGTAATGATATCCTTCATATATTTAGCATAAGGATTTAATTTAAGCATATCAGTTAAGCGCATACGCAAGAAGATAGGTCTAATCATTTCAGCAAAGCGCTCAAAATCCTCATCATCTGTTGTCTTGGATGGTTTAGCAGGAAAGGGCATGGGTTTCTGAACCCATGGTTCTCATTCTTTACCGTGCTTCCTAGCAACAAAGTCTCTTTTATCATAACATTGATTCTTTGATTGTGGGTTATCAAGATCAACAGCAGGTTCAATCTCTACATCATTATTATTGCTAGATTGAGCATCAACATGAAAATTATCATTAATATTATCACTAGGTTCATGTTCATCACCAGATTATGTTTCAGCATTAGAGATAGAAATTTCATTAGGATTCTCAGGTGTGTCTACAACAGGTTCACTAGAAGCATGCAAAGTCCTATCGTTTTTCTTTTTCTTCTTTTTAGAAGAACTAGGTGCCTCTAAATTATTTCTCTGAGAATCCTGCTCGATTCTATTAGGGTGGCCTTTAGGATACAAAGGTTCCTGAGTCATTCTACCAGTTCTAGTAGTCACTCTAACAGCAAAATCATGTTTATTATTTAATTCATCGAGCAAATCACTTTGAGCTTTAAGTACTTGTTCCGCTTGAGTGGTAACCATAAAAGCATATTTGCTAATGAGTTTAAGTTCACCTTTAACTCTAGCCATATAATCACTCAAGCGTCCTATCATGAAAGCATTACTCTTTAATTCTCTACCAACATAAGCATTAAAACTTTCTTGCCTAGCCATAAAGTCATCAAATTCATCTAAGCATGGGCTATGAAATTTAGTAGACGAGATTTCAACTTTATCATATCTATAGAGAGAATTTACCTTTACTACCTGTGTCGGGTTATCAAGACAATGTGTTTCTTCAACAGGCGGTATATTAAGACCATGTATTTCTTCAATAGGAGGTAAATTCTTAACATCTTCAGCTTTAATACCTTTTTCTTTCATTGATTTTTTTGCCTCTTGCATATCTTCGGGACTGAGAAATAGAACACCCCTCTTCTTCGGAGTTGGTTTAGGAATAGGCTCGGGAGCTGGCTCAGGAGTTGGCTCAATTGGCTCAGGAATTGGCTCAGGAAGAGTCCAATTATTTTCATTAGTCAACATATTATTCAATAGCAATTCAGCTTGGTTGACTGTTCTTTCCCTAAAAACACAACCAACACAACTATCCAAGTGGTCCTTGGAAGCATCGGTTAGTCCATTATAGAAGATATCAAGTATTTCATTTTTCTTAAGAGGATGATCAGGCAAAGCATTCAGTAGTAGGATAAGCCTCCCCCAAGCTTGTGGGAGACTCTCTTCTTCTATTTGCACAAAATTATATATTTCCCGCAAAGCAGCTTGTTTCTCATGAGCAAGGAAATATTTAGCAGAGAAGTAATAAATCATATCCTGGGGACTACGCACACAACCAGAATCAAGAGAATTAAACCAAGTTTTAGCATCACCCTTTAATTAGAATGGAAATATCTTAAGGATATGAAATAATAGCGAGACTTCTCATCATTAGTAAACAGGGTGGCTATATCATTTAACTTGGTAAGATGTGCCACAACAGTTTCAGACTCATTGTCATAAAAAGGATCAGATTCAACCAAAGTAATAATTTCAGGATCAACAGAGAATTCACAATCCTTATCAGTAATACAGATAGGTGAAGTAGCAAAAGCGGGGTCAGTTTTCATTCTAGCATTAAGAGATTGTTGCTTCCATTTAGCTAATAACTTCTTAAGATCATATCTTTCATTGCAAGCAAAAATAGCTCTAGCAGCTTCTTCATCCATAACATAACCCTCAGGAATAACAGGCAATTCATACTTAGGGGGAGAACCTTCATCATCACTATCATCAATAATTTCATCTTAAATAATTTCATTCTCTCTAACCCTAGCAAGTTGTTCATCAAGAAATTCACCTAATGGCAAAGTAGTATCAAGCACAGAAGTAGTTTCATCATAAGTATCATGCATAGCAGAAGTGGCATCATCAATAACAAGCAACATATCAGAATTCATAGCAGTAGCAGGTTTAGGTGTCGCAAGCTTACTGATAACAGAAGGAGAATCTAGTGCAAAGCTAGATGGCAGTTCCTTACCTCCCCTCGTAGTTGAGGGAAAAATCTTAGTTCTTGCGTCTTTCAAGTTCTTCATAGTGATCAGCAGATATAAATCCCAAGTGACTGAAAGAATAGAGCTATGCTCCCCGGCAACGGCGCCAGAAATTAGTCTTGATAACCCACAAGTATAGGGGATCGCAACAGCTTTCGACGGTAGAGTATTCAACCCAAATTTATTGATTCGACACAAGGGGAGCCAAAGAATATTATCAAGTATTAGCAGTTGAGTTGTCAATTCAACCACACCTGGATAACTTAGTATCTGTAGCAAAGTATTTAGTAGCAAAGTAGTATGATAGTAATGGTAATAGTGGCAAAAGTAAAGATAACAGTTTTGTAGTACTTGTAACAGTAGCAATTAAAAAGTAAATAAGCAAAGCACAATATGTGAAAAGCTCGTAGGCATTGGATCAGTGATGGATAATTATGTCAGATGTGATTCCTCATGTAATAGTTATAACCAAGGGTGACACAGAACTAGCTCCAGTTCATCAATGTAATGTAGGCTTGTATTCCGAATATAGTCATACGTGCTGATGGAAAAGAACTTGCATGACATCTTTTGTCCTACCCTCCCGTGGCAGCGGGGTACTTGTGGAAACTAAGGGATATTAAAGCCTCATTTTAGTAGAGTACCGGACCAAAGCATTAACACATAGTGAATACATGAACTCCTCAAACTACGGTCATCATAGAGAAGTATCCCGATTATTGTCACTTTGGGGTTGTCAGATCATAACACATAATAGGTGACTATAGACTTGCAAGATAGGATCAAGAACTCACATATATTCATGAAAACATAATAGGTTTAGATCTGAAATCATGGCACTCGGGCCCTAGTGACAAGCATTAAGCATAGCAAAGTCATAGAAACATCAATCTCAGAACATAGTGTGTCGGGGGGATGAACCCCAGGCAGGCAACGGAACCCGGATCTATTTAAAAAACAGCAGGTCCTGCATCGCCCCGCAAACCAGCGTGGGCTAGGCCGGGTCGCTCAACCCGGCAAGGCGCGCAACCCGGCCAAAACCCTCGACTTGGCAAGGTATGTCAACCCGGCCGCAGCGGCTGGCGCAAGGCAACTCAACCCGGCGCAACCTTGGCTTCCCAGTAAGCCAACTCACCCGTGGCGTCCACGGCAACCCAGCCATGGGTCAGCTCCCATCCCATCCAGGCCGTACGATGGGACGAGACCTCAACCACTGATGACCAAGACTACAGTGCCCCCGCCCATGCCCGTGGTTAGCCAGAGCGTGGCAACAGTGCCCCTTACCTACCCGCTGACCAGGGCTGGCATGGCAATAGTGTTCCCGCCCTCACCGCTGACGACAGCAAGCAACGGCCTGACGGAGAACAATGTGCGCGGCCCGACTCGGCCACACCATGACGATCGACAAGACGGCGCACAGTCCCTCTAGGCACGCGGGGCCCGCACCTAGGGGAACCCGACGAACCACAAGCCACCAAGCGGGATCCAGCCCGGTACCCCGGACGCCAACAATACGGACCCACCGAGTCGGCATATTACCATTGTAACCCTGGGTGAGTTAGTCTATAAAACCCCCCAGGAGTCCGCGCCTACAGAGAGATGAGACGGACGAGAGATATTCAACAGAGATGAGACGAACGAGAGATATTCAACAAAGACATACGACACACACGGCATGCAAAGCCACACAAGATAGAGCAAGCAAGATAGGACTAGCCACTACATAGCAACACCAAGGAGAAGGAGCAGCCGGAGCCTTGGCCAGCCTCCTTCCTCCTCCAAACAGCTCCAGGAGCGACATTGTACTATCAACCATCCAACTAAACTCGGTAGGACTAGGGGTGTTATCTCTCCGGAGAGCCCCGAACCTGGGTATGTCTGGCGTCCCGCGCCCGCGCATATCAACCTCGCCTCCAAAGCCCACCAGCGCCCTCGAGCCTCCTCCTCTCTTTAGCCATCCCTTGGCATCTGCCATGCGCCCACCACGACAGTTGGCGCCCACCGTGGGGCAGTTCGAGGAGCTGGCCGGAAGCATGCTTCGGAAGCCCCCCTCCTACTCTGACGAGTCCGTTGCTCTAGCAGACGACGTCATCGTGCGCTCGCTGCCTCCATCACCGTGCTGCGCATCTCCGACGCGCTCGCGGCCGACGAGTACCCCAGCAGGGTGCTCAGCTACTCTGACTCCCCGCTTTCTCTCAGCGATGGATTCGCTGCTAGGGCGATGGACGCCCATGTAGAGGTCTTCGTCACCGGCGACGGCGCCTGTTCCTCATTGAGCAAGGCGAGAAGAGCCGCCGAAGCTGCGGCCGCCACAGCACGGACGGAGCCGTTCGACCCACTGCGCGCTGCGATGCAGAGCCTCCGCATCCCCATCGGCACCGACGTCGACGCCTCCACCGTCGCTGAAGCCCGAACCCAGCTCGAGGACAGGCGCTAGCAAATGTTGGACCTATCCGAGACGCTGGCCGCCACCAGACGCCGCCTGGAAGCTTCTCAGATGGAGCACGACGCCGCCCACGGATTCACGCCCGCCGTGGCCGAGCCAAGCCAGGCCTCCGATACTCGCGCCCGGGGAGGAGCGATCAGCCAGGCCTTCAGTGCCGGCCGGACCGTCTACAAGACCCCAGTCAAGAACATGCGCACTGCGGAGGCAACCGCGGTCAGCCTCGACCAACTCGCGGGCGAGGAGCTCAAGGAGCGCATCGGGCGGATGCACGAGCTCCTCCGCGCCGCCAACACCTAGCAGGATCGCCTCAACCAGCTCGCCAAGCCGGCGGGGTCCGGCTCCGCCCGCCTTGGCGGACCCGGCAAACTCCTGCACACGGCCTCTTCGTCGCCCGGCGAGGCGCACTCTGTCCTAGATCGGACCCAGCGCAACCTAGCCGGCACCGCCGCCGACGCTCTAGGCAACGAGCCCGCCCAGGAGACCTAGCGCGGACCCGGCCAGCCTGGCCGGCGTCCGGCTCCAGCCGAACCGGCCCCTCGGGACCTGGCCGCCAGTCGACTCGGCCCGCGGGCTATCAACGACGCCGACGTGCGCCACCGCCTTGATCAGCTCGCTCGCTCCATGGAGGTGGAGGAGAGCGGCGCTATCGGGCCGGCGTGCTTCGGCCCACGCATCCGGGAGGAGCCCTTCCCCAAGGGGTTCGTGCTTCCTCGCGACACCCCCAAGTACAATGGGACCGTGAAGGACCGTGAAGCCGGAAGACTGGCTCACCGACTACACCACGGCCATTGGCATCACCGGTGCCAATCGTCGTCTCGCCGTGCGCTACGCACCGCTCATGCTCCAAGGATCGGCTCGCACATGGTTGAACAGCCTGCCGATGGGCAGCATCAACGCATGGGTCGATTTCGAGGAAGCATTTGTTCGCAACTTCACGGGGACGTACAAGCGACCCGGTCGCCCCAGCCAGCTCGCCATGTGCGTGCAGGGGCCGACGGAGACCAGTCGCGAGTACCTTGCACGCTGGACCGAGCTTCGGAACAGCTGTGAGGGCGTCCATGAAGTCCAGGCGATCCAATACTTCGGCAGCGGGTGCCGAGACGACACCCTCCTCAAGCACAAGCTTCTACGCTCCGAGCCGGCCGCCATGGCCACGCTCATGGTGACGGCGGACAAGTACGCCAACGCCGACTCCGCCATGAAGATCCAGGTGGCACTGGACGAGGCCGGCAAGGCGAAGCCGGTCCCTCCGCAGAAGCCGGCCAGCGAAGGCAGCCGGCAGCAGCACCACCAGAACAACAAGCGCAAGGCCGAGCAGCTGGCACAACGTCATGACAACAGGCTCGTCGCGGCCGCCGAGCCCGCGGAGGACCCGACAGCGAAGCGCCAGCAGACCAGCAAGATGGCGTGGCAACCCGCCATGAGCTTTGAAGAGATGCTCGTCGCCCCATGCAAGCACCACAGCGGTGCAAGGCCCTCCATGCACACGCTTCGACAGTGCGCCATCACCAAGCGCATCATGAGGGGCGACGTCCCGCCTCCTCTGGCTCCGGCTCCAGCTCTGGGCACGGGGCAGCCGCCTCCGCCTCCACTGCTGCCCCTCGCCGGCGGCGCGATGCGGAACATTTCCTTCCCAGACCAGAACGCGGCCTACGTCGTCTTCACCAGCCTCGACGACGACAAGCGCAGCGAGTGCCTCCTTCGGCAGGAGGTGAACACCGTCGTCCCGGCCAAGGCGGAGTTCATGCATTGGTCAGAGCTCCCGATCATCTGGACCCGGGAGGATCACCCGACAGTCATGCCAAGTCCGAGTGGACACGCCCTCGTCCTCAACCCTACCATCATCGCACGGCGCACCTGCAAGTTCTCCCGAGTCCTCATCGATGGCGGCAGCAGCATCAACATCCTCTACCGCGACACAATGACCAAGCTCGGCCTCAAGGCCGAGGACCTGGAGCCGACCCGGACCATCTTCCATGGCATCATACCCGGCCTCTCTTGTTCACCCATTGGCCGGGTCCGGCTCGACGCCCTGTTTGGCCACAGTAGCCACTTCCGGCGCGAACCGATCTGGTTCGAGGTGGTGGACCTGTCCAGCGCGTACGATGCGCTGCTGGGCCGGCCCACGCTCGCCAAATTCATGGCGGTTCCCCACTACGCGTACCTGAAGATGAAGATGTCGGGTCCCAAGGGCCTCATTACCGTCACCGGCGACTACCGCAAGTCTCTGGAGTGCGCCCGAGACGGCGCCAAGCTGGCCGAGTCGCTGGTCATTGCCGAGGAGCGGCGCCATCTCGACCGGATCATCGTCCTGGTCGGCGAGTCTTCCGACGCGTCGATCCCGACCCTGGACCCGGCCGATGAGGCCGCCTTCAAGCCCTCCAAGGAAAACAAGAAAGTGAAGCTGAACCCAGAAGATCCTAGATGCAGCAAGTACGTTGTCATAGGCGCCCGCCTCGACAGCAAATAGGAAGGCGAGCTCGTCGACTTCCTTCGTGAGAATCGAGATATCTTCGCATGGACCCCCAAAGACATGCCGGGTATCCCGAGGAAGTACGCCGAGCACAAACTCCACGTCTGCAAGGACGCCAAGCCTGTCTGTCAACCCCTCCGACGATTTTCCGAAGAGAAGAGAAGAACCATTGGTGAAGAGGTCACCAAGCTCTTGGCGGCCGGCTTCATAATGGAAGTGTTTCACCCCGAGTGGCTGGCCAACCCAGTCCTCGTCCTGAAGAAGAACAAGACCTGGCGCATGTGTACTGACTACACCAGCCTCAACAAGGCCTGTCCCAAGGATCCATTCGCCCTCCCGCGGATCGACCAAGTCATCGACTCAACCGCCGGGTGCGAGCTGCTATCCTTCCTGGACGCCTACTCCGGCTATCACCAGATCAAGCTGGACCCGGCCGATGCCCTGAAGACGTCCTTCATCACACCCTTCAGGGCGTACTGCTATATCACCATGTCGTTTGGGTTGAAGAACGCTGGCACCACCTTCCAACGCTGCATGCAGAAGTGCCTGCTACTGCAACTTTGCAAGAACATCCACGTATACGTGGACGATATCATGGTGAAGACCAAGCAGCACCTCACGCTCCTCGACGATCTGAAGGAAACATTCGCCAACCTCCGCGAATACAAGGTCAAGCTCAACCCGGAAAAGTGCGTCTTCGGCGTCCAGCCGGAAAGCTGCTCGGTTTCCTTGTCTCGGAACGCGGCATCGAGGCGAACCCGGAGAAGATCAAGGCCATCGAGCGCATGCGCAAGCCAACCCGGATGCGCGATGTCCAGAAGTTCACAGGCTGCCTGGCCTCGGTCAGCCGGTTTCTAAGCCGGATGGGCGAGAAGGCGCTGCCCCTGTACCAGCTAATGAAGAAAACAAGCCCGTTCGAGTGGAACGGCAAGGCGGACGAAGCCTTCCAAGACCTCAAGCGCATGCTCTCCACTGCACCCCTCCTAGCCGCGCCGACCGACAAGGAGCAGCTGTTGCTCTACATAGCCGTGACTTCGCAGGTGGTCAGCACGGTGCTGGTGGTCGAGCGACCGGAGAAGGGCAAGATCCAGGCCGTCCAGCGCCTGGTCTACTAACTGAGCGAAGTGCTCTCCACCTCCAAGCATAACTACCCGCACTACCAGAAGATGTGTTACGGCGAGTACCTCACCGCCAAGAAGCTGAAGCAGTACTTTCAAGAACATGTCATCACCGTCGTCAGCACGGCGCCTATCGGAGAAATCATCGGGTGCCGGGACGCCTCCGGCCGGGTCGCCAATTGGGCGATCCAGCTAGCCGGCCACACCATCCTCTACGAGCCCTGCACCACGATCAAGTCTCAGACCCTGGCCAATTTCCTCGTCGACTGGACCAAGACCCAGTACCTGCCGCCGCCTCTAGACTCGACGCATTGGCGCATGCACTCCGACGGGTCCAAGATGCGACTCGGCTTAGGGGCCGGCATCGTACTGTCATCTCCGAAGGGTGACCGACTCCGCTATGCGCTCCAGATCCACTTCGCCACCTCCAACAACGTCGCCGAATACGAAGCCCTTGTGCACGGCCTCCGGCTTGCCAAGGAACTCGTCATCCGATGCATCCTGTGCTACGACGACTCGGACTTGGTGGTACAGCAGTGCTCCGGCGAGTGGGATGCCCGCGACTCCAACATGGCAAGCTATCGCTTCCTCATCCAGAAGCTGTCCGGATCCTTCGATGGCTATGAGTTCCTCCACATCCCACGTGCGGAGAACGAGGCAGCCGACACGCTCGCCAAGATTGCCTCATCATGTCAAGCCATCCCATCCGGCGTCTCCCTCGAGCACCTGCGCAAGCCATCCGCCAAGCCGTCGCCAGACTCCGAATCCATCCACGTCCCAAAAGACCCGGCCGCGCCGCAAGCCGGCCCGGGGACTGCTGAACCCAGCCCGGGGGCTGCTCAACCCAGCCCAGGGGCTGCTCAGCCCAACCCGGCAACTATCTCCCCGGACCCGGCCGTCACCGTCACCAACCTGGGGGCTGCTCAACCCGGCCCAGGAGCCGCCGACTCAGAACCCACCCAGGTGGCCGTCTTCACCGCCATCACGGCCCCATCTTGGGCTCTGCCGATATCAGAATGGTTGGAGAACGGGGTTCTCCCCATGGACAAGACCGAGGCTCGGCAAGTTCAGCGCCGGGCGTCCGCCTACACCATCATTAACAACGAGCTCGTCAAACGCAGCTCTACCGGCGTGTTCCAGCGCTGCATCGAGCAGGACCGCGGCATCGACATCCTCCTCGACATTCACCAGGGCGAGTGCGGGCACCGCGCCGCATCTCGATCCCTCATGGCCAAGGCATTCCGCCACGGCTTCTACTGGCCAACGACCCTCGAAGACGCCGAGTCGCTCATCCTCAAGTGTGAAGGATGCCAGCGCTTCAGCAAATGCAGCCACCAGCCGGTGTCAGCACCCCGCACCATCCCGATCGTCTGGCCCGGCTTGTCACGGTGGAGCGTGTCGCGTGGCGCGGCGGCTGTTGACTCGTCTGCCGCCCCGCTACGTCCCCGGCCTTGCGGAGACGCCTTCTTGGTGGAGCTGGGGGCTCTGCTTGCGGCGGGCTATCTGAAGATGAGGAGGAAGAGGAGTCGGTCTCCGACGAGCTGCTCGCACCCTCGGCGGGCTCGCTCGATTTGGCTTCAGGTTCGGCAAGCTCTCCCTCGCCGGCAAGCTCCTCTCGCTCGGCAAGGCTTGCCGCCTCTGCTGCCTCTGCCTCCTCCACGGTGAATCCAAACTCGCCCGCGGCAGCGGCTGCCGCCGCCTCTTCCGCCCTAGTGGCGATGCACTGCATCTCCGCATCGGTGGTGTCGCGGGTGAGGCTTTTCTGCTCATCGGAGCGGCCCGCCACTTCTACCAAGCCGTCGAAGAACTCTTGCACGACGTCATCTGCAGGTTCTTGCCAAGTTGGGACAATTCCATGCGAATCGCACAGCGGCATCATCGCGCGGATGCGGTCGAGCGAGGAGTTGTTGCACAGCGGAACGACACCCTTCGGCAACCTGAACCATTCGGGATGTTGAGGGTCGTGCTTGAACAATTCCTTGAGCATCGCGTCCAGTTCCAGGACAGTGAAATTGAAGTTGAGGCCCGGGCGCAGCCTCATGATGTCAGCCGCACCCCCGAACTCCCAGGCGGGTCTCCTCCTCTCCTGTAGGGGAGCGATGCGGCGGCGAAGAAAATCTGCGCCAACGGCGCCCACATTGAGCCCGGCAAGCTTGAGGCGCTGGATCCGGGTGATAGCAATCTTCAGCCTATCGTCCTCCCGCGCCAAGTTGCTCCAATCGTTGCCGCGTGCTACTGGGGCTTGGCGCTGGGCGGTAAACGGCTGCGGGTTCTCCTCAACAATCCAGCACCATTCTGATCTCCATTCCTCCCACTTGCCGCGGAGCTCTCCCTCCAGATAAGCTTCCTTCTTGCCGGCTCTCGAGATCCAGGCGATTCCCCCGGATAAAGGATCCCCTCTCTCAACCCGGGGCATAAAGAAGTGGCGGAAAAGGGCTACATTTGGATGGACTCCGACAAATTTTTCGCAAAGATGTGCGAAAACTGCCATGGTCAGAACGGTGTTGGGGGTGAAGTCAAGGAGGTGGAACCCGTAGGTGTTCATAAGGTCGCAGAAAAACTCAGAAAAAGCCGGGCAGAGCCCGCAGTAGAAGAACAACGCGAAGCAGGGATATCCATTCAGAGCCCGTTTCGAAGCGGCGGCGGAGAGTACCTTCGTGCGCGGATGCGCTCGCGTCTCCGTCGACCAGAAGAGGTAGTAGTACTCCCTCAGCTCCTTCGCGGCGAGCTGGGGGAGGGGAGGTTGTCCGCTCCCTTCGCAGAGCCGCGAGCTGCTGTGCCTCGGTTGTCTTCACGGCTTTCCCCTTGCCGGCTTTCGGAGCCATGGCGGAGGTAGTGGGGGAGATCGACGGCGTTAGTAGTGCTGGTGGCGATGGGGGGCGGAGCGCTGCTCTCTTTCAGAAGGAGGGAGCGGCGGAGGATTTCTGAGATTGGGACAGCAACTGGCGAGATGGGCGAACTGCCCCTGTTTCCCCTGCTTATAAAGAGGGAGGGGGCGGACGTTCCGCCTTTCCGAATAAAGAGACCACACACGATCTCTCCCACGACGCCACATTCGACACGTGCCGTTCGGGGAGAGCGTGGTGGATACGGAGTAAGATATGGCGTAACCCAAGCCGCGCGTGCCCGTGCCCTGTTTTGGGCCTGGCCCAACAGCGCTCGGCACCGTGTGTGGCCCAGGCCCGGGGGCTCCTGTCGGTGTACTAGAGTAGGGGTACCCTAGTATCCCGAACTTGTGCACGGGCAGTCGCAGCACTCCGCGGCAAGGCTTGCCGGGTGACCGCCAAGGTCCTCCGTGGTTCCTTTGGAGCCATTCAAGAACAAAGTATTCAAGCCAAGGAGACAAGGCCCCGGCAAGAGGAGCTTGCCGGGAAGGCCAACCAAGGCCCCGGCAAGAGGAGCTTGCCGGGAAGGCCAACCAAGGCATCTCAAGGAACTTGCCGCGACGCGCCACGTGTCCCGGTAAGGCCCGGTGAGCGACAAGCTTCCGGGCGCGACAAGACAATGACCGCGGCAAGGCGCTTGCCGCGGCAAGCTACCACTCTGTACCCGCGCTCCAGCACATCCACCAACGTGTCGCCCTGGGACCTTTCCAGGTGCGCGTGGCAAGAGGCTGTGCAGCCAGCGGTGCGAGGTGGCAAGCGACGCTGACAAGATTGCCATCGTGGCAAGCGGTGGCGCCCCTGACGGTCCCTTTTTGCACTGTTTGGGCGACACAGACGGGCATTTAATGCCTTTGTCCCCTGCCGTCAGGGTTAGGTATGATACACTGTACAAGTAGTTGTACCAACCGCAATTCTTTTCCATTTTTACCCTTGTCTAGGTTGCCACCTGTCGGTGACCCCTTGAGCATATAAAAGGAGGCCCATGTGCAACGTAGAGGGGGGTTGGGAAGCCAGAAAACACTCACGCTCGGTCTTGTTAGCAGCTAGTGTGTACTGTAGCACTCAGCGCTCCCGAGCAAGAACTCAATACAATCAGACATGCAGCAGTAGGAGTATTATCTCTCCGGAGAGCTCCGAAGCTGGGTAAACCGCTCATGTGCTTCACCTCGATCTGCTCTTCGCGCGATCTCCGCCCCCCGCCGAACCGGAAGGGGCTCGGTCCGCCGGTCCCATAGGTGTCCGTGGGTCAGCCTCCACGACACCCTCCTCAATTTATAAGCCCCGGTTCAAACATGGGGAAGTGGGATCGTCTGCACGCGCCCGTTCCACTACCCCACAATAAGTGCGCACGTACACACGCACTAACTGCGCAGGGAAGTGCAACCGGCCCCCAGACGCCGCAATAAATCCGCACGCATGGCCAAGGGCGCACGGCGGCGGGCCCCCGGCCCGTCGCCCAGTCCCGTCACGCGTGTGGCCTGTCAGGCCCCTCCGGCTTCCGAGCACCACGTGGTGCCAGCGCGACTCCCGAGGGATCGCCTCAAGATTCGACGGACTCCTCGGTTCCCGCCATGGCCGGGATGCCGCGATCCGGTTTCCGAAAAAACCGGCACACAGTGGGTGTTGCCGGACCCGGCGTTCATAGATTCCGCCTTGCTCAAGGGCGAAGCTGCGAAGGCCCACTCATCCGAAGACGGCGGACCTTCATAGCTTCGGGGACTACTGTCGGCGGGATGAACCCCGGGCAGGCAACGGAACCCGGATCTATTTAAAAAAACAGCGGGGCCCGCATCGCCACGCAAACCGGCGTGCGCCAGGCCGGGTCGCTCGACCCGGCAAGGCGCGCAACCCGGCTAAAACCATCGACTTGGCAAGGTATGTCAACCCGGCCGCAGCGGCTGGCGCAAGGCAACTCAACCCGGCGCAACCTTGGCTTCCCCAGTAAGCCAACTCACCCGTGGCGTCCACGGCAACCCAGCCACGGGTCAGCTCCCATGCCATCCAGGCCGTACGATGGGACAAGACCTCAATCACTGATGACCAAGACTACAGTGCCCCCGCCCATGCCCGTGGTCAGCCAGAGCGTGGCAACAGTGCCCCTTACCTACCCGTTGACCAGGGCTGGCATGGCAACAGTGTTCCCGCCCTCACCGCTGACGACAGCAAGCGGTGGCCTGACGGAGAACACTGTGCGCGGCTCGACTCAGCCACGCCATGACGATCGACAAGATGGCGCACAGTTCCCCTAGGCACGCGGGGCCCGCACCTAGGGGAACCCGGCGAACCACAAGCCCCCTAGAGGGACCCAGCCCGGTACCCTAGACGCCGACAATATGGACCCACCGACTCGGCATATTACCATTGTAACCCTGGGTGGGTTGGTCTATAAAACCCCCCAGGAGTCCGCGCCTACAGAGAGATGAGACGGACAAGAGATATTCAATAGAGATGAGATGAATGAGAGATATTCAACAGAGACATACGACACACACGGCATGCAAAGCCACACAAGATAGAGCAAGCAAGATAGGACTAGCCACTACATAGCAACACCAAGGAGAAGGAGCAGCCGGAGCCTTGGCCAGCCTCCTTCCTCCTCCAAACAGCTCCAGGAGCGACATTGTACTATCAACCATCCAACTAAACTCGGCAGGACTAGGGGTGTTATCTCTCCGGAGAGCCCCGAACCTAGGTATGTCCGGCGTCCCGCGCCCGCGCATATCAACCTCGCCTCCGAAGCCCACCAGCGCCCTCGAGCCTCCTCCTCTCTTTAGCCATCCCTTGGCATCTGCCGTGCTCCCACCACGACATAGTGGATACTAGGGATCAAACCCTAACAAAACTAACTTGATTACATGGTGAATCTCATCCACCCCATCACCGTCCATCAAGCCTCCGATGGAATTACTCACGCACGGCGGTGAGCATCATGAAATTAGTGATGGAGGATACTTGATGATGACGACGGCGACGAATCCCCCTCTCCGGAGCCCCGAACGGACTCCAGATCAGCCCTCCCGAGAGAGATTAGGGCTTGGCGGCGGCTCCGTATCGTAAAACGTGATGAAACTTTCTCTCTGATTTTTTTCTCCGCAAAACAGAATATATAGAGTTGGAGTTGAGGTCGGTGGAGCATCAGGGGGTCCACGAGACAGGGGGCGCGCCCAGGGGAGGGGGCGCCTCCTCCCCCCTCCCCCCCCCCCCCCGTGGACAGGGTGTGGGCCCCCTGGCCTTGATTCTTTCGCCGGTATGTTTTATATTTTCGAAAAGTTATCTCCGTGGATTTTCAGGTCATTCCGAGAACTTTTGTTTTCTGCACAATAAACAAAACCATGGCAGTTCTGCTGAAAACAGCATCAGTCCGGGTTTCATTCAAATTATGCAAGTTAGAGTCCAAAACAAGCGCAAAAGTATTTGGAAAAGTAGATACGTTGGAGACGTATCATCTGCCCTGCTCAAGTGTGGCCGTCCGCGCGGCTCTGACTGCCCGTGCACAAATGAGGGGTACAAAAGAGCGGTCCTATTTTGGTACACCGACAACAAAGTTTTTGAGATTTAGGGAAACCGTGATATGAGAAGAATTAAGGAGACACAAAAGCTCAATCTTAGGGATGCCCAAGGCATCCCTAATTAGTATTTCAAGAAGTCTCAAGCATCTAAGCTTGGGGGTGCCCCGGTTGGCATCCCACCTTTCTTCTTCAACAACTATCGGTCAGTTTTGATTGAGCCTAAGTTTTTTCTTCTTCACATGATATGTGCTATCCTTGCAATGTCATTTTATTTTCTTAGGATTTTCTTGTTGTTTGAATAATATCCGAAGTTCTGAAACTCTTAAATGTTAGAGAGTCTTCACATAGTTACATAATTATTCGACTACTCGTTGATCTTCACTTATATCTTTTGGAGTATTTCGTTAGTTGCTTTAGTGCTTCACTTATATCTTTTTAGAGCACGGCGGTGGTCTTATTTTGAAGGAATTTATGAACTCTCATCCTTCACTTATACTATTTTGTGAGTCTTTAAACATCATGGTAATTTGCTTTGGTTATGAATTTAGTCTTAATATGATAGGGATCCAAGAGGGATATAATAAAACCTTTCATATAAAGTGCATTCAATACTATGAGAAGTTCGATTCCTTATGATTGTTTTGAGATATGAGGATAGTGATATTAGAGTCATGTTAGTGAGCAATTGTGGATTGTATAAATACTTGTGTTGAAGTTTGTGATTCTCGTAGCATGCACGTATGGTGAATCGTTAATTATGCGATGAATTTGGAGCATGATTTATTTATCGGTTGTCTTCCTTATGAGTGGTCGTCGGGGATGAGCAATGGTCTTTACCTGCCAATCTATCCCCCTAGGAGCATGCGTGTAGTACTTCATTTAGATAACTAATAGAGAAATAAGTATGTGAGTTCTTTTTGACTAATGTTGAGTCCATGGATTATACGCACTCTCGCCCTTCCACCATTGCTAGCCTCTCTAATACCATGCAACTTTCTCCGGTACCATACACCCACCATATACCTTCCACAAAACAGCCAGTATACCTACCTATTATGGCATTTCCATAGCCATTCCGAGATATATTGCCATGCAACTTTCCACCATTCAGTTTATTATGACATGCTTCATCATTGTCATATTGCTTTCACTACTGCAGGACGCTGCTAACGCAACACTATGATCAGAGACCCTTCAACGAAACTGTGTGCGATGCAATAATCGCAAATGGTGGTGTAAAAAACCATCAAAAAAGGTGTAAAACTTTGCGATGACGGATGCATCAAACATGGTTCATATTTTGGTTGCGTGTGCCATGCAGGGCATATAGTTCAGTTCATTTAACGGTTTGCGATGAGGAGGAACAAAAGAAACGGGCTGCCAGATGAAGGCGTGTGCGATATACAACATACGGTTCACTCGGATGAACTGTTTGTGATAAGGCGGAACAACAGAAATGGGCAGCCAGATGAAGGGGTGTGCAATATATGGCATATAGTTCACTCGGATGAACTATTTGCGTGGAGCCAAGAGAACAGAAACGGATCAACTTAACAAGATGTGTGTGATACGCGGCAAACAGGTCTGTAACGGGAAATGGTTGGGAAGACCGATAACAACACACACGATTCCTGTTAACAAGCCGTGTGTGTTGTGAGCAAACGATTGATGGTATACAATTGTCAGTGATTGATGAAATCATCACCGACGGGTTCCATCATTTAGTCCATGTGTGATGTGATTTGCTCTGTCTACAGAGCATCAACATATATACTTAAAAAGATAGCATTGCATAACCAAATTAAGCATACAATTACATAATTGACTACACACATAATATTTCCACACACCAAAGTAAGCAATTACATGCATACTAAACTAGGAGAAACGAGGATCTAATCATCTACTTCTTGTTGCGATGTTGCTTGCCATTGCTCTGCTTCCGGCTGGATCCCTGGCCGTTTTGGGGAAGGAGGCACTTCCTCATGTCAACGATCCGCGTGTACATGTCATAGCTCGTGTACGCCTCCTTGGTCATGTACACAATGTGAGCTTTGTCGATTTTCTCCATCCAGGCTGAGTGTCAGGCACGCTTGTCCTTGTTGCAGAAATCCTTCACGTCTCTGTAGTCGGGGCCGATGATGGCCTTGGCGAGGTGAACCAGTGAGTCCTTCTCATGCTCCTTGCTGCCCCAAATCTTGTATTGGCCCTGGATGTCGACAAGATTCTGGCAGGCGATGCCTGAATTCTTGAGCACCTTGACATTGTTGGTGATGTCCACCATAGCAAACATGTATTGGGGGTTGTTGACAAAGCTGGCGAAACTCTCACAAGACCTTGTGGCCAGGCAGTAGTGGTACACGAGGACGTGGTTGCGCACGCACATGTGGGTAACGACGACCTTGGGACGAGAACCGACACGAGCACGGGTGTACTCGAGGTCGAACCCGACCACCATATACTTCTCCTCGGCAAGCAACAGCTCCATGATGTGGATGGAGTGCTCCACCCAGACCGAGTTGTTCGTGTACACCACCGAGAGCTCCGTGAACCTTCGGTGGGTGTCCACCACGGCATGCATGGTGAACTGCTGCTTGTCATCGGCAGCCACTCGGAGCGCCATTGGAGCCGTGTAGGATACCCTCTAAGAATTTGTCGTGGGGGGGTGTGCTTCTTGCAATGGTGGGGCATGATCGAAAGGTTGAAGAGACACAAGTGTTAAATGGCCGCTATAACAAATGGGAGCCGGCCGGCTTGTAATCGTCACGTCTTGTCACAATGTTCATAGAGGAGGATTCCAGTGCACACTTGACAACACCGCACCGCACGTGTTTCGTTTGACCACGTGTGGGCTCGAAGAGGCACCAAATATATCGTCGGGGAGCTTGTTCCCGTGCTACCACGCAAGCTTCCTGCCCGACTAGTTTGACCACGCGTTGGCTAGAAGAGGGACAAATCATGGGTGTTTATTGGCAAAAATCTTTGTAAAAATGAAGCGTGTGCAATGACTTCGGTTATAAGTTTACCCATGGGTGATGAGGTCAAAGTTACAAAGAAGGGTGATGATGGACAGTCGAGTGCGATAATTAATTCTGTGCTCTACAGGGCACACGATTGAAGAAACCAACTGTGTGCAATAATGTCGAAGATCGCAGTCGAGTTACCTATACGGCTCATGTGATGTGAGGTCGACAAGGTAAATAGATTCAATAATGGTTAAAATCTAAGACCATTGCATGTTAAGGTCAAAATAGTGCTACCAATATACTAGTCTCATACGATGCCATTTGAGCGATTGTACCAAAAAAGCTCAAAATATTACAAGGTTCAAATTCCAGAGTTATATGGCTCAAATTCGAAGATTACAAGGTTCAAACTGATATTTGAAATGAAATTCAGCTCATTAGCTAAAAATGCTCGCGTTGATCCACTGAACATGGATATCAGAGAGGTTCAAACTAATATTACCACTTCTAAGCCTGGTTTTGAAACCTCACAATTTTTGCAAAGGGGTCAGCCACTGAGAAGTCATGTATGGGTTGACACGATGACTTCTGATTACTCTGTCATCTGAAGTTCCAAAATGAAATTCAGCATTCTTGGAGCCTATTCCATTCTACCGCAGTTGTTGGCGCTGATCAACAAACCATTCATTTTTGCGAAATAAATGTAGGGCAAACCTCATTACCTTCAGCACCCTTGCACTGACAACAAGGAACCTGGCGAATATAATCTCCGGTAAGGTCCCGCAGTAAGATTTCAAAGTAATTTCTGAGAGATGCAGCTCTAGGCATTCGACGTGATTTTTATATTGTATCACATTATCCACCACTAGGCCTAATCTTATCTACAAAAGAAGAAAACGTATTAGTGCTCACATGCAGTTTTGAACACTACTACAGGCCTATTTGGTTTCTAGGATTTGTAAAATGCACTAACATGCCATCTTCGATCTGACATGATTAACATGGGCATCAACATGCCATCTTCGATCTTCACAAGAGGTTGGAGTGGATGAAAAGTTCCTTAATAAAACTAGTACACATGAATCCAAAGGAGAAATGCTTATCGATTGTAACCATATGGATCAAGCAACCAATATGGGGGGGCATGTATGTACTAAAATCCTCCAAAAGAATCCTTCAGAAATCGTAGTACATTGTCATTGTAAACTTGGAAAAAGGTGTCACAAATAACACCCTTATGGTTAACATTTAACAGGAAAGGAACATCACCACGATATATAGCTTCTCCAGGCACGGAAAGCATCTCAGGAAACTGACAACTTGCTCCAGGTTGGGGCCGATAGATTCTAGTGCCAAGACCTTCACTGTGCGCAGTTTTGGGGTCAAGCTTGCTGGAATCATTTTATGGATGACAGACGAAAAACATCTTCAAAATTAGAAATAATGTTAATTTGTAGAAGGAGAGGTAGAAGGCGGTTGTTGTACCTGAACGGGTGTGGACCCAATAACAAGTTCGGAGTATTTGTCAGACGAGTAGCCCACCACTGTCAATTTCGGTTCAGAAATGACATTGGTTCTTGTTGGACCTACTTGATCAACTACAAGTAATCTCTCAAGTGCAGGTGTGTCCTCAGTGACCATACCGTGGTACACATCTTGTGATGTCTTCCTGCCGAACCAGCAACACACATAAATAGTCCGGAGAGTCATGGAGGTGATGTGGAAGGTACTCAACCCATTGATCGCCTGAAGACAAAGGTACTCGAGTGCAGTACAGTCACGGAGTAGGCGCTCCATGTCACTGTTTGAGAGGCAGACGGCGACGAGCTCGAGGTGCTTCAGTCGTGGTAGAATAAGAGCGGGCGCGTCATTAAGGGGGTATGGCAGTTCCTGAACTTCGCGACGCGTAGTGTGGGCGCGAGGCGGAGCGTGGACGTTTGCAGTGAGTGCATATGCCCATCATCAAAAGTGAGCTCCTCGAGCTGATCTAGGGTGGGGGATCAGAATCAGTCATCAAGCTTGGCTCGGGCCTGTCCGTTGGAACGGAACTTGCCATTCTGAGGCCTCTGGTTGGCCCAAGGTGACTGCCGAGGACCTTGGAGGACGCATCCAAGCTTTTGCGATAGCCATGGCAGAGCTCGTGGGTGTCGATGAGGTCGAGAGTCGTGGAGTTCCATAGGGGGTGCCACCGCCGGGAAAAGACGGTTGTCCGCGCCCCATATTTTATTGGGAGGAGGGGGACGATGACTGTCAACATATCATCGGGGAGGTTGCTTATGAAGTCTAGGCCTGCTGGAGTCGCTTACGGTTCTAGCTCATCCCGCCTCTGCTTGTTGGCAGCCCCGTTCTCCACTTCCGGAGTCTCCTTCTTAGTGGCGCTTTCTGATAGAAATGGGAGTATAGGGAATATTTAGTTAAAACAAGGCAATAGAAAAGTGTATTGGTAACTAGAAGTTATTAGGTAGGAATATTGTGAGAAAAGGGAATGACAATTGGTTGCTTAAATACTACATATTCATTTGATATTGCTGCGTAAGTCAACATGCAGATAGTCGAAAAGAAAACTTACTTCGAACAAAGTCTGGACGGATGATGTCGTCGGGGAAGTTACATATATCTCATGACCAGGCTCTTTTATGTGCAGTGCAATTTTAGTGCCAGCTTTCAATACATAAAAGTTAGAAATTTCGCTCCAAAGGCAAGTGCCAAAATAGGAGTCACCATGTTCATCAAGTCTTACAATAGCAACGATTGTAAATCCATGGTTTTTGTTCAATATGACATCCGTGCAGTCTTGATTTATGTAAAGGGAAAGATTGTGCACTACAGATTCTATTGCATAGCAAGGGACACGCTGCAGAAAATGGTAGGATTGTTAAAGAAAATATGGTAACATTCAAATATGGGCCCAAATTGAAAGAACTGTACAACAGTTGAAATCGAAGGACAAAAATCTATAATTAAATAGATAGGGTAAACATGATGTCATGGAAATATGAGAGTAATCGAAAGAACAATACTTCATTAATTTTCCTAATATAGAAAGAAGAGGGGGAAATCCCCTTTGACGTATATGGTGCATTTGGCACCTTTTATCCAAATGTAGCAATATTTAGAATATGTTTAGGAAAGTAGGCCATGCCAACCGATTTACAATGAGATTCAACATACCGCACGCATACTCAAGTCATCTGGTACGGTGAGATGGAATGTCTGGAGGAGGCCGCCAAGTCCTAATGTGTCGGCGCAATGTACACTCTATGAATGAAAGAAAACCCTCAAATCAGCTCGAATAAAAATGAATTCACGGCGATTTCGGCCGGGTGATTAAAGGAGGCAGATGAACTGGGATAAGAGATGAGATAATATCTCATTAAATTACTTAGCTTGTTTCCATGAGAAAGAACCCTCAGTACGACAGATTGCCCAACTGAACAAAGCTGGGTCGACCGCGAGCAGCGTCGAGACAGTCGATGGAGATAGGCGGCGGCAAGCGGAGGTGGCGAAATGAGGCAGGGTTTGCCGGTAGCCTGGCGGCGGCGGCAGGCATCGAGCTAAGTGGTTACCGCCGCGATAGGAGGCCCCATGCATAGACGTGGAGTAGCTTGTGCAGGTGTGAATGGGGGCCGGAGGGGGTGGCAGGTGGGGTGAGGGTTTTTGTGAGTAGGTATGGCGAGGGTTTTCTTTTTTTATGAATTGGGTGGTGAGGGTTTTCTGTCCCACAAAGAATTTTGAAGGCAACGGTTTGCTAGAGCCAACCGTGTGTGATTGACGCAACAGACAAAATGAAAGTCATTGCACACGGTTCCAATTTTGGGAACCGTGTGTGATTGACGCAACAGGCAAAATGAAAGTCATTGCACACGGTTCCAATTTTGGGAACCGTGTGTGATTGACGTACTACCTCCGTTTTGGTTTATTGGTCCCTTTGTAATTTGTACCAAATTCCGACCAAATATTTAACTAAGAAATGTTTATGCATGTCACTAGAAATTATATCGTTGAACACTATGTTCAGATATGCATCCAACGATGTAATTTTTGCTAACCTGCACTAACATTTTGTCAGTTAAATCTTTGGTCAACATTTAACACAAATTACAAAGGGCGAACTGACTGCATCCATATCCCACAGTTAGACGATTAAACATACTCAGACATAGATAATAAGCGTACACGTACATAAGCATAGTTCAACCATAAGTAAATAGTTCAACTGTATTAGGCATGCTCAAGCGTACATAGTTCAATCCCACATCTTATCTCACACACCGGCACGATCCTGAAGCTTCCGGGTACTCGGCGTACGCGTTGTGCACCACCCTGCGGGAATACTTCTGCTTGAAGGAGCCAACGACCCGTTCTCTTGCATGTGCCAGAACACTTTGATATGTGTCATGAAGCTTGTGGTTGCAAAATGGGCATCGATAGCCGCCGTCCCAGGTCCTAATACGCCTGTTATGCATTCCCGCATAAAGATCCCTCAGGATTTGCCTCTTGTACCTCCTCTGTACATCTTCATCCTCGCTGTCCTCATCATGAGACAACACCTATACAAATAGTAAAAGAATGTGGCATCAAATTAGTGGTTACAAACAAATCTCTACCGAACATTTGGCAGTTGCCAAAAATTGGCATCAAATCAATGATTGCATGCCGTAAAGTAGGATTAGGAATTTATGGCTATTTATTTATATATATCCAGAGATTATGCTTTGAACTTTAAGCACATTCGTCTATGTACAGAGCAATCTTGAAGAAAATAATGGCACAAACATATATAGGTCATTCAAAATCAATTTTCAAGTCCTGGCTAGCAATTATTAGCATGAACACTAACCCTAATCAGATTACTAGCGGAAATCATTTCCACAGATGAAACAACTAATCACTTGTCACTTGTACCATTCAAACAATCATACACTACACGGATCTAATGAAACTTACTCAGATTTCATGGATTGGGAGAACATAACCATAGGATTTCCATTCCAAAAAGGGGGAGGCAGGAGTAACCAGAGAAACCCTAGGATCTATTTGACACATAAATGGGTATAGATGACTAGCCAGTTGTCCGTCGTCGTCGGAGTCATCGCCGGAGTGGTCGTCGGAGTTGTCGCCGGGGTCGTCGCCCGAGTCGTCGCCAGAGTCGGTGTGGAACTCCGCCTCCTGCTGTGGAAGCTCGACGCCGTCGATGACATCAGGGTGCAGCAATAACTCGCCGGCGGTGATGGCAACCTCTGTCTCCATCTCCATGCCGTGCTCCAATGCTTTAGCAGCCCCAGCGTTGCCACTCCCTCCGCTGGGGCGCTTCGACGGCATCCTCATACACTGAAGGCATTGAGGACTGAGAGAGGCATCGAGGATGCAAGTGGAGAGAGAGGATTGTGTGTGTGGCGAGGATGGGGGTGCGGCCGCTCGGGCGCACCATTAATATGGACTAGTGGGAGAGAGGTGGGCAGTGGTCAAACCGTTGGCTCACCTCCTGGTGAGCCTGCGCACCGGACTGCTGGCATGCCTCCTTTGTTTCACACAGCTAGTCGCACTTCTCCTGATGACACTGCGCAGCGAGCACGCCTCCATCAATTCACATACCTGCACGCATGCCTCCCAGTCTACCTGCGCGGCGGACTGCTCGCATGCGTCCCGTCAACTCACACCTGCTCGCACGGCACACGGGTCGCGTGGCGGAATGTATATTGTTTTTTTCTTGGGATGATTAACGCTCACGCTTTATTGCTTAACCGAAGCATGGCACGTATTCATAGTTGGTCTAACACTCGCGGTTCAAATAAATAATCCATGTGGGATATTGGTTCCCAATTATTAATAGTCTCCCATTTGTAATTAGATAAAGATTACATCAAAACTGGTCTCAAATTTGACAAAAAAAGTACAATTCCACTTTGTATTGGTGTCCATATGACAACATGATAAGTTTCATGAACTTCAAATAAGTTTTGGATGTACTAGAATTTAAAAATCAAGATGCTCAATGTTTGAAATTTGTTGCACGGGGAGTAAACATGCACCAGTGAGACACATGTGTTTTTGCAATCCATTTAGGTACACTGTCCCGTGTGCATGTAGCTCAAATTTTATTTTTGCACATTATACTCGTAGTAAATCAATCAATTAATGTACTAAAACGTATTAATGATCTCTGTTTTTTTTTCAAAATTAAAACATCCCTCCTTTGGTAACATATGTTCACTTCAGGATAATTAATTTAACATGCATCGTAGTTGCGGTGGATTCGCAGTGTGTGTGTGCGCGCGCGCGCGCGCGCGCGCCTGGGGGTGCGGGTGGCTCGCAGTACACTATGAGTTGTGAGCCATCGCGTGGGTTGGCCGTTTTGTTAGGCAGGCCGGCGCCACATCAGAGTCATGAATTCATTATTTAAAACATTACACAATCCTTTCATACATACATGTTTTGGCCACATGCATTCGATGGTTGTCCTACATGAGATTCAATACTCGCGTGTGATGCTTTCTGTGGGCCCGCGAGGTCATCGTCCATCACTTTGACGAATAGCCGATAGTGAGGTTAATTTGACTAGCAAGGTAAAATCTTTTTTCTTTGTGTTATGGTGGTATATAGTACGCGTTGAAGAGGTGGGAGGGGACTAGCATATATACTATACTTACGCGTCCCTGAACAAGTACACCTCACTCAATGTCGGGACTTTTCGGTTTCCGAGGAACGTGCCACATCAAAAATGTGAAATTGGTTATTCAAACATCACACAACACCTCTTTGGGCCGCATGCATGCGGGCAGTGGTTATCCTAGCTAGGACACTCGCGTGTGATTCTTCCATCTGTGGGCCTACGAGGCCATCGTCGATGCATGCATCATTTGACCTACATCGGGAGAGGTTAATTAATTTCACCATCAGTGAAGATTCTTTTGGGGTTGTAATACGGTAGGAGCATATAGTATGCATCGAAGAGGGGGAAGGGGACCATCATATGTAGTACCCTTCATGAACGTCGCCCTGTGTGGGTGCATGGTTTACGGTTTTTTAGGCATGTGGCACATCAAATTTGTGCATTTTGGGTATTCAACATATGTTTGGCCCACATGCAAAGCGATGTTGGTTGTCCTCTCACACCCACTTAAGCGGTTATCGGTGATATCGATGCTTTCCATCTATGGGCCCGCTTGGTCCATCACTATTTTTTGCCTGACAATGAGAGAGGTTAATTTGACTTAGGAGGGGATTTTTTTTGCCTGTAATACGGTATATATATATATATGTATATATATAGGTCATTCTCTGGGATGACATGCATGATACAGCTTGAGCACACACACATGCATGTGTACGCATGAATCCCTCCCATCGAGGCGAAGTGGCTAGTACAACGACACGTCATGAACCGATCTCGCTCTGTGTGGGGAGTGTATGATTTTCGACGCACGCGCCACATCAATTTTGTGAAATGGTATTCAAACATGCATGCACGCATCACCTCCATACATATCCATGTAGTGGTTGTCTTCGAACAGTACACTCCCTCGCGTGGTTATCAGCGACAAGCCTATATATTTGTGGGCCCGCGTGGACATCCATGATCACCTTGAGCGGCAACAAGATAGGTTACCATGGCGGATTCTTCATTTGGTTCGTGTTATCGTAGTATAGGTCATGGTGAGATACAGACCTAATTAAGTTTGAGCGCATATACTATGCACACATGCATGCATGAATCCCCATCGTCGGCTTGAAGTGTGGTGTAACATACATATGCATCCTCAACCTAACCCTCACTCAGTGTGGGATTTCTAGTTTGAAATCACGGTGCCACATCAAAGTTGTTCCATTGTGTATTCAAAAACACACCTCTCCATACATATGTTTGGGCCACACGCATGCAGTAGTTGTCTTCGGGGACTAGCTACTTGCGTGATTATTGGCGAGCTAGCCCATCTCCGGGGTCACATGGACGGCGAACACTTTGACCAACAACAAGAGAGAGGTTGTATGACCAAGATGGATTATTCTTGGTCCGTTTTTACGATCCATCTTGGTTAGATGCCTCTCTGGCCCGCCGATTGAAAGTGTGTTGGGGGGGCTGCTACTTCACACATTGCTAGGTGAACCTCGGTTGGGGGGGCATGCATCCATAGCTTAGGATTCCCTCCGTGCCGACACAAGGGGGGAGGGCTGCTAGCTATTTCGCACTTTGCTAGGTGAACCTCGGTTAGGGGGGCATGCATTCATAGCTTAGGATTCCCTTCGTACCGACACGAGGGGGGCTGCTAGCTACTCGGCACTTTGCTAGGTGAACCTCGGTTGGGGGGCATCCATTCATATATTAGGATTCCCTTCGTGCCGAAACGAGGGGGGCAAGCAATACCGTGCGCTTTGCGAGATAGGTGGCACATCGAAGTTGCATTTGGTATTTGAAAATCAAACCACCCTTTTCATACATAAATTTGGTCCACATGCAAGTGTGTTTGTGTTCTGACCCTCTCCCGCATCATTTTTTGCCAAATTTATGAACATTAGACATGTCAGATGATGCAACAGACACAGTTCACTCAAACTAACCGTGTGCCACGTCGGTGCCTCTGTCACGCACACATCCGCACAAGGCATTGGGCTCCACGAGGCTTCCCCTCTCACAAATATCTACTCGCATGCAGATTTTTTCTATTTGATAACACACAGTTATTGTGTTTCGACCGTGTGTGATGTTTCCTGTTCCCAATCCCACCTGCATCCCTCGAAAATATCTGCCCGCCTCGAGGGTTTTTCTTTTTCATAACACATGGTTGTTATCTCCGGAACGTGTGCGATGCACCATCATCAAAAATTTCAATAGCCCCGGCATTTCACTCCCGCATTTTTGGATACTCAACTTAGCTAGAGGTTAGTGTCGGCGTTCTGGGAACGGGGGTCCCGAGACTTGCCTGCCTGCGGCCTACGGCGTGGCTCAAGTGGTGGCCCAGTATGGCCCATCTTCATCAGCATAAGACTCAAGACCCTCGCGAGGGGCCAAGCCCCGCAGGACGGACGACACAAGGCTTCCTTAGGAATGACCTCGCCAGGTAGGCTCGCGAGGAGGCGGAGAGAACAAGGCAGGGTACCTCGCGAGGTGCTCATGATGCAAGCCATGACGATCGAGACCAGGCGGGCGCCGGCCTGCGCAGTGTCCTTGTTTCCTCTTTGGTGCAAAGGGGGCAAGCACAGGTGTGGAGTAGCGAGGCATCAGGCAAAGGTTTCCCTTTCAGTGCAACGAGACCAAGACTAGCAGAGCGGCAAGATGGAGGTCACCATGGAGCCCAGGACGGTGTCATCGCCAGTGGAGTGGCTCGCTCGCATCACCGAGCTCGTCAGCGCTGTAGGGGGCTCCCTAACACCGTCCCTCATGCTACCTCGCCCTCCGTCCTGCGCAGGAGGCGCAGATCAGGAGGTGCCTCCGCCACCTCCTCCCCAAGACGGCGTCTTGGCTCCAAGGCACGCGGCCCCATGTAGGACCTTGAAGTATGTCTAGAGGGGGGTGATTAGACTAGCTGACCAATTAAAAACTTAACCTTTTCCCAATTTTAGTCTTTGGCGGATTTTAGCTATCTTTGGACAAGTCAAGCAATATTCACACAATTCAAGCAAGCATGCAAAGAGTATATGAGCATCGGAAATTAAAGCATGCAACTTGCAAGAATGTAAAGGAAAGGGTCTGGAGGATTCAAACGCAATTGGAGACATGGATGTTTTTGTCGTGGTTCCGATACGTGGTGCTATAGTACATCCACGTTGATGGAGACTTCAACCCACAAAGGGTAACGGTTGTGCGAGTCCACGGAGGGCTCCACCCACGAAGGGTCCACGAAGAAACAACCTTGTCTATCCCACCATGGCCGTCGCCCACGAAGGACTTTCCTCACTAGCCGTAGATCTTCACGAAGTAGGCGATCTCCTTGCCCTTATAACTCCTTGGTTAAACTCCACAATCTTTTTGGAGGCTCCCAAGCGACACCTAGCCAATCTAGGAGACACCCCTCTCCAAGAAGTAACAAATGGTGCGTTGATGATGAACTCCTTGCTCTTGTGCTTCAAATGATAGTCTCCCCAACACTCAACTCTCTCTCATGGGATTTGGATCTGGTGGAAAGAAGATTTGAGTGGAAAGCAACTTGGGGAAGGCTAGAGATCAAGATTCATATGGTAGGAATGGAATATCTTGGCATCAACACATGAGTAGGTGGTTCTCTCTCAGAAATGGTAAGTTAGAAGTGTAGGTTTGTTCTGATGGCTCTCTCCACGAATGAAGAGGAGGTGGAGGGGTATATATAGCCTCCACACAAAATCTAACCGTTACACACAATTTACCAAACTCAGTGGGACTGAATCAACAAACTAGGTCGGGCCGATTTAGTAAACCTAGTGACCGTTAGGATTTTTGGTGGGACCGACATGCAACTCGGTAGGACCGATATGGTTAGGGTTAGGGCATAACGTAATCTCGGTGAGACCGATCACACAAACTCGGTGAGACCGATTTTGGTAATAAGTTAACCAGAGAGTTGGTCAGGTAAACTCGGTGGGACCGATTCGCTCTTTTCGGTGAGACCAAAATGTTACGAAAAGGAAACAGGGAGTTTACATTGCAATCTCGGTGGGACCGATCGCTCACTTCGGTTAGACCGAAACGTTACGAAGGGAAACAGAGAGATTACAATCCCATCTCGGTGAGACCGAGATCCCTATCGGTGAGACTGATTTGCCTAGGGTTTGTGGCAGTGGTTATGACATTTGAACTCGGTGGCGCCGGATAGAAAGAATCGGTAGGACCGATTTTGACTTTGGGTTTAGGTCATATGTGGATGTGAGAAATTGGTTGAGGGTTTTTGGAGCATATCACTAAGCACTTGAAGCAAGAGGCTCATTAAGCAACACCTCATCCCTCCTTGATAGTATTGGCTTTTCCTATAGACTCAATGTGATCTTGGATCACTAAAATGTAAAATGAAGAGTCTTGAGCTTTTGAGCTTGAGCCAATCCTTTGTCCTTGATATTTTGAGGGATCCACTTTCATCATCCATGCCATGCCATTCATTGAGCTTTCCTGAAATAATAGTCTTGGAATAGCATTAGCTCAATGAGCTATATGTTGTTATGAATTACCAAAACCACCTAGGGATAGTTGCACTTTCAATCTCCCCCTTTTTGGTAATTGATGACAACATATAGATCAAAGCTTCGACAAATGATAATAAGATTGAAAAACATCGTCGCTTTGAGAAGTATGTGATAAGCAAGAGCTCCCCCTAAATTTGTGCATAGTTTAAGATTTGCTTTGGACTGCAAATGCGCAAGGAATTAGGCTCATGGGTTACTCTTCCATGTCACATACATCTTGGTGGAGCGCTCAAAATAATAAAGATTGAATACATGGACTCATCACCAAGCAAAGTGAATGATCATATAAGGATAGGTAAGATAATATCATCTAACAAGCATAAGTGTAGCTTATGATCAAACACATGATCATCAATGTCTCATAGATAATAGCATAGTATCTCAAGCAATCAAAAGCAAACAAAGTTAAACCACCAAAGCAAGAGAGAACAAAAAGGCAACACTCTCTCTCTCTCGAAGCCTATGATCTATACATTTTTCTCCCCCTTTGGCAACAAGTTACCAAAAAGTTCATAGAAAATGCATAGTACTAGATCGACTCTCTGGATTGATCTTCAGGTGGTGGTGTAGAGATGGCTCCTTGGACGAAGGCTTCAGTTGATGTGGATGGAGCTGGAGGAGTTGGTGCTAGAGCTAGTTGCACTGGAGCTATAGGAGTTGTAGCTGGTGCAGATGAAGTGGCTCTGGTGTCTGTCACAGGCACTGCAGCTGATCTCTGAGCTCTAGGCACTCTGGCAAATGCATCAGTGGTTGTCTTGCCCTTCCTCTCCTGCATGTCATCCTGTAGCTGCTCCACAACTGACTGAATCTCAGTTACTTTGATATCTAGATCATAGAATTTTTGTTCCATGATTCTTTCTAGGCTCTCCTGGTTTTGAGTTAGGGTGGCCAACCCCTTCTCAATCCTCAGTGTTGATGCTATCAAGTAACCAAGCTGCTCCTGCTTGTTCTTCAAAAAGTACTCGGATGCCTCCTCTTGAGTTGGCATCTTGGCAGCCTTCTCTCTCTTTGCTTTCTCCTTCTTCTCTTGAGCTTGTACTGATGATGGTTCATTCTCATTCATCACAACTTGATTGTCCTCAAATTCTGGATAGATAGCAAAATGTTCCTTGTCCAGCAAGTATGTGTCTGTGCCCATCTTTGAGTTAATAAACTCCTGAATTTGTGGGGCATACCCACAACTTCTCTTCTGGTCTGCTGCTGTCCTCTTGATGGTCACAACAATGCGGCTCATGACCTTGAACTTCTGTGGCACATCAAACAAGTGTAGCAAGTTTATAGCATGCCCTCTAATCATGTTGTGGTCACCTGACTTGGGAAAAAGAGTATGCCTTAGGATCTAGTTGATTGTTGGGAGTCCTGATAGAAGATAATGAACTGACCCAAACTTATGTGTCTCAACTGCAGCATCTGGGATTTCCTTGTACATATGAGCCATGGTATTGTGATCCATCTTCTTCTTGGCATAGACATCCAAGTCATCTTCACTCTCCTTTGGTGCATTGATCAGATTTGCCCATTCCTCAATGCTTGATTGGTACCTTGTACCCTCAGACATCCAAACTATCCTGCCATCTGGATAGAAATGTGTTGTGGAGTAGAATTGCATAATGAGCTCATCATTCCACTTTGTGAGATTCTTCCCAACAAAGTCTGC
The DNA here is from genome assembly GCA_963921465.1 of Triticum timopheevii. Classification (NCBI taxonomy): domain Eukaryota; kingdom Viridiplantae; phylum Streptophyta; class Magnoliopsida; order Poales; family Poaceae; genus Triticum; species Triticum timopheevii. The sequence goes on along the minus strand of OY997268.1, from coordinate 375,278,723 downwards.
AACTCCACAAGCAATGAAACTGTCTTGCACTCCAGGATAGTGTTCTTCATTCTCCTTCATGTAGGTCCAGTCGACCCACCTCATGTCACACACTATAGGCTTCTTGTCCAACAACACTATCTCATAGAAATCCTGCTGTTACTTAGTGTGGAACGTGTAATCAATAGCAGTCCTTCTCCTGGTAGCATATGGATCTGACAACCTCCACAGTCTGAGTCCTGCATCCTTTCTTAACTTCATGTTCTCAGCCACAGGATGAGCATCATTGTGGTCTGGAATCTTTGGCTTTAGCTTCCTCAGGACTTGTCCTTCATCATCTTCCTCATCAGCAACTTCAGGCACTCGGGCCTTGTTCTTCTCAGCAGCTGGAATACTCCTGGTATTCCTCTTTGGTGCAATCTTGGGCTTGGGGGCAGCTGTGAGTGCTTCCTTGGGCTTTGATGTTGCAGCCCCTGACTTTATAGCATCACCCATCAGCTTCTGTGCCTTGGGTGCTGGTGCAGCAACCTCTTCTTCCTCCTCCTCAGAGTCTCTCTTCATAGAGGGGTTGCCAAGAACCTTGGCAGTAGTGGTTCTGGCTCTCTTCTTCTTCTTATCTTGACCAGCAGCTTCATCTTCTGACTCAATAGTAAACTTCATGGTTTCTCCAGTGGGAACCTTCTTGGGTTTGGAAGTGGTAATTCTTCTTGCAGGTGCCTCTTTGGGATCAGGCTTTTCAGGTACTTGTGTTGATCCTCTGACCTTCAGCATAGGTGTCCTCTTGGCAGGGTCCTTCCTATTGAGTCCAGGCTTTGTGTTCTTGCTGAGGCATACTCCTTTTTGAGCACTACCTTCTTGGAAGTAGCCTCATCTTCAGCTGCCACATAGTCCTCATCCTCAGAGTCTGAGGTTCTGTTCCTTCTAGTTCTTGTGGCTGCTTTAGGCAAATTGCTAGGAGCGCTTCTGCTGCCATCATCTGAAGAACTTGAGGGACTAGTGCCCTCACTCATGTGAATCTGCTCTTCTTCCCTGTTCTGACTATCACTTTGGTCTGACATGATGAAAACACTGACTGCTGACCCTGTGAATAGTTATAGATGAGATAGAATTGATGAGCATCACAAAATGTAGAGATTTTTGCAAAAGAATGATTCAAAAACTTAGTTTTAGTTTTCCACAGAAAGCATTTCGGATCAAGCGATTTTCAAACTTGGTGATACCGAAGTAGTTTTGGAACCTAAACTAGTGAACTCGGTCGGACCGAGTCACAGTTCGGTGGCACCAAGAGTGCTAGGGTTTCACAAAGTTCCAAAATCGGTCACACCGATTAGCAATTCTCGGTCAGACCGAGAGTTACTAGTGCAATGGCGTTAGCTGAATCGGTGGGACCGAGTTTTTTAACTCGATGGGTCCGAGATGGTTTCGGCGGAAACCTAACCCTAAATTTTCAAATTGCATCTATTCTAAGGATTGTTTTGACAAGATAGGAGTGTTTCAATCGTGGAAAGAATCATAATGAACACAATGTGCTGAGAATCAAATGAGGGTAGCACTGTGATCGAGTTCATACCCTAGTTCGGCGATGAACTCGCTACGGCGGCAACGGCGGAGAAGAAATCCATTCACGGCGGCGGAGACCAGCGATAGGAGGCGGCTGGCGATGAAGTCGACGATCCAGAGACCTATTAGGCAGAGCGAGCTATGCGCGGGCGAAGGGGTTTGGAGAAAGTTTTCCAAAATTTTGCCCGAGTGTATATATAGCCCGACACTGTCGGTGTGACCGAGTGGAACGACTCGGTGGCACCGAGATGCATAACTGTTGACAGTTATAGCAACTCAGTGTGACCGAAAATTTCAAATCAGTTGCACCGAGATTGAAAACCTAGATCGACTTAGTGATCTCGGTAGGACCGAAATGGAGGAATCGGTCAGACTGAGAATCACAAAGAAGTTTTGGAAGTTTAAGTCTATGACGAATCGGGGACTCCGAGTGCTCCTCACACAGAGTGGTTCGAATCTGACTCGATCAAATTTTGTGATGTAGCATGAATAGAGTTTGAGACGAGAAAAGCATAGATAGCTAGAGATGGTTCTTAGGCATTCTTGTCCATCCACTTGGCCAAAGAAAAAGAAGCCAAACAATCAAAGCAACAAGTGGATGTCCTCGAATGAGTAAAATATGCATCCAACATGCTCACACAGTAAAATGGCAAATGAAATATGTGGCAAAGCATGCACAACCAATTCTAGCATCTATCAAACAATTGGCGATGACCAGGTCATCTATATATGAGTATATTTACTTAGGAGTCAAATGAGAACATTTGATCATAGGTCATACTCATCGTTTAAGCTCAAGTGGGGTTACCACTTTTACATAATGCATTGATGTGTTCACATCATTAGAGTTGCTCTGACTCAATTCTTAGAGTTAAGCTCCCCCTAGATGTGAGATCCCCCCTTAGAGGGATGAACTAACCTTGGGTTTTGCTGATGATGAGTTCATGTAGGTGTTGAAGATGTGGATGCTCAATGTTGATGTAGATCATTTGGAGCAATCCTTTGGAGTGAGCTGCACTTTCAATACCTACATGGGTTAGTCCCACAAGGAACAAACAAGAATATCCACAGACATAGAGTGATGCACACACAAGATGATGTCCATGAAAACATTTGGTTACCTTGTCCCTTGCCTTACCAACATGAGGGTTTGTGACTCCTTGAACTAGTGCAAGATATGGAAGTTGATTGCACTTGTCCTTTCCATAATGATATGAGTGAAGAATGTTGGCGGAGTTACCCTCAAGAACTCTCTAGTTCTTCTTCTTCGGGATCCACATCATCTTGATGGGAATCCTTGGAGTTGTAGTTGTACTTGATGAAGTAGAACTTGACGTAGTCTTGGGAACCCACTTGACCAAGGCCTTAGGTGCTTCTTAAAATGCATCAGTCTCCTCTTGAAGCTTGTCCTTGCCTTTGTTCTTGTGGTCTTGTGGTGGAAGATCATCATGTGCTTGTGTTCCCTTGAAGGAAGTAGGATCATACTTCTCTTTTTGAGGAACAAACTTCGTCTTGGGGTATTGATCTTCTTCCTACTCAACTCCATTGGCATTGAACTTTCGTTCAAAACCAACACCTTGATTCTTCCGGTCCCTTCCTTGCTTGCGTACAATTTCCTCAAATTGCTTACTCCCAGCAAGGTTCTTGTATACACATTTCTCTATAATTCCCTTCAATAAGCTATTTTCTTGCTCAAGTGTAACTTGGCTAAGAGAATCATTAGTGGAATCAATAGAACTACTAGAAGCAACAATATTGGATTTGGCATTATTATTGTTACTACTAGAGGAAGGATCATTTCTTGTACTTGTTACTAGACTTGACTTGAGGCATGTAAGTAGATAAGAGTAAACGCTTGGCAATGTAAGAAGAACTTTTCTTACGGAGATCATCATTGATTGCCTTTAAGAACTCATGCTCTTGCTCAAGATTGAGCTTTTCAAAGCGTAACTTCTCATGAGCCCTTAAAAGTTCTCGATGATCTTCGAAGATAGTTTCATGAGCTAACTTAAGAGTGTTTAGTTCTTTAGTTAGAAGCTCAATCTTCTCCTTATCATTGTCATTCGTTTTATCTTGATTAGCATGATTAATTGACGTTTCATCATAATATTCATCACCAGAGTTGTCAACAAGTAAATCATCATCACCTAGCAAGTCATCTTCATCACTATTGAAATCAACATACTCAGGATGTGTTACCTTTGGACCTTTGGCCATGAAGCATCTTCCAATTCCTTCATTTGGTGAATCAAATATGTCATAGGAGTTGGTTGACACAAGAGCTAGACCAGCAACACCTTCATCTTGAGTATATTCGGAGTCGGAGTGATAGCTTCTCTCGGAGTGATTGTTAGAGTCGGAGCCGGATACCCATTCACCAACATGAGCTTGATGTCTTTGTTTTGTGTAGCTCCTTGATGACTTGTCCTTCCTTTCCGAATCCTTGCTTCTCTGTGAGGGTCTTCATTCATAATGATCATCTCTACTCCTCCTATCTCTTGGTGGTGAATCTTCTCTTTTACTTCTTCTTTTTGGAGAATCTTCTCTTCTTTTGTAGGGTGCCGTACACTCTTTGGAATAGTGTCCGGGTCTCCCACAATTTTAACAATTGCGCTCTCGACTAGAAGATCTTTTGTCATTGTAGGACCTTGACTTAGAGCTTCTTTCTTTGCTTCTACTTTTGTAGAATTTGTTGAAGTTCTTCACCATTAAGCTCAATTCTTCATTGAAGGTTTGTTTCTCACTTGATGATGTGGGGGCTTCACATGAGGCTTTGTAAGCACCACTTGACTTGTTGTGAAGTTCCTCCTTATCCTTGAGTGACATCTCATGAGCAACAATTCTTCCAATGACTTCCGTTGGCTTGAGATCTTGGTAATTTGGCATCATTTGGATCAATGTGCACACGGTATCATACTTTCCATCCAATGCTCATAGGATCTTCTTAATGATGAATCTGTCGGTCATCTCTTCACTCCCTAAGCCGGCAATCTCATTTGTGATAAGAGCAAGCCTAGAGTACATTTCAGCGACACCTTCACCATCCTTCATTTTGAACTTGTCAAGCTGACTTTGGAGCACATCCAACTTGGATTCCTTGACGGAGTCGGTACCTTCATGCATATCAATCAAAGTATCCCAAATTTCCTTTGCATTCTCAAGACGGCTGATTTTGTTGAATTCTTCGGGGCACAAGCCATTGAAGAGGATATCACAAGCTTGAGCGTTGTATTGCAACATCTTCAATTCTTCCGCGCTAGCTTCACGGTTCGGCTCTCTCCCATCAAAGAATTCACCTTGCAAGCCAATACACACAATAGCCCAAACAGCGGGGTTATGTCCGAGAATATGCATTTTCATCTTATGCTTCCAACTAGCAAAATTTGTACCATCAAAGTAAGGACCTCTACAGTGATAATTTCCCTCGCTAGACGCCATACTCTCCTCGGTTGTGAAACCAAGGCTATGACCACCAAAAGCTATGGAAATCAAAGCAAATGGAGACCAAAGCTCTGATACCACTTGTAGGACCTTGACGTATGTCTAGAGGGGGGTGATTAGACTACTTGACCAATTAAAAACTTAACCTTTTCCCAATTTTAGTCTTTGGCAGATTTTAGCTATCTTTGGACAAGTCAAGCAATCTTCACACAATTCAAGCAAGCATGCAAAGAGTATATGAGCAGCGGAAATTAAAGCATGCAACTTGCAAGAATGTAAAGGGAAGGGTTTGGAGGATTCAAACACAATCGAAGACACGGATGTTTTTGTCGTGGTTCCGATAGGTGGTGCTATCGTACATCCACGTTGATGGAGACTTCAATCCACGAAGGGTAACGGTTGCGCGAGTCCCCGGAGGGCTCCACCCACAAAGGTTCCACGAAGAAGCAACCTTGCCTATCCCACCATGGCGCTCGCCCACGATGGACTTGCCTCACTAGCGGTAGATCTTCACAAAGTAGGCGATCTCCTTGCCCTTACAAACTCCTTGGTTCAACTCCACAATCTTGTTAGAGGCTCCCAAGTGACACCTAGTCAATCTAGGAGACACCACTCTCCAAGAAGTAACAAATGGTGCGTTCATGATGAACTCCTTGCTCTTGTGCTTAAAATGATAGTCTCCCCAACACTCAACTCTCTCTCATGGGATTTGGATCAGGTGGAAAGAATATTTGAGTGGAAAGCAACTTGGGGAAGGCTAGAGAACAAGATTCATATGGTAGGAATGGAATATCTTGGCCTCAACACATTAGTAGGTGGTTCTCTCTCAGAAATGGTAAGTTGGAAGTGTAGGTTTGTACTGATGGCTCTCTCCATGAATGAAGAGGAGGTGGAGGGGTATATATAGCCTCCACACAAAATCTAACCGTTACACACAATTTACCAAACTCGGTGGGACCGAATCAACAAACTCGGTCGGACCGATTTAGTAAACCTAGTGACCGTTAGCATTTTTGGTGGGACCGACATGCAACTCGGGGTTAGGGCATAATGTAATCTCGGTGAGACCGATCACACAAACTCGATGAGACCGATTTTGGTAATAAGTTAACCAAAGACTTGGTCAGGTAAACTCGGTGGGACTGATTCGCTCTTTTCGGTGAGACCGAAATGTTACGAAAAGGAAACAGGGAGTTTACATTGCAATCTTGGTGGGACCGATCGCTCACTTCGGTTAGATCGAAACATTACGAAGGGAAACAGAGAGATTACAATCCCATCTTAGTGAGACCGAGATCCCTATCGGTGAGACTGATTTTCCTAGGGTTTGTGGTAGTGGCTATGACATTTGAACTCGGTGGCGCCGGATAGAAAGAATCGGTAGGACCGATTTTGACTTTGGGTTTAGGTCATATGTGGATGTGAGAAAGTAGTTGAGGGTTTTTGGAGCATATCACTAAGCACTTGAAGCAAGAGGCTCATTAAGCAACACCTCATCCCTTCTTTATAGTATTGGCTTTTCCTATAGACTCAATGTGATCTTGGATCACAAAAATGTAAAATGAAGAGTCTTGAGCTTTTGAGCTTGAGCCAATCCTTTGTCCTTGATATTTTGAGGGATCCACTTTCATCATCCATGGCATGCCATTCATTGAGCTTTCCTGAAATAATAGTCTTGGAATAGCATTAGCTCAATGAGCTATATGTTGTTATGAATTACCAAAACCACCTAGGGATAGTTGCACTTTCACCCCGGGACGAGATCCACCGTGTCCGGAGCCCACGCGACAAGAAAGGAGCTGCCAAGAAATCCCTCGTCCCCAAGAAGGTGCACGCGTGCTCCCGGCACTGGTGAGCCACGACCGCATTCCTGCGCCAGCACGTCAAGACCCCGCGCTGCTCCAGGCAGCGGCGCGTGGGAATCTCCATGAGCAAGCCCCACATCAGCAGCGAGCTCCGGTGGTCACCGCAGGCTGCCGCGCCTTCACCACCGAGCTATGCAGTGTTGCCTGGCCAGGCAAGTTCAAGCCTGACCTGCCTCCTCGCTACAACGGCACTGCCGACCCCGCGGATTTCCTATAGCTCTACGAGCTGGGCATCGAAGCCGCCAACGGGGACGAAAAGGTCATGGCGAACTGGTTTCCCATGGCACTCAAGGACGGCGCCTTCACCTGGCTCCTGAACTTGCCTCCCGGCACTATCTCCTCCTAGGACGAGATGCGCACTCGCTTCATCGCCAACTTCCAGGGCACTCGCGACCGCCCGCCGGTCGTGGGTGACCTGCGCCACATCAAGCAGCAACCCGGAGAAACCTTGCAGAAGTACATCCAGCGCTTCAACAACGCTCGCCTCAAGATTCCCAGTGTGACCGAGGAGGCCATCATTTTAGCATTCTCTGATGGCGTCCACGACGTCAAGATGAAGCAGGAGCTGGCGATCCACGAAGATCTGTGTACGTCTTTGGAGCTGTTCAACCTGGCGACCAGGTGCGCAGGTGCTGAGGAGGGACGCATGTCCCTTCTCGAGCTCCCAGCAGTAGACCCAGAAGAGAAGAAGGCCAAGGCCAAGGATGTGAAGCATAAGGGAGCGTTCGTGCTCGCAGCAGATCCGGACACAAAGTGCGGCAGGGACCAGCCGGAGTCGTCCAAGGGCAGCCGGTACTATGTGTACCACGATCTCCATACCCACAACACCAACGAATGCCAAGAGCTCAGGGCCGTGTGAGAAGTCCGTGTCGGTCGACGCCCCGAGCGCAACGATCGGGGCTACGGCCGAGGTGGAGCAAGAGGTGGAGGACGATGGGACGACTGTGGCCCTCACCAAGGGTGGCGTGACCGGCCTCGCTAGGACCGCTGGCAGGACCAGCCTCGTGAGGGAGCTTGGAGAGATCAGCCTCGTGAGGATCTCCCGCAGGGCAACGCAGGACTTCCTCCTTTTCCACCACCACTAAGAAGGAATGAAGACCATCATCAGGATGAGGGGGTTAGGGGCTTCCAGGAGCCGCATGCAATCGCTTGCATTTTGGGCGGCGCTCAGGCCCCAGCCTCTCAGCGCACCTTCAAGCAGTTTGCTCGCGAGGTGAATGCAGTCCTCCCCAAGCTTGAGGCCATGCGCCCTCTCAGGTGGTCTGCGTGCGCCATCACGTTCAGCTCAGCGAATCAGCTCAAGTGCGCGGTGACGGCCGGTGTCCTCCCGATGCTCTGCTCCCCAGTCATCAGCAATGTGCAAGTTACCAGGACCCTCATCGACGGTGGGGCAGGGCTCAACGTCCTGTCCGTCAAGACATTCAACAATCTTCAAGTGCCATATGATCAGCTTCAACCGACCAAGCCCTTCTCAGGAGTCACTGATGGTTCCACTGTCCCGATAGAGCAGGTCCGCCTCCCTGTCACTTTTGGACAGCACAACAACTACCGCACCGAGCTCATTGACTTCGACGTCACCCACATTCGCCTGCTATACAATGCCATCCTCGGGTATCCAGCCCTGGCTAAGTTCATGACAGTGACTCACCATGGCTAAAACGTCCTTAAGATGCCAGGAAGCGACGGGGTCATCACGGTCCCCTGTGAAGAGAAGGATGTGGTGTGCTCCCTCGAGCGCGCCTTCCAAACCGCGTCAATCGAGGACCCAGACAGCAAGAATGGAAACCTTCCTGAAGCAACTCCCAAGAAGAAGAAGAAGACATCACCTGGTTCAGGGCCTCAGGAGGCAGGCACCTCCAGAGGCGCCACATCCGGACATGCGCCCATCCAAGGGGCGCCACCCTCCGTCGCATAGGAAGGCGCACCCGGCGCCCTCCTCGGGAAAGGCTTGGGGGCTCTCTCCTGGGGAGCCACTGACTTTGCCAAGGTCACGAGGGAGGCGTCGGGCACCACTTGGAGGCATGCTTCACGGCACGTTTCCCTCAGGAAGGCGTGAGGCAAGGAGGGTCCAACCCTCAGGAGTTTGTCGCCAAGGTCGCTCAGGAGTTGCAGGAATCAAGAGTCATGCGGGGCAACCGCCGACTGCCCAGCGTAGCTCCCCATCCAGGCGAGGATGGCGGGCTGCGCGTCTGCATCGACTACCCAGGGCTCAATCGAGTCGCGTCTCAGGAGTGCTTCTGGCCTTCACGCGTGGGGCGTTGCGTGGGTCCACCGCACAGCTACATTCGCATGCCCTTCAGCTTGCCGAACGCAGCTGCAGCCCTCCAGTGCCTGACAAGGAGCATTCTGGAAGCTCAGGTGGCCAAGCATCACGCGCTCCTGGAGGAGATGGAGATGGACCTCGCCGGGCCGCCCGGACCTCCTGAGCCTCCCGAGGCTCGGAGCTCCTAGGGCTCGTGAGGATTGGCTTCTTCGCCTCGCACCGTCAGCTACTCCGACACTCACTCTGCAATGGTATTAGGTGACTTCTTTCAAGTTTCATTTTAGCTGGGAGCGCCCTCGGGGCTGCATCATTCCCAGGTCGCGTGGGTTTGTCCCTGCGGCATTATCCGTTTTGCTTTCATCTACAGCTTACCTTGTTGGGGGCGCCTGTCGGGCTGCATCATCCCCAAGCTGCTTGGGCCTGACCCAGTGGCGTTTGCCTTTCTCTGCATCTATCTAAGTTGATTTGCTTCTTCATGCTTAACTTGCTTGAGATAATCGCCTGCTCGATTGACACCTACCTTTGGAGCCGCTCGCTATGGCATGACTCTTGCGCATGGGTCCGTCCCTGCAACACCGACAAATCTGAGTGGTCGAGCTCTGGCCGCGACAGCCCCGCATAGCGCTACCTCACTAGGCCCTCAGTGCCTCAATCACTCCCTCGGAGCAACCAATGGCTGGCTGGCAACCATAATGGCAGTCCTTGCTTTCCTCGTGTTGGTGTACAGGATCCGCCTAAGGAATAGTGTGGGGGGCGTTGTGAGCTCCCTCCCTCTCTCTCTCTCTCTCTCTCTCTCTCTCTCTCTCTCTCTCTCTCCCGTGCGATCCGCTCGCGCGTTAAAAGGGGGGCGCCTGAGCATCGTGACTCATGGGCTCTTACTGGCTCTCCAGCCCTCACCCCCTGGCCTTGACCCACGGCATCACGACCTGTCATACCAGCGGCGGCTGAGCTCGCTCGAGGGCCGGGACCTGAGGACGTAGAGCATAAAGGAAAGTGCGGGGAAGAGGGGAGAAGCTCACGAGGACCCAACCCAGCGACACCCCAGCTGCCGGCGCACGGGCCAGGCACCTCGCCGAATAACGACTCCAAGTTCACGAGATAAGTCACGCCCCTGCAGAAGCTAAATCAACGCGACGCCAAACCCTCACCTAGTGTAGCTCTGTCACGGCGACGTTGCCTTCCTTTGTCGCCCAGCGGAGGCTACTTGAGCGCTAAGGGGGACCTCCTGAGCATCGCGACTTAGGGGCTCTTACTGGACCTTGGGTCGCTCACCTCCTGGCCTTGACCACGGCATCGCGACCCGGCATACCAGCGATGGCTGAAGCCTGCCTGGGGACTGGGACCTGTCAGCATAGAGCACCAAGCCCTCGTGAGGAAAGAAAGGGAGAGCCGAGCCAGGACAGGACACGCATCTCGCATCGATTCATAATAAGGATATAATATTCACAAAAGACATGGCAGGCGCCTTACATACCCCCGCAGGGTGTTACTTTGATTCCTCGCAGGGAACAAAAGGTGCTAATCCTAAGGAGCGTTAACTACGCGCACCTTCGCACGAGATGCCATCATCAACAGTGAGCCGACAGGCGTCGGCGCCAACCCCATCCAGATCAGTGGTGTCGGCGGCCCGACGCGGCTGCCCTGCTCTGGGCGCGACGCGAGCTCGGGGGCTCGTAGCTATCGTCGCTCATCTCCGGAGTCACGTGAAGCTCGGGGGAGTCGCTGGATGCTCCGGCTCCTCCGCTGCTGCCTGAGGAGCTGCCGGGGAATCGGTTGGCAGGCCTAGTCCTTGCCACTTCGATGCCCCGGCTGCTTTCCTTGGGGCAGCACTCCAGCCGGCGCCCTTCCGCGTCGAAGACCTTGAAGAACATCAAGGAGGTGCCATCGTATTCAAGATGAATTACGAGGGCACCCCTGTCCGGCAGACCCGGGCGATGTCGCCCCAGCCCCGGGTCATGTAGACCTTGCCCGGAGCGACGACTGCAACCTCCGCTCCGGTCGCAAGGGTGCTGCAGTCAACATGCTGCAGCCAGAGCTCAAGAGACCCACTCAGCGGCATCTTGAAGGCGAAGGAGGGAGGAAGGCGAATCCAAGAGCATGGAGGCATGGCAGCGTGAAGCACAAGCTCGCGAGAAGAGCCCTCGCGTGGACTCCAGGGGTGATGATGCGCACCGCAGTGACTCGCCGACGTCGCCGGCGGTGCTGTCGGTGTCGCTCGGTGTCTTCTTCTCAAGGGCCCTCGATTTGGGCGTACAAGGGCAGCGAGAACCCAGGAGGCGGGCGCTCATACCAGGGGCACGACTTCTCCTGCCATGCAACCACGTCGCAGCAGCCAGGGACAGGCCGCTCCTTTGGCGGAAGCGGATCGGGACCCTCTCGGGGGGCCTTTCCCTTCTCTTCCGTTGAGAACCGGTGGATCGGCGCCATTGGCGTAGGGTGAAGCAAAGGTGAGGAAGAAGAAGGAGAGAAGCAAGAAGAGATGGACTACGGGGGCTCTCACCCGCCCGTACTTATAGTCCGAAGGAGGCCAACCGTCGGCCTCCACGATCACAGGTAATCATGACCCATTTCTGCATGCAGGGACTTGTCAAGTCGAGTAGTTGCCGAGATAGCATGGGGAAGCGGAGACACCCACGTCCAATCAACCACCACGCGGCACCCAAGGCCGCAGGCTGATGGGGCCCGCCGCGCTCCGCACTTACCCCTTCGCTTCTCCGCTAAGCCAAGTCCAAGCGCGCCTTGGGCCAGGGGGCCACTGTCGGCGTTCTGGGAACAGGGGTCCCCAGACTCGCCTGCTTGTGGCCTACGGCGTGGCTCAAGTGGTGGCCCAATACGGTCCATCTTCATCAGCACAAGTGTCAGTGTCAAAACCGGTGGATCTCGGGTAGGGGGTCCCGAACTGTGCGTCTAGGCGGATGATAACAGGAGACAAGGGACACGATGTTTTTACCCAGGTTCCGGCCCTCTTGATGGATGTAAAACCCTACTCCTGCTTGATTAATATTGATGATATGGGTAGTACAAGAGTAGATCTACCACGAGATCAGAGAGGCTAAACCCTAGAAGCTAGCCTATGGTATGATTGTTGTTCGTCCTATAGACTAAAACCCTCCGGTTTATATAGGCACCGAAGAGGGTTAGGGTTACACAGAGTTGGTTACAATGGTAGGAGATCTACATATCCGTATCGCCAAGCTTGCCTTCCACGCCAAGGAAAGTCCCATCCGGACACGGGACGAAGTCTTCAATCTTGTATCTTCATAGTCCAGGAGTCCGGCCAAAGGTGATAGTTCAGCTATCCGGACACCCCCTAATCTAGGACTCCCTCAGTAGCCCCTAAACCAGGCTTCAATGACGACGAGTCCGGTACGCATATTGTCTTCAGCATTGCAAGGCGGGTTCCTCCTCCGAATACTTCATAGAAGATTTTGAACACAAGGATAGTGTCTGGCTCTGCAAAATAAGTTCCACATACCACCGTAGAGAGAATAATATTTACACAAATTCAATCTGTTGACATATTCCGTGGCGTGACATCACACCACGGCCAAGCCTTTATTCGAATCGTTTTTACTGTCCCACCTCAGCGCGTTTAGCAAGGCGGTTTCCTTGGCATGTCTTGTCAAAGCAGAGATCATGTCCCCTTATTCCGGGATTCTCACTAATACGGGCGTGGGTAACCCAGTCGTACCCGTTGGCACATCTCCTCTATCGAAGGCGAGTCCCGAACGGTCACGGGGAAGGCTCTTGGTATTCAACATCTTTATAAAGAGACCAAGGCTCCACTCCTTTCTTTCAATCTCAACCGAATCCGCCCCTCACCTCGAGTTCCAACACCCAAAGCTCCAGATTCAGGCGCTTCGGACCTTCGATGATGCCCGGCTCCAATCTACAAGGCCGGTGGATGCCTTCCTCCGTTACGGAAGAAGACGTGCTAAAGCTAAGAGATGCCAAGTATCTAACCGGCGAAATTTCGCATAGGCTGACTGCCCAAGGGCAGGTTATTCCCACTCCCAAGCCTGGCGAAAGCATGGTGTTCGCGTCTGACTTCCTTCGGGGGATAGGCTTCCCGACGGACCCCTTCGTGAGGGGGCTCATGTTTTACTATGGGTTGGAATTTCATGACTTGGATCCGAAGTCCATCCTCCACATCTCATCGTTCATTGTCGTATGCGAAGCCTTCCTCCGAATTACCCCTCACTTTGGATTGTGTCTCAAGACCTTCAAAGTGGAGCTGAAGATGATCAAGGGGCAGGAGGCAGAGTGCGGAGGGGCTGTTATAAGCAAGAATGCTGATGCTTCGTGGCCCGAGGGCTCTTTTCAAGAGGAGCTCAGCCTATGGCAACAAGAGTGGTTTTATATCACAGCTCCCAGGGGCACCAAATGGGTGGCGCCACCTGCCTTTCGCTCGGGTCCTCCACCGCGGCTGGCATCATGGGTCAATAAAGGACTTGACTGAGGGCCGTCCAAGGACGTGCCCTTGTTGCAGGGCCGCATTCAAGACCTCCTAGAGAGAGAGATCACTCTAGTCATAGTAGCGCAGGTCATGCTGATTCGTCGCATCCTGCCTTGCAAACGTCGCCCCCTCCGCCAGTGGGAATTTAACCCGGAGGGACCATGAGCTCTCCAACATTTTATGGGCGCGACGCCAGTGGAGATGTGCAAGCTTTTCTTCGGATCACAAGCGATGTGTCCGGACTTGACCGAGGACGCAGGTCTGAGCTGCAATCGCCCGGATACTCAAGTAAGTAGCCCTGTACCCGGACACGCTATCCCACATTTATCACGAACTTGTCCTTTAAAAGAGTTGTCCCTTGAACAGGAGTGGATAGCGAAAGCAGAGTTAATCAGGTGTCCGGCCCCCCTCCATGAGACCACGCCGGATCCCGTGTTAACCAAGATGCTGGAGGTTGCGCCTTAGGAAGAAGGTGAAGGGGGGAACAAGGAAGTTGCCGCCTCCGCGAAGGAGGCTGTCAGGAAAGGAGGGATCGATAATCCCTCCATCCAAGGGAAGAAGAGGACCGCCTCTGAAGACCCGGAGACCATGGTCTCAAAGCGAGGGAAGAAATCTTCGTCAGAGGGTCCTGCGCCGAGAGATGCCTCGGCCGTATTGTGCCCCCAAGGGGATCAGTCCTCCACCGAGCCATAAGTAAAAAGGAGAGTTTTCTTTAAAATAAAGGATATCCCTGCCCTATTTCTGATGAAGATAACCGAAATTTTACCTTGTAGTTCGGATCTCAGCCCTTCTCAGCAGAGCTCGTCTTCAGGGGATCTTCGTCCGGAGATGATGGAGAGCGAAATGCCTCCCCCTGCCATACCGTCTTGCGAGGCGAGCGACCCTGAGGTGTTGTCGCGGAGGGTTTCTCCGAGTTCAGCAGGGCCGGAAGGCAGTCGTATGTCCCCCCAAAGCCCTCCACGTCCGGCCTTCAAAAAAGGCCATCGGACAGCTCCGACACCACCTGGTGTATGGTCGGAGGAGCTGAAGGATCTGCTCGGGCGAGCATCTATCTCAGAAGATCACCGTGCGTTAATGGGTACGGTGATTGAAAGGATTAAATCCGTTGAGGTACGCAAAATGATGTACCTTCTGATAGTTCCGCATATAAAATGCGCCCAGTGTAGATAGTAGCCCCTGAGGCTCGGTGTGTCGTCAAAAATGACAGCGCGCCGAGGAGCATAATCCCAGGTATAATATGTCGCCCTTCCTATGTAGGTGGCGAAGTGTCCGGTGGCTAGTCGTACTGATGAATTTGCCAAACTAAAGCGGCAACTTGACATGGCGGATGCCGACATCGCGCTTGTCAATAAGCGGCTTGACGAGTCACAAGGTATGCGATTTCTCCGCGGACACCTGGTAAGGGAGCTTGATGCCCGTGCCTTACAACATGTATGCTTGATGCAGATGGTGCCGCTGCCATGGAGAACCTTCGGGCGGAGCTCGCCGAGCCAAGGAGCAGGCCAGAAAAAGTGATGCGGCTGCCTTAAAGGCGGCCAAAGAGCTAAAAGCCGAACAGGCTGCTCACTGCCGAAGCAAGAAGGAAATGGCCGAAATGGCCGTGAGGTTGAAGAATGCTGCCAATCGCTGCAAGCTTCTTGAAAAGGAAGATCGAGCGGAGCACAAGGACCTAAAGAAGGCCACTACCGAGGCCAAGGATGCTCGCTCTGCGATGAGAGCTATGAAGGAGGAGCTACGTCAGGCCGGAGATATCGCGGCTGGAAAGCCCTTTCTGCTGCGGAGGAAGTTCGTGGATCCTAAATATGCTCAGTTGGACCGGCTGTGGAGTGCGGAGGATGCTTATCTGGACTTGGCGGCAAGTGTCGCTGACGCGGCCGAACACTTCCGAGATCAAAAGGATCACGAAATGGAAAAGCTTTTTTGGTCGCAGTTCCATAATCCAGAGCGCCCACTTCCATTAACCGATCGCTTGGCCGAATGGGCGGAGCTGAATAGGTTATCCGGACTTGCCATGAAGGATGTCGTGAGTCTTTTGTGGCCGAAAAGGCCCGAGCCGAAGAGTTATTTTGGCTTGGTGCAGCAGTTCCTTGGTGCGGTGTCGCATATCAATGCAATGAGGAGGTCAGCATGCATAGAGGGTGCGCGGATGGCTCTTGCCCGTGTCAAGACATACTGGGCGGAGATGAAGGCCACCGATGTTGCATCCCAAGATTCGGACGAAAGCCGAGTACCTATCGAGCACTATTTTCAGGAAGTTTTGCAGGGCGCTTGTTTAATAGAGACGCAGTGCTCGAAGGATATTATGTTCGAATAACATGTATTATTGTGAAACAATGTTTTGGTGGAATATATAAAAGCTTTTTATACTTGTGCCTTTCAAGAATTAGAATACCTCTTGTGCGGCCGTTAATGTATATGTGTATATAACCTGAAAGATGGCAGTCTTTGGCTTTAGCCCCCACGCATATAATGCGGGGGTGTTTGCAAAAGGCGTGTTTTCACACTTGATCCAACGTCTTGGTCCTATAAAGGAGGTGATAGTGTGGCAAACTAGGCAACTGGACTATAATGCTTTATCACTTTCACTTAGCCATAGGAGTTTGACAGTGGGTCTACTATATAGCCCCTAGGGGCACCGCGCTCGCCCGAATTCGGGGCGCGTATGTGCCTGACCGGGAAACGGCTCTTCGTTAATGCGGAGGAATTCTAAAGATTCCGATGGGTCATCGAGTGGTTGACCAGTCTCACGCTATATCATGACAGTCAGTTTTCGGCTTTCTCTACTGAGGTGCTCGCCTGGACGAACCGGGGCACAATCGCAGTAGTTCTCTTGGTGCCGCGTTAGCCGATAGAGCAGAATGTAAGGCAGCAAAACACAGGAGTCGGGAAAACCCAACATTTGACCAAAGACATGATTCGGAGCTGATGCATATAAGGCCTAACTCGAGACGTCGAACACTCCCTAAGGTATTCGGTCTTTATGAAAACGGGCTGAACAACGCCCTTTGTAATAAGCCCCTGGTGTCCAGGTACGCATGAAATTCTGACGTGGCCCATGCCAAAACACCAGCCTCCTCCTCGGTGATAGCAAAAACCCGGGGGATGTGTATCAACAAGAGACAGTAAAAAATGTTTACACAGGGTCTTAATCTGAAAAGAATCCTTGCAACGGGTCCCTACTTCACGTCTGCGCTTGTGTCTCCATTGTGCCATATCCTGGACGGGTGTAGCACGGTGTCCATCTATAAAAGAGAGGAACTTAGTTGAAAAAGATCATGCAAAAATGTACGTTATCTTAAATAAACAAAGTACGATTCAAAAAATGAATAAAATTGAGCTTTATTGTCTCTTGGTGTACATGCGCAGAGCCCCTTGTGTGGGGGTATGCGGCTCGTAAGCCCTTGTATGTTTACACCGGACTCGTCTAACCGTGTCTGGGGTCTGAACGACCTGTTTAGGTGCTTTCATTAGTGAAGCCGGTTTAGTGTGTGGCTGTCAAGGCAGTCACACAATCTTCCGCGCTCGAGGAACACTCGATATTTCCCTTTAAGGAGATGATGCCTCGCGGACCGGGCATTTTAAGTGTAAGGGATGCATAATGCGGTATTGCGTTAAAGTGGGCGCTTCGCGTCCTAGTAGTGCTTGGTAGCTACTTGTAAATGGGGCGAGGTGGAAGGTTAACTTTTCATGACGGAAGTTGTCGGGTGAGACGAACACAACTTCTAGCAGTAGAGAGCCCGTAAAATAGGCATATGGGCCTGGCATTACCCCTTGAAAGGAAGTGTTGCTATGGCGAATTTTGGTTGGGTCTATCCCCATTTTGCAGATTGTGTCCTGATATAGCAGGTTTAGATCACTGCCGCCGTCCATTAGGACTTGTGTACATTGGAGTCCGTCAATTGTCGGATCTAATATCAAGGCAGTACATCCTGCATTCCGGATACTTCTAGAGTAATCCTGATGGTCAAAGGTGATTGGTTTTAACAACCAGTGGCGGGACTCCTCTGGGATAGGTCGTATGGCGCGTATCTCTATGGGTGCCACTCTGTTTTTCCCTTTTGTCACGTGAAGTGAGTTTACTGTTTTGACTTCTTGTGGGAAATTCTTTTGTTTTTCGGTGCTCTGCTTGTGGGGTTCATCATCGTCCTCGCTTGGTGTGTCGAGCCCCTTGTGTTTGGTGTTGAGTTTGCTGGACTGCTTGAAGACCCAACAATCTCTGAGGGTATGGTTTGCAAGCTTCCCGGGAGTACTGTGGATTTGGCATATCTTGTCCAAGATTTTGTTTAAATTAGATAGCTCGTCCCTGTTATCCTTAGGGGCAGTTTTTTATGATTCTGCCGTGAGCTTTTGAATCCGGCGTTCACTGCCGTGCTCTTCGGGCTCTTTCCCTTGGTCCGGCGTTGGTCCTTGCTGCGTCGCGGTTTCCCGTTTCCATCCCTGACTTCGGATGTACTTGGGTCGCTGGCACTGCATCTTGCCAGCCAGCTATCCTCTTCCGCGCAAAAGCGGGTCATGAGGCTTGTTAATGCGGCCATTGTTCTTGGCTTTTCTTGGCCGAGGTGTCTGGCGAGCCATTCGTCTCGGACGTTGTGTTTGAAAGCTGCTAAGGCTTCGGTGTCCGGACAGTCGACTATTTGGTTCTTTTTAGTAAGGAATCTATTCCAGAATTTTCGGGCTGACTCTCAGGGTTGTTGAGTTATGTGACTTAAATCGTCTGCATCCGGAGGTCGGACATAGGTCCCTTGAAAATTTGCCCGAAAAGCACCCTCGAGCTCCTCCCAACTTCCAATGGTGTTTTCGGGGAGGCTTTTGAGCCAATGCTGGGCTGGCCCTTTGAGCTTGAGGGGTAAGTATTTTATGGCGTGGAGGTCATCTCCTCTAGCCATGTGTATGTGGAGGATGTAATCCTCAATCCAGACTCCAGGGTCTGTTGTTCCGTTGTATGCCTCTATGTTTACGGGTTTGAATCCCGCTGGAAATTCATAATCCAGAACCTCATCAGTGAAACATAGGGGGTGTGCGGCACCCCTATATTTAGGTGTACCATAATATTCGGATACTTGATGTGTTGCATTGCTTACTAGAGCTTGCTTTCTTGGCCCGTAGATAGATCTAACTGGGCCATCTTTTTGACGCGAATCCGTCTGCAGATCGCGTGCCAGCTTGTGTGCGGCGCCGTTTGCTGCTCTATGTTTGCCATGGGGTCGTCTATCCGACCGGGTGGTCTCCTTTTTCTTTGATTGCGGGGGCTCTACGGCCTCCTCCTCAAATTCGGGCAGTAGTTTTTGCTTCGGGTAGCTCTTTGTTCGGCGACTATCGCCGTATTTGTATGCGGTGTTGAGTACTTTGCTCCGTCTGATTCTGAGCGCATCTTCCACTGTTCTGATCTTCCGCTTCTGCTTTTTCAGGCTACGCGCAGTGACGACGAGCCTTTTGTGGAGGTTCTTCTGCTCAAGCAACTTGTCCGGCGTGAGATCGTCCGGACTGTTATCTTCGCTAGGGACGGATTGTTTATCCAGGTTGTCCTGTTCGGACGGTTGCTCGATGGCATGTTCGTCGTCCACCGGTTCGCCCTGCTCTATGGTTGGGTCTATATGGCTGCTGTCTTTGTCGAGGCGGGATTTTGAGCGGCGCTTACGTCGCTGTTTTGACTGCTTTTCGAGGGAATGATCCCTCGTGGCATCCCGTTGTTCCTCGTCGTCGCTTCCTTTAGGTGTGTCCACCATGTATACATCGTGAGATGAGGTGGCTGTCCAGTGCCTTATAGGTGCTAGTTCATGTTTATATCCTACATCGTCGTCCATACCATCGATGTCTTCGGAGTCGAAGTCGAGCACGTCGTTTAAACTTTCGACGGTGGCTATGAAGTGGGTGGTGGGTGGGCTTTGAATTTCTTCGTCGTCTGTATCCCAACCTTGCTGACCATAATCCTTCCAGGGCTCTCCTGATAAAGAGAGAGACTTTTGTGAATTCAGGATGTCACCAAAGGGCGAGTGCTGAAAGATGTCTGCGGCAGTGAACTCCATGATGGGTGCCCAATAGGATTCGATTGGCAGGGGCGCGGAAGGTTCGGAGTCCGAAGAGGAGTCCGGCGCCTTGGAGTCACAAGCTTCGCAAAGGACAGGGTTGGTGTACGGCTCAATCGCCGTAGAGATTGCAGCCCCCGAGGCGGTGTCCAGCCACCCATCCTCGATCGGCGGAGTTGGCTCCGAGCTAAGGGTCAGAGCGGACACTGGTGCGGCCCCCAGGGCACTGTTCGGCAGCAGAGCTAGATCATGCCCATCGTGACAGTGCGGCGCGCTTGGCTGTGGCTCGAACCCATCGAAGATCAAGTCTCCACGGACGTCAGCCGTATAGTTCAAACTTCCAAATCTGACCTGATGGCCAGGGGCGTAGCTTTCAATCTGCTCCACATGGCCAAGCGAATTGGCCCGCAGTGCAAAGTCGCCGAATATGAAGATCTGTCCGGGGAGAAAGGTCTCACCCTGGACCGCATCATTGTTGATGATCGGAGGAGCCATCGGGCCTAAAGATGACGACACAGAGGAACTCCAATGAAAGCACCAATGTCGGTGTCAAAACCGGCGGATCTCGGGTAGGGGGTCCCGAACTGTGCGTCTAGGCGGATGGTAACAGGAGACAAGGGACACGATGTTTTTACCCAGGTTCGGGCCCTCTCGATGGAGGTAAAACCCTACTCCTGCTTGATTAATATTGATGATATGGGTAGTACAAGAGTAGATCTACCACGAGATCAGAGACACTAAACCCTAGAAGCTAGCCTATGGTATGATTGTTGTTCGTCCTATGGACTAAAACCCTCTGGTTTATATAGGCACCGAAGAGGGTTAGGGTTACACAGAGTCGGTTACAATGGTAGGAGATCTACATATCTGTATCGCCAAGCTTGCCTTCCACGCCAAGAAAAGTCCCATCCGACACAGGACGAAGTCTTCAATCTTGTATCTTCATAGTCCAGGAGTCCGTCCAAACGTGATAGTTTGGCTATCCGGACACCCCCTAATCCAGGACTCCCTCAACAAGACTCAAGACCCTTGCGAGGGGCCAAGCCCCGCGGGACGGACGACACAAGGCTTCCTCAGGAATGGCCTCACCAGGCAGGCTCACGAGGAGGCGGAGAGATCAAGGCAGGGTACCTCGCGAGGTGCTCATGACGCAAGCCATGACGATCGAGACCAGGCGGGCGCCAGGCGGGCGTCGGCCTGTGCAGTGTCCTTGTTTCCTCTTTGGTGCAAAGGGGGCAAGCTCAGGCATGGAGTACCGAGGCATCAGGCAAAGGTTGCCATTTCAGTGCAACGAGACCAAGACCAGCAGAGCGGCAGGATGGAGGTCACCGTGGAGCCCAGGACGGCATCATCGCCAGTGCCTATGGCAGCCGAAGACCAACTTTAGTCAGGATAACTTGTAGTAGATGTTCCCCTTCAAAATGGCCATTGTTGGCGCCCTTCCCGCTCAATATTTGGGAAGAGTACCAGGGCCTCTATAAATAGAGCTAGCCACCACCGTAGAGAGCATCAGATAGAGCCCTAGCCAGAGAGAGAGAGGCGATCGAACTCCCCCAAGCAGTTCATCGCACCAGTTCAAGAACACCTCTCGTGAGGCTGTTCTTCCCTTGTATTTTTCATCATCAGCCCCTGAGGCAATCCACCACACCACACACTTGAGTAGGGTATTACACCACAACGGTGGCCCGAACCAGTATAAATCTCGTGTCCCTTGTGCTATTCATCGTTTTAGCTTAGATTCTCACGAGGCAATCGGACATAGGTCAGTAGGGGAAAGATCTTCGTGCGCACCCCAGAGTTTGAACCTTAAGGGTCTGTCGGAACCCAACATCCGACAGTTAGAGTTAGTTTCTAGCTCATGACTAACCCTAAACTAACTCCATCCAAAGAGGTGTTTGGATGACAGGGTTAGATTGACAATAAATGCACTAGGAGAACTAGCTCCAATTAGCACCTCTTGGGTTGGATATTTTTTTGGGGTGGGTTATAAGATCCAACTAGCTCAAACTAGCCCTCATGTCTAGATATACTTTAGGCTATTTGAGCCCGAACTGGCTCAAACTAACTCTAACTCATGGATACAGTAGCAGTTAATCAGCCGATAACTTGTAAGAATGCAATAAACTCCTTCCGGCCCATAATATAAGATGTTAACTCATCCTAATATGTGAGTATATTGGATGTTATAAGATATTATAAAAGGGTGTTGTACTACATCATTGTGCAATTGTTGTTTAGCTTCTAATATTAACTTGGTACTTTTAGGTACATATGCATTGTTAAAGATCCGCGCTTCGACCCTTTCTGTGTATGGAGAAATGAGATATAAATGAACCAGCATCAAGTGAGGAAGCTGATAAAGATTGTTAGTAAAATGGGTAAGAAGATGGCAATTAAACTATTTGTTTACACTTTATCCAATTGTAGGACCTTGAAATATGTCTAGAGGGGGGGTGATTAGACTACTTGACCAATAAAAACTTAACCTTTTCCCAATTTTAGAGTTTGGCAGATTTTAGCTACTTTAGGACAAGTCAAGCAATCATCACACAATTCAAGCAAGCATGCAAAGAGTATATAGGCAGCGGAAATTAAAGCATGCAACTTGCAAGAAAGTAAAGGGAATGGTTTGGAGGATTCAAACGCAATTGGAGACACGAATGTTTTTGGCGTGGTTCCAATAGGTGGTGCTATCGTACATCCACGTTGATGGAGACTTCAATCCACGAAGGGTAACGGCTGCGCGAGTCCACAGAGGGCTCCACCCACGAAGGGTCCACGAAGAAGTAACCTTGTCTATCCCACCATGGCCGTCGCCCACGAAGGACTCGCCTCACTAGCAGTAGATCTTCACGAAGTAGGCGATCTCCTTGCCCTTACAAACTCCTTGGTTCAACTCCACAATCTTGTCGGAGGCTCCCAAGTGACACCTAGCCAATCTAGGAGACACCACTCTCCAAGAAGTAACAAATGGTGTGTTCATGATGAACTCCTTGCTCTTGTGCTTCAAATGATAGTCTCCCCAACACTCAACTCTCTCTCATAGGTTTTGGATCTGGTGGAAAGAAGATTTCAGTGGAAAGCGACTTGGGGAAGGCTAGAGATCAAGATTCATATGGTAGGAATGGAATATCTTGGCCTCAACACATGAGTAGGTGGTTCTCTCTCAGAAATGGTAAGTTGGAAGTGTAGGTTTGTTCTGATGGCTCTCTGCACGAATGAAGAGGAGGTGGAGGGGTATATATAGCATGCACACAAAATCTAACCGTTACACACAATTTACCAAACTCGGTGGGACCGAATTGTTAAACTCGGT
Source organism: Triticum timopheevii (assembly GCA_963921465.1). Taxonomy (NCBI): domain Eukaryota; kingdom Viridiplantae; phylum Streptophyta; class Magnoliopsida; order Poales; family Poaceae; genus Triticum; species Triticum timopheevii. The sequence continues at coordinate 375,255,817 of OY997268.1, read as the reverse complement.
CGGACCGATTTAGTAAACCTACTGACCGTTAGTGATTTTCGGTGGGACCGACATGCATCTCGGTGAGACCGATTCGGTTAGGGTTAGGGCATAACGTAATCTCGGTAAGACCGATTACACAAACTCGGTGAGACCGATTTGGTAATAAGCTTTCCAGAGAGTTGGTCAGGTAAACTCGGTGGGACCGATTTGCTCTTTTCGATGAGATCAAAATGTTACAAAAAGGAAACAGAGAGTTTACATTGCAATCTCGGTGGGACCGATCGCTCACTTTGGTTAGACCGAAACATTACGAAGGGAAACAGAGAGATTGCAAACCCATCTTGGTGAGACCGAGATCCCTATCTGTAAGACCGATTTGCTTAGGGTTTGTGGCAGTGGCTATGACTTTTGGAATCGGTGGCGCCGGATAGGAAGTTTCGGTGTGACCGATTTTGGCTTTGGGTATAGGTCATTTGTGGATGTGGGAAACTAGTTGAGGGTTTTGGAGCATATCACTAAGCACATGAAGCAAGAGGCTCATTAAGCAACACCTCATCCCTCCTTGATAGTATTGTTTTTTTCCTATAGACTCAATGTGATCTTGGATCACTAAAATATAAAATGAAGAGTCTTGAGCTTTTGAGCTTGAGCCAATCCTTTGTCCTTAGTATTTTGAGGGATCCACTTTCATCATCCATGCCATGCCATTCATTGAGCTTTCCTGAAATAAAGATATTGGAATAATATTAGCTCAATGAACTATATGTTGTTATGAATTACCAAAACCACCTAGGGATAGTTCCACTTTCAATCTCCCCCTTTTTGGTAATTGATGACAACATATAGATCAAAGCTTCGACAAATGATAATAAGATTTAATAACTCGCTTTGAGAAGTATGTGATAAGCAAGAGCTCCCCCTAAATTTGTGCATGGATTAAGATTTGCTTTGGACTGCAAATGCACAATGAATTAGGCTCATGGGTTACTCTTCCATGTCACATACATCTTGGTGGAGCGCTCAAAATAATAAACAATGAATACATGCACTCATCACCAAGTATAGTGAGTGATCACATAAGGTAGATAGGATAATATCAAGCATGCATAAGTGTAGCTTATGATCAAACACATGATCATCAATGTCTCACATGCATAGTATCTCAACCAAAAGCAAACAAAGTTTGAAAAACCACCAAATAAAGCAAGAGAGAACAAAAGCAACACTCTCTCTCTCAAAGCCTATGATCTATACATTTTTCTCCCCCTTTGGCAACAAGTTACCAAAAAGTTCATAGAAAATGCATAGTGCTAGATCGACTCTCATGCTTGATCTTCTGGTGGTGGTGTCCTGATGGCTCCTTGGACAAAGGCTTCATTTGAAGTAGAGGGTGCTGGAGTGGATGCTGGAGCTGGTTGCACTGGAACTGTTGGGGCAGTAGCTGGTGCTGAAGTTGTTGCTCTAGTGTCTGTCACTGGCACTGCAACTGATCTCTGGGCTCTGGGCACTCTGGCAAACACATTGGTGGTTGTCTTGTCGTTCCTCTCCTGCATGTCATCCTGCAGCTGCTCTACAATAGACTGAATCTCAGTTACCTTGACATCTAGATCATAGAATTTTTGTTCCATGATTCTTTCCAGGCTCTCCTGGTTTTGAGTTAGGGTGGCCACCCCTTTCTCAATCCTCAGAGTTGATGCTATCAAGTAACCAAGCTGCTCTTGTTTGGTTTTCAAGAAATACTCAGATGCCTCCTCTTGAGTTGGCATTTTGGCAGCCTTCTCCTTCTTTGCCTTCTCCTTCTTCTCCTGAGCTTGAACTGATTGTGGATCATCTTTATTCATGACAACCTCATTGTCCTCAAAGTATGGATAAATTGGAAAATGTTCCTTATCCAATTGATATTTCCCTGTGCCCATCTTTGAGTTAATCAATTCTTGAATCTGAGGTGCATATCCACAGCTCCTGTTCCGATCTGCTGCAGTCCTCTTGATTGTTTCAACTATGAGGCTCATGACTTTGAACTTTTGTGGCACATCAAACACATGCAGCATGTTGATGGCATGCCCTCTGATCATGTTATGGTCACCAGACTTGGGCAACAAAGTATGCCTCAGAATCCAATTGATGGTAGGCAACCCTGACAGCAGAAAGTGAACTGATCCAAACTTGTGAGTCTCTACAGCCTTGTCAGGAATTTCCTTGTACATGTGAGCCATTGAATTGTGACCCAACTTCTTCTTGGCATAAATGTCCAAGTCATCCTCTTCTTCCTTGGGGGCATTTATGAGACTTGCCCATTCTTCAACAGTGGATTGGTACCTTGTACCTTCAGACATCCAAACAATTCTACCATCTGGGTAAAATGTGCTGTGGAGTAGAACTGCATGATAAGCTCATCATTCCAGTTGGTGAACTTCTGTCCAACAAAATCTGCAACTCCACAAGCAACAAAGCTGTCTTCCACTCCAGGGTAGTGCTGCTCATTTTCCCTGATGAATTTCCAGTCAACCCACCTCATATCACAGACTATGGGCTTCTTGTCCAACAGAATGGTCTCATAAAAGTCATGCTGTTCCTTTGTATGGAACCTATAGTCAACAGCAGTTCTTCTTCTTGAAGCATATGGGTCTTCCATCCTCCACAGCCTCAGCCCTGAATCCTTCCTGATTCTCATGTCCTCAGCCACAGGATGGGCATCATTGTGGTCTGGTATCTTGGGCTTGAGCTTTCTAAGGACCTGTCCTTCCTCATCCTCTTCTTCAGCAACATTTGGGACTGGGGCCTTGTTCTTCTCACCAGCTGGAATACTTCTAGTATTCCTCTTTGGAACCTGCTTGGCCTTGGAGGCATCTTTGGGTGCATCTTTGGGCTTGGATGTTGCAGCCCCTGACCTGATTGCATCTCCCATAAGCTTAGCTGCCTTAGGTGCTGGTGCAGCATCCTCTTCCTCTTCTTCTGAATCCCTTCTCATTGAGGGCTTTCCAAGGACCTTGGCAGTTGTGGTTCTTGCTCTCTTCTTTTTCTTATCCTGATCACCATCATCCTCTGATTCAATTGTGAACTTCATGGTTGCACTAGTAGGGACCTTCTGAGGTTTTGATGGTGCTTCTTTCCTTGCATGTGCCTCTTTGGGTTGAGCCTGAGCTGGCACTTGAGTGGACTTCCTGGCCTTTGGCATTGGAGTTCTCTTGGCAGGAACTTTCTTCTTCAGACCTGGCTTTGTGCTCTGAGCATAGCCATATTCTTTCTTGAGCACCACTTTCTTGGAAGTGGCCTCATCTTCCTCAGCTTTGTAATCTTCATCCTCAGAATCTGAAGTTCTTTTCCTCCTTTGCCTAGTAGCAGCCTTAGGTAAATTGCTAGGAGTACTTCTGCTCCCATCATCTGAAGTTAAGGGACTAGTGCCCTCACTCAATTCCATGTGCTCTTCTGACCTGTTCTGGCTGTCACTTTGATCTGACATACTGCAAAAGCTGACTGCTGACCCTGTGAAGAGTTATAGATGAGACAGAAAAGATGAGCATCACAAAATGCAGAGATTTTTGCAAAAGAATGATTCAAAAGTTCAGTTTTAGTTTTCCACAGAATGCATTTCGGATCAACCGATTTTCAAACTCGGTGATACCGAAGCAGTTTTGGAACCTAAACTGATGATCTCGGTAGGACCGAGTTTCAGTTCGGTGGCACCGAGACTGCTAGGGTTTCACAAAATCCTCAAATCGGTCGCACCGATTAGTAATTCTCGGTCGAACCGAGAGTCACTAGTGCAATGACATAAGCCAAATCGGTGAGACCGAGTTTTTCAACTCGGTGGGTCCGAGATGGTTTCGGCGGAAACCTAACCCTAAAAATTTGAATCGCATCTAATCTATGGACTATTTTGGCTGGATAGAAGAATCTCAATCGTGGCAAGAATCAATATGAAAACAATGTGCTAGGAATCAGACGTGGATAGCACAAAGATCAAGTCCATACCCTAACTTGGCGGTGGACTTGCTACGGCGGCAACGGCGGGGACGAATTCCGTTGACGGCGGCGAAGACCAGCGACAGGAGGCTGCTGGCGACGAGGAGACGATCCGGAGACCACGATGGTAGAGCGAGCTGTTGCGCGGGCGAAGGGTTTCAGAGAAATTTCCAAACTTTTTCCCGTGGCTATATATAGCCCAACCCTGTCGGTGTGACCGAGTGGAACAACTCGGTGGCACCGAGATGCATAATTGTGTTCAGTTACAGCAAATCAGTGAGACCGAAAAGTTCAAATCAGTTGCACCGAGATTGAAAACTCAGATCAACTTGGTGATCTCGGTAGGACCGAAATGGAAGAATCGGTCTGACCGAGAATCACAAAGAGGTTTTGGAAGTTTAAGTCTATGACGAATCGGGGGACTCCGAGTGCTCCTCACACAGAGTGGTTTGAATCTGACTTGATCAAATTTTGTGATGTAGCATGAATAGAGTTTGAGATGAGAAAAGCATAGATAGCTAAAGAAGGTTCTTAGGCATTCTTGTCCATCCAGTTGGCACAAAGAAAAGAACCCAAACAATCAAAACAACAAGTGGATGTCCTTGAATGAGTAAAATATGCACCAACATGCTCACACAATAAGATGGCAAATGAAATATGCGGCAAAGCATGCACAACCAATTCTAGCATCTATCAAACAATTGGCGATGACTAGGTCATCTATATATGAGTATATTGACTTAGGAGTCAAATGAGAACATTTGATCATAGGTCATACTCATCGTTTAAGCTTAAGTGGGGTTACCACTTTTACATAATGCATTGATGTGTTCACACCATTAGAGTTGCTTTGACTCAATTCTTAGAGTTAAGCTCCCCCTAGATGTGAGATCCCCCCTTAGAGGGATAAACTAACCTTGGGTTTTGTCGATGATGACTTAATGTAGGTGTTGAAGATGTAGATGCTCAATGTTGATGTAGATCATTTGGAGCAATCCTTTGGAGTGAGTTGCAGTTTCAACTTACCTACATGGGTTAGTCCCACAAGGAACAAACGAGAATATCCATAGACATAGAGTGATGCACACACAAGATGATGTCCATGAAATCATTAGGTTACCTTGTACCTTGTCTTACCAACATGAGGGTTTGTGACTCCTTGAACTAGTGCAAGATGTGGAAGTTGATTGCACTTGTTCTTGCCAAAATGATATGAGTGAAGAATGTTGGCGGAGTCACCCTCAAGAACTCTCTAGTTCTTCTTCTTCGGGATCCACATCATCTTGATGGGAATCCTTGGAGTTGTAGTTGTACTTGATGAAGTAGAACTTGACGTAGTCTTGGGGACCCACTTGAACGAGGCTTTAGGTGCTTCTTCAAATGCATCAATCTCTTCTTGAAGCTTGTCCTTGCCTTTGTTCTTGTGGTCTTGTGGTGGAAGATCATCTTGAACTTGTGTTCCCTTGAAGGAAGTAGGATCATACTTCTCTTGTTGAGGAACAAACTTCGTCTTGGGGTATTGATCTTCTTCCCACTCAACTCCATTAGAATTGAACTTTCGTTCAAATCCAACACCTTGATTCTTCCGGTGCCTTCCTTGCTTGCGTAAAATTTCCTCGAATTGCTTACTCCCGGCAAGGCTCTTGTAAACACCCTTCTCTATAATTCCCTTCAATAAGCTATTTTCTTGCTCAAGTGTAACTTGGCTAAGAGAATCAATAGTGGAATCAAGAGAACTACTAGAAGCAACAATATTGGATTTGACATTATTATTGTTACTACTAGAGGAAGTATCTTTCTTGTACTTGTTAGTAGACTTGACTTGAGGCATGTAAGTAGATAAGAGTAAACGCTTGGCAATGTAAGAAGAACTTTTCTTGCGGAGATCATCATTGATTGCTTTTAAGAACTCATGCTCTTGCTCAAGATTGAGCTTTTCAAAGCGTAACTTCTCATGAGCCCTTAAAAGTTCTCGATGATCTTCATAGATAGTTTCATGAGCTAACTTAAGAGTTTAATTCTTTAGTTAAAAGCTCAATCTTCTCCTTATCATTGTCATTCGTTTTATCTTGTTTAGCATGATTAATTGATGTTTCATCATAGTATTCATCACTAGAGTTGTCAACAAGTAAATCATCATCCACAAGCAAGTCATCTTCATCACTATTGAAATCAACATACTCGGGATGTGTTACCTTTGGACCTTTGGCCATGAAGCATCTTCCAACACCTTCATTTGGTGAGTCAAATATGTCATAGGAGTCGGTTGACACAAGTGCTAGACCAGCAACACCTTCATCTTGAGTATATTCGGAGTCGGAGTGATAGCATCTCTTGGAGTGATTGTCGGAGTCAGAGCCGGAAACCCATTCACCAACATGAGCTTGATGTCTTTGTTTTGTGTAGCTCCTTGATGACTTTTCCTTCCTTTCCGAATCCTTGCTTCTCCGTGAGGGTCTTCGTTCATAACGATCATCTCTACTCCTCCTCTCTCTTGGTGGTGATTCTTCTCTTTTGCTCCTTCTTCTTGGAGAATCTTCTCTTTGTTTGTAGGGTGCCGTACACTCATTGGAGTAGTGTCCGGGTCTCCCACAATTGTAGCAATTTCGCTCTCGACTAGAAGATCTTTTGTCATTGTAAGACCTTGATTTGGAGCTTCTTTTTTTGCTTCTACTCTTGTAGAATTTGTTGAAGTTCTTCACCATTAAGCTCAATTCTTCATTGAAGGTTTGTTTCTCACTTGATGATGTGGGGGCTTCACTTGAGGCTTTGTAAGCACCACTTGACTTGTTGTGAAGTTCCTCCTTATCCTTGAGTGACATCTAATGAGCAACAATTCTTCCAATGACTTCCGTTGGCTTGAGATCTTTGTAGTTTAGCATCATTTGAATCAATGTGCACACGGTATCATACTTTCCATCCAAAGCTCTTAAGATCTTCTTGATGATGAATTTGTCGGTCATCTCTTCACTCCCTAAGCCGGCAATCTCATTTGTGATAAGAGCAAGCCTAGAGTACATTTCAGCGACACCTTCACCATCCTTCATTTTGAACTTGTCAAGCTGACTTTGGAGCACATCCAACTTGGATTCCTTGACGGACTCGGTACCTTCATGCATATCAATCAAAGTATCCCAAATTTCCTTTGCATTCTCAAGACGGCTGATTTTGTTGAATTCTTCGGGGCACAATCCGTTGAAGATGATATCACAAGCTTGAGCGTTGTATTGCAGCATCTTCAACTCTTCTGCATTAGCTTCACGGTTCGGTTCTCTCCCATCGAAAAATTCACCTTGCAAGCCAATACAAATAATTTCCTAAATGGCGGGGTTATGTCCAAGAATATGCATTTTCATCTTATGCTTCCAACTAGCAAAATTAGTACCATCAAAGTAAGGACCTCTACGGTGATAATTTCCCTCGCTAGACGTCATACTCTCCTAGGTTGTGAAACCAAGGCTATGATCACCAAAAACTATGGAAATCAAAGCAACTGGAAACCTGGCTCTGATACCACTTGTAGGACCTTGAAGTATGTCTAGAGGGGGGGTGATTAGACTACTTGACCAATAAAAACTTAACATTTTCTCAATTTTAGAGTTTGGCAGATTTTAGCTACTTTAGGACAAGTCAAGCAATCATCACACAATTCAAGCAAGCATGCAAAGAGTATATAGGCAGCGGAAATTAAAGCATGCAACTTGCAAGAAAGTAAAGGGAAGGGTTTGAAGGATTCAAACGCAATTGGACACATGGATGTTTTTGGCGTGGTTCCGATAGGTGGTGCTATCGTACATCCACGTTGATGGAGACTTCAACCCACGAAGGGTAACGGCTGCGCGAGTCCATGGAGGGCTCCACCCACGAAGGGTCCACGAAGAAGCAACCTTGTCTATCCCACCATGGCCGTCGCCCATGAAGGACTTGCCTCACTAGCGGTAGATCTTCACGAAGTAGGTGATCTCCTTGACCTTACAAACTCCTTGGTTCAACTCCACAATCTTGTCGGAGGCTCCCAAGTGACACCTAGCCAATCTAGGAGACACCACTCTCCAAGAAGTAACAAATGGTGCGTTGATGATGAACTCCTTGCTCTTGTGCTCCAAATGATAGTCTCCCCAACACTCAACTCTCTCTCATAGGTTTTGGATCTGGTGGAAAGAAGATTTGAGTGGAAAGTAACTTGGGGAAGGCCGGAGATCAAGATTCATATGGTAGGAATGGAATATCTTGGCCTCAACACATGAGTAGGTGGTTCTCTCTCAGAAATGGTAAGTTGGAAGTGTAGGTTCGTTCTGATGGCTCTCTACACGAATGAAGAGGAGGTGGAGGGGTATATATAGCCTACACACAAAATCTAACCGTTACACACAATTTACCAAACTCGGTGGGACCGAATTGTTAAACTCGGTCGGACCGATTTAGTAAACCTAGTGACCGTTAGTGATTTTCGGTGGGACCGACATGCATCTCGGTGAGACCGATTCGGTTAGGGTTAGGGCATAAGGTAATCTCGGTAAGACCGATTACACAAACACGGTGAGACCGATTTGGTAATAAGCTTTCCAGAGAGTTGGTCAGGTAAACTCGGTGGGACCGATTTGCTCTTTTCGGTGAGACCGAAATGTTACAAAAAGGAAACAGAGAGTTTACATTGCAATCTCGGTGGGACCGATCGCTCACTTCGGTTAGACCGAAACGTTACGAAGGGAAACAAAGAGATTGCAACCCCATCTCGGTGACACCGAGATCCCTATCGGTAAGACCGATTTGCTTAGGGTTTGTGGCAGTGGCTATGAGTTTTGGAATCGGTGGCGCCGGATAGGAAGTTTCGGTGTGACCGATTTTGGCTTTGGGTATAGGTCATTTGTGGATGTGGGAAAGTAGTTGAGGGTTTTGGAGCATATCACTAAGCACATGAAGCAAGAGTCTCATTAAGCAACACCTCATCCCTCCTTGATAGTATTGGCTTTTCCTATAGACTCAATGTGATCTTGGATCACTAAAATATAAAATGAAGAGTCTTGAGCTTTTTGAGCTTGAGCCAATCCTTTGTCCTTAGTATTTTGAGGGATCCACTTTCATCATCCATGCCATGCCATTCATTGAGCTTTCCTGAAATAAAGATCTTGGAATAATATTAGCTCAATGAGCTATATGTTGTTATGAATTACCAAAACCACCTAGGGATAGTTGCACTTTCACCAATACAACAGCAAACTGCGGGATGGTAAGTAAGAACTTTGCAGCTTTTTTTTACTGCCCATAATGAGTTGTGTTAGATGACAATGTCTTAATATTTTTCCTTTGCAGTGGTTCCCAAAGCAGTTTACTCAAGATTACCTCTCAAACTACATGATTGGTGGGCATGCAAAGGTTAAAGTATTTCTACTAGAACAGGTTGATTATCTAGATGTTTTCATGAAGACCGTGAAGGATGTGCGGTTGGCCATCACAAGGGGTTGGACTAGAGTCGTGTGTGCCTTATGCATGGAGGAGGGCACAATATGGGCATTCCACTTCACCTTGTTCAGCAACCAGAATGTATTTCGCCTTTTTCTTTACCGTCTTTAATAGTACAAGTATACACTATGGTTCATCATTCTTTATTTGGTTCTTATGTAATTCTTGAACATATGCACCTATGAATCGGATAATGCATTGGTTGTTTCAACCTGATGGATATGAATAAAGCTATAACATACATTCAAATTCAAATTCAAATCTGGTACAATTTGAAATAGCAACAATTAAATTATGGTGGAATTACGCTCTCCAGTTCGTTACGGCACAGACAGTTTGTAGAACACAAACGTTTGAGATATACACCATAATCCGATACGTTCACAAAGAGGAAATGTGTGCAAGCATGCACACAGTTGCCATTTGCAAAGCATGTGCGAAGTCAGACAATATCACAAACGATGCGGGCAAACTAAACATTTGTGATAGTTTCCTTACCGTACACGATTCGCAACCATGAACTATTTCTGATGAAGTATGCATCATAAACGTTGCGCCACAGTATAGCATGTGCAATAGTTGTTGTGTATGACGATGTTACGATGGTCCGAAGTTTCGTAATCCTATCCGACACTCGTACAATGATTAACTAATCTTCTTAATAAGTTATCGCATATGGTTTGGGAAAAGCGGATGTGTGTGATTGTATGTTATCATACACGTTCTATAATAGTGAACCATTTGTAAATGTAGCACCACAGAATACCGACTGCGATGGCAATGCGAGCACAAATGAGTAGGAGTACTGTATATGCATCTTGGCTCCCTATCCCCGACGGTTTCTGGGTTGTGTGGGAAGGACCCTCCCTATCACCCACCTCACTTGGCGACGGTTCCAAATGCCGTCATGGAAAGGGGTTTTAAACCGTTTGTATAGCACCAACGCGTAGCAGTGTTTGCATGATCATGTAGTTGACATCGTATTTTTTGGCAAAGCCACCGTTCATAATTCTTTCATACCTATCACTCTTGATTCATTGCACATCCTGGTACACTACCGGAGGCATTCTTATAGAGTCATATTTTGTTCTAAGTATCGAGTTGTAATTCTCGAGTTGTAAGTAAATAAAAGTGTGATGATCTTCATTATTAGAGCATTGTCGCAGTAAAGAAAGGATAATGGAGACTATGATTCCCCCACAAGTTGGGATGAGACTCCGGATGAAAAATAAAAATAAAAAAATATAAAGAAAAAGAAAAAAAAGAGAGAGCCCAAAAAAGGGAGAATAAGAGAGAAGGGGCAATGCTACTATCCTTTTTCCACACTTGGTGCTTCAAAGTAGCACCATGATCTTCATAATAGAGAGTCTCCTATTTTATCACTTTCATATATACTAGTGGGAATTTTTCATTATAGAACTTGGCTTGTATATTCCAACGATGGGCTTCCTCAAATTGCCCTAGGTATTCGTGAGCAAGCAATTTGGATGCACACCCACTTAGTTTCTTTCTGAGCTTTCATACACTTATAGCTCTAGTGCATCCATTGCATGGCAATCCCTACTCACTCACATTGATATCTATTGATTGGCATCTCCTAGTCCGTTGATATGCCTAGTTGATGTGAGACTATCTCCTTCTTTTTCTCTTCTCCACAACCACCATATTCTATTCCACCTATAGTGTTATGTCCATTGCTCATGCTCATGTATTGCGTGAAAGTTGAAAAGGTTTGAGAACATCAAAAGTATGAAACAATTGCTTGGCTTGTCATCGGGGTTGTGCATGGTTTGAATATTTTGTGTGATGAAGATGGAGCATAGCCAGACTATATGATTTTGTAGGGATAGATTTCTTTGGCCATGTTATTTTGAGAAGACATGATTGCTTTCTTGCTTAAAGTATTATCGTTTTTGTGTCAATATTAAACTTTTGTTTTGAATCTTATGGATCTGAACATTCTTGCCACAATAAATAAAATTACCTGGATAAATATGTTAGGTAGCATTCCACATCAAAAATTATGTTTTTATAATTTACCTACTCGAGGACGAGAAGGAATTAAGCTTGGGGATGCTTGATACGTCTCCAACGTATCTATAATTTTTTATTGTTCCATGCTATTATATTATCTATTTTGAATGTTTTATATGCATTTATATGCTATTTTATATGATTTTTGGGACTGACCTATTAACCTAGAGCCCAGTGCCAGTTTTTGTTTTTCCTTGTTTTTGAGTTTCGCAGAAAAGGTATGCCAAACGGAGTCCAAATGAGTTGAAATTTACGATGATTTTTAATGGATCAGAAGAAGCCCCCGAAGCAAAATAGTTGGGCCAGAAGATCCACGAGGCCTCCACAAGGGTGGAGGGCGCGCCCTACCCCCCTAGGCGCGCCCTTCGGTCTTGTGGGCTCATTTTGGACCCCCCTGACTTGTTCTCGATGCCAAAAAATTCCTATAAATACGGAAACCCCCAGAAATAAACCTACATCGGGAGTTCCGCCGCCGCCAGCCTCTATATCCACGAAAAGCCAATTGGGAGCCCGTTTCGGCACCCTGCCGGAGGGGGAATCCATCACCGGTGGCCATCTTCATCATCCCGACGCTCTCCATGACGAGGAGGGAGTAGTTCACCCTCGAGGCTGAGGGTATGTACCAGTAGCTATGTGTTTGATCTCTCTCTCTCTCTCTCTCTCTCTCTCTCTCTCTCTCGTGTTCTTGATTTGGCACAATCTTGATGTATCACGAGCTTTGATACTATAATTGGATCTTATGATGTTTCTCCCTCTCTACCTTCTTGTAATGGATTGAGTTTTCCCTTTGAAGTTATCTTATCGGATTGAGTCTTTAAGGATTTGAGAACACTTGATATATGTCTTGCATGTGCTTATCTGTGGTGACAATGGGATATTCACGTGATCCACTTGATGTATGTTTTGGTGATCAACTTGCGGGTTCTGTGACCTTGTGAACTTATGCATAGGGGTTGGCACACGTTTTCGTCTTGTCTCTCCGGTAGAAACTCTGGGGCACTCTTTGAAGATCTTTGTGTTGGTTTGAATAGATAAATCTTAGATTGTATGATGCATATCGTATAACCATACCCGTAGATACTTGTGGTGACATTGGATTATCTAGGTGACATTAGGGTTTTGGTTGATGTGTGTCTTAAGGTGTTATTTTAGTACGAACTCTAGCGTTATTTTTGACACTTATAGGAATAGCTAAATAGATCGATCAAAAAGAATAACCTTGATGTGGTTTCTTACCCTACAATAATCTCTTCGTTTGTTCTCCGCTATTAGTGACTTTGGAGTGACTCGTCGTTGCATGTTGAGGGATTGTTATATGATCTAATTATGTTACCATTGCTGAGAGAACTTGCACTAGTGAAAGTATGAACCCCAGGCCTTGTTTCCAAGCATTGCAATACCTTTTTCGCTCACTTTTGCTACTAGTTACCTTGCTGTTTTTATATTTTCAGATTACAAAAACTCATATCTACTATCCATATTGTACTTGTATCACCATCTCTTCGCCGAACTAGTGCACCTATACAATTTACTACTGTATTGGGTGTGTTGGGGACACAAGAGACTCTTTGTTATTTGGTTGTAGGGTTGTTTGTGAGAAACCATCTTCATCCTACGCCTCCCACAGATTGATAAACCTTAGGTCATCCACTTGAGGGAAATTTGCTACTGTCTTACAAAACTCTGCGCTTGGAGGCCCAACACGAGTCTACAAGAAGAAGCTTGCGTAGTAGACATCACCGAACGGACGGCACCTTCGAGATTAGTGCATGTTCAGCTCGATGGCATCCTCTTCTTATTGATACAACAAGTGAGAGAGAGGAGGTAGATGATATCGGAACCAACACGGCGGTATGGTGGTGGTGGCAGCGGAATTCTGACAGGGCTTTGCCAAGTGCATACCGAAGGAACGTGGGAGGAGTTGGGAGCGGCAATGGGCAAGGGTGAAGGGGTAGCAACCCCCATGCACCTGCCCCCTCTATATATAGGCTAGGGTGCAGGGGTGAGCGTCCAAAACCCTCCTAGGTCCGGCCACATGGGAGAAATCCCTTTAAACTTGGAGATAACATCTTATCTCTAGATTGAACCCTTTAATTTTAGAGATAAGACTTTATATCTAGATTGAAACAACATGTGCCTTGGGAATGGTACAACGAGCCCATGTGGACTGTAGCCCTACCCTCGGTCCCTGTGGGCCCTTCCCGGGTCATTGGACCCCACGGTGGAACCCCCAGAACCTTCTAGAACCTTTCTGGTACAATGCCGAAAAACCAGACTTATCCAGAACCACAAATATGACTCCCTATATATAAATATTTACCTCCGGGCCATTCCGAAGCTCCTCGCGATATCCCGGATCCCATCGGGGAGTCCGAATGTAACACCCCAGGTGTCATGCTATAGTAAACTCCTATTAATGGCGCCACATCCTCATAATTAAATTTTGCTAATCATCACTTTGTTCCAAACCGACCTCAAATTCAATTTTAAAACTCAAGTTAAATAATTTTTTTCTCAAACTATAAAACTAAAATGTTAGAATAATTCTTTAAGTTCCCCTAACCATTGTCATGTTGAACCCATCATTATTTGACCCACCAATTAATGCCTAGGAATTTATAAAGTGGTCCAACAACAAATAAAGTAGCCTTTTGAAAATAAGCAAATATTTATTTGAGCCCAACTGACCTCAAACTTTTTGGACAACTTCTGAGTATTGACTTGTATTTGTGTGCTAAATTTTCAAACTCAAGAAATTCATTTGATAGCAAAAGAAAATAGAATACAGAATAGAAAATAAGGAAACAACTGCTGGACTGGGCCATAAGTGCACAGTGCACATCCGGCCCAACCCAACCACACCTCTCCTTCCTCCTGTTCACGGGAGACCGTGGCACACATCCGGACGCCATGGACGCGGATGGCCACGCGCCCTCCATCGCGCGGCTCCCCTGGGTGGATAAGAATACCCCCAACAACCTCCCTCTCCCTCTGGAACCCTAGATCCCCATTTTCCCTCCCTCTCGCTCGCCCACTTCATCTTCATCAAAGCAACCGCAGTCATCACCATGGACGACCTCCTCTGGGTGGCCACCGAGCTCCTCGTCACCTGAGATCACGTCTATGAGCTTCATCGTCCTCGTCCACGTCGCCCGCGCCTACTGGACTGGACCGGGACTCCGCATCTTCAACGCTAGCGTCGATCCCCTCCATCGGCCATCGCCTCTACTCGTCGTCGGTTGCCGCTGGTCCAGGCCGCGCCGACCTCCCAACCTCGTCCACGAGCACCGGAGTGAGCCCCTATGACGATTCCCCCTTTCCTCCCTTTGATTCGACGCTGTAGGACGCAGTCGCTGTCGGTTCCGAAGCTCCGTGCGCCCGCACACCCTTTTTCCGCACCGTGAGCCGCTGGCCACGCCCGCCTACGCGCGATCCGCTCCCACGCGCGCGCGAGGCCGCGCCCCCGCTCGCTCTCTTGCTCCTCCCCGTGGCCGCGTCTCCAGCGCGCTCGTCGTCGCCGCTGGCTGCTACTGCTTGCCCCTGCTGCTTTCTGCTGCATCTGCTAGAGCTACTGCTGCTCACCGCCCATGCTCGCTATGGCTGCAACCTGGCAGCCCCGGCTCCGCCCAACCGCTACTCCCGTGTGGCCTTGGCCGCCCGCAACAGCTCGCTAGCGCCGAGCCGCACGCGCCTCGCCTCCGCCCACGCCCATGGCCGTCGTCGCCCCGGGCGCTCCCCTGCAGCCACAGCCGTCGCCGCTGCTGCTGCTTCTTCTTTGCTGCGCTGCCGCCGCCGGCTGCTATCCCGCCCGCTGGGCCAACCGCTGGCCGCCCCTCGCCCCGGCCACGACCAGGCACTCCCCAACAGCC
Source organism: Triticum timopheevii (assembly GCA_963921465.1). Lineage (NCBI taxonomy): Eukaryota > Viridiplantae > Streptophyta > Magnoliopsida > Poales > Poaceae > Triticum > Triticum timopheevii. The sequence goes on along the minus strand of OY997268.1, from coordinate 375,240,503 downwards.
ACCCGCGGCCCTGACTGCAGCTTGCTGCAGTGCTGCTCCAACCTGCTGTCGCTGCTTGCTCTGCCTGATGCGTTGCTGCTTCTGCTTTAGATTAGTCTAGTTTTAGGATTTGTTAGTGTTTAATTAGTATATAGTCTATGACCAGTGGGAGCCACCTCTATTTATACAATTAAAATCAGTTAAATAACCCTGTTGAACTAAGTGATAATGAAATGTGGGTCCAGCTGCTAAATAAAATCAAAGTAATTAGATAAATGTCTGTTAGTCAATGACAGATGGGCCCTGCCAGTCAGTTTGACCAGGCCAACACTCAATCTGTTGACCTCTAACTAGGCTGCTGACTCAGCATCGGGCCCACTGTCATCCACCTGTACACAATGTTGGCATTTATGTTTAATATACTTTTGGATTAAATTAATTCCAGAAATTCCTGAAAATCAATAAAACTTTAAAAAATCATATAAAATAATCCGTAACTCGGATGAAAATCTTTTGTACATGAAAGTTGCTCAGAAAAATATGACGAATCTGAATATGCCATGCACATACCTGTCACATGCCCCCAACACTGAAAACGTGGAACCTTCCCCTCTCTTTCATTTGTCCGAAAAATGCCAAACGCGGGAAAACCCCTTCGGATGTTTTCCCTCTCCATCTGCAACGTGTAGTACTGCGTTAGGTCACCCCTAGCACCGTGTATTGCCATGGTATGCTTTGTGATGCTTTGATTTCTCTGTTATTTATTGTGTTCCCCCTCCGTTACTTTTCGGTAGACCTTGAGACCACGGTTGAACCAGTGATCGACTACTTCACCTTCGAGGGTCCGTTTCTGTCTGCAGATCAACCAGGCAAGCAAACCCTCCTTGAGCATTCCGATATCGCCCATTACCTTCTCTCTTATGCTTGCATTAGAACTGCTACTACTTTTTGTATGATCCTACTCTGATGCATAGCCTATTTTTGTTACCTGCTATCATACCTTACCTGTTTATTCTAAACTGTTTAGTATAGGTTGGTTAGAGATCCATCAGTGACCCCCACCTTGTCCCAGTTGCCCCGCTTTATGTTCGATGACTCGATCAACGTGATCGACGTCCAGGCCCGACGCCACACATCACCCCCGCCCCCCTAGTTGTACGACTCTGTGGAGTTATCATCGAATGCCGAGGGTGATACCTCGTCAGCACTTCTGATGTTAACCCTGTAGTGTAGCTATTCGGTCGTGGTCATCGATGGTGATTCCTCCTTCACCACTCCCGATAACGACTCTGTCGTGCAACCTCTCAAGTGTGGATCATCGAGGGTGATTCCATCAAGTACACCTTGATGGTTACATCGAGTGGGAAACAATTGAGGGTGATTCCTCAGGTTTTCCCCTTGCTATTTCAGACAAACGGTTACTTTGACTTACCACATAACCATGATGACATCGTGTCGGACCTGAGGGATACCCGCGAGTGATGTGAAGTCGCGTTGACCTGGAGGGTACCCGTGAGATAATTACATGGCACGGTCGGGCATTCTTTGCCCTTGCCATAAGTCCACGAGATAGGGCAACGGTGTCACATGATCGTGAGTCTCTGCTCATTACCACGCACTACCAAGACATTAATGGTTTGGATATTTGATCCGAGTAGGCATCTGGCCTTTTTCGCACTGACCACCACGTGAGAATAAGTATGGGCACTTTGCGTCGTATGTATTAGCCAAAAGCTTAACAGGCGTCAGCGATGGAGCGGCGCACACCGGGCTGGACTGCGTAAGCACCTGCCTTATTTCAAGGACGTAGCTAGGTCTGCTCACCGGCCGCGTACGCAACATGCAGGAGTGCAAAGGGCGATGGCACGAGGACCCCTGCGCGCTTAGGATGTAGACCAGCGTGCTGGCCTCTTTGATGAGCCTAGGTAGGGCTGCGGTGTGTTAGTCAGCCGAGGGCGGTCATGACCTGATGGTGTGTCCGGGGGGAGTTGATCGAGCATGTTGGGTAAGTTGGTGCACCCCTGCAGGGAAGTATTATCTATTCGAATAGCCGGGTCCACGGTACCGGATGCTCAGAGTTGTATCCCGATCGATACAACTAGAACTGGATAATGAATGCGCAGGCATGTTATGGTTATGTGGCTCAGGGATTGCTTTCTCGCAGGGAGTGGAGTAAGTGATGTCTGGGTGATGTTACAACATACTTACTAATATTATAATATGCCACTCTTATCTCTTCTGATGCTGCGAGATGCTTGAAGCTGCTTGAAGATGCTAGTCTTTGATAGGCTAGGCTTTCCCCTTATCTTCTGGCATTCTGCAGTTCAGTCAACAGATACTACCCATTTCATTGATATCGATGCATATGTAGTGTAGATCCTTGCTTGCGAGTACTTTGGATGAGTACTCACGGTTGCTTTGCTCCCCTTTTTCCACCTCTTTCCATTCTTCTCAGATGCTGCAACCAGATGGTGGAGCCCAGGATCCAAACGCCACCTTCGACGACTACTACTACTACTACATCGAGGGTGCCTACTACTACATGGAGGCCGCCGATGACCAGGAGTAGTTAGGAGGCTCCCAGGCAGGAGGCCTTGCCTTTTCGATCAATGTTGCTTTTGTGCTATCCTTCTTAAGGCAAACTTGTCTAACTCATGTATGTACTTAGATAATGTTGCTTTCGCTGACTCGTTTGTATTTGAGCTTATGTATTCGGGCCATTGAGGCCCGTCACCGTCAACCCCAATCGAAAACTACATACACTTGCCAATCATTTTATCATTCCTCGTTGCTCTTGTTATTACAAGATGGCCTGAAATTCTCTCTATTGTTCCGAGAATCCTTTGAGCTTATTGCCTTGCAGTTCCTTGCCACATGAATACCCCCTATGGATAATTCCTCGCACTTACCGAGTATCCGGTCTTCCCCATTGTTCATATGATTCACAAGATACATTGAAATACTATCTGATTTTCTGGTAACCCTAAGCCACCTATTGCTCTGCAAATACTTGTGTGCTTGCATTATGGTTACTTCCCATATGTCTAGCAATATTCATTAGTATCCTTTGTCATCGTCATTTTGAGCCTTTGATTCGATATGTTTGTGAATGGTCGCAACCATCATTCGAAACTAGAATTCGTCCCTTTGGCTCAGACGCCACTCCGGAAATGAGCTGGCTCTCGACCAATCAAATTACCGTCGATTGTAACCCTAAGTCTATTCAGCTTATCCATCCTTAATCAGAGAGTTCGATTCTGATCCCTCGATTTGGAAATGATAATTCCTTTGCATTTGAGCTTTGAATTTGTCAGTCTCTATAATCTGATCTCCTTCCGTTCTTTCTTCTTCTCGTCGGGTACCGATGCTCACATCAGATTCCTTGTGAACCACCAGATCCTTTGTTGGATTATTATCCGACAGTTCCCCTCGTATTTAATCACCTTGTGAGTTATTCCTTAATACATAATGCCTTTGGTAAATTGTATCCTCTGCTTTTGTCAACCATGCTCTGCTTTCGAGCTTGTGTTAATTACTCCTGGAGTTTGTAGTATATGTTTCTTAGATGCCCCAGTGGGTCGAACCTATGCCTTCTTTAATCTGTGTGAACCCCAAAGTTTTCCTGGGTCATACTCCTCTGGTATTTCACCAGGTAGGTTTTCATACTCAAATCATTTTTAATAGAGCACTGAATGAATGGTCATGCATTGGAGAAGTGGGAGTCAACCTTGAACTTTGTGTTCATGCCCATGGACATGATGTAGATCTTCTGATGGAAGCTTCTATTAAAATTAATTATCCCCTTGGTATAAGTTCATCTTATATCTGGGATTTGATCTTTTACAATCATGGTTCCGGCCATATCGTTCTTCTTTGATCCCATTTCTCGGACAAGTTAAAGTACTTGTCTTCTGCAGATCATTTCACCTGTCAAGCATCTATTCTACACTACCTTCAAGTATTACCCTCTGGTATCTTGAGAATATCGGAGAACTGTGTTGCTTCCTGTAACTCTTCATCTGGTATTGCTTTTTACCGAATTCAGATTTCCCTCAGATTCTGAGTTATTAGTCACTCGAGAACACCGATATGTGAATCGATTCCGCACTCTGATTCAATAACTCTAAGAATTTTCGTTGCTTATGAGTTTAATAATCCTTCAAGTCATTCCTAGCCTGATCGATTATATCATTAGCGTGCTAAATTTTGACTGTGCTACCTGGTCCTTCTTCCCGGAGCACAATTTTCGACGATGAGCTAAGCTTACGTCGATGTTCCTCATCATATCATTTCGCCTTGAACAACAAGCTTGATTTCGTGTTTGTGTCGTACATGTGGTTCCAATAACCTTTCGGTTCATCATTCCTTTGACTTGATGTCATCGTCGATCGATTACATCTTCATGAAATGTAGCGACCCAACCCGAAATCGGTCAAGTCTCTGTGTGGCTGTACCATTGCAAGATCACACACAGTACATTGATGCAAAGATTCATAGTTCAATCACACCTAAATTTATTACACGATTCTCATATCGAGTCTTTATTACATGATAATATATTCGGCTGAAGGCCAACTCATGAGAAATAAACTAAATAAAGCTGCGGAAGCGTAGACGAGTAGCGAGTCCATCCGACTCCATAGGGCAATCACCAAGTGTGGATCGTAGCCTCACTCCTGATCGGAAAACTCCTCTGCAACATAAGACGTTGCAGTTGTGTAGGTCAGCATTTTTGAATGTGCCGGCAAGTCATGAAGAGAGAACAACAATAAAATTACTAATACTATATGCAATTTGGCTATGGGGCTCTAAGTTTCACTGTTTTGCGAAAAAGCCAGTTTTTCCCTACAACAAAGGACTTGTTTGCAATTACTACAAAATGTTGGTAGTTATTGAGATGGTTCCGCCAACCAATGTATCATTCCCAATTATTAAATAACCCCTCAATTAGTTTATTAAGTTCAGTGTTGAGATATCCGAAATAATCCAAGCTCCAGAGGCTCAAATTGTCCGTAACCGGGGACACGGCTAATCGATTAGGTCTTCACTCTACAGAGGTTTGTGCACTTTACCCGCAAGAATCGTTCCCTCCTTTAAGTCTTCGCACTACCTGGTGTTTGAAGACGAGAAACAGGGTCTTTCGAAGAGTTCCTCTGGGCCACTGCCGATGCCCATCCAATCCTACCGTTCTTCTACATATCGTAGCACCACCCGGCCAGAGTCACGCCTAGGGTCGACCAAGCCAGAGCCCATAATGGCTTGCGGCTGCACGGGTAAGCTTTCGGTTAATGGGGTATCCATTCGTCTCTTCGTGGCTGGGTGAAGCTTTTCGCAAGATGTCATGGCGCTTCTCCATGCATCCCGGCCATCCGTTGGTTTCTCCAGGGTGCCCGTCAACCGTCCTCCATCCAATAGTGAATTTTGAAGTCCATCTTGAGCTTGAAGTCATGGGGTTGCCATCATCTTGGCTCTCACATCTCCCTTATGAAACACTCAACCAACCCCGTCTACGAAAAGCATAGCAATCAACTACATCGTCCTGGGCATTGGTAACAAGGAGAATGGGTTCATCCTACCTCATGATACTACTCAAGAACAACTTAAAATTCTCCTACTGCATGCATGGTGGGGAGGTAAAATTCTAATGCCATACAATCATAGGCATTGTAAAAACATACTCAAATGACTTGCCTGGCTGACGGTCTTCGAAAGCTAGCGACTCGTAATAGCAGGCTTCGCACTCCGGGAGTTCTACCGAGTCAAAAAATAGCACAAATAAGTGTAACACATAATAACATAACAGTAAGTTAAAGTAAAACGCCCAAGCACTCAAACCAAAACCAAAGAAAACTCATAGAAAGCAAATCAAGGTTTTCACCACATCAAGCAACAACTAGGAAAATAGTTTTATACTACTAAAAATTTTCTTAACAAAACCTAAGCATGGGTTTTGCTAACTAACAGAAAGGGGAACAACATACAAACTAGAGGAAAAAAGAATCATATTAAAAGCTATTATAGAACTCCTATTATGACTAAAACAATACTAGCAATAAAAAAAAATAAAAAAAATCTTATTCTACTGTGAATAAAAGTTCATCCTCTGTAACTACAGAAACTAATCTAAAATAAATTATAACATAGTAAAAATAAGATTATTTACTAACTAGAACAGTAGGAAAACAGTAGCTAGCTAAATAAACTACAAAACTTGATTTTAACTAAAACTAATTTTTTTAATGAAATCTAAAATACCCAAACAAGTTCCTACTGCTAGGCATGGTCAAAACTAAGTAGTAGCAAAAATATTCACTAAAATAAAATTATTCTAGCTCAATTTATGGCAGAAAAACTAATCTGTCTGAATCTAATATAAAACTATTTTTATTAATCTAAACATGGCTAAACATAGTTTCTACTGAAACTACAAGAAACTTGTAAACTAATAAAAAATCAAGTGAAAACAATAAACCAACTAAGAGAAATAGCCAAAACAAAAACAGAACTATTCTGCTAAAAACATAAAATAAAACTGAAAAAACAGACGCGACTGGCTATCCATCGCTTAGGCGTAAAATAACTAAGATGCGCCCGCGGCTAAACAGAAAACCCAGACCGGCCCGATCTAACTGAACCGAATAAAACCTTAAGTAAACCGGCTATAACAAAAAAACTGTACCCCTTCGCGGATCTAATCTAAACAGTAGATTGTATATCGAACGGTGGAGGGTGACTCCGGCGACTTACAGTGAACTCGACGGCGACGGCGACTCGGGCGACTAAGACGCGATGACTCCAGCGATCAAGGAGGAAGGAGGAGTGGTCGGGGCGGTGCGGCGACTCGAGGGCGGCGTCGGGGTGGTCTCGGTGGAGCTCGGGAACGACGGTGGCGATCGGGGTGACGGCGATGGCTCCCTGGTGAGCTGCAACTCCGGAGATATAATGTGTAAACCTTGTGAAATAAGAGAGAATAGCCATAAGTATTGCGATATAATGTGTAATAACAGCCCATAATGCAATAAATATTGATATAAAAGCATGATGCAAAATGGACGTATCAATCCTTGACTTCATCCTCATGCTCATAGTGGGCTTCACGTGCTGCAGCCTCCAGATCAAGTTCGCGATGGTGCAATTTCTGGGTCGTCTTCATGCTACTGCGCATCTGAATCTCTAGAGCCCTAATGAGAACCTCCAAGTCTTGGGAAAATGAGTGAACGGAGTCATCATTTCTGGTGCGGATGATCTCTCCCTCTGCAGTCCTGCGAGAAACCATGGTGTGGTCTGATCCAACAAGCTCGGCCCTGTATTCCTAAGGTATGCGTCCAAGTGCACTATGAACTGCTATGTCTCTCCCCATGATCCAACCGGGTGCAATGAACCTGAAGTCAATGGGCGCCGAGAGATTTCCGAACGTCCTTCCTGGTACGTGCACCTTAATCCTGAAGCGACGGTCATCCGGAAATGCCATGGTAGGGGTCTCGGTGATTTAAGGCAAAGCAATCTTCAATTCCTTGGTGATCTAGACCATCCTCTTGCCGAAAAGCATAGTCTCAACGGGCTGGCAAAACTCCGGGAGCAAAACTGGGATGAACTTAACGACCATCTAGAATTGTTGAAATCGGAGAAGAGTCAGAAATGATCAGAGAAGAAAAATATGGAAAAGTGAAGACATAAAGTAAACTGGTCTCTTCCTATGGCTTTCCGATCCTAGGGGTCATGTCCTATGGTCGACGTGTGCTCTGAATACCATCTCTATAGCGACCCGACCCAAAATCGATCAAGTCTCTGTGTAGCTGTACCATCCCAAGATCATGCTGGCACACACAGTACAATGATGCAAGGATTCAAAGTTCAACCACACCTGAATTTATTACACGATTCTCATATCGAGTCTTTATTACATGATAATAAATTCTGCCGAAGGCCAACTCATGAGAAATAAACTAAATAAAGCTGCAAAAGCGTAGACGAGTAGAGAGTCCATCCGACTCCATAGGGCAATCGCGAAGCGTGGATCGTAGCCTCACTCCTGATTGGAAAACTCCTCTGCAGCATAAGACGTTGCAGCCGTGTAGGTCAGCATTTTTTAATATGCCGGCAAGTCATGAAGAGGGACAACAATAAAATTATTAATACTATATGCAATTTGGCTGTGGGGCTCTATGTTTCACTGATTTGCGAAAAAGCAAGTTTTTCCCTACAACAAAGGACTTGTTTGCAATTACTACAAAATTTTGGTAGTTATTGAGATGGTTCCGCCAGCCAATGTCTCATTCCCAATTATTAACCCCTCAATTAATTTATTAAGTTCAGTGTTGAGATATCTGAAATACTCCAAGTTCCAAAGGCTCAAATTGTCCGTAACCGGGGACATGGCTAATCGATTAGGTCTTCACTTTGCAGCGGTTTGTGCACTTTACCCGCAAGAATCGTTCCCTCCTTTAAGTCTTCGCACTGCCTGGTGTTTGAAGACAGGACGAACGAAACAGGGTCTTCCAAAGAGTTCCTCTGGGCCACTGTCGGTGCCCAGCCAATCCTACCGTTGTTCTACATCTCGTAGCACCGTCTGGCAAGAGTCACGCCTAGGGTCGACCAAGCTAGAGCCCATAATGGCTTGCGGCTGCACAGGTAAGCTTCCGATAAATGGGGTATCCATCCGTCTCTTCGTGGCTGGGTGAAGCTTTCCGCAAGATGTCATGGCGCTTCTCCATGCATCCCGGCCATCCACTAGTTTCTCCAGGGTGCCCATCAACCGTCCTCCATCCAGTAGTGAATTTTGAAGTCCATCTTGAGCTTGAAGTCATGGGGTTGCCATCATCTTGGCTCTCACATCTCCCGTATGAAACACTTAACCAACCCCGTCTATGAAAAGCATAGCAATCAACTAGAACAGTACGAAAACAATAGCTAGCTAAATAAACTAGAAAAACTTGATTTCGACTAAAAGTAGTTTTTAATTAAATCTAAAATACCGAAACAAGTTCCTACTACTAGGCATGGTCAAAACTAAGCAGTAGCAAAAAGATTCACTAAAATAAAATTATTCTAGCTCAATATATGGCAGAAAAACTAATCTGTCTAAATCTAATATAAAACTATTTTTATTAATCTAAACATGGCTAAACATAATTTCTATTGAAATTACAAGAAATTTGTAAACTAACAAAAAATCAACTAAAAACAATAAACCAACTAAAAGAAATAGCAAAAAAGAACTATTCTGCCAAAAATAAAAAATAAAACTAAAGAGAAAAAAAACAGACGCGACTGGCTATCCATCGCTTAGGCGTAAAATAACTCCCTCGGCTAAATAGAAAACCCAGACCGGTCCGCTCTAATTGAACCGAATAAAACCTTAAGTAAACTGGCTATAACAAAAAAAACACACCCTTCGCAGATCTAATCTAAATTGTAGATTTTAGATCAAACAGTGGTGGGCGACTCCGGCGACTTACAGTGAACTCGATGGCGACGACGACTGGGGCGACAACGCTGCGACGGCTTCGGCGATCAGGAAGGAAGGAGAAGTAGTCGGGGTGGTGCGGCGACTCAAGAGCGGCGTCGGGTTGGTCTCGGTGGAGCTCGGCGACGATGGTGGCGATCGGGGCGACGACGACTGAGGGAGTCCTGGAGTAGGGGGTGTCCGGATGGCCGGACTATAGCCTTTGGCCGGACTCTTGGACTATGAAGATACAATATTGAAGACTTCGTCCCGTGTCCGGATGGGACTTTCCTTGGCGTGGAAGGCAAGCTTGGCGATACGGATATGTAGATCTCCTACCATTGTAACCGACTCTGTGTAACCCTAACCCTCTTCGGTGCCTATATAAACCGGAGGGTTTTAGTCCGTAGGACGAACAACAATGATACCATAGGCTAGCTTCTAGGGTTTAGCCTCTCTGATCTCGTGGTAGATCTACTCTTGTACTACCCATATCATCAATATTAATCAAGCAGGAGTAGGGTTTTACCTCCATTGAGAGGGCCCGAACCTGGGTAAAAACATTGTGTCCCTTGTCTCCTGTTACCATCCGCCTAGACGCACAGTTCAGGACTCCCTACCCGAGATCCGCCGGTTTTGACACCGACATTGGTGCTTTCATTGAGAGTTCCTCTGTGTCGTCATCTTTAGGCCCGATGGCTCCTCCGATCATCAACAACGATGCGGTCCAGGGTGAGACTTTCCTCCCGGACAGATCTTCGTATTCGGCGGCTTTGCACTGCGGGCCAATTCGCTTGGCCATGTGGAGCAGATTGAAAGCTATGCCCCTGGCCATCAGGTCAGATTTGGAAGTTTGAACTATACGACAGACGTCCGCGGAGACTGGATCTTTGACGGGTTCGAGCCACAGCCAAGCGCGCCGCACTGTCACGATGAGCATGGTCTAGCCCTGCCGCCGGACAGTGCCCTGGAGGCCGCACAAGTGCCCGCTCCGATCCTTAGCTCGGAGCCGGCTGCGCCGAACGAGGACGGGTGGCTGGACACCGCCTCGGGGGCTGCTATCTCTACGGCGATTGAGCCGAACACCAACCCTGTCCTTTGCGAAGCTCATGAATCCAAGGTGCCGGACTCCTCTCCGGACTCCGAGCCTTCCGCGCCCCTGCCAATCGAATCCGATTGGGCGCCGATCATAGAGTTCACCACCGCGGACATCTTTCAACACTCGCCCTTTGGCGACATCCTGAATTTACTGAAGTCTCTCTCTTTATCAGGAGAGCCCTGGCCGAACTATGGTCGGCAAGGTAGGGATGCGGACGACGAAGAAATTCAAAGCCCACCCACCACCCACTTCGTAGCCACTGTCGAAAGTTTAAACGACGTGGTCGACTTCGACTCCGAAGACATCGACGGTATGGACGACGATGTAGGAGATAAACACGAACCAGCACCTATAAGGCACTGGACAGCCACCTCATCTCACGATGTATACATTGTGGACACACCTAAAAGAAGCGACGACGAGGAACAACGGGACGCCACGAGGGATCATTCCCTCGAAAAGCAGTCAAAACAACAACGTAAGCGCCACTCAAAATCCCGCCTCGACAAAGACAGCAGCCATACAGACCCAGCCTTAGAGCAGGGCGAGCCGGTGGACGACGAACATGCCATCGAGCAACCGTCTGAACAGGACAACCTGGCTAAACAATCCGTCCCCGGCGAAGATAACAGTCCGGACGATCTCACGTCGGACAAGTTGCTGGAGTAGAAGAACCTCCACAAAAGGCTCGTCACCACTGCGCGTAGCCTGAAAAAGCAGAAGCAGAAGCTCAAAACAGCGGAAGATGCGCTCAAGATCAGATGGAGCAAAGTACTCAACACCGCAGACAAATACGGCGATAGTCGCCGAACAAAGAGCTACCCAAAGCGAAAACTATGCCCGAATTTGATGAGGAGGCCATCGAGCCCCCGCAATCAAAGAACAAAGAGACCACCCAGTCGGATAGACGACCCCATGGCAAACATAGAGCGGCAAACGGCGCCGCACACAAGCCGACACGCGATCCGCACACAGATTTGCATCAAAAAGATGGCCAAATTAGATCTATCTACGGGCCAAGAAAGCGAGCTCTTGTAAGCAATGCAACACATCAAATATCTGAATATTACGGTACACCCAAATATAGGGGTGCTGCACACCCCCTATGTTTCACCGATGAGGTCCTGGATTATGAATTTCCAGCGGGATTCAAGCCCGTAAACATAGAGGTGTACGACGGAACAACAGACCCTGGAGTCTGGATTGAGGATTACATCCTCCACATACACATGGCTAGAGGAGATGACCTCCACACCATAAAATACTTACCCCTCAAGCTCAAAGGGCCAGCTCGGCATTGGCTCAAAAGCCTCCCCGAAAACACCATTGGAAGTTGGGAGGAGCTCGAGGATGCTTTTCGAGCAAATTTTCAAGGGACCTATGTCCGACCTCCGGATGCAGACGATTTAAGTCACATAACTCAATAACCCGGAGAGTCAGCCCGAAAATTCTGGAACAGATTCCTTACTAAAAAGAACCAAATAGTCGACTGTCTGGACGCCGAAGCCTTAGCAGCTTTCAAACATAACATCCGAGACGAATGGCTCGCCAGACACCTCGGCCAAGAAAAGCCAAGGACAATGGCCGCATTAACAAGCCTCATGACCCGCTTTTGCGCAGGAGAGGATAGCTGGCTGGCAAGATGCAGTACCAGCAACCCAAGTACATCCGAAGTCAGGGATGGAAACGGGAAGCCGCAACGAAGCAAGGACCAGCGCTGGACCAAGGGAAACAGCCCGAAGAGCACGATAGTCAACGCTGGATTCAAAAGCTCACAACAGGATCATAAAAAACTGCCCCTTAAGGATAACAAGGACGAGCTATCTAACTTAAACAAAATCTTGGACAAGATATGCCAAATCCACAGTACTCCCGGGAAGCCTGCAAACCATACCCACAGAGATTGTTGGGTCTTCAAGCAGTCCGACAAACTCAATGCCGAACACAAGGGGCTCGACACACCAAGCGAGGACGATGACGAACCCCACATGCAGAGCACCGGAAAACAAAAGAATTTCCCACAAGAAGTCAAAACAGTAAACTCACTTCACGTGACAAAAGAGAAAAAGAGAGCGGCGCCCATAGAGGTACGCGCCATATGGCCTATCCCAAAGGAGTCCCACCACTGGTTGTTAAAACCAATCACCTTCAACCATCAGGATTAGTCTAGAAGTATCCGGAATGCAGGATGGACTGCCTTGATATTAGATCCGATAATTGACGGACTCCAATTTACACAAGTCCTAATGGACGGCGGCAGTGATCTAAACCTGCTATACGAGGACACAATCCGCAAAATGGGGATAGACCCAACCAAAATTTGCCATAGCAACACTTCCTTTCAAGGGGTAATGCCAGGCTCATATGCCCATTGTACGGGCTCTCTACTGCTAGAAGTTGTGTTCGGCTCACCCGACAACTTCCGCCGCGAAAAGTTAACCTTCCACCTCGCCCCATTAACAAGTAGCTACCAAGCACTACTGGGACGCGAAGCTTTCGCCCGCTTTAACGCAATACCGCATTATGCATCCCTTACACTTAAAATGCCCGGTCCGCAAGGCATCATCTCCTTAAAGGGAAATATCGAGTGTTCCTCGAGCGCGGAAGATTGTGTGACTGCCTTGACAGCCACGCACTAAACCGGCTTCACTAATCGAAGCACCTAAACAGGTCGTCCAGACCCCGGACACGGTTAGACGAGTCCGGCGTAAACATACAAGGGCTTACTAGCCGCATACCCCCGCACTAGGGGCTCCGCGCCTGTACAACAAGAGACAATAAAGCTCAATCTTATTCATTTTTTGAATCGTACTTTGTTTATTTAATATAACGTACATTTTTCGCACGATCTTTTTCAACTAAGTTTCTCTCTTTTATAGATGAACATCGTGCTACACCCGTCCAGGATATGGCACAACGGAGACACAGGCGCAGACGTGCAGTAGGGACCCGAGACAAGGATTCTTTTCAGACTAAGACCCTGTGTAAATCTTTTTTACTGTCTCTTGTTGATATACATCCCCTGGTTTCTTGCCATAACCGAGGAGGAGCCTGGCGTTTTGGCATGGGCCACGTCAGAATTTTGCGCGTACCTGGACACCAGGGGCTTATTACCAAGGGCGTTGTTCGTCCCGTTTTCATAAAGACCGAATACCTTAGGGAGTGTTCGGCGTCTCAAGTTAGGCCTTATATGCATCAGCTCTGAATCATGTCTTTGGTCAAATGTTGGGTTTGCCCGGCTCCTGTGTTTTGCTGCCTTACGTTCCGCTCTATCGGCTAAGGCAGCACCAGGAGAATTACTGCGATTGTGCCCCAGTTCGGCCAGGCGAGCACCTCAGTAGAGAAAGCTGAAAACTGACTGTCATGATATAGCGTGAGACTGGTCAACCACTCGATGACCCACCGGAATCTATAGGATTCCTCCGCATTGACGAAGGGCCTTTTCCCGGTCAGGCACATACGCGCCCCGAATTCGGGTGAGCGCGGTGCCCCTAGGGGCTATATAGTAGCCCCACTGTCAAACTCCTATGGCTAAGTGAAAGTGATAAAGCATTATAGTCCGGTTGCCTAGTTTGCTGCGCTACCACCTCCTTTATAGGACCAAGACGTTGGATCAAGTGTGAAAATGCGCCTTTTGCAAACACCCCCGCATTATATGCGTGGGGGCTGAAGCCGAAGATTGCCATCTTTCAGGTTATATATACATATACATTAGCGGCCGCACAGGAGGTATTTTAATTCTTGAAAGGCACAAGTATAAAAAGCTTTTATATTCCATTGATACATTGTTTCACAATAATACATGTTATTCCAACATAATATCCTTCGAGCATTGCGTCTCTATTAAACGAGCGCCCTGCAGAACTTCCTGAAAATATTGCTCGACAGGTACTCGACTTCCGTCCGAATCTGGGGATGCAACATCGGTGGCCTTCATCTCTGCCCAGTATGTCTTGACACGGGCAAGAGCCATCCGCGCACCCTCTATGCATGCCGACCTCCTCATTGCATTGATGTGCGGCACCGCACCAAGGAACTGCTGCACCAAGCCAAAATAACTCTTCGGCTCGGGCCTTTTCGGCCACAAAAGACTCACGTCATCCTTCATGGCAAGTCCGGATAACCTATTCAGCTCTGCCCATTCGGCCAAGCGATCGGTTAATGGAAGAGGGCGCTCTGGATTATGGAACTGCGACCAAAAAACCTTTTCCATTTCGTCATCCTTTTGATCTCGGAAGTGTTCGACCGCGTCCGCGACACTTGCCGCCAAGTCCAGATAAGCATCCTCCGAATTCCACAGCCGGTCCAACTGAGCATATTTAGGATCCATGAACTTCCTCCGCAGCAGGAAGGGCTTTCCAGCCGCGATATCTCCGGCCTGACGCAGCTCCTCCTTCATAGCTCTCATCACAAAGCGAGCATCCTTGGCCTCGGTAGTGGCCCTCTTCAGGTCCTCTTGCACCGCTCGGTCTTCCTTTTCAAGAAGCTTGCAGCGGTCGGCAGCATTCTTCAACTTCACGGCCATCTTGGCCATTTCCTTCTTACTTCGGCAGTGAGCAGCCTGTTCAGCTTTTAGCTCTTCGGCCGCCTTTAAGGCAGCTGCATCACTTTTTCTGGCGTGCTCCTTGGCTCGGGCGAGCTCCACCCGAAGGTTCTCCATGGCAGCGGCACCATCTGCATCAAGCATACATGTTGTAAGGCACGGGCATCAAGCTCCCTTACCAGGTGTCCGCGGAGAAATCACATACCTTGTGACTCGTCAAGCCGCTTATTGACAAGCGCGATGTCGGCATCTGCCACGTCAAGTTGCCGCTTTAGTTCGGCAATTTCATCAGTCCGGCTAGCCACCAAACACTTCGCCACCTATACAGGAAGGGCGACATATTATACCTGGGATTATGATCCTCGGCGTGATGGATTCATGTACCCAGGGTAGGGTCATAGGCCTGACCTAGATGTCCTACCCAAGGACACCCTTAGAAGAGATCACCTTCCAGTCGACCAACGAAGAAGGACTCACTCGACTGACTAGAAGGACTCGACCATGGAGACTCACTCGACCATGAAGATGCACTCGACCACCAGAAGGTCAGAAGGCACTCTGCACTGCAACGGCCTGTAATTGAATAGACTTAATGATAGTTAAGGCACTTTATGTGGGGCGTTACCAGTAACGCCCCAGACTTAATATACTTTACACCCTCCATTACGTGGGCTGGCAGGGGTCCTGGCGTACTCTATATAAGCCACCCCCCCTCCACGGGCAGAGGGGTTCGCACTCTTGTAACACCTATACACATAATCCACTCGACCGCCTCAGGGCTCCGAGACGTAGGGCTTTTACTTCCTTCGAGAAGGGCCTGAACTCGTACATCGCTTGTGTTTACAACCTCTCCATAGCTAGGACCTTGCCTCTCCATACCTACCCCCCACTCTACTGTCAGACTTAGAACCACAAGTTGAATGTGCTTCTGCTCCAGTTCGGTATAGCGAGCCGCAAGGTCGCAGGATTTCTACGAAGAACCAATCGACAAAATATCAAAGATGATTCACTTCCGAGTGGATAGAGAAAAATCATACGTTTCTAAGACTACAGTCGAATGCAAGCATTCGACTGTAGTCTCGGGGACTACACCCAGTGGGTGCACTCAGCGTGCCCCCACTAATTCTGTTCAAGACAGAGTCGACCAGTCGACCCCCCCAAAAAAAAAGAAAAGGGGGGGACGTGCTCTTCAGACTGTAGTCGACTGCAAGCAGTCGACCACAGTCTCGGGGACTACACCCAATGGGTGCACTCAGCGTGCCCCCACTAATTCTGTTCAAGACAGAGTCGACCAGTCGACCAGTCGGAAACTCATTCGCCCCAGTCGAATGATGAACAACCTTTACTTATAAAGCCTAAGGCCGACTGCCAGCAGTCGACCTTAGCCTTGGGGACAACACCCAGCGGGTGCACTCAGCGTGCCCCCGCTAACACGGAGTTTTTTCTCGACACACCCAGTGGGTGATTGCTATGGATTTCAGAAAGAAAAAGTTTTGATAGCATATCCTAACAGAACAGGCGGTGGTCGACTGACCTGAACATTGCTTTGAAGGGCGGAGCTAGCGTCATAAGCTGCTTGGCTTGCATCCCGGACGATCTTCACCTGCTCCATCATGATCCCCGCTTGGCGTATCGCCTCCTTAGCAGCGCTGGCTTGGTCCTCTGGGACGTGATGTGTTGTGAAGAGCGAAGGTTGTGCAGCACTCGACGAAGTGGGATGAGAACTCGTCAACGGCACCGCGAAAGACACGGTGTGTCGAGTGGGGTTCTCCCCCTCCATGACCACAGTCTCGGGCGCCGTCGCATCCTGGGTTGCCGTACCAGCAGACGCCTTCCTGCTCATCCTGTGCCTCAGCGGTTCTTCATCCTCATCATCATCGTCTTCAGGAAGGGTGATAATGTCATGGGGTGGAGCTTCAGAAAAAGAATCAAAGTTAGAAATCATGAGTCAGTCGACTAAGAACAGAATTGGGAGTATAGTACCAGGATTTGAGGTTGCTGCGTCCTCCATCTCATGGTCGTCAGCCTTGCCTGAGGTCTCAGAAGTTGCAGCACTGAAGTTCCAAAGAATCAGTCGACTAACTCAAGTATCAACCAAAGATAAAGCTTATACAAAACAAGAGAACTCAAGTAACATGTTTACCCGGATATGGTGGGGATGGACACCTTCATCTTCGGCAGGAGCTTGGTGGGTTTAGACGGAGCCACCTTCGACTGCTTCGGCGCCCTTTCACTCGGCACCGGAGAAGCGGTCCGAGGGCGTTTGGTCGACTGCGAGGCAGTCGCCACCCCCTTACCGCGTTCAGTCGCGGGGTCATGGACAAGTTTCGACCGCCTTTCCGAGCGCGGTGGTGCAACCTCCTCCTCCTCCTCTTCTTCCTCCTCATCATCGTCGTCGTCATCATCGTCATCTTCGGCAACGTCTGAATCCCACTCGTCCTGGCTCTCGCCCCCGCTGGCTTCTCCCTCCTCAGTCGGAGCCTGAGCTCCATTGGGCATCGAATACAGATCGGTGAGGGCCTGGAAGACGTCAAGACAGAGATCAATCGACCAAGTTGCAGAGCATACAGAAACAAATTCGACAAATATACAATGGAAAGCAGAGCAAATATACCTTATCTGGAACGGTGTGATGGTCGAGTGGAGGAATCCTCCTGGATCCACGGGGATTATCCTTGTTCCCAGTGACCGCGGCCATCCATCTTTCCACCGTGGCGTCGTTGACTACTTCCGGGTGGACTCGAGTCTCGTCTTCAGTTCCGCAGTACAAACACATGCCATGGCTCCGGAACTGAAGAGGCTGGATACGCCGCCGAAGGAAAACCTCCAGAAGGTCCATGCCAGTCACGCCGTCCCGGACCAACTGCACCACGCGATCCATCAACATCTTCACATCGGCTCTCTCCTCCGGAACCACCTTCAGAGAGGAGGGCTTGTTCACTCGGCTCATGGTGAATGGGGGGAGTCCACTCGACTGCCCCGGCGTCAGCTCATTCTGGCAGTAGAACCAGGTCGACTGCCAGCCCCTGACCGACTCGGGAAACATCATAGCTGGGAAGGTGCTCTTGTTCCTCACTTGAATTCCCAGACCCCCGCACATTTGGACGACTTGGGTTTTCTCATCGCCTGGGCTCGCCTTCTTCACGGTCTGAGAACGACACGTGAAGATGTGCTTGAACAAGCCCCAGTGCGGTCGACAGCCCAGGAAGCTCTCGCACATGGATACGAATGCAGCAAGATACGTGATGGAGTTCGGAGTAAAATGGTGGAGTTGGGCTCCAAAGAAGTTCAAAAAACCACGAAAGAAAATGCTCGGTGGCAGAGAAAATCCTCGATCAATATGAGTGGCCAGGAGCACACACTCACCCTCTTCCGGCTGAGGTTGCCACTCTTTTCCTGGTAGTCTTGCGGCGCCATGGGGGATCAGCCCGTCGTTGGCCATGTCGAGGAGATCCTTCTCCCTGATGGTCGACTGGATCCAATCTCCCTGGACCCAGCCCTTCGGCAGGCGGGATCTCGATGAAGACCCGCTGCGGCTGGTGGATCTCCCCTTCGCCTTCTCCGCCGCCGGCGCCTTCTCCGCCGCCGACGCCTTCTTTGCGCGCTCCAGTGCCGCCGTCTTCTCCTTGACCATGGCTACCGGCGAGGTGCGCGAAGGAGAACTTTACGGAGGCGAAAGCAGGTGCGTTGGGCGGAAACGAGGAGAGCAGAGGAGAAAGAATGGAGCGCTGTTCAGAAACCCTCGCTAGTCGCATTTATAACATCCCTTCCGAGTGGATGACAGGTGGACCCGGTCACCTAATCATATCCCGAAACAGTTGCATTGACGCGATACGTGGCGGAAAAAGCGGCGCGGAGATCGAGGCGTCTATGTCCTGTCCCGTCCGAGCGCCGCGGTTCGTTCCGCTTCGCGCGCTCCCCCAAATTTCGTATCCCGTGGAATCCGCGAGCGGCAGATCAGTCTGTCAGACGCGAGATCTCCTACGATCCGTCGTTCGGGAACTGGCAAAGTCCAAAAAATCACTCGACGAAAGACAAGAATGGATCGAGTCGACTGAAGAAAGGTTGCTCATTATCAACAAAGAAGATCTTGGTCACGAACGACGCATAGCCAGTATACCAAAAATCAATCGGAAACAGCATCAACTCCTTCCTCATTCAAGCCGCAATCCATTCGGGGGCTAATGATGGATTCATGTACCCAGGGTAGGGTCATAGGCCTGACCTAGATGTCCTACCCAAGGACACCCTTAGAAGAGATCACCTTCCAGTCGACCAACGAAGAAGGACTCACTCGACTGACTAGAAGGACTCAACCATGGAGACTCACTCGACCATGAAGATGCACTCGACCACCAGAAGGTCAGAAGGCACTCTGCACTGCAACGGCCTGTAATTGAATAGACTTAATGATAGTTAAGGCACTTTATGTGGGGCGTTACCAGTAACGCCCCAGACTTAATATACTTTACACCCTCCATTACGTGGGCTGGCAGGGGTCCTGGCGTACTCTATATAAGCCACCCCCCCTCCGCGGGCAGAGGGGTTCGCACTCTTGTAACACCTATACACATAATCCACTCGACCGCCTCGGGGCTCCGAGACGTAGGGCTTTTACTTCCTCCGAGAAGGGCCTGAACTCGTACATCGCTTGTGTTTACAACCTCTCCATAGCTAGGACCTTGCCTCTCCATACCTACCCCCCACTCTACTGTCAGACTTAGAACCACGACACGGCGCGCTGTCATTTTTGACAACACACCGAGCCTCAGGGGCTACTATCTACACAGGGCGCATCTTATATGCGGAACTATCAGAAGGTACATCATTTTGCGTACCTCAAAACCTGTCAGTAAACTTCTGACAGCTTCGTGCAAACCGCTCTCAGCGGAAGAAATCCTTTCAATCACCGTACCCATTAATGCACGGTGATCTTCTGAGATAGACGCTCGCCCGAGCAGATCCTTCAGCTCCTCCGACCGTACACCAGGTGGTGCCGGACTCGTCCGATGGCCTTTTTCGAAGGTCGGACGCAGAGGGCTTGAGGGGGCATATGACTGCCTTCCGGCTCCGCGAGACTCGGAGAAACCCTCCACGACGACACCTCAGGGTCGCCCGCCTCGCAAGACGGTACGGCAGGGGGAGGCATTTTGCTCTCTATCATCTCCGGACGAAGATCCCCTGAAGATGAGCTCTGCTGAGAAGGGCTGAGATCCGAACTACAAGGTAAAATTTCGGTTATCTTCATCAGAAGTAGGGCAGGGATATCCTTTATTTTAAAAAAAAACTCCCCTTTTTTATTACGGCTCAGTGGAGGGCTGATCCCCTTGGGGGCATAATGCGGCCGAGGCATCTCTCGGCACAGGACCCTCTGACGAAGATTTCTTCCCCCGTTTTGAGACCGTGGTCTCCGGGTCTTCAGAGGCGGTCCTCTTCTTCCCTTGGAGGGAGGGATTCTCGATCCCCCCTTTCCTGACAGCCTCCTTCGCAGAGGTGGTAGCTTCCTTGTTCCCCCCTTCACCTTCTTCTGAAGGCGCAACCTCCAGCATCCTGGTTAACACGGGATCCGGCGTGGTCTCAGGGAGGGGGGCCGGACACCTGATTAACGTTTCTTTCGCTATCCACTCCTGTTCAAGGGACAACTGTTTTGAGGGCAAATTCATGATAAATATGGGATAA
Organism: Triticum timopheevii; assembly: GCA_963921465.1. Taxonomy (NCBI): domain Eukaryota; kingdom Viridiplantae; phylum Streptophyta; class Magnoliopsida; order Poales; family Poaceae; genus Triticum; species Triticum timopheevii. The sequence goes on along the minus strand of OY997268.1, from coordinate 375,219,758 downwards.
CATGTCCGGGTACGGGGCTACTTACTTGAGTATCCGGGCAATTGCAGCTCAGACCTGCATCCTCAGTCAAGTCCGGACACATCGCTTGTGATCCGAAGAAAAGTGATTGGAGACCTATCATGTGCAACTCCAAAAGTCCTGAAACTCCACGGAATATCTTAAATTAAATAAAGGAAAATCATCGCCAAAGATGAAGGCCAGGGGGCCCACACCCTACTCACGAGGGTGGGGGACGCGCCCCTCCCCCCTGGGCGTGCCCCCCTACCTCGTGGGCCCCCTGGTGGCTCTCCGACGCCCATCTTCTCCTATATGAAGTCTTTCGATGAGAAAAAAATCATAAGCAACCTTTCGGGACGAGACTCCGCCGCCACGAGGCGGAACCTTGGCAGAACCAATCTAGGGCTCCGGCAGAGCTGTGCTGCCGGGGACACTTCCCTCTGGGAGGGGGAAATCATCGTCATCATCATCACCAACGCTCCTCTCATAGGGAGAGGGCAATCTCAATCAACATCTTCACCAGCACCATCTCATCTCCAAACCCTAGTTCATCTCTTGTATCCAATTCTTGTCTCTAAGTCCGGGATTGGTGCTAGTAGGTTGCTAGTAGTGTTGATTACTCCTTGTAGTTGATACTAGTTGTTTTATTTGGTGGAAGATCATATGTTCAGATCCTTTATGCATATTATTACCCCTCTGATTATGACCATGAATATGCTTTGTGAGTAGTTACGTTTGTTCCTGAGGACAAGGGAGAAGTCTTGCTATTAGTAGTCATGTGAATTTGGTATTCGTTCGATATTTTGATAAGATGTATGTTGTCTAACCTCTAGTGGTGTTATGTGAACGTCGACTACATAACACTTCACCATTATTTGGGCCTAGAGGAAGGCATTGGGAAGTAATAAGTAGATGATGGGTTGCTAGAGTGACAGAAGCTTAAACCCTAGTTTATGCGTTGCTTCGTAAGGGGCTGATTTGGATCCACATGTTTCATGCTATGGTTAGGTTTACCTTAATACTTTTGTTGTAGTTGCGGATGCTTCCAATAGAGGTTAATCATAAGTGGGATGCTTGTCCAAGTAAGGGCAGTACCCAAGCACGGGTCCACCCACATATCAAATTATCAAAGTACCGAACGCGAATCATATGAGCGTGATGAAAACTGGCTTGACGATATTCCCATGTGTCCTCGGGAGCGCTTTTCCTATTGTAAGAGTTTGTTCCGGCTTGTCCTTTGCTACAAAAAGGATTGAGCCACCTTGCTGCACCTTATTTACTTTTGTTACTTGTTGCTCGTTACAATTTACCTTATCACAAAACTATCTGTTACCACTTATTTCAGTACTTGCAGAGAATACCTTGCTGAAAACCGCTTATCATTTCCTTCTGCTCCTCGTTGGGTTCGACACTCTTACTTATCTTACTTATCGAAAGGACTACGATAGATCCCCTATACTTGTGGGTCATCAAAAAGCTTGTACATCTCCACGGGCGTCGCGCCCTTAAAATGTTGGATAGCTCGTGGTCCCTCCGGGTTAAATTCCCACAGGCGGAGGGTGCGACGTTTGCAGGGCAGGGTGCGACGAATCAGCATGACCTGCGCTACTACGACCAGAGTGATCTCTCTCTCTCTCTAGGAGATCTTGAATGCGGCCCTGCAACAAGGGCACGTCCTTGGACGGCCCCCAGTCAAGTCCTTTATTGACCCATGACGCCAGCCGCGGTGGAGGACCCGAGCGAAAGGCAGGTGGCACCACCCATTTGGTGCCCCTGGGAGCTGTGATATAAAACCACTCTTGTTGCCATAGGCTGAGATCCTCTTGAAAAGAGCCCTCGGGCCACGGAGCATCAACATTCTTGCTTATAATAGCCCCTCCGCACTCTGCCTGCTGCCCCTTGATCATCTTCGCTCCACCTTGAAGGTCTTGAGCCACAATCCGAAGTGAGGGGTAATGCGGAGGAAGGCTTCGCATACGACAATGAACGATGAGATGTGGAGGATGGACTCCGGATCCAAGTCATGAAATTCCAACCCATAGTAAAACATGAGCCCCCTCACGAAGGGGTCCATCGGGAAGCCTAGCCCCCGAAGGAAGTGACACGCGAACACCACGCTTTCACCAGGCTTGGGAGTGGGAATAACCTGCCCTTGGGCAGGCAACCTATGCAAAATTTCGCCGGTTAGATACCTGGCATCTCTTAGCTTTAGCACATCTTCTTCCGTAACGGAGGAAGGCATCCACCGGCCTTGCAGGTCGGAGCCGGACATCATCGAAGGTCCGAAGCGCCTGAATCTGGAGCTTTGGGTGTTGGAACTCGAGGCGAGGGGCGGATTCGATTGAGATCGAAAGAAGGGAGTGGAGCCTTGGTCTCTTTATAAAGAGGTTGAATACCAAGAGCCTTCCCCATGACCGTTCGGGACTCGCCTTCGATAGAGGAGACGTGCCAACGGGCACGGTTGGGTTACCCACGCCCGTATTGATGAGAATCCCGGAATAAGGGGACACGATCTCTGCTTTGACAAGACGTGCCAAGGAAACCGCCTCGCTAAACGCGCTGAGGTGGAACAGTAAAAACGATTCGAATAAAGGCTTGGCCGTGGTGTGATGCCACGCCACGGAATACGTCAGCAGATTGAAGTTGTGTAAATATTATTCTCTCTACGGTGGTATGTGGAACTTATTTTGTAGAGCTGGACACTATCCTTGTGTTCAAAATCTTCTATGAAGTATTCGGTGGAGGAACCCGCCTTGCAATGCCGAAGACAATATGCGCGCCGGACTCGTCGTCATTGAAGCCTGGTTCAGGGGCTACTGAGGGAGTCCTGGATTAGGGGGTGTCCGGATGGCCGGACTATAGCCTTTGGCTGGACTCCTAGACTATGAAGATACAAGATTGAAGACTTCGTCTCGTGTCCGGATGGGACTTTCTGAAAGCACAAGTGCTCCCTAGGTGGTTTTGGTAATTAATGTCAACATATCTCTTGTTGGACTAACACTTTTATCTAGTATGTTTTAGATAAGTTCAACAATGGAGTGGCATGGACTAAAGGATGTGGGAACTCCTTCAAGATGCTAAGGACAAAGGATTGGCTCAAAGCTTCAAGCTCAAGACTCTTCATTTTACATTTTTAGTGGTCCAAGATCACATTGAGTCTATAGGAAAAGCCAATACTATCAAGGAGGGATGAGGTGTTGCTTAATGAGCCTCTTGCTTCATGTGCTTCGTGATATGCTCCAAAACCCTCAACTACTTTCCCACTTCCACAAATGACCTAAACCCAAAGCCAAAATCGGTCACACCGATTCTTTCTATCCGGCGCCACCGGATTCCAAAAGTCATAGCCACTGCCACAAACCCTAAGCAAATCGGTCTTACCGATAGGGATCTCGGTCTCACCGAGATGGGATTGTAATATCTCTATGTATGTCCATTATCAAAATCGGTCTCACCGAGTTTGAACAATCAGCACTACCGAGATTACAATGCAAACTCTCTGGAAAACTTATTACCAAAATCGGTCCCACCGAGTTTGAGTAATCGGTCCCACCGAGTTTGCCTGACCAACTCTCTGGAAAGCTTATTACCAAAATCGGTCTCGCCGAGTTTGTGTAATCGGTCCTACCGAGATTACGTTATGCCTTATCCCTAACTGAATCGGTCTCACCGAGTTGCATTTCGGTCCCACCGAAAACCCTAATGGTCACATTATTTGCTAAATCAGTCTGACCGAGTTTAACGATTCAGTCCCATCGAGTTTGGTAGATTGTGTGTAACGGTTAGATTTTGTGTGGAGGCTATATATACCCCTCCACCTCCTCTTCATTCGTGGAGAGAGCCATCAGACTGAACCTACACTTCCAGCATACATATTCTGAGAAAGAACTACCTACTCATGTGTTGAGACCAAGATATTCCATTCCTACCATATGAATCTTGATCTCTAGCCTTCCCCAAGTTGCTTTCCACTCAAATCTTCTTTCCACCAGATCCAAAACCTATGAGAGAGAGTTGAGTGTTGGGGATACTATCATTTGAAGCACAAGAGAAAGGAGTTCATCATCAACGCACCATTTGTTACTTCTTGGAGAGTGGTGTCTCCTAGATTGGCTAGGTGTCACTTGGGAGCCTCCGACAAGATTGTGGAGTTGAACCAAGGAGTTTTTAAGGGCAAGGAGATCGCCTACCTTGTGAAGATCTACCGCTAGTGAGGCAAGTCCTTCGTGGATGATGGCCATGGTGGGATAGACAAGGTTGCTTCTTCGTGGACCCTTCGTGGGTGGAGCCCTCCGTGGACTCGCGCAGCCGTTACCCTTCGTGGGTTGAAGTCTCCATCAACGTGGATGTACGATTGCACCACCTATCGGAACCACGCCAAAAACATCCGTGTCTCCAATTGCGTTTGAATCCTCCAAACCCTTCCCTTTACTTTCTTGCAAGTTGCATGCTTTACTTTCCGCTGCTCATATACTCTTTGCATGCTTGCTTGATATGTATTGTGATTGTTGAAGTTGCGCCTAAACTCCACTTAAACTTAAAGAATCTTAAAAACTGCAACTTTGGTACTTAGTGTCTAATCACCCCCCCTCTAGACACCTCTTCTCAAGGTCCTACAAGTGGTATCTGTTGGAAATATGCCCTAGAGGCAATAAGAAATGGTTATTATTATATTTCTGTGTTCATGATAATTGTCTATTATTCATGCTATAACTGTGTTATCCGGAAATCGTAATACACGTGTGAATACATAGACCACAACAAGTCCCTAGTAAGCCTCTAGTTGACTAGCTCATTGATCAACAGATAGTCATGGTTTCCTGACTATGGGCATTGGATGTCATTGATGACGGGATCACATCATTAGGAGAATGATGTGATGGACAAGACCCAAACCTAAGCATAGCTCAAAGATCGTGTAGTTCGTTTAGCTAGAGCTTTTCCAAATGTCAAGTATCATTTCCTTAGACCATGAGATTGTGCAACTCCCGGATACCGTAGGAGTGCTTTGGGTGTGCCAGACGTCACAACGTAACTGGGTGACTATAAAGGTGCACTACGGGTATCTCCGAAAGTGTCTGTTGGGTTGGCACGAATCGAGACTGGGATTTGTCACTCTGTATGACGGAGAGGTATCTCTGGGCCCACTCAGTAATGCGTCATCATAATGAGCTCAAGGTGACCAAGTGTCTGGTCACGGGATCATGCATTACGGTACGAGTAAAGTGACTTGCCGGTAACGAGACTAAATGAGGTATTGGGATACCGACGATCGAGTCTCGAGCAAGTAACGTACCGACTGACAAAGGGAATTGTATATGGGGTTGATTGAATCCTCGACATCGTGGTTCATCCGATGCGATCATTGAGGAGTATGTGGGAGCCAACATGGGTATCCAGATCCCGCTATTGGTTATTGACCGGAGAGGCGTCTCGGTCATGTCTGCATATCTCCCGAACCCGTAGGGTCTACACACTTAAGGTTCGGTGACGCTAGGGTTGTAGAGATATTAGTATGCAGCAAACTGAAAGTTGTTCGGAGTCCCGGATGAGATCCCGGACGTCACGAGGAGTTTCGGAATGGTCCGGAGGTAAAAATTTATATATAGGAAGTCCAGTTTCGGCCACCGGGAAAGTTTCGGGGGTCGCTACTATTGTACCGGGACCACCGGAAGGGTCCCGGGGGTCCACCGGGTTGGGCCACCTATCCCGGAGGGCCCCATGGGCTGAAGTGGCGTGGGAACCAGCCTCTGGTGGGCTGGTGCGCCCCACCCAAGGGCCCAAGGCGCCTAGGGTTGGAAACCCTAGGGGGCCGTTGCCCCCCGAGGGGACATGCGCCCCCCGGTTGGAAACCCTAATGGGGCCGTTGCCCCGGGGGCCGCTGCCCCCCCCCCCCCCCCCCCGCGCTAGATGGGATCTCCAAGGGGGCATGTGCCCCCCTAGCCCCTATATATAGTGGAGGGGAGGAAGGGCAGCCGCACCCTGCATCTTGGCGCCTCCCTTCCCCCTTGCTACACCTCCTCCTCCCGCAGACGTTTGACCAAGCCCTGCCGGATCCCTGCTGCATCCACCACCACGTCGTCGTGCTGCTGGATCTTCATCAACCTCTCCTTCCCGCTTGCTGGATCAAGAAGGAGGAGACGTCACGCTGACCGTACGTGCGTTGAACGCGGAGGTGCCGTCCGTTCGGCGCTAGGATCTCCAGTGATTGGATCACGATGTGTACGACTACCTCAACCCCGTTCTCTTGAACGCTTCCGCTCGCGATCTACAAGGGTATGTAGATGTAATCTTCTCTCTCGTTGCTAGATGAACTCATAGATTGATCTTGGTGAACGTAGGAATTTTTTTATTTTATGCAACGTTCCCCAACAGTGGCATCATGAGCTAGGTCTATGCGTAGTTCTCTTTGCACGAGTAGAACACAATTTGTTGTGGGCGTAGATGTTGTCAACTTTCTTGCCACTACTAGTCTTATTTTGCTTCAACAGTATTGTGGGATGAAGCTGTTGGGGAATGTAGTAATTTCAAAAAATTTCCTACGCACACGCAAGATCATGGTGATGGCATAGCAACGAGAGGGAAGAGTGTTCGTCCACGTACCCTCGTAGACCATAAGCGGAAGCGTTAGCACAACGCGGTTGATGTAGTCGTACGTCTTCACGATCCGACCGATCCAAGCACCGAACGTACGGCACCTCCGAGTTCAGCACACGTTCAGCTCGATGACGATCTCCGGGCTCCGATCCAGCAAAGCTCCGGAGATGAGTTCCGTCAGCACGACGGCGTGGTGACGATCTTGATGTACTACCGACGCAGGGCTTCGCCTAAGCACCGCTACCATATTATCGAGGTGGTTTATGGTGGAGGGGGGCACCGCACACGGCTAAGAGATCCAAGGGATCAATTGTTGTTGTGCCTAGAGGTGCCCCCCCTGCCCCCGTATATAAAGGAGCAAGGGCGGAGGGGCGGCCGGCCTAGGAGGGGCGCGCCAAGGGGAGTCCTACTCCCACCGGGAGTAGGACTCCCTCCTTCCTTGTTGGAGTAGGAGAAGGGGGAAAGAGGGGGAGAGGAGGAAGGAAAAGGGGGATGCACCCCTTGTCCAATTCAGACCAGAGGGGGGCTGCGCCCCTCCTTCCTTTCGGCCGCTCTCCTCTATTCCCGTATGGCCCAATAAGGCCCATATACTCCCCGGCGAATTCCCGTAACTCTCCGGTACTCCGAAAAATACCCGAATGACTCGGAACCCTTTCGAACTCCGAATATAGTCGTCCAATATATCGATCTTTACATCTCGACCATTTCGAGACTCCTTGTCATGTCCCCGATCTCATCCGGGACTCCGAACTCCTTCGGTACATCAAAACTCATAAACTCATAATATAACTGTCATCAAAACCTTAAGCGTGCGGACCCTACGGGTTCGAGAACTATGTAGACATGACCTAGAACTATTCTTGGTCAATAACCAATAGCGGAACCTGGATGCCCATATTGGCTCCTACATATTCTACAAAGATCTTTACCGGTCAAGCCGCATAACATCATACGTTGTTCCCTTTGTCATCGGTATGTTACTTGCCCGAGATTCGATCGTCGGTATCCAATACCTAGTTCAATCTCATTACCGGCAAGTCTCTTTACTCGTTACGTAATGCATCATTTCGTAACTAACTCATTAGCTACAATGCTTGCAAGGCTTATAGTGATGTGCATTACCGAGAGGGCCCAGAGATACCTCTCCGACAATCGGAGTGACAAAACCTAATCTCGAAATACGTCAACCCAACATGTACCTTTGGAGACACCTGTAGTACTCCTTTATAATCACCCAGTTACGTTGTGACGTTTGATAGCACCCAAAGTGTTCCTCCGGTAAACGGGAGTTGCATAATCTCATAGTTACAGGAACATGTATAGGTCATGAAGAAAGAAATAGCAACATACTAAACGATCAATTGCTAGGCTAACGGAATGGGTCATGTCAATCACATCATTCTCCTAATGATGTGATCCCGTTAATCAAATGACAACTCATGTCTATGGCTAGGAAACTTAACCATCTTTGATTCAACGAGCTAGTCAAGTAGAGGCATACTAGTGACACTATGTTTGTCTATGTATTCACACATGTATTATGTTTCCGGTTAATACAATTCTAGCATGAATAATAAACATTTATCATGAAATAAGGAAATAAATAATAACTTTACTATTGCCTCTAGGGCATATTTCCTTCAGTCTCCCACTTGCACTAGAGTCAATAATCTAGTTCACATCACCATGTGATTTAACACCAATATTCATATCTGTATATGATTAACACCCATAGTTCACATCGTCATGTGACCAACACCCAAAGGGTTTACTAGAGTCAATAATCTAGTTCACATCGCTTATGTGATTAACACCCAAAGAGTACTAATGTGTGATCATGTTTTGCTCGTGAGACAAGCTTAGTCAACGGGTCTGTCACATTCAGAGCCGTATGTATTTTGCAAATATTCTATGTCTACAATGCTCTGTATGGAGCTACTCTAGCTAATTGCTCCCACTTTGAATATGTATCCAGATTAAGACCTAGAGTCATCTGGATCGGTGTAAAATCTTGCATCATTGTAACTTTTTACGACGATCTCTTTTATCACCTCCATAATCGAGAAACATCTCCTTAGTCCTTACTAAGGATATTCTTGACCGCTGTCTAGTGATCTACTCTTAGATCAAAATTGTATTCCTTTTGTCAAACTCAGAGCAAGGTATACAATAGGTCTGGTTCACAGCATAGCATACTTTATAGAACCTATGACTGAGGCATAGGGAATGACTTTTCATTCTCTTTCTATTTTCTGCCATGGTCGGGTCTTGAGTCTTACTCAACTTCACACCTTTGCATCACAGGCAAGAACTCCTTCTTTGACTGTTCCATTTTGAACTATTTCAAAAATTTATCAAGGTGTGTACTCATTGAAAAATCTTATCAAGCGTCTTGATCTATCTATATAGATCTTGATGCTCAATGTGTAAGTAGCTTTATTGAGGTCTTTCTTTTAAAGAACTCCTTTCAAATACTCCTTTATGCTTTCCAGAATAATTCTACATTATTTCCGATCAACAATATGCCATTCACATATACTTATCAGAAATGCTGTAGTGCTTCCACCCACTTTCTTGTAAATACAGGCTTCACCGTAAGTCTGTACAAAACTATATGCTTTGATCAACTTATCAAAGCGTATATTCCAACTCTGAGATGCTTGCACCAGTCCATAGATGGATCGCTGGAGCTTGCACATTTTGTTAGCACCTTTAGGATTGACAAAACCTTCTGGTTGCATCATATACAACTCTTCGTTAGGAAAACCATTAAGGAAAGCAGTTTTGACATCCATTTGCCAGATTTCATAAAATGTGGCAATTGCTAACATGATTCGGACAGACTTAAGCATCACTACAGTTGAGAAATTCTCATTGTAGTCAACACCTTGAACTTGTCAAAAACCTTTTTGCGACAAGTCGAGCTTTGTAGATAGTAACACTACTATCAATGTCCGTCTTCCTCTTGAAGATCCATTTATTTTCTATGGCTTGCCAATCATTGGGCAAGTCCACCAAAGTCCACACTTTGTTCTCATACATGGATCCTATCTCAGATTTCATGGCCTCCAGCCATTTTGCGGAATCTGGGCTCATCATCGCTTCCTCATAGTTCGTAGGTTTATCATGATCTAGTAACATGACTTTCAGAACAGGATTACCGTACCACTCTGGTGCGGACCATACTCTGGAAGACCTACGAGGTTCTATAGCAACTTGATCAGAAGTTTCATGATCATCATCATTAGCTTCCTCACTAATTGGTGTAGGAATCACTGGAACTGATTTCAGTGATGAAGTATTTTCCAATTCAGGAGAAGGTACAATTACCTTATCAAGTTCTATTTTCCTCCCACTCACTTCTTTCGAGAGAAACTCCTTCTCTAGAAAGGATCCATTTTTAGCAACGAATATCTTGCCTTCGGATCTGTGATAGAAGGATTACCCAACAGTTTCCTTTGGGTATTCTATGAAGACGCACTTCTCCGATTTGGGTTCGAGATTATCAGGTTGAAAAACTTTTTCATATAAGCATCGCAACTCCAAACTTTAAGAAACGACAACTTGGGTTTCTTGCTAAACCACAGTTCATATGGTGTCGTCTCAACGGATTTAGATGGTGCCCTATTAAACGTGAATGCAGCTGTCTCTAATGCATAACCCCAAAACAATAATGGTAAACCAATAAGAGACATCATAGATCGCACCATATCCAATAAAGTGCGGTCACGACGTTCGGACACACCATAACGTTGTGGTGTTCCAGGTGGCATGAGCCGTGAAACTATTCCACATTGTTTTAATTGAAGACCAAACTCATAACTCAAATATTCGTCTCTGCGATTAGATTGTAGAAACTTTATTTTCTTGTTACGATGATTTTTCCACTTCACTCTGAAATTCTTTGAACCTTTCAACTATTTCAGACTTATGTTTCATCAAGTAGATATACCCATATCTGCTCAAAACATCTTGTGAAGGTCTGAAAATAACGATACTTGCCACGAGCATCAACACTCATTGGATCGCATACATCGGTATGTATTATTTCCAATAAGTCAGTAGCTTGTTCCATTGTTCCGGAGAATGGAGTTTTAGTCATCTTTCCCAAAAGGCACGGTTCGCAAGCATCAAATGATTCATAACCAAGTGATTCCGAAAATCCATCTTTATGGAGTTTCTTCATGCGCTTTACACCGATATGACCCAAACGGCAGTGCCACAAATAAGTTGCACTATCATTATTAACTTTGCATCTTTTGGCATCAATATTATGAATATGTGTATCACTACGATCGAGATCCAACAAACTATGTTCATTGGGTGTATGACCATCGAAGGTCTTATTCATATAAACAGAACAACAATTATTCTCTGACTTTAAATGAATAACCGTATTGTAATAAACATGATCAAATCATATTCATGCTCAACGCAAACTCCAAATAACATTTATTTAGGTTTAACACTAATCCCGAAAGTATAGGGAGTGTGCGATGATGATCATATTAATCTTGGAACTACTTCCAACACTCATCGTCACTTCACCCTTCAACTAGTCTCTGTTTATTCTGTAACTCCTGTTTCGAGTTACTAATCTTAGCAACTGAACAAGTATCAAATACTCAAGGGCTACTATAAACACTAGCAAGGCACACATCAATAACCTGTATATCAAATATACCCTTGTTCACTTTGCCATCCTTCTTATCCACCAAATATTCAGGGCTTTTCCGCTTCCAGTGACCATTTCCTTTGTAGTGTAAGCACTCAGTTTCAGGCTTTGGTCTAGCTTTGGTCTTCTTCACGGGAGTGACAACCTGCTTGTCATTCTACTTGAAGTTTCCCTTTCTTTCCCTTTGCCCTTTTCTTGAAACTAGTGGTCTTGTCAATCATCAACACTTGATGTCGATTTCAACATCACAAAGAGCTTGAGAATCGTTTTCGTCATCCCTTGCATACTATAGTTCATCATGAAGTTCTAGTAACTTAGTGATGGTGACTAGAGAATTCTGTCAATCACTACCTTATCTGGAAGATTAACTCCCACTTGATTCAAGCAATTGAAGTACCCAGACAATCTGAGCACATGCTCACTAGTTCAGCGATTCTCCTCCATCTTTTAGCTATAGAACTTGTTGGAGACTTCATATCTCTCAACTCGGGTATTTGCTTGAAATATTAACTTCAATTCCTGGAACATCTCATATGGTCCATGACGTTCAAAACGTCTTTGAAGTCCCGATTCTAAGCCGTTAAGCATGGTGCACTAAACTATCAAGTAGTCATCATATTGAGCTAGCCAAACGTTCATAATGTCTGCATCTGCTCCTACAATAGGTTTGTCACCTAGCGGTGCATCAAGGACATAATTCTTCTGTGCAGCAATGAGGATAAACCTCAGATCACGGATCCAATCCGCATCATTGCTACTAACATCTTTCAACACAATTTTCTCTAGGAACATATCAAAATAAACATATGAAAGCAACAACGCAAGCTATTGATCTACAACATAATTTGCAAAATACTACTAGGACTAAGTTCATGATAAATTTAAGTTCAATTAATCATATTACTTAAGAACTCCCACTTAGACAGACATCTCTCTAGTCATCTAAGTGATCACGTGATCCAAATCAACTAAACCATAACCGATCATCACGTGAGATGGAGTAGTTTTCAATGGTGAACATCTTATGTTGATCATATCTACTATATGATTCACGCTCGACCTTTCGGTCTCCGTGTTCCGAGGCCATATCTGCATATGCTAGGCTCGTCAAGTTTAACCTGAGTATTCCGCGTGTGCAAAACTGGCTTGCACCCGTTGTAGATGGACGTAGAGCTTATCACACCCGATCATCACGTGGTGTCTGGGCACGACGAACTTTGGCAACGGTGCATACTCAGGGAGAACACTTCTTGATAATTAGTGAGAGATCATCTTAAAATGCTACCGTCAATCAAAGCAAGAATAAGATGTATAATAGATAAACATCATATGCAATCAAAATATGTGACATGATATGGCCATGATCATCTTGCGCCTTTGATCTCCATCTCCAAAGTACTGTCATGATCTCTATCGCCACTGGCACGACACCATGATCTTCATCATCTTGATCTATATCAATGTGTCATCACATGGTCGTCTCGCCAATTATTGCTCTTGCAACTATTGCTATCGCATAGCGATAAAGTAAAGCAATTATTTGGCACTTGCATCTTTATGCAACAAAGAGACAACCATAGGGCTTCTGTCAGTTGCCAATAACTTCAACAAAACATGATCATCTCATACAACAACTTATATCTCATCACGTCTTGACCATATCACATCACAACATGCCCTGCAAAAACAAGTTAGACGTCCTCTACTTTGTTGTTGCAAGTTTTACGTGGCTGCTACGGGCTGACCAAGAACCGTTCTTACCTACGCATCAAAACCACAACGATAGTTCGTCAAGTTGGTGCTGTTTTAACCTTCGCAAGGACCGGGCGTAGCCACACTCGGTTCAACTAAAGTTGGAGAAACAGACACCCGCTAGTCACCTGTGTGCAAAGCACGGCGGTAAAACCAGTCTCGCATAAGCGTACGCGTAATGTCGGTCCGGGCCGCTTCATCCAACAATACCGCTGAACCAAAGTATGACATGCTGGTAAGCAGTATGACTTGTATCGCCCACAACTCACTTGTGTTCTACTCGTGCATATAACATCAATGCATAAAACCTAGGCTCGGATGCCACTGTTGGGGAACGTAGTAATTTCAAAAAAATTCCTACGCACACGCAAGATCATGGTGATGGCATAGCAACGAGAGGGAAGAGTGTTCGTCCACGTACCCTCGTAGACCGTAAGCGAAAGCGTTAGCACAACGCGGTTGATGTAGTCGTACGTCTTCACGATCCGACCGATCCAAGCACCGAATGTACGGCACCTCCGAGTTCAGCACACGTTCAGCTCGATGACAATCTCCGGGCTCCGATCCAGAAAAGCTCCGGAGATGAGTTCCGTCAGCACGACGGCGTGGTGACGATCTTGATGTACTACCGATGCAGGGCTTCGCCTAAGCACCGCTACCATATTATCGAGCTGGATTATGGTGGAGGGGGCACCGCACACGGCTAAGAGATCCAAGGGATCAATTGTTGTTGTGCCTAGAGGTGCCCCCCTGCCCCCGTATATAAAGGAGCAAGGGGGGAGGGGCGGCCGGCCTAGGAGGGGCGCGCCAAGGGGAGTCCTAGTCCCACCGGGAGTAGGCCTCCCTCCTTCCTTGTTGGAGTAGGAGAAGGGGGAAAGAGGGGGAGAGGAGGAAGGAAAAGGGGGATGCACCCCTTGTCCAATTCGGACCAGAGGGGGGCTGCGCCCCTCCTTCCTTTCGGCCGCTCTCCTCTATTCCCGTATGGCCCAATAAGGCCCATATACTCCCCGGCGAATTCCCGTAACCCTTTCGAACTCCGAATATAGTCGTCCAATATATCGATCTTTACGTCTCGACCATTTCGAGACTCCTCGTCATGTACCCGATCTCATCCGGGACTCCGAACTCCTTCGGTACATCAAAACTCATAAACTCATAATATAACTGTCATCGAAACCTTAAGCGTGCGGACCCTACGGGTTCGAGAACTATGTAGACATGACCTAGAACTATTCTTGGTCAATAACCAATAGCGGAACCTGGATGCCCATATTGGCTCCTACATATTCTACGAAGATCTTTACCGGTCAAACCGCATAACAACATACGTTGTTCCCTTTGTCATCGGTATGTTACTTGCCCGAGATTCGATCGTCGGTATCCAATACCTAGTTCAATATCGTTACCGGCAAGTCTCTTTACTCGTTACGTAATGCATCATTTCGTAACTAACTCATTAGCTACAATGCTTGCAAGGCTTATAGTGATGTTCATTACCGAGAGGGCACAGAGATACCTCTCCGACAATCGGAGTGACAAAACCTAATCTCGAAATACGTCAACCCAACATGTACCTTTGGAGACACCTGTAGTACTCCTTTATAATCACCCAGTTACGTTGTGACGTTTGGTAGCACCCAAAGTGTTCCTCCGGTAAACGGGAGTTGCATAATCTCATAGTTAAAGGAACATGTATAAGTCATGAAGAAAGCAATAGCAACATACTAAATGATCAAGTGCTAGGCTAACGGAATGGGTCATGTCAATCACATCATTCTCCTAATGATTTGATCCCGTTAATCAAATGACAACTCATGTCTATGGCTAGGAAACTTAACCATCTTTGATTCAACGAGCTAGTCAAGTAGAGGCATACTAGTGACACTATGTTTGTCTATGTATTCACACATGTATTATGTTTCCGGTTAATACAATTCTAGCATGAATAATAAACATTTATCATGAAATAAGGAAATAAATAATAACTTTACTATTGCCTCTAGGGCATATTTCCTTCAGAAGCGGCCCGGACCGACCTTACACGTACGCTTACGTGAGACAGGTTCCACCGACTGACATGCACTAGTTGCATAAGGTGGCTAGCAGGTGTCTGCCTCTCCCACTTTAGTTGGAGTGGATTCGATGAAAAGGGTCCTTATGAAGGGTAAATAGAAGTGGACAAATCACGTTGTGGCTTTAACGTAGGTAAGAAAACGTTCTTGCTAGATCACCTATAGAAGCCACGTAAAAACTTACAACAACAATTAGAGGACATCTAACTTGTTTTTGCAGCAAGTGTCTTGTGATGTGATATGGCCAAAGTTGTGATGAATGATGAATGATATATATATATGTGATGTATGAGATCATGTTCTTGTAACAGGAATCACGACTTGCATGTCGTTGAGTATGACAACCGGCAGGAGCCATAGGAGTTGTCTTTATTTTTTGTATGACCTGCGTGTCATTGAGAAACGCCATGTAAATTACTTTACTTTATTGCTAAACGCATTAGCCATAGAAGTAGAAGTAGTCGTTGGCGTGACAACTTCATGGAGACACGATGATGGAGATCATGGTGTCATGCCGGTGACGAAGATGATCATGGAGCCCTGAAGATGGAGATCAAAGGAGCTATATGATATTGGCCATATCATGTCACTATTATGATTGCATGTGATGTTTATCATGTTTTTCATCTTGTTTACTTAGAACGACGGTAGTAAGTAAGATGATCCATCATAATAATTTCAAGAAAAGTGTTCCCCCTAACTGTGCACCGTTGCGAAGGTTCGTTGTTTCGAAGCACCACGTGATGATCGGGTGTGATAGATCCTAACGTTCGAATACAACGGGTGTAAGCGAGATTTACACATGCAATACACTTAGGTTGACGTGACGAGCCTAGCATGTACAGACATGGCCTCGGAACACGGAAGACCGAAAGGTCGAGCATGAGTCGTATAGAAGATACGATCAACATGATGGTGTTCACTGATGTTAACTAGTCCGTCTCACATGATGATCGGACACGGCCTAGTTGACTCGGATCATGTTTCACTTAGATGACTAGAGGGATGTCTGTCTAAGTGGGAGTTCATTAAATAATTTGATTAGATGAACTTAATTATCATGAACTTAGTCTAAAATCTTTACAATATGTCTTGTAGATCAAATGGCCAACGCTCATGTCCACCTGAACTTCAATGCGTTCCTAGAGAAAACCAAGCTGAAAGACGATGGAAGCAACTATATAGGCTGGGTCCGGAACCTGAGGATCATCCTCATAGATGCCAAGAAAGACTATGTCCTAGAAGCACCGCTAGGTGAAGCACCAATCCCAGAGAACCAATACGTTATGAACGACTGGCAATCTCGTGCTGATGATTACTCCCTCGTTCAGTGCGGCATGCTTTACAGCCTAGAACCGGGGCTCCAAAAGCGTTTTGAGCAACACGGAGCATATGAGATGTTTGAGGAGCTGAAAATGGTTTTCCAAGCTCATGCCCGGGTCGAGAGATATGAAGTCTCCAACAAGTTCTTTAGCTGTAAGATGGAGGAAAACAGTTCTGTTAGTGAGCACATACTCGAGATGTCTGGGTTGCACAACCGCTTGACTCAGCTGGGAGTTAATCTCCCGGATGACGCGGTCATTGACAGAATCCTCCAGTCGGTCCCACCAAGCTACAAGAGCTTTGTGATGAACTTCAATATGCAGGGGATGGAAAAGACCATTCCTGAGGTATATTCAATGCTGAAATCAGCGGAGGTGGAAATCAAAAAGGAACATCAAGTGTTGATGGTGAATAAAACATCTAAGTTCAAGAAGGGCAAGGGTAAGAAGAACTTCAAGAAGGACGGCAAGAAAGTTGCCGCGCCTGGTAAGCCAGTTTCCAGGAAGAAGTCAAGCAATGGACCCAAGCCTGAGACTGAGTGCTTTTATTGCAAGGGAAGTGGTCACTGGAAGCGGAACTGCCCCAAGTACTTAGCGGACAAGAAGGCCGGCAAAACCAAAGGTATATGTGATATACATGTAATTGATGTGTACCTTACTAGTGCTCGTAGTAGCTCCTGGGTATTTGATACCGGTGCGTTGCTCACATTTGTAACTCAAAGCAGGAGCTGTGGAATAAGCGAAGACTGGCGAAGGACGACGTGAGGATGCGCGCCGGGAATGGTTCCAAGGTCGATGTGA
This sequence comes from Triticum timopheevii, assembly GCA_963921465.1. NCBI lineage: Eukaryota > Viridiplantae > Streptophyta > Magnoliopsida > Poales > Poaceae > Triticum > Triticum timopheevii. The sequence goes on along the minus strand of OY997268.1, from coordinate 375,202,542 downwards.
TCGCCGTCGGTACGCTACCTCTACATTTACCTACGGGATTAGTTTTGAACCTCAATAATTGTTATTTAGTACTAGCTTTGAGCATGAACATTGTATCGGGATCTCGTTTAATTCAAGATGGCTACTCATTTAAATCCGAGAATAATGGTTGTTCTATTTATATGAGTGTTATGTTTTATGGTCATGCCCCGCTGGTGAATGGTTTATTCTTAATGAATCTCGAGCGTAATGTTACACATATTCATAGTGTGAATACCAAAAGATGTAAAGTTGATAACGATAGTCCCACATACTCGCAGAGGATATCGTTATGTTCTCACTCTCACTGATGACTTGAGTAGATATGGGTATGTCTACTTGATAAAACACAAGTCTGAGACCTTTGAAAAGTTCAAGGAATTTCAGAATGAGGTAGAGAATCAACGTGACCGAAAGATAAAGTTCCTACGATCAGATCATGGGGGAGAATATTTAAGTCACGAATTTGGTACGCACTTAAGAAAATGTGGAATCGTTTCACAACTCACGCCGCCTGGAGCACCTCAGCGAAATGGTGTGTCCGAACATCGTAATCGCACTCTATTGGATATGGTGCGATCTATGATGTCACTTACTGATTTACCGCTATCATTTTGGGGATACGCTCTAGAGACAGCTACATTCACTTTAAATAGGGCATTGTCTAAATCCGTTGAGACGACACCGTATGAATTATGGTTTGGGAAGAAACCTAAGCTGTCGTTTCTAAAAGTTTGGGGATGCGATGCTTATTTCATGAAACTTCAACCTGAGAAGCTCGAACCCAAGTCGGAAAAATGCGTATTCATAGGATACCCTAAGGAAACAATAGGGTATACTTTCTACTTAAGATCCGAAGGCAAGATCTTTGTTGCCAAGAACGGGTCCTTTCTGGAGAAAAAGTTTCTCTCGAAAGAATTAAGTGGGAGGAAAGTAGAGCTTGATGAAGTACTACCTCTTGAAACGGTGAGTAGCGCAACTCAGGAAAATGTTCCTGTGGTGCCAGCACCGACAAGAGAGGAAGTTAATGATGATGATCAAGATACTTCGGATCAAGCTCCTACTGAACTTCGAAGGTCCACAAGGACACGTTCCGCACCAGAGTGGTACGACAATCCTGTCTTGGAAATCATGTTGTTGGACAACGGTGAACCTTCGAACTATGAAGAAGCAATGGCGGGCCCAGATTCCAACAAATGGCTTGAAGCCATGCAATCCGAGATAGGATCCATGTATGAAAACAAAGTGTGGACTTTGACAGACTTGCCCGACGATCGGCGAGCAATAGAAAACAAATGGATCTTTAAGAAGAAGACGGACGCGGATGGTAATGTTACCATATATAAAGCTCGACTTGTCGCTAAGGGTTATCGACAAGTTCAAGGGGTTGACTACGATGAGACATTCTCTCCCGTAGCGAAGCTGAAGTCCATCCGAATCATGTTAGCAATTGCTGCATACTATGATTATGAGATATGGCAAATGGACGCCAAAACGGAATTCCTTAACGGTCACCTTAAGGAAGAACTGTATATGATGCAGCCGGAAGGTTTTGTCGACCCTAAGAATGCTAACAAGGTATGCAAGCTCCAGCGCTCCATCTATGGGCTGGTGCAAGCATCTCGGAGTTGGAACATTCGCTTTAATGAGATGATTAAAGCGTTTGGGTTTATGCAGACTTATGGAGAAGCCTGCGTTTACAAGAAAGTGAGTGGGAGCTCTTTAGCATTTCTCATATTGTATGTGGATGACATACTTTTGATGGGAAATAATATAGAACTTTTGGACAACATAAAGGCCTACTTGAATAAGTGTTTTTCAATGAAGTACCTTGGAGAAGCTGCTTACCTATTAGGCATCAAAATCTATAGAGATAGATCGAGATGCCTCATAGGTCTTTCACAAAGCACATACCTTGATAAGATATTGAAGAAGTTCAATATGGATCAGTCCAAGAAGGGGTTCTTGCCTGTGTTGCAAGGTGTGAAATTGAGCTCGGCTCAATGCCCGACCACGGCAGAAGATAAAGAAGAGATGAGTGTCATCCCCTATGCCTCAGCCATAGGGTCTATCATGTATGCCATGACTTGTACCAGACCTGATATAAACCTTGCCGTAAGTTTGGTAGGTAGGTACCAAAGTAATCCCAGCAAGGAACACTAGACAGCGGTCAAGAATATCCTTAAGTACCTGAAAAGGACTAAGGACATGTTTCTCGTATATGGAGGTGACGAAGAGCTCGTCGTAAAGGGTTACGTCGATGCTAGCTTCGACACAGATCTGGATGACTCGAAGTCACAAACTGGATACGTGTATATTTTGAATGGTGGGGCAGTAAGCTGGTGCAGTTGCAAGCAGAGCGTCGTGGCGTGATCTACATGTGAAGCAGAGTACATGGCAGCCTCGGGGGCAGCACATGAAGCAATCTGGGTGAAGGAGTTCATCACCGACCTAGGAGTCATACCCAATGCGTCGGGGCCAATTACACTCTTCTTTGACAACACTGGAGCTATTGCACTTGCCAAGGAGCCCAGGTTTCACAAGAAGACCAGGCACATCAACCGTCGCTTCAACTCCATCCAAGAAAATGTTCAAGATGGAGACATAGATATTTGTAAAGTGCACACGGACTTGAATGTAGCAGATCCGTTGACTAAACCTCTCCCTAGGGAAAAACATGATCAACACCAGAACGCAATGGGTGTTCGATTCATCACAATGTAACTAGATTATTGACTCTAGTGCAAGTGGGAGACTGTTGGAAATATGCCCTAGAGGCAATAATAAATGGTTATTATTATATTTCTGTGTTCATGATAATTGTCTATTATTCATGCTATAACTGTGTTATCCGGAAATCGTAATACACGTGTGAATACATAGACCACAACAAGTCCCTAGTAAGCCTCTAGTTGACTAGCTCGTTGATCAACAGATAGTCATGGTTTCCTGACTATGGGCATTGGATGTCATTGATGACGGGATCACATCATTAGGAGAATGATGTGATGGACAAGACCCAAACCTAAGCATAGCTCAAAGATCGTGTAGTTCGTTTAGCTAGAGCTTTTCCAAATGTCAAGTATCATTTCCTTAGACCATGAGATTGTGCAACTCCCGGATACCGTAGGAGTGCTTTGGGTGTGCCAGATGTCACAACGTAACTGGGTGACTATAAAGGTACACTACGGGTATCTCCGAAAGTGTCTGTTGGGTTGGCACGAATCGAGACTGGGATTTGTCACTCTGTATGACGGAGAGGTATCTCTAGGCCCACTCTGTAATGCATCATCATAATGAGCTCAATGTGACCAAGTGTCTGGTCACAGAATCACGCATTACGGTACGAGTAAAGTGACTTGCGGGTAACGAGACTAAATGAGGTATTGGGATACCGACGATCGAGTCTCGAGCAAGTAACGTACCGACGGACAAAGGGAATTGTATACGGGGTTGATTGAATCCTCGACATCGTGGTTCATCTGATGAGATCATCGAGGAGTATGTGGGAGCCAACATGGGTATCCAGATCCCGCTATTGGTTATTGACCGGAGAGGCGTCTCGGTCATGTCTGCATATCTCCCGAACCCGTAGGGTCTACACACTTAAGGTTCGGTGACGCTAGGGTTGTAGAGATATTAGTATGCTGCAAACCGAAAGTTGTTCGGAGTCCCAGATGAGATCCCGAACGTCACGAGGAGTTCCGGAATGGGCCGGAGGTAAAGATTTATATATAGGAAGTCCAGTTTCTCGGCCACCGGGAAAGTTTCGGGGGTCGCCGGTATTGTACTGGGACCACCGGAAGGGTCCCAGGGGTCCACCGGGTGGGGCCACCTATCCCGGAGGGCCCCATGGGCTGAAGTGGCATGGGAACCAGCCCCTGGTGGGCTGGTGCACCCCACCCAAGGGCCCAAGGCGCCTAGGGTTGGAAACCCTAGGGGGCCGTTGCCCCACGAGGGGACATGCGCCCCCCCCCCCCTGGTTGGAAACCCTAAGGGGGCCGTTGCCCCGGGGGCCGCCGTCCCCCCCCCTCTAGATGGGATCTCCAAGGAGGCATGCGCCCCCCTTAGCCCCTATATATAGTGGAGGGGAGGAAGGGCAGCCGCACCCTACATCTTGGCGCCTCCCTTCCCCCTTGCTACACCTCGTCCTCCCACAGACGTTTGGCGAAGCCCTGCGGGATCCCTGCTGCATCCACCACCACGCCGTCGTGCTGCTGGATCTTCATCAACCTCTCCTTCCCGCTTGCTGGATCAAGAAGAAGGAGACGTCACGCTGACCATACGTGTGTTGAACGCGGAGGTGCCGTCCGTTCGGTGCTAGGATCTCCGGTGATTGGATCATGACGTGTACGACTACCTCAACCCCGTTCTCTTGAACGCTTCCGCTCGCGATCTACAAGGGTATGTAGATGCAATCTTCTCTCTCGTTGCTGGATGAACTCATAGATTGATCTTGGTGAACGTAGGAAATTTTTTATTTTATGCAACGTTCCCCAACAGTATCAGAGCTTTGGTCTCCATTGCTTTGGTTTAATCACCATTGGAGGAAGATGGATGAGTCTACTATTGGGAGTCTTAGACATAGAGTGCCTATTCTTGATGGAGAGTATTTTCGTGAGTGGAAAAATGAGATGCTTGTTATTTTCAATCAATATCATTTTAACAAGTACATTGCTAGTCCTTGTGCACCTTATGTTGATCCTATGCATCCTACCCATGATGAGTCAATTGACATGATTAGGAATCTTAGAACTGCCAAACTTATCATTAGAGGATTGCCTAGAAACTTGCTTGGATGTTTGCCTACTTTTAAATGTGCCTACACCATATGGAAATTTCTTGAGGAACGATTTCTAGATTATTCCTTGAAAAATCTTGATGAAATTCTCCATAAGTCTATTGCTTTGAGTAAGATGAATACTAGTGATCCTATGTCTGGTGATCATCTATTTGAGCTTACAAACCTTATGCGTGCCAAAGGAAATGTTGGTATTATTAGTGATATTATTTCCGAAGCTATAAAAATTCATAAGCAAGATTATCAAACTCACTCTAATGAATCACCCTCTCTAGGACTTGATCCACCACATGACGATGTTGAACATGGATACTATGATGAGGATGATGATAGTGACTTTGATCTTGATCATGCAATGAGACATTTTGGTCTTATGGCAAATCTTCGGGGATACATGTCAGGAGGAAAGGAATGGGTTCTTGATAGTGGATGTACCGATCACATGATCGGAGATAAAGACATGTTCCGTGAGCTTGCTGATAATGATAGTCCTCGAAAGTATGTCACTTTCGGTGACAACTCAAAGGGTAAGGTGGTTGGCCTCGGTAAGGTGGCCATATCACATGATAGTTCCATACAAAATGTCATGCTCGTTGAATCTCTTGTTTACAACTTACTTTCAGTATCCAGACTTGTTGATTTCGGTTTCAATGTTCTATTTACTGAAGTAGATTGCCAAGTGTTTCGTCGAGATAATCATAAAATGGTCTTTACCGGTGTGCGTAGAGGTGATCTATACATTGTTGATTTCACTAAAAAGGCTCAACCTAAAACTTGCTTCATTGCTAAATCCTCAAAAGGTTGGTTATGGCATAGACGACTAGGTCATGTTGGTATGCGAAACCTTGACAAGCTTATTAAAGGAAATCATATCCTTGGAGTTAAAGATCTCATATTTGATAAGGATAGACTTTGCAGTGCTTGTCAAGCTGGTAAATAGGTTGGAGGAAGGCATCCCGTGAAGAACATCATGACCACAAGGAGGCCACTCGAGCTACTTCACATGGATCTCTTTGGTCTCAACTCTTACAAGAGTCTCGGTGGAAATTCTTTTGGTCTGGTTATAGTTGATGATTTTTCAAGATTTACGTGGGTGTTCTTTCTCGATGATAAATCGCAGGTCCAAAAGATCTTCAAAAACTTCGCAAGGAAGGCTCAAAATCAATTTGAAGTGAAGATCAAGAAGGTTCACAGCGACAATGGAACGGAGTTCAAGAACGCAAATGTGGACACCTTTCTTGATGAAGAAGGGATTTCACACGAGTTCTCCGCTACGTACACACCTCAACAAAATGGAGTTGTTGAGAGGAAGAACCGGACGCTCATTGAAATGGCGAGAACGATGCTTGATGAGTACAAGACGCCGAAGCACTTTTGGGCAGAAGCGGTTGAGACAGCTTGTCATGCAACAAATCACTTGTATCTTCACAAGCTACTCGGCAAGACGGCATACGAGCTCCTCACCGGTAACAAACCCCAAGTTGGATGCTTTTGAGTATTCGGCTCAAAGTGCTACATTCTTGATAAGCATCGTCGCTCTAAATTTGCTCCTAAATCTCATGAAGGTTTCCTACTAGGTTACGGCTCAAACTCTCACACTTATCGTGTCTACAACAATTTCACCCGAAAGGTTGAAGAGACGGTAGATGTGAAGTTTGATGAATCTAACGGCTCGCAGGTAGAGCAATTGCCAATTGATGTAGGTGACAAAGATCCTTCGGAAGAAATTCAAGACTTGGCCATTGGCAAGGTTCGTCCAACGGAGGTGAAGGAAAGTACCTCGTCCGTCCAAGTGGAAGCTTCTACTTCATAACAAGGTGAACCGAGAGTTGATAGGGAAGCATCCACAAGTGGGACACACCAAGATGAAGAAAACGAGGAAGTGCATCAAGATGAACGTCAATAACCTCCTTCTCCACCGCGACAAGAGAACGACAACGACAACAATGAAGAAGGCCAAGAAGAAGAAGAACAAGATGAAGAAGATGTTCAACGAAGACCCAAGCAAAAGCTTTCACGAGCTCGAGCAAGAGTTGCTAAAGATCATCCCGTCGAGCAAATCTACAATGACATTCAAACCGGGAGAATCACTCGCTCTAAAACTCGTTTAGCTAACTTTTGTGAAAACTATTCTTTCATCTCTAGCATTGAACCTATGAAGGTTGAAGAAGCATTGGAAGATCCAGATTGGATAAATTCTATGCATGAAGAGCTACATAACTTTGAGAGGAATCAAGTTTGGACATTAGTTGAGAAGCCCGACAACAACCACAACGTCATCGGTACCAAATGGGTGTTTCGCAACAAGCAAGATGAAGATGGACAAGTAGTTCGCAACAAAGCATGTCTCATCGCCCAAGGCTACACACAAGTTGAAGGTATGGACTATGGTGAGACTTACGCCCCCGTTGCTAGACTTGAGTCCATTCGCATCTTACTTGCCTATGCTAATCATCATGATATCACCTTGTACCAAATGGTCATTAAAAGTGATTTTCTAAATGGTGAAATAGAGGAGGAAGTTTATGTTAAGCAACCTCCCGGCTTTGTCAATCCTAAGAAACCCAATCATGTTTACAAACTTCACAAAGCTCTTTATGGTCTTAAACAAGCTCCTAGAGCTTGGTATAAATGCTTGACCAAGTTCCTTATTGAAAAAGGCTTTGAAATTGGGAAAATTGATTCTACTCTTTTTACTAAAAGGGTTAATGGAGAACTATTTGTGTGCCAAATCTATGTTGATGATATTATATTTGGTTCGACTAACCCTCATTTTAGTGAAAAGTTTGGGAAGCTAATGTCCGAGAAGTTTGAGATGTCTATGATGAGTGAACTCAAATTCTTTCTTGGGTTGCAAATCAAGCAAACTAAGGAAGGTACCTTTCTCAAACAAAGTACACCAAGGACTTATTCAAGAAGTTCAATATGCAATAATGCAAAGGTATGTCTACACCCATGCCTACTAGTGGACATAATGACTTGACCAAAGATGGTGAACCGGTTGATCAAAAGGTTTATCGCTCTATGATCGGTTCATTTTTATATCTATGTGCTTCACGTCCTGATATCATGCTAAGTGTGTGCATGTGTGCACGATATCAAGCTACTCCTAAGGAATGTCATCTTAAGGCCGTGAAAAGGATAGTGAGATACTTAATACATACACCAAACTTTGGCATTTGGTATCCTAAAAGGGCCTCTTTCGATCTTGTTGGCTATTCCGACTCGTACTATGCCGGAGACAAGGTTGATAGAAAGTCCACTTTGGGTACTTGTCAATTTCTTGGTAGATCTCTTGTGTCTTGGTCCTCCAAGAAACAAAACTCGGTATCCTTATCCACTGCCGAAGCTGAATATATTGCCGCTGGTTCATGTTGTGCTCAATTACTTTGGATGACCCAAACTCTTAAAGACTATGGGATATATGTGAGACATGTTCCATTGCTTTGTGATAATGAAAGTGCTATTAGAATTGCTCATAATCCTGTGCAACATTCTCAAACTAAGCATATTGAAGTTCGTCATCATTTCATTCGAGATCATGTTGCTAAGGGTGACATTGATCTTAAACATGTTCGCACCGAAAAGCAATTAGCGGATATATTCACTAAACCTCTTGATGAGAAAGTGTTTTGCAGGTTAAGAGGAGAATTGAACATCATTGATGCTTCAAACTTGGAGTAGAAACTCCATTGGATACATGCAAGACATGAGCTTATGACTAATCCTTGATATTTCTCTTATGATAAATATGTTATGTCTTGGATATATTTGTATCTTGCATGTTATATAACCCATGTAGGTACTTGGTGGAATCACATTCCATGAGATTGTAATCTACTCAGATCTTGAGCAATCTCTACATCACCAAGTCTCTACACTATGGTGGTTGAAGCCAAGGAAGCACGGAACCACTCAAACATATCCTTTGACAAATTCTATGTTGAGCTTCACGATTGTCATTTTTGGATACACAAGTGCTCTTCCTTGCAAGAACTAACCCATGTAGGTAGATGGACTCAAATTCCAAGTGGTGCTCCAAATTCTTGATGAGCTACATCAACTTTGAGCTACCCACACATGTTCAACTACATGGACTACACCACCAACCAAGGTATGTCATTCCATCTTAGAGAAGCTTTACTCCAAGTCATGAGCTAAAGCAACTCAACAAGATGTGAATACATCAAGATGCTCAAACGAAAAATGGCAACCCCATTTTGAGCTTAAACGATGAGTATGACCTATGATCAAGTGATCTCACTTGACTCCTAAGTCAATATACTCTAACATAGGTGACTTTGTCGCCGACCATCTCTAGATGAAGTTCTCTTGTGTTCTTTTCTGTGTTTTTGCATTTGTCTCATGCATATTTGTTTCCCCTTTCAAAAAAACTTCTTCATCTAGATTTCTTTCTTTCTTTTTGTTCTGCATTTTCTGCATTCCAATTCATTGCACATCCTTCAGTAAATTCCTTGCAAATCTGTGTGAGATCTTACTAGTCTAGTGAGCTGAGGTGACAAGTGTTTTCTCTGTGATGAACTCGGTTTCACCCATTTTTATTTTCAGCCCAACCGAATCCTTTCGGTCCAACCGAAGCAACTCACTCGGTGCCACCGATTTCATCACAGGAAAAACAGTTTGCCACATAATTCTATGTTTTTTCTGATCCAACTCCACTCAATGAATCTTGTCCTCTACAAGCATCACATTTTTATCATTGCTTTGTTCTGTGTCTCAAGGACCAAACCCATTCGACAGATTCCAGAAGACCCTTCTTGGAAATTGATGTCAAAGGGGGAGAGAGAGAACATCAAAGCTTATCATTTGAAGAGAGAGAGAACATCAAAGCTTATCACCTTCTTGAGAGAGAGATATCATCTCTTAAAGGGGGAGAGAGACCTTCTAAAGGGGGAGAGAGACCCTCAAAGGGAAGAGAGAGATCTCCAGGGGAAGAGAATACTTAAGTAGAAAGTATTTCTCAAGGATCCCAGATGCTTGGTGTTCAAGAGGAGAGATGTCCACATGTCTTCTTGAGGGGAGAGACATGTTCATATGTTCTGTTGTGCCTATTTGCATTAGCATGCTTCAGCTCTGATCATCATTCATATCTTACAGCTCTGTTTTCTTTAAGCTCTGATTTTCTGTTCCCTATCTTCTCCCAGTATCCCATGTTAGATTCAGGGGGAGCAAGACATCTAAGGGAAAGAGATCATTTAAATTCATTGCATATCTTTACTCTTGGGGACATGTCTAATCCAATGTGGTACTTAGTACTCACTCTCTACATGTCATCCCAGTCTTGGTATTCTTGTGGTTTCTTCTGTTTGCTCTGGCTAGTAGATGTATCTGTGTTATCTAACCTTGTTTACACAGGTTCATTCCATCCTAAGACAACTCAAGACTACAAGGTAAGTATATGCATCACAATCATGTGTGTGAGGAATTCTTGCTGATGTACATATTGTTTGCAAGAAGGACTCATGAGCATGAAGGTATTTTCTTCAACATTCTTTGCTCTGATGCATATGGCCAAGATACATGTAACACATTGCCTGCTCTATCATGTTTATGCTCTCACATGCTTCTACATTTCATATTCACATGATTGCATACATGTAGGGGGAACCCATGGTTCTTACATGTCTTTCCAAAGCTTTACTTGCTATTCCTTATATCTTTATCTAAAGCTTTGATGTATGTTGTCATCAATTACCAAAAAGGGGGAGATTGAAAGCACAAGTGCTTCCTAGGTGGTTTTGGTAATTAATGTCAACATATCTCTTGTTGGACTAACACTTTTATCTAGTATGTTTCAGATAAGTTCAACAATGGAGTGGCATGGACTAAAGGATGTGGTAACTCCTTCAAGATGCTAAGGACAAAGGATTGGCTCAAAGCTTCAAGCTCAAGACTCTTCATTTTACATTTTTAGTGGTCCAAGATCACATTGAGTCTATAGGAAAAGCCAATACTATCAAGGAGGGATGAGGTGTTGCTTAATGAGCCTCTTGCTTCATGTGCTTCGTGATATGCTCCAAAACCCTCAGCTACTTTCCCACTTCCACAAATGACCTAAACCCAAAGCCAAAGTCGGTCACACCGATTCTTCCTATCCGGCGCCACCGATTCCAAAAGTCATAGCCACTGCCACAAACCCTAAGCAAATCGGTCTTACCGATAGGGATCTCGGTCTCACCGAGATGGGATTGTAATCTCTCTATGTATGTCCATTATCAAAATCGGTCTCACCGAGTTTGAACAATTGGCGCTACCGAGATTACAATGCAAACTCTTTGGAAAACTTATTACCAAAATCGGTCCCACCGAGTTTGAGTAATCGGTCCCACCGAGTTTGCCTGACCAACTCTCTGGAAAGCTTATTACCAAAATCGATCTCACCGAGTTTGTGTAATCGGTCCTACCGAGATTACATTATGCCCTAACCCTAACTGAATCAGTCTCACCGAGTTGCATTTCGGTCCCACCAAAAACCCTAACGGTCACATTATTTGCTAAGTCGGTCTGACCGAGTTTAATGATTTGGTCCCACCGAGTTTGGTAGATTGTGTGTAACGGTTAGATTTTGTGTGGAGGCTATATATACCCCTCCACCTCCTCTTCATTCGTGGAGAGAGCCATCAGACTGAACCTACACTTCCAGCATACATATTCTGAGAAAGAACTACCTACTCATGTGTTGAGACCAAGATATTCCATTCCTACCATATGAATCTTGATCTCTAGCCTTCCCCAAGTTGCTTTCCACTCAAATCTTCTTTCCACCAGATCCAAAACCTATGAGAGAGAGTTGAGTGTTGGGGAGACTATCATTTGAAGCACAAGAGCAAGGAGTTCATCATCAATGCACCATTTGTTACTTCTTGGAGAGTGGTGTCTCCTAGATTGGCTAGGTGTCACTTGGGAGCCTCCGACAAGATTGTGGAGTTGAACCAAGGAGTTTGTAAGGGCAAGGAGATCGCCTACTTCGTGAAGATCTACCGCTAGTGAGGCAAGTCCTTCGTGGGCGATGGCCATGGTGGGATAGACAAGGTTGCTTCTTCGTGGACCCTTCGTGGGTGGAGCCCTCCGTGGACTCGCGCAGTCGTTACCCTTCGTGGGTTGAAGTCTCCATCAACGTGGATGTACGATAGCACCACCTATCGGAACCACGCCAAAAACATCCGTGTCTCCAATTGCGTTTGAATCCTCCAAACCCTTCCCTTTACTTTCTTGCAAGTTGCATGCTTTACTTTCCGCTGCTCATATACTCTTTGTATGCTTGCTTGATATGTATTGTGATTGTTGAAGTTGTGCCTAAACTCCACTTAAACTTAAAGAATCTTAAAAACTGCAACTTTGGTACTTAGTGTCTAATCACCCCCCCTCTAGACACCTCTTCTCAAGGTCCTACACTTTCCTTGGCATGGAAGGCAAGCTTGGCGATACGGATATGTAGATCTTCTACCATTGTAACCGACTCTGTGTAACCCTAACCCTCTTCGGTGCCTATATAAACTGGAGGGTTTTAGTCCGTAGGACGAACAACAATGATACCATAGGCTAGCTTCTAGGGTTTAGCCTCTTTGATCTCATGGTAGATCTACTCTTGTACTACCCATATCATCAATATTAATCAAGTAGGAGTAGGGTTTTACCTCCATCGAGAGGGCCCGAACCTGGGTAAAAACATCGTGTCCCTTGTCTCCTGTTACCATCCGCCTAGACGCACAGTTCGGGACCCCCTACCCGAGATCCGCCAGTTTTGACACCGACAGCGACGGCTCCCTGGTGAGCTGCAGCTCCGGTGAGCGGCGGTCAAGCTTGGGGGCGACGGCTCTGGCGGTTCCTGAGCGACGAGAGGATGCCAGGGAGGTGCGCGAGGAAGTGGCGGTGCGGGTGGAGTAGCATGGATGGGAAGGGGGTGCTCACCGGCGGCGGAAGTGGCGGCGAACTGAGGCGGCAGACGGCGAGATCCAAATGGCGCGGGCGTTGTCTGTGGTGGGGTGCGAGCTAGGGTTTTAGGGGGTTTCAATAGAGGAGGGGCTAGGGTACTTATAGGACACGGTTTCGTGGAGGAGAGGTTGCTCGGTGTAGGGTTTAGGAGGGCACAGACGCCGAGGGCATTGGGCGCTGGCCAGATTCGGGCATGGCGGTTTCGTAAGGAGGGAGGTGGGGTGAGGTCCGCACGGCAGTGAGAGAGAGAGAGGGGAGGGGGCGAGCGGGCGACCGAGACAGAGAGTATTCGGGTGCGGCGCGCCGGGCTGCGGCGGCACGGGCGCTGGTGGGCTGGCACCTGGCCAGCTGGCTGGGCCGGTTGGCGCTGGCTGGTTCTTGGAGCTTTTCCTTTTTTTTGAATTAGAATAGAGAGAAAAACTAATTAGAGAAATTTATATAGCACATATATATATATATCAAAATTCTCAGGGGAAATTATCCTATAATGTGGACATTTTTCCAGGGGCAAAACACAAACTTTTTTAAAGAAACATTTTATGAAAATCCCAAAAAAAATTCAAATTTGAATTCAAACTTTTTGGCAATATTTTTCTTCTAAAATTTTTGGAGTGTCATGTTTACTCCTATCATACTTTTTCTCAAGTATTTGTCAGGCATTAATTTGAAATAATTTCAATTGCCAATCAGTTCAAACTCAAAAACACCACTGCCTCTGAAAGAAATTCAAATGCCACTCCATTTCAAACATTATGCATAGATGCTTAGCTATAATTGTAAAACATTCCAAATGGGAAATTTGGGATGTTACATGAAATCTCTCGACAAATATGTCGTGATCATCATCAACATTCTGGGCTCTTCTAGGATATCAATTAAATTCATGATGAGAAATACCATCCTTGCCCATGATGATTTGTGTTATCATCGACAACATTCTTGCCTCCCCCCCAACACAAACTTGTTCAGAGAATTTTGTAAATACATCCTTTTTGACATGTCGATGGATTGCTACCGGACCCATCGACCGGGTCCTCATCTTTCCTAGTAAAATTGCACGAGATGTTCTAAAACTTCCCGATGGATCCTTTGTGTTCCCAAGGTCCGACCTTTACCCGATGACCATGTCAATGCTATTCTAGACCATGACTGTGGTACTCCGAACATCATTAAGAACATTGGAGGCGCAATGCTAAATGTTTCCTGATCACTTATCCACACACTGTTGTATGGGTAGCATATTGAATTTCCTCTCCCATTTACCTAAAATGGTAATCTACTTACTATCCTGTCACATGCTCTGCTTGCCCTTGGGAAGGATATACTCCTGATATTTGTGTTTAAACATATTTTCCTTTCGATTGTTCTGATTAAATAAATAATCACCCTTTCCTTTCCATTGTTTTGTTTAACCTTTCTTTTGATTTATGAGATCTATGTAGTAATAATTCCCTGCTTATGTAAACACCTCCGTGTACAAATTTGTCACTAAGACCATGTTACTACTATTGACGACATTCCGGTAACCACCAATGGACGAGAAGTTTGCTTATTGGTCCGCCTCATTCCTCCGAGCATGGAAATGGTTATCTTCGTCCCTCGCCCTTGGTACCAACGTTGTTGCCAACATAACTGATAGACTATCCTCTGACGCGCCTTGCTATCATGACCGTCCAAGATGTCAGCACACTTTCTATTTTGATTCTGAAGTATCCTTTGCACTTGGCTTCGTATGAAATTCACCAGCCACCGTCCTATGGATGATCTAGTCTGGTATCAGATGCGATATTTCTTTTCGTTTCTCTGAACCCCTTTTGCCTTCTGATTAGGCATCAAATGATTGTCTACGCGCTCGAAACTTTTTAGGGTACCTTCTTATTTTGCTCCTGACGTTTTCTTAAGATCAATTTGAGAGTTACTTTCTACCACATTCCTTGAGTTATCTACTAGTTAATCAACCTTGTAGAGGTCCATTCTTCCAAAGTTACCCCTTATCCTTTTCGTGCGTACGATGGAGTTTCCGAAGAAAGGATGATGACTTCATCATGCTGACCCGAAGTAGAGAAATGAAGACATCAACGAAAGGGATCAACTTCTTCGAGGAGAGCAACCAAGAACTAGAATATCTGTTAGAATTCCGTGACCAGAACTTTCCCCTTACTCCATCTCTTAAATCTCGGGACGAGATTTCTTGTAGTGGAGGAGATTTGTAACACCAGGTGCGTCATGCTATAGTAAACTCATATTAATGGTGCCACATCCTCATAATTAAATTTTGCTAATCATCATTTTGTTCCAAACCGACCTCAAATTCAATTTCAAAAGTCAAGTTAAATAAATTTTCTCCTCAAACTATAAAACTAAAATGTTCAAATAATTATTTAAATTCCCCTAATCATTGTCATGTTGAACCCAACATTATTTGACCCACCAATTAATACCTAGGAATTTATAAAGTGGTCTAACAACAAATAAAGTAGCTTTTTGAAAATAAGCAAATTTTTATTTTAGCCATGAGTGCACAATGCACATCCGGCCCAGCCCAACCGTGCCTCTCCTTCCTCCTGTTTACGGAAGACCGTGGCACACATCCAGACTCCGTGGCCGCGGATGGCCACGCGCCGTCCATCGTGCGGCTCCACTGGGTGGATAAGAACACCCCCAACAGCCTCCCTCTCCCTTTGGAACCCTAGATCCCCATTTGCCCTTCCTTTCGCTCACCCACTTTGTCTTCATCGAAGCAACCGTTGTCTTCATCAATCATCCTTGCGTCCTCCAGTACGGCGTCCTCTGGTGCGGCGTCCCCTGCTGTGGCACCTCCTCTTGCGGCTTCCTTCAGTGGAGCTTTCTTCATAATCCCGGTCATTGCTAACGAGAGGTCCATCATCTCCACTCGGAAAAAGGTCTTCTCCCTGATCCAGCTTCTCCTCCAATGCGGCCACATCCAGCTTCAGCTTGTCGACTCTCTCCATGAAATCCTTGACTTCATCCTCATGCTCATAGTGGGCTTCACATGCTGCAGCTTCCAGATCAAGTTCATGATGGTGCAACTTCTGGATCGTCTTCATGCTAATGCGCATCTGAATCTCTAGAGCCCTGATGAGAACCTCCAAGTCTTGGGCAAATGAGTGAACGGAGTCATCATTTCTGGTGCGGATGATCTCTCCCTCTGCAGTCCTGCGAGAAACCATGGTGTGGTTTGATCCAACAAGCTCGGCCCTGTATTCCTCATGTATGCGTCCAAGTGCACCATGAACTGCTATGTCTCTCCCCATGATCCAACCGGGTGCAATGAACCTGAAGTCAATGGGCACCGAGAGATTTCTGAACGTCCTCCCTGGTATGTGCACCTTAATCCTGAAGCGACGGTCATCCGGAAATGCCATGGTAGGGGTCCCGATGATTTAAGGCAGAGCAATCTTCAATTCCTTGGTGATCTGGACCATCCTCTTGCCGAAAAGCATAGTCTCGTCGGGCTAGCAAAACTCCGGGAGCAAAACTGGGATGAACTTAACGGCCATCTAGAATGGTTGAAATCGGAGAAGAGTCAGAAATGATCAGGGAAGAAAAATATGGAAAAGTGAAGACATAAAGTAAACTTGTCTCTTCCTATGGCTTTCTGATCCTAGGGGTTACATCCAATGGTCAGCGTGTGCTCTGAATACCATCTCTATAGCGACCCGACCCAAAATTGGTCAAGTCTCTGTGTAGCTGTACCATCCCAAGATCATGCTGGCACACACAATACAATGATGCAAGGATTCAAAGTTCAACCACACCTGAATTTATTACATGATTCTCATATCGAGTCTTTATTACATGATAATAAATTCGGCCGAAGGCCAACTCATGAGAAATAAACTAAATAAAGCTGCAAAAGCGTAGACGAGTAGCGAGTCCATTCGACTCCATAGGGCAATCGCGAAGCGTGGATCGTAGCCTCACTCCTGGTCGGAAAACTCCTCTGCAACATAAGATGTTGCAGTCATGTAGGTCAGCATTTTTGAATATGCCGGCAAGTCATGAAGAGAGACAACAATAAAATTATTAATACTATATGCAATTTGGCTGTGGGGCTCTAAGTTTCACTATTTTGCGAAAAAGCAAGTTTTTCCCTACAACAAAGGTCTTGTTTGCAATCAATACAAAATTTTGGTAGTTATTGAGATGGTTCCACCAACCAATGTCTCATTCCCAATTATTAACCCCTCAATTAATTTATTAAGTTCAGTGTTGAGATATCTGAAATACTCCAAGTTCTAGAGGCTCAAATTGTCCGTAACCGGGGACACGACTAATCGATTAGGTCTTCACTTTGCAGCGGTTTGTGCACTTTACCCGCAAGAATCGTTCCCTCCTTTAAGTCTTCGCACTGCCTGGTGTTTGAAGACAGGACGAACAAAACAGGGTCTTCCAAAGAGTTCCTCTGGGCCACTGCTGGTGCCCAGCCAATCCTACCGTTGTTCTACATGTCATAGCACCGTTTGGCAAGAGTCACGCCTAGGGTCGACCAAGCTAGAGCCCATAATGGCTTGCGGCTGCACAGGTAAGCTTCCGGTAAATGGGGTATCCATCCGTCTCTTCGTGGATGGGTGCAACTTTCCGCAAGATTTCATGGCGCTTCTCCATGCGTCCCGGCCATTCGCTGGTTCCTCTAGGGTGCCCATCAACCGTCCTCCACCCAGTAGTGTATTTTGAAGTCCATCTTGAGCTTGAAGTCATGGGGTTGCCATCATCTTGGCTCTCACATCTCCCTTATGAAACACTCAACCAACCCCGTCTACGAAAAGCATAGCAATCAACTACATCGTCCTGGGCATTGGTAACAAGGGGAATGGGTTCATCCTACCTCATGATACTACTCAAGAACAACCTAAAATTCTCCTACTGCATGCATGGTGCGGAGGTAAAATTCTAATGCAATACAATCATAGGCATTGTAAAAACATGATCAAATGACTTGCCTGGCTCACGGTCTTCGAAAGCTAGCGATTCGTAATAGCAGGCGTCGCACTCCGGGGATTCTACTGACTCAAACAATACCACAAATAAGTGTAATACAATATAACATAACATTAAGTTAAAGTAAAACACCCAAGCACTCAAACCAAAACCAAAGAAAACTCGGAGAAAGCAAATCAAGGTTTTCACCACATTAAGCAACAACTAGGAAAATAGTTTTATACTACTAAAAAATTTCTTAACAGAACCTAAGCATGGGTTTTGCTAACTAACAGAAAGGGGAACAACATACAAACTAGAGGCAAAAAGAATCATATTAAAAGCTATTATAGAACTCCTATTAAGACTAAAACAATAGTAGCAATAAAAAAAATAAAAAAAATTATTCTAGTGTGAATAAAACTTCATCCTCTATAACTAAAGAAACTAATCTAAAATAAATTATAACATAGTAAATAAAATTATTTACTAACTAGAACATTACAAAAACAGTAGCTAGCTAAATAAACTAGAAAAACTTGATTTCGACTAAAAGTAGTTTTTAATTAAATCTAAAATACCCAAACAAGTTCCTACTACTAGGCATGGTCAAAACTAAGCAGTAGCAAAAAGATTCACTAAAAGAAAATTATTCTAGCTCAATTTATTGCAGAAAAACTAATGTGTCTAAATCTAATATAAAACTATGTTTATTAATCTAAACATGGCTAAACATAATTTCTACTGAAATTACAAGAAATTTGTAAACTAACAAAAAAATCAACTAAAAACAATAAACCAACTAAAAGAAATAGCAAAAAAAAAAAGAACTATTCTGCTAAAAATAAAAAAACTAAAAAGAAAAAAAAACAGACGCGACTGGCTATCCATCGCTTAGGCGTAAAATAACTCCTGTGGCTAAATAGAAAACCCAGACCGGTCCGTTCTAACTGAACCGAATAAGACCGTAAGTAAACTGGCTATAACAAAAAAAACACACTCTTCGCAGATCTAATCTAAACTGTAGATTTTAGATCGAACAGTGGAGGGCAACTCTGGCGACTTACAGTGAACTCGATGGCGACGGCGACTCGGGCGACAATGGTGCGACGGCTCCGGCGATCGGGGAGGAAGGAGGAGTAGTCGGGGCGGTGCGGCGACTCGAGAGCGGCGTCGGGGTGGTCTCGGTGGAGCTCGGCGACGACGGTGGCGATCAGGGCGACGGCGACGGCTCCCTAGTGAGCTGCAGCTCCGGCGAGTGGCGGTCAAGCTCAGGGGCGACGGCTCCGGCAGTTCCGGGGCGACGAGAGGATGCAGGGAGGTGCGTGAGGAAGTGGCGGTGCGGGTGGAGTAGCATGGATGGGCAGGGGTGCTCACCGGCGGCGGAAGTGGCGGCGAACCGAGGCGGCGGACGGCGAGATCCAAACAGCGCGGGCGTCGTCTGTGGTGGGGTGTGAGCTAGGGTATTAGGGGGTTTCGAAAAAGGACGGGCTAGGGTACTTATATGACACGGTTTCGTCGAGAGGTTGCTCGGTGTAGGGTTTAGGAGGGCACGGACGCCAAGGGCGTTGGGCGCTGGCCAGATTCGGGCGCGGCAGTTTCGGAAGGAGGGAGATGGGGTGGGTCCGCACGACAGTGAGAGAGAGGGGAGGGGGTGAGCGGGCGACCGAGACAGAGAGGATTCGGGCGCGGCGCGCCGGCTGCGGCGGCTCGGGCGCTGGTGGGCTGGCGCCTGGCCAGCAGGCTGGGCCGGTTGGCGCTGGCTGGCGCCTGGGGCTTTTCCTTTTTTTTAATTAAAACAGAGAGAAAAACTAATTAGAGAAATAAATATTTTTTTTTATATAGAACATATATATATATATCAAAATTGTCACGGGAAATTATCCTATAACGTGGACATTTTTCCAGGGGAAAAACACAAACTTTTTTAAAGAAACATTATCTGAAAATCCCCAAAAAAATCAAATTTGAATTCAAACTTTTTGGCAATATTTACTCCTCTCATACTTTTTCTCAAGTATTTGTCAGGCATTAATTTGAAATAATTTCAATTGCCAATCAGTTCAAACTCAAAAACACCACTGCCTCTGAAAGAAATTTAAATGCCACTCCATTTCAAACATTGTGCATAGATGCTTAGCTATAATTGTAAAACATTCCAAATGGGAAATTTGGGATGTTACATGAAATCTCTCGACAAATATGTCGTGATCATCATCAACATTCTGGGCTCTTCTAGGATATCAATCAAATTCATGATGAGAAATACCATCGTTGCCCATGATGATTTGTGTTATCATCGACAACATTCTTGCCTCCTCCCAACACAAACTTGTTCAGATAATGTTGTAAATACATCCTTTTTGACATGTCGATGGATTGCTACCGGACCCATCGGCCGCGTCCTCATCTTTCCTGGTAAAATTGCACGAGATGTTCTAAAAATCCCCGATGGATCCTTTGTGTTCCCAAGGTCCGAACTTTACCCAATGACCATGTCAATGCTATTCTAGACCATGACTGTGGTACTCCGAACATCATTAAGAACATTGGAGGCGCAATGCTAAATGTTTCCTGATCACTTATCCACACACTGTTGTATCGGTAGCATATTGAATTTCCTCTCCCATTTACCTAAAATGGTAATCTACTTACTATCCTGTCACATGCTCTGCTTGCCCTTGGGAAGGATATACTCCTGATATTTGTGTTTAAACATATTTTCCTTTCAATTGTTCTGATTAAATAAATAATCACCCTTTCCTTTCCATTGTTTTGTTTAACCTTTCTTTTGATTTATGAGATCTATGTAATAATAATTCCCTGCTTACGTAAACACCTCCGTGTACAAATTTGTCACTAAGACCTTGTTACTACTGTTGACGACATTCCGGTAACCACCGATGGACGAGAACTTTGCCTATTGGTCCGCCTCATTCCTGCGAGCAGGAAAATGGTTATCTTCGTCCCTTGCCCTTGGTACCAACGTTGTTGCCAACATAACTGATAGACTATCCTCTGACGCGCCTTGCTATCATCACCGTCCAAGATGTCAACACACTTTCTATTTTTAACCCACATGTTGGGACCATAACCCACAGTTCCACAGGCTCGAAACCTGACTCTCATGTACAACATTGATTCTAAAGTATCCGTTGCACTTGGCTTCGTTTGAAATTCACCAGCCACTGTCCTATGGATGATCTAGTCTGGTATCAGACGCGATATTTCTTTTCGTTGCTCTGAACCCCTTTTGCCTTCTGATTAGGCATCAAATGATTGTCTACGCGCTCGAAACTTCTTAGGGTACCTTCTTATTTTGCTCTTGATGTTTTCTTAAGATCAATTCGAGAGTTACTTTCTACCACATTCCTTGAGTTATCTACTAGTTAATCAACCTTGTAGAGGTCCATTCTTGCAAAGTTACCCCTTATCCTTTTCGTAAGTACGATGGAGTTTCCGAAGAAAGGATGACGACTTCATCATGCTGACCCGAAGTAGAGAAATGAAGACATCAACGAAAGGGATCAACTTCTTTGAGGAGAGCAACCAAGAACTAGAATATCCGTTAGACTTCCGTGATCAGAACTTTCCCCTTACTCCACCACTTAAATCTCCGGACGAGATTTCATGTAGTGGAGGAGATTTGTAACACCAGGGGCATCATGCTACAGTAAACTCCTATTAATGGTGCCACGTCCTCATAATTAAAATTTTCTAATCATCATTTTGTTCCAAACCGACCTCAAATTCAATTTTAAAAGTCAAGTTAAATAAATTTTCTCCTCAAACTATAAAACTAAAATGTTCGAATAATTATTTAAATTCCCCTAATCATTGTCATGTTGAACCCAACATTATTTGACCCACCAATTAATGCCTAGGAATTTATAAAGTGGTCCAACAACAAATTTGAAAATAAGAATTTTTTTATTTAAGCCATGAGTGCACAGTGCGCATTCGGCCTAGCCCAACCGTGCCTCTCCTTCCTCCTGTTTACGGGAGAACGTGGCACACATCCAGACTCCATGGCCACGGATGGCCACGCGCCGTCCATCGTGCGGCTCCACTGGGTTGATAAGAACACCCCCAACAACCTCCCTCTCCCTTTGGAACCCTAGATCCCCATTTGCCCTTCCTCTCGCTCACCCATTTTGTCTTCATCGAAGCAATCGTTGTCATCACCATGGATGACCTCCTCTGTGTGGCCACTGAGCTCCTCGTCGCCTGAGATCATGTCTGCGAGCTTCACCCTCGCCGTCCACGTCGCCCGCGCCTAGTAGGACTCTGCATCGACAACGCTAGCGTCGATCCCCTTCATCGGCCATCGCCTGTACTCGCCATCAGTTGCCGCTGGTCCGGGCCGCCCGGACCTCCCAACCTCGTCCACGAGCACCGGGCTGAACCCATATGACGATTCCCCCTTCCCCCATTCGATTCGATACCGTAGGACGCTGTCGTTGTTCGTTCCGAAGCTCCGCGCGCCCGCCCACCCTTTTTCCGCACCATGACCTACCGGCCAAGCCCGCCTATACGCGATGCGCTCCCGCGCGCGCGGGAGGCCACGCCCCCGCTCGCCCTCTTGCTCCTCCTCGTGGCCGCATCTCTGTCGCGCTCGTCGTCGCCGCTGCGTGCTACTGCTTGCCGCTGCTGCTTTCTGCTGCATCTGCTAGAGCTGCTGCTGCTCACCGCCCATGCTTGATGTGGCCGCAACCTGGCCGCCCCGGCTCCGCCCGGCCGCTACTCCCGAGTGGCCTTGTCCATCCGCAACCGCTAGCTAGCCCCGCGTCGCCGCTGGCCGCCGTGCCCGCTGAGCAGCGCGCGCCTCGCTTCCGCCCACGCCCATGGCCGCCGTCGCCCCGGGTGCTCTCCTGCAGTCGCAGCTGTCGCCGCCGCTGCTGCTTCTTCTCTGTCGCGCTGCCGCCGCTAACTGCTATCCCGTCCGCTGGGCCAACCACTGGCCGGCCCTCGCCCCGGCCGCGTCCAGGCACTCCCCAACAGCCGCCCGCGGCCCTGCTTGCACCTTGCTGCGGTGCTGCTCCAACCTGCTGTCGATGCTTGCTCTGCCTGATGCGTTGCTGCTTCTGCTGCCTACGTAGGAGGCCGACCTTCTTTAGATTAGTTAGTTTTAGAATTTGTTAGTGTTTAACTAGCACAAGCACGAATATCCGTGCGTTGCAACGGGAGATAAATAATAATATCATAAACATCTAGCCTAATAATGACTTAAAACTCCACCTCGCGTGCTGTGCAAGTCCATGCCCTCTATTCTGCAAGTCCATGTGCTCTATTTTAACACGGCATCTATCTATCGCCGCTTTTCCTAATTTCCGTCCTCACTGACAGTGATCCCGGTTTCCACTTGATCATAATGCATCTAGACGTGATCAATCATAAGGCGATGAGCTTGACCATCACATGACACACCTGTCATTGAACACCAGCCCAATGGATTAAACTGCGCAAGTGCAAGGGAATGCTTAAACTAATCTCTTGAGCTGGGGTTGAGGGTTGCCCTCTGTTTCCCTCAAGCACATGCTCCATACAATGTCTCCTACACAACTCTCATGCTTTGTTATGGAGAAAACATCTGTGGTCCTATACGAAGGTTTTCCAAATCGAGGAATTGGGTTACGGTCCAGGTCGCTAATGTAAAAACGATCGGTCGCTCCATAGTAGGGTGCTTTAGGAGGTTAGTCCAGAACATTGGACATGATAATGTGTGGCCAACAACAATGTTTGACACTTATCTCCTACCACATTGAGCGCTAATTCGGTAGCATGCCAGCCGGTTGCCGCCAAGGAAACTCGCCTACAGCTCCAAGCAACTAATATCCATTCATGTTTCTAGGGGATACACCCACTCCCATGACATGTGTCGATTCGCTACATGCGCCCACTGCACAGCAAGATCTATCATTTGCTAGTTGTGTGGAACCACGCTTGCTTGCTCTAATTGGCTCTACCGAATCAGTAGTTGCCTAATTCTCTCTTCTGGCTCCGCCACTGAAATATATATGAACTTAGACTGCACAGGGTTTAGTAAATGAATAGACACACTATCAACTTGTGTGTGCTCTTGTCTTAATTTGGATATGTGGCGCCAACATTGTTGTGTGAATCCATTAGTAATGGTTGATTGGTGAAGCTATACTTAGATCTCATACTACTTTCAGGTTGCAATCTGAATTGGGCCGATGATTACTTGAAGAAAATAACAAAAAGATGCAGTATTGCAAGTGCAAGTGTGATTGCAACTGTTTGGGATTGGGACGAAAATAATTTCATCCGTTCTAGTTTAGCTCAGTTTATTCCATGAGAGTTGGCTGGCGTAGTTGGTTAATGTGGTGGGATTTGCACCTCATGTAGCCAGTTTGAATCCCACTAATGCACATATTTGTTTGCTGATTTTCCAAAAAAAATGAAACTCAAGTAGGCCCAAGTCCATGAGAGAAGAGTGTTCGCCAAGGCTTGTTCGCAGAAGGAATGATGTACACAAATTGTGACTCGGTGCATGAAACACAACCGATTCTATTTGAGCCTTGTGAGCATCAAAATGTTGTCGCTTCGCTAAAGGTAGCGTTTAGAATCCGACTTTTTCGGACCTTTGATTCAGAATTTCAAAATTTGTTCAAATTTTTAGAAAATATTGGTATCCTTTTTCATAGAAGTTCATAATTCCAAAATTTATTCATGTTCTTAAAAAAATTCACATAATAAAAAAAGTTCACCGTATAGAAAAAAAAAGGTTCACCATACATTTGAAAACTCTTCACTGTATATATGAAAAGTTCATCGTGTATTGTTCAGTGTGCATTTAAAAAAAATCAACATATATTAAAAAATGTTCGGTGTGTATTTGAAAAATGTGCACTGTATACTAAAAAAAACTTCATTGTGCATTTTTAAATTCACTTTTTTTCAAACATTTCAGAATTTTGTTGCTAGTTAAAAAATTACATTTGAAAAAAATATCCACAGTATACTAAAAAATGTTTAGTGTATATTTATGGCTCAGGGCTAATTTTGTCACCAAACTCGATCTAGTTGAGTGGCTACCATGTTCGCCTGCAAACTCAAGGCCCCGTGTATAGTCCTCCCTTTGGCCTCCTATTTTTGGACGGTTTTAAGAAAAAACAGGAATGTCACTGTACATTTACAGGGTAGCGCTACTTTCCTACACAAAAGCACCACAAAGGTGAGTGGCTAACACCTTAGATCTAAAACTGGGGGTCTCGTGTTCGATCCTCCTTGTGCTTTTTTTCACAGGATGGTTTTAAAAAAAATCTCAGAAGCGACGTACGAAATCACGCTAGACCAAAAAAAAAGTGGAGAAACAATCCTCCCTTTAATATTAGATAAAGATAAAGATTTAATAAGAAAGAGATAAACGAACCTAAAAAAAGGATAAACACACGCACGGCCAACCCTTGGACTTTTAATGGTCCGAGCAAAATCATGAACGCACGGCGCTTGTTTTTTTTTTAAAAAAATAGTACAGACGTAAGCGCTCATACATACGCTCATAGACTCACTCCTTTGAACGCACACACGTATACCCTACCCCTATGAGCACCTTCGAGAGACTGAGCCGGTATATCATCTTGAGATGTTACAAAGTCACCGTAGTCACCATAGTCCGCCCGCCACGCTCGCCTCCAGTGGCTTCTCATTTGCGTTTCTCGCCCCCAATCAAACATGCAAACCGATTTCCGTATAAGCATCAAATTCCTCTAGCATGTTCATCATGCTTGCATCATCTGTTAACTCAACCATGGAGTTCCCATTGGCCACCTTCTTCTGACAATAAACGTTGTCCCAAGGGTTGGAACCAAATTCCTTGATCTTCTTCTTTATATCAAAATAACTAATGAAATCCCTCTCGATCATCTCTAGCTCTAGATTCTTGTTTCCACGGACATGTAAAATATGCCTAACACTCCACATCTTGGTTGTCATCTGCTTTGTGCAAGAAAAAGAATTGAATTAGTGGCTGCAATCATAATAAATCATAATATACTCTAATAAGGTAAATAAACACGTATCAGCATGCACCATAAGATACAAAGATCCAAAATTCGTTTACAGCTAGCAAGTAGCAACAGATGCTATCACTTGTACATGTATTAACACTCTTCCGGTCAACATATTTGCTACCTAGCTATTAAGATATGTAGGTGTATCAGAGTTAGTATAGTAGTATATTTACATCACTTTAATCTAACTAGCAAACATGCCCGTGCGTTGCAACGGGAGAAAAAAATTACCTCTCATACACACTCTCGATACATCAGCAAATCTCTTGAAATCGTGCACGATGCCACATGAAAAACAACATGATAAGTGATGTTGCGCAAAAACATAAAGACGTGATGATTTTTAAAGTGTATTCAAGGTGTTTCCAATTTAGACAATATAAATATATATCTAGTTGCAGGTATATCTTTACGCATTTGTTGTCGTTCCTCCTCGCTGGTGCCCAACAAATATTTGCATTACAATGAAAATAGCAAAGTATATTTTATTATTTAATGACAGCATTTGCATAAGAGCATTATTTTTGCCTCCTTTATATATGTGCTTTTTTTGTAATCCAAGTCAAATCTTAATTTGGTTGCAAACATATTAGACAACTCCATAAAAATAATCAATTTGTAAGGACATGCATACCAAATGTTCAAGGTTGCATATCAACATTGATATTCTTAGAAAATGATTTTTTTAAAACAATATGAAAATTAAAGTCAAGCCATTGGTTTACGTAAAGCTTGTATCAGCAACATTGTACATTTTTTATACATCAGAAACATTTTATATATACACATTTAATACTTTCCAATTTCATGGTCAACATTTTTTAAAACATATTTATTTTTTATGTCTACTTTTTATACATATCCTACATTTTTTGTATACATCAGGAATTTTTTTATATACACGTTTAACATAGTCCAAATACATGTACTATTTTTGAAAACTTTTTTTTTATGTCTACTTTGTTCCATAGCACATTATATATGTTTCCGTACATTTTCCTTATACATCAAAAAACATTTTTTGTATGCACATTTGACACTTTTTAATATATGATTAACATTTATTAAAGAATGAAAAATTATATTGCTATTTTTCTATACGAACTGTACTTTTTTGTATATAATGGAAACATTCTTTCTATACATGTTTGAAATTTCTTTAGTGCATGATTAACATTCTTTCAAAGTCTGCATATAAGTGATTTTTATGATTAAAATATTCATAGTATTTCGAAATAAAGCCAAAAGGAAAAAAATACAGAACATATGTAAAAATAAGTAAGAAAAATTAGTGCTAAAGGCCGCTCTAGGACGGCCCAATCGGGCATCTGTCTAGAGAAAAGGGGGAGCAAAAGGGGAGTAATAATAGAGAAAAGGGGGAGATGGGGGATCGAACTTAGGTCTTCTAGGTGGAAGAGGGAGAGTCCAGCCAGCCAGGCTGAGCAAGCCCTTGACATATTTTTGGGAATCAGAATCTATTGAACCAAAAGCAATGGCCGACTAAAAATAACGAATCGTTTTTTCCACTTACCGGGGGCATAGGTGGGTAAATTATGTGAACTCTATGGGCAAATTTCGTGACGTACGACAGAAACCCAATTTTCTTTATTATTAGGTAAAGATTAGTATATAGTCTATGACCAGTGGGAGCCACCTCTATTTATACAATTAAAATCAGTTAAATAACCCTATTGAACTAAGTGACAATGACATGTGTGTCCTGCTGCTAAATAAAATCAAAGTAATTAAATAAATGTCTGTTAGTCAATGACAGACGGGCCCCGCCATTCAGGTTGACCAGGTCAACACTCAATCTGTTGACTGCTGACTGGGCTGCTGACTCAGCAGTTGGCCAAGTGTCATCCACGTGTACACAATGCTGGTTACACTTTTTGTGTACCCATGGCATGTATATTTAATATACTTTGGGATTAAATTAATTCCTTAAAATCAATAAAACTTTAAAAAATCATATAAAATAATCCGTAACTCGGGTGAAAATGTTTTGCACATCAAAGTTGCTTAGAAAAATGTGGCGAATCTGAATACGCCATCCACATACCTGTCCCATGACCCCAACACTACAAACGTGGAACCGTCCCCTCTATTTCATCTTTCCGGAAAATGCCAAACGCGGGAAACCCCCTCCGGATGTTTTCGCTCTCCGTCCGCAACAAGTAGTACTGCGTTAGGTCACCCCTAGCACCATGTATTGCCATGTTATGCTTTGTGATGATTTTATTTCTCTGTTATTTATTGTGTTCCGCCTCCGTTATTTCTTTCCGGTAGACCTTGAGACCGCGGTTGAACCAGTGGTCGACTACTTCACCTTTGAGGGTCCATTTTTGTCTGCAGATCAACCATGCAAGTAAACCCCCCTTGAGCATTCCGATATCGCCCATTCCCTTCTCTCTTATGCTTGCATTAGAACTGCTACTTCTTTTTGTATGATCTTACTCTGATGCATAGCCTGTTTTTGTTACCTGCTATCGTACCTTACCTATTTATTCTAAACTATTTAGTATAGGTTGGTTAGAGATCCATCAGTGACCCCCACATTGTCCCGGTTGCCACGCTTTGTGTTCGATGACTCGATCAACGTGATCGACGTCCAGGCCCGACCGCACATCACCCCCTAGTTGTACGACTCTGCGGAGTTACTACCGAGTGCCGAGGGTGATACCTCGTCAGCATTTCTGATGTTAACCCTGTAGTGTAGCTATTCGGTCATGGTCATCGAGGGTGATTCCTCCTTCACCACTCCCGATAACTACTCTGTTGTGCAACCTCTCAAGTGTGGACCATTGAGGCTCATTCCTCCAAGTACCACTTGATGGTTACATCGAGTGGGAATCCATTGAGGGTGATTCCCCGGGTTTCCCCCTTGCTGGTTCGGACACACGATTACTTTGACTTACCACAGAACCATGATGACATCGGGTCGGCCCTGAGGGGTACTAGCGAGTGATGTGATGTCGGGTTTACCTGGAGGGTACCTGAGAAATAATTACGTGGCACGATCGGGCATTCTTAGCGCTTGCCATAAGTCCACGAGACAGGGCGACGGGGTCACATGATCGTGAGTCTCTACTCGTTACCGCGCACTACCAAGACACTAACAGTTTGGATATTTGATCCGAGTAGGCCTCTGGCCTTTTTCACACTGACCACCACACGGGAATAAGTATGGGAACTCTGCGTCGTATGTATCAGCCAAAAGCTCAACGGACGTTAGCGATGGAGCGGAGCGCGCCGGGCTAGACTACGTAAGCACTTGCCTTATTTTAAGGAGGTAGCTAGGTCTGCTCACTAGCCGCATACGCAACATGCATGAGTGCAAAGGGCGATGGGACGAAGACCCCTACATGCTTAGGATGTAGACCGGTATGTTGGCCTCTCTGATGAGCCTAGGTAGGACTGTGGTGTGTTGATCAGCCGGGGGCGGCCATGACCTGTTGGTGTGTCCGGCCGGAGTCGATGGAGCATGTTCGGTAAGTTGGTGCACCCCTGCAGGGAATTATTATCTATTCAAATAGCCGGGTCCACTGTACTGGATGCTCGGAGTTGTATCCCGATCGATGCAACTAGAACTAGATACTGAATGCTGAGGCATGTTATGGATATGTGGCTTTGAGATTGCTTTCTCGCAGGGAGTCGAGTAAGTGATCACTGGGCGATGTTACAACATACTTACTAATATTATAATATGCCACTATTATCTCTTCTGATGCTGCGAGATGCTTGGAGCTGCTTGAATATGCTAGTCTTTGATAGGCTAGGCTTTCCCCTTCTCTTCTGGCATTCTGCAGTTCAGTCCACAAATACTACCCATTTCATTGATACCGATGCATATGTAGTGTAGATCCTTGCTTGCGAGTACTTTGGATGAGTACTCACGGTTGCTTTGCCCCCCTTTTTCCTCCTCTTTCCATTCTTCTCGGATGCTGCAACCAGATGGTGGAGTCCAGGATCCAGGTGCCACCTTCAACGATGACTACTACTACATCGAAGGTGCCTACTACTACATGGAGTCCGCCGACGACCAGGAGTAGTTAGGAGGCTCCCAGGCAGGAGGCCTTGCCTTTTTGATCGATGTTGCTTTTGTGCTAGCCTTCTTAAGGCAAACTTGTTTAACTCATGTATGTACTCAGATAATGGTGCTTCCGCTAACTCGTTTGTATTCGAGCCCTCGAGGCCCCTGACTTGTAATATAAAGCTTATATTATTTTATTTGTGTCTAGAGTTGTGTTTTGATATCTTCCCGTGTGTCCTTGATCTTGATCATACACATTTGCGTGTATGATTAGTGTACGATCGAATCGAGGGCGTCACACCGAAAAACCTTCGTACTTTCCGCTATTAATATCTCATTACTACCCTAGCACTATCGAACATTAAGCGTGCAACCCTACGGTTTCAGGTGCATGTAGACATGACCGAGACACATCTTCGGTCAATAACCAATAGCGGGACCTAGATGCCCCTATTGGTTCCTACATATTCAACGAAGATCTTTACTGGTAGAACCACTATGTCAAGGATTCAGATAATCCCATATGCAATTCCCTTTGTCCGGCGATATGTTACTTGCCCGAGATTCGATCTTCGGTATCTTCATACCTAATTTGATCCATTACTGGCAAGTCTCTTTACTCGTCTGTAATACAATATCCTGTGACTAAACTCATTAGGCACATGAAGCTTCTTATGATGTTGTATTACTGAGAGGGCCCAGAGATATCTCTCCATCAAACGGAGTGACAAATCCCAGTCTCAATCCATGGAACCCAACAGACACCTTCCGAGATACCTGTAGAGCACCTTTATGATTACCCGGTTATGAATTGACGTTTGATAGCACACAAAGTATTCCTCCGATGTCTGGGAGTGGCATGATCTCATGGTCTAAGGAACTGATATTTGACACGAAGAAAGTTGTAGCAAATGACTAAATGATCTAATGATAAGCTTACGGTTGCGTATGTCCATCACATCATTATCCTAATGGTATGCTCCCGTTATCAAATGACACCCCATGTCTATGGTTAGGAAACCTTAACCATCTTTGATCAACGAGCTAGTCAAGTAGATGCTTAATAGGGACATAGTGTAGTTTACGTATTCACACATGTATTTAGGTTTCCAGTCAATACAATTCTAGCATGGATAATAAACATTTATCATGAATGAGAAATATGACAATAACCAATTTATTATTGCCTCTAGGGCATATTTCCAACAATATTTTAGACAAGGTGGCAGAAATTCCTCCTAAGAAGCACTAATTTGCTGGGTGAGGAGAGAATCCTTTTCAATCCGACGATCATCATGAGATGCTCTCACAGACTTGATCTCTTGTTTTCTTTTCAGGAAATCATTGTTAAGTCTTTCGTGGTCATCTGGGAGAAAATCATGACGACTTGATAGATCCTCAAATTTTGCCAAAAGAGTAGAATGCTCGTTTATCAACATTTGGTTTTCTTCATCTCCTCGAACAATAAATTTTTAGACTTCACTACTGTAGGATGCTGCTAACGCGACACTACGATCAGAGACCCTTCGACGAAACTGTGTGCGATGCAATAATCGCAAATGGTGGTGTAAAAACCGTCAAAAAAGATACAAAACGTTTGCCATGATGGATGCATCAAACACGGTTCAAATTTTGGTTGCGTGTGTGATGCAGGTCATAGGATTAAGTTAAATTAAATATTTGTAATGAGGAGGAACAAAAGAAACGGGCTGCTAGATGAAGGTTTGTGCGATATATAGCATACACTTCACACGGCTGAACTATTTGTGATTAGGCAACACAAAAGAAACGGTTAGCCAGATCAAGGTGTGTGCGATATACGACATGCGGTTCACTCAGATGATTTGTTTGCATTGAGACAAGAGAACATAAATGGTTCAATATAACAAGATGTGTGTGATACACGGCAAACAGGTCTGTAATCAAAAATCTGTGCGAAGACCGTTAATAACACAGACGATTGCTTCTAATAAGACGTATGTGATATGCTCTGTCTACACAACATCTATTGGCCATTGGGGGACAGGCGGTCATCCGGATACGCCGTAAGCCTGCGAAGAGGCATTCTATATCAGCAAGGGCTAGTTGTTCCACCAGTAGCTCATGTAAGAGAACTCTCAAGTTAAGTGTGCTCAGGCTGGAGCAGCCATGAGAGGGTGACTAGATGGGAAGTTGTGCTGATGTTAAATTAACTGATAGGATGGGTCATATCTATCAAATTAAATGACTGATATGACTCATCCCATGAGTTAATTTAACCTCAAGGTCCTTGTTTTTTATTTTTAGTTTTTAACACATGTTAAAGAAGGTCTACCACATTAGTTTTTGACAATGTGTATACGTGGCATACAGTTGATCCATCCGACTCGTTTGTGATGGAATAAGCCGTGTATGTTGTGGGCAAACGCTTGCTAGTGTACGACCATTTGAGATTGATGAATTCGTCACTGACGGGTTCCCTAGTGTGGTCCGTGTTTATCTCATCATCATCTACTTCTTGTGCTAGCTCGATGTTCCTTATATGCTAAGTTTCCATTAATTGATGGCGTATTATGAACACACCACCATTTCCTGCCATTTCCTCACCTGTTTCCTGCCACCTAGCAATATTGCGTATAAACCTATGCGCGGCGCGATGCACAGAGGCAACAAGCACAGCCTATAGCACATCCATCTTTTCCAAGCATGCCAACCCACCAAAGCGCCACCTCTGCCATCAACCTCGTCGATGAGGAAAACCAGAAGGCGCCACGGCCCGTCGAGGCCGTGACGCTCCCCGGCAATGCGATGGACAATGCCGTGATGCGCATCATCACCAGGGGTGAGCAGACCCTTGGCACATGGCGCTTCAGCGCCGCAGATCAAGATGGGCATGTCAACGGCGAGAGGCTGCAGCTCGCCGCACAACATGATCGATGGCGCGCCGCAGAGCAAGCTAGGTGCGTCCGCGCTGATAGGCTGCAGCTCACCGCACGGTGAGACCATTGGAGCGCCACAGAGCGAGAGGCGCGGCGCGGCACGCAGCAAGAGCGGATCCATCGGCGCTTGCCTGCTGCTGACAGGGCGTCGTAGCTGGGTACACGTCTCGTCAGTACCCCCATTCCTCGCCAGGAGTGGGCACATGCCCTTTGCATCGTACTTGCACCAGAGGCCGGCTGCGCCGTACTTGCATCGAACGGCCGCCGCGCCATTCGCATAGGTCATGCCGTTCGCCTTGTCCGCGGCCCGCTCAATGCCAACGGGCTGGTCGGTAGGCTCAACCACATCCTTATCCCAGGTGTCCACCTGGGCGCGGTAGAGGAACATGGCCATCGCATCCTCAAGGTGGCGATCTCCGATGAAATAGCCAACTTGGAGCTCGAGATCACGCTCCAGATTGTACCGCGAGCGTGTTGACTGCTTGGACGAATGCCTGCACGACTTCAGGCAGAGCCAAGAGCTACCATAGGCAAGGGCTACTGGGCATGGTCTCATGGACGCGTGTTATTTTTTTGAGTCGTTTTGACGTGGATAGCTATGTATTCACAACAATCATAGTATTGCTCTGTTTATTGCTTTGTTTCAACGTGTGTACTCTTTTTTCCGTTCTTATATGTTCTGTTTCAATGTGTGTTTATACGCTTTCCATTTTGTATATGTGGATGAGAACGGGTAGATTCAAATTAGTATACAAAACTGATAGAAAATGGAATTCATAATATATATAATATTAATTGTTCATTAGTTCATCACAGAATATATATAATATCATCACATATACGTGATGATACTTAACTACTAGGTACAATGCATAAAATTGAAAATGAACAATACTAAAACTAATAATCCCTCCTGGGGCTAGTATTCCGGCAGCCCCTTGCCAGCAGCTCCCTGGTGCGCAGCGTCTACCCACCGCGGAGGCAGTACTCCGCCTCGCAGCGCTAGACGTACCGATCTTCCTCTTGCAGGCGGACGAGCACGAACGATCTTGCCATTTCCTTGGGAGCCCACCGGAGCTCCTCGTCGGTGGCACGCTGGAGCTTGTCGGCCCAGCTCCACGCAGCGATGAGGCACCTAGCGCCTTTGGCCTTCCTCACGAAGTACCCGTCTTCGTACACCTCCTCCGCATGATGACGCGCCCACCCCCAAAGCTCTGCTGCCTCCTTTTCCAGGCGGCATCACAGGCTTCACAGGCTGCCTGGTACCAGGCATCCTCCTCCACCATCTCCTTCTTGAAAGCCACTTGCCTGGCTTTCTCTGCCGGCGGCAGAGACTTCCAAAGACAAAGATCATACTGGACCCAAAACCAATCCAAAGTTGGGGGTTCCGGTGCAACCTCGTCCGGCGGCGCGTAGGGGTCCTCGTCGCTGCTCTTCAAGTGAGCGTCCTCGGGGGGACGGTGACTCCTCGTCGGCACGTGGGCAGACCGGCGGCGCCATGGCAGAGATTTGAGAGAGAGTGAGAGAGAGAGGGAGGGAGAGAGAGAGAGAGAGAGCAAGGGAGTATGAAGATGAGAATGCAGGCGAGACGATGTGAGCAAGGTAGAATTTATTGGCAGCCAGAATCTAGATCGACGGGAACAGTACACACGCCGGTCTCCGGAATTTACGAGTACTGTAGTTTGACTTACACACGATTCCCGCAGCAAAATTCGTGTGTGAACATAATAGCTGACGGTTCCCAATGCATAACCGTGTCTGATTAATAACGCCCGCCACTCACCTTCCAAACCTCGAGGCGTAAAATAGAGTGCCAATTGTGTGGGGGCCAGTTGTCTTGCCAGATTTTACATTTTCTTTTTTGAACACCAGATATTTGCACCGTCTGATGATTTTTTAACTCGCACACAAGCACACAAATATGACTTTTCAAACCGTTATGGCAAATTTGAATTATGGTCATTAAATGGCTATAAAATCACTTAAATATCTTCAAAAGGTCAAATAACCCCTAAAATTTTCCAAATTTTCACATGACAGTTGTATTAGTGCACACTACTCGCAGAAAAACAATTGAAGGCCGTAAGAGGAAGCTATCTCCCGTTCGTCATCAAACATGCATTCTTCCCTCTTGGAACCACGAGCCTTCTAGTGAGTTGCTCCGGTTTGTGACGGGGTGTGTGTCCAAACTTTCGTCGAATAGGACAATTTTTTACCACCTCATCTTGGTAGCATGACATTACATCAAGCAAGGTTTCATGTTTTTCTGATCATTTTTTAATTTTCTGGAATTAAAATGCCATGGCACTCCATGCATGTGTCCATGCCGTGAGACCAATATGTTTGAAAATTCCTTCTAATTTACTGCACACGAAATTAACTCTCACACAAGTACACAAATATGATTTTTCAAACCGTTATGTTTAGCTGTTGCATGTAGATGTAGTTCAAAGTTGAATTAAGGTCATTAAATGGCTAGAAAATCACTTAAATGTCTTCAAAAGGTCAAATGACCCCTAAATTTTCCAAATTTTCACATTAGAGTTGTATTAGTGTACGTTACATGTAGAAACAAATTGAAGGCCGTAAGAGGAAGCTATCTCCCGTTCGTCATCAAACATGCATTGTTCCCTCTCGGAACCACGAGCCTTCTAGTGAGTTGCTCCGGTTTGTGAGGGGTGTGTGTCCAAACTTTCATCAAACAGGACATTTTTTTACCACATAAGCTTGGTGGCATGACATTACATCAAGCAAGGTTTCATGTTTTTCTGATCATTTTTTAATTTTTCGGAATTTAAATACCATGGCACTCCATGCATGTGTCCATGCCGTGAGAGCAATATGTTTGAAAATTCCTTTTAATTTGCTGCACATGGAATTAACTCGCACACAAGTACGCAAATATGATTTTTCAAACCGTTATGGTTAGCCGTTGCTTATACATGTAGTTCTAATTTGAATTACGGTCATTAAATGGCTAGAAAATCACTTAAATGTCTTCAAAGGGTCAAATGACCACTGAAATTTTCCAAATTTTCACATGACAGTTGTATTAGTGCACGTTACATGTAGAAAAAATTTGAAGGCCATAAGAGGAAGCTATCTCACGTTCGTCATCAAACATGCACTATTCCCTCTCGGAACCACCAGCCTTCTAGTGAGTTGCTCTGGTTTGTGAGGGGTGTGTGTGTCCAAACTTTCTTGAAACATGCCAATTTTTTTTACCACATCATCTTGGTGGCATGACATTACATCAAATAAGGTTTCATGTTTTTCTGATCATTTTTTAATTTTTGGATTTAAAATGCCATGGCACTCCATGAACGTGTCCATGCCGTGAGACCAATATGTTTGAAAATTCCTTCCAATTTACCGGACATGGAATTAAATCCCACAAGTACACAAATATGATTTTTCAAACCATCATGGTTAGCCGTTGCATGTAGATGTATTTCAAATTTGAATTACGGTCACTAAATGGCTAGAAAACCACTTAAATGTCTTCAAAAGGTCAAATGGCCCCTGAAAATTTTCCAAGTTTTCACATGACAGTTGTATTAGTGCACATTACACGTAGAAAAATTCGAAAGGCCATAAGAGGAAGCTATCTCCCGTTCGCCATCGAACATGCATTGTTCCCTCTCGGAACCACGGGCCTTCTAGTGAGTTGCTCCGGTTTGTGAGGGGTGTGTGTCCAAACTTTCGTCAAACAGGCCAATTTTTTTACCACATCATCTTGGTGGCATGACATTACATCAAGGAAGGTTTCATGTTTTTCTGACCCATTTTTAATGTTTTGGAATTTAAATGCCATGGCATTCCATGCATGTGTCCATGCTGTGAGTCCAATATGTTTGAAAATTCCTTCTAATTTACTGCACATGGAATTAACTCGCACACAAGTACACTAATATGATTTTTCAAACCGTTATGGTTACCGTTGCATGTACATGTAGTTCTAATTTGAATTACGTTCATTAAATGGCTAGAAAGTCACCTAAATGTCTTCAAAAGGTCAAATGACCCCTGAATTTTTCCAATTTTTCACATGACAGTTGTATTAGTGCACGTTGCACATTAAATTTTTTTTTGAAGGCCATAAGAGGAAGCTATGTCCCATTCATCATCAAATATCCATTGTTCCCTCTCGGAACCACGAGTCTTCTAGTGAGTTGCTCCAGTTTGTGAGGGATGTGTGTCCAAAGTTTTGTCAAACAGAACAATTTTTTAGCACATCATCTTGGTGGCATGACATTACATCAAGCAAGGTTTCATGTTTTTCTGGTAAATTTTTTATTTTTTGGAATTTAAATGCCATGGCACTCCATGCATGTGACCATGTCGTGAGAGCAATATGTTTGAAAATTCCTTTTAATTTGCTGCACATGGAATTAACTCGCACACAAGTACGCAAATATGATTTTTCAAACCGTTATGGTTAGCCGTTGCATGTACATGTAGTTCTAATTTGAATTACGGTCATTAAATGGCTAGAAAATCACTTAAATGTGTTTAAAAGGTCAACTGACCTCTGGAATTTTCCAAATTTTTCACATGACAGTTGTATTAGTGCATGTTACACGTAAAAAAATTGAAGGCCGTAAGAGGAAGCTATCTCCCGTTCCTCATCAAACATGCATTGTTCCCTCTCGGAACCATGAGCCTTCTAGTGAGTTGCTCCGATTTGTGAGGGGCGTGTGTCCAAACTTTCGTCAAACATGCCAAATTGTTTACCACATCATCTTGGTGGCATGACATTACATCAACCAAGGTTTCATGTGTTTCTGATTTTTTTTTAATTTTTTGGAATTTAAATGCCATGGCACTCCATGCTTAATTGTGTCATAGCCTTTAGACCAATATGTTTGAAAATCCATTCCAATTTAGTGCACATGGAATTAAATCGCACACAAGTACACAAAATATGACTTTTTAAACCGTTATGGTTACCTCTTGCATGTACATGTAGTTCAAATTTCAATTACGGTCATTAAATGGCTAGAAAATCACTTAAATGTCTTAAAAGGTCTAATGACCCTTGAAATTTTCCAAAATTTGACATGACAATTGTATTAGTACTACAAATTTGCTCATACATTTAAAACACCATCCATTGCCACGTTACTCCAAATTCGTCTTTCACAGCTAATAAAAAATATTTACAACATCACACACAGTTATTTTGTAGGAATCATTTGCGATAAAAATTTCTGGGTCTATTTAAGTCTTCCTCCTTAAGCTTCGCCGGCTCATTTGCTCAAGTGTCGGCAACCCCCGAATCCACAAATCCTGATCCCCATTCCTGCACCCCCTTCTTGCAAAGATGACACCGTGGAAACGCTTCGTGAAGGCCTGTACGATGGCCGCGTCCCCCCAGAGCGCTGCCGCCTGCGCCGAGAGCGCGACCACCTACACCGAGAGTGCCACCGCATCTACATTGAGCGTGGCCGCTTCCGCTGAGAGGACGTCCGCGGCAGCCGACAGGGCAGCTGCAGCAGCCGAGACGGCTGCAGCTGCTGCTGCGACGGCGGCTGCAAACGCCGAGAGTGCTCGAGCCGCCTTCCGTGGCGCTGATGTCGCCCTGGCCCGGGTCGAGGCCATCCACGCCAAGATATTCCAGGGAACCTCGGAATCCAGCATGCAACCCATGTACGAAAAGGCAGCGGTGGCCATGGAGCACCTGCTTCCTCATGAGGTCGCCGAGCGGGAGCTGAATATGCAGGAGGCGGCGGAGATCGAGGAGCGCCGAGAGGAGGAGTTGCGTGTGGGCCAGGTCTAGGTTGAGAAGAGTCTATCCGTTGAGGAATCGGCGGTGGATTACAAACCAAGCTCTGGCGCAGCCACTACTACGAGTACTACAACCTCAAGGGCAGTGCTGAGGACGAGGATGCAATTGACTTTAGCAGGGGGGACGCGGAGTCCACCAACGGCGGCATGTCGCCAAGACAAGTCATCGATGTCTCATCTCACACCGGCGATGCATAGGCCGGCGGCAGTGGATTTGTTAAAAATATGCATACTTAGGCTTTGTTTTTAATGCTGGTCTTTCGTTAGAGCAATGTTTAGTACAACTGGCTTTGTTTAATTACTAAAATTGCTCGATTCAGTAAGTCTGGTCTGTGTGTTGTACGCTCTTTTGTGTGCCCAAATTAGCAAGTGATGTTAAATTATGCAATGAAGTACCTGGGACATTTCCACCAAAATTTGAATTATCAAACTCATCCCATGCGCGTAAAGTAGAAGAATCATTTGCGATGCACACTATTGTTCAAAGTGAATGGTGTCCGACGGCATCGCACGCAAAGTTTCCCTCCACATTTCGAAAGTTTTGGCCTACCGCCGTAATATCTACCCTACCTTCCCCATCTCCTTTTCTCCCTGACCACAAGTCACATTTCCCATGTTTCCCCCTTCCTTCCTTCCTTCCTTCCTAAGCTATAGCCGCTTCCTCGCTCTCGCCGTCTCGCATCCTATCGCCGGGGTCGCCATGGTCTTCTTCAAAGACATCTCCAGTGGTTCCTCCAACAACGACGGCTCCTTCACCACCCGGGTATGCATCTCTTCTCTCTCTCGGGCTATGACTTGGGATGAAGGATTTTTACCCGGTGGTCGATTTGAGTCATTTCTTCCTCTTGTAGTTCCCTAGGACCATCAGTTGCAATGAATGGAGCGGGTGGCTGAAGATTTGTCTGCTTGTTGTCACCATCAATGTCCATGCATGAAGCTAGTTGCGTTTGAATCTGTGGACAGTGGGAGGAAGTTTCTGGCATGTGCAGAGAAGGTTAGACCCTCTTTTGTTGTTACAAATCATTTGTTATATGTGATTCAGACACTGTCACGGTCCCAACCCATTCATACCACACCTTCAACCAACGCATCCTAAGACAGTGTCACAGTTTGTACCTAGTATCTAAAAAAGTTGCCATCTCATCAGTGGTGCTATTAGAAAATTATTTGGCCCCACTTCAGTAGTTTGTGGAGCCAACTTGTCCACACATCTGAGTAGCCAAACATTAAAATACTAAATCTTTATGGCACGAAGGAACTGGGCGACGAAGCAACTAGGTCGTGTTCATGGGGAGCCAACCGGCTGGGACAGAACAGAATGTGTCGTCATGTTCATCAGGAGGGCTTGGACGGAACAGGTGATGGAAATGAGGCCTGGCGTACGCAGAACGGAGGAAACGGCCTTGTGTTCGACCGGCCATGTTCGAAACGGGATCCTATTCATTGGGAGGGGTCTGGCGTAGCGCAAAACAGAGGAAATGGACTTGTGATGGACCTCCTACGGTCAAAATGGGGTCCTGTTGATCGGGAGGGGTGTGGCGTACCGCAAAACGGACGAAACGGACTTGTGTTGGAGCGCTACGGTCAAAACGGGGGTCCTGTTCATCGGGAGGGGTGTGGCGTACCACAAAACGGGACTCCACGGGATACTGTTCATCTCCATGGTCGACCTCCTCCAGCCTCCACGGGCTACTGTCCATCCATCGTCGACCTCCTCAGCCTCCACCTGTGACTGTTCATCCACGGGCTCCTGTTTATCCAGCCTCCACCGTGTGCTACTCCACCAACTACTGTTCAACCACCCCTCTCCACGGGCTCCTGTTCAACCACCCCTCCATGGGCCACTGTTCATCCACCCCTCTCCACGAGCTCCTGTTCAACCACCCCTCCATGGGCCACTGTTCATCCACCCCTCCTCTACTATTCATCCAGCTTTCCACGGGGTCGTCCTATTCATCCAGCCCTCCACGGGGTCCTGTTCATCCAGCCCCAACCGGCTCGATCGATCGGGGTCCTGTTCATCCAGAGGCAACGCCACGGGGTCCTGTTCATCCACCCCCACCGCTCACTGTTCATCCACCCTCCCGCAACACTCACTGTTCATCTAGAGGCAGCATCGATCGGCTTCAGTTAGCAGCAGTAGCAAAGGAATCGCTCGATTGGGTTCAGTTAATAGCCATCGATCGATCACTCGGGTTCAGTAACGCGTAGCCTGCAGTGCAATCGCTCGGGTTCAGTTAGAGCCCAACGCCTCGCTCGGGTTCAGTTAGAGCCAACGCCTCACACACACGCGCGTATGTGTACGAGAGAAATGCGCATTGCTCGGCCCCCGACCTCCCACCGTAACCGGGAACTCGCTGAAATTTTCCTCGCCCTAGCTTCTACCACGTTTTTTTTCTGTCATGGACGGCCCAAAGAATGTCATGCAGCTGCGTCTCCGGCTCGCCCAGGACGAAAAGCCCATTTTCTGTCATGATTTTGTGTCATAGAAGTAGGAGCCCACCACATCTATGATGATACCGGGTTTTGTCACAATTATCGTCATAGAAGTGTCATAAGTATGACAGGAAAAAAATTCATTTGGCCCAAAATGTCACAGATGTGTCTTTTTTTTGTAGTGCCATAGGAGTTTGACGGTGGGGATACTATATAGCCCCTGGTATATCCGCGATTATCCGCATACGGTGTGATTACATACTTGACCAGAATAACGGTTCTTCGTTTAACACGGAGGGAATCGCGAAGATTCCGATGAATCATCAAGTGGTTGACCAGCTCTGGCCGCATCATGACAGTCAGTTTTCGGCT
This sequence comes from Triticum timopheevii, assembly GCA_963921465.1. Taxonomy (NCBI): domain Eukaryota; kingdom Viridiplantae; phylum Streptophyta; class Magnoliopsida; order Poales; family Poaceae; genus Triticum; species Triticum timopheevii. The sequence goes on along the minus strand of OY997268.1, from coordinate 375,161,244 downwards.
TTCCCTACTGAGGTGCTCATCCGAGCTAGCCGGGACACAATCGCAGTAGCTCTCCCTTTACTACCCTAGCCGATATAGCGGAATGTAAGGTAGCAAGCACAGGAGCCGGGCAACCCAACTATTGACCAAAGACATGATTCGGAGCTGATGCATATAAGGCCAAACTCACGACGCCGAACACTCCCGATAGGTGTTTGGCTTTACAATATACACTGGGCTAGATACAACCCCTGGTGATAAACCCATGGTATCAAGGCACATGCGGCAATCCGGCGTGGGGGAAGAGCTCGGGTGGTGAGAGCATAAATCTCAAAACATAGTACGAACCGGGTTGCTTCTATAACACCCACTTTAGTACGATGAGCCGTATGTTTACAGATGATGCCGGTATCTTTCTTGGACATTTTACATGCAAGGGAAGTATAAAACAACAAGAGATAAAAAGGGTTTACACAGGGTCTTAATCTCAAAAAGAAACCTTAATGCGGGGCCCTGCTGCACGTCCGCGCCTTTGTCTCCGTTGTGATGTGTCCTTGAAGGGTATAGTATGATAGCCATCTGTAAAAAAGGGAAAAACCAGGTAAAAGAATCTGGTGTGGCCGTGAGTAAAGCTGGTTCATTTTAATGAACTGTGAAGGATAACTTCTAGGGTCCGAATAGGGTCAAGCCGAAGTATGGACCTTTTGTGTGCAGAGTGCCCCCGAAGCCGCCCAAGGAATTTTGAGTATATCTCCTTATGGGGCGGTCGATGGGGGCGTAGCTGCTAATAGAGCTCAGGTTTATCTGAGCTTCCGCATTGAGTTGTGCGCCGGACACGTTTAGCTGTGTCTGCGGTCTTAACGACCGATGAGTTGTTCGGCTTGAATAGGCCGTTTTGTGCTTCGACTACTAGAGCCACCGTGTATTCCTCTGTGCGGAGAGAGCGCTCCATATTTCCACTGACCGTAATGACGCCACGAGGTCCAGGCATTTCGAGTTTTAGATAAGCATAATGCGGGACTGCATTAAAACGGGCGAAGGCCGTTCTTCCGAGTAGTGCATGATAGCCGCTTCAGAACGGAGCAATGTTGAAGATTAGTTCTTCGCTTCGAAAGTTGTCCGGCGAGCCGAATTCAACATCCAATGTTAGAGAGCCAGTGCAGCAGGCTTCCACGCCCGTTATAACTCCTTTAAAGGTAGTCCTGCTTGGCTTGATTCTTGACGGGTCTATCCCCATCTTGCAGACAGTGTCCTGATATATCATATTGATACTACTGCCGCCGTCCATGAGGAGTCGAGTGAGGTGGTATCTGTCGATTATTGGGTCGAGCACTATGGTAGCCGAACCTCCGTGACGGATACTATTCGGGTGATCCCTGCGATCAAAGGTGATCGGACAGGCTGACTATGGGTTGAACTTGGGGCGACGGGTTCAACGTCGTAGACATCACGGAGTGCATGCTTGCGCTCCCACTTTGGGATATGAGTGATGTAGATCATGTTCACTGTTTTAATCTCTGGTGGAAATTTCTTCTGTCCCCCCGTGTTCGGTTGGCGAGGTTCGTCCTTGTCTTTGCTCTGAGGTCCCTTCCCTTTGTGTTCGGCGCTGAGTTTGCCGGCCTGCTTGAAGACCCAACATTCTCTATTGGTATTATTAGCTAGTTCATCGGGAGTGCCGTGGATCTGGTAGGGCCTGTCTAGGATTTTGTCTAGGTTGGATGGACTGTCCTTGTTGCCTTTAAATGGCTTCTTCCGTTGCTAGGGTCTTGACCCCTGAATCCGGCGTTTACAACTGTATTGTCTGGGCTTTCTTCATTGTTCTGACGTTTGTTTTTATTGCGTCGTGGTTTTCCATTCCTTCCCTGACCTCAAAGGTGTCGGGATAACTGGTGCTACTATGGGCTAACCAGCTGTCTTCGCCCGCGCAAAAGCGGGTCATGAGTGTAGCTAAGGCGGCCATTGTCCTTGGCTATTCCTGGCCGAGGTGTTTGGCCAGCCATTCGTCCCGGACACTGTGTTTGAAGGCCCCTAAGGCTTCGGCGTTCGGCAGTCAACAATTTGGTTCTTCTTAGTGAGAAACATGTTCCAAAGCTTACAGGCTTATTCTCCGGGTTGTTGGATTATGTTACTTAGATCGTCTGCATCCGGAGGCCGGACATAGGTCCCTTGGAAATTGGCCCAGAAAGCATCCTCAAGTTATTCCCAGCTTCCGATGGAGTTTTCGGGGAGGCATTTCAGCCAGTGCCGAGCTGGTCCTTTTAGCTTGAGGGGTAAATATTTAATGGCGTGGAGAGCATCTCCGCGAGCCATGTGGATGTGAAGAATGAAGTCTTCTATTCAAACCGCAGGGTCCGTCGTTCCATCATATGCCTCGATGTTTACAAGTTTGAACCCTTCCAGAAAATCATGTTCCAGTACCTCATCGATGAAGCATAGGGGGTGTGCGGCACCCCTGTATCTGGCTGTGTCGTGGATTTGGTCCGACGGTTGCATTGTTCGGTATTGGTTCCAAGCTGGTAAGTGGCCGACATGTTTTATTTGATGATCATGATCCCGTGTAGGAGCACGTTCCCTGGATCCATAGATGGACCTGGTTTTGCCAGCTTTTTTGTCCAGGTCCTCACGTAGATCTTGTTTCTTGTCCTAAGCCGCAGCCTTCCTTCCTTTGCAGGGAGGGGGCGCAGGCTTGTGTACGGCATTGCTAGCCGCTCTGTCGTGACCACGAGGTGGTCGGTCCGGCTAGTCGGCCGTATTGTTTTTCGGCGGTATAGGCACAATAGCCTCATCGTCGAATTCGGGTAGCAGCTTACGTTTGGGATAGCTCTTTGTTTGGCGATTACTGTCGTATTTTTCCTCGGCATCTAGCGCTTCGTTCCATCTGTCATTGAGCGTATCCTGTGCGGCTTTAAGCCGCTGCTTCTGCTTCTTCAGGATCCTTGAAGTGGCGATCAACCTTTGATGGAGGCGTTCTTGTTCTAATGGTTCTTCTAAGATGATGAATTCGTCATCGCCCAGGCTGATCTCCTCTTCAGAGTGAGGCTGATAGTTGCTATCTTCGGCATTGCTGTGATCAGACAACGTCTCCAGACTGTGTTCGCCATCCTCTCGCACGCCTGCTCCAGCGCTGGGTCTGCGGGGTCCTCGGCTTGGTTCAGATTATCGTCGCTGTCCACGACAATGTTGTTGTTTTTCTTTTTCCTGGATTGAGGTCAGCACTTGGGACGCCGGTGCTTCAGAGGTTCATCGATGGGCATGCTGTTATCGCCATAGGCCTCATTCTCCTTTGGTGTGTCCACCATGTATATATCGTATGATGATGTAGTTGTCCACTGCCCTAAAGGTGGGGGTTTCTGTGCATGCTCTTCTCCGACATCGTCGTCCATACCGTCGATGTCTTCGGAGCCGCAATCAAGCGTGTCGGTTAAGTCCCTGATAGTGGCAATGAAGTGGGTGGTGGGTGGGGAAAGAAGTTCTTCGTCGTCCACTTCCCACTCGAGCCAGACATAGCTCGGCCGAGGGTCCCCTAACAAGGAGAGGGACTTCAATGAGTTTAATATGCCGCCAAAAGGCAAGTGCTGGAAGATGTCCACGGAGCCGAACTCCATGACCGGCGCACTGCGTGCGGCCTGGAACCCACGGCCGGAGATGAGTCCAGGGTTCCGGCGATACAAGCCCAAATCGATGTTGGGTCTCGGTGCGGCTCGAGCGTCACTGAGTCTGCGGCCTCCATGGCGGGGTTAAGCCTCCCGTCTTCGGACGATGCAGTCCGCTCCGGCTCTAGAGCCAAGGCGGTCACAGGTGCTATATCTTGCGTGTGGCCTGATGACAGATCTAGGTCATGGTCATCATGGTGGCCGGGGATAGCCGCCATGGGCTCGAATCCGTTGGAGATCAAGTCTCCGCGGATATCGGCCACCAAATTCAGGCTTCCAAATCTAACCTGATGGCCATGGGCGTAGCTATCGATCTGCCCTAGATGGCCAAACGAGTTGGCCCGTAGTGCGAAGCCGCCGAATACGAAGATCTGTCCGGGGAGGAAGGTTTCCCCATGGACTGCATTGTTGTAGATGATTGATGGAGCCATCAAGCCTATTTTCGACGACACAGAGGAACTCTCGGGTAGGGGGTCCCGAACTGTGCGTCTAAGGCTAATGGTAACATGAGGCGGGGGACACAATGTTTACCCAGGTTCGGGCCCTCTCTATGGAGGTAATACCCTACTTCCTGCTTGATTGATCTTGGTGAATATGAGTATTACAAGAGTTGATCTACCACGAGATCGTAATGGCTAAACCCTAGAAGTCTAGCCTATGAGGATATGATAGTTGTGGCTAAACCCTAGAAGTCTAAACCCTCCAGTTTATATAGACACCGGGGGAAGCTAGGGTTGTACAAAGTCGGTTACAGAGAAAGGAATCTACATCCGAATCGCCAAGCTTGCCTTCCATGCAAAGGAGAGTCCCATCCGGACACGGGACGAAGTCTTCTATCTTGTATCTTCATAGTCCAACAGTCCGGCCAAAGCATATAGTCCGGCTGTTCGAGGACCCCTTAGTCCAGGACTCCCTCAACGATCTCATCGCTGTTTAAATCACCACTATCACCCCGACGTACACTGCATCCTTCCGCCACCTCTCCTTCCGGAGGATCATCGGAGGAGCGTCGTCGCCCACGCCAGAACCCACCGATGCCTTCCTTTGTTTTCGGTGAGCGCGCGTGCACAAAGTCAGTTCAGCCAATCATGTGATGACACATGGCATACTGCAGTAACCATAATAGCAGCTCAAGTCGCTGCCATGGCAGTAGTTTCAGCTTGTCAAAAGGGCTGCCACGGCGGCAGTTTTTCACATATTCACACCAAATTTCATTATGCTATATATTGAGATCCACACATCTGAATGCACTGATTCTTTTTTCCTATGTGTTACTGCTGATCATGACAATCCAGTAGCATTATTATTTTCAAACTTTTCAAATTTCATCAATTCAAATTTTAATCTGATACTTCATTTGATCATATCTTGAGAACCGTAGCACATTTTCAATCGGTTCCTTTTGCACGTGAAACACTAGTACCAATACCTGCTGATTACATCATGTATACTCAATATCCATATAATTTTTGACCTGTTTGAATTTAAATTCAATTCAAACTTCTTCTCGCTATAGTTTGAATGGTAGTGCTCTTATTCAATTCATTCCTTTTTGCAAATGAACACCTATGCCCTATGCTTCCTGTTCAGCAACATGTTTGTTGTTTTTCATATAAGTTTGAGTATATTCCATATAATCCTAAATAGCAATCTTTCTATGTCAATTGACTATTTGGAGTTGACTTCTTCACCTGTCACCTTATAGCACATCGAGAACCTATATTATATATTAAACCTATGTATGTTGATGTTGTTCAACCTTGCCATATTTGTTTTGTTTTCTTTTGGTTCTTCTATATGGCATGATTGTTTATTTGGATTCTTTCATTTATGATAGATTGCTCGGAGCGTGATGAGTAGAATTATCAGGAATTGTGAGTGCGATGAACTTCATCCAATGTATGAGGCAAGTTACACCTTGATCATCCTTCATCTTATTTTTTATGCATGTAGTTATATATCACATTACTATATTATGCATGTGTAGGAATATTATGGTAGCATGTTATTTCTATTGCGATTCAGCTTAGTATGGCCTTATATTGTAGAGCGTGGTAGTTGTACTCTTGCTATGCTATGTACACTGGGATTGGTTCGTGTATTCATCGAGATTATGTGAGGACTATATATAATATAACTTGAGCAGAAACATAATATATAATTCACCTCTAGACGGACAAGGTTGCATCATGGTTTCTTGTTCCTTGTCTAAGGGCATGGACCATGGCTAAGTGCACCCAAACAGTATTGCTGGGTGGTTTCAAGAACATCATGTTTTATACCCTCTAAATGTAAGTGGGTGCCGTCCAGGCTCAAAAAGATCAGACAGACTTAGTGACTAGTAGCTTCCATGTACAACCACTAGCTAATATGGGCTCTAGCTTAGTTGATCAGTTGTGGAGACCTTACCCGGATGTGCCAGCAGATGTAGTTATGATAGTTGGGATGGGCCTCCTGTGGGACTAGGCGACTTCTTCTGAAAGACTTTGTCTCAATCTTCGGTTTGAGTCTAGTGGGTAAAGTGTACAGACCTCTACAGAGTGTATAAACTAATCATGATTAGCCGTATCCCCAGTTATCACTACAAAAAACATACACTTCCATGATGATACGTCTTTGTCGCAGTAAGTCACATTTTTTGTCATGCATGTACATCCATGATGATTTTATGACAGAATCAAGATAGTCATACCTGTGCTATCGTAGAAGTGTTCTATGACATTACCAAAATTATCATCACGGAAGTGTCCACTTCCATGACGATAAATCGCGCGTCACAGAAGTGCTTTCGTCAAGGGTGACCGACACGTGGCATCCACCATAACGGAATGTTGTTAAGCTATCGGGTTGGGTTTTCCCGATAACCCGTTAACAACCCCGACCAATGGGGATTTTCCACGTGTAAAATCATCATTGGCTGGAGGAAGCACGTGTTGGCTCTTCATTGGGACAGATGTCATCCACTCACTGGACAGAAAGCGCCTATGATATGTCGACACGTGGCACGGCCCAACAGTGGCCCATTCCTATGAAAAGGCCGGCCCGTTTGACTTGGTCAAAAGTTGGCGGGCCAGCCCATGGAAAGCCTGTTAACGGCCTGTTAGCATATAGCCCATTTACAACGCACTAACCCAAGGCCTGTTACGCCCTATGCGAATTAGGCCCAGTAGCGTCATCTGGGCCATCCAATATGATTCCAGCCCGTTTTCACTTTTGGCCCATGTATGGCCCATGACGTCTTTCGGCCCATATGAGGCCCTTTGTAACTCTTGGCCCATTAGTGGCCCGTGCTGAAACTGGCCCGTAATGAACAGTGTATTACTTTACACCCATTAACGACCCGCGGTGAAACTGGCCCGTAATGAACAGTGTAACACTTTATACCCATTAACGGGCCGTTATTCCGTTGGGCCGTTTCCAGCCCAAGTTAACTTTCGGCCTTTTGAGGGCCCATTTATTCTTGGGCTCATTTGCAGCATTCGGTTACTTACGGCCCATTACTGTCATTTTTTGCTTGTGGGCCAAATTCAGCCCGTCGTTACAATGGGCCCGTTTGTGGTCCGTTAGTCTGTTTGGCCATTTTTATAGCATCACCAAGTACGGCCTATCAACGGCCCGTTATGGTCAGCCCATAAAACGTACGGTTTCTATTATAGGCCCGCCTACGGCCCATTAAAGGCACGTACAAGACCAATAAATGAGTCGGCGACCCATGGATCCTACGTGACGTAGAAGGCCCATGGATCCTACGAGACGTAGAAGGCCCATGGATCCTGCGAGACGTAGAAGGCCCATGGATCCTGCGAGACGTAGAAGGCCCATGGATCCTACGAGATGTATAAGGCCCATGGATCTGACGGCCCGTGAAGGGCCATGGTCGGGCGGGTTGGCCCCCATTTGAATGATATAGCATATTCAAATAATTATCCTACTCAATACTATCACCTCTAAAAAGCATACACTATACAACAAAGAGATCAAGGCATAGAAAGGTAGAATAATCCTACACTATACAATAAAGAAATTACAGCCGATTATACCCACTGGGCATTATGGTTCGGCACAGGTGATAATAAAGCATACACAAACAGCAAATTACATACACTGGGAAAATACAGCTCATACATCATGGACGCGCATCAACTTAACTCCATTTGAACTGTAATCTCTTCAGAAAATAGGATTGGCCGGATTCAGATAGCACAAATTTTAGTCTACAAAATCTCCAATTCCTTCATGGTTACCTCGATGTCTTGTTTCATTTTTTTGACTCCTGCATCTAATACCTGCATGTCCAGTCTCAACTTGTTGATTATACGTTGACAATCATGTACACGTTGTCTTGCCACCTCTAGTTGATGCTTGAGAACATCAGCACATTCCAATTCCAATCCATAATCATTCGGTAATAGCCATGCCGCACTGCTCGGAGATTTTTGTGTTGATGTCACTTCATCTTGAATTGTTTCTGTAAGTACACATGACTAGGGCAAAAATATAGTTACAACAGTGAAGCGAACAAGACACTATTTTGTACTACATGGCAAAACAGGACTAACAATAATGTTACACGTCACTTTAAAAAAAATGTTACACGTCATGAAGCATAAGCAGGTGATATTTTAAAAATTATAAAAAAGATAGTCTGTGCAGCCTGCATACAGAAATCCCTCTTAGCTCACCAGAGGAGCATGATGTTGGGGCCCAATCGAAAACACAGACAAGTTACAAATTTAGACAACATGTTGCGTATAAGTAGGCAAGCAATTGGCCATTCTGTACCTCAATTAAAGTCTTAGGGAGCATAATGAACAGCAGAGGGTTTCATACAAACATACTACAACAGGCAAAACTATGCAATCATTAGCATAGTATAAACTAGATTGTGAGCCTCATGCAATAATAGTTGGTTAATAGACTTCAAAGCTTCAGGCACACTTCGGTAGAGTAATTAAATGGTAAGGCCTTTAATTATGTCAACTAATAGTGATACAAGTACCGAACATCAGGCATAATTATTTGGGCATCTCATTAAGTGAGAACAAATAAAGCAATTGAAAAGAGAAAATTAACTATGCCTCAAACAAACAAGGAATTGAACTGTTGAGTTGCATACAGTGACTTACCTTAGCAGGTTGAAGAGGCTCAGCGCAGCTCCTACTTCTCTTGCAAGGCTCCTTCCTAACATCTTGTACTTGGAAATCCTCAATCTTATCTTCATTGCACCCCCTCTGCAAGGTGAAACAAACTAGTTACTCGTCTCCTTGGAAGATAAATATGCATACTTTCCAGTCTGTGAACACAAAAGGATGAGATTATAACAAAACAACACCACATAATGAAACATGCCGCATCTCTTGCACTTGGACACAATGAAATGAGCATTTACTATGTCTGCACTATGTAAAAACTAGGCATACCTTCGAACTGGATCTCTAGGTACTCTTGGAGAGCCTACTGTAGTGTACAGCCAAACCTTTATGTCACCTATGAGTTAGACAAGGCCCCACTACAGCAGCCCTTAGTGTTTAAATTGTTGACAAGCTCTATTAGAGTGTTAGGTCAAGAACAGCAAGTAATCGAAGCAAAAAGTCCTAGTATGGCTAGCTGATGCAAACAAGCAATTGAACAGATGTGTGAGCAAATCTTACATATCAAGAAAAGAAGCAAAGAAGGAGGCTTAAAGACCATCACTTGACTGACCAGATTTAAGGGGCATTTAAACATCATGTGCAACGTATGAACTAACATAAACATTGCATATTCCAAATTCTACAATGGAATGCACATGTATTAGGTTATGCCGTGTATGATAATGCCTAAATGTACAGATAGCAGGCAGGAGTGATTCATCATTGCACGCACAATTGAATTGCGGGTTAAGGGCCAGTTCGATTCCGCCTTTTCAGGGCATATTGTCAAAATAAGCCATAAAAGATGTAAAGAAGTCATTTTTGAGTTATGGGCTTGGGCTTAACAAATTTCGCTTTGGAGGGAGGGTGTTTCAGGTAGAACCTCACTAAAAATTGAAGGGAAGGGGAATAGTGAAATGACTCTGTTGTCTGCCTATATTACACTCAAAATGCAACTGCTGACGCCTCTGTCACACCTGACCCTCAAGTAAAAACAAACACGCAAGCATTCATTGCCCTGCCCGCTTGCATCTCGTCTCCCATTTCCCTCTACCTCGATCCCCTGCCTGCAGCACTAGGGTTCCTCCAGTGAGCCGTCGCCACTGGTCCCATCTGGCCTGGTCCTCGACGATGCTATGTCCAGCTAGGCTACATGGCCGGCGGATAGGGGCAAATCTCCCTGGCTGCTCCTCCCTCTGGCACCGACCCTCATTCTCATGGTCTCCAGCAGCTGCTCCACTGTGGTTCATCCAACGCACTACTCCGGCGGGCGCTGCACAACTATGGCTGATGCCACACTGCGAAATAAGGCACCTTGTTCCCCCTCCCCTCCTCCCAGGCCATGGCCTTGAGGTGCTATTGAAGGATGAGCTCATCCAACAAGGTGAAGATCTCCTTTGATTTTTTGCCAAATTTTCATTCTGATCCACTATACGATGAATTGTTGTGAGCTGCTTCTGCTGCTGCTATATGATGCATTGCTATGAGCTGCTCCTGCTGCTACTATATGATGAATTGCTATGAGCTGCTGCTGCTTATGATGAGTTGCTATGAGCTGCTGCTGCTGCTGCTATATGATGAATTGCTATGAGCTGCTGCTGCTGCTATATGATGAGTTGCTACAAGCTGCTCCTGCTGCTGCTATATGATGAATTGCTATGAGCTGTTCCTGCTGCTGCTATATGATGAATTGCTATGAGCTGCTCCTGCTGCTGCTATATGATGAATTGATATGAGCTGCTGCTGGTATATGATGAATTGCAGACTGCTGCTGCTGTATGATGAGTTGCTATGAGCTGCTACTGCTGCTATATGATGCTTTCAGGTGGTGCTGCTATATGATAATAACCAGCCACTTGGACCATCGAATTTCAATAAATAATTGTTCTTCATTTAAATGTGGGTCATGCGTTCTTCGTTTAAAGTAGGCAATGGGATCTCTATGGAAAACATTGACCAAAGTAGATTGTGCCAAGTAGATGGTATCTTTGTATTTGCATTTTGAGCAAATAGTGATGGTCTGTTTTCCTATCATATTAATTACTGCACTGGGTTCAATTTGTGATGTTTGCAAGTCAAATTAATTTCCATATGGGCAGCAAAATGAAAAATATATAATGCAATCTAGACTTTCCACTGATCATACCAAAGATAAGCTGAAAACACAATGAAAAGAACTGGTTGGCTTATTACATGGAGCTTATATTCACAGGTGCTTATTTTCTTAGGATAACTCGTAATAACTGTCCCTATGAAACTTGGCTAATAGAACTGGCATACAAATAACATGTCACGATGATTGCAATGGAGGAGTGATGTACCATAGCACACTGTATAGGCTCACCGCTGCCTCTCCTTTTTTTTGCGATGTTCCATGAAATTGCCGCATACATCTTGTACTTTTTCATTGTGTAACCCTATCTGCAAGTTGACACGGCTAATTTCAGACATCTCTACATGATATTACATTGCATATCCCTTGCGCATATTTAAATCACCAATTAACGATTGTGTGCGTACCATAAACGCCATGACTCTATATGCTAGACTAGCAGGCACTCTAAGGGAGCCTATTGTAGTGCACTGGAATTCCTACATGCCACCTACGATTTTGTGTAATGTACTGCCCCGGTTCCTAAATATATGTCTTTGTAGAGATTCTAGTATGGACCACATACAGATGTATATAGATGCATTTTCGAGTGTAGATTCACTCATTTTGCTCCGTATGTAGCCTATAGTGGAATCTTTTGAAAGACTTATATTTAGGAACGGAGGTACGAGGTAGTATCATGTATGACATCTACATATCTAATTTAGCAGCCAGTAGTAGAAATCATTGTCTGCACAAAGGGATTACAGGTCGAAAATCCTAGCAAAGCATGCTGGCAGGCACAGAACAATACACAAGAGAGAGAGAGAGACGCGCTTACAAGATCATAGCAATGCCTCAGTCCAGGATCTTGGTTGGCCAAGCTGTTAGATCTAGAAGAAACATCGTCCTTGTAGTTTTTGCCAGCTGCATAATAGGTAACAGCGACCGGTTAATATATTTGAAGTACATCGGGCAGGTGATGCTGGACGGGTTTAAAGGTGACAAGTACCTAGGCCGTGGCGGGTGCTTGGCATCTCTCCAGACGGTGGGAATCAGGTTAGAACGTCAAGGGTGATGACGATGCGCTGGCTGTCAGGGTCCGGTAAGGATATCTAGAACCATCGAGTAGGGTGTTTGTGGAGCGGCTCCGGTAGGGTGGACTACGGTGTGGGCGAAGCGGATCTGTGGTCATGGACGAGGGCATAGGTGAAGTTGCTCCGGTGGTTGGGTTAAGGATGGTGTCAACGACGCGGATGTGCGGCCGTGGACGGGGCGTCAGAAGCTGCTCCGGTGGTTGGGTTAAGGATGGTGTCGACGATGCGGATCTACGGCCGTGGACGAGGCGTCAGAAGCTGCTCCGGTGGTTGGGTTAAGGGTGGTGTCGACGTTGCGGATCTGCGGCCATGGACAGGGCGTCAGAAGCTGCTCCGGTAGGTTGGATGAGGGTGCAAGGAAGCGGATCTGAGGCCGTGGACTTGTGAGTTGGCAAAGCGGCCCTGGTAGGCTTGAGAATGGTATAGGCGAAGCTACTCCGGTAGGGTTGACGATGGTGTCGGGGAAGCGGCTCCGGTAGGGTTGAGGAAGGTGTCGCCGAAGCGGCTCCGGTAGGGTTGATAAAGGGGTCGGCAAAGAGGATCAGAGGCCATCGATGGGGGCGTGGGTGGGGCGGCTCCGGGGGGTGTGGACGAAGCGTCTCCGGTGGGGAGTACGAATGAGCCGCTGCAGATGCGCGGCGGTTGACGAGAGTACCGACGAAGCAGATCCAGCGCCGTGGACAAGGCCGGCACTGAATGGGCTGTGGTACAGTGGTGGATGAGCAGTCTACTTGTTTCTAGGGGAGGTGGGAGGGGTAGCTGCAGCCGCAAAAGCAGATCCGGTGAGGTGGACGCCGCTGGCAGTGAATGGGCTATGGTACGCCGGTGGATGAAGTACGGACGGTGTGATGTAAGATGCTCTGGTGTTGTGGAGTTAGTCGTTTTTGCGGGAGGGGGAGAGGAAATGGGGGTGCCGTGTAGTGGGGGAACCGGAAGTTACCAAAGCAGCCCCGACCTATCATGTAGATGAGGGCGGTATTGTAATTGTTGGTCTCCGTGCACCAAGGACAAAAGGGGGATTTCGCATGCTAAAGACTAAGGTGGCAGAAATTTTAGAAGGAGGCGGGAGATTTTGCCTCCCGCGGGATCGTTCGTATCCAATTTCAACTAATTTTGGACCGTGCTAGCGGGAAGGTCATGCTAGACTGTGTACACGGGGCACGCATCAACAGTTAATAACTGGTGTGAAGTCCACCCCAGAAAAAAATACAATAACTCGGGATGATGCGCCGATAACTTGGACGTTCACATGGGCGCGGCCAATCGTACGGGTGTAGTGGCGCGTTCACAAAAAAAGGGATCAAATGCTCAGCCTATGTATTTCTCGTGTAAACAGATAATTTAGTGCCATTGGTTATTTACTTTAAACATAATGCATTGACGTGTTAGTGTAGAGGCGCACAAAAAGAAATGGATATTGTAGTTAGCTACTTAAAAGTGTTACCTCATATGATTACATAGCCTCCATTTCATAAATTGCGTACCCGTTGAATTCATATATGAATATTACATATATTACTTCAAAATAGAAACTTAAATCATCGAAGACTAATGAATTTGAATGCAAGAGTAACAATGGTGCATGTGCATGATAGCTACATTGGTTGTTTGAAGAAACATCACTGTAACTTTGGCATGCACAACTGAAAAGGTTTATTTAAATAAAAAATGTGATATGTGAGTGTCCAATCTTTATATCGTTGAATCGATATTGTACCTTTGGCCACGATACGAAGTAGATATTGACTTATGTTCAAGTGATGCACGTCCAAGATCGCTAGATAGTGATACGTGAATGAATTGTGCAATCTCTCTCACACGCATACATATCTCATTTCCCTGTGGGCATCGGAATCACACACGCGCACTTCGTGTATTTCTCTCCCTCCGTCAGGGTTAAATTCGTCTTTCTACCCCGTCCTACAAGTCTCTCACACAGAAACACACACGCTCTCTATGTCTAACACGCCCACCCCTTTAATTCCGCCCACCCACAGCCACTAATGTCTCAAAGTATAATAATGTCTCTCACACATATGCTATCTACCTATCCCTTAATATAGCTAGATATGTGTCACACAAACTCCTCCCTACTAGCAAGATGCCCATGCGTTGCACGGAACATCAAGATGCATTTGTATGAGAAGTTTATCTTGTGGGAGAAAAGGATGAACGAGGGAATGCCTTATTTGCAAATGCGCAGAGGGGTGTGGGTGTCTTTTTGCAAAATTGCCATATTTTCCTTCCTGTCCGTCGGATATAAATCGGATGGCCTATATTGCAGGATGGCAGGAACACCATCATCACCAACTCTGTTTTTTATAAGAGTAGAGATATGTGAGTGTCACTGCTCCCCCCCACACACCCACACTTCCCAACACTGAAGGAGTAGGGTGACACCTCGATCTTGATACTAATCTATCGACTGGCTTCTCTCTCAAACATACACACACACACACACACTACCCGACACCGAAGGAGTAGGGTGACACCTCGATCTTGATACTAATCTATCGACTGGATTCTCTCTCAAACATACACACACACACTACCCTGCACCGAAGGAGTAGGGTGGCACATCGATCTTGATAATAATCTATCTACTCCTCTTTCAAACACACACACATAGACACACACACACACACACACACACTCGCTAGTTGTGCCTCTGTGCCTACCACGCACACTCTCGATACGTCTTTCTCTCCCTCCCCCCCAACAATGATAGCAGAAGGGTGACAACTCGATCTGATCATAATCTGTCAATTGGGTTCTCTCTCAAACATTGTGTCTCGGTGCCTCGCTCGGTAGCCCGCTCGATATGTAGACTTCTCGCGCGTGCACAGCTGTAGTGACGATGACGCTGAACCCAGTGTGCCTTGTTTTTACCGGCCTCATGTGATAGTTTTCACCCTGTTTTCTGTTAATTAACAAGGCAACCTTTTCTTTGTTACTACTAGTGAATCTGAAATCATTCGGGGCAAACATAAAATATATCACTTCAACCCAATTATCACAACAACTATTTTAAAAGAAATTAGCTAGCTGCCCGTGCGTTGCACGGAACATCAAGATGCATTTGTATGAGTAGTTTATCTTGTGAGAGAAAAGGCTGAACGAGGGAAGGCCTTATTTGCGAATGTGGAGAGACGTGTGGGTATATTTTTGCAAAATTGCCATAGTTTCTTTCCTATCCATTAGATATAAATCCGACGGCCTATATTGCAGGATGGCACGCACACCATCATCACCAACTCTGTTTTCTACTCCCTTCGTCCGAAAATACTTGTCATAAAAATGGATAAAAATAGATGTATCTAAAACTAAAACACGTCTAGATACATTTCCTTTTATCCATTTTGATGACAAGTATTTCCGGACGGAGGGAGTATTTGTCTTTTTAGAGATTTCAACAAGTGACTATGACCGGACCTTACCAACATACTCAAAAAAGTAGTCCATAATTTTGATGTTACCCTCTTTTCTTGGTGGTGAAGTGCCATCTGGATACCTCATAAATAAATCAAGGACAAATCTGACCCCTTCCTGAAAAGACATACGTAGCAAAATGAGTGAATCTACACTCTAAAATATGTCTACCTACACATCCGTATGTGGTAGTCCATTTGAAATCTGAAAAAGACAAATATTTAGGAACGAATGGAGTATATATAATAGTAGGCATGGAGATATATCTCCAGCATGGTCTACAACAAAAATGTGCTGGGCTGGTTAGCGCCGGATGCTCGCAACGTGATGACATGAGTTCAAATTCTGTCTTTTAACTTTAGATTTTTATATTATATATTAATCTACTTATTTAATATATACTTCTTTCGCTACTATACTGACAGTGGAACCCACAGAGTACTTAGAATATTAAGGGTGGACTTGTTTCTTTTTAACTTTCTGTATGAAGCTGTAGCCACCCTGCAAGTCACATGTACACTGTACATGCAATTAGCTTTTTATAGAGGGACAATCATACATGCAATTAACTCAAATGGATTGGATGTCACTCTATTATTTCCATCATAAAGAGCATCTCCAACGGCAGCCGGCAAATTTCCTCCCGCTTCCTTCCGCGGAGGACGACATCAAACGCCAGCGACATACATTTTTACAACTCTAACCAACCAGAAGAAATTCGTGCAAACACGGACTGATTTCATATAAGCATGAAGGATTTCGTATAAAAAAGCCGGATCTTCATATAAACATGATGGATTTCATTACATTTACATGAACTAAGAGGTGCCAGTCCGGCTCTCTTGTATAATTAATACTCCCTCCGTACGGAAATACTTGTCCTAGAAATGGATATATCTATACTTATTTTAGTTCTAAATGGCCGCCCGCGAATCCCTTTGTCTTCATCATGTCCGTCAGACACTTGCGGGGTCGACGAAGGTCCTCGAAAGAGACGAAGCAGCAAAGAAACCACCTGAATCCGCGGTCGTCGCCTCGGCGGTGGCCTTCATGGGTCCCAAGTGGCGGTGGCCTCCCGTGTTCTACTTCTCCTCGATGATGGCGGCAGACACGGAGAAGCTGGCCACCGACTCGTCGCTCTCCATGCACCTGGCTTCTGTCTCTGCCTGCATGGCGCTGCCGCAGGCATGGGAGGCGCGCCCACAGACACGGGAGGCGCCGCCACCGCAGACACTGGTGGCGTGGTACGACGCGGCAGCGACGGCGCCCGTACCGGCGTGCTAGCCGCCGTGCCATCCTGGAGATACTCACCACTCCTCATCGAGCTGAACTGGAGTGGCGAGTTGCTGAACCACGCACCTTCTTGGGGCGGCAACTGGCTCTGTCGGGCCAAGCAAGGTTGGTGAAGCACCGAGCGGCCTCGCCCTTATCCGGAGGGCTTGGCGGCCACCCAACCGGGTAATATGCCGGAGAACGGCTCGTCGGAAGCCATCGGAAGGGTGGAGAAAATGGTGAAGGAGGAGATGGGGGAGCAGCGGAGGGGTGCAATTCTTGCCCGCTGTCTGTCTGGCCTCGTGTAAATAGAGGGCAGACGGTAGGAGCTTGGCAGCGTCTGGCCTCGTTTAAACTGAGGGCGGACGGGAGGAGCTCGGATGGTGTTGCATTTAATTCCGGCCCGCTCATGAACGGACGTGTGGCTGGCGTAGGATTCTCGGTTTGCATGCGAGTTTAACGGAGGGGTTTAATGGAGGCACCGGGCCTGCAACGGGCGGCGCAGTACTATTCGATTGACAGCATTAATGAGCTGTCAAATCACAAAGGCCCTCGCCTCTTGTGAAACCGACCGAGCTAGACTGCCCCGCCCTCTAGCCTTTTAAAAAATGTATATACTCCACTTTTGTACAGTAGTAGTATCGATGGATTGCGCCATGGAGCAAAACTTGAAATTAAAAAAAGGTGGTACATATAGAGAGCGCTCGTGAACTATGTGTCATACATGGAATAAACAAAGTACTACATGATACTAATATATGATACATGGCGCAGGAGTACTAAGTATTATTAATATAGTTTTGCTAGAACTCGTCTAGATGAGATATAATTTGGTCTCATTCATCTTTTATAGCCATTGGATGTGATGCTATAAGATGCGTGTGTGCTGATGTGGGTTGTATTTGTTCTTGTGCAACAAACTGACCACTGCATGTCATGTTCGATAGTCTCAAGTCATTTAAAAGCATACAAGCCCCACATCTCTTCTTGGTTGATTCCTCTATTTATGTCAAAAAGTAAGAAACAACGTGAGAGTTAATGCACCACGCCTATGTGTTTACTAGTATTTGGTTTTCGTAAGATGACTTAAATACTCACCTAGACGGAGGGAGTATTCGATTTGAGAGCGGGCGGCGCAGTTCTCGATACGACTTTAATGCAGACGAGGCAGGGAGTTGTGGTTACTGATATGTTGAACGACCAATGCATCCTCCTTCAATTAATGCATGAGGGAAGTAATGGGAGGAGGTCCGGGAAAAGAGGCTGCACGATGTGAATGCAACGCAGTTTTCCCTCATTGCCCTCATATAAAGGCGCCCCTCCATTCCAATGCATCTACCACATCGTACGCACCTAAGCATTTGCCTAAGCACCTACACTAAGCGCAAAAGAGCTCGCTCCAGACCCATGGCGGCGATGCGCGTGAGCGGCCAACGGCTACACCAGATGGTCCACGACGCCGGCCTGCGGCATGGCGCCGAGGATCGTCTCCAGACGGTGTTGGAGACCGGCAGGTGGATGGCCGCCATCGACGCCAACTACGACTCTAAGTTGGACCATATGATCGTTGCCACCAGCAACAAGTTCTCTGTCCTCAAGAAGCTCGCGGAAGACATCGCCGTACTCCTCCAGCCCGCGCGCCCGGGCTCCTCATTGCCTGCCACCCTAATTGGCCTCCATGGCCGGAACCTCTTTCAAGCACTGGTGGCCCTGCGACTGCCCGCCGACGCCATGAAGAATGTCCACCTGGAGGTCGCGCTCGCCGCGAGGGACCTCGCCCTGCAAGAATTCATCGACCTACACATCCATGCGTACGAGCAAATCGTGTACATAGGTATCTACACGGCCAGTGAGGACGCTACGACTTTGGCCTTCCTCAACCGGCTAGAAGCCTTGGATGCCTTTGTTGAGAAGCACCTCGACCTCGCCACAAAAGCCGCCGCTCCTTAGCCGCTGGTCGGTGGCCCGGCGCACTAAGTTGAGGAGGAGCAGGTCGTACATTCGTGGATCCATCTTTCTTCTTGCCTTCTGTAACCACCACTGCGATCACATCATCGTGGCCTTAATTCTTATTGTGTTGTTGCATTCTCGTTCTAGTCAATACCGACATGTGCGATCCCTTTGCTTAATTATATGCATCACTGTAACTAGTACTCCATCCGTCAATTTATAAGTTGTGCTTACCTTTTCCATCAACTTCGTGCAACGCGCGGGCATCTTGCTAGAAACACTAGAATATGTCTATATAATCCGTATGTGATAGTCCATTTTAAATCTCAAAAAAGACAAATATTGATGTACGGAGGGAGTAATATATTAGGAGTATATCAAAACAATAGTGATTTCTTTCAAGTTTGTGAACAAATACTACTATTCTACTACTTTGGATCTGTCGCAACGCACGAGCACATTGCTAGTAAAAGGAAAAGGCCTGCCGCGTTCGCGTCGCACCCCCACACGCCTGAGAATCGGGAGTACAACACGGCCCGTCCGGCACGACACATAGCTTAGCGAAGGCGTGTTGCCTACAGCCTAGCATTTTCACTTTCATGTGGGACCGCCGTTGAGCAAACCAACACCCCGTCCGCCGCCGGGTTGGAAAACAGAAACAAGGGGAAGATCTAGCTGTAGCACGGAAGCCAAGAAATTTTGTGTCAGACGGGGCTCGTTGATAGAGTAGGAGCATTCCATACTAGTACTACTCCTACTAGTACTACCAAGTTTGTACTCCTAATACTATATTACTAGTACTACCACTATACAACTAGTAGATACGTGCACGGCACAACATCGTAGGAACAAAAAACGGGAAGATCTTGTTTTGGGTGATTTATCTTTTTTTAATCAACATAGTATGAATAATATGATGTGGGGGGGCACCCATGAAGCTTATGTGGCTTGGTTGCATGGCTACGGAAGGTTAGAGAAAAATAAAAAGATAATGTGTTTAGAGTGCACTCCACTAAATAGATATACTTTTGATCCATTGGAACGGACCGGCACATCTATATCTATACCCCCTATATGGTGTGTGAAAAACTTTGAAAGTTGGTCGTTGGATGAAGCCAATCCGACGGTACAAAGATGGCAAATCCGAGTGCTACTGGCCGTTGGATATCATCCACCAGATTCTGCCACATGTATAATCTAGAACACTCCATGGTTGAACTTAATTCATGACTAGTGTGGCCAAGCCAAAGTGTGCCTAGCCACACAAGTGTGGCTGAGAAATTGGACGCCAAACTTTGGCAAAAGTTGGCAAAACAATTGTCTCTATGACAAGTGGGCCATAGGGGCAATAAAGTGTGGCAAGCCAAAGTGTGGCAAAAACCAAACACATGCCAACTAAACTGTGGCTGCCAAATTTTGGCTTGGCAAACTATGGCTGGGAACCAAACAGCCCCTAACTTTGCCACAACTAAGCTTAGGCAAAGTTAAGGGCCTGTTTGGTTTGTGACTAACTTTGCCAAAGATTGCCACACCTAAAGTTAGGTAAGTTTGATCAACTTAGGTGAGTGTTTGGTTCAAGCCACATCTTAGGCAAGCTACACTTGGGCCCCACATGGCATACACATAAAAAATGTGGCAAGATTCCCTTAGGCTTGCCAACTTGTGGCTCTCATTTTGATGAACTAACCTTAGGAAATCTTGGCAAAAATGTGTGGTAAAGTGTGGCAATGCTAGGCCTAGAACCAAACAGCTCCTTAGTTCTTCAAAATGAGAGCCACAAGTTGGCAAGCCTAAGGGAATCTTGCCACATTTTTTGTGTGTATGTCATGTGGGGCCTTAGTGTGGCTTGCCTAAGGTGTGGCTTGAACCAAAAACTCACCTAAGTTAATCAAACTTGCCTAACCTTACATTCCACCAGACTTTGCCACATGTTAGAATCCAGAAAACTCCACATGTAGAAGCATAATGCACAAACCACCAAAATCTCATGCGTGCAATGCACGTGTACCTTACTAGTACTAGTAGTAGTGAGAAACAAATTCCTGTTTTGGCACGAGCTCGTACTGCGGGAGCACCACAAGGCCTGCTGCAGGAGTTACATTCCCCTCTCGGGGCCCATGGGACCGAACTTCAGTGGCTTAGTGCCTGGCCTATGAGTCAATGACATGCGGACCTTAAATGGGCTGGCCCACATGTCATTCTCATGGTGGTGGCGTGGTTCGCGACTCACTCGTTTGAGATGAACCCTCCGGTGGTGGTGTGGCCGTGGCGTGGGTACCCCAGCTGGGCGTCGGGGCATTACGAGGCGTAGATGGCCACACCAGCGGGTACTACCTGTAGTACATAAGTACTCCAGCTGAGGATTGATGCCCGGGACGAAATGTGTCACAGCCGCTAGATGAAAATTCGATGGTGCAGGAGTACGGATCGGAGCACAGCAGCGGAGCAGGCAAACCACGTCCAATCGGGTGTGTCTGTGGTAGAAAGTTGATGGTCGCCGCAGTTCAGCTGGCCCGCATGTCATGCACACAAAGGCAGAGGAGCGGTGGGGCCAAGAGGGATGAGGGGCATGATCAATCCTACCATACTGTCACTGACATGTGGGACCCATAAGCGTGGGTCCCACCTGTCAGCGAAGGAAAGGCAGGGCAAGGCAGTGATAGCCACGTCAGAGGATCCATGCCCACGTCGGGGGACGTTGTGCCGTGGGTTGGAGCGGCATCGTGGGAATCACGTGTGGGTGTGGCAGTGGTAGAAACAAGAAACGTGATGGTCGACGTGGTTCAACTTCCATGGACAAGCTATCGTGTCTGCTGACACATGTATATCAAAACTAGAGTGTTTATATTTCAAGCACGTGAACAAGTATTATTCTACTAGTATGGATCCATTGCAACGCACGGGCCAGCACATTGGTAGTAGTAGTGTCCATCTCTATCTCTAGAGGCCTTCCTTCGTTCATCCTTTTCTCTCACAAGATAAACTACTCATACAAATGCATCTTGATGTTCCGTGGAACGCACGAGGATGTTTCCTTGGGGGTCTCTATAGCGCGGCATGGCCATAGTTGCAAGTTGACGCCCCTTGAGATGCCGACGTTGAGGGGCACTCGGATTTCCTCCGATGAGTAGGTAAGATGAGTTTGATCACGTAGTAAATGCATTCTAAAGACTACTTCTATGTCCATTTCCTAATTCTCCCCCTGCCCACTGTTTCACAGGCTAGGCTCGGTGCGAGTGGAGATTGGCTTGCATATGTACGGGAGGGTACCAACATCAATTTGCACAACATTTACAACAGTGACACCGTTCCTGTAGAACCTTTGTCCAACATTGGGATCAGCCATGCAATGGGCCATCGCATGAATTAGTACGATGGAACCACAGTGAGATTGAATAAGATAGCACGAACCTTGCACATGGCGGTCAAAGGCGGACCATGCTGTCTGCGGTCGATTTGTTGCCGTACGAGTAGGAAGACGTTGTGCTCCTTTCTAACCGCATCTTCGCGGTGACAAACCAGGGGACTTATTTTGTATGGGACACATCCTACGATATACTCCCTCTCTCCCAGTTTATTTGTTTTGAATCTTTTCGTTTTATAAGTTTCAAATTCAAATTTAGAGCTCCCCATCACATGTTGAGATTACACTGTCCATTAAATTGTTGCGTGCATGTATAGTAAAAGAAACAAATCTAGAGTTTGGCACGAGTTCGTGCTGTGGGAGCACCACAAGCCATGGCGCAGGAGTTACATTTCCCTCTCAGGGCCGTCGGGACTGAGCTTCAGCGCCTCACTACACCTACCTTTGAGTCAATAACATGTGGACCCGATAGGTGACTGGTCCACATGTAATGCTCCCGAAGGCAGAGGGGCAGTGGGGCCAAGAGGGGTGAGCCGCAGGTCGGGGGACGTGTGGTTTCATGGGTTCAAGCGGCGTCGTGGGAATCGCGGGTGGCTGTGGTAGAAACTTGATGCTCACCGCATTTTAGGTGGCCCACATGTCATGCACACAAAGGCAGAGGGGCAGTGCGGCCGAGAGGGGTGAGGCGCACGTCGGGGGGTGTGGTGCCGTGGGTTGGAGAGGCGTCGTGGGAATCGCGAGATGAAACGTGATAGTCGCCGTAGTTGAACTTCCATGGAAAAGCTGTCATGTCTACAGACACATGCACTGCATACCGATCACTGGAAGGAGTAGCAGAGAAAGCTATATATGCGGATAAATAGTTCCTTATAGTCAAGCGGACCCACACTACTACTCTGTTCCAAAGACATGCACACCATCAAAATAGTCCATCTATATCAATATACACCGAGAGGGAATAATTTTTTTTATAGGAGAGGAAATAGTTCATCCATCCATAATGCCCTCCTGCTGGTGCAGCATTTTCTTCTTCTTCTTCTTCTTCTTCTTCTTCTTCTTCTTCTTCTTCTTCTTCTTCTTCTTCTTCTTCTTCTTCTTCTTCTTCTTCTTCTTCTTCTTCTTCTTGTTCTCATTCTCTGTGGGAGACAGCTTCGCAACAAGCTCTTTGGACCTTGCAGCTATCTCGAAACTCACACGGGCATCGAGGGCAGCATATTTTATCCGCTCGTACGTCAAGGGATAATTCTCCCATCCAGACGACCTTAATGCCACCGTCTCATCACCCTTCTGAAGATTTGTACCAAGCACAAAATTTGCTACGTCGAATAGGGATGGTGTCTGTTTAGCACAATCTTCTACAAGAATTTTGATTCTGGTTTGTAGGTCAGCGATGCTTTTCAAATCAAGGTTGTATGGCTCCAGCTTCTGTTTGTCCCCTTTGATGGCTTCCCCATAGAAGTATACGTCCTCCCGAGACAAGAAATCGTGAAGCTCACCTGGTATGGAGAGCGAGTGTATGATGTGGTACACCAAAACATCATCTTCGAGGCACAGCTGAAGGACGGCGGCGCGCTGGATCTTCCCAGGGGCCCGCTTTGTGTACTCTGCGTCGAGACCGATGACCCTCGTCTCTACCTTTTCAAGGGAGTTGGATACATTGTTGATCCACTGCCAAAAAACCGTTGGGTTGACGGTGACGGTGTCAACTATGCGCATCGAACCTTCGACGAGGACATGTTGGACGCTAAAAACCTGCATCTCGATCTCTTTCGCCATTTGGAACCGCTGGAACGAGGGCTATGGTTTGGAGAATTAGGATTAGATGGCTAGTCTAACTGAAGTAGTAGATGATTATTTAAAGAGGTTAAAACAATGTGAACGCAGTGGGGTTTGGATGCAAATGAAGATGAAGGGGAGGTTAAGAAGCCGAGGCGAATCGGTTCCCGATGGAGAAGTAAATGGGAGAAGTGGCGTGCTGGCAGTTGATTAGACGGCTAGGTAGACTAAACGAAAAGGCTATGATGGTAGACTGAGGATTCGTACCTGTTCGTGTATGTGCCCATCCTTCTCGATAGGTGGGACCTATGCAAACAGATAAAAAAATGTGTCGTAGCTTTTTTTTGAGTGCGTGAGTGGGAGACACAACATTCTCTGGTTAAGGAATACTTCCTCCGTTTAGGTGAGTATAAGTCACCTTATGAAAATTAGGTTTTCCCAAAACCTTTAGGCGTGGAGCATTAACTTCCTACTCGATCCCCTCCCAGCCTCGTTAGCCATCATTCTCTTCTTCTACTGCGGCGTTCTACCTTTCCATTTTTCCTCTTCTCAAGTGTGGAACGATCTGCATGCCGTCCTTGATGCACCAGAACGACCACTGCATGCATCGCAGTAGGGCGTTGATTGGGCATGCACGAGAATTTGGTTCTGCTTGCAATATCGATGATACCTGAACGATGAAGTGAACATGCATGCTAGTACGGGAGACCTATTTCCGCTATACAATACTGGAGTACTCATGTTCGTACTAGTAGTAGTAGTAGTAGTAGTAGTACAACTGTGGTACACTTGATGGTCAAAATAATATTCATCTGGTCCTCACAGTGAAGTGACAGTACCTTGTGCCTGACACTAGTCCAGGCAAGGCGGCGTGTTCGGGTTACCAAAGTCGCCCTCACCCTGTGCACTGTGCAGTCTGTCACCGCCGCTGTACAGCACATTGGCGCCTCGCCTCGTCTCCCTCTCCGCTCCCATAGCACCACTCCATCTCCATCTCCTTCTCCGTCTCCGTCTCCATCTCCATTTCACTGTGCCCCCGTGTACCGTCGCCTCACTCGCCTCCCCCAGTACCACTATTCCCTCGCTAGCCGCTCCAACACCGACATCCTTCTCCCCCGTAAATCAAGCCCCCTTCCAAACTCCACCATGGCCGAACACGAACCGCGCAGCATCCATATGAGCCGCGATTGGAGCAATCTCCCCAGTGACATCCTCGACCTATGTTGTTCGTGTATGGATATGTTGACCGCCCTGCGGCTGGCTGCATGCTTGAGGGACATGCACACGGCCATCGTCGAAGCGAGGCCTAAGCTTTTCAAGACACCCTGCTTGCTGCTATCTGGTCTTGCGAGATTGGCTCACCATGATACGGAGGCATGCATGATGCCCCTCGACTTCAATCCGATCTCCATTAGCCGAAACTTCTTTGCATGTATGTAGTGTGTCGCCGTACATCATTTCCCTCAACATCGATCCGATCACCATCGCCCGAAACTTCTTGGCAGGTATGTACTGGGTCGGCATGAACTCCCACTGGATGGCTGCCTTCAGAGAAGACGGTAAAAATTTGGTGCTCGTGAACTTCCAGACCTCCCATGAGATTATCGTTCCTCCATTGGATTATATAGAGTATTACCATCGCGGTCCAAGTCATCTAGATTACTACGTCAGTTGGACGGACCTTGTTTTGCAGAAGATTGTAATCTTCCAAGTGCCCACACGACATGCGAATTACGCAGACTTCAAGCTAATTGCCTTGTTCGACCGCGGACTCGCCTATCTTTACGCCGGTGCCTTTTTTAGCTGGAGACAACTCGGCTCACAGTGGATCATCGTCAAAGCTGATACACACTTCTGTGATGCTATTGAACACAATGGCATCATCTACGCGATCGACAAAGCAGATAGCACCACGTATTACTGGGGCGGCGCGTGTAAGTTGTTTCCATCTCATGTTAATGATGACGCCATGACACTGTTTGAACTTTTTGTGATGATTGGCATATCCCTGTTTGAGCAGAATTTGAGTAGAACTATGGCAATATGTTAGAGACGCCGTAAATCAGCTATATTTGGAATGAGTTAATTCATGCGATTGTGACCATGTCATTACAGCCAATTTGTACCCTGAATAATCAAACGGTTAGGAATATATGGATATTATCCTTATTTTACAGTAATCTATATACTACTACTAAATATGAGTGTGTATCAATGGCCATGTTAGTTTCCTCATTTTCATGATGTAGAAACATGCACCACACTGTTGGTTTCATGTAACCATACATTAGGGAAGTAAATGTGCATATGGAGAACTCTATATTTGGAAGTAGTGAAATCCTGCAATGCTTACCATGTGTACATACCTATATTCGCCCTTCAGCAATCAATGGCTAGAATAATATCCTCACAAAATTTTTGCCCACAGAACACGAGTATATAACAATGCATGGTCTGTTAGTTACCTTGAAGAATTTGTTTGTGAGGACAGAACATGATTACATAACATGCATGACATGGTAGTTTCCTGTGAAGAATCGATTGCGAGATAACATGAGTATAACCATGCATGGCACTTCTATATTTTTGAACCCAGTATACATTTCCCTGTATTTTCCTTCCAGTTCCAACAGGGACATATCAATGTTGTTTCTTGCATTATCCTACTCATACTCTGAACAATGCTGATCTTACATTAACAATGCCTGTCCTTTTTGATATGATGCAGTGTCCCTACAGTTACTGCCCTTTGTAATCACACCACCTTTGCCAAAAACAGGGAAGCGCAATTGGTTCCTCACTCGATCAGACGACGGCAAAAGACTGATGATCATTCAGACAAATGAGCCGGAAAAGTTATATTGCAAAAACCCCACTATATACAAGCACCGTGTAATACGTGAGTATCCGGACAGTGGCTGTTACGTCTATGAGCAGGATACCAGCTTGTTGGGGCCTTTAGGATGTTTTAGTTGGAGGCGGGTAAACAGCCTTGGTTCACACTCTCTGTTTCTCGGGCTCAATTATCTGATTAACCAGGAGATCACCGTTGGCAAGGACCTTGATGGCAGGGAGGCTCCATTTGGTATGGAAAACTTTGTCTACAAGGCGAGCCCTAGCAGTTCGGGAGCAAACTCCCCTGATTGTCAACGATACAGCCTGCAGCCAAAAGAAGGTGAGAATGACAAAGGCATCCGGATTAACTTTGATCCTTGGATGTCTCAATTACGACAGACAGTGATGTGGTTCAAGCCTTCAGGTTGATAGGTAATTGCGGTGTTGCATCGAAAGGGTGGAGTACTGGTGTCTCCGGATCACTACTCGCTGAAGCGGGGCTGCAAATTATGACGGTGTTGGATCATCTCTTAGAATGACTTTGTTGTCTTTGCTGCTGGTTCTGGATGGGTAGTTCTTTCTTTTGTTATGCATATTTCTTGTCATTTGGTCATCCTCATCTATGTCACTCTTTCTATGTAATAGTTGCTTTTGTTGAATGTCATTCTCGTCTGGATCACGAGAGTCTGAGCGCTGCAGATGGGTACGGTTTGGTGGTGTAGCAAGACTTCTTATGAACTATCATGTCTTGCTGTTTATGTCAGTAGTAGTCACTAGTCAGTGTTTGAATGTTGTATATATTGTTGTTTCGAACTGTTTATTGTCTCGAACTATTGGTGGGCTAAATGAGGGCATCACCATTCTCCAGTGTTCAGAGTATATCTCCTTTTTTCAAGTTATATAATTTGAGCTCACTGTCTTTTCGATGATGTACACTTGTTTGGGCCAGTGAGGTGTCGTTGAATATGGGCCGAGTAGTAACGCAATGCCAAACATGTCAATTATGACACTCGGGCCGGGCTCTCAAAAGATCCTGAAAAAAAGGCCGGGCTCTCCAAAAAAGAAAGAATAAGGACTCTTAGGCCGACATGTGGGCACCACCAGTGTTTTCGTGCGCTTGCGCGCCGAGAGCATATTGGCGCGTGCTCGAAATTCATGCTACCTTTTCATCCCCAGTCTCCCGCCCCTCCCCCACCTTTGGAATCTCGATTCCTACTCTAGTTCCCCCAAATCCCCCTCATGTACTCCTTGTATTCAAGTGCACTATCATGTCGCCGGTCAACGCAGATCTCCGAGTCGGAGATCTTGAGGTCCGTCCTGCCTTCGGTCACTGCGTGCTGTCGCTCAACAGTGGCATGGCGGCGCTTGACGACCAGTTTGTCGTGTGTTCGAATCTTCCCAGCATTTGTTCTGCGATGGTGCGCTGGTGAGCTTTGATCGGTGGCACCCAGGATGGGGCTTGGTGCCCTTTGAGCTTGAGTTTTTAACAAATCTTACCTTCCACAGCATGCCTCGACGTGCTTGGAACAACGAGTCCATGAACGAGCTTATCAACGACCTTGGAGGTGAGCTCGTAAGTATGTTTGTTCCTCCAGACAGCTGGGCTCTGACTGTTATGGCATGGATGAAGAAGCCGTCCACCATACCGAAGGTGATTGGTGTTGAGATACCCGTGCAGGAACCGGGGTTGTACTATTCATCACCACCAAGGCCGTCGCGGACCACGTTGGGGATGTACCTGTATCGAGTGTTCGTGCATGTCGAAGAAGTGGTCAATGCATCAATCGAAGTCATGCCGCTGCAGCTGGTGCCAGGGTCCATTGACAACGTCCATTATAGGAGTCAACGTCAGACTTTCCCCGTGTTGCTCGGAACGATGGATGGCACAGGGCCTACTCCATCACGCGGCAGAGGCCACAACTTCTTTGGGAGAAGAGGCAGGGTTGGCTTCCTGGATGTGCTCTAATTTGAGGTAACAACTGAATCTTGTCAGATAGTACTAGTTAAATCCGAGCTATGGGTCTGAAGCACTGATATGCCAGTACATTTGATTGTGACCTGTTCTAATTTTGTACCGAACTTTTTTTAGAAAGGGCTGTACGTCAACTTAATGTGCTAGCAGAACTTATTGTGTTGTCTGTCTGTTTTCTTTGCACAACATTCAAGATATTTCCCCATCATTTATAAAGACGATGAACCATTATGTACGACTTCGTTGGTTTCAACATAGCCCTTCTCGTAGCGATCCACTGCTTCCATCCTGATTGTGCCGCCTGCGTGAAATTTTTGTATGCAAGTTCAGTGTGCTATGATGTTCTATATGATTGTGTCAACTATATAAGTTTTTACTGAGCATCAGCAATGCATATGGCTGAAAGATGTATTTACGAGCATCCACCGATGGGTCTCTCTCTCTCACACACACACACACGCGCGCACACACACGCACACACGCACCCACACGCACAAGTGGGACCCGTTGAATTATTTATTTGCTCGTGACAACTTTTAATTAGGTTCCACTGTAATCTAACTTTTTTCTTAAGTTATTAATTGAGCTCAGTGACTTCAAAAAGTTGTACAGAAGCCTTGTTTGGGCCTTTCCGTCGTCGCTGAATGTGGGCTGCGTAACCATGTTAGGTACAATATCCGGGTCAACTTGTTATCTGCAAAGTTTCCTAGGAGGTATGCATTAGGCTTAACAAGAAAATGGACTTTAAGAAATAATAAATGGGATGTAATTATAATAACTGGGCAATTAGTATGCACCAAACACGTAATTAGTTTGAAAAATATATTATTTTTGGAATTTGGAAATTTTAATTTCATTACTTGTTGCGCGTGCAATATTTCGTTGGATTTAACCGTGATACAACTTTATTTTGAAATTATATTTAACCTGACTAGAAATTTCGGATAAAAATATTTCGGATCCCATCAAAATGTGGGATTTTTTTTTGAATTCTGTTTTGAGCGGTTGTTTGAAATTATTAATCGTTGTCCTAGCTAGAAGTTGGGCTGTACTTTTAACAAACTGTAAATGGGCTGTAGTAAATTCCATTAGAATTAAAAAATGGGTTGTACATTCTTACAAATCGCAAATGGGCTATATGTTCTCTGCCATATCCGAGCTGTGGGCCTACTAAGTTGACGCGTACCAAAGGCTTTGTCAACTTAGTCAATATAAACGATTCTAGCTGCAGTGATCGTACGATGTCCATCCAACGGCCGTAGTGCTTCTTCAACCTCTGGTCTTCTTGCTCCAGCTGCCCAAAGCAGCGCCGGTCGTGTCGTGTGCTCCTGCCTCCCGTGGCCGGCTGTGATGCCGCGGAGGCCTCACCACCCCGTACTACTCCCACCGCTGGCCAGGCCATCCCTCTACTCACCCACACCCCCTGTTATTCTGCGGCGATGGCAGCTCACACCGCAGCCGAACCAGTGAACCCTCGTACTCCTCTCCGCGCGGTCTACCACTGCTGTGTCTTCCTCGGCTCCGCGTCGTCCCCTTCCTAGGCCTCGCCGTCGTCTAGACCACCGCCCTGGTGCTCTCGGCGCGGCGTGGTCAACATGGTCAACGACCGACTTCCATCGGAAGAGTACTGTACGTGGAGAGGCTGACAGCTGGGTCCAGGTGGCCACAAGGAAGTGCCTCCTTATTACGTGCAAAATAATTATTCCTCCACCTGATAGCAGGGACCCACCGGACGGGCCACCTTATTTCGCGAAAAAAACGTTTCCCCCCTGACTGCTGGGACCTGATACGTCTCCAACGTATCTATAATTTTTGATTGCTCCATGCTACTTTATCTACTGTTTTGGACCATATTGGGCTTTATTTTCCACTTTTATATTATTTTTGGGACTAACCTATTAATCGGGGCCCAGCCCAGAATTGCTGTTTTTTTGCCTATTTCAGTGTTTCGAAGTAACGGAATATCAAACAGAGTCCAAACGGAATGAAACCTTCGGGAACGTGATTTTCTCACCGAACGTGATCCAGGAGACTTGGACCCTACTCCAAGCAGTGCCAGAGGCGGTCACGAGGGTGGAGGGCACGCCCCCCTGGGCGCGCCCCCTACCTCGTGGGCCCCC
Source organism: Triticum timopheevii (assembly GCA_963921465.1). Lineage (NCBI taxonomy): Eukaryota > Viridiplantae > Streptophyta > Magnoliopsida > Poales > Poaceae > Triticum > Triticum timopheevii. The sequence continues at coordinate 375,130,573 of OY997268.1, read as the reverse complement.
TGATGCTCCATCGACGTACTCCTTCCTCCTATATATACCTACATATCCCCGTACGATCAGAACAGGAGCCAAAAACCTAATTCCACCGCCGTAACTTTCTGTATCCACGAGATCCCATCTTGGGGCCTGTTCCGGAGCTCTGCCGGAGGGGGCATCCACCACGGAGGGCTTCTACATCAACACCATAGCCCCTCTGGTGAAGTGTGAGTAGTTTACTTCAGACCTTCGGGTCCATAGCTAGTAGCTAGATGGCTTCTTCTCTCTTTTTGGATCTCAATACAATGTTCTCCCCCTCTCTCGTGGAGATCTATTCGATGTAATCTTCTTTCTGCGGTGTGTTTGTTGAGACTGATGAATTGTGGGTTTATGATCCAGTATTATCTATGGAAAATATTTGATTCTTCTCTGAATTCTTTTTATGTATGATTGAGTTGTCTTTGCAAGTTTCTTCGAGTTATCCTTTTTGGTTTGGCCAACTAGATTGGTAGTTCTTGCAATGGGAGAAGTGCTTATCTTTGGGTTCAATCTTGCGGTGTCCTTACCAAGTGACAAAAAGGGTTGCAAGGCACGTATTGTATTGTTGCCATCGAGGATAACAAGATGGTTTTTTTTATCATATTGCATGAATTTATCCCTCTACATCATGTCATCTTGATTAAGGCGTTACTTTGTTTTTAACTTAATACTCTAGATGCATGCTGGATAGCGGTCGATGAGTGGAGTAATAGTAGTAGATGCAGAATCATTTCGATCTACTTGTCTTGGACGTGCTGCCTATATACATGATCATTGCCTAGATATACTCATAACTATGCTCAATTCTGTCAATTGCTCAACAGTAATTTGTTCCCCCACCGTAGAATATCTATGCACTTGAGAGAAGCCACTAGTGAAACCTATGGCACCCGGGTCTATCCTCATCATATTAATCTCTATCGCTTTATTTACTTGCTTTGTTTTTACTTTGCCTTTTACTTTTTACTTTGCATCTATCTATCAAAAATACCAAAAAATATCATTTATCATCTCTATCAGATCTCACCCTCGTAAGTGACCGTGAAGGGATTGACAACCCCTAATCGCGTTGGTTGCGAGTAGTTATCGTTTTGTGTAGGTACGAGGGACTTGTGCATGGTCTCCTACTGGATTGATACCTTGGTTCTCAAAAACTGAGGAAAATACTTACGCTACTTTGCTGCATCATCCTCTCCTCTTCGGGGAAATCCAACGCAATGCTCAAGAGGTAGCAGGACCCACCGGACGGGCCAGCGTATTTCACGAAAAAAACGTTCCCCGCGCTGTCAGCTCGGACCCACCGGAAGTGCCTCCTTATTACGCACAAAAAATGAATACTCACCCTGCTAGCTGGGACCCACCATGGTGGGAGGCTGACTTGTGGGCCTACTAAGTTGACTGGGATGGGGGCCTTTGTCAACTTTAGTCAATATGAACGATTCTAGCTCCAGTGACCGTATGATGTCCATCCAACGGCCGTAGTGCTTCTTCAACCTCTGGTCTTCTTGCTCCAGCCGCCCAAAGCAGCGCCAGTCATGCCGCATGCTCCTGCCTCCCGTGGCCGGCTGTGCTACCGCGGAGGCCTCACCGCCCCTACTATTCCCACCGCTCGCCAGTGCCTATGGCGACGACAGCCTCACACCGCAGCCGAACCAGTGAACCCTCGTACTACTCTCTACGCGAGCTTCCACAGCTGCGTCTTCCCCGGCTCCCCGTCCTCCCCTTCCAAGGCCTCGCCGTCGTCCACCGCCCTGGTGCTCTTGGCGCGACGTGGTCAACGTGGTCAAGGAGCGACTTCCATCGGACGTGGACTGTACGTGGAGGGGCTGACAGCTGGGTCCACGGCTGCAGCAAGGAAGTGCCTCCTTATTATGCGGAAAATAATGATTCCTCCACCTGACAGCAGGGACCCACTGGACGGGCCACTGTTTTTCACGAAAAAACGTTTTCCCCTGACTGTTGGGACCCACCAGCTACATCTTCACACGCAAGAAAGTGCGTCCGGGCAAAAAAACAAAATGGTTCGCCCCCCTGACCGCTGGGACCCACCAGCGACACCTTCGCATGCAAGGAAGTGCGTCCGGGCAAAAAAAATGATTCGCCCCCTGACTGCTGGGACCCACCAGCTACATCTTCGCATGCAAGGAAGTGCGTCCAGGCAAAAAAACGATTCACCCCCTGACTGCTGGGACCCACCAGCTACATCCTCGCACGCAAGGAAGTGCGTCCGGGCAAAAAAAAAACGATTCGCCCCCCTGACTGCTGGGACCCACCAGCTACATCTTCACACGCAAGGAAGTGCCTGACAGTCGGGACCCACCTGGTTAAAGCGTATGTAGCATTGTCATTCTGGTCGCGAACGTGTACGTACATACTAGTCGATGTAGAGGCGCACACGCGTCATAGTAGAGGCGCGCACGTGTTGTAGTAGAGGCTCGCACGTAGCATGTACACGTACGTACAGCGGCGAGGGTGCAAGAAAGAAAATACAGCCACGTACGTACATACGGGTAGGGTCTCGAACGCCGACTCGCGCATACATACATGGCTGGGTCGGAACGGAGAAACAACGTCGTCGTCGTGTTCATGGGGAGCCAACCGGCTGGGTCGGAACGGAATGCGTGGTCGTGTTCATCGGGAGGGCTTGGACGGAACAGGCGATGGAAATGAGGCCTGGCGTACCGCACAACGGAGGAAATGGACCTACTACGTTCGAAACAGGGTCCTGTTGATCGGGAGGGGTATGGCGTACCGCAAAACGGAGGAAACGGACCTGCTACGGTCGAAGAGGGGGTCCTGTTGATCGGGAGGGGTGTGGCGTACCGCAAAACGAACGAAACAGACCTCCTACGGTCGAAACGGGGGTCCTGTTGATCGGGAGGGGTGTGGCGTACCGCAAAACGGATGAAATGGACCTCCTACGGTCGAAACGGGGGTCCTGTGCATCGGGAGGGGTGTGGCGTACCGCAAAACGGGACTCCACGGGATACTGTTCATCTCCACCGTCGACCTCCTCCAGCCTGCACGGGCTACCGTCGACCTCCTCCAGCCTCCACGGGCTCCTGTTCATCCAGCCTCCACCGCGCGCTACTCCACCGGATACTGTTCAACCACCCATCCACCGTCTACTGTTCATCCAGCCCTCCACCGTCTACTGTTCATCTAGCCTCCACACCACGGGGTCCTGTTCAATCACCCCTCCATGGGCACCCCTCCACCATCTACTGTTCATCCAGCCCTCCACACCACGGGGTCCTGTTTATCCAGAGGCAACGCCACCGCTCACTGTTCATCCAACCCCCCCCCCCCCCCCCCGCAATGCTCACTGTTCATCCAATCGATCGGCTTCAGTTAGCAGCAGTAGCGAAGGAATTGCTCCATCGGGTTCAGTTAACAGCCATCGATCGATCGCTCGGGTTCAGTAACACGTAGCCTGCAGTGCAATCGCTCGGGTTCAGTTAGAGCCCAATGCCTCGCTCGGGTTCAGTTAGAGCCAACGCCTCGCACGTGTACAAGAGAAACGCCCATCGCTCGGCCCCGACCTCCCACCGTAACTGGGAACTCCCCGAAAATTTCCTCCCCCTTGCTTCTACCACGGTTTTTTCCGTCATGGACAGCCCAAAGAATGTCATGCAGCTGCGTCTTCGGCCCGCCCAGGACGAAAAGCCCATTTTCTGTCATGATTTTTTGTCATAGAAGTAGGAGCCCACCACATCTATGATGATACCGGGTTTTGTCACAATTATCGTCATAGAAGTGTCATATGTATGACAGAAAAATATTCGTTCGGCCCAAAATGTAACAGATGTGTCTTTTTTTGTAGTGTATGGACAAATTTGAACCACTATGCCATTACAGTTGTTGGATGATCTTGACAAATGATACTTTAATAAAATTTGAGTGAGAAACTTAATAATTGGGATAGGTTGGAATTGGATTGCCCAATTCAACCATGTATATTTAATTGTAGCAAGACATAATTAAAATTTGACTATTATATTATGTAGTTATCAGGGAAAAAATTAGCTTTCTGTAAAACAACCACTACATTATCCTCTTGATATACCTTGCATATAGATGTAGGTCTCTTATATCATTCCTTGTGTGACTTGCCAATACATTCAAAGTATTGACCCTTCGTGGCTGAAATGTTTCATGTTGCAGATTTTATATGATGAGTGAGTGATACGATGTATATACTTGACATTTGCCTATGGTGTTGATGGACTTCATGGAGATTTTATTTGCTTTTCCATTGTGTTTTGTGTGAGCTAGCCTTGAGCTATGCAGGTATGTATTATATTGAATTTTGGATCTATGATGTAATATTATGACATGTGGTTTATTCTTGATATCACATCTTGTTTTGTGTGTGCTAGCTAATGATCCATGGGCTAGCACAATGAGCACAGACACTCAAATCTAATCAGGTTTGGTCATTACATTTGGGAAGCATTGCAAGTGCTTAGTTAGCTACACGGGGTCTTTCCTGATGCTATCAGGGTCATTGGAATCCTCATCAGCATTGTTTTCGATGTCTGAAGAAGAATGAACAGCAACTTTGAGAGCATGATTCTTTCGGTAGTGAGAGCCATATAGATCACTTCTCTCTTATTGTTGTTCTTCATGGGTATTCGGCCTCTCCATAACATCAGCATTATTGTTACTCTTGAAGTCACGACTTTCCTTGGTCATCATCCTGAGGGTACTGAAAGAACAGTCCAGGGACCAAAACAACTTCTTCACAATCTCACTATCGGTAATATCTTAAGCACCAAGACCTTGCAAATCATTGCGATATCATTTAGACAATCAAAGGTTTCTTGACATTTTTCATTCCCGAGCCTCTTGAAGAGGTTGAACTTGGCCCAAAGAATATCGATTCGTGTTTCTTTTTGAGTTGAAACACCTTCATTGATCTTCTCTAATCTGTCCCAGATTTATTTTGTTGTTTCAAGTCTTCTTTACGAAAGGAATTGCGTCCTAAAGAGATGATTGCAACTGATATCCTTTGCTTGTGCATCAAGCTGAATATTACTTTCGTCATTGGGTGTGGGATATTCGGGGCATTGAATTGTCTAGCCATTTTTTACAATCTACCACATTTCTTCATTGACAGTCTTTAGTCGAATCAACATCTTTTGTTTCCAGAATTGATAGTCATTTCCATCTAAGATCGGAAATCTTTTAGAGTGCTCATGGTGTCCTGCAAGCGACATACTCAAAACTCCAAGGCAGTTAGACCTTAATAAGAAGAGATAAGGAGTACCTTGCTCTGATACCAATTGTTAGGACCAGAGTATATCGACCATAGGGGGTGAATGGGAGATTCAAAATTTCTTTTGAAATGTTGAATATTCTCAACACAGCATAGCAGATAATCAACTAAGTAGTTTTAGTTCTATGAAAGAAAACTGTTTCCGAAGCAAAACTAGTTCCTAAAAAAATTGTTCCCGAAAAAACTGTTACGGAAACAGTAGTGTTTCTAAAACAATACTGTTTTCGAAACAAAAGTATTTCTGAGACTAAACTGTCCCGGAAGCAAAATTGTTCCTGAAACAGAACTATTTTCGAAACAGAGTTGTTCTCAAAACAAAACTATGATGGAAACACAACTAAGCAGTTTTAGTTCTACAAATCAAAACTACTACAGAACATATCAACATGGATCGATATACACACATGAAACAATCACACACATAATAGATACACAACATGCACACTACCGTGAAATATTCATCAGAGCAAGACTTAGCATAATGACTAAGTACCACCAAATGAAAAATCGACAAATAATCTTAAGTACTGTGAAAGCAAATATGCAACACAATATTGTCAGGTAATGAAAGGAATGCTTGGAAGATAAAGAATCGCAGTACACAGATAGATAAATATCGACATCAAAGAGCACGGAAAATAAACTACCGAAAGAAATGCATTAGGATAGAAATGACCGGTGGTGCTCAATGGTGACATATGATTCGGTGACGCTCGCGAAATTGAACGTGCACTAAACATCCACGCAGAATGCACGATCAAGATTAGTGACTCACGATATAATATCACAACACAACTCTACGACTCAAATAACACATAAAACAATATATTACAAGTCAGGGTCGCAAGACCCAAAATTACATCAAGAGTTAGGTCTAATTATAGACAAATATAAAGGTGACTTAAGAAGGCAAAAACAAACAACAAGTCTAGATCAAAAAGGCGCAAACCTCCTGCCTGGGACTTGCGAACTACTCCTGGTCGTCAGCCTCCATGTAACAATTGTTGGTGAATGAACCTGCATCCGGGGATCTACTATCTGATAGTAGCAACCAGATAGAAGAAAAGGGGTGCAAAGCAACAGTGAGTACTCATCTCAAGTACTTGCAAGACTAACATAAGACTATGCTAAGTATGCATCGGTATCAAAGAAGGGGGTTATCTCAGTGGACTATAATGCAGAAATGCCAACTAGAGTGAGAAAACTCTATGTATCACAAGGGCCACCATGTTGCAGCAATAGACGAGAGGAGAGCATATCATCTTGCATCAAGGGAAGGAGTATGAGCGCATATGATACTAACATGTAATTAACACATCAATACAATACCCTGAGATCCTTCCTCGACTCCCTGCAAGAAAAGATCCACGGGCATTCCATATTTATTGAGCAATGTATTTCATCAAGTATCGTCTTCAAGTTGTATAAGATTGGGATACTCTAACATTCAAAGCTTCATGTTATCGTGGACATGGCTATTCGAATAGTATAATTCCTTGCAGGGGTGCACCACATTACCCGATATGCTCGATTACCTCTAGACAGACACACTTTCCTGGGTAAATCCCGACCTCGGATAATTGACCTACCGTAGTCCTACCTAGACTCCGCAGAGAGATCCCCGCCGGTCTACATCCTAAGCGTGGAGGGGTTGTTCGACCACTCACCCTAAGCACTCCAGGTTATTGTGAGTAGGGTCAGGTCGAAACACCACCTCTGTCCTGGATGGCACTTGCCCAGCCGTGCCGCAATGCTGAATTGGACGTCTGACAGAGCTTTTGGTTGATTTCAACATGAAGTTCCTCAAACTTCAGTTGATTTCACTCGTGGTAGATTATTTTCTACAATCTCCAAACCTTCAACAGACTTTGTCTTCGGTGACCACAATTACTCTTGGCCACTCTTCGCAAACCACAATGACTATTGGTTCCTGAAGAATTTGACTCAGAGACAACAATTACTCTACTGTTCGAGGACCCCTTAGTCCAGGACTCCCTCAACGATCTCATCGCTGTTTAAATCACCACTATCACCCCGACGTACACTGCATCCTTCCGCCACCTCTCCTTCCGGAGGATCATCGGAGGAGCGTCGTCGCCCACGCCAGAACCCACCGATGCCTTCCTTTGTTTTCGGTGAGCGCGCGTGCACAAAGTCAGTTCAGCCAATCATGTGATGACACATGGCATACTGCAGTAACCATAATAGCAGCTCAAGTCGCTGCCATGGCAGTAGTTTCAGCTTGTCAAAAGGGCTGCCACGGCGGCAGTTTTTCACATATTCACACCAAATTTCATTATGCTATATATTGAGATCCACACATCTGAATGCACTGATTCTTTTTTCCTATGTGTTACTGCTGATCATGACAATCCAGTAGCATTATTATTTTCAAACTTTTCAAATTTCATCAATTCAAATTTTAATCTGATACTTCATTTGATCATATCTTGAGAACCGTAGCACATTTTCAATCGGTTCCTTTTGCACGTGAAACACTAGTACCAATACCTGCTGATTACATCATGTATACTCAATATCCATATAATTTTTGACCTGTTTGAATTTAAATTCAATTCAAACTTCTTCTCGCTATAGTTTGAATGGTAGTGCTCTTATTCAATTCATTCCTTTTTGCAAATGAACACCTATGCCCTATGCTTCCTGTTCAGCAACATGTTTGTTGTTTTTCATATAAGTTTGAGTATATTCCATATAATCCTAAATAGCAATCTTTCTATGTCAATTGACTATTTGGAGTTGACTTCTTCACCTGTCACCTTATAGCACATCGAGAACCTATATTATATATTAAACCTATGTATGTTGATGTTGTTCAACCTTGCCATATTTGTTTTGTTTTCTTTTGGTTCTTCTATATGGCATGATTGTTTATTTGGATTCTTTCATTTATGATAGATTGCTCGGAGCGTGATGAGTAGAATTATCAGGAATTGTGAGTGCGATGAACTTCATCCAATGTATGAGGCAAGTTACACCTTGATCATCCTTCATCTTATTTTTTATGCATGTAGTTATATATCACATTACTATATTATGCATGTGTAGGAATATTATGGTAGCATGTTATTTCTATTGCGATTCAGCTTAGTATGGCCTTATATTGTAGAGCGTGGTAGTTGTACTCTTGCTATGCTATGTACACTGGGATTGGTTCGTGTATTCATCGAGATTATGTGAGGACTATATATAATATAACTTGAGCAGAAACATAATATATAATTCACCTCTAGACGGACAAGGTTGCATCATGGTTTCTTGTTCCTTGTCTAAGGGCATGGACCATGGCTAAGTGCACCCAAACAGTATTGCTGGGTGGTTTCAAGAACATCATGTTTTATACCCTCTAAATGTAAGTGGGTGCCGTCCAGGCTCAAAAAGATCAGACAGACTTAGTGACTAGTAGCTTCCATGTACAACCACTAGCTAATATGGGCTCTAGCTTAGTTGATCAGTTGTGGAGACCTTACCCGGATGTGCCAGCAGATGTAGTTATGATAGTTGGGATGGGCCTCCTGTGGGACTAGGCGACTTCTTCTGAAAGACTTTGTCTCAATCTTCGGTTTGAGTCTAGTGGGTAAAGTGTACAGACCTCTACAGAGTGTATAAACTAATCATGATTAGCCGTATCCCCAGTTATCACTACAAAAAACATACACTTCCATGATGATACGTCTTTGTCGCAGTAAGTCACATTTTTTGTCATGCATGTACATCCATGATGATTTTATGACAGAATCAAGATAGTCATACCTGTGCTATCGTAGAAGTGTTCTATGACATTACCAAAATTATCATCACGGAAGTGTCCACTTCCATGACGATAAATCGCGCGTCACAGAAGTGCTTTCGTCAAGGGTGACCGACACGTGGCATCCACCATAACGGAATGTTGTTAAGCTATCGGGTTGGGTTTTCCCGATAACCCGTTAACAACCCCGACCAATGGGGATTTTCCACGTGTAAAATCATCATTGGCTGGAGGAAGCACGTGTTGGCTCTTCATTGGGACAGATGTCATCCACTCACTGGACAGAAAGCGCCTATGATATGTCGACACGTGGCACGGCCCAACAGTGGCCCATTCCTATGAAAAGGCCGGCCCGTTTGACTTGGTCAAAAGTTGGCGGGCCAGCCCATGGAAAGCCTGTTAACGGCCTGTTAGCATATAGCCCATTTACAACGCACTAACCCAAGGCCTGTTACGCCCTATGCGAATTAGGCCCAGTAGCGTCATCTGGGCCATCCAATATGATTCCAGCCCGTTTTCACTTTTGGCCCATGTATGGCCCATGACGTCTTTCGGCCCATATGAGGCCCTTTGTAACTCTTGGCCCATTAGCGGCCCGTGCTGAAACTGGCCCGTAATGAACAGTGTATTACTTTACACCCATTAACGACCCGCGGTGAAACTGGCCCGTAATGAACAGTGTAACACTTTATACCCATTAACGGGCCGTTATTCCGTTGGGCCGTTTCCAGCCCAAGTTAACTTTCGGCCTTTTGAGGGCCCATTTATTCTTGGGCTCATTTGCAGCATTCGGTTACTTACGGCCCATTACTGTCATTTTTTGCTTGTGGGCCAAATTCAGCCCGTCGTTACAATGGGCCCGTTTGTGGTCCGTTAGTCTGTTTGGCCATTTTTATAGCATCACCAAGTACGGCCTATCAACGGCCCGTTATGGTCAGCCCATAAAACGTACGGTTTCTATTATAGGCCCGCCTACGGCCCATTAAAGGCACGTACAAGACCAATAAATGAGTCGGCGACCCATGGATCCTACGTGACGTAGAAGGCCCATGGATCCTACGAGACGTAGAAGGCCCATGGATCCTGCGAGACGTAGAAGGCCCATGGATCCTGCGAGACGTAGAAGGCCCATGGATCCTACGAGATGTATAAGGCCCATGGATCTGACGGCCCGTGAAGGGCCATGGTCGGGCGAGTTGGCCCCCATTTGAATGATATAGCATATTCAAATAATTATCCTACTCAATACTATCACCTCTAAAAAGCATACACTATACAACAAAGAGATCAAGGCATAGAAAGGTAGAATAATCCTACACTATACAATAAAGAAATTACAGCCGATTATACCCACTGGGCATTATGGTTCGGCACAGGTGATAATAAAGCATACACAAACAGCAAATTACATACACTGGGAAAATACAGCTCATACATCATGGACGCGCATCAACTTAACTCCATTTGAACTGTAATCTCTTCAGAAAATAGGATTGGCCGGATTCAGATAGCACAAATTTTAGTCTACAAAATCTCCAATTCCTTCATGGTTACCTCGATGTCTTGTTTCATTTTTTTGACTCCTGCATCTAATACCTGCATGTCCAGTCTCAACTTGTTGATTATACGTTGACAATCATGTACACGTTGTCTTGCCACCTCTAGTTGATGCTTGAGAACATCAGCACATTCCAATTCCAATCCATAATCATTCGGTAATAGCCATGCCGCACTGCTCGGAGATTTTTGTGTTGATGTCACTTCATCTTGAATTGTTTCTGTAAGTACACATGACTAGGGCAAAAATATAGTTACAACAGTGAAGCGAACAAGACACTATTTTGTACTACATGGCAAAACAGGACTAACAATAATGTTACACGTCACTTTAAAAAAAATGTTACACGTCATGAAGCATAAGCAGGTGATATTTTAAAAATTATAAAAAAGATAGTCTGTGCAGCCTGCATACAGAAATCCCTCTTAGCTCACCAGAGGAGCATGATGTTGGGGCCCAATCGAAAACACAGACAAGTTACAAATTTAGACAACATGTTGCGTATAAGTAGGCAAGCAATTGGCCATTCTGTACCTCAATTAAAGTCTTAGGGAGCATAATGAACAGCAGAGGGTTTCATACAAACATACTACAACAGGCAAAACTATGCAATCATTAGCATAGTATAAACTAGATTGTGAGCCTCATGCAATAATAGTTGGTTAATAGACTTCAAAGCTTCAGGCACACTTCGGTAGAGTAATTAAATGGTAAGGCCTTTAATTATGTCAACTAATAGTGATACAAGTACCGAACATCAGGCATAATTATTTGGGCATCTCATTAAGTGAGAACAAATAAAGCAATTGAAAAGAGAAAATTAACTATGCCTCAAACAAACAAGGAATTGAACTGTTGAGTTGCATACAGTGACTTACCTTAGCAGGTTGAAGAGGCTCAGCGCAGCTCCTACTTCTCTTGCAAGGCTCCTTCCTAACATCTTGTACTTGGAAATCCTCAATCTTATCTTCATTGCACCCCCTCTGCAAGGTGAAACAAACTAGTTACTCGTCTCCTTGGAAGATAAATATGCATACTTTCCAGTCTGTGAACACAAAAGGATGAGATTATAACAAAACAACACCACATAATGAAACATGCCGCATCTCTTGCACTTGGACACAATGAAATGAGCATTTACTATGTCTGCACTATGTAAAAACTAGGCATACCTTCGAACTGGATCTCTAGGTACTCTTGGAGAGCCTACTGTAGTGTATAGCCAAACCTTTATGTCACCTATGAGTTAGACAAGGCCCCACTACAGCAGCCCTTAGTGTTTAAATTGTTGACAAGCTCTATTAGAGTGTTAGGTCAAGAACAGCAAGTAATCGAAGCAAAAAGTCCTAGTATGGCTAGCTGATGCAAACAAGCAATTGAACAGATGTGTGAGCAAATCTTACATATCAAGAAAAGAAGCAAAGAAGGAGGCTTAAAGACCATCACTTGACTGACCAGATTTAAGGGGCATTTAAACATCATGTGCAACGTATGAACTAACATAAACATTGCATATTCCAAATTCTACAATGGAATGCACATGTATTAGGTTATGCCGTGTATGATAATGCCTAAATGTACAGATAGCAGGCAGGAGTGATTCATCATTGCACGCACAATTGAATTGCGGGTTAAGGGCCAGTTCGATTCCGCCTTTTCAGGGCATATTGTCAAAATAAGCCATAAAAGATGTAAAGAAGTCATTTTTGAGTTATGGGCTTGGGCTTAACAAATTTCGCTTTGGAGGGAGGGTGTTTCAGGTAGAACCTCACTAAAAATTGAAGGGAAGGGGAATAGTGAAATGACTCTGTTGTCTGCCTATATTACACTCAAAATGCAACTGCTGACGCCTCTGTCACACCTGACCCTCAAGTAAAAACAAACACGCAAGCATTCATTGCCCTGCCCGCTTGCATCTCGTCTCCCATTTCCCTCTACCTCGATCCCCTGCCTGCAGCACTAGGGTTCCTCCAGTGAGCCGTCGCCACTGGTCCCATCTGGCCTGGTCCTCGACGATGCTATGTCCAGCTAGGCTACATGGCCGGCGGATAGGGGCAAATCTCCCTGGCTGCTCCTCCCTCTGGCACCGCCCCTCATTCTCATGGTCTCCAGCAGCTGCTCCACTGTGGTTCATCCAACGCACTACTCCGGCGGGCGCTGCACAACTATGGCTGATGCCACACTGCGAAATAAGGCACCTTGTTCCCCCTCCCCTCCTCCCAGGCCATGGCCTTGAGGTGCTATTGAAGGATGAGCTCATCCAACAAGGTGAAGATCTCCTTTGATTTTTTGCCAAATTTTCATTCTGATCCACTATACGATGAATTGTTGTGAGCTGCTTCTGCTGCTGCTATATGATGCATTGCTATGAGCTGCTCCTGCTGCTACTATATGATGAATTGCTATGAGCTGCTGCTGCTTATGATGAGTTGCTATGAGCTGCTGCTGCTGCTGCTATATGATGAATTGCTATGAGCTGCTGCTGCTGCTATATGATGAGTTGCTACAAGCTGCTCCTGCTGCTGCTATATGATGAATTGCTATGAGCTGTTCCTGCTGCTGCTATATGATGAATTGCTATGAGCTGCTCCTGCTGCTGCTATATGATGAATTGATATGAGCTGCTGCTGGTATATGATGAATTGCAGACTGCTGCTGCTGTATGATGAGTTGCTATGAGCTGCTGCTGCTGCTATATGATGCTTTCAGGTGGTGCTGCTATATGATAATAACCAGCCACTTGGACCATCGAATTTCAATAAATAATTGTTCTTCATTTAAATGTGGGTCATGCGTTCTTCGTTTAAAGTAGGCAATGGGATCTCTATGGAAAACATTGACCAAAGTAGATTGTGCCAAGTAGATGGTATCTTTGTATTTGCATTTTGAGCAAATAGTGATGGTCTGTTTTCCTATCATATTAATTACTGCACTGGGTTCAATTTGTGATGTTTGCAAGTCAAATTAATTTCCATATGGGCAGCAAAATGAAAAATATATAATGCAATCTAGACTTTCCACTGATCATACCAAAGATAAGCTGAAAACACAATGAAAAGAACTGGTTGGCTTATTACATGGAGCTTATATTCACAGGTGCTTATTTTCTTAGGATAACTCATAATAACTGTCCCTATGAAACTTGGCTAATAGAACTGGCATACAAATAACATGTCACGATGATTGCAATGGAGGAGTGATGTACCATAGCACACTGTATAGGCTCACCGCTGCCTCTCCTTTTTTTTGCGATGTTCCATGAAATTGCCGCATACATCTTGTACTTTTTCATTGTGTAACCCTATCTGCAAGTTGACACGGCTAATTTCAGACATCTCTACATGATATTACATTGCATATCCCTTGCGCATATTTAAATCACCAATTAACGATTGTGTGCGTACCATAAACGCCATGACTCTATATGCTAGACTAGCAGGCACTCTAAGGGAGCCTAATGTAGTGCACTGGAATTCCTACATGCCACCTACGATTTTGTGTAATGTACTGCCCCGGTTCCTAAATATATGTCTTTGTAGAGATTCTAGTATGGACCACATACAGATGTATATAGATGCATTTTCAAGTGTAGATTCACTCATTTTGCTCCGTATGTAGCCTATAGTGGAATCTTTTGAAAGACTTATATTTAGGAACGGAGGTACGAGGTAGTATCATGTATGACATCTACATATCTAATTTAGCAGCCAGTAGTAGAAATCATTGTCTGCACAAAGGGATTACAGGTCGAAAATCCTAGCAAAGCATGCTGGCAGGCACAGAACAATACACAAGAGAGAGAGAGAGAGAGACGCGCTTACAAGATCATAGCAATGCCTCAGTCCAGGATCTTGGTTGGCCAAGCTGTTAGATCTAGAAGAAACATCGTCCTTGTAGTTTTTGCCAGCTGCATAATAGGTAACAGCGACCGGTTAATATATTTGAAGTACATCGGGCAGGTGATGCTGGACGGGTTTAAAGGTGACAAGTACCTAGGCCGTGGCGGGTGCTTGGCATCTCTCCAGACGGTGGGAATCAGGTTAGAACGTCAAGGGTGATGACGATGCGCTGGCTGTCAGGGTCCGGTAAGGATATCTAGAACCATCGAGTAGGGTGTTTGTGGAGCGGCTCCGGTAGGGTGGACTACGGTGTGGGCGAAGCGGATCTGTGGTCATGGACGAGGGCGTAGGTGAAGTTGCTCCGGTGGTTGGGTTAAGGATGGTGTCAACGACGCGGATGTGCGGCCGTGGACGGGGCGTCAGAAGCTGCTCCGGTGGTTGGGTTAAGGATGGTGTCGACGATGCGGATCTACGGCCGTGGACGAGGCGTCAGAAGCTGCTCCGGTGGTTGGGTTAAGGGTGGTGTCGACGTTGCGGATCTGCGGCCATGGACAGGGCGTCAGAAGCTGCTCCGGTAGGTTGGATGAGGGTGCAAGGAAGCGGATCTGAGGCCGTGGACTTGTGAGTTGGCAAAGCGGCCCTGGTAGGCTTGAGAATGGTATAGGCGAAGCTACTCCGGTAGGGTTGACGATGGTGTCGGGGAAGCGGCTCCGGTAGGGTTGAGGAAGGTGTCGCCGAAGCGGCTCCGGTAGGGTTGATAAAGGGGTCGGCAAAGAGGATCAGAGGCCATCGATGGGGGCGTGGGTGGGGCGGCTCCGGGGGGTGTGGACGAAGCGTCTCCGGTGGGGAGTACGAATGAGCCGCTGCAGATGCGCGGCGGTTGACGAGAGTACCGACGAAGCAGATCCAGCGCCGTGGACAAGGCCGGCACTGAATGGGCTGTGGTACAGTGGTGGATGAGCAGTCTACTTGTTTCTAGGGGAGGTGGGAGGGGTAGCTGCAGCCGCAAAAGCAGATCCGGTGAGGTGGACGCCGCTGGCAGTGAATGGGCTATGGTACGCCGGTGGATGAAGTACGGACGGTGTGATGTAAGATGCTCTGGTGTTGTGGAGTTAGTCGTTTTTGCGGGAGGGGGAGAGGAAATGGGGGTGCCGTGTAGTGGGGGAACCGGAAGTTACCAAAGCAGCCCCGACCTATCATGTAGATGAGGGCGGTATTGTAATTGTTGGTCTCCGTGCACCAAGGACAAAGGGGGGATTTCGCATGCTAAAGACTAAGGTGGCGGAAATTTTAGAAGGAGGCGGGAGATTTTGCCTCCCGCGGGATCGTTCGTATCCAATTTCAACTAATTTTGGACCGTGCTAGCGGGAAGGTCATGCTAGACTGTGTACACGGGGCACGCATCAACAGTTAATAACTGGTGTGAAGTCCACCCCAGAAAAAAATACAATAACTCGGGATGATGCGCCGATAACTTGGACGTTCACATGGGCGCGGCCAATCGTACGAGTGTAGTGGCGCGTTCACAAAAAAAGGGATCAAATGCTCAGCCTATGTATTTCTCGTGTAAACAGATAATTTAGTGCCATTGGTTATTTACTTTAAACATAATGCATTGACGTGTTAGTGTAGAGGCGCACAAAAAGAAATGGATATTGTAGTTAGCTACTTAAAAGTGTTACCTCATATGATTACATAGCCTCCATTTCATAAATTGCGTACCCGTTGAATTCATATATGAATATTACATATATTACTTCAAAATAGAAACTTAAATCATCGAAGACTAATGAATTTGAATGCAAGAGTAACAATGGTGCATGTGCATGATAGCTACATTGGTTGTTTGAAGAAACATCACTGTAACTTTGGCATGCACAACTGAAAAGGTTTATTTAAATAAAAAATGTGATATGTGAGTGTCCAATCTTTATATCGTTGAATCGATATTGTACCTTTGGCCACGATACGAAGTAGATATTGACTTATGTTCAAGTGATGCACGTCCAAGATCGCTAGATAGTGATACGTGAATGAATTGTGCAATCTCTCTCACATGCATACATATCTCATTTCCCTGTGGGCATCGGAATCACACACGCGCACTTCGTGTATTTCTCTCCCTCCGTCAGGGTTAAATTCGTCTTTCTACCCCGTCCTACAAGTCTCTCACACAGAAACACACACGCTCTCTATGTCTAACACGCCCACCCCTTTAATTCCGCCCACCCACAGCCACTAATGTCTCAAAGTATAATAATGTCTCTCACACATATGCTATCTACCTATCCCTTAATATAGCTAGATATGTGTCACACAAACTCCTCCCTACTAGCAAGATGCCCATGCGTTGCACGGAACATCAAGATGCATTTGTATGAGAAGTTTATCTTGTGGGAGAAAAGGATGAACGAGGGAATGCCTTATTTGCAAATGCGCAGAGGGGTGTGGGTGTCTTTTTGCAAAATTGCCATATTTTCCTTCCTGTCCGTCGGATATAAATCGGATGGCCTATATTGCAGGATGGCAGGAACACCATCATCACCAACTCTGTTTTTTATAAGAGTAGAGATATGTGAGTGTCACTGCTCCCCCCCACACACCCACACTTCCCAACACTGAAGGAGTAGGGTGACACCTCGATCTTGATACTAATCTATCGACTGGCTTCTCTCTCAAACATACACACACACACACACACACTACCCGACACCGAAGGAGTAGGGTGACACCTCGATCTTGATACTAATCTATCGACTGGATTCTCTCTCAAACATACACACACACACTACCCTGCATCGAAGGAGTAGGGTGGCACATCGATCTTGATAATAATCTATCTACTCCTCTTTCAAACACACACACATAGACACACACACACACACACACACTCGCTAGTTGTGCCTGTGTGCCTACCACGCACACTCTCGATACGTCTTTCTCTCCCTCCCCCCCAACAATGATAGCAGAAGGGTGACAACTCGATCTGATCATAATCTGTCAATTGGGTTCTCTCTCAAACATTGTGTCTCGGTGCCTCGCTCGGTAGCCCGCTCGATATGTAGACTTCTCGCGCGTGCACAGCTGTAGTGACGATGACGCTGAACCCAGTGTGCCTTGTTTTTACCGGCCTCATGTGATAGTTTTCACCCTGTTTTCTGTTAATTAACAAGGCAACCTTTTCTTTGTTACTACTAGTGAATCTGAAATCATTCGGGGCAAACATAAAATATATCACTTCAACCCAATTATCACAACAACTATTTTAAAAGAAATTAGCTAGCTGCCCGTGCGTTGCACGGAACATCAAGATGCATTTGTATGAGTAGTTTATCTTGTGAGAGAAAAGGCTGAACGAGGGAAGGCCTTATTTGCGAATGTGGAGAGACGTGTGGGTATATTTTTGCAAAATTGCCATAGTTTCTTTCCTATCCATTAGATATAAATCCGACGGCCTATATTGCAGGATGGCACGCACACCATCATCACCAACTCTGTTTTCTACTCCCTTCGTCCGAAAATACTTGTCATAAAAATGGATAAAAATAGATGTATCTAAAACTAAAACACGTCTAGATACATTTCCTTTTATCCATTTTGATGACAAGTATTTCCGGACGGAGGGAGTATTTGTCTTTTTAGAGATTTCAACAAGTGACTATGACCGGACCTTACCAACATACTCAAAAAAGTAGTCCATAATTTTGATGTTACCCTCTTTTCTTGGTGGTGAAGTGCCATCTGGATACCTCATAAATAAATCAAGGACAAATCTGACCCCTTCCTGAAAAGACATACGTAGCAAAATGAGTGAATCTACACTCTAAAATATGTCTACCTACACATCCGTATGTGGTAGTCCATTTGAAATCTGAAAAAGACAAATATTTAGGAACGAATGGAGTATATATAATAGTAGGCATGGAGATATATCTCCAGCATGGTCTACAACAAAAATGTGCTGGGCTGGTTAGCGCCGGATGCTCGCAACGTGATGACATGAGTTCAAATTCTGTCTTTTAACTTTAGATTTTTATATTATATATTAATCTACTTATTTAATATATACTTCTTTCGCTACTATACTGACAGTGGAACCCACAGAGTACTTAGAATATTAAGGGTGGACTTGTTTCTTTTTAACTTTCTGTATGAAGCTGTAGCCACCCTGCAAGTCACATGTACACTGTACATGCAATTAGCTTTTTATAGAGGGACAATCATACATGCAATTAACTCAAATGGATTGGATGTCACTCTATTATTTCCATCATAAAGAGCATCTCCAACGGCAGCCGGCAAATTTCCTCCCGCTTCCTTCCGCGGAGGACGATATCAAACGCCAGCGGCATACATTTTTACAACTCTAACCAACCAGAAGAAATTCGTGCAAACACGGACTGATTTCATATAAGCATGAAGGATTTCGTATAAAAAAGCCGGATCTTCATATAAACATGATGGATTTCATTACATTTACATGAACTAAGAGGTGCCAGTCCGGCTCTCTTGTATAATTAATACTCCCTCCGTACGGAAATACTTGTCCTAGAAATGGATATATCTATACTTATTTTAGTTCTAAATGGCCGCCCGCGAATCCCTTTGTCTTCATCATGTCCGTCAGACACTTGCGGGGTCGACGAAGGTCCTCGAAAGAGACGAAGCAGCAAAGAAACCACCTGAATCCGCGGTCGTCGCCTCGGCGGTGGCCTTCATGGGTCCCAAGTGGCGGTGGCCTCCCGTGTTCTACTTCTCCTCGATGATGGCGGCAGACACGGAGAAGCTGGCCACCGACTCGTCGCTCTCCATGCACCTGGCTTCTGTCTCTGCCTGCATGGCGCTGCCGCAGGCATGGGAGGCGCGCCCACAGACACGGGAGGCGCCGCCACCGCAGACACTGGTGGCGTGGTACGACGCGGCAGCGACGGCGCCCGTACCGGCGTGCTAGCCGCCGTGCCATCCTGGAGATACTCACCACTCCTCATCGAGCTGAACTGGAGTGGCGAGTTGCTGAACCACGCACCTTCTTGGGGCGGCAACTGGCTCTGTCGGGCCAAGCAAGGTTGGTGAAGCACCGAGCGGCCTCGCCCTTATCCGGAGGGCTTGGCGGCCACCCAACCGGGTAATATGCCGGAGAACGGCTCGTCGGAAGCCATCGGAAGGGTGGAGAAAATGGTGAAGGAGGAGATGGGGGAGCAGCGGAGGGGTGCAATTCTTGCCCGCTGTCTGTCTGGCCTCGTGTAAATAGAGGGCAGACGGTAGGAGCTTGGCAGCGTCTGGCCTCGTTTAAACTGAGGGCGGACGGGAGGAGCTCGGATGGTGTTGCATTTAATTCCGGCCCGCTCATGAACGGACGTGTGGCTGGCGTAGGATTCTCGGTTTGCATGCGAGTTTAACGGAGGGGTTTAATGGAGGCACCGGGCCTGCAACGGGCGGCGCAGTACTATTCGATTGACAGCATTAATGAGCTGTCAAATCACAAAGGCCCTCGCCTCTTGTGAAACCGACCGAGCTAGACTGCCCCGCCCTCTAGCCTTTTAAAAAATGTATATACTCCACTTTTGTACAGTAGTAGTATCGATGGATTGCGCCATGGAGCAAAACTTGAAATTAAAAAAAGGTGGTACATATAGAGAGCGCTTGTGAACTATGTGTCATACATGGAATAAATAAAGTACTACATGATACTAATATATGATACATGGCGCAGGAGTACTAAGTATTATTAATATAGTTTTGCTAGAACTCGTCTAGATGAGATATAATTTGGTCTCATTCATCTTTTATAGCCATTGGATGTGATGCTATAAGATGCATGTGTGCTGATGTGGGTTGTATTTGTTCTTGTGCAACAAACTGACCACTGCATGTCATGTTCGATAGTCTCAAGTCATTTAAAAGCATACAAGCCCCACATCTCTTCTTGGTTGATTCCTCTATTTATGTCAAAAAGTAAGAAACAACGTGAGAGTTAATGCACCACGCCTATGTGTTTACTAGTATTTGGTTTTCGTAAGATGACTTAAATACTCACCTAGACGGAGGGAGTATTCGATTTGAGAGCGGGCGGCGCAGTTCTCGATACGACTTTAATGCAGACGAGGCAGGGAGTTGTGGTTACTGATATGTTGAACGACCAATGCATCCTCCTTCAATTAATGCATGAGGGAAGTAATGGGAGGAGATCCAGGAAAAGAGGCTGCACGATGTGAATGCAACGCAGTTTTCCCTCATTGCCCTCATATAAAGGCGCCCCTCCATTCCAATGCATCTACCACATCGTACGCACCTAAGCATTTGCCTAAGCACCTACACTAAGCGCAAAAGAGCTCGCTCCAGACCCATGGCGGCGATGCGCGTGAGCGGCCAACGGCTACACCAGATGGTCCACGACGCCGGCCTGCGGCATGGCGCCGAGGATCGTCTCCAGACGGTGTTGGAGACCGGCAGGTGGATGGCCGCCATCGACGCCAACTACGACTCTAAGTTGGACCATATGATCGTTGCCACCAGCAACAAGTTCTCTGTCCTCAAGAAGCTCGCGGAAGACATCGCCGTACTCCTCCAGCCCGCGCGCCCGGGCTCCTCATTGCCTGCCACCCTAATTGGCCTCCATGGCCGGAACCTCTTTCAAGCACTGGTGGCCCTGCGACTGCCCGCCGACGCCATGAAGAATGTCCACCTGGAGGTCGCGCTCGCCGCGAGGGACCTCGCCCTGCAAGAATTCATCGACCTACACATCCATGCGTACGAGCAAATCGTGTACATAGGTATCTACACGGCCAGTGAGGACGCTACGACTTTGGCCTTCCTCAACCGGCTAGAAGCCTTGGATGCCTTTGTTGAGAAGCACCTCGACCTCGCCACAAAAGCCGCCGCTCCTTAGCCGCTGGTCGGTGGCCCGGCGCACTAAGTTGAGGAGGAGCAGGTCGTACATTCGTGGATCCATCTTTCTTCTTGCCTTCTGTAACCACCACTGCGATCACATCATCGTGGCCTTAATTCTTATTGTGTTGTTGCATTCTCGTTCTAGTCAATACCGACATGTGCGATCCCTTTGCTTAATTATATGCATCACTGTAACTAGTACTCCATCCGTCAATTTATAAGTTGTGCTTACCTTTTCCATCAACTTCGTGCAACGCGCGGGCATCTTGCTAGAAACACTAGAATATGTCTATATAATCCGTATGTGATAGTCCATTTGAAATCTCAAAAAAGACAAATATTGATGTACGGAGGGAGTAATATATTAGGAGTATATCAAAACAATAGTGATTTCTTTCAAGTTTGTGAACAAATACTACTATTCTACTACTTTGGATCTGTCGCAACGCACGAGCACATTGCTAGTAAAAGGAAAAGGCCTGCCGCGTTCGCGTCGCACCCCCACACGCCTGAGAATCGGGAGTACAACACGGCCCGTCCGGCACGACACATAGCTTAGCGAAGGCGTGTTGCCTACAGCCTAGCATTTTCACTTTCATGTGGGACCGCCGTTGAGCAAACCAACACCCCGTCCGCCGCCGGGTTGGAAAACAGAAACAAGGGGAAGATCTAGCTGTAGCACGGAAGCCAAGAAATTTTGTGTCAGACGGGGCTCGTTGATAGAGTAGGAGCATTCCATACTAGTACTACTCCTACTAGTACTACCAAGTTTGTACTCCTAATACTATATTACTAGTACTACCACTATACAACTAGTAGATACGTGCACGGCACAACATCGTAGGAACAAAAAACGGGAAGATCTTGTTTTGGGTGATTTATCTTTTTTTAATCAACATAGTATGAATAATATGATGTGGGGGGGCACCCATGAAGCTTATGTGGCTTGGTTGCATGGCTACGGAAGGTTAGAGAAAAATAAAAAGATAATGTGTTTAGAGTGCACTCCACTAAATAGATATACTTTTGATCCATTGGAACGGACCGGCACATCTATATCTATACCCCCTATATGGTGTGTGAAAAACTTTGAAAGTTGGTCGTTGGATGAAGCCAATCCGATGGTACAAAGATGGCAAATCCGAGCGCTACTGGCCGTTGGATATCATCCACCAGATTCTGCCACATGTATAATCTAGAACACTCCATGGTTGAACTTAATTCATGACTAGTGTGGCCAAGCCAAAGTGTGCCTAGCCACACAAGTGTGGCTGAGAAATTGGACGCCAAACTTTGGCAAAAGTTGGCAAAACAATTGTCTCTATGACAAGTGGGCCATAGGGGCAATAAAGTGTGGCAAGCCAAAGTGTGGCAAAAACCAAACACATGCCAACTAAACTATGGCTGCCAAATTTTGGCTTGGCAAACTATGGCTGGGAACCAAACAGCCCCTAACTTTGCCACAACTAAGCTTAGGCAAAGTTAAGGGCCTGTTTGGTTTGTGACTAACTTTGCCAAAGATTGCCACACCTAAAGTTAGGTAAGTTTGATCAACTTAGGTGAGTGTTTGGTTCAAGCCACATCTTAGGCAAGCTACACTTGGGCCCCACATGGCATACACATAAAAAATGTGGCAAGATTCCCTTAGGCTTGCCAACTTGTGGCTCTCATTTTGATGAACTAACCTTAGGAAATCTTGGCAAAAATGTGTGGTAAAGTGTGGCAATGCTAGGCCTAGAACCAAACAGCTCCTTAGTTCTTCAAAATGAGAGCCACAAGTTGGCAAGCCTAAGGGAATCTTGCCACATTTTTTGTGTGTATGTCATGTGGGGCCTTAGTGTGGCTTGCCTAAGGTGTGGCTTGAACCAAAAACTCACCTAAGTTAATCAAACTTGCCTAACCTTACATTCCACCAGACTTTGCCACATGTTAGAATCCAGAAAACTCCACATGTAGAAGCATAATGCACAAACCACCAAAATCTCATGCGTGCAATGCACGTGTACCTTACTAGTACTAGTAGTAGTGAGAAACAAATTCCTGTTTTGGCACGAGCTCGTACTGCGGGAGCACCACAAGGCCTGCTGCAGGAGTTACATTCCCCTCTCGGGGCCCATGGGACCGAACTTCAGTGGCTTAGTGCCTGGCCTATGAGTCAATGACATGCGGACCTTAAATGGGCTGGCCCACATGTCATTCTCATGGTGGTGGCGTGGTTCGCGACTCACTCGTTTGAGATGAACCCTCCGGTGGTGGTGTGGCCGTGGCGTGGGTACCCCAGCTGGGCGTCGGGGCATTACGAGGCGTAGATGGCCACACCAGCGGGTACTACCTGTAGTACATAAGTACTCCAGCTGAGGATTGATGCCCGGGACGAAATGTGTCACAGCCGCTAGATGAAAATTCGATGGTGCAGGAGTACGGATCGGAGCACAGCAGCGGAGCAGGCAAACCACGTCCAATCGGGTGTGTCTGTGGTAGAAAGTTGATGGTCGCCGCAGTTCAGCTGGCCCGCATGTCATGCACACAAAGGCAGAGGAGCGGTGGGGCCAAGAGGGATGAGGGGCATGATCAATCCTACCATACTGTCACTGACATGTGGGACCCATAAGCGTGGGTCCCACCTGTCAGCGAAGGAAAGGCAGGGCAAGGCAGTGATAGCCACGTCAGAGGATCCATGCCCACGTCGGGGGACGTTGTGTCGTGGGTTGGAGCGGCATCGTGGGAATCACGTGTGGGTGTGGCAGTGGTAGAAACAAGAAACGTGATGGTCGACGTGGTTCAACTTCCATGGACAAGCTATCGTGTCTGCTGACACATGTATATCAAAACTAGAGTGTTTATATTTCAAGCATGTGAACAAGTATTATTCTACTAGTATGGATCCATTGCAACGCACGGGCCAGCACATTGGTAGTAGTAGTGTCCATCTCTATCTCTAGAGGCCTTCCTTCGTTCATCCTTTTCTCTCACAAGATAAACTACTCATACAAATGCATCTTGATGTTCCGTGGAACGCACGAGGATGTTTCCTTGGGGGTCTCTATAGCGCGGCATGGCCATAGTTGCAAGTTGACGCCCCTTGAGATGCCGACGTTGAGGGGCACTCGGATTTCCTCCGATGAGTAGGTAAGATGAGTTTGATCACGTAGTAAATGCATTCTAAAGACTACTTCTATGTCCATTTCCTAATTCTCCCCCTGCCCACTGTTTCACAGGCTAGGCTCGGTGCGAGTGGAGATTGGCTTGCATATGTACGGGAGGGTACCAACATCAATTTGCACAACATTTACAACAGTGACACCATTCCTGTAGAACCTTTGTCCAACATTGGGATCAGCCATGCAATGGGCCATCGCATGAATTAGTACGATGGAACCACGGTGAGATTGAATAAGATAGCACGAACCTTGCACATGGCGGTCAAAGGCGGACCATGCTGTCTGCGGTCGATTTGTTGCCGTACGAGTAGGAAGACGTTGTGCTCCTTTCTAACCGCATCTTCGCGGTGACAAACCAGGGGACTTATTTTGTATGGGACACATCCTACGATATACTCCCTCTCTCCCAGTTTATTTGTTTTGAATCTTTTTGTTTTATAAGTTTCAAATTCAAATTTAGAGCTCCCCATCACATGTTGAGATTACAATGTCCATTAAATTGTTGCGTGCATGTATAGTAAAAGAAACAAATCTAGAGTTTGGCACGAGTTCGTGCTGTGGGAGCACCACAAGCCATGGCGCAGGAGTTACATTTCCCTCTCAGGGCCGTCGGGACTGAGCTTCAGCGCCTCACTACACCTACCTTTGAGTCAATAACATGTGGACCCGATAGGTGACTGGTCCACATGTAATGCTCCCGAAGGCAGAGGGGCAGTGGGGCCAAGAGGGGTGAGCCGCAGGTCGGGGGACGTGTGGTTTCATGGGTTCAAGCGGCGTCGTGGGAATCGCGGGTGGCTGTGGTAGAAACTTGATGCTCACCGCATTTTAGGTGGCCCACATGTCATGCACACAAAGGCAGAGGGGCAGTGCGGCCGAGAGGGGTGAGGCGCACGTCGGGGGGTGTGGTGCCGTGGGTTGGAGAGGCGTCGTGGGAATCGCGAGATGAAACGTGATAGTCGCCGTAGTTGAACTTCCATGGAAAAGCTGTCATGTCTACGGACACATGCACTGCATACCGATCACTGGAAGGAGTAGCAGAGAAAGCTATATATGCGGATAAATAGTTCCTTATAGTCAAGCGGACCCACACTACTACTCTGTTCCAAAGACATGCACACCATCAAAATAGTCCATCTATATCAATATACACCGAGAGGGAATAATTTTTTTTATAGGAGAGGAAATAGTTCATCCATCCATAATGCCCTCCTGCTGGTGCAGCATTTTCTTCTTCTTCTTCTTCTTCTTCTTCTTCTTCTTCTTCTTCTTCTTCTTCTTCTTCTTCTTCTTCTTCTTCTTCTTCTTCTTCTTCTTCTTCTTCTTCTTCTTGTTCTCATTCTCTGTGGGAGACAGCTTCGCAACAAGCTCTTTGGACCTTGCAGCTATCTCGAAACTCACACGGGCATCGAGGGCAGCATATTTTATCCGCTCGTACGTCAAGGGATAATTCTCCCATCCAGACGACCTTAATGCCACCGTCTCATCACCCTTCTGAAGATTTGTACCAAGCACAAAATTTGCTACGTCGAATAGGGATGGTGTCTGTTTAGCACAATCTTCTACAAGAATTTTGATTCTGGTTTGTAGGTCAGCGATGCTTTTCAAATCAAGGTTGTATGGCTCCAGCTTCTGTTTGTCCCCTTTGATGGCTTCCCCATAGAAGTATACGTCCTCCCGAGACAAGAAATCGTGAAGCTCACCTGGTATGGAGAGCGAGTGTATGATGTGGTACACCAAAACATCATCTTCGAGGCACAGCTGAAGGACGGCGGCGCGCTGGATCTTCCCAGGGGCCCGCTTTGTGTACTCTGCGTCGAGACCGATGACCCTCGTCTCTACCTTTTCAAGGGAGTTGGATACATTGTTGATCCACTGCCAAAAAACCCTTGGGTTGACGGTGACGGTGTCAACTATGCGCATCGAACCTTCGACGAGGACATGTTGGACGCTAAAAACCTGCATCTCGATCTCTTTCGCCATTTGGAACCGCTGGAACGAGGGCTATGGTTTGGAGAATTAGGATTAGATGGCTAGTCTAACTGAAGTAGTAGATGATTATTCAAAGAGGTTAAAACAATGTGAACGCAGTGGGGTTTGGATGCAAATGAAGATGAAGGGGAGGTTAAGAAGCCGAGGCGAATCGGTTCCCGATGGAGAAGTAAATGGGAGAAGTGGCGTGCTGGCAGTTGATTAGACGGCTAGGTAGACTAAACGAAAAGGCTATGATGGTAGACTGAGGATTCGTACCTGTTCGTGTATGTGCCCATCCTTCTCGATAGGTGGGACCTATGCAAACAGATAAAAAAATGTGTCGTAGCTTTTTTTTGAGTGCGTGAGTGGGAGACACAACATTCTCTGGTTAAGGAATACTTCCTCCGTTTAGGTGAGTATAAGTCACCTTATGAAAATTAGGTTTTCCCAAAACCTTTAGGCGTGGAGCATTAACTTCCTACTCGATCCCCTCCCAGCCTCGTTAGCCATCATTCTCTTCTTCTACTGCGGCGTTCTACCTTTCCATTTTTCCTCTTCTCAAGTGTGGAACGATCTGCATGCCGTCCTTGATGCACCAGAACGACCACTGCATGCATCGCAGTAGGGCGTTGATTGGGCATGCACGAGAATTTGGTTCTGCTTGCAATATCGATGATACCTGAACGATGAAGTGAACATGCATGCTAGTACGGGAGACCTATTTCCGCTATACAATACTGGAGTACTCATATTCGTACTAGTAGTAGTAGTAGTAGTAGTAGTACAACTGTGGTACACTTGATGGTCAAAATAATATTCATCTGGTCCTCACAGTGAAGTGACAGTACCTTGTGCCTGACACTAGTCCAGGCAAGGCGGCGTGTTCGGGTTACCAAAGTCGCCCTCACCCTGTGCACTGTGCAGTCTGTCACCGCCGCTGTACAGCACATTGGCGCCTCGCCTCGTCTCCCTCTCCGCTCCCATAGCACCACTCCATCTCCATCTCCTTCTCCGTCTCCATCTCCATCTCCATTTCACTGTGCCCCCGTGTACCGTCGCCTCACTCGCCTCCCCCAGTACCACTATTCCCTCGCTAGCCGCTCCAACACCGACATCCTTCTCCCCCGTAAATCAAGCCCCCTTCCAAACTCCACCATGGCCGAACACGAACCGCGCAGCATCCATATGAGCCGCGATTGGAGCAATCTCCCCAGTGACATCCTCGACCTATGTTGTTCGTGTATGGATATGTTGACCGCCCTGCGGCTGGCTGCATGCTTGAGGGACATGCACACGGCCATCGTCGAAGCGAGGCATAAGCTTTTCAAGACACCCTGCTTGCTGCTATCTGGTCTTGCGAGATTGGCTCACCATGATACGGAGGCATGCATGATGCCCCTCGACTTCAATCCGATCTCCATTAGCCGAAACTTCTTTGCATGTATGTAGTGTGTCGCCGTACATCATTTCCCTCAACATCGATCCGATCACCATCGCCCGAAACTTCTTGGCAGGTATGTACTGGGTCGGCATGAACTCCCACTGGATGGCTGCCTTCAGAGAAGACGGTAAAAATTTGGTGCTCGTGAACTTCCAGACCTCCCATGAGATTATCGTTCCTCCATTGGATTATATAGAGTATTACCATCGCGGTCCAAGTCATCTAGATTACTACGTTAGTTGGACGGACCTTGTTTTGCAGAAGATTGTAATCTTCCAAGTGCCCACACGACATGCGAATTACGCAGACTTCAAGCTAATTGCCTTGTTCGACCGCGGACTCGCCTATCTTTACGCCGGTGCCTTTTTTAGCTGGAGACAACTCGGCTCACAGTGGATCATCGTCAAAGCTGATACACACTTCTGTGATGCTATTGAACACAATGGCATCATCTACGCGATCGACAAAGCAGATAGCACCACGTATTACTGGGGCGGCGCGTGTAAGTTGTTTCCATCTCATGTTAATGATGACGCCATGACACTGTTTGAACTTTTTGTGATGATTGGCATATCCCTGTTTGAGCAGAATTTGAGTAGAACTATGGCAATATGTTAGAGACGCCGTAAATCAGCTATATTTGGAATGAGTTAATTCATGCGATTGTGACCATGTCATTACAGCCAATTTGTACCCTGAATAATCAAACGGTTAGGAATATATGGATATTATCCTTATTTTACAGTAATCTATATACTACTACTAAATATGAGTGTGTATCAATGGCCATGTTAGTTTCCTCATTTTCATGATGTAGAAACATGCACCACACTGTTGGTTTCATGTAACCATACATTAGGGAAGTAAATGTGCATATGGAGAACTCTATATTTGGAAGTAGTGAAATCCTGCAATGCTTACCATGTGTACATACCTATATTCGCCCTTCAGCAATCAATGGCTAGAATAATATCCTCACAAAATTTTTGCCCACAGAACACGAGTATATAACAATGCATGGTCTGTTAGTTACCTTGAAGAATTTGTTTGTGAGGACAGAACATGATTACATAACATGCATGACATGGTAGTTTCCTGTGAAGAATCGATTGCGAGATAACATGAGTATAACCATGCATGGCACTTCTATATTTTCGAACCCAGTATACATTTCCCTGTATTTTCCTTCCAGTTCCAACAGGGACATATCAATGTTGTTTCTTGCATTATCCTACTCATACTCTGAACAATGCTGATCTTACATTAACAATGCCTGTCCTTTTTGATATGATGCAGTGTCCCTACAGTTACTGCCCTTTGTAATCACACCACCTTTGCCAAAAACAGGGAAGCGCAATTGGTTCCTCACTCGATCAGACGACGGCAAAAGACTGATGATCATTCAGACAAATGAGCCGGAAAAGTTATATTGCAAAAACCCCACTATATACAAGCACCGTGTAATACGTGAGTATCCGGACAGTGGCTGTTACGTCTATGAGCAGGATACCAGCTTGTTGGGGCCTTTAGGATGTTTTAGTTGGAGGCGGGTAAACAGCCTTGGTTCACACTCTCTGTTTCTCGGGCTCAATTATCTGATTAACCAGGAGATCACCGTTGGCAAGGACCTTGATGGCAGGGAGGCTCCATTTGGTATGGAAAACTTTGTCTACAAGGCGAGCCCTAGCAGTTCGGGAGCAAACTCCCCTGATTGTCAACGATACAGCCTGCAGCCAAAAGAAGGTGAGAATGACAAAGGCATCCGGATTAACTTTGATCCTTGGATGTCTCAATTACGACAGACAGTGATGTGGTTCAAGCCTTCAGGTTGATAGGTAATTGCGGTGTTGCATCGAAAGGGTGGAGTACTGGTGTCTCCGGATCACTACTCGCTGAAGCGGGGCTGCAAATTATGACGGTGTTGGATCATCTCTTAGAATGACTTTGTTGTCTTTGCTGCTGGTTCTGGATGGGTAGTTCTTTCTTTTGTTATGCATATTTCTTGTCATTTGGTCATCCTCATCTATGTCACTCTTTCTATGTAATAGTTGCTTTTGTTGAATGTCATTCTCGTCTGGATCACGAGAGTCTGAGCGCTGCAGATGGGTACGGTTTGGTGGTGTAGCAAGACTTCTTATGAACTATCATGTCTTGCTGTTTATGTCAGTAGTAGTCACTAGTCAGTGTTTGAATGTTGTATATATTGTTGTTTCGAACTGTTTATTGTCTCGAACTATTGGTGGGCTAAATGAGGGCATCACCATTCTCCAGTGTTCAGAGTATATCTCCTTTTTTCAAGTTATATAATTTGAGCTCACTGTCTTTTCGATGATGTACACTTGTTTGGGCCAGTGAGGTGTCGTTGAATATGGGCCGAGTAGTAACGCAATGCCAAACATGTCAATTATGACACTCGGGCCGGGCTCTCAAAAGATCCTGAAAAAAAGGCCGGGCTCTCCAAAAAAGAAAGAATAAGGACTCTTAGGCCGACATGTGGGCACCACCAGTGTTTTCGTGCGCTTGCGCGCCGAGAGCATATTGGCGCGTGCTCGAAATTCATGCTACCTTTTCATCCCCAGTCTCCCGCCCCTCCCCCACCTTTGGAATCTCGATTCCTACTCTAGTTCCCCCAAATCCCCCTCATGTACTCCTTGTATTCAAGTGCACTATCATGTCGCCGGTCAACGCGGATCTCCGAGTCGGAGATCTTGAGGTCCGTCCTGCCTTCGGTCACTGCGTGCTGTCGCTCAACAGTGGCATGGCGGCGCTTGACGACCAGTTTGTCGTGTGTTCGAATCTTCCCAGCATTTGTTCTGCGATGGTGCGCTGGTGAGCTTTGATCGGTGGCACCCAGGATGGGGCTTGGTGCCCTTTGAGCTTGAGTTTTTAACAAATCTTACCTTCCACAGCATGCCTCGACGTGCTTGGAACAACGAGTCCATGAACGAGCTTATCAACGACCTTGGAGGTGAGCTCGTAAGTATGTTTGTTCCTCCAGACAGCTGGGCTCTGACTGTTATGGCATGGATGAAGAAGCCGTCCACCATACCGAAGGTGATTGGTGTTGAGATACCCGTGCAGGAACCGGGGTTGTACTATTCATCACCACCAAGGCCGTCACGGACCACGTTGGGGATGTACCTGTATCGAGTGTTCGTGCATGTCGAAGAAGTGGTCAATGCATCAATCGAAGTCATGCCGCTGCAGCTGGTGCCAGGGTCCATTGACAACGTCCATTATAGGAGTCAACGTCAGACTTTCCCCGTGTTGCTCGGAACGATGGATGGCACAGGGCCTACTCCATCACGCGGCAGAGGCCACAACTTCTTTGGGAGAAGAGGCAGGGTTGGCTTCCTGGATGTGCTCTAATTTGAGGTAACAACTGAATCTTGTCAGATAGTACTAGTTAAATCCGAGCTATGGGTCTGAAGCACTGATATGCCAGTACATTTGATTGTGACCTGTTCTAATTTTGTACCGAACTTTTTTTAGAAAGGGCTGTACGTCAACTTAATGTGCTAGCAGAACTTATTGTGTTGTCTGTCTGTTTTCTTTGCACAACATTCAAGATATTTCCCCATCATTTATAAAGACGATGAACCATTATGTACGACTTCGTTGGTTTCAACATAGCCCTTCTCGTAGCGATCCACTGCTTCCATCCTGATTGTGCCGCCTGCGTGAAATTTTTGTATGCAAGTTCAGTGTGCTATGATGTTCTATATGATTGTGTCAACTATATAAGTTTTTACTGAGCATCAGCAATGCATATGGCTGAAAGATGTATTTACGAGCATCCACCGATGGGTCTCTCTCTCTCACACACACACACACGCGCGCACACACACGCACACACGCACCCACACGCACAAGTGGGACCCGTTGAATTATTTATTTGCTCGTGACAACTTTTAATTAGGTTCCACTGTAATCTAACTTTTTTCTTAAGTTATTAATTGAGCTCAGTGACTTCAAAAAGTTGTACAGAAGCCTTGTTTGGGCCTTTCCGTCGTCGCTGAATGTGGGCTGCGTAACCATGTTAGGTACAATATCCGGGTCAACTTGTTATCTGCAAAGTTTCCTAGGAGGTATGCATTAGGCTTAACAAGAAAATGGACTTTAAGAAATAATAAATGGGATGTAATTATAATAACTGGGCAATTAGTATGCACCAAACACGTAATTAGTTTGAAAAATATATTATTTTTGGAATTTGGAAATTTTAATTTCATTACTTGTTGCGCGTGCAATATTTCGTTGGATTTAACCGTGATACAACTTTATTTTGAAATTATATTTAACCTGACTAGAAATTTCGGATAAAAATATTTCGGATCCCATCAAAATGTGGGATTTTTTTTTGAATTCTGTTTTGAGCGGTTGTTTGAAATTATTAATCGTTGTCCTAGCTAGAAGTTGGGCTGTACTTTTAACAAACTGTAAATGGGCTGTAGTAAATTCCATTAGAAATAAAAAATGGGTTGTACATTCTTACAAATCGCAAATGGGCTATATGTTCTCTGCCATATCCGAGCTGTGGGCCTACTAAGTTGACGCGTACCAAAGGCTTTGTCAACTTAGTCAATATAAACGATTCTAGCTGCAGTGATCGTACGATGTCCATCCAACGGCCGTAGTGCTTCTTCAACCTCTGGTCTTCTTGCTCCAGCTGCCCAAAGCAGCGCCGGTCGTGTCGTGTGCTCCTGCCTCCCGTGGCCGGCTGTGATGCCGCGGAGGCCTCACCACCCCGTACTACTCCCACCGCTGGCCAGGCCATCCCTCTACTCACCCACACCCCCTGTTATTCTGCGGCGATGGCAGCTCACACCACAGCCGAACCAGTGAACCCTCGTACTCCTCTCCGCGCGGTCTACCACTGCTGTGTCTTCCTCGGCTCCGCGTCGTCCCCTTCCTAGGCCTCGCCGTCGTCTAGACCACCGCCCTGGTGCTCTCGGCGCGGCGTGGTCAACATGGTCAACGACCGACTTCCATCGGAAGAGTACTGTACGTGGAGAGGCTGACAGCTGGGTCCAGGTGGCCACAAGGAAGTGCCTCCTTATTACGTGCAAAATAATTATTCCTCCACCTGATAGCAGGGACCCACCGGACGGGCCACCTTATTTCGCGAAAAAAACGTTTCCCCCCTGACTGCTGGGACCTGATACGTCTCCAACGTATCTATAATTTTTGATTGCTCCATGCTACTTTATCTACTGTTTTGGACCATATTGGGCTTTATTTTCCACTTTTATATTATTTTTGGGACTAACCTATTAATCGGGGCCCAGCCCAGAATTGCTGTTTTTTTGCCTATTTCAGTGTTTCGAAGTAACGGAATATCAAACAGAGTCCAAACGGAATGAAACCTTCGGGAACGTGATTTTCTCACCGAACGTGATCCAGGAGACTTGGACCCTACTCCAAGCAGTGCCAGAGGCGGTCACGAGGGTGGAGGGCACGCCCCCCTGGGCGCGCCCCCTACCTCGTGGGCCCCCTGATGCTCCATCGACGTACTCCTTCCTCCTATATATACCTACATATCCCCGTACGATCAGAACAGGAGCCAAAAACCTAATTCCACCGCCGTAACTTTCTGTATCCACGAGATCCCATCTTGGGGCCTGTTCCGGAGCTCTGCCGGAGGGGGCATCCACCACGGAGGGCTTCTACATCAACACCATAGCCCCTCTGGTGAAGTGTGAGTAGTTTACTTCAGACCTTCGGGTCCATAGCTAGTAGCTAGATGGCTTCTTCTCTCTTTTTGGATCTCAATACAATGTTCTCCCCCTCTCTCGTGGAGATCTATTCGATGTAATCTTCTTTCTGCGGTGTGTTTGTTGAGACTGATGAATTGTGGGTTTATGATCCAGTATTATCTATGGAAAATATTTGATTCTTCTCTGAATTCTTTTTATGTATGATTGAGTTGTCTTTGCAAGTTTCTTCGAGTTATCCTTTTTGGTTTGGCCAACTAGATTGGTAGTTCTTGCAATGGGAGAAGTGCTTATCTTTGGGTTCAATCTTGCGGTGTCCTTACCAAGTGACAAAAAGGGTTGCAAGGCACGTATTGTATTGTTGCCATCGAGGATAACAAGATGGTTTTTTTATCATATTGCATGAATTTATCCCTCTACATCATGTCATCTTGATTAAGGCGTTACTTTGTTTTTAACTTAATACTCTAGATGCATGCTGGATAGCGGTCGATGAGTGGAGTAATAGTAGTAGATGCAGAATCATTTCGATCTACTTGTCTTGGACGTGCTGCCTATATACATGATCATTGCCTAGATATACTCATAACTATGCTCAATTCTGTCAATTGCTCAACAGTAATTTGTTCCCCCACCGTAGAATATCTATGCACTTGAGAGAAGCCACTAGTGAAACCTATGGCACCCGGGTCTATCCTCATCATATTAATCTCTATCGCTTTATTTACTTGCTTTGTTTTTACTTTGCCTTTTACTTTTTACTTTGCATCTATCTATCAAAAATACCAAAAAATATCATTTATCATCTCTATCAGATCTCACCCTCGTAAGTGACCGTGAAGGGATTGACAACCCCTAATCGCGTTGGTTGCGAGTAGTTATCGTTTTGTGTAGGTACGAGGGACTTGTGCATGGTCTCCTACTGGATTGATACCTTGGTTCTCAAAAACTGAGGAAAATACTTACGCTACTTTGCTGCATCATCCTCTCCTCTTCGGGGAAATCCAACGCAATGCTCAAGAGGTAGCAGGACCCACCGGACGGGCCAGCGTATTTCACGAAAAAAACGTTCCCCGCGCTGTCAGCTCGGACCCACCGGAAGTGCCTCCTTATTACGCACAAAAAATGAATACTCACCCTGCTAGCTGGGACCCACCATGGTGGGAGGCTGACTTGTGGGCCTACTAAGTTGACTGGGATGGGGGCCTTTGTCAACTTTAGTCAATATGAACGATTCTAGCTCCAGTGACCGTATGATGTCCATCCAACGGCCGTAGTGCTTCTTCAACCTCTGATCTTCTTGCTCCAGCCGCCCAAAGCAGCGCCAGTCATGCCGCATGCTCCTGCCTCCCGTGGCCGGCTGTGCTACCGCGGAGGCCTCACCGCCCCTACTATTCCCACCGCTCGCCAGTGCCTGTGGCGACGACAGCCTCACACCGCAGCCGAACCAGTGAACCCTCGTACTACTCTCTACGCGGGCTTCCACAGCTGCGTCTTCCCCGGCTCCCCGTCCTCCCCTTCCAAGGCCTCGCCGTCGTCCACCGCCCTGGTGCTCTTGGCGCGACGTGGTCAACGTGGTCAAGGAGCGACTTCCATCGGACGTGGACTGTACGTGGAGGGGATGACAGCTGGGTCCACGGCTGCAGCAAGGAAGTGCCTCCTTATTATGCGGAAAATAATGATTCCTCCACCTGACAGCAGGGACCCACTGGACGGGCCACTGTTTTTCACGAAAAAACGTTTTCCCCTGACTGTTGGGACCCACCAGCTACATCTTCACACGCAAGAAAGTGCGTCCGGGCAAAAAAACAAAATGGTTCGCCCCCCTGACCGCTGGGACCCACCAGCGACACCTTCGCATGCAAGGAAGTGCGTCCGGGCAAAAAAAATGATTCGCCCCCTGACTGCTGGGACCCACCAGCTACATCTTCGCATGCAAGGAAGTGCGTCCAGGCAAAAAAATGATTCACCCCCTGACTGCTGGGACCCACCAGCTACATCCTCGCACGCAAGGAAGTGCGTCCGGGCAAAAAAAAAACGATTCGCCCCCCTGACTGCTGGGACCCACCAGCTACATCTTCACACGCAAGGAAGTGCCTGACAGTCGGGACCCACCTGGTTAAAGCGTATGTAGCATTGTCATTCTGGTCGCGAACGTGTACGTACATACTAGTCGATGTAGAGGCGCACACGCGTCATAGTAGAGGCGCGCACGTGTTGTAGTAGAGGCTCGCACGTAGCATGTACACGTACGTACAGCGGCGAGGGTGCAAGAAAGAAAATACAGCCACGTACGTACATACGGGTAGGGTCTCGAACGCCGACTCGCGCATACATACATGGCTGGGTCGGAACGGAGAAACAACGTCGTCGTCGTGTTCATGGGGAGCCAACCGGCTGGGTCGGAACGGAATGCGTGGTCGTGTTCATCGGGAGGGCTTGGACGGAACAGGCGATGGAAATGAGGCCTGGCGTACCGCACAACGGAGGAAATGGACCTACTACGTTCGAAACAGGGTCCTGTTGATCGGGAGGGGTATGGCGTACCGCAAAACGGAGGAAACGGACCTGCTACGGTCGAAGAGGGGGTCCTGTTGATCGGGAGGGGTGTGGCGTACCGCAAAACGAACGAAACAGACCTCCTACGGTCGAAACGGGGGTCCTGTTGATCGGGAGGGGTGTGGCGTACCGCAAAACGGATGAAATGGACCTCCTACACTCGAAACGGGGGTCCTGTGCATCGGGAGGGGTGTGGCGTACCGCAAAACGGGACTCCACGGGATACTGTTCATCTCCACCGTCGACCTCCTCCAGCCTGCACGGGCTACCGTCGACCTCCTCCAGCCTCCACGGGCTCCTGTTCATCCAGCCTCCACCGCGCGCTACTCCACCGGATACTGTTCAACCACCCATCCACCGTCTACTGTTCATCCAGCCCTCCACCGTCTACTGTTCATCTAGCCTCCACACCACGGGGTCCTGTTCAATCACCCCTCCATGGGCACCCCTCCACCGTCTACTGTTCATCCGCCCTCCACACCACGGGGTCCTGTTTATCCAGAGGCAACGCCACCGCTCACTGTTCATCCAACCCCCCCCCCCCCCCCCCGCAATGCTCACTGTTCATCCAATCGATCGGCTTCAGTTAGCAGCAGTAGCGAAGGAATTGCTCCATCGGGTTCAGTTAACAGCCATCGATCGATCGCTCGGGTTCAGTAACACGTAGCCTGCAGTGCAATCGCTCGGGTTCAGTTAGAGCCCAATGCCTCGCTCGGGTTCAGTTAGAGCCAACGCCTCGCACGTGTACAAGAGAAACGCCCATCGCTCGGCCCCGACCTCCCACCGTAACTGGGAACTCCCCGAAAATTTCCTCCCCCTTGCTTCTACCACGGTTTTTTCCGTCATGGACAGCCCAAAGAATGTCATGCAGCTGCGTCTTCGGCCCGCCCAGGACGAAAAGCCCATTTTCTGTCATGATTTTTTGTCATAGAAGTAGGAGCCCACCACATCTATGATGATACCGGGTTTTGTCACAATTATCGTCATAGAAGTGTCATATGTATGACAGAAAAAATATTCGTTCGGCCCAAAATGTCACAGATGTGTCTTTTTTTGTAGTGTATGGACAAATTTGAACCACTATGCCATTACAGTTGTTGGATGATCTTGACAGATGATACTTTAATAAAATTTGAGTGAGAAACTTAATAATTGGGATAGGTTGGAATTGGATTGCCCAATTCAACCATGTATATTTAATTGTAGCAAGACATAATTAAAATTTGACTATTATATTATGTAGTTATCAGGGAAAAAATTAGCTTTCTGTAAAACAACCACTACATTATCCTCTTGATATACCTTGCATATAGATGTAGGTCTCTTATATCATTCCTTGTGTGACTTGCCAATACATTCAAAGTATTGACCCTTCGTGGCTGAAATGTTTCATGTTGCAGATTTTATATGATGAGTGAGTGATACGATGTATATACTTGACATTTGCCTATGGTGTTGATGGACTTCATGGAGATTTTATTTGCTTTTCCATTGTGTTTTGTGTGAGCTAGCCTTGAGCTATGTAGGTATGTATTATATTGAATTTTGGATCTATGATGTAATATTATGACATGTGGTTTATTCTTGATATCACATCTTGTTTTGTGTGTGCTAGCTAATGATCCATGGGCTAGCACAATGAGCACAGACACTCAAATCTAATCAGGTTTGGTCATTACATTTGGGAAGCATTGCAAGTTCTTAGTTAGCTACACGGGGTCTTTCCTGATGCTATCAGGGTCATTGGAATCCTCATCAGCATTGTTTTCGATGTCTGAAGAAGAATGAACAGCAACTTTGAGAGCATGATTCTTTCGGTAGTGAGAGCCATATAGATCACTTCTCTCTTATTGTTGTTCTTCATGGGTATTCGGCCTCTCCATAACATCAGCATTATTGTTACTCTTGAAGTCACGACTTTCCTTGGTCATCATCCTGAGGGTACTGAAAGAACAGTCCAGGGACCAAAACAACTTCTTCACAATCTCACTATCGGTAATATCTTAAGCACCAAGACCTTGCAAATCATTGCGATATCATTTAGACAATCAAAGGTTTCTTGACATTTTTCATTCCCGAGCCTCTTGAAGAGGTTGAACTTGGCCCAAAGAATATCGATTCGTGTTTCTTTTTGAGTTGAAACACCTTCATTGATCTTCTCTAATCTGTCCCAGATTTATTTTGTTGTTTCAAGTCTTCTTTACGAAAGGAATTGCGTCCTAAAGAGATGATTGCAACTGATATCCTTTGCTTGTGCATCAAGCTGAATATTACTTTCGTCATTGGGTGTGGGATATTCGGGGCATTGAATTGTCTAGCCATTTTTTACAATCTACCACATTTCTTCATTGACAGTCTTTAGTCGAATCAACATCTTTTGTTTCCAGAATTGATAGTCATTTCCATCTAAGATCGGAAATCTTTTAGAGTGCTCATGGTGTCCTGCAAGCGACATACTCAAAACTCCAAGGCAGTTAGACCTTAATAAGAAGAGATAAGGAGTACCTTGCTCTGATACCAATTGTTAGGACCAGAGTATATCGACCATAGGGGGTGAATGGGAGATTCAAAATTTCTTTTGAAATGTTGAATATTCTCAACACAGCATAGCAGATAATCAACTAAGTAGTTTTAGTTCTATGAAAGAAAACTGTTTCCGAAGCAAAACTAGTTCCTAAAAAAATTGTTCCCGAAAAAACTGTTACGGAAACAGTAGTGTTTCTAAAACAATACTGTTTTCGAAACAAAAGTATTTCTGAGACTAAACTGTCCCGGAAGCAAAATTGTTCCTGAAACAGAACTATTTTCGAAACAGAGTTGTTCTCAAAACAAAACTATGATGGAAACACAACTAAGCAGTTTTAGTTCTACAAATCAAAACTACTACAGAACATATCAACATGGATCGATATACACACATGAAACAATCACACACATAATAGATACACAACATGCACACTACCGTGAAATATTCATCAGAGCAAGACTTAGCATAATGATTAAGTACCACCAAATGAAAAATCGACAAATAATCTTAAGTACTGTGAAAGCAAATATGCAACACAATATTGTCAGGTAATGAAAGGAATGCTTGGAAGATAAAGAATCGCAGTACACAGATAGATAAATATCGACATCAAAGAGCACGGAAAATAAACTACCGAAAGAAATGCATTAGGATAGAAATGACCGGTGGTGCTCAATGGTGACATATGATTCGGTGACGCTCGCGAAATTGAACGTGCACTAAACATCCACGCAGAATGCACGATCAAGATTAGTGACTCACGATATAATATCACAACACAACTCTACGACTCAAATAACACATAAAACAATATATTACAAGTCAGGGTCGCAAGACCCAAAATTACATCAAGAGTTAGGTCTAATTATAGACAAATATAAAGGTGACTTAAGAAGGCAAAAACAAACAACAAGTCTAGATCAAAAAGGCGCAAACCTCCTGCCTGGGACTTGCGAACTACTCCTGGTCGTCAGCCTCCATGTAACAATTGTTGGTGAATGAACCTGCATCCGGGGATCTACTATCTGATAGTAGCAACCAGATAGAAGAAAAGGGGTGCAAAGCAACAGTGAGTACTCATCTCAAGTACTTGCAAGACTAACATAAGACTATGCTAAGTATGCATCGGTATCAAAGAAGGGGGTTATCTCAGTGGACTATAATGCAGAAATGCCAACTAGAGTGAGAAAACTCTATGTATCACAAGGGCCACCATGTTGCAGCAATAGACGAGAGGAGAGCATATCATCTTGCATCAAGGGAAGGAGTATGAGCGCATATGATACTAACATGTAATTAACACATCAATACAATACCCTGAGATCCTTCCTCGACTCCCTGCAAGAAAAGATCCACGGGCATTCCATATTTATTGAGCAATGTATTTCATCAAGTATCGTCTTCAAGTTGTATAAGATTGGGATACTCTCACATTCAAAGCTTCATGTTATCGTGGACATGGCTATTCGAATAGTATAATTCCTTGCAGGGGTGCACCACATTACCCGATATGCTCGATTACCTCTAGACAGACACACTTTCCTGGGTAAATCCCGACCTCGGATAATCGACCTGCCGTAGTCCTACCTAGACTCCGCAGAGAGATCCCCGCCGGTCTACATCCTAAGCGTGGAGGGGTTGTTCGACCACTCACCCTAAGCACTCCAGGTTATTGTGAGTAGGGTCAGGTCGAAACACCACCTCTGTCCTGGATGGCACTTGCCCAGCCGTGCCGCAATGCTGAATTGGACGTCTGACAGAGCTTTTGGTTGATTTCAACATGAAGTTCCTCAAACTTCAGTTGATTTCACTCGTGGTAGATTATTTTCTACAATCTCCAAACCTTCAACAGACTTTGTCTTCGGTGACCACAATTACTCTTGGCCACTCTTCGCAAACCACAATGACTATTGGTTCCTGAAGAATTTGACTCAGAGACAACAATTACTCTTCGTCACTCGAGCCGGCACCTATCCATCTAGAGAGTCTGCAGCTCTCAAGAGTAATAGGTACAAGAACTCTCAACTCAGATCTACTGTGATGCTCAACCACTATTGAAGTTTTGGCTCTTGATTTTCTCTTGGTGGATTTTAAACTCAAATCTCTTGGAAAGGGGTGCTCAATCAATCTTCTCAGAATCTCAAGCAGAGCAGCCAATGAACAACATTGGAGCGGGGTGGCTATTTATAGTCACAACCTTCCTAGAAGGGAAATGACCATTTAGGACACGCGGTCCAGCCAATGGCCAACCGCCATGTTTGTAACGGTCAGATTTTGAGAACAACGGTAACAGTACTTGAGGAACAATGTTAACTTCTTGGTCCGAATCAAATCTCTCGCAGCCCCGAAGAACAACTTCTCTGGATGGCGAGTATTTATTCGAACACAAAGAGATTTCTCTCGAACTCTCATGGGTTTCGGCCAAGCAACACAACAGACAAAAATCTTGAACAGTTACACCCCTCTTAATAGTAAGATGGTCCTATGACTCAGATAAGAGAAAGAAGAACCACAAAACAAATGGTACATCTTCGCTTCATCTTCGATCTTCTCGAGTGCAGTCATTCTTCTTTGGACACACAGAATGAAAATTGCTTTGCTTCAGCAATATGTATTCGCGGCCATCTCTGGCATGCAATTTTTTCGATAACAAACTCTTTGAGACATGACAACCTTTTCTGCAGTGCAGATAACTTTTGAGGAAGTTAAGTAAATTTCTTGGAAGAAGCAATCTTCTTGATATTAAGCTTCTCAAAACATATCAATCTTCTTTGTTGCGCAGATAAATTTTGTAGAAGTTTATAGCAAACTTCTCGGAAGTAGCAATCCTCTTAATAGTAGACCTTTCGCAAGATTATATCAATATTCTCAGTAGCAAACCATTCGATAGCAAACTCTTTGGTAGCAATCCGTTCGATAACAAACTTGTAGGTAGCAAACCTTGCGTAGCTAACCATTCATCAACAAACCTTTCGGAGGATTATAGCAATCTTCATGGTAGGAAATCATTCGAAAGATTATACCAACCTTCTCGGTAGCAAATCTTTCGGGAATAATATTCCTCGAAACATAATCATCTTGTATGTTGCACAGATAACTCTCAATGAAGTTTAGAGCAAAGTTCTCAACAGAATGTAGCATTCTTCTCGATATTCTAGGGACTATTTATCTCTATGTGCACTATCGAACAAATTAGTCCTTCATTGTTTCTAACAACAATCTCCAAAACACAAGGACAAGGAATTGGCCAAGAATTAAACTGAGCATTCAATAGAGGATCCCATACCCAATATAACGTTTTAGATCCTATACATACCAAGGTTCATCCATATCCCCGAGAACTAGGGGTCTACTCACACATGGAGACAACAAAAATCATGAGGGTTGTAACAGTAAACTTGAATGGATCGCACAAGTATCACACAAGACGACCCACTAGGGTTCCTGATGTTACAATGAGATGGATGTGGATGATGATGATGACAACGGTGATGATATTGATGATGGCAGTGGTGATGATGTTGACATTCCCTTGAGCTTGGTGGTGAAGATGATGATCTCCTCCTTGCTAATCCCTCCTCCTGATCGCTCCGGAGGCTAAGGTTCTGCCTTTTGGATGTGTTTCTAGTGTGTGTCCTCCTCTCATCTCTGATCCGACTTCATGAGGTGGAAGTACTGGATGAGGCAG
This sequence comes from Triticum timopheevii, assembly GCA_963921465.1. Lineage (NCBI taxonomy): Eukaryota > Viridiplantae > Streptophyta > Magnoliopsida > Poales > Poaceae > Triticum > Triticum timopheevii. The sequence goes on along the minus strand of OY997268.1, from coordinate 375,088,159 downwards.
CGGCAGCGCTGGGACCTCATACGACAGCTGATATGAGCGGGTGTGCTCCTATGATAGGTCGTCTTTGTCTCTGGAGGCGCCGCATGAGCTTGTTCCTTGGTCCCTTTGCTTCATTATTTTATGGTAGTTGATTATCACCTTGAATAATGTGATTCCACCACCATTTCCTCGGACTCCTTCCATAAAACTTTATTTGCTCCAAAATACGTTACCGGGGAATGCCGACAAAAAATAGTGTGCGAATGCGGTAAAAAATCCACAAAACCAACCATGTAGGAAAAAAATAGCTGTCAAAATCATCACATAATTTGGACTCATCACATATCACCCAGGAGCATGTGCAGTTGATCCAACATCCTTCTCCTCTGCCAATGCACAACAATGAAGCACAACCCCACAACACTAGCTCACAGTAGTAAAAGTTAGCAAATTCAGCAACAGCGCAGCTACAGCTTCCTCTACACATACACGCACAAGCACCTTTTCTTCTCCGTGCTTCTCCCATGGTACCTACTGCATGCAGTAGAACCTTCAACACCTACAAGTAGTAGCAGCAACAGGCCACCAGGAACAACAAGCACCCACAACCTCTTCTTTCTCTCCCTCAGCAACACCAACAACTGCAACCTTCTCCTTCGGTAATCGGCAGCAACCGCAACTTCATATGCAGACACAACAGTAGTCTCTAGCAGTTGCCCTTCTTCCTCCTCTACCGCTCCTCCTCTGCCATGCAGTTCCAGTAGCCAGCACAAGGGCACCACCATCCATAGTAGGCCCAACAGCAAGCCCAAGCAGTGTCCTCTCCAGCAGCTCATCGTCTGCCTGCTCCGGCTGCGTCCTTGCTTCCTCCTGTGCAGAATGCCACCCCTACGCATGGAGCTTGCCATGCTTGTTGTTCACTGAGATCTGTGCTGCCACCTCGCCAGCCGTCGTTGTCGCCACTTTAGGCCCGCAGTCCAGGCCTATGATACCATGTTGTACGAGAGACAGACGTACCCAAGCAGCAACACGATGTCACTAGTACGCGTCGGTGCTATACAAACGGTTTAAAACCCCATTCTGCGATGGCATTTGGAACCATCACCTAGTGAGTGTGTGCGATTAGGGGGTCCTTCCCACATGACCTGGAAACCATCGGGGATAGGGACCCTACAATACTCCTTTTCATTTATGGTCGCATTGCCATCGCAGTCGGTATTCTGTGGTGCTATGTTTACAATGACCGGCTCATCACAAACGGTTCACTATCATAGAACGTGTATGATAAGCATACAATCAAACACATTCGCTTTTCACAAATGATAACTAATCATGAAGATTAGCTAATTGTCGTACGAGTGTTGGATTGGATTACGAATCGTCAGACCGAACATCGTCGTACATGACAACTATCGCACACGCTATTCTGTGGTGCAATGTTTACGATGCATACTTCATCAGAAACAGTTCATGGTTGCGAATCGTGTACAATAAGGCAACTACCGCAAACGGTTAGTTAGCCAGCACCGTTTGTGATATTGTCTGACATCGCACACGCTTTGCAAAAGGCAACTGTGTGCATGCTTGCACATGTTTCCTCTCTATGAACCGTCTCGGATTATGGTGTATATTGCAAACATTTGTATTTTACCAACCGTGTGTGCCGTAACAACCTGGAGAGCACAATTTCACCGTAATTTAATTGCTGCTACATCAAATTGAAATTGAAATAAAAATTGAGTGTATGCTATAGCTTTATTCATATCCATCAGGTTCAGGCAACCAATGAATTACTTGATTCATATGTGTGACAGCCCGGTTTTTGCCCTCTCTTCTTTGCCTGATTCTCAGTTGGTTTGAATTTGAAATTTGGAGTTTTGGAATCTTTTCATATGGACTTAACCACTTGGGTACCCCTTCGCTTTCACCCAAGTGCTTCATCTCCCTCTCTAACCATCATTCCATCTCTTGTTCATCTCAAAATATTATTTGGAATATTTTTCTTTAATGAAAAATATTCATTCCCCCCCCCCTAAACCTTAGCTAGCTCAATGTGCTCCAAAGCAACCCCAATTTTTCTAGCCCATAAAATTCTGAGAAAAATCGCAATTATTCTTTGAACCCTAGGGCACCTTTCTGAGCAAAAATATTTCATCACTTTTTGGAATATTTTGGCTACAGAAAATATTTTCTGTTCTGGACAAAAATGGTAGTTTCTACAACAACTACCATTTTACTTGCTCCATTGTAGCTGGTTTTTCTTGTGCATCATCACCTTAGTAGATGATTGCTAGCCTCCAAAGCCCAGCCCTCAACGCCCAATGGTTTGACCACAGTAAGCTCTCAAAGTTACTGTCCAGAAATTTACCAGGAGTGTAAAATCATTTCTAATGCACCTGAAACCAAACCCCAGCCTGGTAACATTCAAAACTACCATGAACAACACGCCAAACATGAAGTTTGGGCTTAGGTCGGCCTCAGGTCATAGTTCACGCAATGACCGCGTTCGTCCAGGTGTGCTGGCATGCAAACGACGCGCTCTGAGTGTCGTCGAGCGTTCTGTTGCGCGCGTGCTCACTAACCCGCCTGCCTGAGCGTGCCAAACCGTGCTACCATGATCGTCTCGACCCCCTTAACTTTTCCTTGGCACTCGCCGATGCCGGAGTTCACCGCAGCAGGCACGGGCACTGTCCGGCCAACGCCATAGTGCGCAGCGCACTGTGCTCGTTATCTTCCTCTCGCCCCTGTGCTCGTCCCCGTTCGCCAACAATTCTTGCATGAGCTATGTCTTCTTATCCCCCTCTCACTGACGTCGCTCGTCACCGAGCACCGCGGCCAGGTGTCCACCGGCGGAGCCCGAACCCCCCTCGATGCTCGGCTATAAATAGGGCCATCCCCAGCCTCCTCGAGCACCCTCCTCCACTCCCACACACTCCACAAGCGCGTAGAAAGCCGTAGCCTGGCCGGGCAGGCCGCGGGCCATCGTACCCAAGCTCGAGATCGCCGGCGATCCCCTCGGGTCGTCTCTGCAGCTCCAGCCCTTCCCAGGCCAGGGAAACCCTTCCAGGGCCTCCGCCACTCTCCGGTGGTGCCGTTCCGCCCGGTTAGAGCCCCTAGAGTCGCCTCTGGTCGCCGTCGTCTTCATCTCCGGCGACCGCTGCTCTCTACCTCCACTGGAGAGGCTGATTCCGGCGTTGTCCGACCACCCCTAGCTACTCTACGGAGGGTCAGGCTTGTCTTGAGGATCACCAGGAGGCTTGTGAACCTCATCTGCACTAAGGCAAACCACAACAAAATTTTCATGGTGCCATTACAATATTTGTGATTTTCTACTTGAACAAATGATTATCCATGCCTTTAAATCATTAATATGTTAATTATATTCGGTTAGATGCTTGTTTAAGTGAATATGCTTGATTTACAGAAAGTTTGGAGTGAACTTAGTTGGTAAAGAAACAAGGATTTAGTTTTTGGGTGACGAAAGGATAATATGGTTATGGATATAAATAATTAGTGGAGTCATTTTCTTGCATGAGTAAGAATGATAAATTTCCTAGAAAAGATTCTGCTTAAAGTGAGGTTTGATCTTAACCAGAGAAATGTCATGAGTTTTTGATGCTTAGTGTGGATATATTTGACTCAGTCATTTCCATTGATATGTGATGCGAATGTTAGTGTTGCATGTCATGGCATTATGACGCAGGTTATTTTCCCTTTAAGTTGAACCTGATAATCACTCAACTTGAATACATTGTTGACCGGGTCATGGTGCTGCTGAATCGAGTTTTCCCAGTGCAACCACATTTGCCGGTGTGGCACGGCCTTTATTCATTCCGTTGTCATGCCTCTGGTAGATGCCTCCAACTAGGGAAGGTTATGGGCGTGCGGTACCCTGGCCCGGTAGGCAGATATAACCTTGTGTGCCTGTTGTTGAGTTTATGGTACCGGGTCCCCGTGTGGGATCGTTTATGTTTAGCCACGATGGTGGTCGTTGTGTCTTTGGTAGACACGGGGCCACCCAGGACTAGCCCGATGGGGAGTGAGTCGGAGTGGCCGGGAGAGTGTCATGGCAATGGAGGGGTTTCTTCGGAATGTCGTTGGTCCACCCGAATGGGAGTGCGAGGCCATGGGTTCCGTGGTGTGGGTCCAGTGCGCTAGCTCTGCAGAGTGTATTAATCTATTGATAGCCGAGTCCACGGTTATGGACATGCTTGAAAGTAGGTCACACCATGGGTCAACGTTTAATAAATCTTGCACACTAAGTTATGAATTTTGCACTGTTGTTGGTGGCGGGAAGGCCATCGTGTTGATTTGGACCAAGTGATTGGTCGTGGTTGTGATTGCCGGAAGGATCACTATTTGAGACCAAATATTGGTCGTGGTTGTGATCGCCGGAAGGATCCCGAGATGTCTCTACTTGATACCTTTAGGTTGGTACATTTGTGATCCAAGAGCGATAACGGTTGGTAAGCTAGTCCGAGGGACTTTTATCACAAAAGCCTGGTCACAGCATGTTGGATATATTGTTGCATTATTATGAATTTGTTAATTGTCATGATATTGTTTGTCATTATGTTTATGCTTGTTGTGAGCTTGCAAGTACATTCAATGTACTGACCTGGCGTGTCATGCCAGATTTCAGGAAAGTCCCGTTGGAAAGGAGTGTTGTCCGAGTCTAGATCGTGTCCACATCGGTGTCCCTGTGCTATGGAGTTCCACTATGACGTTGTTCCGCTGCCGTGTAGTTGTCATGATCGAGGCCCCTTTATTTCACTAAATAATGTAGATATTGTTCAGCTGCACCGTGTGTGCCGCTCGGCCTCGCCAACTATTGTAAGATAAACTCTGATCTGCTAGCATCAATAAAGCGATTGTTTTTTGTACCAAGATGTTGTGTGTTGCCACAAGACAAGGTCTCTGGGCTGGCAATGCATGGTAAACCGGTTGCTATTAGCCGGGGTGCCACAACGCTTGGTATTAGAGCTGCGCTAACTATAGGCCACGCTAGACAATGACGTGTTAACTGGACGCTAGATACGAGTTGTAGTTGAGTGCCGGTAGCATTTGTAGCTGGTTGTTGCATTGCATGCACTTGTTTTATTTTTATGCTAACCTGCTAATGGTTGTGAGTGTAGATGGCTCCGGTGCCATATCCGTGCCAGTTGCAGCTGATGCCGTACACGTCGCTGCATCTCCTTCATAATGTGTGGCATCGGCTGTACCCCCTCGGTGACGACCCAGCCTATCGTGTGTACCGGGAGCGTCTAGCAGACTCAGTGTATGAGTATAACGCCATGGTTACTCTTTGCACCAGTTCCAATTCCAGCACTTACACTCGTACTTCTCGGAGCGGTTACGCTTCTACCGCTTCTCAGGCTATCCAGTTTGCTGCATTTGAGGTCCTTGTCGAGCTTCGGTATAACGAGGTCCGGATGCAGAACCACCCAGATTTCTACTACTATCCTTCTCTGCACGATAATGGTCGTGTCCGTTTCCCTATCATTGATCCCGAGTCTGATAGTGTTGCTAGCCACCTTTCTCGTTATATCATTGCTAGCTATCTTATGATCCACGAGCTGGCTCGAGAGCTGACTCATGCCCGTACTACTTTAGCCTCTACCAGATCAGTCACTACTCCAGCATCTGTGGGATTTACTCCTTATATTCCAGCCAGTTCTAGTTCCCCTGTTTCACCGGTTACTCCTCCGAGTAGCTCGGGCACCGCGACCGTGAGTCCGCTTAGTGCTCCCGCTGAGTGGGTTTCACTTCTTGCTACTCCTGTAGCCCTGATGCTTCACCCTACCCCTGTCCCGGAGGGAGAGCCCTCGAGGCAGCGTCGTCGTTTCACCTTTAACCTGGAGGTATCAGTTAACCATGTCAGTTCAGGATCCGAGTCTGCTTCAGGAGAGGACCCCGCAACACCAGCAGAGCAGTAGAGCTTCTGAGTATTCACAGCCGTCAGGATGGTGTACGGACGTAGTCGTACGAGTCACGATGTTTCGTTTCATGTATGAGAGTAGTTGAACCTGGCATGTTGTTATCTTTCATGTATGAGTCTATGTATAATTATGTTGGAATTCTATTTTATTCGCCGTATTTTCTTTGTCATTTAGGTTTTTCCTGAGCTTTTGTTGTTGTCTTTCCCCCAATTTATTTTGAATGCTTCTCATCTCGGTTGCGTTGCCTTGGGAGAAATCACAATAGGATGACGCGGGGAGGCCGCAGTAGCAACATTCGCGAGGGTTCTCCTGTTCGTCGTTCCGAACGACAGGCCGGACACTCACCCGAGCCGTATGTTCCACCACCGCCTCCACCGCCAAATCCCCCTCCACCAAGCAAATTTTGCGTATGTTTGAGGAAAGACGGAATAATGATCTGATTGAAATATTAAGAAGTGTTTAAGCTATGGTTGGACAGAATGGAAATCAGAACGGTCATCCCTCCAAGCTCTCAGATTTTCAAAGGACCAAGCCTTCCAGTTTCATTCAGGTTATTGACCCCCTGGATGCAGATGATTGGTTGCGAACTATTGAGAAGAAGCTTGATATTGCCCGTACTGAAGAAGGAGATAAGGTTCCATTCGCAACTCATTATCTTGAAGGCGCTGCTGCCATATGGTGGGAAAATGAAAAAGCCATGTGGCCTTCTAATGAATAAATCACCTGGTTAAAATTCAAGGAATGATTCCGAAAATATTATATCCCTACTGGAATTATGAAGATTAAGCAACGTGAATTTCTTGCGCTCCTCCAAGGAAATCAGTCTGTGGGTGAATATTTGCAAAAAATTCAATCATCTATCACGTTACTCCCTATATGACGTGGCCACTAAAGAAAGAAAGATTGACAGATTTCTTGGTGGATTAAATGCAACTCCGGTGTACTCTCAGTATGTTTGATTTCCCAGATTTCCAAACTCTGGTGAACAAGGCTTTCATTGCTGAAAGGGAGCACAAGCTTGTAGCGGATAATAGGGCTGCTACCAACGATCACAAGCGCAAGTTTGAGCCAAGGAAGGAAGCACAACCAATGCAAAAGGCTCGTACCTGGCAGCAGACTCAGGTGGAATACAAGCCCAATTGGCAACAGAATGTTAACAAGACCACCACTCAAGTCAAGAATGTCATGACCAACCCAGTGCAAGAGGAGCATCAGCGCAACAATTCTTGCTTCGGTAGTGGGCAAACCAGACATTATGCCAGACAGTGTCCCAAGAACAGCAAGGCGAATGCTATATTCAGGCCACAAGTCAATTTTATGGAGTCATGCCCGAACCAGCAAAACATCACGGGGTACGTTCATCACGTCTCCGCCGATGAAGCCCAAGAGAACCCCAAAGTCGTCATTGGTATGTTTTCTGTTAATAACATACCTGCAGTGATTTTATTTGACTCTGGGCTTCCCACTCTTTCATTTCTCGGAGTCTTGTTACCCAATACAAATTTCCTTGCTCACTTTCGGGCAAAAATATGCTGGTACAAACCCCGGGATCCTTAATCAGGAGCAATCTAGTCCGCCGTAATCTGGAAGTCAATATCAACGGAGTCTGTTTTCCAACTTCTTTGATAATTATTGAGTCTGCTAAGTTGGATGTTATCTAGGGTATGAATTGACTGACTCAGTATCAAGTATACATAAATTCTGCGACCCGAGAAGTCACTTTGACCAGCCAGGAAGGACAGACTACAAAATTTTATGCTGGCAGAAGCATACCCAAGAAAGAATTGGTCTTCACCGCTGTGGCTGAATGGGAATTAATTCCTGTGGTCAGTGAGTTTCCTGATGTATTTCCAGAAGAACTGCCAGGCATGCCACCTGATTGACAGATTGAGTTTGCAATAGATCTTGTGCCCGGAACCGCATCGTTACACAAGAAGTATTACCGGATGCCCTCATCAAAATTAGTGGAGCTAAAGAAACAGTTTGATGAAATGCTCCAAAAAGGATATATCCGTCCCAGCTCTTCACCATGGGGATCACCTGCTATCTTCGTGGATAAAAAGGATGGCAGCCTCCGCATGTGTGTGGATTACTGTCAGCTGAATGATGTCACAATCAAAAATAAATATCTGTTGCCAAGGATTGATGACCTGTTTAATCAGCTCAGTGGGGCCAAGGTATTCTCCAAGATTGATTCACGAACTGGATACCATCAGCTCAAGATTAAAAAGGAGGATATTCCTAAGACCGCATTCACCACTCGATACGGTCTTTATGAATATACAGTTATGTCCTTTGGTCTCACCAATGCCCCTGCCTTCTTAATGCATATGATGAACAAAGTATTCATGGACTTCCTCGATAAATTCGTGGTAGTCTTCATCGATGATATACTTATTTACTCAAGAAGAGAAGAAGCGCACAAAGAACACCTCCGAGCAGTGTTGCAACGACTCCGTGAACATCAGTTATACGCCAAATTCAGTAAATGTGAGTTTTGTCTCAAGCAAGTTGGATTCCTTGGACATGTGCTATCCACCGAAGGTATAGCCGTGGGCCCAAGTAAAGTAAAGGATGTACTCGATTGGTTGTTGCCCACAACCGTATCTCAGATCCAAAGTTTTCTTGGATTAGCCGGATATTACTGTCGTTTCATTGAAGGTTTTTCCAAGATTGCTAAACCCATGACAGAGCTGCTCAAAAAGGATAAGAAGTTTGAATGGACTGAGGACTATGAGAAAAGTTTCAATGAGCTAAAGATATGGCTGATGACTGCGCCTGTATTGACTCTTCCAGATATCTACCGCAGTTTTGATGTGTACTGTGACGCCTCCAGACATGGACTTGGGTGCGTACTTATGCAAGACGGCAAGGTAGTAACCTATGCCTCACGACAACTACGACCCCACGAGGGAAATTACCCTACTCATGATTTGGAATTGGCTGTGGTGGTTCATGCTCTAAAAATTTGGAGACACTATCTCATCGGGAAGAGGTGCCAAATTTTTACCGATCATAAATGTCTCAAGTATATATTTACTCAGCCAGATTTAAATCTCTGACAACAAAGATGGCTTGAGTTTGTCAAGGATTATGACCTTGGAGTAAATTACCACCCGGGTAAGGCCAACATGGTTCCCGATGCACAAAGTCGAAATCCTGTCAGCCTAAATATCATATTGGAATCCTTGTCTCCCGAACTTCAAGAAGAGATTGCTCAGCTCAACCTGGTCATAGTTGATGCTGGACTTGCTAATATTTGGAAGTTACCCCCACACTTGAGGAAGAGATCCGCAAGGCCTAGCCCGATGACACCTATCTACAGAAACGTGCCGAGAATATGGTAGCAGGACAAACTTCAGATTTCTCAAAGGATCAATTCGGTACCCTCCGATTCCATGGAAGGATTTGTGTACTCGATCAAGCAGTCAGAAGCACACGAATCCTCGTATTCTATTCACCCTAGAGGTACAAAGATGTATGAAGACCTTAGACAAATATTCTGGTGGGATGGAATGAAGAAAGACATTGCTTATTTCGTGGCCTGTTGTGACATATGCAACAAAGTGAAGGCAGAGCATCAAAAGCCAGCCGGACTTCTCCAACCGCTGCCAGTGTCACAATGGAAATGGGATGATGTCGATATGGATTTCATCACAGGACTACCTAAGACTCGGCGGGGCAATGATGCAATCTGGGTCATAGTGGACACCTTAACCAAGGTAGCCCACTTTATTCCGATCAGAACCACATATCGAGCAGATGAACTTACACAGCTGTATGTATCCTTAATAGTCATCTGCATGGAGTACCCTGAACCATCACTTCTGATCAAGGTTCACTTTTTACCTCCACTTTTTGGTCCCGTCTCCATCAAGCCTTGGGGACAACATTGAAATATAGTACCGCTTATCATCCTCAGACTGATGGACAGACAGAGTGGGTAAACCAAATACTCGAAGATATGCTGCGAGCCTGTGCTTTGGCCCAAGGACCGAAATGGGAAGACTGTTTACCATATGCCGAGTTCTCTTATAACAATAGCTTCCAGACCAGTTTCAAGATGTCATCGTATGAGGCTTTGTATGGCCGTAAGTGAGAACTCCTTTAAATTGGTCCCAAACTGGAGATAGTCATATTTTCGGAACAGATCTCATCCTGGAAGCCAAGAAGCAAGTCAAGGAAATCAGAGATAGATTGCAGTTGGCCAAATCTCAACAGAAGAGCTATTATGATGCAAAGCACCGACAGATCAGTTTTGAACCCAGAGAACACGTATACCTTCGAGTCACGCCTATGAAAGGAGTCAAGAGATTTCAGACTCGTGGAATGTTGGCACCCAGATTTATTGGTCCATTTCCCGATATGTCACGACTGGGTACTGTTGCATATCAGTTGGAACTACCCCCTAAATTGTCGGACGTGCACAACATGTTTCATGTTTCACAGTTACGGTGATGCATATTGCCGCCTGAGAAAAAGACTGATATGACGGAAATAGAGCTGGCAAAGGATTTAACATACGAAGAGAGGCCGGTTAGAATTTTGGATCAGATCGAAAGAGTCACCCATAGTAAAGCAAGGAAGTTTTACAAAGTCTAGCAGGAGCATCACACCGAGTAAGAATCAACTTGGGAACGGGAAGAATTTCTAAAGGCACATTACCCAGAATGGTTTTCCCAAGCAACCAAATCTCGAGGACGAGATTCATTCTAAGTGTGGGAGGTTCGTGACAGCCTGGTTTTTGCCCTCTCTTCTTTGCCCGATTCTCAGGTGGTTTGAATTTGAAATTTAGAGTTTTGGAATCTTTTCATATGGATTTAACCACTTGGGTACCCCTTGGCTTTCACCCAAGTGCTTCATTTCCCTCTCTAACCATCATTCCATCTCTGGTTCATCCAAAATATTATTTCAAATATTTTTCTTTAATGAAAAATATTCATTGTCCCCTCATAAACCCTAGCTAGCTCAATGTGCTCCAAAGCAACCCCAATTTATCTTGCCCATAAAATTCTAAGAAAAATCCCAATTATTCTTTGAACCCTAGGGCACCTTTCTGAGCAAAAATATTTCATCACTTTTTGGAATATTTTGGCTACAGAAAATATTTTCTGTTCTAGACAGAAATGGTAGTTTCTACAGGAACTACCATTTTACTAGCTCCATTGTAGCTGGTTTTTCTTGTGCATCATCATCTCAGTAGATGATTGCTAGCCTCCAAAGCCCAGCCCTCAACTCCCAGTGGTTTGACCACAGTAAGCTCTCAAAGTTATTGTCCAGAAACTTACCAGGAGTGTAAAATCATTTCTACTGCACCTAAAACCAAACCCCAGCGTGGTAACATTCAAAACTACCACGAACAACATGCCAGACATGAAGTTTGGGCTTAGGTCGGCCTGAGGTCATAGTTCATGCGGTGACCGCATTCGTCCAGGCGTGCTGGCATGGAAACGACGCACTCTGAGTGCCGCCGAGCGCTCTGTTGCGCGTGTGCTCACTGCCCCGCCTGCCTGAGTGTGCCAAACCATGCCACCATCATCATCTCGACCCCCTTAACTCCGCCCTGGCACTCGCCGATGCTGGAGTTCACCGCAGCGGGCACGGGCACTGTCCGGCAAACGCCACAGCGCGCAGCGCACTGTGCTCGTCGTCTTCCTCTTGCCCCTGTGGTCGTCCCCTTTCGCCAACAGTCCCTATGTGAGCTACGTTTTCTTCACCCCCTCTCACTGACGCCATTCGTCGCCGGGCGCCGCGGCCAGGTGTCCACCGGCGGAGCCCGGAGCCCCCTCGACGCCCGGCTATAAATAAGGCCATCCCCAGCCTCCTCGAGCACCCTCCTCCACTCCCACACACTCCACAAGTGCGTTGAAAGCCGTAGCCCGGCTGGGCAGGCCGCGGGCTGCCGTCCCCGAGCTAGAGCTCGCCGTCGATCCCCTCGCGTCGTCTCCGTAGATACAGCCCTTCCCAGGCTAGGGCAACCCTTCCAGGGTCTCCGCCACTCTCCGGTGGTGCCGTTCCGCCCAGTTAGAGCCCCTGGAGTCGCCTCTGGTCGTCGTCGTTTTCGTCTCGGGCGACCGCTGCTCTCTGCCTTCACTGAAGAGGCTGATTTCGGCACCGTCCGACCACCCCTAGCTACTCTACGGAAGGTCAGGCTTGTCTTGAGGATCACCAGGAGGCTTGTGAACCTCATCTGCACTAAGGCAAGCCACAACAACATTTTCATGGTGCCATTACAATATTTGTGATTTTCTACTTGAACAAATGATTATCCATGCCTTTAAATCATTAATATGTTAATTATATTTGGTTATATGCTTGTTTAAGTGAATATGCTTGATTTACAGAAAGTTTGGAGTGAACTTAGTTGGTAAAGAAACAAGGATTTAGTTTTTGAGTGACAAAAGGATTATATGGTTATGGATATAAATAATTAGTGGAGTCATTTTCTTGCATGAGTAAAAATGATAAATTTGCTAGAAAAGATTCTGTTTAAAGTAAGGTTTGATCTTAACCAGAGAAATGTCATGAGTTGTTGATGCTTAGTGTGGATATAGTTGACTCAGTCATTTCCATTGATATGTGATGCATATGTTAGTGTTGCATGTCATGGCATTATGACGCCAGTTATTTTCCCTTTAAGTTGAACCCGATAATAACTCAACTTGAATACATTTTTAACCGGGTCATGGTGCCGCTGAATCGAGTTTTCCCAGTGCAACCACATTTGCTAGTATGGGACGGCCTTTATTCGTTTCGTTGTCATGCCTCTGGTCGGTGCCTCCAAGTAGGGAAGGTTATGGGCATGCGGTACCCTCGCCAGGTAAGCAGACATAACCTTGTGTGCCCGTTGTTGAGTTTATGGTACTGGGTCCCCGTGTGGGATTGTTTATGTTTGGCCACAACGATGGTCGTTGTGTCTTTGGTAGACACGGGGCCACCCAGGACGAGCCCGATGGGGAGTGAGTTGGAGTGGCCGAGAGAGTGTCATGGCAATGGAGGGTGTCGGTGTCAAAACCGGCGGATCTCGGGTAGGGGGTCCCGAACTGTGCGTCTAGGCGGATGGTAACAAGAGACAAGGGACACGATGTTTTTACCCAGGTTCGGGCCCTCTCGATGGAGGTAAAACCCTACTCCTGCTTGATTGATATTGATGATATGGGTAGTACAAGAGTGGATCTACCACGAGATCAAGGAGGCTAAACCCTAGAAGCTAGCCTATGGTATGTTTATTGTTTGTCCTATGGACTAAAACCCTCCGGTTTATATAGACACCAGAGAGGGCTAGGGTTACACAGAGTCGGTTACAATGGCAGGAGATCTACCTATCCGTATTGCCAAGCTTGCCTTCCACGCCAAGGAAACTCCCATCTGGACACGGGATGAAGTCTTCAATCTTGTATCTTCATAGTCTTGGTGTCCGGCCGATGATGATATTTCGGCTATCCGGACACCCCGTATCTAGGACTCCCTCAGTAGCCCCCGAACCAGGCTTCAATGACGACGAGTCCGGCACGCACATTGTCTTCGGCGTTGCAAGGAGGGTTCTCCTCCAAATTCCATGTGCTTGCCGAATAGTGTCCGGCTTCCTTATAAATGTTGCGCTCCTTGGCTTCCACGCCCAATAATGGCACTCTTCCACGTGTCGTACGAATGCGAAAGGCCAGGGTATTTTTACATTTTACCCCCATAGCTGCGCGAATAAGCTGCCTATAAGAGAGGCAAGAATCCAGATCCAAATCACACCATCCTCCTTTAGCGAGTACTCATCGGAGCGCTTCTGACAAAAATCCACTCCATCATGGACCGTCGACGCGGCTCCTCCTCTTGCGCTCCCCGCCCTCAGCCAGGAGATTGGAGGAGATGTTCAGTCCCGCACAGCGAGCTGGCGATGCTCCAAGCGGAGGGATACCTTCCTCCGGCCTTTATGGTCCCGGTTCGAGCCGGGCTGGCCACCTACAAAGGTGGAAAGCAGGCGGAGAACACCCCTGGTCCCTCCAAAGGAGAGCGGGTTTGTTTCGTCCCTTATCTAATAAGGGGGCTCATATTTCCCATACATCCGTTTCTCCGGGGGCTTTTGGAGTTCTACGGACTCCAGCTTCATCACCTTACGCCCGCCTCCATTCTGCACATTGCGGGCTTCGTAGCTCTTTGCGAGCTGTTCCTGGGCATCGAGCCCCATTTTGCGCTGTGGAAGAGACTGTTTTGCCTCGTACCCCGTTCTCATGAGTGGTCGATATATCAAGTGGGCGGAGCCGAAATATGGCGCATCGCCGGGACCGGATATCTATCCGGAACCCCAAAGAAGGCGTCCGAAGACTGGCCCTCGGAATGGTTTTATGTGGAAGATGCTCCACTGCCGGACCCAGTTCGGATCGGCCTCCCGGAGTTCAGCAATGCTCCTCTGAAGAAACGCCTGAGTTGGCGCCCGCAGAGCCCTCAACAGGAGGATGACAGGAGCGTCCATTATCTGATGGGCCGGATAAGGTTGCTGGCTCATTCCGGATTGACCATGATTGGAGTCATGGCCACGTGCATTATGCGAGGGGTGCAGCCACTCCAATATAGGGGCCACCCCATGTGGGATTTTAACAGGGAGAATGACGCCACCCATCATGGCCGCAAGGGGCCGGGATCGGCCGTAGATCAGGTGAAGATCCTGTCCAGCTTGTACAAGGGGGAGAAGGAGGACTTCCTCCAAATGAGCCCATTGAATGGATTCTCCATGAATAACCCTCGGAGCTGGGTAAGTGGATGTTTATTCATCCGATCCGTTCTTTCAAAGTTACGTGTCTTACTTTATGATTTTGATGCATGAACTGCGCCGGGATGTGGAGGGCATACACAGTCCGGCTCCACAACCCAAGGATCCGGGAAGATCCCTTGATCCGGCCTCCGAAGAGGATCCGGACATAAAGGTGGAGCTGATTGACGGGGTGTTCCACCAACTTAGCATGGACAATGCTCTAGTCGCCATTACGGCTGACTACCCCGGTTTATCTCCGGCTTCCCAGGTAACTATGACCGGGGCCCTGACACCATTACTTCGTCCGTGCTTACTTCTGACCACCGCATACCAACGGTGTCTCGCAGGAGGTGCCTTCAAGGCGGGAAGCTGATCCCACGGCAGTTGACCAACCAGGGTCAGTTCGGCCCAGCAGGCGGAAGAGGGGTGCGGTGCGAATTGAAACGTCGCCGCAACGGTATGGCACGCCATCGTTTTTAAGGAAAACACCCCTGTGAAGTATATTGATGCTCATGACTTTTCCAGGAGAAAGAGCGCTCACCGGACTGTGCCCGGAGAGGTTGCCTACCAAGCCTCCGCCAGCCAGGCTCCAACACCTGGTCCAGAGGGGGAGGCGAGCGCAAGGCGCGAGCTGGATGCTCCTCCAACGGAGGATGCCGACAGGCTGTCCGCCACCAGGTCTGAGGTGGAGAGCGCCATGAATCACAGGTGCCGCCGGATAGTTCTTCGTGACGCGTGTTTCTCCCCGGAGGCGTTGAATGCCTTTAACGCGGGAGACGCGCACCTCCGTGCTGCTCAAGATGGTTTAACCAGAGCCACGGAGCAGTATGTGAAAGACATACGGGTAAGGGATTTTAATAGTTGTATATGCCAGTAGCCCCCGAGACTTAAAGTAGTTAAAATAACTGATTTAAGGATCATTTGATATGCAGGATCTTACGGAGAAGAATACCCAATTGTCCCAGGAGCTACAAGAGTGCAAGGCTCAACTTGAGGCCGCACTAGCCACTGCAGGAGGAGACACAGAGACCCCCTCCGGTAACACATATTTCAAAAAGATAAGCGGTGTGCGGCGTGCGTATAAGTCTGACAATAATATTGCAGATGTTGCCGGACTTGATCCGGACAAGCAAAAGCTACTGCGCCAGCTGAAGGCCGGCGAGTGGGTGCTTATGAAGGTGCAGCAGGAGAGGAACAAACTCCAAGATGCCCACACTCAGCTTGGAGAAGAGCTAAAAGGTGTTCGGGCCCAGCTGTCTGGCTCCGTGAAGGAGAATCAGCGGCTTCGTCGCGGCATCTACAGTAAGTGCTTGAGCAAACTCTTTTGAAAAGAAGAGTTCGGAGAGGAAGTCGAATGACAGAAATGTGTTTGTAGGTGTGCTCACAGGTCGCTCTGCGGAGGAAATGCCCGGTTCAACGGGTGACCAACTTCCCGAGCTGCTGCAACTGCACGAACGTGTTCGGCAGGCGATGAGTGGCGTCACCCAGGCCTTATGGCCATCCGTCTCCCTACCCGAGGGTCTTGGAGGGCTTGCGGAGAAGCTTCAGGGAGCACGGCAGCGCTTCTGTCTATGGAAGATATCGGCATGTCGTCAAGGTGCCAGGGAGGCATGGGCCATGGTGAAGACGCGGTACAAGAAGGCGGATCCGAACCACATGGCCGAGGTCGGACCTGTGGGGCCCGATGGGAAGGAGATCCCTGTGAGCTTAGTGTACGGCCAAGTAGAGTTGGCCACTAAGTATTCCCAACGGGACTGTAAATTAGACAGCCGTTAGATGGGATTGAAGAGGAGTACAATCAGTCAATGTGACGATGTATTTAAAATGACATGTATAGTCTTTGCGGACCTTTTCGCTTCAACCTCGGGACCCAATAGTCCGGAGTGTGTCCGAATACCCTCACAGTTATGCAAAAAACTGGGGCATGCATGGAGACCAGGCGTAGGGGTCATTAGTGCTTTATTAGACAAGTGCCCAACTAGTTATGTTATATTACATGGTTAGTAAGAAACATCTTCCAGGGAGAATAGTTCCGTTAGGGGTTCCTTTCCCTAGGAGGCATGCCCTAAAGTGCATGTCCGGACTACGAAAAGAGCAGGAAAACATCTGGGGATAGATAAATAAATAAATGAGAAATCATCTTTCAAGTCACCGACCGAATATTCCCTTAAGAACGCTAGCTTTCGGCTTCACCCAGTCTGAGGTACACATCCGGCTGACCCGGCAGTAACAATCGCAGAGGTGCTCCCTTTACCTCCTAGCCGAACAATCGGGAACGTAGGGGTAAGCCCAGGAGCCAGGCAACCCAGCTTGGCCAAAACTTAAGTCATATCGATGCATATAATGGTGAATAAAAGGTACATGCGGAAGTTTGACGCATGTGTTGGGCATAAAGCCCGTATAAATAAGCTTCTGTTAAAGAAGCCCCCAGGTATAATGAGTGCGAGTAGCACGTCAAGTGTGTGCGAACAATGCGCAAATCAGACCTCAAGGGCTTTATGAAAAAGGTGGGAGAAAAGAGAGAAACAAAAGACAACTGAAGTATAAAATGTGGACGGAGGAAGGAGACGAACTCTGAGTCCGGCGCTAGGCGTAGAATCTTCGGAGGCGGGCTACGTTTCATGGGTTCGGCTCGAGTCGGTTGTCCGATGTGTTTCGCAGACGGTATGCTCCGCCGGTCAGGACTTGGTCGATGATGAAGGGACCTTCCCATTTGGGCTTGAGTTTGTCCTTTTTCTTGTCCGGCAGGCGTAGAACTAGTTCGCCAACATTGTAAGTTTTAGCCCGTACTTCTCTGCTTTGATATCTTTGAGCCTGCTGCTGATAGAATGTGGAACGAGCCTTTGCCACGTCGCGCTCCTCCTCCAATGCGTCCAAGCTGTCCTGCCGATCCAACTCGGCATCTCTTTCTTTGTACATGCGCACTCGAGGTGAGTCATGAATTATATCGCAGGGCAAAACTACCTCTGCACCGTATACCATAAAGAATGGTGTGAATTCGGTAGTACGGTTTGGCGTGGTCCGCAGCCCCCAGAGTACAGAGTCGAGCTCCTCTACCCAGTGCGTGTTAGATTCCGTAAGGGACCGCACTAATCTGGGTTTGATGCCGCTCATGATTAGACCATTTGCTCGTTCAGCTTGACCGTTGGTTTGAGGGTGATAGACTGAAGCGTAGTCGAGCTTAATGCCCATATTTTTGCACCGGAGTTTAACCTCGTCGGCCGTGAAGTTCGTGCCGTTATCGGTGATGATGCTGTGGGGATGCCATAACGGTGTACTACCCCGGATATGAAGTCTATCACTGGTCCGGATTCGGCCGTCTTAACTGGCTTGGCCTCTATCCATTTGGTGAATTTGTCCACCATTACCAATAGGTATTTTTGCTTATGGGTTCCCCATTTAAGGGGTCCAACCATGTCAAGCCCCCAGACCACGAACGGCCAGGTGATGGGTATAGTTTTGAGGGCGGTGGGTGGCATGTGGCTTTGATTAGCAAAAAGCTGGCACCCGACGCATCGCTGGACTAAGTCCTGAGCATCTGCCCGGGCCGTTGGCCAATAAAATCCTATACGGAAGGCCTTGCCTGCATGGGCCCGGGCTGTGGCGTGGTGCCCGCCGAGTCCAGCGTGAATTTTAGCCAGCAGATTTCGCCCTTTCTCTTCGGAGATGCACCTTTGAAGGACTCCGGTTGTGCTTTTCTTATAAAGCTCTCCCTCATGGACCTTGTAGGCTTTAGATCGCCGAACTATGCAGCGGGCCTCATTTTGGTCTTCGGGAAGTTCCTGTCTAATTAAGTAGGCTAGGAATGGTTCCATCCACGGGGCAATTACTGCCATTATTTCGTGGGCTGAAGGTGTTATTTCATTGGCTGAGCCATCAATTGTGTCAGAATGTTCCGTGTTGGGTGGTACGGTTGGTTCCGGGTTGTTATTTCCAGACTCCTCTTCCCATAATACGGATGGCTTAAAGAGCCGCTCCCGGAAGATGTTTGGAGGGACGGCGTCGCGTTTTGCGCCGATTCATGCCAACACGTCGGCTGCCTGGTTATTATCCCGGGCTACATGGTGAAATTCGAGTCCTTCGAATCGAGCTGACATTTTTAAGACGGCGTTACGATAGGCTGCCATTTTCGGATCCTTGGCGTCAAAGTCTCCATTTACTTGGGATATTGCGAGGTTTGAATCCCCACGCACTTCTAGGCATTGAATACCCATGGAGATTGCCATCCGGAGACCATGTAGAAGGGCCTCATATTCGGCTGCATTGTTGGAGTCCGTGTACATTATCTGAAGTACGTATTGGACTGTGCCTCCGGTTGGGGACGTCAATACGACGCCAGCCCCCAAGCCGGCCAACATTTTGGAGCCGTCAAAATGCATGATCCAATTGGAGTATGTGCCGTACACTTTAGGGAGTTCGGCTTCGGTCCATTCGGCGATGAAGTCAGCCAAAACTTGCGACTTTATAGCTCGCCGTGGTTTGTAGGTTATGTCGAATGGTAAGAGCTCGATGGCCCATTTTGCAATCCTGCCCGTCGCGTCGCGGTTGTCTATAATGTCGTTGAGAGGTACTTCGGAGGCAACTGTTATCGAACACTGTTGAAAGTAGTGTCGCAGCTTCCGGGATGCCATGAACACCGCGTACGCTATCTTTTGAAAATGTGGATACGTGACTTGCATGGGGTTAAGACAGTGGATACGTAGTACACTGGTTTTTGAAGAGGGAATTTGTGTCCTTCTGTTTCTCGTTCGACGACGAGTACCGCGCTGACAACTTGATGTGTTGCCGTAATATATAATAACATCGATTCGCCCAGGTTAGGCGCGGCCAGGACCGGATTTGTTGCCAATATGGCCTTTATTTCTTTGAGTCCGACCGTGGCAACATCCGTCCACTCGAAGTGTTCGGTGCGCCTGAGGAGGTGATAGAGGGGCAATGCCTTTTCTCCCAAATGGGAGATGAAGCGGCTTAAAGCCGCCACACATCCAGTTAATTTTTGTATTTGTTTGAGGTCTTTTGGGATATCCAACTATGACAGAGCTCGGATCTTGGCTGGGTTTGCTTCAGTTCCTCTATCGGATACAATGAAGCCCAAGAGCTTTCCGGCTGGTACGCCGAAAACGCATTTTTCCGGGTTGAGCTTAATGTCATATGCTCGGAGGTTGTCGAATGTGAGCCTCAAGTCCTTTACTAGAGTTTCGATGTGTTTGGTCTTGACGACCATGTCATCTACGTATGCCTCCACTGTTTTGCCGATCTGGGTAGCCAGACATGTCTGAATCATGCGCTGATATGTTGTGCCGGCGTTTTTGAGTCCGAAGGGCATTGTGTTGAAGCAGAATGGTCCGTATGGAGTAATGAATGCCGTTGCGGCTTGGTCTGCCTCCACCATCTTGATTTGATGGTAGCCGGAGTATGCGTCGAGGAAGCACAATGAATCGTGTCCTGCGGTAGCATCGATGATTTGATCGATGCGGGGAAGGGGCAAAGGATCCTTTGGACAAGCCTTGTTGAGGTCTTTAAAATCGACACATAGGCGCCAGGATTTGTCCTTTTTGGTACCATTACCAGGTTCGCTAGCCAGTCCGGATGTTTGATGTCTCTGATGAATCCGGCTTCCAATAGTTTGGCTAGCTCCTCTCCCATTGCATGTCTTTTGGGTTCGGAAAATCGCCGAAGAGCCTGTTTGACTGGCTTGAATCCTTTTAGGATGTTTAGGCTGTGTTCTGACAATCTGCGTGGGATTCCTGGCATATCTGAAGGGTGCCAGGCAAAGATGTCCCAATTCTCCCCAAGGAATTCTCGTAGTGCGGCGTCTACATCAGGGTTTAACTGTCCCCCAATGGAGGCCGTCTTTGTGGGGTCCGTTGGATGGACCTGGAATTTGACTATTTCGTCCGCTGGTTTAAAAGAGGTGGACTTGGATCTCTTATCGAGTATCGCATCGTCCCTGTTCACCGTAGAGCGCAGCGCAGTGAGTTCCTCTGCCGCTAGGGCTTCGGATAGTGCCTCTATGGCTAGTGCGACTATCTTGTTTTCGGCGCGGAGTGCAATGTCCGGATCATTGGCAAGAGTAATGGTTCCATTGGGCCCGGGCATTTTAAGCTTCATGTACCCGTAATGGGGTATGGCTTGGAAAATTGTAAATGCCTCTCGTCCTAATAAAGCGTGATATCCGCTGCTGAACGGGGCCACTTGGAACATGACCTCCTTGGACCTGTAATTGTCCGGCGAGCCGAACACCACATCAAGTGTGATTTTTCCTGTGCAGCGTGCTTCCCGACTAGGGATTATTCCTCTAAAGGTTGTGCTGCTTCGCTCAATGCGGCTCCAGTCTATTTCCATTTTTCAAAGGGTTTCCTCGTAGATGAGGTTTAATCCGCTGCCGCCGTCCATGAGTACCTTGGTAGGACGAAAGTCGTCCACTATTTGGCTGAGGACCAATGCGGCTGGTGCTCGGGCTGTTCGGAATTGAGGTTCGTCGCTGGCATTGAAGGTGATAGCCGTGTCGCTCCATGGATTTGTTGTTGCAACTTGGTAGACTTCGGCGAGGCTGCGGATTGTTCGTTTCCGCATATTATTTGATGCGAAAGTCTCGAAGACTGTTAATACCGTACTGGTACAGTTGGGGTGGTTCTCCGGGGCTAGAAGCTTTTCGCCACTTTTGGCCACTTGCTGCAGTATCCAACATGCTCGAAGGCTATGTGTTGGAGTGGCGCCCTCTGTACTATGAATTTTACAGGGTCCGCTGAGCCATCCCTCTAGTACGGTTCCATGCCCTTTATGGGGTTTTTTCTTTTTGGTTTTTGTCCCGGGTGCCTGAGCGTGATGCACCCTTTTGTTTCGGACTAGGGTTGTGTTCGGAGCCAGATTGTCCCAAAACTTAGTTTCGGTTTTCCAGATACTCTCCATCGCACAGTACTTTCGTACTATGGACGCCAGGTCGGCGAAGCGTGTAATTTCGCGACGACTTACGGCGTTCAAGATTCCCTTGTCCGTGCAATTGCTGCAGAAAATTGAGATTGCATTTTCCTCATGGCAGTCCTTTATCCTGTTCATGACCAGGAGGAATCTGGCCCAGTAATGATGTACTGTTTCAGCGGGCTCTTGCCGGATTTGATATAGATCGCATATGTTTGGGTGGGCGGGTGGAATTAAGTCCGGAACCCAGCCAAGCTTGAGGCTCAAGGGCCGAAAAGTTTCCAAATTTGGAAGCTCGGATTGCTGGATGTCGTCCAACGAATCCGGTCCGCTGCCTGAATTTAGGTTCAGTACTTGGTTGACGTCCGTCCCTCCACGGGAATCCGGCATGGAGGGATCCGGAATCCGGACATAACTGGTCTTTAACATAGAAGAAGAGTCGTCGCGTTGTTCCTCCACCACAGCAACGTGGTGGGTAGCTTGGGGAGAGTTGATCTCTCTCAGATCGGTTTTAAGCCCAATCTGATCGTAGTCTGTAGCGACTCCCAGGGCGGCGAAGCGATCCAAGAGCTCATTTACGGAGGAGAGCTCCATCGGATCCAGCTGCTCGGCGAATTCCGAGTTGACGTGAAGATCATTTTTGATGACCCGGGAGGTCATCATCGGAGCGGCGGTCGAACAGGCGGTCATAAGAAAACCACCTAGCGGGACAGTTTGGCCGGTGGCCAAAGCTCCCTTGGCAATAGTACCATCTTTAAAGACGGGAAGAGGCATCCTTCCTGATTGCGACGGCACAGAGGAACTCTCAATGAAAGCACCAATGTCGGTGTCAAAACCGGCGGATCTCGGGTAGGGGGTCCCGAACTGTGCGTCTAGGCGGATGGTAACAGGAGACAAGGGACACGATGTTTTTACCCAGTTTCGGGCCCTCTCGAGGGAGGTAAAACCCTACTCCTGCTTGATTGATATTCATGATATGGGTAGTACAAGAGTGGATCTACCACGAGATCAAGGAGGCTAAACCCTAGAAGCTAGCCTATGGTATGATTATTGTTCATCCTATGGACTAAAACCCTTCGGTTTATATAGACACAGGAGAGGGCTAGGGTTACACAGAGTCGGTTACAATGGCAGGAGATCTACCTATCCGTATTGCCAAGCTTGCCTTCCACGCCAAGGAAAGTCCCATCCGGACACGGGATGAAGTCTTCAATCTTGTATCTTCATAGTCTTGGAGTCCGGCCGATGATGATAGTTCGGCTATCCGGACACCCCCTAGTCCAGGACTCCCTCAGAGGGGTTTCATCGGAATGCCATTGGTCCACCCGAATGGGAGTGCGAGGCCATGGGTTCCGTGGTGTGGGTCCAGTGCGCTACCTCTGCAGAGTGTATTAATCTATCGATAGCCAAGTCCACGGTTACGGACACGCTCGAAAGTAGGTCACACCATGGGTCAATGTTTAATAAATCTTGCACACTAAGTTATGAATTTTGCACTGTTGTTGGTGGCGGGAAGGCCATCATGTTGATTTGGACCAAGTGATTGGTCATGGTTGTGATCGCCGGAAGGATGACTGTTTGAGACCAAATATTGGTCGTGGTTGTGATCGCCGGAAGGATCCGGAGATGTCTCTAGTTGATACCTTGAGGTTGGTACATTTGTGATCCAAGAGCGATCACGGTTGGTAAGCTAGTCCGAGGGACTTTTATCACAAGAGCATGGTCACAGCATGTTGGATATATTGTTGCATTATTATGAATTTGTTAATTGTCATGATATTGTTTGTCATTATGTTTATGCTTGTTTTGAGCGTGCAAGTACATTCAATGTAATGACCTGGCGTGTCATGCCAGATTTCAGGAAAGTCTCGTTGGAAAGGAGTGTTGTCCGAGTCTAGATCGTGTCCACATCGGTGTCCCTATTCTATGGAGTTCCACTACGACATTGTTCCGCTGCCGTGTAGTTGTCATGATCGAGTCCCCTTTATGTTCACTAAATAATGTACATATTGTTCAGCTACACCGTGTGTGCCGCTTGGCCACGTCAACTGTTGTAAGATAAACTCTAATCTGCTAGCATCAATAAAGCGGTTGTTTTCTGTACCAAGATGTTGTGTTTTGCCAGAAGACAAGGTCTCTCGGCTGGCAATGCATGGTAAACCGGTTGCTCTGAGCCGGGGTGCCACAATATGTACATATCAACAATTACATAAGAATCAAATAAAGAATGATGAACCACAGTTGTATACTTTTACTATTAAAGACGGTAAAGAAAGAGGCGAAATACACTCTGGCTGCTGAACATGGTGAAGCGGAATGCCCATATTGGGCCCTCCTCCATGCAGAAGGCACACACACTCAAGTCCAACCCCCTGTGATGGCCGACCGGCCACCCTTCACGGTCTTCATGGAAACATCTAGATAGTCATGTGTTCTGGTAGAAATACTTTAACCTTTGCATGCCCACCAATCATGTAGTTTGAGAGGTAATCTTTAGTAAACTGCTTTGGGAACCACTTCAAAGGAAGAAATATTCAGACATTGTCATCTAACACAACTCATTATGGGCAGTAAAAAGAAGGCTGCAGAGTTATTACTTACCATCCTGCAGTTCGATGTTGTATTGGATAAAGTGTAAACAAATAGCTTAATTGCCATCTTTTGACCCATTTTACTAACAATCTTTATCAGCTTCCTCACTTGATGTTAGTTCATTGATATCTCATTTCCCCATACGCAGAAAGGGTCAATGCGCGGATCTTTACCAATGACATATGTACCTAAAAGCACCTAGTTAATATTAGAAGATAAACACTAATTGCACAATGATGTAGTACAACACTCTTATATAATATCTTATAACATCCAATATACTCACATATTAGATGAATTAACATCTTATATTATGGGTTGGAAGGAGTTTATTGTATTCTTACAAATTATCGGCTGATTAACTGCTGTTGTATCCATGGGTTAGAGTTAGTTTGATCTAGTCTGGGCTCAAATAGCCCTAAAGTATATCTAAACATGAGGGCTAGTTTGAGCTAGTTGCATCTATAACCCACCCAAAAAAACTATCCAACCCAAGAGGTGCTAATTGGAGCTAGTTCTCCTAGTGCATTTATTGTGAATCTAACTATCTAATCCTGTGATCCAAACACCTCTTTGGATGGAGTTAGTTCAGGGTTAGTCATGAGCTAGAAACTAACTCTAACCTCTAAGCTAAGTTGAGTATCCAAACAGGGTTGTGTTGTTGTTGTTGTTGCTGCTGCTCTTCTACGTGTATCTAGACATCATTAGAACAATAAGGTAACACTCTTCGTTGTTTCTATGTAGCCTAGGATTGCATTGTAGACATTAAGTACAGTGCATGTTGCTATGTAGCCTCAGATATATTAAATATGGCCCTAGTTAACCTAACGATAAATGGGTTGCAGATATATTCAGTTAAAAGTCCAATTCCCCGATTAGTCCCTTATCAGCCCCCAGCCTATATGGTACCAGCTACCGATATCCTGAACAATGAGCATATATAACCCATGTTTAGTTTTCCCGTGCCTCTTCACAACTAAGGACATGGGTGAAGTCTTGCTATTAGTAGTCATGTGAATTTGGTATTCGTTCGATATTTTGATGAGATGTATGTTGTCTTTCCTCTAGTGGTGTTATGTGAATGTCAACTACATGACACTTCACCATTATTTGGGCCTAGAGGAAGGCATTGGGAAGTAATAAGTAGATGATGGGTTGCTAGAGTGATAGAAGCTTAAACCCTAGTTTATGCGTTGCTTCGTTAGGGGCTGATTTGGATCCATATGTTTAATGTTGTGGTTAGGTTTACCTTAATACTTCTTTTGTAGTTGCGGATGCTTGCAATAGGGGTTAATCATAAGTGGGATGCTTTTCCAAGTAAGGGCAGTACCCAAGCACCCGGTCCACCCACATATCAAATTATCAAAGTACCGAACGCGAATCATATGAGCGTGATGAAGACTAGCTTGACGATAATTCCCATGTGTCCTCGGGGGCTCCTTTCTCATTATAAGAAATTGTCCAGGCTTCTCCTTTTCTACAAAAAGGATTGGGCCACCTTGCTGCACTTTATTTACTTTCATTACTTGTTACTCGTTACAATTTATCTTATCACAGAACTATCTGTTACCTACAATTTCAGTGCTTGCAGAGAAAACCTTACTGAAAACCGCTTATCATTTCCTTCTACTCCTCATTGGGTTCGACACTCTTACTTATCGAAAGGACTACGATAGATCCCCTACACTTGTGGGTCATCAAGACTCTTTTCTGGCGCTGTTGCCGGGGAGTGTTGCGCTTTTGGTGAGTGGAACTTGGTAAGGAAACATTTATATAGTGTGCTGAAATTTTCTGTTACTTGTCAGTATGGAAACTAATCATTTGAGGGGCTTGTTCGGGGTATCTTCACCCCGACCAGAAGAGCAAAGAGTTGCTCCTCAACCTACTGAACTTTTTGAAAATATTTACTTTGATATTCCTTCGGGTATGATAGAGAAACTGCTAGCTAATCCATTTGCAGGTGATGGAACATTGCATCCCGATTTACACCTTATCTTTGTGGATGAAGTTTGTGGATTATTTAAGCTTGCAGGTATTCCCGATGATGTTGTCAAAAGGAAGGTCTTCCCTTTATCTTTGAAGGGAGATGCATTGAATGGTATAGGCTATGTGATGATATGGGATCATGGAACTACAACTGATCGAAATTGGAATTTCATAAGAAGTTTTATCCTATGCATCTTGTTCATCGTGATCGTAATTACATATATAATTTCTGGCCTCGCGAATGAGAAAGCATCTCTCAAGCTTGGGGGAGGCTTAATTCAATGTTATATTCATGCCCCAATCATGAGCTCTCCAGGGAAATGATTATTCAAAAATTTTATGCTCGTCTTTCTCTCAATGATCGCAACATGCTCGATACTTCCTGTGCTGGTTCTTATATGCTGAAGACTATTGAATTCAAATGGGACTTATTGGAAAGAATTAAACGCAACTCTGAAGATTGGGGTTCCGACGATGGTAAGGAGTCAGGTATGACACCTAAGTTTGATTGTGCTAAATCTTTTATGGATACCGATGCTTTTCGTGGATTTAGCACTAAGTATTGACTTGACTCCGAGATAGTAGCTTCTTTCTGTGAATCTTTTGCTACTCATGTTGATATCCCTAAGGAGAAGTGGTTTAAATATAATCCCCCCATTGAAGTAAAAGTAGTCGCACCTATTACAGTTGAAGAAAAGACTGTCACCTATAGTGATCCTATTGTTCCTACTACTTATGTTGAGAAACCTCCTTTTCCTGTTAGGATAAAGGATCATGCTAAAACTTCGACTGTTGTTCAGAAGAGTAATACTAGGACTTATACACCTCCTGAGCAAATCAAAGTTGAACCTAGTATTGCTATGGTTAAAGATCTCTTGGATGATGATTTAGATGGGCATGTTATTTATTTCTCTGGTGAGACTGCTAATATTGTTAGACTAGATACTAAGATACATAGACCTGTGGTAGGCATGCCTGTTATTTCGGTTAAAATAGGAGATCATTGTTATCATGGCTTATGTGATATGGGTGCTAGTGCTAGTGCAATACCCTATGACTTATATAAAGAAATTATGTATGATATTGCACCCGCTGAAATAGAAGATATTGGTGTTACTATTGAGCTTGCCAATAGGGATACCGTTAAGCCAGTTGGAATTGTTAGAGATGTTGAAGTCTTGTGTGGTAAGGTTAAATATCCTGCTGATTTTCTTGTTCTCGGTTCCCCACAAGATGACTTTTGTCCTATTATTTTTGGTAGACCCTTCTTGAATATTGTTAATGCTAAGATTGATTGTGAAAAGGATACTGTCACAATTGGCTTGGAGGGTATGTCTCATGAGTTTAATTTTGCTAAGTTTCATAGACAACCTCGTGATAGAGAATCACCTAGTAAGGATGATATTATTGGTCTTGCTTCTATTGCCGTGCCTCCTACTGATCGGTTAGAACAATATTTGCTAGACCATGAAAATGATATGTTTATGAAGGAAAGAAGGGAAATAGATGAAGTGTTCCTTAAACAGGAACCTATGCTGAAACACAACCTTCCCGTTGAAACTCTTGGGGATCCCCCTCCACCCAAGGGTGATCCCATCTTTGAACTCAAACCATTACCTGATAATCTTAAGTATGCTGATCTTGATGAAAAGAAAATATATCTGGTTATTATTAGTGCTAACCTTTCATAGCAAGAAGAAGAAAGATTATTGAAAACTATGAAGAAGCACCGCGCTGCTATTGGATATACTCTGGATGATCTTAAGGGCATTATTCCCACGTTATGCCAGCACAAAATTAATTTGGAGGACAATGCCAAACCAGTTAGAGATCCTCAACAACGACTGAATCCCAAGATGAAAGAAGTGGTAAGAAAGGAGATACTAAAGCTCCTTGAGGCAGGTATAATTTATCCCGTTCCTGATAGTGATTGGGTAAGCCCTGTCCATTGTGTTCCTAAAAAGGGAGGTATTACTGTCATTCCTAATGATAAAGATGAATTGATCCCGGAAAGAATTATTACAGCTTATAGGATGGTAATTGATTTTTGTAAATTAAATAAAGCTACTAAGAAATATCATTACCCTTTACCTTTTATTGATCAAATGCTAGAAAGACTTCCCAAACACACACATTTCTGCTTTCTAGATGTTTATTCTGGTTTCTCTCAAATACTGTGTCAGCGGGGTTCAATCAAAAACTACTTTTACTTGCCCTTTTGGTACTTTTGCTTATAGACGTATGCCTTTTGGTTTATGTAATGCACCTGCTACCTTTCAAATATGTATGATGACTATATTCTCTGACTTTTGTAAAAAGATTTGTGAGGTATTCATGGATGACTTCTCTGTTTATAGATCCTCTTTGATGATTGCTTGAGCAACCTTGATCGAGTTTTGTAGAGATGCGAAGACACTAGCCTCGTCTTGAATTGGGAAAAGTGTCACTTTATGGTTAATGAAGGCATTGTTTTGGAGCATAAGATTTCCAAGAGAGGTATTGAAGTTGATAAAGCCAAAGTTGATGCTATTGAAAAGATGCCATGTCCCAAGGACATAAAAGGTATAAGAAGTTTCCTTGGTCATGCCGGTTTTTATAGGAGGTTCATTAAGGACTTTTCTAAAATCTCTAGGCCTCTGACTAATTTATTGCAAAAAGATACTCCTTTTGTCTTTGATGATGATTGTGTAGAAGCATTTGAAATACTTAAGAAAGTTTTGATCACTGCACCTATTGTTCAGCCACCTGATTGGAATTTACCCTTTGAAATTATGTGTGATGCTAGTGATTATGTTGTAGGTGTTGTTCTAGGGCAAAGAGTTGATAAGAAATTGAATGTTATCCAGTATGCTAGTAAGACTCTTGATACTGCCTAGAGAAATTATGCTACTAATGAAAAATAATTCTTAGCAGTTGTGTTTGCATGTGATAAGTTTAGACCTTATATAGTTGATTCCAAAGTTACTATTCACACTGATCATGCTGCTATTAAATATCTTATGGAAAAGAAAGAGGTTAAGCCTAGACTCATTAGATGGGTTCTCTTGCTCCAAGAATTTGATTTGCATATTATTGATAGAAAGGGAGCTGAGAGCCCTATTGCAGACAACTTGTCTAGGTTAGAGAATGTTCTTGATGACCCACTGCCTATTAATGATAGCTTTCCTTGTGAACAATTAGCGGTCGTTAATGCTTCTCGTACTGCTCCTTGGTATGTTGATTATGCTAATTACATTGTTGCTAAATTTATACCTCCTAGTTTCACATACCAGCAAAAGAAAAAATTATGATTTAAGACATTACTTCTGGGATGACCCAAACCTTTATAAAGAAGGAGTAGATGGTGTTATTAGACATTGTGTACCTGAGCATGAACAGGAACAGATCCTACGCAAGTGTCACTCTGAATCATATGGAGGACACCACGCTGGGGATAGAACTGCACATAAGGTACTGCAATCTAGTTTTTATTAGCCTACTCTCTTCAAAGATGCTCGTAAGTTTGTCTTATCTTGTGATGAATGTCAAAGAATTGGTAATATTAGTAGACGTCAAGAAATGCCTATGAATTATTCTCTTGTTATCGAACCGTTTGATGTCTGGGGCTTTGATTATATGGGACCTTTTCCTGCCTCTAATGGTTACACACATATTTTAGTTGTTGTTGATTACATTACTAAGTGGGTAGAAGCTATTCCAACTAGTAGTGCTGATCATAACTTATTTTTCCGAGGTTTGGAGTCCCTAAATATCTTATGACTGATGGTGGTTCACATTTTATTCATGGTGCTTTTCGTAAAATGCTTGCTAAGTATGATGTTAGTCATAGAATTGCATCTCCATATCACCCGCAGTCAAGTGGTCAAGTAGAGTTGAGCAATAGAGAGCTCAAATTAATTTTGCAAAAGACTATGAATAGATCTAAAAGAATTGGTCCAAGAAACTTGATGATGCATTATGGGCCTATAGAACTGCATACAAAAATCCTATGGGTATGTCTCCATATAGGATGGTTTATGGAAAAGCATGTCATTTACCTCTAGAACTTGAACATAAAGCATATTGGGCTATTAAAGAGCTCAACTATGACTTCAAACTTGCCGGTGAGAAGAGGTTGTTTGATATTAGCTCACTTGATGAATGGAGAACCCAAGCCTATGAGAATGCCAAGCTATTCAAAGAAAAAGTCAAACGCTGGCATGACAAAAGGATACAAAAGAGTGAGTTTAACGTAGGTGATTATGTGTTATTATTCAAATCTCGTTTAAGATTTTTTGCAGGAAAACTTCTCTCTAAATGGGAAGGTCCTTACGTTATCGAGGAGGTCTATCATTCTGGTGCCATAAAAATCAACAACTTCGAAGGCACAAGTCCGAGGGTGCTGAACGGTCAAAGAATTAAACATTATATCTCAAGTAATCCTATCAATGTTGAAATTAATATTATTGAAACTATAACCCCGGAGGAATACATAAGGGACACTTTCCAGAATGTTCCAAACTCCAAAAAGGAATAGGTATGTGGTACGGTAAGTAAACCGACTCCAAAATAATTCTAATGGCAATTTTTACTAGTTTTGGAATATTTAAGAATTTTAGGAAGAAAGAAGTAATCTGGGAAGGACACGAGGCCTCCACGAGGGTGGAGGGCGCGCCCACCCTTCCTGGGCACGCCCCCCTGTCTTGTGGACACCTCGCGTGCCTCCCGGACTCCGTTTTCTTGCACGTTATGTATTTTGGTTGGTAAAAATACATTATATAAACTCCCGAAGGTTTTGACCACCGTATCACGCAAATATCCTCTGTTTTTGTTTCGAGCTGTTCCTGTTGCAGATTAAGAGCAAGAGGTCTCCTCAAGAGTCAGTCGGGGAGAGTCGGGTGTCTCACCCGACACCAGGTCCAGGAGCAAATAGCGATGCTTATCACTTTGGACCATCAACTGAGGATGAGATGGAGGCCGACTTGAAAAGGATAGATGCCATGGAGGAAGATCAAGAAGTTACCTCTCGTCTCCAAGTAGAATTCATGATGGGGAACTACATAGCTTGGCTACTCTAAATTCGGTCATCCCCTCCAACTTTAGATTTGTTTCTTTTGAAAATATGAAAAAGAACGTCACTTGTTCTCCAGAAGCTATGCAACATCCTTGGGTAAAGGGAACTTTAGCCGTTACGGGCAAGCTCCGCAAAGAAATTATGGACCTCAAACAACAAGTCAATAAGCTCGAGGAGGAGAATCGTATCCTGAGGGGCATCATTACCAAGAAGATCATAACACCAACCGTGAAGAAGGAGGCATAATTACATGGGTATGGGCACTCCCCTTGGCAACTGCCATGCTTGGGGGAGGTGCCCCGGTATCGTATCACCATTACACTCCTATCTTTACCGTTTTATTTAGTTCGATCCTTTTAGTAGTATCCTGATCTAGTAGATTCAAGTTTTAGTATCAAGTAGTTTTGAGTTTTGCTTTGTGATCTCTTTATGTAATCGAGTCCGTGAGCTATCTATAATAAATATTCGTGTTGAGTCAAGGGCTTTGCTATTTTTCTACTATCTTGAGAAGGTAGAGAATAAAAGAGTTCATATTGATCTTATGGATAGTAATGACTTCACACATAGAAAGCATGAGACATAAAAGTTGTTGAGAGTTGACAAACGTAGTTTTGGTCATCGTTGCAATTAATAGAAAGTAATAAGGAAAGAGAGGTTCACATACAAATATATTATCTTTGACATCTTTTATGATTGTGAAGCACTCATTAAGTATGACATGCAAAAAGAGTTGATGTTGGACAAGGAAGACAACGTAATGGTTTATGTTTTCTCACATCTCAGTTAAAGTATATTGTCATTGACCTTCCAAACATGTTGAGCTTGCCTTTCCCCCTCATGCTAGCCAAATTCCTTGCACCAAGTAGAGATACTACTTGTGCTTCCAAATATCCTTAAACCCAGTTTTGCCATGAGAGTCCACCATACCTACCTATGGATTGATTAAGATCCTTCAAGTGAGTTGTCATGTTGCAGGCAATAAAAATTGCTATCTAAATATGTATGACTTATTATTGCAGAGAAAATAAGCTTTATACAATCTTGTTGTGGAAGCAATAAAAGAGACTGACTGCATAATAAAGGTCCACATACAAGTGGCAATATAAAGTGATGTTCTTTTACATTAAGATTTCATGCATCCAACCCTAAACGCACATGACAACCTCTACTTCCCTCTGTGAAGGGCCTATCTTTTACTTTATGTTTTTACTTTATGCTTGAGTCAAGGTGATCCTCACCTTTCCCTTTTTCATTTTATCCTTTGGCAAGCTCCTCATGTTTGAAAGATCATGATATATATATCTAATTGGATGTAAGTTAGCATGGATTATTATTGTTGACATCACCTAAAGGTGAATACTTTGGGAGGCAACATGATAAGCCCCTATCTTTCTTAGTGTCCGGTTGAAACTCTATGACCACAAGTACCGCGTGAGTGTTAGCAATTGTAGAAGACTACATGATAAGTGTGTGGACTTGCTGAAAAGCTCTATTCTTGACTCTTTCTGATGTTATGATAAATTGCAATTGCTTCAATGACTGAGATTACAGTTTGCTAGCTCCCAATGAAGTTTCTGAACCATGCTTGACATTGTGAATTGATCGTTACTTGAGCATAAGAAATCATATGATAAAATCTATTTATGTTGCTGTTATAAGAATGATCATGATTCCCTCATGTCCGTATTTTATTTTTATCGACACCTCTATCTCTAAACATGTGGACATATTTTTCGATTTCGGCTTCCGCTAGGGGACAAGCGAGGTCTAAGCTTGGGGCAGTTGATACGTCCATTTTGCATCATGCTTTTATATCAATATTTATTGCATTATGGGCTGTTATTACACATTATATCTCAGTACTTATGGCTATTATCTCTTATTTTACAAGGTTTACCATGAAGAGGGGGAATGCCGGCAGCTGGAATTCTGGCTGGAAAAGGAGCAATCATTGGAAACCTATTCTACACTGCTCCAAAAATCCTGAAACTCCATGAAACTAATTTTTGGAATTAATAAGGATTATTAAGCAGAAGAAACACCTTAGGGGGCCCACACCCTGGCCCGGAGGTTGGGGGGGCGCGCCCACCCCTACTGGCGCGCCCCTGTCTCTTGGGCCCCCTGGTGGCCCTCCGGTGTCCATCTTCTACTATATGAAGGCTTTTACCCTGGAAAAAATCGTGGGAAAGCTTACAGGATGAAACTCCGCCGCCACGAGGCGGAACCTTGGCGGAACCAATCTAGGGCTCCGACGGAGCTGTTCTGCCGGGGACACTTCCCTCCGGGAGGGGGAAATCATCGCGATCGTCATCACCAACGATCCTCTCATCGGGAGGGGGTCAATCTCCATCAACATCTTCACCAGCACCATCTCCTCTCAAAACCCTAGTTCATCTCTTGTATCCAAACCACAAATTGGTACCTGTGGGTTGCTAGTAGTGTTGATTACTCTTTGGAGTTGATGCTAATTGGTTTACTTGGTGGAAGATCATATGTTCAGATCCTTAATTCATATTATTACCCCTCTGATTATGAACATGAATATGCTTTGTGAGTAGTTACGTTTGTTCCTGAGGACATGGGTGAAGTCTTGCTATTAGTAGTCATGTGAATTTGGTATTCGTTCGATATTTTGATGAGATGTATGTTGTCTTTCCTCTAGTGGTGTTATGTGAACGTCGACTACATGAAACTTCACCATTATTTGGGCCTAGAGGAAGGCATTGGGAAGTAATAAGTAGATGATGGGTTGCTAGAGTGACAGAAGCTTAAACCCTAGTTTATGCCTTGCTTCGTTAGGGGCTGATTTGGATCCATATGTTTAATGTTGTGGTTAGGTTTACCTTAATACTTCTTTTGTAGTTGCGGATGCTTGCAATAGGGGTTAATCATAAGTGGGATGCTTGTCCAAGTAAGGGCAGTACCCAAGCACCGGTCCACCCACATATCAAATTATCAAAGTACCAAACGCGAATCATATGAGTGTGATGAAAACTAGCTTGACGATAATTCCCATGTGTCCTCGGGAGCTCCTTTCTCATTATAAGAAATTGTCCAGGCTTATCCTTTGCTACAAAAAGGATTGGGCCACCTTGCTACACGTTATTTACTTTCATTACTTGTTACTTGTTACAATTTGTCTTATCACAAAACTATCTGTTACCTACAATTTCAGTGCTTGCAGAGAAAACCTTACTGAAAACCGCTTATCATTTCCTTCTGCTCCTCATTGGGTTCGACACTCTTACTTATCAAAAGGACTATGATATATCCCCTACACTTGTGGGTCATCATTGGCAGCGAGCCAGAGGAGATCAGCGGCGGGGCCATGCATGAAATCGACGGCGGTTGAACCCGAGGGGTTGGGGATGGGCTACTTAACCTATGACATAGCCCGCCTTAGGTCGTCGCTATCCATGACCTCAATGTCGTAGCCGGCGGAAGAGACATGCCCACATACTCTAGCCCGCTGCTTGACTTCCTGCCGCCAGTAATGGTTGTTAGCTTCCTCGGCGACATCGGGTGAAGAGACCGCGATACACCTCTTTTGGGCCAGTCGCTCCTCTAGCTCCATGGGAAGCGTAGCTGGGCTTAGGCTACAACGCTCTGGAGTGGGGGATGGGGATGGTGAGGGGGATGGGGATGCGGATCTGTGGGAAAAGGGGCGTTGGGCAGGCGTCAGCTAAGAAACTCAGGGCGGCCTTGCTGTGGAGGCCGGTGGGTAAGCTGCATAGGGAAACCAGCAGATGTTGACAATGGAGGTCTCACGGCGGCGGCGCGGCAGCGGCGGCGGGGACCTTGCTAGGGTTTCGAGCGAGGGAGGGTGTGTGTGTGTGTGCGTGCGCGCGCGCGAGGAGGTTTCGGTGCGTGCGTGTGTGTGTGCGTGTGTGTGTGTGTGTGTGGAGGGGGGGGGGGGCGGGGGTGTGTTTGAGGAAATGACGCGGGTACTGAAAATTTTACAACGCGGGAGTGAAATGCCGGGGCTAATGAAAATTTTGATGATGGTGCATCCCACACGGTCCGGAGATAACAACCGTGTGTTATTAAAAAGAAAAAACCTCGAGGCGGGAAAATATTTTCTAGGGGCAGGTGGGATTGGGAACAAGAAACATCGCACACGATCCAGAGATAACAACCGTGTGTTATGAAACACAAAAACCCTCCTCGAGGTGGGTAGATATTTTCTAGGGATGCAATGGGATTGGGAAGAAGAAACATTGCACACAGTCCGGAGATAACAACCATGTGTTGTGAAACAGAAAAACCCTCGAGGCGAGCAGATATTTTTGAGATGGGGAGCCTCGTGGAGCCCAATGTACTGTGCCGATGTGTGCGTGACAGGGGCGCCAACATGGCACATGGTTAGTTTGAGTGAACCGTGTCTGTTGCGTCATCCGACTTGTCTAATGTTCATAAATTGGGCGAAAAATGACGCGGGAGAGGGTCAGAACACGGACACACTTGCATGTGGACCAAATTTATATGTATGAAAAGGATGGTTTGAATTTCAAATACCAAATGCAACTTCGATGTTGCACCTATCTCACAAAGCGCATGATATTTCTTGCCCCCCCCCCCTCGTGTCGGCACGAAGGGAATCCTAAGCTATGAATGCATGACCCGCCCCCCGCCCCAACCGAGGCTCACCTAGCAAAGTGCGAAAAAGCTAGCAGCCCCCTCCCTGGTGTCGGCACGAAGGGAATCCTAAGATATGAATGCATGCCCCACCCCCCGCCCCAACCGAGGCTCACCTAGCATAAGTGCGAAGTAGCTAGCAGCCCCCTTCCCTTGTGTCGACACGAAGGGAATCCTAAGCTATGAATGCATGCCCCCCCGCTCCAACCGAGGCTCACCTAGCAAAGTGTGAAGTAGCTAGCAGCCCCCCTCCCTCGTGTCGGCACGAAGGGAATCCTAAGCTATGAATGGATGCCCCCCCAACTGTGGTTCACCTAGCAAACTGCGAAGTAGCTAGCAGCCCCCCTCGTGTCGGCACGAAGGGAATCCTAAGCTATGAAATGCCCCCCCAACCGAGGCTCACCTAGCAAAGTGCGAAGAAGCTAACAACCCCCCCCCCCCCTCGTGTTGGCGTGAAGGGAATCCTAAGCTATGAATGGATGCCCCCCCACCGTGGTTCACCTGGCAAACTGGAAAGTAGCTAGCAGCACCCCCTGTGTTGACACGAAGGGAATCCTAAGCTATGATGCCCCCCCAACCGAGGTTCACCTAGC
Organism: Triticum timopheevii; assembly: GCA_963921465.1. NCBI lineage: Eukaryota > Viridiplantae > Streptophyta > Magnoliopsida > Poales > Poaceae > Triticum > Triticum timopheevii. Next base: position 375,051,718 of record OY997268.1, on the reverse strand, counting down.
AAAGTTCAAAGTAGCAGCCCCCCACCCCCCCCCCCCACACACTTTTAGTCGGCGGGCCAGAGAGGCATCTCACCAAGATTGATCGTAAAACGGACCAAGAATAATCCACCTTGGTCGTACAACCTCTCTCTTGTTGCTGGTCAAAGTGATGGTCGTCCATGCGACCCCAGATAGGCTAGCTCGCCAATAATCATGCAAGTAGCTAGCTAGTCCCCGAACACAACCACTTCATGCGTGTGGCACAAACATATGTATGGATTAGGTGTGTTTTTTAGTACACAATGGAACAACTTTGATGTGGCACCGTGATTTTGAACTAGAAATCCCCACACTGAGTGAGGGTTAGGTTGATGATGCATATGTATGTTACACCACACTTCAAGCCGATGACGGGGATTCATGCATGTTATGATAACACGAACCAAATGAAGAATATCCGCCATGGTAACCTATCTTGTTGTCGGTCAAGGTGATCATGGATGTCCACGCGGGCCCATATATATATATATATATATATATATATATATATATATATATATATATATATATATATATATATATATATATATATATATATAGACCTGCTAAACTAAGCGTGCGCTCATTATTACTTAGTCTACGCTCCGCCCACCCATCGACCCAACCGGCCGATAGGCGCTAATTAGCCCAAGCGCGCGCTCCGCCATGAAATCTACCGTAACGGCTTACACGTCGTCCACACGATTAACCAGGCCCAGGTTCCTCCTTTAGTAATGAGTTACGATTAGCCCATCCCTCCCACGCCTACAACCCGGACCAACCATTACCATCTAGTAATTGGCCTTGCTGGAAGTAGTAATGTATTATCATCAGCACACGTAGTAATGGATTACTACATATAGGCCTTATTTTACTAGGTTTACGCATTATCGTCGACTTCATCATTTTTGTGCATTAGTGCGCGTAGTAAATAGTTACTACATGTTAGTGAGGTTTTACTATGATTAGGGCTCAAACCCTGGACATGTAGTAATCCATTACTACATATAGGCCTAATTTTACTCGGTTTACTATTACCAGTGCACGTACTAATTCGTTACTACATGTTAGCAAGGTTTTACTACAATTAGGGCTCAAACATTGCATTATTCGTTGCATGGTAAAAATCTTTATCCATTACTATCTCTACTACTCCCGGTTACCGCCAATAAATAGTGTCAGTAGAATCAGGATACATCGAACCATGCATGGTAATAAAATTAAGTGCATTACTTTTTGTTGCAAAGACCGTTACCCTAAACCAAATTAGCGGCGGGGAGCAGGTTCTCCGTGCGACCCTCCCGCCTAATTAGCATCGGCCGGAGCGCACGCTAAGCAAATATGCGCGCTCGCACAGAATAGCACAGCCGTATATATATATATATATATATATATATATATATATATATATATATATATATATATATATATATATATATATATATAGGCTTGTCACTGATAACCACGTGAGGGAGTGTACCATTCGAAGACAACCACTACATGCATATGTATGGAGGTGATGCGTGCATACATGTTTGAATACCATTTCACAACATTGATGTGGCGCGTGCGTCGAAAATCGTATACTCACCCCACAAAGAGCGACATCGGTTCATCACATGTCGTTGTACTAGCCACTTTGACTCGACGGGAGGGATTCATGCGTACAAATGCATGCGATATATATACCGTATTTACAAGCAAAAAAATAACCCCCTCCTAATTAAGTCAAATTAACCACTCTCGTTGTCAGGCAAAAAGTAGTGATGGACCAAGTGGGCCCACAAATGGAAAGCATCAATATCGCTGATAACTGCTTAAGTGGGTGTGAGAGGACAACCACCATCGCTTTGCAAGTGGGCCAAACATATGTTGAATATAATACATAAAATGCACAACTTTGATGTGCCACACATGCCTCAAAAAACGTAAACCATGCACCCACACAGAGCGAGGTTCATGAAGCGTACTACATATGATGGTCCCCTTCCCCCTCTTTGACGCATACTATATGCTCCTACCGTAATACAACCAAAAAGAATCCTAATCGATGGTGAAATTAATTAACCTCTCCTGATGTAGCTAGGTCAAAGTGATGCACATATGCATCGACGATGGCCTCGTGGGCCCACAGATGGAAGCGTTACAAGTGAGTGTCCTAGCTAGGATAACCACCACCTGCATGCGTGTGGCGCGAAGAGGTGTTGTGTGATGTTTGAATAGCCATTTTCACAATTTTTATGTGGCACCTGCCTCGGAAACCGAAAAGTCCCGACACTGAGTGAGGTGAAATTGTTCACGGACGTGCACGTATAGTGTGTGTGTATATATATATATATATATATATATATATATATATATATATATATATATATGTATGCTAGTCCCCTCCCACCTTTTCAACGCGTACTATATACCACCATAACACAAACAAAAAAGATTCTACCTTACCGGTCAAACTAACCTCACTACCGGCTGTTCGTCAAAGTGATGGACGACGACCTCGCGGGCCCACAGAAAGCATCTTATGCGAGTACCGAGTGTCATGTAGGACAACCATCGAATGCATGTGGCCAAAACATGTATGTATGAAAGGGTTGTGTAATGTTTTAAATAATGAACTCACGACTCTGATGTAGCACCGGCCTGCCTAACAAAACGGCCAACCCACACGGTGGCTCACAACATGTAGTGTACTGCGAGCCACTCGCCACCCCCAGACGCACAAACCCACCCATACACTGCGAATCCACCGCAACTACGGTGCATGTTAAATTAATTATCCCGCGGTGGACATATATATGTTACTAAAGGAGGGACGTTTTAATTTCAAAAAAACCCAGAGATCATTAAGTAGTTTTAGTACATTAATTGATTGATTTTCTATGGGTATAATGTGCAAAAATGAAATTCGAGCTACATGCACACGTGACAGTGCACCTAAATTGATTGCAAAAACACATGTGTCTCACTCGGTGCATGTTTACTCCATGTGCAACAAATTTCAAACAATGAGAATCTTGATTTTTAAATTCTAGTACATACAAAACTTATTTGAAGTTCATGAAACATATCGTGTTGTCATATGGACACCAATACAAAGTTGCGTTGTACTTTTTTTGGTCAAATTTTAGACCAGTTTTGATGTAATCTTTATCTAATTACAAATAAGAGATTATTAATAATTGGAAACCAATATCCCAAATGGACTATTTATTCGAACCGTGAGTGTTAGACCAACAAAAAATTTAGACCAGTTTTGATGTAATCTTTATCTAATTACAAATGAGAGATTATTAATAATTGGAAACCAATATCCCAAATGGACTATTTATTCGAACCGTGAGCGTTAGACCAACAATGGATACGTGTCATGCTTCGGTTAAGCAAAAGATAAAGCGGCATCATTAATCATCCAAATAGAAAAACAATATACGTGCCGCCATGCGACCCGTGTAACGTGCGAGCAGGTGTGAGTTGATGGGACGCATGCGAGTAGTCCGCCGTGCAGGCAGACCGAGAGGCATGCGTGCAGGTGTGTGAATTGACGGAGACATGCTCACTGCGCAGTGTCATCGGGAGGCATGCGAGTAGCTGTGTGAAACGATGACAGGCATGCCAGCAGTCTGGTGCGCAGGCTCACCGGGAGGCGAGCCAGCGGTTTGACCGCGGCCCGCCTCTCTCCCACTACTCCATATTAATGGTGCTCCCGAGCGGCCGTACCCCTCATCCTCGCCACACACACAATCCCCTCTCTCTGCTTGCATCCTTGACGCCGTTCTCCGTCATCAAAGCCGTCAGTGTATGAGGATGCCGCCGAAGCACCTCATCGGAGGGAGTGGCGACGTTGATGCTGCTAAAGCACCGGAGCACGGCATGGAGATGGAGACAGAGGTTGCTGTCATAGACGGCGTCGAGCTTACACAGCCGGAGGCAGAGTTCCACACCGACTTTGGTGACGACTCGGGCGACGATTCCGACGACCACTCCAGCGACGACTCCGACAACGACGGACAACTGGTTAGTCATCTATACCCATTTATGTGTCAAATAGATCCCAGGGTTTCTCTAGTTACTCCTGCCTCCCCCTTTTTGGAATAGAAATCCTATGGTTATGTTCTCCCAGTCCATGAAATTTGAGTAAGTTTCGTTAGATCCGTGTAGTGTGTTGATTGTTTGGATGGTACAAGTGATAAGTGATTAGTTGTTTCATTTGTGGAAATGATTTCTGCTAGTGATCCGACTAGGGTTAGTGTTCATGCTAATAATTTCTAGCCAGGACTTGACAATTGATTTTGAATGACCTACATATGTTTGTGCCATTATTTTCTTCAAGATTGGTCTGTACGTAGACGAATGTGCTTAAAAATCGAACCATAATCTCTCGATATGTATAAATAAATAGCCATAAATTCCTAATCCTACTTCACGGCATGTAATTGTTGATTGGATGCCAATTTTTGGCAACTGCCAAATGTTCGCTAGAGATTAGTTTGTAACCATTAATTTGACGCCACATTTTTTTAACTATTTGTAAAGGTGTTGTCTGACGATGTGGACAGCGAGGATGAAGATGTCCAGAGGAGGTACAAGAGGCAAATCCTGAGGGAGCTTTATGCGGGAATGCATAACAGGCGTATTAGGACCTGGAATAGCGGCTATCGATGGCCATTCTGCAACCACATGCTTGATGACGTGTATCAAAGTGTTCTGACACATGCAAGAGGACGGGCCATTGGCTCCTTCAAAAATTAGTATGCTCGCAGGGTGGAGCACGGCGCGTATGCCGGGTACCTGGAGAAGCTTCGGGATCGTGCTGGCTTGTGAGACGAGATGTGGGATCGAACTATATATGTATGATTGAGCATGCTTAATGGCGGTTGAACTATGCTTGTGTACGTGTACGCTTATTATCTATGTCTGAGTATGTTTAATCTATGTTTACTTATGTCTAACTGTGGGATATGGATGCAATCAGTTCGGTTGATGGAATCTACCTCCATCCTCGTTTATTGGTCCCCTTTGAAATTTGTGTTAAATGTTGACCAAAGATTTAACTGACAAACCGTTAGTGCAGGTCAACAAAAATTATATCTTTGGATGTGTATTTGGACATAGTGTTCAATCATATAATTTTTGGTGACATGCATAAACATTTCTTAGTCAAATATTTGGTCGCAATTTTGTACAAATTATAGAGGGGACCAATAAAGTAGGACAGAGGTAGTATGTCAATCACACACGGTTCCCAATATTGGAACCGTGTGCAATGAATTTCATTTTGCCAGGTGCTTCAATCACACACGTTTCCCAAAATTGGAAGAGTGTGCAATGGCTTTCGTTTTGCTTCTTGCGTCAATCACACACGGTTGGCTCTACCAAACCGTTTCGTCCGAAATTCTTTGTGGGACAGAAAACCCTCACCACCCAATTCAAAAAAGAAAAAAAGAAAACCCTCGCCATCCCCACATCACAAAAACCCTCACCCCCGCCCGCCACCCCATGCCTCCGGTCCCCATTCACACCTGCACAAGATCCTCCGCGCCTATGCATGGCACCGCCTATCGCGGCGGTAACCACTTTCCTTGACGCATGCCGCCACCGCCAGGCTGCTAGCAAACCCCACCACATTTCACCACTTCCGCTTGCCGCCGCCTATTGCCATCGACTTTCTCGATGCTACTCACGGTCGACCCAACTCCGCTCGATTGGGGAATCTGCCGTACTGAGGGTTTTTCCTCATGGACGACAAGGTAACTAATTTAATGAGATATTATCTCATCTCTCATCCCAGTTCATCTGCCTCCTTTAATCACCCAACGAAAATCGTCATGAATTCATTTTTATTCATGCTAATTTGAGGGTTTTCTTTCATTCATAGAGTGTACAATGCACCGACACATCATGACCTTACGACCTCTGCCAGAGATTCCATCTCACCGTACCAGATGACTTGAGCATGTGCGCCGTATGTTCAATCTCACCCTAAATCGGTTCGCATGGCCTACTTTCCTAAAGATATTCTAAATATTCCTACATTTGGATAAAGGGTGCCACATGCACCATATACGTCAAAGGGGATTTTCCCCTCTTCTTTCTATATTAGGCAAATTAATGATGTATTGTTCTTTCGATTACTCTCATATTTCCATGACATCATGTTTACCCTATCTGTTTAATTATAGATTTTTATCCTTCAATTTCAACTGATGTACAGTTCTTTTAATTTGGGCCCATATTTGCATGTTACCATATTTTCTTTAACAATCCTACCATTTTCTGGAGCGCATCCCTTGCTATGCAACAGATTATGTAGTGCACAACATTTCCCTTTACATAGATCAAGGCTGCACGGATGTCATACTGCACACAACCCATGGATTTACAATTTTTGCTACTGTATTACTTGATGAATGTGGTGACTCCTATTTTGGCGTTGGCTTTTGGAGAGAAATTTTTAAGTTTTATGTACTGAAAGATGGCACTAAAATTGACTGCACATAAAAAGGGCCTGGTCATGAGATATATGCTAACTTCCCCGACAAAATCATCCATCCTGAGTTTGTTCAAAGTAAGTTATCTTTTCAACTATCTGCATGTTGACTTACCCAACAATCTTAAATGAATTGTGTAGTATTTAAGCAAACAATTGTTATTCCCTTTTCTTACTATATTCCCACCTAATAACTTCTAGTTACCAATACACTTTTGTATTGCCTTGTTTTAACTAAATATTCCCTGTACTCTCATTTCTATCAAAAAGCACCGATGACAAGGAGACTCCGGAAGTGGAGAACGGGCCTGCCAACAAGCGGAGGCGGGGCAAGCTAGAACCGCAAGCGACTCCAGCAGGCATAGACTTCATCAGCAGCCTCCCCGATGATATGTTGATAGTCATCATCTCCCTCCTCCCAATCAAATGTGGGGCGCAGACAACCATCCTTTCCCGGTGGTGGTGCCCCCTATGGAACTTCACCCCTCTTAACCTCATCGACACCCACGAGCTCTGCCATGGCTATCGCAAAAGCTTGGATGCATTCTCCAAGATCCTTGGCAGTCACTGTCGGTGTCAAAACCGGCGAATCTCGGGTACGGGGTCCCGAACTGTGCGTCTAAGGTTAATGGTAACAGGAGGTGGGGGACACAATGTTTACCCAGGTTCGGGCCCTCTCTATGGAGGTAATACCCTACTTCCTGCTTGATTGATCTTCATGAATATGAGTATTACAAGAGTTAATCTACCGCAAGATCGTAATGGCTAAACCCTAGAAGTCTAGCCTATGAGATTATGATTGTTGTCCTACGGACTAAACCCTTCGGTTTATATAGACACCGGAGGGGTCTAGGGTTACACAAAGTCGGTTACAGAGAGAGGAATCTACATATCTGCATCGCCAAGCTTGCCTTCCATGTAAAGGAGAGTCCCATCCGGACACGGGATGAAGTCTTCTATCTTGTGTCTTCATAGTCCAACAGTCCGGCCAAAGTATATAATCCGGCTGTCCGAGGACCCCCTAATCAGTAGTTCCCAAACCAGGCTTCAACGACGATGAGTCCGGCGTGCAGATTGTCTTCGGCATTGTCCGGCCCTTCATTTAATGACATGCTCATCGGCTTCTGTACGTTCGTGATTTCTGCTTCCACGTGTTGAGCGAATACGAGAGGTTGGGGAATTTTTGCATGCAGCACCCTAACCACATAAGAAAATTGTCTATTAAAAAGACGGGGATCTTCAGATCTAATCCACACCATCTCCCTCAAACGAGGAATCCTCAGAGCTTGCTCACAGAAACCACCCCAACATGGCTAGCAGTCCCATCTCTTCCTCACGCCCTCACGGCCCCAAGCAGGGTGATTGGGAAAAGTGTTCTGTATCCCACAGCCAACCGGCGAAGCTGCAGACCCACCCCCCCCCCCCCCCCCGTAGATCTAGTCCCCGTCCGAGACGGATTGGCTTCTTTTGACAGCGGGGAACAGGCAAAGAAGTTCCCCAACCCATCCAGGGGGGAACGAGTATGCTTTGTTCCCTACTTGCTGAGAGGCGTCGGATTTCCAATCCATCCGTTCCTCCAAGGGTTTCTGGAGTACTATGGTCTCCAACTGCATAACTTCACACCGGCCTCCATCCTGCAAATTGCGGGTTATGTTGCTTTCTGCGAGCTATTTCTGGGCTGCGAGGCTCATTTCGAGTTATGGAAGAAGCTGTTTTGCCTCGTCCCCCGTTATCAAGAGGGATCAGTATTCCAGGTGGGCGGAGCCGAGATATGGCGCATCACCGGGACCGGATACCTATCCGGCACACCGAAGAAGGCATCCGAAGAATGGCCTTCCGAATGGTTTTATATTGAAGACGTATCCCTTCCTGATCCAATCCGGAGGGGTCTCCCTGAATATTCAAGCACTCCACTGAAGAAGCGCCTCAGCTGGCGTCCTCAGAGCCCCATGGAGGAAGATAGTATGGAAGTCCTCCAACTGATGAGCAAGATAAAGACGCTCACTCAATTCAGATTGTCAGTAGTCGAGGTTATGGCGATATCCATAATGCAAGGGGTACAACCACTCCAATACCAAGGGCACCCCATGTGGCACTTCAACAGAGAAGATGATGCCACCCGCTCTGGTCGAAAGGGTCCGGACACTTACGCTGCCCTGGCGAAAATACGGTCCAGATTATATAAAGGGGAGGAGGAGGAGTTTCATGTACAACCCTCCCAGCTGGGTGAGTTTTCATGCCACTACTCTACTCCATCAGCTCCATGAATCCTCTTTCATAAAAATCAATCCGTCATTTATAACAGGAATGGCGTAAAGTCACCAGGGAGATCCACCGCCCCGCACCACAGCCAGAGGACCACAATCGGTCCCTTGACCCCGGATTCGAAGAGGATCCGGATATATTCGTGGACGAGCTGTGACGGCACCGAAGTCTCCATTATTGCCGACTATCCCGGCCTTCTCCCCGCGACACGCGTGAGTAATCAGGAGATTTGTCCTTTGTTAGAATTCCCTCTTGCTGCCATACCCAACGCACTATATTGTGTTGTAGCGACCAGAGCTCAAACAGTCTAATCTCTGTGCATTAGTGTAATCCCTGGATCAGTAATGCTGACACGCACAGTACTCGAGGATTTATAACAGAGTAGCAATCACACACTTATTACATCGAATGTCTCAAAAGAGAACTTATTACAATAAATATGGCTTAAGGCCATCTAAATACGATAACATCGGAAGGCTTGGAAGATAAAGTGAGTCCATCAACTCCAATGGCATCACTGAGTGAAAAACAATGACCTATGGCACCTTACTCGTCGTTTGAAAAGTCTGCAACATGAACTTTGCAGCCCGAAACGGGTTAGCATGTGGAATATGCTGGCAATGTATCACAAGAGAGTAATGAACATGATAAATGCTATCACTACATGCATATATGGCTGGTGGAAAGCTCTATGGTTAACAGTTTTGCATAAAGCCAATTTTTCCTACAACAAAGGAATAAATTTTATTTAACTATCATGGTGGTCGTTAAACATTGAGAAGGTTCCTCCAACTCAATCCCAATTAAGCATCATCATTAAACCCAATCAAATTATATTAAGAGTGATGAGATCAACATGATAATCCAAGAAATAGATACTTAAAACGTCCATAACCGGGGACACGGCTAACCATGATTAGTTTGTACACCCGGCAGAGGTTTGCGCACTTTTCCCCACAAGACTCGAATACATCCATGGTCGGAGAATCGAGACACAGTCTTTCTGAAACAATAACTCTTTACTCTGGGTGGACAGTTACACCTACTTTCCCCTACATCTGCTAGCCCACCACTGAAAGAGGTCTTGCAACGTACTCAACTATGCTAGAGCCCATAATAGGTTGTGGCTGCACACGTACGTTTGTAGCATGAATAATCTTATGATCCCTTTGGGCCTGGGTGGCGGACCGTAGGATGATCACACGGGTACTCCGGGATATCCTAGGACAACACTGGATTCTCCAGGTGCCCTGACAACCACGGGGTACTCCAGGGTGCCTTCAAGCAATCCACCCAGATGTGTATTAAAGTAGCCACCTTAAGTTAACCAATTAATCAACAATCCTCATGAATCACTCGAACCAAACCACGTCTACAAGCATAGCATAGCAATATAAGCAACGTAGAAGTAACTCCCAAAGGTTTGATAATAAACAGGTAATAGGTTCTACCTCATCTACTTCCCAAAACCCACATATTAATCAGATCCTAACCATGCAATTGTTTGAGGATTGATCTAATGCAATAAAACTGGGTAGTAAAGAGGTATGATCAAAGTGTTACATGCCTTGCTGATGATCCATCAAACCTAGAGACTCGTAGTAGCACACTTCGCACTCCGGGTACTCTATCGCAAACAAACAAGCATACAATAAGCACTCAACTAGAAGCACGGGTAAAACTCAAATAAGAGATCTAACTAGAAAGTTCAACTTAAGAACTCCGGTATGCAAAAAGAATCAAATCAAACGAAGCAACAAAACTCAAACTGCGAAAAAAACAAGCTTCGTTTACTAATTTGGACTTAAGTCAAATTTTACAGTAGCAAAAACTTGTTTAAGTTGGTTAAACGGAAAGAGGGCTTCAAGACGAAACTCTAGGCGCTGGTATCGCCTGATTCTGATAAACGAGCGAAAAGATAAACTAAAACGAAAATCAGGGCAGAAATTGCGATAGAAAATAATCGCGGAAAATCCCTGGAAAAAGAAAAACTGACGAACAGGCTAATGACGAACGTTCGCTGTCTGCGGCGAACGAGTGAAAACTGTTCGTTAAACTGAATGAACGAACGGGCGTTCGCTAAATAACTAAACCGAAAAAAACCGATCTAAATAAAAAATCAACCGCGGTTTCTAAAAAAACTATACGGTTTTCCAGAGAAAACTGGCGGCGGATCCGGTGACTACCTCGTCGGCGGGGTCGGCTGGCGGCGGGACGGCGGTGGCTCCGGTGATGGCTGGCGGCGACGGCGGGCGGCGGCGGGGTCGGGTGGCGGCGGGGATCGGCGGCGCGGGGCTCCGGCGGTGCGGGCGGCGTGCAGCAGCGGCGGAACTCGCGGCGGCGGCGGGGGCCCGCGGTGACGGCTGGCGGCTGCGGCAGGTCGGGGCTGGCGGCTAGGGTTTGGCCGGGGTCGGGCCTTCGGCTTATAAGGCCGGCCGAGCTGGAGTGTCTGGGTCGGACACAGCACGTTGGGCGGTAACTTTTTTTTAAATAATTCCGCGCACAGAAAAATAAATAAAAGGAATACTAAACAGACTCCAAAAATTCTGAACTAAATTTTCCCTGTCCTGTAAAAATATAGCGGACAAAGTGAACATTTATTTGGGCCTCTAATGCAATTTTGAAAAACGCATATTTTTCCTAATTCAAATAAAATAGCAATAAAACTTCGAATAAAATTCTTATTGGATTTTAATATTAAATCTCCAATATTTCTTATTTTGGGAAAGTCATTTTATCCCCTCTCTTTTATTTCTATAAAAGAAATATTTGAAGAAAAAATAACTAAAATCAAATGATCCTCTTTTCAAAATTTGAGAAAAACTCAAGTATGAAAATAACGAAATCACCAACTCTCTCCGTGGGCCCTTGAGTTGTGTAGAATTTCTAGGAACAAGCCAAAATGCAATAAAATATGATATGCAATGATGATCTAGTGTATAACATTCCAAATTGAAAATTTGGGATGTTACAAACCTACCCCCTTAAGATGAATCTCGCCCTCGAGATTCGGGTTGACTAGAAAATAGGTGAGGGTGGTCCTTCCGTAGGTCTTCCTCTCGCTCCCAGGTGGCTTCATCCTCGATATAGTGGCTCCACTGAACTTTGCAGAACTTGATAACCTTGCTGCGTGTGACTCGGCTAGCAAACTCGAGAATCTTCACTGGTTTCTCCTCGTAGGTCAAATTGCTATCCAACTGAATCGGTTCCAGTGGCACAGTATCTCTTAGAGGAATATCAGCCATCTCTGCGTGGCACTTCTTCAACTGGGAAACGTGGAGCACATCATGAACTCCTGACAATCCTTCGGGCAATTCCAACTTGTAAGCAACTTCTCCCATACGTTCCAAAACTTTGTATGGTCCCACAAAACGTGGTGCTAACTTTCCCTTAACTTCAAAACGCTTAACTCCTCGAAGTGGGGACACACGAAGATACGCTTTGTCTCCGACTTGTAAACTGTCTCCTTTCGTTTAGAATCGGCATAGCTCTTCTGCCTGGACTGGGCTACCTTGAGTCTATCGCGAATCAGCTTAACCTTCTCTTTAGACTCTTTAATCAAATCTGGTCCAAACAACTAAGGGTCTCCAACTTCATCCCATAACAATGGTGTCCTGCACCTCCTCCCATACAGAGCTTCGAAAGGTGCCATCTTCAAACTGGCTTGATAGCTATTGTTGTAAGAGAACTCTGCATATGGAAAATTGTCATGCCAACTAGATCCATAATCTAGCGCACAAGCTCTCAACATGTCTTCCAGAATCTAATTGACTCTCTCGGTCTGTCCATCTGTCTGTGGATGAAAGGTTGTACTGAACTCTAGCCTGGTACCCAAAGTTTCATGCAACTGATTCCAGAACTTTGAGGTAAACTGGGTTCCTCTATCTGATACAATGGTCCTCGGAACTCCATGCAGACATATGATCCTGGTCATATATATATCTTTGCCAACTTAGCACTGGTGTAGGTGGTCTTCACAGGGATGAAATGAGCTACCTTCGTCAAACAATCGACTAAAACCCATATCGAGTCCTAGCCTCAACGACTCCTGGGCAATCCCGTGATAAAGTCCTTGCCTAGCTTATCCCACTTCCATTCGGGTATCGTCAAAGGTTGTAGCAATCATGCCGGCTTCTGATGCTCTGCCTTTACTCTCTGACATACATAACTAACTACTACATACTCTGCAATATCCTTCTTCATTCCGGTCCACCAGAAACTGTCCTTCAAATCCAGATACATCTTGGTGTTTCCTGGGTGAATCGAATACGGCGAATCATGGGCCTCCTGCAGAATCAACTTCCTGATCTCGGGGTCATTAGGCACATATACTCGGTCCTCGAACCATAAGGTATCGTGCTCATCCTCACGAAACCCTTTAGCCTTTCCTTTGCTCATCCTTTTCTATATCTCGGCAATCTCCTTGTCTGTCTTCTGAGCTACTCTGATCTTAACCATCAAAGTACACTGAATCTCCAATGCTGCTACATAGCCTCTCGGAACTATCTCCAAACATAGCTCACAAAGATCCTTTGCTAACTCATTGGGTATCTCTCCGGTCATGAGTGTGTTGACATGGCTCTTGCGACTCAACGTATCAACTACTACGTTGGCCTTTCCGGGATGATAATGCAACCTCATATCATAATTCCTGATGAGCTCCAACCATCTCCTTTGCCTGAGGTTCAAATCCTTCTGCGTGAAGATATACTTCAAACTCTTGTGATCCGTGTACACCTCACAGTGGTTTCCGATGAGAAAATGTCTCCATGTCTTCAACGCATGCACTACGGCTACTAACTCAAAATCATGTGTAGCATAATTCAACTCATGGGGTTTAAGCTGTCGTGAGGCATACGAAACAACTCTTCCCTCCTGCATAAGCACTGCTCCAAGTCCTCAACGAGAAGCGTCGCAATACACTTGATAATCCTTCCGTTGATCTGGAAGAATCAACACTAGGGCTGTAACCAAACGTTTCTTAAATTCCTGAAAACTGGCCTCACATTCCTCGGTCCATTTGAACTTGGTGTCCTTCTTCAACAACTCTATCATGGGCTTTGCAATCTTCGAGAAATTCTCAATGAAACTCCGGTAGTATCCTGCGAGTCCAAGAAAACTCTAGATCTCTCCAACTGACGTGGGTGCTTCCCAATTTGTCATAGTGATGACCTTGGTGGGGTCTAATGCTATTCCTTCTCCGGATATAACATGTCTGAGGAATCCAACTTCCTTCAACCAAAACTCACACTTGCTGAACTTGGCATATAACTGATGTTCTCTGAGCTTCCCAAGTACCAAACGCAAATGCTCCTTATGCTCCTCCTCATTCTTCGAGTAAACCAGAATATCATCAATGAACACCACGACGAACTTATCCAAAAACTCCATAAACACCTTGTTCATCATGTTCATGAAATAGGCAGGTGCGTTAGTCAGACCAAATGACATAACGGTATACTCATATAGCCTGTACCTGGTGGTAAAAGCTGTCTTAGGTATATCCTGCTCTCGAGTCTTCAGCTGGTGGTATCCTGATCGCAGATTGATCTTGGAAAATACTTTAGCTCCTTGCAACTGGTCAAACAAATCATTGATCATCGGTAGTGGGTACTTGTTCTTGATCGTCACTTCATTCAATCCACAATAATCAACAACCATCCTCAACGATCCATCCTTCTTCTCCACTAGAAGCACTGGTGATCCCCAAGGTGACGAACTTGGGCGAATATAGCCTTTATCCAGTAACTCCTTAATCTGCTTCTTAATTTCCTCCAAATCCTTTGCAGGCATCCGGTACAGACTCTTAGATATTGGCCCTGTGCCTGCAAAAGTTCAATCAAAAACTCGATGTCTCTATCCGGTGGCATGCCAGGCAACTCTTCTTGAAATACATCAGGGAAATCCTTAACCACTGGTACTTCCTCCTATACAACTCCTGATAAGGAATTCACTTGAGTCCTCTTTGGCACATATCGGAATACATACTTAATCCTCCTTCCTTCTGGGGTGGTGAGCATAATCGACTTACTGGCGCAATCGATGTTTCCTCCATACATCGATAGCCAATCCATACCCAAAATCACATCCAAACCTTGTGACTCCAAAATTATCAGGTCTTAGGGGAAAACATGCCTACCTATGGTCAATGGCATTTGAAAACATCCTTGGCTTTCCATATGCTCCGCTCCTAGCGAGCTTACTAACATAGGTGTTCTATGAACTTTGGTGGGCAACTTATACTTATCCACAAATCCCCTTGGTATGTATGAATGCGATGCACCAGTATCAAAAAGAACGATTACAGTAAATGCCTTAACCAAAAACTTACCTATTACTGCATCGAGTTGCGCTTCAACCTCCTCCACATTAACGTGGTTCACTTGTCCCCTATTGAAAGGGTTGGGCTTCTTCCCAGAGCTTCCATTGCCATTCCCATTCTTTGCTTCAGAACACTCTGTGGCGTAATGTCCATTCTTCCCGCACTTGAAACAAGTAATGTGACTTAGATCCTTCTTGGCGGGCGTTGTTGGGTTGGAACAGTTCTGTCCGTTGCTTCCTCCATTACCATTCCCATTCTTGGGGCCACTATGGTTGTGCGAACTTCCTCCATTGTGATTGTGACCTCCATGGTTATGTTGAAGATGCCCTCCTGAGTTCGGGGTAAAATGGGGCCTCTACTGAGCTCCAAAATTGTACTTCCCTTGTCCATACTTCCTCTTGTGGTTGTCAATCTGTTGTTGCTTCCCTTCAATCATGAGAGCTCTATCTACCAACTCCTGGTAGTTGTTGAAGGTTGCCACCATCAACTACATGCTCACCTCATCATTCAGTCCTTCCAGAAACTTCTCCTGCTTAGCTGCATCCGTAGCAACGTCATCTGGGGCATAACATGCTAATTGACTAAAATCATCCACATACTGGCCCACTGCGCGTCCTCCTTGGCGCAAGTTGTGAAAATCATGCTTCTTCATGGCCATAGCTCCTGCTGAAACATGGGCAGTACGAAAAGCCTGCTAAAACTGGTCCCATGTGACAGTGTCGATGGGGTAAGTGGCTATGAAATTCTCCCACCATAATGCTACGGGTCCATCAAGATGATGTGCGGTAAAACGCACTCTCTCCGCATCTGTGCATCCTGCAGTGGTTAACTCCCTTCCAATCTTGTGGAGCCAATCATCTGCAACTATTGGCTCGGTGCTACTTGAGAACACCGGGGGATTCGGCCTTAAGAAACAGGCTAAGTGATCAACAGGTGGTGGTGGTGGTGGGTTGTTGTTCTTGTTGTTCCCCTGATTCTGATTCTGGACTAATATCTGCATCAATGCATTCTGCTGCTGGATCAACTGAGTGAGCTCCGGCGGGAAAGCAAATCCATTGTCGCGTCTCGGAGGCATCTGATGGGTTTAGAAAAGATGAGAAAATAGAATAGAATGAGATCTAGAGGGAAAACGCTACCCATATGCACATGAGACAAACACAATCATATCACTTCAATCAAAGCAAACAAGAGCATACAATCGGTCTAACTATCATTACAAAAGTGCTTGGACTATACTATGTAGATGGGGGAATACTACTACTGATATGATGGTCAACTAGAATAATTGATCAGCGGAAGACTCCATGATATCTTCTCTAGCTTCATTAACACAGTCATCATCGCTATCGTCGGGGTCCGAGTCGGTATCGTCGATGATGGTGTAGTTCTCCGGGCAAGTGGAATCATCGTCCTCTCCTCCTGGCGCGGGGTCTCCCATGAATATTCCTAGCTTCTTCATCAGATCATCATTCTTCTCCACGAGTATCATCATTTCCTCCTCATATCCATCACGTGTAGACTTGAGTTCTTCCTCCAGCTCCATGATCCTGGTCATTGCCTTCTTCAGATCTATCATGCCTGCGCACATCTGGTTCTCCTGGCGACAAATGTGCTGGTTTAACTCCTGGATGAATGCTGCAATGGACCTATCCTTCCTGGTGCTGATCATCTCCCATTGCTCATCTCGGCGCCCACAAATCTGGTAGATAGTATCCTTGAGATCCTTGTGGTAAACTTCTCCAATGCGTCCCATGGTGATGTGGGCTGCCATGCTCTTTCCTAGACTCCAGGTTGGTGCATCAAAGGAAAACTCTATGGGCTCAGTGACGGGCATGAACGTCCTTCCTGGAACTTGAACTCGAATCATCCAACTCTCCTCTTCTGGTAAAGTGGTGATGTATGTTCCGGTGAAGCTTGGTATTCCGATGTTCAGGTATCTAGTAACTTCCTTCAAGTGTCGTCCAAAAGGAGTATCTTCATCCGGTTGCGTGAACTTGTTCCTTGCATCCGCCATCCTAAAGAGTAGAAAAGGGATAGGAGTCAGAAATGAGAAGAGAGTAGTGATCTAGGGCTTTAGGTTAGTGGTCGTGTCCTACAGTCAGCGTGTACTCTGATACCATCTTGTAGCGACCATACCTCAAACAGTCTGATCTCTGTGCATCAGTGTCATCCCTGGATTAGTAATGCTGACACGCACAGTACTCAAGGATTTATAACAGAGTAGAAATCACACACTTATTACATCGAATGTCTCAAAAGAGAACTTATTACAATAAATATGGCTTAAGGCCATCTAAATACGATAACAACGGAAGGCTTGGAAGATAAAGTGAGTCCATCAACTCCAACGGCATCACTGAGTGAAAGACAATGACCTACAGCACCTTACTCGTCGTCTGAAAAGTCTGCAACATGAACGTTGCAGCCCGAAACGGGTCAGCACATGGAATATGCTGGCAATGTAACACAAGAGAGTAATGAACAGGATAAATGCTATCACTACATGCATATATGGCTGGTGGAAAGCTCTATGGTTAATAGTTGTGCATAAAGCCAAATTTTCCCTACAACAAAGGAATAAATTTTATTTAACTATCATGGTGGTTGTTAAACACTGAGAAGGTTTCTCCAACTCAATCCCAATTAAGCATCATCATTAAACCAAATCAAATTATATTAAGAGTGATGAGATCAACATGATAATCCAAGAACTAGATACTCAAAACATCCATAGTCGGGGACACGGCTAACCATGATTAGTTTGTACACTCTGCAGAGGTTTGCGCACTTTTCCCCACAAGACTCGAATACATCCATGGTCGGAGAATTGAGACACAGTCTTTCTGAAACAATAACTCTTTACTCTGGGTGGACAGTGACACCTACTTTCCCCTACATCTGCTAGCCCACCACTGAAAGAGGTCTTGCAACGTACTCAACTATGCTAGAGCCCATAATAGCTTGTGGCTGCACACGGAAGTTTCTAGCATGAATAATATTATGATCCCTTTGGACCTAGGTGGCGGACCGTAGGATGATCACACAGGTACTAAGGGATATCCTAGGACAACACTGGATTCTCTAGGTGCCTTGACAACCACTGGGTACTCCAGGGTGCCTTCAAGCAATCCACCCAGATGTGTATTAAAGTAGCCACTGTAAGTTAACCAATTAATCAACAATCCTCACATCTGTCATGAATCAATCGAACCAAACCATGTCTACAAGCATAGCATAGCAATATAAGCAACATAGAAGTAACTCCCAAAGGTTTGATAATAAACAGGTAATAGGTTCTACCTCATCTACTTCCCACACATATTAATCAGATCCTGACCATGCAATTGTTTGAGGATTGATCTAATGCAATAAAACTGGGTAGTAAAGAGGTATGATCAAAGTGTTACTTGCCTTGCTGATGATCCGTGAAACCTAGAGACTTGTAGTAGCACACTTCGCACTCCGGGTACTCTATCGCAAACAAACAAGCATACAATAAGCACTCAACTAGAAGCACGGATAAAACTCAAATAAGAGATCTAACCAGAAAGTTCAACTTAAGAACTCCGGTTTGCAAAAAGAATCAAATCAAACGAAGCAACGAAACTCAAACTGCGAAAAAAACAAGCTTTGTTTACTAATCTGGACTTATTTCAAATTTTACAGTAGCAAAAACTTGTTTAAGTTGGTTAAACAGAAAGAAGGCTTCCAGACGAAACTCTAGGCGCTTGAATCGCCTTATTCCGATAAACGAGCGAAAAGATAAACTAAAACGAAAATCAGGGCAGAAATCACGATCGAAAATAATCACGGAAAATCCCTAGAAAAAGGAAAACTGACGAACAGGCTAACGAACGAACGTTCGCTGTCTTCGGCTAACAAGTGAAAACTGTTCGTTAGAACGAACAAACGGGCGTTTGCTAAATAACTAAACCAAAAAAACGATCTAAATAAAAAAAATGAACCACAGTTTCTAAAAAAAACCGTACGGTTTTCCGAAGAAAACCGGCGGTGGATCCGACGACTACCTCATCAGCGGGGTTAGCGGCCAGCAGGACGGCGGCGGCTCCGGTGATGGCCGGCAGCGACGGCATGCGGCGGCGGGGTCGGGTGGCGGCGGGGATCAGCGGCGCGGGCGGCGTGCGGCGGCGGCAGACCTCGTGGCGGCGGCGGCGTCTCGCGGCGGCAGCGGCGGTAATGGCTGGCGGCGGCGGCGGCAGCGGGTCAGGGCTGGCGGCTAGGGTTTGGCCGGGGTCGGGCCTTCGGCTTATAAGGCTGGCCGGGCTGGAGTGTCTGGGTCGGACAAGGCCGGTTAGGTGGTATTTTTTTAAATAATTCCGCGCGTAGAAAAACAAATAAAAGAAATACTAAACGGACTCTAAAAATATAGCGGACAAAGTGAACATTTATTTGGGCCTCTAATGCAATTTTGGAAAACGCATATTTTTCCTAATTCAAATAAAATAGCAATAAAACTCCGAATAAAATTCTTATTCGATTTTAATATTAAATCTCCAATATTTCTTTATTTTGTCAAAGTCATTTTGGCCCCTCTCTTTTATTTTTATAAAATAAATATTCGAAGTGAAAATAATTAAAATCAAATGATCCTCTTTTCAAAATTTGAGAAAAACTCAAATATGAAAATAACGAAATCCCTAACTCTCTCTGTGGGTCCTTGAGTTGCGTAGAATTTCTACGATCAAGCCAAAATGCAATAAAATATGATATGCAATGATGATCTAATGTTTAACATTCCAAATTGAAAATTTGGGATGTTACATGTGCTCTAAAGGGGAGGCGATCGGCGCGCAAGCGGCGCCTACGACAGGCAGGTCTCCGAAGAGGAAGGCAAATAGAAATATGGCCGAGCCTTCATTGAAGAGGTATGATTTTAAATACGCCCCATGGCCGTCATCTTTAAGTATGACACTACCCGTTGTGTCTTATCAGGAAGAACATTGGCCGGACTGTGTCCGGGGATTCTGTCGGTCAAGCCTCTACTAGCCGGATTCTGTACCGTGCCACGAGGAAAGAGGATAATGCAGAAGTGACACTGGATTGTCCTTATGCGGAGGATTCGGATAAAATATCCGCCACAAACTCCAAAGTGGAAAGCTCCATGAATCATCGGCGCCGGCGGGCCGCTCTTCGCGACCTTGGTTTTTCAGAAGAAGCTTTCAATGCCTTCAACTCAGGTGATGCATACATCCGAGCTGCTCGATATGGGCTTTCCAGAGCCACAGATTAGTATTTGAAAGATACGCGTGTACGTACACATTTGTGCAGAACTGATAATCATATACCAGTAGCCCCCGAGACTTGAAACAGTTGGTACAACTGATTTAAGGATCGTTTAATGACCAGGTGCTCATAGAGAAGAACAATCTGTTGTCCTAAGAGCTGGAAAAGTGTTGGGCCCAGCTGACTAAAGCTACCGCCGAACTGGAGAAATCCAAGAAGGCAGCATCTGGTAATGTTCCCCTCTATCGAGAAAACATAATCATATACCAGGATTATTAATACTGGCGCAACTCTTATAGCAAAAGCACCGGATGTCGCACAAGCCGGAGGTTCAGGAGCTCAAAGGCAACTGGCTGCGGGCAAACGCGTCCTGACAAAGGTCAGGGTGGAGAAGAACAAACTCCAAGATGCCAACACCAGGCTCGGCGAAGAGCTAAAAGATGTGCGAGCCCAGCTAGCTGACTCCGTGAAGGAAAATAAGAAGCTGCGAGGCGGCATATTTGGTATGTGTTCGGACTTACCTTTATATAGTTCGGCAAGTGAAGGAACTGACAGAATTATGTCTATAGGTATATTGACGGGCCGTCCCGAAGAGGAGGTGTCTGGATCGTCGAGCGATCTGCTACAAGAGTTGTCGCAAATGCACGAGCGAGCTCGACAGGCGATGCAAATTATTGCTAAGGCTTTATGGCCATCTGACTCCCCTCCAAGAAGTATGGATGGGCTCATACAGCTACTCCAGGGAGCGCGGCGGCACATCCGATTATGGAAAATATCGGCCTGCCAGGAAGGTGCGCGAGAGGCCTGGGCAATGGTGAAAACGTGGTATACCAAGCTCGACCCGAATCACATGGCCCGGGTCGGACCTGTAGGGTCAAATGGAGAAGAAATTCCCATTAGCTTGGTATATGACCAGGTCCAAGTAGCCACCAAGTATTCCCAGCAAGATTGTAGGCTAGATAGCTTGTTAGATGGCATAGAATAAGAAGTGTTTGAGTCTAAGTGACTATGTACTTCATTTGACAAATTAATGTCTCTAGCTGAATTGTAAAAACGCTTGTCATGGCAGACCTTTTCGCTTCAACCTCTGGTCCCGAAGGTGCGGAGTGCTTCCAAATACCCGCTCGGTAATGTAAACCGCGGTACATGTAGAAGCCAGGCGTAGGGGTCATAGTTTCTTGAACAGACAAGTATCCAGCTAGTTATGTTATAACATTTTGATCGTAAGAAACATCTTCCAGAGAGAATAGTTCCGTTAAGGGTTCCTTTCCCTGGGTAAGCATGCATTAATGTGCATGTCTGAACTTTGTTTGAAAAACCTCAACGTACATAACATCTGGGGGTCATAAAATGACAAGTAAAAAACATCTTTAGTCTGCCGACCGAATATTCCCTTGAGAATGCAAGCTTTCAGCTTCACCCAGTCTGGGGTGCACATTCGGATGACCCGGCAGTAACAACCGCAGAGGAGCTCCCTTTATGCCCTAGCCGAACTAACGGGAATGTAGGGCATAAGCACAGGAGCCAGGCAACCCAGCTTGGCCAAAACTTAAGTCATATCGATGCATATAATGGCGAAGAAAAGGTACATACGTGAAAAAGACACATATGTGGTGAGCAAGGTGCTCGAAAAGTAATAATAATAAGCTTCTGTACAAGAAGCCCCCAGGTATAATTGACCTACATATTATGAATTGTATGCATTTGTGGGTGTACGGTCGAGCCGTACAAGAGCTTTACAGCTTAATAAATAAAAGTGAAAAGAGATGAAAAATAAATAAACAGAAAAAAGGGGAAAAGGAGACAAACGAAGAGTCTGGCGCTAGGCATAGAATCTTCAGAGTCTATCCGCGTTCCATGGGTTCGGCTCCAGGTTGTTGTCTGATGCATCACGCAGGCAGTATGCTCCTCTGGTGAGAACTTCGTCGATGATGAAGGGACCCTCCCACTTGGGCTTGATCCTTTTTCTTCTCCGGCAAGCGTAGAACGAGTTCACCAATGTTATAAGTCTTGGCCCGGACTTCTATGCTTTGGTATCTGTGAGCCTGTTGTTGATAAAATGCGGAAGGGCCTTAGCAACGTCACGCTCCTCTAGGGCATCTAAGCTGTCCTGCCGATCCAGCTCGGCCTCTCTCTCTTCATACATGTGCACTCGAGGTGAGTCATGAATAATGTCGCAGGCTACCACGGCCTCTGTGTCGTACACCATGAAGAAATGTGTATTTCTGGTAGAACGATTGGGCATGGTTCGCAGCCCCCAGAGTACGGAGTCGAGCTCCTCCACCCAGTGCTTGTCTGATTCTTTCAAAGACCGCACTAACCTGGGTTTGATGCCGCTCATATTAAGACTGTTAGCTCGTTCGACTTGACCGTTGGTTTGTGGGTGGTATACGGAGGCATAATCGAGCTTGATGCCTAGATTAGCACACCAGGCTTTCACCTCATCGGCTGTGAAATTTGAGCCGTTGTCAGTGATAATGCTGTATAGAACACCATAACGGTGCACAACGCCGGGCCACTATCCACTTAGTGAATTTATCCACCATGACCAACAGGTATTTTTTCTTGTGGCTTCCCCCTTTAAGGGTTCCAAGCATATCAAGCCCCAAACCGCAAAAGGCCATGTGATGGGGATTGTTTGTAGAGCGGTGGGTGGCATATGGCTTTGGTTGGCGAAAAGCTGGCATCCGACGCAATGTTGGACGAGGTCTTGCGTGACTGCTCGGGCCGTTGGCCAATAGAAACATGTATGGAAGGCCTTGCTTACGAGGGCCCGAGCCGCGGCGGGGTGACCGCCGAGACCGGCATAAATTTCAGCCAAGAGCTGCCGCCCTTCCTCCTCGGAGATACATCTTTGAAGTACTCTGGTAGAGCTTTTCTTATAGAGTTCTCCCTCGTGAACTTTGTAGGCTTTAGAACGCGGCACAATGCAGCGTGCCACATTCAGATCTTCAGAAAGCTCTCGCCTATTAAGGTAGGCCAAGAAGGGTTTGGTCCATGAGGCGATGACTGCCATGATGAGATGGGCCGACGGTGTAATTTTGGTGGCTGAGCCCTCGATGATATCGGTGTGTTCGGAATCTGGGGTTGTATTCGGATCCGGATTGGTATTACCGCTCTCCCCTTGCCACACCACGGATGGCTTAAAAATCCTTTCCAGAAAGATGTGAGGTGGGACGGGGTCGCGCTTAGCGCTTATGCGAGCAAGGATCCGCTGCTTGATTACTTTCTCGAGCCACATGGTGAAACTCGAGCCCCTCGAACCGAGCCAAAATTTTGAGAACGCGTCACGGTAAACCGCCATCTTTGGATCTTTGGCATCAAAATCTCCATTTATTTGAGATATTGTGAGGTTTGAATCCCCGCGCACTTCCAGGCATTGTATGCCCATGGAGACGGCCATCCGAAGAGACCATGCAATAAGGCTTCGTATTCGGCTGCTTTGTTGGAGTCCATGAACAATATTTGTAGGACGTACTGAACAGTATCTCCTGTAGGGGATGTTAGGAAAATGCCTGCCCCTACGCCTGCCAGCATTTTAGAGTCGTCAAAGTGCATGATCCAGTTGGAGTATGTGCCTTACTCTTTAGGGAGTTCGGCTTCTGTCCATTCAACGATGAAGTTAGCCAATACTTGAGATATAATGGCCCTGCACGGTTTGTATGATATGTCGAATGGAAGGAGTTCAATGGCCCACCTGGCAATCTAGCCCATACCGTCGCGGTTGTTTATTATGTCATTGAGAGGTACTTCGAAGGCCACCGTAATTGAACACTCTTGAAAGTAGTGTCGTAGCTTCCAGGATGCCATAAAAACCATGTATGCTATTTTTTGGTAATGAGGGTACCGGGATTTGCATGGTGTGAGGACAGTGGATACGTAGTATACCGGCTTCTAGAGCAGGAATTTGTGTCTGTCCTCCTCTCGTTCGACAACGAGCACCGCGCTCATGACTTGGTGTGTGGCCGATATGTATAATAACATGGGTTCACCGATGTTTGGCGCGGCCAGGATTGGGTTGCTCGCTAGAAGAGCCTTTATTTCTTCTAATCCGGCCGTTGCCGCGTCCATCCACTCGAAGTGTTTGGTGCATCGGAGAAGGCGATACAGTGGCAATGCCTTTTCTCCCAGTCTGGAGATAAAGCGGCTTAGAGCTGCCACACATCTAGATAATTTTTGAACTTGTTTAAGGTCTGTTGGCGTAGCCAACTATGACAAAGCTCGGATTTTAGCTGGATTTGCCTCAGTTCCTCTATTGGAAATGATGAAGCCCAGAAGCTTTATAGTGGGAACACCGAAAACACACTTTTCCGGATTGAGGTTGATGTCATATGTTCGGAGGTTGTCAAATGTGAGACGCAGATCGTCTATTAAGGACTCGGCGTGCCTGGTTTTGATGACTATGTCATCCACGTATGCTTCAACTGTCTTGCCGATTTGTTTTTCCAGGCATGTTTGAATCATGCGTTGATAGGTGGCACCGGCATTTTTGAGCCCGAAAGGCATAGTGTTGAAGCAAAAAGGCTCGTATGGGGTGATAAATGCCGTTGCGGCTAGATTGGACTCCTTCATCTTGATTTGATGGTATCCGGAGTATGTGTCGAGGAAACATAGTGAGTCGTGTCCTTCGGTAGCATCGATGATCTGATCAATGCGGGGGAGGGGAAAGGGATCCTTAGGGCAAGCTTTGTTGAGGTCTTTGAAATCGATGCATAGGCGCCATGATTTATCCTTCTTTGGTACCATCACCAGGTTTGCTAGCCAGTCCAGGTGTTTTATCTCTCTGATGAATCCAGCCTCGAGTAACTTGGCTAGCTCCTCTCCCATGGCTTGTCGTTTGGGTTCAGAAAAGCGCTGTAATGTTTGCTTGACCGGCTTGTATCCCTTCAGTATGTTTAGGCTATGTTCGGCCAGTCTGCATGGGATTCCTGTTATATCAGAAGGGTGCCAGGCAAATATGCCCTAGTTTTTGCGTAGAAACGCCCGCAGTGCGGCGCTGACTGTGGGGTCCAGCTGTGCCCCAATGGATGCTATCTTTGTGGAGTCCGTTGGGTGGACCTGGAATTTGACTATTTCGTCTGCTGGTTTAAAGGAGGTGTGTCGGTGTCAAAACCGGCGGATCTCGGGTAGGGGGTCCCGAACTGTGCGTCTAGGCGGATGGTAACAGGAGACGAGGGACACGATGTTTTTACCCAGGTTCGGGCCCTGTCGATGGAGGTAAAACCCTACGTCCTGCTTGATTAATATTGATGATATGGGTAGTACAAGAGTAGATCTACCACGAGATCAAGGAGGCTAAACCCTAGAAGCTAGCCTATGGTATGATTGTTGTAATGTATGTTGTCCTACGGACTAAAGCCCTCCGGTTTATATAGATACCGGAGAGGGCTAGGGTTACACAGAGTCGGTTACAATGGTAGGAGATCTACATATCTGTATTGCCAAGCTTGCCTTCCACGCCAAGTAAAGTACCATCCGGACACGAGCCGGAGTCTTCAATCTTGTATCTTCGTAGTCTTGGAGTCCGGCGGACAATGATAGTCCGGCTGTCCGGACACCCCCTAGTACAGGACTCCCTCAGTAGCCCCTGAACCTGTCTTCAATGACGATAAGTCCAGCGTGCATAATGTTCGGCATTGCAAGGCGGGTTCCTCCCTTGAATAATCCAGAGAAGATCATGAACACCAGGATAGTGTCCGGCTCTGCAAAACAAATTCCACATTCCACCATAGAGAGAATAAAATGTACACTTAGTTTAATCTGCTGACGTATTATGCGGCGTGACATCACACCGCCACCAGGCCTTTGTTTGAATTATTATACCACCTCAGCATGTTTAGCGAAGCGGTTTCCTTGGCACGTCTTGTCGAAGCAGAGATCGTGTTCCCCTTATTCCGGGATTCTCATCAATACGTGCGTGGGTAACCCAACCGCGTCATCGATGGTGGCGCTTGGGAGATAAGCGAGTTTTACCAGGTTGGTGGGGGACACGTAGTTTTGTCCGCCTATATATAAGGGATAAGGATTCACCTTCTCACCTACGCCTTCTTCCTCCTTTGCTGATCCATCCCCGCGAACTCAAGCTCCAACGCCCGAGCTCGCGCATCTCGCCTCGACCTTCTCCGAATATGTCCGGAGCAGGAGGTAAATGGTTAGCCTCCACCGTCAAGGAGGAGGACATCACCAAGTTGCGCAGCGCCGGATACCTTTTCGGCGATATCGCGCATCGGCTGCCCGACGAGGGGCAGCTTATCCCTACCCCCAGGCCTCATGAGAGGGTCATCTTCCTCCCCCACTTCCTCCGCGGACTGGGCTTTCCGCTCCATCCATTTGTCCGGGGGCTCATGTTTTACTACGGCCTGGATTTCCACGATCTGGCGCCGAACTTTATCCTCAACATCTCGGCGTTTATCGTCGTGTGCGAGGCCTTCCTCTGCATCCGGCCCCACTTCGGCCTGTGGCTCAAGACCTTCAACGTCAAGCCGAAGGTTGTGAAGGGTACGCAAGCGGAATGCGGAGGCGCCATGTTGGGCAAATTGCCCTACGTCCCTTGGCTAGAAGGGACCTTCGTGGACTCCGTCAAGGGGTGGCAATCGGGGTGGTTCTACATCACCGAGCCGCACAAATCCACATGGGCGGCGGCCCCCCGAGTTTAGATCTGGCATCCCCATGCAGCTCACCTCCTGGAAAGAGAAGGGCTTGCAGTGGGGGAATCCGGTGGAGGTGACGGGACTCCGAGCATGTATCAAGAAGATGGTGAGCAATAGGCTCAGGCTCGTCGACGTGGTCCAAGTCATGCTCATCCGGCGGATCCTCCCATGCCAAGAACGGGCATTTAATTTATGGGAGTTCCATCCGGAACAGCACCAGGCGCTAAGCGGGCTCTTCGATACAACATACGAAGGCGCCTGGAGGGTGCTGTTCAAGGGCGCCGAAGCCCCCGCGTCCGCGATCGAAGACCGCGGATTCAGCTTGCAGCATCCAACTGACGAGGTAAGTGATTCAACCCCATTACGGGACACTTGTGATAATTAGATTGACTCTAGTGAGGCTTCATTCTGCCTCTTCCTTTGACAGGAATGGATGGAGAAGGCCAAGCTGCTCATCAGCCCGGCTCCCATGCCAGAAGACCCAGCGGACGCCCGCTCAACAGGGCTGCTGGTTCCGGCACCGCACGTGGTGCCGGAGAAGAAGGCCAAGAAGGTGTCCGCAGGGACTCGAAAGAGTTCCCGCAATCAGGCGTCTGACGACGACGAGGACTCCTCCCCTGAAGACGAGGAGGAGTACTCTCTCCCGGAGGAGGGAGAGAAGAAAAGGAAGGCTTCCCCCATCGGGGAGGCCGAAGGGTCCAAGAGGGGGAGAACTATCCCCCCGGACAGTTCCGCCAACATCAGCGTTGGTGAGGATGAGTGGCCTCCAAGGGCCAGGCGTCCGGCAAGATCGTAAGTATCCGGATCCTTGATGTGTAATTTTTTATGTCGCGTAGTATCCTTCTAACGCCGCATTCTGCCCGTAGTCCGGCCAATGATGATATCCCCGACTCATCGAGTGGGTCATTGGCCTCGTCGGATGTGAATTCCATCCCGACTGCCTCCACCCCACGCGCCGACGAGGACGTCGAGGTGGGATCCCAGAGAGGGACCCATCAGGAGGAGGCTCCGGAGGCGCCATCAGGCAGCCTCCCGAACTTCGTGTCGGACTCTACATCGGAACCCGCAGTGGTTCCAGAGTCCGGCAAGCGGCCCCTTCGAAAGAAGGGAAGGACCGTGATGCCGGCGGCCCCCGTCCAACCGGAGGCGCCGGATAACCTGCTGGAGGCGCTTAAAGGTGCTTCCATCGAGGAAGAACACCGCACTATCATGAGTGCGGTGATTGAGAAGGTTCAGCTCGCTAAGAGCGGGCTGACCGAAGCCTGCAGCAGCCTTTTAACGGGCTTTGAGGTAAAAAAGTTAAAATTATGTAATGTAATACCGCATAGACAGTAGCCCCTGATGCTTAGTTCGGTGTTCGAAAAGAAAAGCCGGACTAAGGATCTATAACAAGATATACGCAGGGTTGCCTAAAATATGTCAATATGGGTTTGCAGGCTGCACTGCTGACCTCTGCCGCACTAACGGCGGAGGTTGACGTGCTGAAAAATGATCTCGAGCGGTCCGAGCAAGAGCTCGGCCATGCAAAGAAGCAGCTCGAGGAAAAAGAAGGTGAGTAACACCTCTTTGAATAAGTACCTTACAGAAAAGGATTTTGGTTGCAAATAAAATTAACAAGGATAATATGTGTATTGCAGGGGCCACTAACAAGGTGGCAGCCCTGCGGAATGCTGTGTCCGCGGCTGAACGCAATGCGGCCGCGGAATGGGCTGAGCGAGAAAAGCAAGAGGCATGGGTGGCGGAAGTTCGGCAAGAGCTCCAGGTTCTCATGGAGAAGCATGAGAGTTTGGAGCGTGACTCCAAGACTCGAGAGTCCGAGCTTGCCTCGGTTCTCGAAAGTGCCAAGTCCACCAAGGCCGAGGCCCATAAGGCCCTTCAGGAGGTTGAGGACATAAAGAAGATAGCGCCGGGTAAGGCGTTTTTCATGCAAAGCAGGCATGTTAATGTGAACTACCTGACACTTACCCGAATTCAGAGCTCTCCAGGGGCGTTTGCAGATCTGCCGCGTAGTGCGTCTGATGCCGCCGCATTCTATCGTGGCGAGGAGGGGAGCTCGACGGAGAAGGTCTTCTGGTCTCAGTATACTGAGGCCGGCCATCCGGTGCCCCCAAGCGACCAGCTGAAGGAGCTGGTCAAACTCCACAAGGTAGCTGAGGAGGCCATGAAGGGCCTCATAGTCCGGCTGTGGCTTGGACAGGCCATGCCTGGTAGCTACTTTGGCCTCGTGCGGCGGCTGGTGGATGCATGCCCCAGGCTGGATGTAGTCAAGCATTCCGCCTGTATCGAAGGTGCTCGTCGGGCCCTTGCCCGCATAAAGGTGCAATGGGGCAAATTGGATGTGGAGAAGCTTCTCACGGACCGACCGCCACCGGGCAAGGAGTATCGCACGCCGGAGAAGTATTATAAAATTGTCCTGAAGGGAGCCTGCAATATTGCAGATGAGTGCTCCCGAAATGTAATCTTTGAGTGAACTCGCTGTTTATTTATCCTGTGCGCTGAAAACTTCGTTCATATGCGCCATGAGCAATGCTTGTTTAATTTAAAATATTACCTTCTATGCGGCCGTTTATAAAATCTGAGAGATGGCAAGTCGTTAGCTTCAGCCCCCAAGCCACAAGTGCTGGGGTGTTCGGGATAAACTTGAGCACTCTTGTTCCCATTTTTGGGTCCATCTAGGGAGGTGCTCAACACGACGAACAAGGCAACCGGACTTATAATGCTTGAACACTCTCACTTAGCCATAGACTTCTATAATTTTAAATTTCGGCGAAGCCCCTGGTATTCGGAAGACCAAATCCGGGGCACTATCCACGCCTTCATCGGACATTATCCGGAACTTCGCTCGAAGCGGCGTGAGTCTTTAAGGACCCGAAAAAACCTCTCGAATAGCGACCAGTCTCTCACCTTATCATGCCAGTCAGTTTTAGCTTTCTCCCCTGAGGCGTTAACCCGGCTCAACCGGGGCGCAATCGCAGTGGTTCTCCCAGTGCCACCTTAGCCGACAGAACGGAACGTAAGGCACCAAAACGTGGGAGCCGGGCAAACCCAACTATTGACCCAAGACATGATTCGGAGCCGATTCATATAATGCTATAAGTTCGGGGTGCCGCACTTGTGAAAGTGTTCGGACTTTATCACACCATAGAGTGGGGAACATAAGCCCCTGGTGTATTATGCCGTACCAAAATATACGGGTGCCAGATGTCATATAATGAGCATATATATATATATAAAATGTGATGCAATTACGAGAAATGCCTTCTAGCCGGATTGTAGATCGTTTGTCTTTGCCGACCTTTTCGCTTCGACCTCGGGACCCTAGAGTCCGGAGTGTGTCCGAATACCTTTTTGGTTAAGAAACAACCGTGGTATGCATGGAGACCAGACGTAGGGGTCATTAGTGCTTTATCAGACAAGTGCCCAACTAGTTATGTTATATTACATGGTTAGTAAGAAACATCTTCCAGGGAGAATAGTTCCGTTAAGGGTTCCTTTCCTTGGGAGGCATGCCCTAAAGTGCATGTCCGGACTGCAAAGAAAGCAGTATAACATCTGGGGGGAAATAGATAAATAGGTAAAAAGTCATCTTTTAAGTCACCGACCGAATATTCCCTTAAGAACGCTAGCTTTCGGCTTCACCCAGTCTGAGGTACACATCCGGCTGACCCGACAGTAACAATCGCAGAGGTGCTCCCTTTACCTCCTAGCCGAACAATCGGGAACGTAGGGGTAAGCACAGGAGCCAGGCAACCCAGCTTGGCCAAAACTTAAGTCGTATCGATGCATATAATGGCGAATAAAAGGTACATGTGGAAGCTTGACACATGTGCTGGGTATAAAACCCGTATAATTGAGCTTCTGTAAAAGAAGCCCCCAGGAATAATGAGTGCGGATGGCACATCATGCGTATGCGAAGAATGCAAAAATAGGCCCGGAGCATTATTAATGAAAGAAAAGTCTGCAAGTAGAGCGGACTGATACAAATAGTGCGGTAAGCAAGGGATATGGACTAAATAAACATGTCCCCCTCCAGGGATGAGCTGCGGATTTGGTGTATATAATTGAATTTAATGCTCGTAATTGAGACCACCTGAGTGTTCTACGCAGCCTCCTTTAGTCCCTGACTGTTGCATCATGAGTTCGGCAGGTTCATCGCCGGACAGGGCTTCTGGTTAACAGAGTCCTGTGTACAAAAAAGAAGAAAAATAATAAAAAAAGAGGGGCACATTTGCGAGCCCCTGGTGTGGTCGAACCGCACTCTGGGTCCGTTGTGATCGTGCCCCCTCCCCTGTGCCCATGGTATCTCCAAAGCGTAATGATGTACGCGGAGTGTTATTCTTGCGATCATACGCGGGCGAGGGTTGGGGCCGCATTGCTACGCGTGCTCTGATCGCGCCAGGTGGTCTTGGTTGACATTGCTCCGGGCGCGCTTTGCTGTATCCGGTCGTCTAACGGCCGGACTCGAGAATTGCCTTAGAAGGTTGCTCTGTACTTCTGCTGCGAGAGCCGCTGTATGTTCCTCCGTTCGGAGGGAGCGTTCCATATTCCCATTGACCGTGATGACTCCACGAGGGCCTGGCATCTTGAGCTTTAGGTATGCATAGTGCGGCACCGCGTTGAATTTGGCAAATGCGGTTCGCCCGAGCAGGGCGTGATAGCCGCTGCGAAACGGGACTATATCGAAGATTAACTCTTCGCTCCGGAAATTATCCGGGGATCCGAAGACCACTTCCAGTGTGACTGAGCCTGTGCAGTTGGCTTCAACTCCTGGTATGACACCTTTAAAGGTTGTCTTTGTAGGTTTAATCCTTGATGGGTCTATGCCCATTTTGCGCACTGTATCCTGATAAAGCAGGTTCAGGCTACTGCCGCCGTCCATCAGGACTCTCATGAGGTGGAACCCATCGACGATTGGGTCTAAGACCAATGCGGCGAATCCGCCATGGCGTATGCTGGTCGGATGGTCTCTTCGATCGAAAGTGATCGGACAAGAGGACCATGGGTTGAACTTTGGGGCGACTGGCTCCATCGCATAGACGTCCCTTAATGCGCGTTTCCTCTCCCTCTTGGGTATGTGGGTCGCGTATGTCATATTCACCGTCCGTACTTGTGGGGGAAAACCCTTTTGTCCTCTGTTGTTTGGCGGCCGGGTCTCTTCCTCGTCGTCGCTATTTAGCCCCTTGTCATTGTTTTCGGCAATTAACTTGCCGGCCTGCTTGAACACCCAGCAATCTCTATTGGTGTGGTTAGCTGGCTTTTCAGGGGTGCCATGTATCTGGCATGAGCGGTCGAGTATTCGGTCCAAGTTGGACGGACCTGGAATGGTTCTTTTAAATGGCTTCTTCCGTTGACCGGGTTTAGAGCCTCGGAATCCGGCATTGACCGCCGTATCCTCCTTATCGTCGCCGTTAATTCGGCGCTTGTTTTTGTTTCGACGTGACCTGCCGTTGTTGTCCTTAGTATCCGGACTGCCAGAATTTTTACGGAGATTGTTGCTGCGGGCTAGCCAGCTGTCCTCTCCCGCACAAAAGCGGGTCATTAACGATGTGAGGGCTGCCATGGATTTCGGCTTTTCCTGCCCCAGGTGCCGGGCTAGCCATTCGTCCTAGATGTTATGTTTGAAGGCTGCAAGGGCCTCTGCGTCCGGACAATCGACGATTTGATTTTTCTTCGTCAAGAACCGTGTCCAGAATTGTCTGGCCGATTTGTCTGGCTGCTGAATGATGTGGCTGAGGTCGTCGGCGTCTGGGGGTCGCACATATGTGCCTTGGAAGTTATCAAGGAATGCGGCCTCCAGGTCTTTCCAACACCCAATTGACTCTGCGGGCAAGCTGTTAAGCCAATGCCGAGCTGGTCCTTTAAGCTTGAGTGGGAGGTACTTGATGGCGTGGAGATCGTCGCCGCGGGCCATATGGATGTGGAGAAGATAGTCTTCGATCCACACCGCGGGGTCTGTTGTGCCATCGTAAGATTCGATGTTTACGGGTTTAAACCCTTCGGGGATCTGATGATCCATTACTTCGTCAGTGAAGCATAACGGGTGTGCGGCGCCCCTGTATTGAGCGATATCGCGATGCAGCTCGAGTGAGCGCTGTCTGCTGTGTTCGGCCCGGCCGGGGTTATTGTATCCGGCACGACGGTATTCGTCGTGGTTCGTGGGGCGCCCACGTGATCCATAGATGGATCTGGATTGCCTTGCTTTGTCCTCCTATATGTCTCGCAAGTCCGGCGCGTTCCCTCTTGGCTTCGTACTTTTGGAGCGATGTCGGGGTATGGTCTTGGCTGGGGGCCTGGATGCCTCTCTGTCACGACCACGGGGTGGTCGGTCAGCCATATCGTGCGGTGGTGATGGATGTACGTGTGCTTCCTCCTCTAATCGGGGGAGCAGCTTGCGTTTTGGGTAACTTTTGGAGGGACGTTCGAGTTTATACTCTTCGGCCGCGAGGACCTCGGTCCATCGATCGGCCAGAAGGTCCTGATCAGCTTGAAGCTGCTGCTGCTTTTTCTTTAGGCTGTTTGCTGTGGCGATAAGCCTGCGCTTGAAGCGCTCTTGTTCGACAGGATCCTCGGGTACGACGAATTCATCATCGTTGAGGCTTGCTTCGTCTTTGGAGGGAGGCATATAATTATGATCCTCAACCTCTTCATCTGCCGCCCTCTCATGGGGGCTTGCTTCTGCATCCTCCTGCGCTGAGTCTTGCCGGAGGGGATTGTCTTCGGCACTCTCTGGAGTATTATTATCTCCTGTGCTGGAATCTCCATTCTTGCTGTGGCGAGATTTAGAGCGGCGCCGTTGACGCCGGCGCTTGGGCTGTTTCTTTAAGGGATCTGCCTCCGCTGTTTCTCCGCCGTCCCCATGTTTTGGGGTATCCACCATGTATACGTCATATGACAAGGTGGCCTTCCAGTGCCCTGTGGGCGCTGGTTCCTGTTCGTCTCCGGCATCGTCGTCCATAGCGTCGATGTCTTCGGAGTCGTAGTCTATCATGTCGGTTAGATCGTCGACAGTGGCTACAAAGTGGGTGGTGGGTGGGCTCTGAATTTCTTCGTCGTCCGCATCCCAACCATCCTGGCCATAATCCGGCCAGGACTCTCCTGATAACGAGAGATTTTTTAGTGAATTCAAGATATCGCCAAAAGGCGAGCATTGGAAGATGTCCGCGGCGGTGAATTCCATAACCGGCGCCCAATCCGAATCGATTGGCAGGGGCGCGGGAGGTTCGGAGTCCGGCGAGGAGTCCGGTGTCTCGGAATCACGAGTTTCGCAGGGGACAAGATTAGTGTTCGGCTCCATCGCCGTGGATGTTGAAGCCCCCAGGGCGGCATCTATCCACCGACCCTCGATCTGGGCGATCGGCTCCGGGCTAATGGCCGAAGCGGATCCGTGTGCGGCCACCAAGGCACTGTTCGGCGGCAGAGCTAGATCATGCCCATCGTCACAGTGCGGCGCGCTTGGCTGTGGCTCGAGTCCGTCGAGGATCAAGTCTCCGTGGACATCGGCCGTGAAGTTTAAGCTTCCAAATCTGACCTGAAGGCCAGGGGCATAGCTTTCGATCTGCTCCAGATGGCCAAGTGAATTGGCCCGCAGTGCGAAGCCGCCGAATACGAAGATCTGTCCGGGGACAAAAGTCTCACCCTAGACAGCGTTGTTGGTTGAAGATGCCATCAAGCCTATTGGTGACGACACAGAGGAACTCTCAATGAAAGCACCAATGTCGGTGTCAAAACCGGCGGATCTCGGGTAGGGGGTCCCGAACTGTGCGTCTAGGCCGATGGTAACAGGAGACGAGGGACATGATGTTTTTACCCAGGTTCGGGTCCTCTCGATGGAGGTAAAACCCTACGTCCTGCTTGATTAATATTGATGATATGGGTAGTACAAGAGTAGATCTACCACGAGATCAAGGAGGCTAAACCCTAGAAGCTAGCCTATGGTATGATTGTTGTAATGTATGTTGTCCTACGGACTAAAGCACTCCGGTTTATATAGATACCGGAGAGGGCTAGGGTTACACAGAGTCGGTTACAATGGTAGGAGATCTACATATCCGTATTGCCAAGCTTGCCTTCCACGCCAAGTAAAGTACCATCCGGACACGAGCCGGAGTCTTCAATCTTGTATCTTCGTAGTCTTGGAGTCCGGCGGACAATGATAGTCCGGCTGTCCGGACACCCCCTAGTCCAGGACTCCCTCAAGGTGGATTTGGATCGCTTGTCGAGTATCATGTCGTCCATATCCACCATGAAGCGCAATGCGGTTATTTCTTCGGCCGTGAGGGCTTCAGACAATGCCTCAAGTGCTAAGGCAGCGGGTTTTTTTCGGCATGGAGTGTTATGTCCGGATCACTGGCAAGAGTGATGATTCCATTGGGCCCGGGCATCTTGAGCTTCATGTACCCGTAATGGGGTATAACTTGGAAGCTTGCAAATGCATCTCACCCTAAAAGGGCGTGATATCCACTATTAAAAGGGGCCACCTGAAAGGTTATCTCTTCGGACCGATAGTTCTTCGGTGTGCCGAATACCACATCGAGTGTGATTTTTCCCGCACATTGTGCCTCCCGACTAGGAATAATTCCTTGAAAGGTCGTGCTGCTTTGCTCAATGCGGCTCCTGTCTATTTCCATTTTGTCAAGAGTTTCCTCATAAATGAGGTTTAGTCCACTACCGCAGTCCATGAGAACTTTGGTAAGTCAAAAACCGTCCACAATTGGACCGAGGACCAGTGCCGTAGGTGCCCGGACTGTTCTGAATTTTGGTTCATCACTGGCATTGAAAGTTATGGTCGTGTCGTTTCAGGCGTTTATTGCTGCAACATGGCAGACTTCGGCAAGGCCGCGGAGAGTCATTTTGCGCCTATTATTTGAGGCGAAAGTCTCGAAGACGGTCTGCACTGTATGGTTGTTGTCTTCTGTGGGATGTTGCTCTGCGGTATTTTTGATGAGGAGATCCTCGCCGCTCTTGGCCACCTGCCAGAGTATCCAACATGCTCTAAGGCTGTGGGTTGGTACGGTATCCGATGTTGTGTGTATCTAGCATGTCCTATCGAGCCATCCCTCTAGGACAGTTCCGCACCCCGTAATGGGCTTTGATTTTTTGGTTACTGGATTGGGCGACTGATGAGGGTGCACCCTTTTTGTCAGGATGAGGGGTTTACTGGAAACCGGTGGCTCCCATGAGGTTGCCTGAGTTTTCCAGGCGCTTTCCATTACGCAGTACTTCTGTACTATGGTTGTCAGGTTAGCAAAGTGTGATACGTGATGGCGATTGATTGCATTGAGGATTCCCTCGTCCGTACAGTTTTTGCAGAATAATGAGATTGCGTCTTCATCATGGGAGTCTTTGATCTTGTCCTTGACAAGGAGGAATCTGGCCCAAAACTGATGGACCATTTCCCAGGACTGCTATCTGATGTGGGTAAGATCGCTTATATCTTTGTGGGTGGGTAGATTTAAGTCCGAACCCAGACCCAATCTCAGATCCGGAGCTTGAGAAACTTCCGAGCTTAACAGTTCGGGCTCCGGAATATCCACCAGTTTTTTAGGCCCACATTCCGATTCCAAGTTCGGAGTACGGGGCAAGTATTCCCGCGGGTGAGTATCTGGCTCTGTGAGCTCGGAGATCCAAACATAGTTCGTCCTCAACATAGGGGAAGACTCGTCGCACTCCTCCTCCAATACCGCTATCTGATGGGTGATCGGTGGAGATTCAATTTCTCTCTAATCGGGTTTAAGCCCAATCCGATCGTAGTCCATAGTGACTACCAAGGCAGTGATGCGATCTAGGAGTTCATTTATGGACGATAGCTCCGTTGGATCCATCTATTCGGAGTATTCTGAGCTGACGCGGAGGCGATTTTCGATGACACGAGAAGTCATCGTCGGCCCGACGGCCAAACAGGCGACCATGGTAAAGCCACCCAGCTGGAGGGTTTGGCCTGAGGCCAGAACTCCCCCGGAGGTGACGTTGTTCTTGATAACAAGGCGAGCCATCAAGCCTATCTTTGACGTCATAGCGGAACTCCCAATGAAAGCACCAATGTCGGTGTCAAAACCGGCGGATCTCGGGTAGGGGGTCCCGAACTATGCGTTTCAGGTTAATAGTAACAGGAGGCCGGGGGCACAATGTTTACCCAGGTTCGGGCCCTCCCTATGGACGTAATACCCTACTTCATGCTTGATTGATCTTGATGAATATGAGTATTACAAGAGTTGATCTACCGCGAGATCGTAATGGCTAAACCCTAGAAGTCTAGCCTATGAGATTATGATTGTTGTCCTACAGACTAAACCCTCCGGTTTATATAGACACTGGAGGGGTCTAGGGTTACACAAAGACGGTCATAGAGAAAGGAATCTACATATCCGCATCGCCAAGCTTGCCTTCCACGTAAAGGAGAGTCCCATCCGGACACGGGATGAAGTCTTCTATCTTGTGTCTTCATAGTACAATAGTCCGGCCAAAGTATATAATCCGGCTGTCCGAGGACCCCCTAATCCAGGACTCCCTTAGTCACCCTGGCCCAACCAGAGGCCTTAGAATGGGCAAGTTCCGTTCTAACAACACGGACCGAGCCAAGCTTGATCACTGGTTCGGATCCCCCACCCTAGATCAGCTCGAGGAGCTCACTTTTGATGATCGGCATATGCGCTCGCTGCCAACGTCCGCGCTCCACCTCGCGCCCATGCTGCACGTCACCAAGTTCAAGAACTGTCATCCCCCCCTTAATGACGCACCCGCTCTTATTCTACCATGACTGAAGCACCTCGAGCTCGTTGTTGTCTGCCTCTCAAACGGTGACATGGAGCGCTTGCTCCATGGCTGTACTGCACTCAAGTACCTTTGTCTTCAGGCGCTCAATGGGTTGAGTACATTCCACATCACCTCCATGACTCTCCGGACTATTTATGTGTGTTGCTGGTTTGGCAGGAAGACATCACAAGATGTGTACCATGGTATGGTCATTGATGACACACCTGCACTTGAGAGACTACTTGTACTTGATCAAGTAGATCCAACAAGAATCAATGTCATTTCTGCGTCGAAATTTACAGCGCAGGCTACTCGTCTGACCAATACTCTGAACTTGTTATTGGATCCACACCCGTTCAGATACAACAACCGCCTTCTACTTCTCCTTCTACAAATTAACATTATTTCTAATTTTGAAGATGTGTGTTCGTATGTCATTCAGAAAATACCTCCGAAAAGCCTGACCGCGAAACTGCGCACAGTGAAGGTCTTGGCACTAGAATCTATCTGCCCCAACCTGGAGCAAGTTGTCACTTTCCTGAGATGCTTTCTGTGCCTGGAGAAGCTATATATCGAGGTGATTTTCCTTTCCTGTTAAATGTTAACCATAAGGGAGTTCAATTTGTGACACCTTTTTCCATTTTTACAATGACAATGTACTACGATTTCTGAAGGATTCTTTTGGAGGATTTCAGTACATACATGTCTCCTTTTCCAAGTTTACAATGACAATGCTTGATCCATATGGTTACAATCCATATGCATTTCTCCTTTGGATTCATCTGTACTAGTTTTCTTAGGGGACTTTTCATACACTCCAACATCTTGTGAAGATGGAAGATGGCATGTTAATGCCCATGTTAATCATGTCAGATCGAAGATGGCATGTTAGTGCATTTTACAAATCCTGCAAACCAAATAGGCCTGTAGTAGTATTCAAAACTGCATCTAGGCACTAACACATTTTCTTCTTTTGCAGATGAGATTAGACCCAGTGGTGGATAATGTGATACAATATAACAATCACGTCGAATGCCTAGATCTGCATCTCTAAGAAATTACTTCGAACTCCTACCGAGGGACCTTACCGGAGATTATATTCGCTAGGTTCTTTGTTGTCATAGCAAGGGTGCTGAAGATAATGAGGTTTGCCCAACATTTATTTCAGAAAAATGAATAGTTTGTTGATCAGCGCCGGCGCCTGAGGCGGAATGGAATAGGCTCCAAAAGTGCTGAATTTCATTTTGGAACTTCAGATGACAGAGTAATCGGAACTCATTGTGCCAACCCCATACATGACTTCTTAGTGGGTGACCCCTTTGCAAAAGTTGTGAGGTTTCAAAACCAGACTTAGAAGTGGTAATATTAGTTTGAACCTATCTGATATCCATGTTCAGCGGATCAGCGCGAGTGTTTGCAGCTTACGAGCTGAATTTCATTTCTAATATCAGTTTGAACCTTGTAATCTTCGAATTTTGAGCCATATAACGCTGGAATTTGAACCATGTAATATTTCGAGCCTTTGTGGTACAATCATTGAAATGGCATCGTATGAGACTCGTATATTGGTAGCACTATTTTGAACTTAATATGCAATGGTCTTAGATTTGATTTTATTAACCATTCTCGAATCTGTTTACCTTGTTGATCTCACAGCACATGATCTGTATAGCTAATTCGACTGCGATCTTGGACATTATTGCACATGGTTGGTTTCTTCCACTGTGTGCCATGTAGAGCACATAATTAATTATCGCACTTGACTGTCCATCATCACCCTTCTATGTAACTTTGACCTCATCACCCACGGGTAAACTTACGACCGAAGTCATTCCACACACTTCGTTTTTACAAAGCTTTTTGCCTATAAATGCCCATGATTTGTCCCTCTTCTAGCCAACGCGTGGCAAACCAAGCCGGGCGGGAAGCTTGCGCGGTAAACTGCGTGGTAACGCGGGAACAGGCTCACTAATGATACATTTCGTGCCTCTTCGAGCCCACGCATGGTCAAACTGCGGTGCAGTGTTGTCAAACGTGCACTGGAATCCTCACTTCAGTGCGGTGTTGTCAAGCATGCACTGGAATCCTTCGCTATGAACGCCGTGACAAGACGTGACGATCAGGCTGGCTAGCCCCCATTTATTACAGCGGCTATTTAACCCTTGTGTCTCTTCAACCTTTCGATCGCGCCCCACCATTGCAAGAAGCACACCCACCATGACAAATTCTTAGAGAGTATCCTGCGCGGCTCCAATGGCGCTCCGAGCGGCTGCCGATGATGACCAGCAGTTCACCATCCATGTCATGGTGGACACCCACCGAAGGTTTGAGGAGCTCTCTGTGGTGTACACAAACCACCCGGTCTGGGTGGAGCACTCCATCCGCATCATGGAGTTGTTGCTTGCCGACGAGAAGTACAAGGTGGTCGGGTTCGACATCGAGCACACCCGCGCTCGTGCCGGGTCTCGTCACAAGGTGGTCGTTGCCTAGATGTGCATGGGCCACCACATCCTCGTCTACCACTACTGCCTGGCCACAAGGCCTTGCGAGCGTTTTGCCAGGTTTGTCCACAGCCCCCACTACATGTTCGCTATGGTTGACATCACCAACAATGTCAAGGTGCTCAAGAATTCGGGCATCGCCTGCCAGAATCCTGTCGATAGGGCCAATACAAGATCTGGGGCAGCAAGGAGGATGAGAAGGACTCACTATTTCACCTCACCGAGGGCATCATCAACCCCTATTACAGAGATATTAAGGATTCCTGCAACAACGACAAGCGTGCCTGGCAGTCGGCCTGGATGAAGAAACTCGACAAAGATCACGTCGTGTACGTGGCCAAGGAGGCGTACATGTTCTATGACATGTATAGGCGGATCGTTGACATGAGGAAGTGCCTCCTTCCCCAAAACAGCGAGGGATCCAGCCGGAAGTAGAGCAATGGCAAGCGTCATCACAACAAGAAGTAGATGATTAGATCCTCGTTTCTCCTAGTTTAGTATGCATGTAATTGCTTACTTTGGTGTGTGAAAATGTTATCTGTGTAGTCACTTGTCTAATTGTATGCTTAATTTGGTTATGCAATGCTGTCTTTTTAAGTATATTTGTTGATGCTCTGTAGACAGAGCAAATCACATCGCACACGGACTAAACAAGGGAACCCATCGGTGACGATTTCATCAATCATTGATGATTGTATACCCGCAATCATTTGCTCACAACACACACGGCTTGTTAACAGGAATCGTCGGTGTTGTTCTCGGTCTTCCCACACATTTCTGATTACAGACCTGTTTGCCGCGTATCACACACATCTTGTTAAGTTGAACCATTTCTGTTCTCTTGGCTCAACATAAATAGTCCATCCGAGTGAACTGTATGCCGTATATCACACACATCTTCATCTGGCCGCCCGTTTCTGTTGTTCCGCCTCATCATAAATAGTTCATCTGAGTGAACAGTATGTTGTGTATCGCACACGCCTTCATCTGGCTGCCCATTTCCTTTGTTCCTCCTCATCACAAACAGTTAATTGAACTGAAAAGTATACCCTACATCGCACACGGAACCAAAATCTGAACCGTGTTTGATGCATATGTCATCGCAAAAATTTTGGACACTTTTGATGGTTCTCTGACACCACCATTTGCGATTACTGCATCACACATAGTTTCTCGAAGGGTCTCTGATCATAGTGTCGTGTTAGCAACATCTTGCAGTAGTGTGTGGTCTATGGCAGTGCTCACACACATGACAGCGTGTTGGGAAACGTAGTATAAAACAAAGCAAAAATCGCCCTACGATCACCCAGAAACAATATGAAGATGCATTAACTGTTAGGATAACATTTGTTACCGACACCGAGTAGCAGCAGAAGTCGACGAGTCGGTATAGATCGTACTTGGAGTCCCTCGAACCATAGATCAATGATCCCACGGACCGCCCACAAATGATCCCTCGAACGGAATATCGAAAGCATGGCCTCTCTACTTGGTTGCAAGCGTACAGTGTTCACGATCCTGCAGTGCTTCGCTGTCTGGAGCTAATCGTTGCCAGAGAATTGAAGGGGGTAGATTAGAATGACACTAGCCTTCTAATTATGAGGATTAGAGGATCTAGATCAAGCTATAATTGATCAACTAGGACCAACTAGAACTAGAACTAGAGAACTAGAGGAGGATCCAAAACTTGTGTGTTCCAACAGTGCCAAAACCTCTAGTATATATAGGTTGGACGGGAGGAGGGGCGCCACAAGGGGGAAGGAATCCCCTCCCCTTGCACTGACCAAGGAGGGTTCGAGGAGTCCTTCCCCCTCCCCAATTCAGCCTCCCAAAGGGGAAAGTGGATGCCTCCCCTACATGGACCTTGGTGGCCCAATTCTCCCTCCACCACTTGGCCTTTTAAGGTCCGTTCATATTAAACTAAATATAAAAGCCTCCTAACAATTACAAGAGACTTTCATTATTAATTTAGCATCATCAAAAACATTTTCCACCTATATATTATTTATCGGCAATACTCGGTATTACCCAATAAACTCTGAAACCCTTCCGGTGATCCCGAAACACTTCTGATT
The DNA here is from genome assembly GCA_963921465.1 of Triticum timopheevii. Taxonomy (NCBI): domain Eukaryota; kingdom Viridiplantae; phylum Streptophyta; class Magnoliopsida; order Poales; family Poaceae; genus Triticum; species Triticum timopheevii. Next base: position 375,009,398 of record OY997268.1, on the reverse strand, counting down.
CCTATCGGAACTATTTCGTATATTAATGAAAAAATTCCAGAAATAGATACTCATTACTCTCATCATTCTAACACTTAGAAGATCATGATTACCTTAAGCTTGTGACCCTCTAGGTTCGGTAATGCATAGACATGAACGAAACCCCTTTGTTCAATGACCGGTAGCGGAATCATGGATGTCCATATCAATCCCTATGGCTACATGAATGGCATTCGAGTGAACCTTTGGTTATCATGTGATGTTTTGTCACGCCCAATATGCGAGCCTATCCTAAAGAAAGTCAAAGTCCCACCAGGGTTAGAAGCGCATATTGGAGACGCTTTTGCAAGGTGGATATCATTAATTACATCGTACCATTACATAATAGTTGGGGATACATACAAGAGGCATACAATGACACACGAATACAACAACCTCATACATAAGAGCAACATGCGACTATGGATGAAAGACAAACAAAAACTGAAACGACATCCACCCTGCTAGCCCAGGCTGCTGACCTGGAACCTATCCCTGATCGAAGAAGAAGCAGAAGAAGAACTCCAAAACAAGAAAACATCAATCTCGCGTCATGATCATCGCATTACCTGTACCTGCAACTGTTGTTGTAGTAATTTTTGAGCCACGAGGACTCAGCAATCCCATTACCATGAGTATCAAGACCAGCAAAGCTTAAAGGGGATGAAATGGATAAGTGGTGAGATTGCAACCGCGACTAAGCATGATATGGTGGCTAACTTACGAATACAAGAATAAGATGAGAAGCTATGCAGACGGTCGCAAACTAGTAATGATCAAGAAGAGATCCTGAACTGCTTACGTCCAAACATAAGCCAAACCGTGTTCACTTCCCGGACTCTGCCAAAAAGAGACCATCACGGCTACACACGCGATTGATGCGTTTTAATTAAGTCAAGTGTCAAGTTCTCTACAACTGGATATTAACAAATTCCCATCTGCCACATAACTGCGGGCACGGCTCTCGAAAGTTTATACCCTGTAGGGTTGTCCTAACTTAGCCCATCACAAGCTCTCACGATCAGCGAAGGATATTCCTTCTCCCGGAAAGACCCGATCAGTCTCGGAATCCCGGTTACAAGACATTTCGACAATGGTAAAACAAGACAAGCAAGACCACCCGAATGTGCTGACAAATCCCCATAGAAACTGCACATATATCATTCTCAGGGCACACCGGATGAACACTACGTACAGCAACCGAAGACCCTAGGTGAAGGGGTGGCACCGCAAGTGGCTCTAGGTTGGACCAACACTCAGAGGAGCACTAGCCCGGGGGGGTTAAAATAAAGATGACCATCAAGCTCGCGAAAACCCAAGGGAAAGTTATAGGTTGTTAGGCAAATGTAAAACCAAGGTTAGGCCTTGCTGGAAGGGTTTTATTCAAAGTGAACTGTCAAGGGATTCCCATAAACCCAACCGCGTGAGGAACGCAAAATCAAGGAACATAACACCAGTATGACGAAAACTACGACAGCAAGAGTGGAACAAAACACCAGGCATAAGTCTGAGCCTTCCACCCTTTACCAAGTATATAGATGCATTAATTAAATAAGAGATATTGTGATATCCCAACATAATCCTGTTCCACCATGGAGCAATCTTAAACTTCACCTGAAACTAACAACGCTATAAGAGGGGCTGAGCAAAGCGATAACATAGCCAAACAACGGTTTGCTAGGAAGTGTGAAAAAATGTGAGGGGCTGACATGGCAATTTGGGAAGCGCGACATAGCAATAGCATCGAGACAACTAGCATAGCAATGATAGTAGTGAGATACAGGGTGACGGTCATCTTGCCTGAAATCCCGCTAGGAAGAAGAACGAGTCCATGAAGAAGGCGAACGGACGAAGACGAACCAAGCGTAGTCGAACGAATCCTCACGATCGCAGCGAAATAGGAACTATCGGGAAGAAGCACAACCGGAAAGAAGTAAACAACATGGTAAACACACAACACATAAACATGACATGATGCTCAACCAGGTATGATGCATGAAAATGCTCTATGATGCTACTCATGGCAAGAGATGATGCATACAAGAACAACACATCAAAGCAAGTTTAAATGAGGCCGGAAACAACATATAACAAATTTGATAAGTCCTCATATGCAAGTTTCGAAATTGGTCCAGATCTGAATAAACCTTATGTTGAAGTTGTTAAAAATCAAGTTAAGATACACCAAGATCATTTACGCGAAAATCTAGTCAAGTTACATATCAAGTTCATTTAATTCGGAGCTACGGACTAGAAGATATGAGCAAAACAAGTTAAACATGGCATTGATGCAAAATACATTCAAACATCAAGCGAACACACTCAAAACAAGGATTCAACATGAGGTGATGAAACTACATGCAAAATCAAGCAAGTTTCATATAGAGCATGCTCAAAACGGAGCAACGGTGCAACACACACACTCCAAACAAGTTATAACAACAAGCTGTTCAAAACATCAACTAGGCACTTTGTAAACATAAAAACAACATGCTACAGGAATCATATGATCATAAACTTGACATGCAATTCATTTACAGATAACATACTTAAAATAACATTAAGGTTCAGGTTCATAGGCATCACGATTAAACCAATATGATCAATGCAAAAAGCGACATTATAACACAGGAGCATATGCATGAGGAAAGTTAATATGATGGCATGTTGGAGGCATGAAACAAAGATGCTACAGAAACTATACATAGCAACCAAGGGCATGGCATCACATTACCCATAACAAAGATCAAATAACCTCAAAGAATAATATACATACGGCCCATGGATTAGTGGGAACCAACATGCCAAGATTGAATGTTGAAACAGTTTTAGCAAATGTAAAACAACAACATTATCATAGCATGTTTGCAAGCATGGAATAGATGCATATGTTATCCAAAATTAACAACCATGGCATGTGAACATATTACTCATAGCATACTTCAACACATGTAATTGGAGCATCTCCAAAAGAGGCATGTATCAACTAATAATAAGCTCACAACAAAGCATCATGAAGTTAACAGAAATCTGATACATTATATAAGCATGTTCATGGCAATGAAAACATATGGTACAGGACATATATAGGACATAAAAAGGTATATCATGATATATCATAACATGGAAATCAAAATATGTCAACTAAGCATCTCCATATTATGCATGGATTAATTAATAACATCCAGCAAAGATGGCATCATGATATGACACAAACAGACTTGACAGAAAGTTAACATCAAGTAGCCCACTTCACAAGCTTGATGCTCTCACTACAGGGCATATAAAAATACATGGATTGTACCATAGAAAAGATTACACGATTATGCTCCTAAAACATGTAGACATTATGCTCAAAAGAAAATCTCTCAAAAAGATATAGAAATGACAAATAGGCCAGTTATAACAGTTTCAGCAGTTAACAGCAACATGCACTTTTGCAACAGGGATTAATATGTCAAGATGCAGCCTAACATGAATGCAAAGCACTCTAAACACGTAGATCATGAAGATCAGAACCTCTGCATATCAAGATCATCATCAGAGGATCAACAGGGACAAAGCTACACCACTCACAAGATGCATACATGATGTTAACAATCAGCAGATTCCAGCAGTTATATTACTTAGCAGTTTTGCAATGAATATTAAGGCATCAATATGAACAGTAACATGAATGCAAATGAAACTATCATGTAGAGCATCAAGAGTTGAACATTTTGATATATTATGCACGCCAATTGGAGCTACATGCAAACAGTTACAAGCTAACAAAGATGCGCACATAATATGACTTTCTAGGGACTTGGACGAAAATAACATCACGGGAAAACTGGACGGAGGGGTCCCGGGGACGAGTAGATGCAGCGGGGCTGTTTGGTTGGGTGGTCAGATGGATCTGGGATGGGGCTGCCCCGGCGTGGGTCAATGCCGGCTCCGGCGACCCTAGGGTTCCAACGATCGCTTGAGAAGACGGAGCAGGTCAGATCCGGGGCTCCCTTGGCCGGATCTCAATGGATCCGGGCCGGGGAGGAACGGCGGGGGAGGTGAGGGGCGACGCAGATCGGTGGGGCGGCGAGGTGGAGGCGGCGGCATGGCGAGCGGGCGGCAGCGCACGGCGAGGTGGCGAGGCGGCGCGGGAGACGAAGGCGCGCGGGCGGTGGAGCGGCGCGGGAGGCGGAAGCACACGGCGGCGGAGTGGTGCGGCGAGGTGGCGAAGTCCGGCAAGGGCGGTGCTGCACGGCGGCGGCGCGAGGTCGCCGGTGGGAGGCGCGTGGCAGCGAAGCGGAGCAGACGGGGCACGATGGGCTCGGGCTGGCCCGATTCTGCCCACGGCGGGTCAGATCCGGGCCCCGGCGGGCCTGGCGGCAGGGTCGGTAGCCATGGATAGGTGGGGGCATCTGGATGGCTGAGGGCGGCGGCAGACATGTCCGGCGGTAGGGTGGATTTGTTTGGTGCGTGTGTCGGTGTCAAAACCGGCGGATCTCGGGTAGGGGGTCCCGAACTGTGCTTCTAAAGATAATGGTAACATGAGGCGGGGGACATGATGTTTACCCAAGTTCGGGCCCTCTCGATGGAGGTAATACCCTACTTCCTTCTTTATTGATCTTGATGATATGAGTATTACAAGAGTTGATCTACCACGAGATCATAGAGGCTAAACCCTAAAAGCTAGCCTATGATTATGATTGTTGTTGTCCTACGAACTAAACCCTCCAGTTTATATAGACACCGGAGGGGGCTAGGGTTATATAGAGTCGGTTACAGAGAAGGAGATCTACATATCCGAATTGCCAAGCTTGCCTTCCACGCAAAGGAGAGTCCCATCCAGACACGGGACGAAGTCTTCAATCTTGTATCTTCATAGTCCAACAGTCCGGCCAAAGTATATAGTCCGGCTGTCCGAGGACTCCTTAATCCCGGAGTCCCTCAGTAGCCCCTGAACCAGCGTTCAATGACGATGAGTCCGACGCATAGATTGTCTTCGGCATTGCAAGGCGGGTTCCTTCTCCGAATAATCCATAGAAGATTTTGAACACGAGAGTCGTGTCTGGCTCTGCAAAACAAATTCCACATACCACAGTAGAAAGCACAATATCCCACAAATCTAATCTGCTGACAACTTTTCATAGCATGACATCATGCCACGGCCCGGTCATTATCCGAACCATTTTTGCCCACCAGCCACTACACGTGCTGCCAGGCGGTTTTATTGGCACGTCTTGTCGAAGCAGAGATCGTGTTCCCCTAATCACGGGATTCTCATCAATACAAGTGTGGGTAACCCAACCGCGCTTGTTTAATATGACTCCTCGATTCTAGGCAAGTCCCAAACGGTCACGCGGGGGATGCTTGATATTCGTCGTCTTTATAAGAGGGCCAAGGCCTATCCTTTTCTTCCCACGCTTCATCCTTCCCCTCCCGCACCTCGAGTTCCAACACCCAATGCTCAAGCTAAGCGCTTCGGACCTTCAACCATGTCCGGATCCAACCTTCAAGGCCGGTGAATGGCCTCCTCTGTCACAGAGGAGGATCAAGAAGATGAATTAGGGAGGCCAGGTATCTCACCGCCGAAATCCCGCACAGGCTGCCTGCTCAAGGGCAGGTCATCCCCACTCCCGAACCCAACGAGAGTGTCGTATTTATTTCCCACTTCCTCCGAGGGATAGGTTTTAGTCTTGATTCCTTTGTGAGAGGGCTCATGTTCTATTACGGGCTAGATTTCCATGATCTAGCTCCGGATTCCATCCTTCACATCTCGTCGTTTATCGTTGTGTGTGAAGCCTTCCTCCGCATCACCCCCCACTTCGGCTTATGGCTCAAGACCTTCAATGTGAGGCTGAAGGTGATTGACGGGCGTTAAGCGGAGTGCGGAGGCGCTATAATAAGCAAAGGCGCCGATGCCCCATGGCCAAAGGGTTAATTCATAGAAACTTCTGACTTACGGCAACGGGAGTGGTTTTACATCACAGCTCCCCGAGGCACAAAGCGAGCGTTCCGCTCGGGCCCTCCACCGCAACTGGCGTCATGGGTCAACAAGGGGCTGGACTGGGGGCCAATTAACGACATGCTGACACTGCAAAGCCGCATCCGAGACCTACTTAAGAAGGATGTCAGTCTTGTCAATATAATGCAAGTAATGCTGGTTCGTCGGGTCCTGCCATGCCAACGTCCGCCTCTCTGTATGTGGGAGTTCATCCAGGAAGGACCGCGAACCATTCAACAATTCTTCGGCGTGACGCTCAAAGAGATGTATGGGTTGTTCTTCGGATCACGAATAAAGTGTCCGAACACCACCGAGGACGTGGGTCTCAACTACAACCGTCCGGATACCCAAGTAAGTAATTCCGCTACCGAACATATCATCCTTTATGTTTGTTATAACATCATTCTGAAAAATTGCTCTCTGTCAGGACTGGATAAGGAAGGCGGAGAGGATTAGGTGTTCGGCCCCCCTTCCCGAAGGCTCGCCGGATCCTTTATTGATCAGGATGCTAGAGCGCACCGTACCAGGTGCCATCAGGAAAAGATGAGGGGAGGAATAGAGGGGCCACCGGCGGCCTCATACCTTACACATCCAAATCGGGGGAGTAAGTGCCTCCACGAAGGAGGATAATCAAGGAGGTGAATCTAAAATCCCCTTTCCTCACAGTAAGAAAGGGACGCCTCTGAAGACTTGGAAATCGAGGTTTCCAAACGGGGGAAGAAACCCACGTCAGGGGGCCTGCCCCAGAGGGCGTCCTTACCGCACAGCACCCGCAAGGGAGCTAGGCCTCAACCGTGTTGTAAGTGAAAAAAGGTACTTTGGTAAATATATCATGTTTCGTCTCTGAGAATAATAACCGAGACATATTTGTTGTAGTCCGGCTCGTAGCCCTTCTCCACAGAGTTTGTCTTCGGGGTATCTTCTTGCGGAGATGATGGAGAGCGAAACGCCTCCTCCCGCCTCCCCGCCACATGGGGCGGACGATCCCGAGGTGTCGTCACGGAGGATTTTTCCTGATCTGCCGAGGCCAGAAGTTGACACTTCGGCTGCCCGAAGTTCGGAATATTCAGCTCCCAGGGAGAGCGATAGAAAGAGTCCGAGATTGTCCGGCATACAGCCGGACACACTGATGGTTCTTCTGGAGGGAGCGGCCATCTCAGAGACGCATCGTACCTTAATGGGTACGGTGGTTGAGAGGATTTCATCCGCCAAAAGCGTTTTGAATGAAGCCTTTACGAGTCGGTTGAGCGGCTTTGAGGTATGCAACATAATATATGTATTTCTGATGGTACCGCACATGCTAGGTGTGCTCTGTATAGATAGTATCCCCTTAGACTCTGGTTGCCATCGAGAGGTGGCAAACAGAGGATCGTAATCCCAGGTAATAATCGCGCTGCTATTATGTGCAGGTGGCTGATTGTCTGGTTGTTGACCGGACTGCTGATTTTGCCGAACTGAAGCGGCAGATTGACGTGGCGGATGCCGACATCGCGCTTGTTAACAAGCGGTTTGACGAGGCCTAGGGTATGTATGTTCGGCTTGTCAGCAAATTGTAAGAGGAGCATTAAGCTAGTATCTAAAATATACTATGACTGCAGATGGAGCTGCCGCTGTAGAGACCCTTCGGGCGGAGCTTGCCCGAGCTAGGAACAAGCCCGAATAAGTGATGCGGCCGCCCTAAAGGCGGTCGAAGAGTTAAGAGCCGAACAGGCTGCTCATCGCTAGAGTGAAGAAAGGATAGCCAAGATGGCTGTTGAGCTGAAAGATGCCGCCGACCGCTATGAGCTCCTTGAAAAGGAAAGCCAAGCAAAAGCGGCTGACCTGAAGAAGGCCCTTGAGGCAGCCAAGGAAACCCGCTCTGAAATAAGAGGGATAAGGGAGGAGATTCGTGAAGCCGGAGATATCACGGCTGGGAGGCCCTATTTGTTGCGGATGAAGTTCGGAGATCCAAAGTATGCCCCTCTGGATCAGTTGTGGAGTGCTGCAGATGCGTATGCGGACCTGGCAAAGAGTGCTGCTGATTCGACTGAGTTTTACAAAGATCGGAAAGACCATAAGGTAGAAAGGTTATTCTGGTCGTAGTTCAGTGCCCTGACGCGTCCGCTGCCATTGAATGAAAGGATGGATGCATGGTCTGAGCTCCATAGGTTGTCCGGGCGCCACAAGGGGGGAGGAATCCCCTCCCCTTGCACTGACCAAGGAGGGTTCGAGGAGTCCTTCCCCCTCCCCAATTCAGCCTCCCAAAGGGGAAAGTGGATGCCTCCCCTACATGGACCTTGGTGGCCCAATTCTCCCTCCACCACTTGGCCTTTTAAGGTCCGTTCATATTAACCTAAATATAAAAGCCTCCTAACAATTACAAGAGACTTTCATTATTAATTTAGCATCATCAAAAACATTTTCCACCTATATATTATTTATCGGCAATACTCGGTATTACCCAATAAACTCTGAAACCCTTCCGGTGACCCCGAAACACTTCTGATTCCTATCGAAACTATTTCGTATATTAATGAAAAAATTCCAGAAATATATACTCATTACTCTCATCATTCTAACACTTAGAAGATCATGATTACCTTAAGCTTGTGACCCTCTAGGTTCGGTAATGCATAGACATGAACGAAACCCCTTTGTTCAATGACCGGTAGCGGAATCATGGATGTCCATATCAATCCCTATGGCTACATGAATGGCATTCGAGTGAACCTTTGGTTATCATGCGATGTTTTGTCACGCCCAATATGCGAGCCTATCCTAAAGAAAGTCAAAGTCCCACCAGGGTTAGAAGCGCATATTGGAGACGCTTTTGCAAGGTGGATATCATTAATTACATCGTACCATTACATAATAGTTGGGGATACATACAAGAGGCATACAATGACACACGAATACAACAACCTCATACATAAGAGCAACATGCGACTATGGATGAAAGACAAACAAAAACTGAAACGACATCCACCCTGCTAGCCCAGGCTGCTGACCTGGAACCTATCCCTGATCGAAGAAGAAGCAGAAGAAGAACTCCAAAACAAGAAAACATCAATCTCGCGTCATGATCATCGCATTACCTGTACCTGCAACTGTTGTTGTAGTAATTTGTGAGCCACGAGGACTCAGCAATCCCATTACCATGAGTATCAAGACCAGCAAAGCTTAAAGGGGATGAAATGGATAAGTGGTGAGATTGCAACCGCGACTAAGCATGATATGGTGGCTAACTTACGAATACAAGAATAAGATGAGAAGCTATGCAGACGGTCGCAAACTAGTAATGATCAAGAAGAGATCCTGAACTGCTTACGTCCAAACATAAGCCAAACCGTGTTCACTTCCCGGACTCTGCCAAAAAGAGACCATCACGGCTACACACGCGATTGATGCGTTTTAATTAAGTCAAGTGTCAAGTTCTCTACAACTGGATATTAACAAATTCCCATCTGCCACATAACTGCGGGCACGGCTCCCGAAAGTTTATACCCTGTAGGGTTGTCCCAACTTAGCCCATCACAAGCTCTCACGATCAGCGAAGGATATTCCTTCTCCCGGAAAGACCCGATCAGTCTCGGAATCCCGGTTACAAGACATTTCGACAATGGTAAAACAAGACAAGCAAGACCACCCGAATGTGCTGACAAATCCCCATAGAAACTGCACATATATCATTCTCAGGGCACACCGGATGAACACTACGTACAGCAACCGAAGACCCTAGGTGAAGGGGTGGCACCGCAAGTGGCACTAGGTTGGACCAACACTCAGAGGAGCACTAGCCCGGGGGGGTTAAAATAAAGATGACCCTCAAGCTCGCGAAAACCCAAGGGAAAGTTATAGGTTGTTAGGCAAATGTAAAACCAAGGTTAGGCCTTGCTGGAAGGGTTTTATTCAAAGTGAACTGTCAAGGGATTCCCATAAACCCAACTGCGTGAGGAACGCAAAATCAAGGAACATAACACCAGTATGACGAAAACTACGGCAGCAAGAGTGGAACAAAACACCAGGCATAAGTCTGAGCCTTCCACCCTTTACCAAGTATATAGATGCATTAATTAAATAAGAGATATTGTGATATCCCAACATAATCCTGTTCCACCATGGAGCAATCTTAAACTTCACCTGCAACTAATAACGCTATAAGAGGGGCTGAGCAAAGCGATAACATAGCCAAACAACGGTTTGCTAGGAAGTGTGAAAAAATGTGAGGGGCTGACATGGCAATTTGGGAAGCGCGACATAGCAATAGCATCGAGACAACTAGCATAGCAATGATAGTAGTGAGATACAGGGTGACGGTCATCTTGCCTGAAATCCCGCTAGGAAGAAGAACGAGTCCATGAAGAAGGCGAACGGACGAAGACGAACCAAGCGTAGTCGAACGAATCCTCACGATCGCAGCGAAATAGGAACTATCGGGAAGAAGCACAACCGGAAAGAAGTAAACAACATGGTAAACACACAACACATAAACATGACATGATGCTCAACCAGGTATGATGCATGAAAATGCTCTATGATGCTACTCATGGCAAGAGATGATGCATACAAGAACAACACATCAAAGCAAGTTCAAATGAGGCCGGAAACAACATATAACAAATTTGATAAGTCCTCATATGCAAGTTTCGAAATTGGTCCAGATCTGAATAAACCTTATGTTGAAGTTGTTAAAAATCAAGTTAAGATGCACCAAGATCATTTACGCGAAAATCTAGTCAAGTTACATATCAAGTTCATTTAATTCGGAGCTACGGACTAGAAGATATGAGCAAAACAAGTTAAACATGGCATTGATGCAAAATACATTCAAACATCAAGCGAACACACTCAAAACAAGGATTCAACATGAGGTGATGAAACTACATGCAAAATCAAGCAAGTTTCATATAGAGCATGCTCAAAACGGAGCAACGGTGCAACACACACACTCCAAACAAGTTATAACAACAAGCTGTTCAAAACATCAACTAGGCACTTTGTAAACATAAAAACAACATGCTACAGGAATCATATGATCATAAACTTGACATGCAATTCATTTACAGATAACATACTTAAAATAACATTAAGGTTCAGGTTCATAGGCATCACGATTAAACCAATATGATCAATGCAAAAAGCGACATTATAACACAGGAGCATATGCATGAGGAAAGTTAATATGATGGCATGTTGGAGGCATGAAACAAAGATGCTACAGAAACTATACATAGCAACCAACGGCATGGCATCACATTACCCATAACAAAGATCAAAAAACCTCAAAGAATAATATACATACGGCCCATGGATTAGTGGGAACCAACATGCCAAGATTGAATGTTGAAACAGTTTTAGCAAATGTAAAACAACAACATTATCATAGCATGTTTGCAAGCATGGAATAGATGCATATGTTATCCAAAATTAACAACCATGGCATGTGAACATATTACTCATAGCATACTTCAACACATGTAATTGGAGCATCTCCAAAAGAGGCATGTATCAACTAATAATAAGCTCACAACAAAGCATCATGAAGTTAACAGAAATCTGATACATTATATAAGCATGTTCATGGCAATGAAAACATATGGTACAGGACATATATAGGACATAAAAAGGTATATCATGATATATCATAACATGGAAATCAAAATATGTCAACTAAGCATCTCCATATTATGCATGGATTAATTAATAACATCCAGCAAAGATGGCATCATGATATGACACAAACAGACTTGACAGAAAGTTAACATCAAGTAGCCCACTTCACAAGCTTGATGCTCTCACTACAGGGCGTATAAAAATACATGGATTGTACCATAGAAAAGATTACACGATTATGCTCCTAAAACATGTAGACATTATGCTCAAAAGAAAATCTCTCAAAAAGATATAAAAATGACAAATAGGCCAGTTATAACAGTTTCAGCAGTTAACAGCAACATGCACTTTTGCAACAGGGATTAATATGTCAAGATGCAGCCTAACATGAATGCAAAGCACACTAAACACGTAGATCATGAAGATCAGAACCTCTGCATATCAAGATCATCATCAGAGGATCAACAGGGACAAAGCTACACCACTCACAAGATGCATACATGATGTTAACAATCAGCAGATTCCAGCAGTTATATTACTTAGCAGTTTTGCAATGAATATTAAGGCATCAATATGAACAGTAACATGAATGCAAATGAAACTATCATGTAGAGCATCAAGAGTTGAACATTTTGATATATTATGCACGCCAATTGGAGCTACATGCAAACAGTTACAAGCTAACAAAGATGCGCACATAATATGAGTTTCTAGGGACTTGGACGAAAATAACATCACGGGAAAACTGGACGGAGGGGTCCCGGGGACGAGTAGATGCAGCGGGGCTGTTTGGTTGGGTGGTCAGATGGATCTGGGATGGGGCTGCCCCGGCGTGGGTCAACGCCGGCTCCGGCGACCCTAGGGTTCCAACGATCGCTTGAGAAGACGGAGCAGGTCAGATCCGGGGCTCCCTTGGCCGGATCTCAATGGATCCGGGCCGGGGAGGAACGGCAGGGGAGGTGAGGGGCGGCGCAGATCAGTGGGGCGGCGAGGTGGAGGAGGCGGCATGGCGAGCGGGCGGCAGCGCACGGCGAGGTGGCGAGGCGGCGCGGGAGACGAAGGCGCGCGGGCGGTGGAGCGGCGCGGGAGGCGGAAGCACACGGCGGTGGAGTGGTGCGGCGAGGTGGCGAAGTCCGGCAAGGGCGGTGCTGCACGGCGGCGGCGCGAGGTCGCCGGTGGGAGGCGCGTGGCAGCGAAGCGGAGCAGACGGGGCACGATGGGCTCGGGCTGGCCCGATTCTGCCCACGGCGGGTCAGATCCGGGCCCCGGCGGGCCTGGCGGCAGGGGCGGTAGCCATGGATAGGTGGGGGCATCTGGATGGCTGAGGGCGGCGGCAGACATGTCCGGCGGTAGGGTGGATTTGTTTGGTGCGTGTGTCGGTGTCAAAACCGGCGGATCTCGGGTAGGGGGTCCCGAACTGTGCTTCTAAAGATAATGGTAACATGAGGCGGGGGACATGATGTTTACCCAAGTTCGGGCCCTCTCGATGGAGGTAATACCCTACTTCCTTCTTTATTGATCTTGATGATATGAGTATTACAAGAGTTGATCTACCACGAGATCATAGAGGCTAAACCCTAAAAGCTAGCCTATGATTATGATTGTTGTTGTCCTACGAACTAAACCCTCCAGTTTATATAGACACCGGAGGGGGCTAGGGTTATATAGAGTCGGTTACAGAGAAGGAGATCTACATATCCGAATTGCCAAGCTTGCCTTCCACGCAAAGGAGAGTCCCATCCAGACACGGGACGAAGTCTTCAATCTTGTATCTTCATAGTCCAACAGTCCGGCCAAAGTATATAGTCCGGCTGTCCGAGGACTCCTTAATCCCGGAGTCCCTCAGTAGCCCCTGAACCAGCGTTCAATGACGATGAGTCCGGCGCATAGATTGTCTTCGGCATTGCAAGGCGGGTTCCTTCTCCGAATAATCCATAGAAGATTTTGAACACGAGAGTCGTGTCTGGCTCTGCAAAACAAATTCCACATACCACAGTAGAGAGCACAATATCCCACAAATCTAATCTGCTGACAACTTTTCATAGCATGACATCATGCCACGGCCCGGTCATTATCCGAACCATTTTTGCCCACCAGCCACTACACGTGCTGCCAGGCGGTTTTATTGGCACGTCTTGTCGAAGCAGAGATCGTGTTCCCCTAATCACGGGATTCTCATCAATACAAGTGTGGGTAACCCAACCGCGCTTGTTTAATATGACTCCTCGATTCTAGGCAAGTCCCAAACGGTCATGCGGGGGATGCTTGATATTCGTCGGCTTTATAAGAGGGCCAAGGCCTATCCTTTTCTTCCCACGCTTCATCCTTCCCCTCCCGCACCTCGAGTTCCAACACCCAATGCTCAAGCTAAGCGCTTCGGACCTTCAACCATGTCCGGATCCAACCTTCAAGGCCGGTGGATGGCCTCCTCTGTCACAGAGGAGGATCAAGAAGATGAATTAGGGAGGCCAGGTATCTCACCGCCGAAATCCCGCACAGGCTGCCTGCTCAAGGGCAGGTCATCCCCACTCCCGAACCCAACGAGAGTGTCGTATTTATTTCCCACTTCCTCCGAGGGATAGGTTTTAGTCTTGATCCCTTTGTGAGAGGGCTCATGTTCTATTACGGGCTAGATTTCCATGATCTAGCTCCGGATTCCATCCTTCACATCTCGTCGTTTATCGTTGTGTGTGAAGCCTTCCTCCGCATCACCCCCCACTTCGGCTTATGGCTCAAGACCTTCAATGTGAGGCTGAAGGTGATTAACGGGCGTCAAGCGGAGTGCGGAGGCGCTATAATAAGCAAAGGCGCCGATGCCCCATGGCCAAAGGGTTAATTCATAGAAACCTCTGACTTACGGCAACGGGAGTGGTTTTACATCACAGCTCCCCGAGGCACAAAGCGAGCGTTCCGCTCGGGCCCTCCACCGCAACTGGCGTCATGGGTCAACAAGGGGCTGGACTGGGGGCCAATTAACGACATGCTGACACTGCAAAGCCGCATCCGAGACCTACTTAAGAAGGATGTCAGTCTTGTCAATATAATGCAAGTAATGCTGGTTCGTCGGGTCCTGCCATGCCAACGTCCGCCTCTCTGTATGTGGGAGTTCATCCAGGAAGGACCGCGAACCATTCAACAATTCTTCGGCGTGACGCTCAAAGAGATGTATGGGTTGTTCTTCGGATCACGAATAAAGTGTCCGGACACCACCGAGGACGTGGGTCTCAACTACAACCGTCCGGATACCCAAGTAAGTAATTCCGCTACCGAACATATCGTCCTTTATGTTTGTTATAACATCATTCTGAAAAATTGCTCTCTGTCAGGACTGGATAAGGAAGGCGGAGAGGATTAGGTGTTCGGCCCCCCTTCCCGAAGGCTCGCCGGATCCTTTATTGATCAGGATGCTAGAGCGCACCGTATCAGGTGCCATCAGGAAAAGATGAGGGGAGGAATAGAGGGGCCACCGGCGGGCCTCATACCTTACACATCCAAATCGGGGGAGTAAGTGCCTCCACGAAGGAGGATAATCAAGGAGGTGAATCTAAAATCCCCTTTCCTCACAGTAAGAAAGGGACGCCTCTGAAGACTTGGAAATCGAGGTTTCCAAACGGGGGAAGAAACCCACGTCAGGGGGCCCTGCCCCAGAGGGCGTCCTTACCGCACAGCGCCCGCAAGGGAGCTAGGCCTCAACCGTGTTGTAAGTGAAAAAAGGTACTTTGGTAAATATATCATGTTTTGTCTCTGAGAATAATAACCGAGACATATTTGTTGCAGTCCGGCTCGTAGCCCTTCTCCACAGAGTTCGTCTTCGGGGGATCTTCTTGCGGAGATGATGGAGAGCGAAACGCCTCCTCCCGCCTCCCCGCCACATGGGGCGGACGATCCCGAGGTGTCGTCACGGAGGATTTTTCCTGATCTGCCGAGGCCAGAAGTTGACACTTCGGCTGCCCGAAGTTCGGAATATTCAGCTCCCAGGGAGAGCGATAGAAAGAGTCCGAGATTGTCCGGCATACAGCCGGACACACTGATGGTTCTTCTGGAGGGAGCGGCCATCTCAGAGACGCATCGTACCTTAATGGGTACGATGGTTGAGAGGATTTCATCCGCCAAAAGCATTTTGAATGAAGCCTTTACGAGTCGGTTGAGCGGCTTTGAGGTACGCAACATAATATATGTATTTCTGATGGTACCGCACATGCTAGGTGTGCTCTGTATAGATAGTATCCCCTTAGGCTCTGGTTGCCATCGAGAGGTGGCAAACAGAGGATCGTAATCCCAGGTAATAATCGCACTGCTATTATGTGCAGGTGGCTGATTGTCTGGTTGTTGACCGGACTGCTGATTTTGCCGAACTGAAGCGGCAGATTGACGTGGCGGATGCCGACATCGCGCTTGTTAACAAGCGGTTTGACGAGGCCTAGGGTATGTATGTTCGGCTTGTCAGCAAATTGTAAGAGGAGCATTAAGCTAGTATCTAAAATATACTATGACTGCAGATGGAGCTGCCGCTGTAGAGACCCTTCGGGCAGAGCTTGCCCGAGCTAGTAACAAGCCCGAATAAGTGATGCGGCCGCCCTAAAGGCGGTCGAAGAGTTAAGAGCCGAACAGGCTGCTCATCGCTAGAGTGAAGAAAGGATAGCCAAGATGGCTGTTGAGCTGAAAGATGTCGCCGACCGCTATGAGCTCCTTGAAAAGGAAAGCCAAGCAAAAGCGGCTGACCTGAAGAAGGCCCTTGAGGCAGCCAAGGAAACCCGCTCTGAAATAAGAGGGATAAGGGAGGAGATTCGTGAAGCCGGAGATATCACGGCTGGGAGGCCCTATTTGTTGCGGATGAAGTTCGGAGATCCAAAGTATGCCCCTCTGGATCAGTTGTGGAGTGCTGCAGATGCGTATGCGGACCTGGCAAAGAGTGCTGCTGATTCGACTGAGTTTTACAAAGATCGGAAAGACCATAAGGTAGAAAGGTTATTCTGGTCGTAGTTCAGTGCCCTGACGCGTCCGCTGCCATTGAATGAAAGGATGGACGCATGGTCTGAGCTCCATAGGTTGTCCGGGCGCCACAAGGGGGGAGGAATCCCCTCCCCTTGCACTGACCAAGGAGGGTTCAAGGAGTCCTTCCCCCTCCCCAATTCAGCCTCCCAAAGGGGAAAGTGGATGCCTCCCCTACATGGACCTTGGTGGCCCAATTCTCCCTCCACCACTTGGCCTTTTAAGGTCCGTTCATATTAAACTAAATATAAAAGCCTCCTAACAATTACAAGAGACTTTCATTATTAATTTAGCATCATCAAAAACATTTTCCACCTATATATTATTTATCGGCAATACTCGGTATTACCCAATAAACTCTGAAACCCTTCCGGTGACCCCGAAACACTTCTGATTCCTATCGAAACTATTTCGTATATTAATGAAAAAATTCCAGAAATAGATACTCATTACTCTCATCATTCTAACACTTAGAAGATCATGATTACCTTAAGCTTGTGACCCTCTAGGTTCGGTAATGCATAGACATGAACGAAACCCCTTTGTTCAATGACCGGTAGCGGAATCATGGATGTCCATATCAATCCCTATGGCTACATGAATGGCATTCGAGTGAACCTTTGGTTATCATGTGATGTTTTGTCACGCCCAATATGTGAGCCTATCCTAAAGAAAGTCAAAGTCCCACCAGGGTTAGAAGCGCATATTGGAGACGCTTTTGCAAGGTGGATATCATTAATTACATCGTACCATTACATAATAGTTGGGGATACATACAAGAGGCATACAATGACACACGAATACAACAACCTCATACATAAGAGCAACATGCGACTATGGATGAAAGACAAACAAAAACTGAAACGACATCCACCCTGCTAGCCCAGGCTGCTGACCTGGAACCTATCCCTGATCGAAGAAGAAGCAGAAGAAGAACTCCAAAACAAGAAAACATCAATCTCGCGTCATGATCATCGCATTACCTGTACCTGCAACTGTTGTTGTAGTAATTTGTGAGCCACGAGGACTCAGCAATCCCATTACCATGAGTATCAAGACCAGCAAAGCTTAAAGGGGATGAAATGGATAAGTGGTGAGATTGCAACCGCGACTAAGCATGATATGGTGGCTAACTTACGAATACAAGAATAAGATGAGAAGCTATGCAGACGGTCGCAAACTAGTAATGATCAAGAAGAGATCCTGAACTGCTTACGTCCAAACATAAGCCAAACCGTGTTCACTTCCCGGACTCTGCCAAAAAGAGACCATCACGGCTACACACGCGATTGATGCGTTTTAATTAAGTCAAGTGTCAAGTTCTCTACAACTGGATATTAACAAATTCCCATCTGCCACATAACTGCGGGCA
The DNA here is from genome assembly GCA_963921465.1 of Triticum timopheevii. Lineage (NCBI taxonomy): Eukaryota > Viridiplantae > Streptophyta > Magnoliopsida > Poales > Poaceae > Triticum > Triticum timopheevii. Next base: position 374,991,438 of record OY997268.1, on the reverse strand, counting down.
CGGCTCCCGAAAGTTTATACCCTGTAGGGTTGTCCCAACTTAGCCCATCACAAGCTCTCACGATCAGCGAAGGATATTCCTTCTCCCGGAAAGACCCGATCAGTCTCGGAATCCCGGTTACAAGACATTTCGACAATGGTAAAACAAGACAAGAAAGACCACCCGAATGTGCTGACAAATCCCCATAGAAACTGCACATATATCATTCTCAGGGCACACCGGATGAGCAACCGAAGACCCTAGGTGAAGGGGTGGCACCGCAAGTGGCACTAGGTTGGACCAACACTCAGAGGAGCACTAGCCCGGGGGGGTTAAAATAAAGATGACCCTCAAGCTCGCGAAAACCCAAGGGAAAGTTATAGGTTGTTAGGCAAATGTAAAACCAAGGTTAGGCCTTGCTGGAAGGGTTTTATTCAAAGTGAACTGTCAAGGGATTCCCATAAACCCAACCGCGTGAGGAACGCAAAATCAAGGAACATAACACCAGTATGACGAAAACTACGGCAGCAAGAGTGGAACAAAACACCAGGCATAAGTCTGAGCCTTCCACCCTTTACCAAGTATATAGATGCATTAATTAAATAAGAGATATTGTGATATCCCAACATAATCCTGTTCCACCATGGAGCAATCTTAAACTTCACCTGCAACTAATAACGCTATAAGAGGGGCTGAGCAAAGCGATAACATAGCCAAACAACGGTTTGCTAGGAAGTGTGAAAAAATGTGAGGGGCTGACATGGCAATTTGGGAAGCGCGACATAGCAATAGCATCGAGACAACTAGCATAGCAATGATAGTAGTGAGATACAGGGTGACGGTCATCTTGCCTGAAATCCCGCTAGGAAGAAGAACGAGTCCATGAAGAAGGCGAACGGACGAAGACGAACCAAGCGTAGTCGAACGAATCCTCACGATCGCAGCGAAATAGGAACTATCGGGAAGAAGCACAACCGGAAAGAAGTAAACAACATGGTAAACACACAACACATAAACATGACATGATGCTCAACCAGGTATGATGCATGAAAATGCTCTATGATGCTACTCATGGCAAGAGATGATGCATACAAGAACAACACATCAAAGCAAGTTCAAATGAGGCCGGAAACAACATATAACAAATTTGATAAGTCCTCATATGCAAGTTTCGAAATTGGTCCAGATCTGAATAAACCTTATGTTGAAGTTGTTAAAAATCAAGTTAAGATGCACCAAGATCATTTACGCGAAAATCTAGTCAAGTTACATATCAAGTTCATTTAATTCGGAGCTACGGACTAGAAGATATGAGCAAAACAAGTTAAACATGGCATTGATGCAAAATACATTCAAACATCAAGCGAACACACTCAAAACAAGGATTCAACATGAGGTGATGAAACTACATGCAAAATCAAGCAAGTTTCATATAGAGCATGCTCAAAACGGAGCAACGGTGCAACACACACACTCCAAACAAGTTATAACAACAAGCTGTTCAAAACATCAACTAGGCACTTTGTAAACATAAAAACAACATGCTACAGGAATCATATGATCATAAACTTGACATGCAATTCATTTACAGATAACATACTTAAAATAACATTAAGGTTCAGGTTCATAGGCATCACGATTAAACCAATATGATCAATGCAAAAAGCGACTTTATAACACAGGAGCATATGCATGAGGAAAGTTAATATGATGGCATGTTGGAGGCATGAAACAAAGATGCTACAGAAACTATACATAGCAACCAAGGGCATGGCATCACATTACCCATAACAAAGATCAAATAACCTCAAAGAATAATATACATACGGCCCATGGATTAGTGGGAACCAACATGCCAAGATTGAATGTTGAAACAGTTTTAGCAAATGTAAAACAACAACATTATCATAGCATGTTTGCAAGCATGGAATAGATGCATATGTTATCCAAAATTAACAACCATGGCATGTGAACATATTACTCATAGCATACTTCAACACATGTAATTGGAGCATCTCCAAAAGAGGCATGTATCAACTAATAATAAGCTCACAACAAAGCATCATGAAGTTAACAGAAATCTAATACATTATATAAGCATGTTCATGGCAATGAAAACATATGGTACAGGACATATATAGGACATAAAAAGGTATATCATGATATATCATAACATGGAAATCAAAATATGTCAACTAAGCATCTCCATATTATGCATGGATTAATTAATAACATCCAGCAAAGATGGCATCATGATATGACACAAACAGACTTGACAGAAAGTTAACATCAAGTAGCCCACTTCAGAAGCTTGATGCTCTCACTACAGGGCGTATAAAAATACATGGATTGTACCATAGAAAAGATTACACGATTATGCTCCTAAAACATGTAGACATTATGCTCAAAAGAAAATCTCTCAAAAAGATATAAAAATGAAAAATAGGCCAGTTATAACAGTTTCAGCAGTTAACAGCAACATGCACTTTTGCAACAGGGATTAATATGTCAAGATGCAGCCTAACATGAATGCAAAGCACACTAAACACGTAGATCATGAAGATCAGAACCTCTGCATATCAAGATCATCATCAGAGGATCAACAGGGACAAAGCTACACCACTCACAAGATGCATACATGATGTTAACAATCAGTAGATTCCAGCAGTTATATTACTTAGCAGTTTTGCAATGAATATTAAGGCATCAATATGAACAGTAACATGAATGCAAATGAAACTATCATGTAGAGCATCAAGAGTTGAACATTTTGATATATTATGCACGCCAATTGGAGCTACATGCAAACAGTTACAAGCTAACAAAGATGCGCACATAATATGAGTTTCTAGGGACTTGGACGAAAATAACATCACGGGAAAACTGGACGGAGGGGTCCCGGGGATGAGTAGATGCAGCGGGGCTGTTTGGTTGGGTGGTCAGATGGATCTGGGATGGGGCTGCCCCGGCGTGGGTCAATGCCGGCTCCGGCGACCCTAGGGTTCCAACGATCGCTTGAGAAGACGGAGCAGGTCAGATCCGGGGCTCCCTTGGCCGGATCTCAATGGATCCGGGCCGGGGAGGAACGGCGGGGGAGGTGAGGGGCGGCGCAGATCGGTGGGGCGGCGAGGTGGAGGCGGCGGCATGGCGAGCGGGCGGCAGCGCACGGCGAGGTGGCGAGGCGGCGCGGGAGACGAAGGCGCGCGGGCGGTGGAGCGGCGCGGGAGGCGGAAGCACACGGCGGTGGAGTGGTGCGGCGAGGTGGCGAAGTCCGGCAAGGGCGGTGCTGCACGGCGGCGGCGCGAGGTCGCCGGTGGGAGGCCCGTGGCAGCGAAGCGGAGCAGACGGGGCACGATGGGCTCGGGCTGGCCCGATTCTGCCCACGGCGGGTCAGATCCGGGCCCTGGCGGGCCTGGCGGCAGGGGCGGTAGCCATGGATAGGTGGGGGCATCTGGATGGCTGAGGGCGGCGGCACACATGTCCGGCGGTAGGGTGGATTTGTTTGGTGCGTGTGTCGGTGTCAAAACCGGCGGATCTCGGGTAGGGGGTCCCGAACTGTGCTTCTAAAGATAATGGTAACATGAGGCGGGGGACATGATGTTTACCCAAGTTCGGGCCCTCTCGATGGAGGTAATACCCTACTTCCTTCTTTATTGAGCTTGATGATATGAGTATTACAAGAGTTGATCTACCACGAGATCATAGAGGCTAAACCCTAAAAGCTAGCCTATGATTATGATTGTTGTTGTCCTACAAACTAAACCCTCCAGTTTATATAGACACCGGAGGGGGCTAGGGTTATATAGAGTCGGTTACAGAGAAGGAGATCTACATATCCGAATTGCCAAGCTTGCCTTCCACGCAAAGGAGAGTCCCATCCAGACACGGGACGAAGTCTTCAATCTTGTATCTTCATAGTCCAACAGTCCGGCCAAAGTATATAGTCCGGCTGTCCGAGGACTCCTTAATCCCGGAGTCCCTCGATAGCCCCTGAACCAGCGTTCAATGACGATGAGTCCGGCGCATAGATTGTCTTCGGCATTGCAAGGCGGGTTCCTTCTCCGAATAATCCATAGAAGATTTTGAACACGAGAGTCGTGTCTGGCTCTGCAAAACAAATTCCACATACCACAGTAGAGAGCACAATATCCCACAAATCTAATCTGCTGACAACTTTTCATAGCATGACATCACGCCACGGCCCGGTCATTATCCGAACCATTTTTGCCCACCAGCCACTACACGTGCTGCCAGGCGGTTTTATTGGCACGTCTTGTCGAAGCAGAGATCGTGTTCCCCTAATCACGGGATTCTCATCAATACAAGTGTGGGTAACCCAACCGCGCTTGTTTAATATGACTCCTCGATTCTAGGCAAGTCCCAAACGGTCACGCGGGGGATGCTTGATATTCGCCGTCTTTATAAGAGGGCCAAGGCCTATCCTTTTCTTCCCACGCTTCATCCTTCCCCTCCCGCACCTCGAGTTCCAACACCCAATGCTCAAGCTAAGCGCTTCGGACCTTCAACCATGTCCGGATCCAACCTTCAAGGCCAGTGGATGGCCTCCTCTGTCACAGAGGAGGATCAAGAAGATGAATTAGGGAGGCCAGGTATCTCACCGCCGAAATCCCGCACAGGCTGCCTGCTCAAGGGCAGGTCATCCCCACTCCCGAACCCAACGAGAGTGTCGTATTTATTTCCCACTTCCTCCGAGGGATAGGTTTTAGTCTTGATCCCTTTGTGAGAGGGCTCATGTTCTATTACGGGCTAGATTTCCATGATCTAGCTCCGGATTCCATCCTTCACATCTCGTCGTTTATCGTTGTGTGTGAAGCCTTCCTCCGCATCACCCCCCACTTCGGCTTATGGCTCAAGACCTTCAATGTGAGGCTGAAGGTGATTGACGGGCGTCAAGCGGAGTGCGGAGGCGCTATAATAAGCAAAGGCGCCGATGCCCCATGGCCAAAGGGTTAATTCATAGAAACTTCTGACTTACGGCAACGGGAGTGGTTTTACATCACAGCTCCCCGAGGCACAAAGCGAGCGTTCCGCTCGGGCCCTCCACCGCAACTGGCGTCATGGGTCAACAAGGGGCTGGACTGGGGGCCAATTAACGACATGCTGACACTGCAAAGCCGCATCCGAGACCTACTTAAGAAGGATGTCAGTCTTGTCAATATAATGCAAGTAATGCTGGTTCGTCGGGTCCTGCCATGCCAACGTCCGCCTCTCTGTATGTGGGAGTTCATCCAGGAAGGACCGCGAACCATTCAACAATTCTTCGGCGTGACGCTCAAAGAGATGTATGGGTTGTTCTTCGGATCACGAATAAAGTGTCCGGACACCACCGAGGACGTGGGTCTCAACTACAACCGTCCGGATACCCAAGTAAGTAATTCCGCTACCGAACATATCGTCCTTTATGTTTGTTATAACATCATTCTGAAAAATTGCTCTCTGTCAGGACTGGATAAGGAAGGCGGAGAGGATTAGGTGTTCGGCCCCCCTTCCCGAAGGCTCGCCGGATCCTTTATTGATCAGGATGCTAGAGCGCACCGTATCAGGTGCCATCAGGAAAAGATGAGGGGAGGAATAGAGGGGCCACCGGCGGGCCTCATACCTTACACATCCAAATCGGGGGAGTAAGTGCCTCCACGAAGGAGGATAATCAAGGAGGTGAATCTAAAATCCCCTTTCCTCACAGTAAGAAAGGGACGCCTCTGAAGACTTGGAAATCGAGGTTTCTAAACGGGGGAAGAAACCCACGTCAGGGGGCCCTGCCCTAGAGGGCGTCCTTACCGCACAGCGCCCGCAAGGGAGCTAGGCCTCAACCGTGTTGTAAGTGAAAAAAGGTACTTTGGTAAATATATCATGTTTTGTCTCTGAGAATAATAACCGAGACATATTTGTTGCAGTCCGGCTCGTAGCCCTTCTCCACAGAGTTCGTCTTCGGGGGATCTTCTTGCGGAGATGATGGAGAGCGAAACGCCTCCTCCCGCCTCCCCGCCACATGGGGCGGACGATCCCGAGGTGTCGTCACGGAGGATTTTTCCTGATCTGCCGAGGCCAGAAGTTGACACTTCGGCTGCCCGAAGCTCGGAATATTCAGCTCCCAGGGAGAGCAATAGAAAGAGTCCGAGATTGTCCGGCATACAGCCGGACACACTGATGGTTCTTCTGGAGGGAGCGGCCATCTCAGAGACGCATCGTACCTTAATGGGTACGGTGGTTGAGAGGATTTCATCCGCCAAAAGCGTTTTGAATAAAGCCTTTACGAGTCGGTTGAGCGGCTTTGAGGTACGCAACATAATATATGTATTTCTGATGGTACCGCACATGCTAGGTGTGCTCTGTATAGATAGTATCCCCTTAGACTCTGGTTGCCATCGAGAGGTGGCAAACAGAGGATCGTAATCCCAGGTAATAATCGCGCTGCTATTATGTGCAGGTGGCTGATTGTCTGGCTGTTGACCGGACTGCTGATTTTGCCGAACTGAAGCGGCAGATTGACGTGGCGGATGCCGACATCGCGCTTGTTAACAAGCGGTTTGACGAGGCCTAGGGTATGTATGTTCGGCTTGTCAGCAAATTGTAAGAGGAGCATTATGCTAGTATCTAAAATATACTATGACTGCAGATGGAGCTGCCGCTGTAGAGACCCTTCGGGCGGAGCTTGCCCGAGCTAGGAACAAGCCCGAATAAGTGATGCGGCCGCCCTAAAGGCGGTCGAAGAGTTATGAGCCGAACAGGCTGCTCATCGCTAGAGCGAAGAAAGGATAGCCAAGATGGCTGTTGAGCTGAAAGATGCCGCCGACCGCTATGAGCTCCTTGAAAAGGAAAGCCAAGCAAAAGCGGCTGACCTGAAGAAGGCCCTTGAGGCAGCCAAGGAAACCCGCTCTGAAATAAGAGGGATAAGGGAGGAGATTCGTGAAGCCGGAGATATCACGGCTGGGAGGCCCTATTTGTTGCGGATGAAGTTCGGAGATCCAAAGTATGCCCCTCTGGATCAGTTGTGGAGTGCTGCAGATGCGTATGCGGACCTGGCAAAGAGTGCTGCTGATTCGACTGAGTTTTACAAAGATCGGAAAGACCATAAGGTAGAAAGGTTATTCTGGTCGTAGTTCAGTGCCCTGACGCGTCCGCTGCCATTGAATGAAAGGATGGACACATGGTCTGAGCTCCATAGGTTGTCCGGGCTTGCTGTGAGGTTTGTCGTGGATCATCTTTGGCCACGGGGACCAAGGTCGGACAGTTATTTTGGATTAGTGTAGCAATTCCTTGGTGTTGTGTCGCATATCGATGCTGTGAAGAGGTCGGCGTGCATAGAGGGTGCGCGGATGGCTCTTGCCCGTGTTAAAACATACTGGGCAGGGAAGGAGGCCACCGCTATTGCAACCCAGGGTCCGGCAGGAGGCGAGGACCCGGCCGAGCACTATTTTGAAGAAGTCCTAGAAGGTGCCCGTTTAATAGAGGCTCAGTGCTCGAAGAGTGCCATGTTCGAGTGACATGTATATCAGTTGTAAAAACAATGCTATTTTGATTATAAAGGTTGTGTTTATACTTTTGCCCGAAAGTATTATAGTGCCTCCTGTGCAGCCGTTTATGTATGTATATAACCTGAAAGTTTGCAGTCGTCGGCTTCAGCCCCCACGCATATAATGCGGGGTTGTTCGAGAAAACTCGTAGTCACACTTGATCCAACGTCTTGGTCCGTTAAGGAGGTGGTAGCGCGGAGAACCAGGCAATCGGACTATATAGCTTTAACACTTTCACTTAGCCATAGGAGTTTGACGGTGGGGCTACTATATAGCCCCTAGTACTTCCGCGTTCATCCGAATATGGTGCATGTAGGTACATGACCAGGAAACCGGTCCTTCGTTAATGCGGAGGAATCGCAAAGATTCCGCTGAGTCATCGAGTGGTTGACCAGTCTCGCGCTGTATCATGACAGTCAGGTTTCAGCTTTCTCTACTGAGGTGCTCATCCAGATGAACCTGGGAACAATCGCAGCATTTCTCCGGGTGCCGCCTTAGCCGATAGAGCGGAACGTAAGGTAGCAAAACACGGGAGCCGGGAAAACCCAACATTTGACCAAAGACATGATTCAGAGCTGATGCATATAAGTCCAAACTCACGAAGCCGAACACTCCCTAAGGTATTCAGACTTTACAACATATACTGGGATGAATAACGCCCTCGATAATGAGCCCTGAGTTTCCAGGTATGTGCATTAGTCTAGTGTGACAAAAATGCCAATAACGCAAGCATCCCTCCGGGTTGTGTTAAGTGTCCGGAGGGGAAGAAGAAACAAGAGACATTTAAAAAGGTTTACGCAGGGTCCTAATCTAAAGAGAAACCTTTGAGCGGGGCCCTGCTCCACGTCTGTGCCTTTATCTCCGTTGTGTCGTATCCTGTAAGGGTGTAGCACGATGGTCATATGTAAAAAAGGAAAAACCCAGGTGAAAGACTTCATGCAAAGAGTTGGTTTATCTGAATGAACCATGGAAATGCAATATGTTATTGTATTAATAAGGTCGAGACAAACTATGGCCTTCTTTTTTTTGCGAGCAGCCCCTAGCACCACTTATGGGGGTATCCCCAGCTCAAGTTTATCTGGGCTGTTATATCTGGTGGAGCACCAGACTCGTCTAACCGTGTCCGTGATCTTGACGACCAACCGTTTATTCTGGTTGGAGGGGCCGCTCAGTGTTCGGCTGCTAGAGCCGCCACATATTCTTTTGCATGTAAGGAACGCTCTGTATTTCTGCTAACTGTGATGACGCCACGTGGACCGGGCATCTTATGTTTAAGATAGGCATAGTGCGGTACTGCATTAAAATGAGCGAAGGCAGTTCTTCCGAGTAGTGCGTGATAGCCGCTTCGGAATGGAGCGATGTCGAAGATTAGTTCTTCACTTCTGAAGTTGTTGGGAGAACCGAATACAACCTCTAGTACTAGAGAGCCCGTGCAGCGGGCCTCGACGCCTGGTATCACTCCTTTAAAGGTAGTGTTGCTTTGGCTGATTCTTGACGGGTCTATCCCCATTTTGCGGATAGTGTCCTGATATATCAGGTTAAGACTACTGCCGCCGTCCATAAGGACTCGAGTGAGATGGTATCCATCAATTATTGGGTCGAGCACCAAGGCAGCCGATCCTACATGCCGAATACTAGTCGTATGATCCCTGCAATCAAAAGTGATCGGGTAGGCCGACCAGGGATTGAATTTTGGGGGCTACGGGCTCCACAGCATATACGTCTTGGAGTGCGCATTTGCACCTTTTCTTTGGAATGTGAGTTTCGTAAATCATATTCACTGTTTTGACTTCTGGTGGGAATTTTTTCTGTCCCCCAGTGTTCGGCTGGCGACGCTCATCCTCGTCTTCGCTTGGCGTCTCCCGTCCCTTGTGTTCGGCATTTAGCTTGCCGGCCTGCTTGAAAACCCAGCACTCTCTATGAGTGTGATTTGCAGGTTTTTCGGGGGTGCCATGAATCTGACATAATTTGTCTAGAATCTTATTTAGGCTGGACGGTCCATCTCTGCTGCCTTTAAATGGCTTCTTCCGTTGACCGGGTTGGGAGCCCCTGAATCCGATGTTGACGGCCATGTTCTCTGGGCTGTCTTCATTGTTTCGACGCTTGTTTTTATTGTGCCGTGGCTTCCCGCTGCCATCCCTGACTTCGGATGTGCCTAGGTCACTGGTGCCGCTATGGGCCAGCCAACTGTCCTCGTCATCGCAAAAGCGGGTCATAAGGCTCGTTAAGGCTGCCATTGTCCTCGAATTTTCATGGCCGAGGTGTCTGGCAAGCCATTCGTCCTGGACACTGTGTTTGAAGGCTGCTAAGGCTTTGGCATCCGGGTAGTCGATGATTTCATTTTTCTTAGTAAGAAATCTGTTAAAAGTTTTCGGGCCGACTCTCCGGGCTGTTGAATTGTGTGACTTAAGTTGTCTACATCCGGAGGTCGGACATAGGTCCCTTGAAAATTGGCCCTAAAAGCATCCTCAAGTTCTTCCCAACTTCCAATTGAGTTTTCAGGGAGGCTTTTCAACCAGTGCCGAGCTGGTCCTTTCAACTCGAGGGGTAGGTATTTAATGGCATGGAGATCATCTCCGCAGGCCATGTGGATGTGAAGGATAAAGTCCTCAATCCAGACCCCAGGGTCTATCGTTCCGTCATATGCCTCTATATTCACGGGTTTAAATCCTTCCAGAAATTCATGGTCCAACACCTCATCGGTGAAGCACAGGGGGTGTGTGGCACCCCTGTATTTGGACGTGTCATGGCATGCTGATGATGGTTGTTGTGTTCGGTGCTGATTCCTAGCTGGTATTCGATCAATGTGATCATTTTGGTAGCTCTGGTCCTGTGCCGAAGCGCGCTTCCTAGATCCATAGGTGGACCTGGCCATACCAGACTTTTTGTCCAGGGGCTCATGTAAATTGTGTGCTGACTTGTGTGAAGCATCATTAGCCGTCCTGTCGCGGCCACGGGGTGGTCGGTCTGGCTGATCGGCCGTTTTCGGCTGAATGGGCTCTATGGCCTCGTCGTCGAATTCGGGCAGCAGCTTGCGCTTTGGATAGCTCTTTGCTTGGCGATCGCCACCGTATTTCTCTTCAGTGTCAAGCACCTTGTTCCATCTGTGATTGAGCGTATCCTGTGCGGCCTTAAGCCTTTGCTTCTGCTTCTTTAAGCTCCTCGCCATGTCAATAAGCCTTCTCTGGAGGTTCTCTTGTTCCAAGTGTTTTTCTGGGATGATGAGTGCATCATCGTCTGGATTGTTCTCCTCTCCAGAGACAGGTTGATGAATTTTACCCTCGAGATCAGCGTCATCTGACATCGGCTCCGAACTATGTTCACCATCCCCCTGGTGATACGTCTCCGACGTATCTACTTTTCCAAACACGTTTGCCCTTGTTTTGGACTCTAACTTGCATGATTTGAATGAAACTAACCCGGACTGACGCTGTTTTCAGCTGCCATGATGTTGTTTTATGTGTAGAAAGCAAAAGTTCTCGGAATGTCCTGGAAATCCACGGAGGCATATTTTGGAAAATATAAAAAATACTGGCGAAAGAATCAAGACCATGGGGCCCACACCCTGTCCATGAGGGTGGGGGGCGCGCCCCTCCCCCTGGGCGCGCCCCTGTCTCGTGGGCCCCCTAGACCTCCACCGACCTCAACTCCAACTCCATATATTCACGTTCGGGAAGAGAAAAATTAGAGAGAAAGTTTCATCGCGTTTTACGATATGGAGCCGCCACCAAGCCCAAATCTCTCTCGGGAGGGCTGATCTGGAGTTCGTTCGGGGCTCCGGAGAGGGGGATTCGTCGCTGTCGTCATCATCAACCATCCTCCATCACCAATTTCATGATGCTCACCACCGTGTGTGAGTAATTCCATCGTAGGCTTGCTGGACGTTGATGGTTTGGATGAGATTTACCATGTAATCAAGTTAGTTTTGTTAGGGTTTGATCCCTAGTATCCACTATGTTCTGTGATTGATGTTGCTATGACTTTGCTATGCTTGATGCTTGTCACTAGGGCCCGAGTGCCATGATTTCAGATCTGAACCTATTATGTTTTCATGAATATATGTGTGTTCTTGATCCTATCTTGCAAGTCTATAGTCACCTATTATGTGTTATGATCCAACAACCCCGAAGTGACAATAATCGGGATACTTCTCGGTGATGATCGTAGTTTGAGGAGTTCATGTATTCACTATGTGCTAATGCTTTGTTCTGGTTCTCTATTAAAAGGAGGCCTTAATATCCCTTAGTTTCCGCTAGGACCCCACTGCCACGGGAGGGTAGGACAAAAGATGTCATGCAAGTTCTTTTCCATAAGCACATATGACTATTTACGGAATACATGCCTACATTACATTGATGAACTAGAGCAAGTTCTGTGTCACCCTATGTTATAGCTATTACATGAGGAATCGCATCCGGCATAATTATCCATCACTGATCCATTGCCTATGAGCTTTTCACATATTGTTCTTCTCTTATTTACTTTTCCGTAGCTACTGTTACAACTACTACAAAACCCAAAAACATTACTTTTACTATCGTTACCTTTATTATCATACTACTTTGCTACTAAATACTTTGGTATAGATACTAAGTTATCCAGGTGTGGTTGAATTGACAACTCAACTGCTAATACTCAAGAATATTCTTTGGCTCCCCTTGTGTCGAATCAATAAATTTGGGTTGAATACTTTACCCTCGAAAGCTGTTGTGATCCCCTACATTTGTGGGTTATCAACACTAATTTCTGGCGCCATTGCCGGGGAGCATAGCTCTATTCTCTGAGTCACTTGGGATTTATATCTATTGATCACTATGAAGAACTTGAAAGACGACCGAACTACGATTTTTCCCTCAACGACGAGGGGAGGTAAGGAACTGCCATCTAGCTCTGCAGTAGATTGTCCTTCTGTTTTGAGTAAGCTTGCGACACCTAAACCTGCTACTGCTATGAATTCTGATATGTCGCATGTTATTGATGATGCCACTTCTGCTATGCATGATACCTATGATGAAACTACTTCTGTGCGTGATACTACTTTGCCATTAGGTGAATTTCTTGATGAACAACTTGCTAGAGTTAGAGGGAACAAAATTATTGAAGATGCTATTATTGATGATAGTGATGATGAAAATTCTCCCAATGATTATGAATTGCCTGTTGTTCTTGAGGGTTATGTTATGAATGAAGAAGCTGCTAGAGCTATCTTTGCTTGCAATGATAGATATGATCTTAAGAAATTATTAGCTAAATGGAAGCAGCAGTCTCTTAATGCTAGAATGAAACCTGACCCTGCTTTTGCTACTTCACCTATCTGTGTTACTGATAAGGATTATGAATTCTCTGTTGATCCTGATATTATTACTTTAGTTAAATCTGATCCTTTTTATGGCCTTGAACCTGAAACTGTTGTGGCACATCTTACCAAGTTGAATGATATAGCTACCCTGTTTACTCATGATGATAAATCTCGCTATTTTTATATCCTTAAGATATTTCCGTTCTCATTAAAGGGTGGTGCTAAGACTTGGTATAATTCTCTTGCTCCTGGTTGTGTGCGTAGTCCCCAGGATATGATTTATTACTTCTCTGTTAAATATTTCCCTTCTCATAAGAAACAAGCTGCCTTGCGTGAAATATATAATTTTGTGCAAATCGAAGAAGAGAGTCTCCCACAAGCTTGGGGAGGCTTCTCCGATTACTTAATGCTTTGCCCGATCATCCTCTTAATAAAAATGAAATACTTGATATCTTTTATAATGGACTAACCGATGCTTCCAAGGACTACTTGGATAGTTGTGCTGGTTGTGTTTTCAGGGAAAGAACAGTCGACGAAGCTGAATTACTATTGAATAATATGTTGACAAATGAAAATAATTGGACTCTTCCTGAGCCAATTCCTGAGGCAATTCCTGAACCAATTGAGCCAACTCCTGAGCCTATTCCTAAACCCACTCCTAAGAAGAGAGGTGTTCTATTTCTCAGTCCTGAAGATATGCAAGAGGCAAAGAAATCAATGAAAGAAAAAGGTATTAAAGCTGAAGATATTAAGAATTTACCACCTATTGAAGAAATACATGGTCTTAATATACCACCTGTTGAAGAACCACATTGTCTTGATTACCCGACACAGGTAGTAAAGGTAAATTCTCTCTATAGATATGATAAAGTTGAAATCCCCTCTACTAAATTTCATAGCCCATGCTTAGATGAATTTGATGATTTTATGGCTAGACAAGAAAGTTTTAATGCTTATGTTGGTAGGGAGCTAAAGAATAATGCTTTCGAGATAGGACGCGTGAGCGATAATATGGCTAGAGTTAAAGGTGAACTCAAACTCATTAGCAAATATACTTCTATGGTTGCTACTCAAGCTGAGCAAGTAATTAAAGCTGAAAATGATTTGCTTGATGAATTAAATAATAAAAATGACTTTGCTGTTAGAGTGGCTACTAGAACTGGTAGAATGACTCAGAAACGACTTTGCTGTTAGAGTGGCTACTAGAACTGGTAGAATGACTCAGAAACCTTTGTATACTGAAGGCCACCCTAAGAGAATCGAGCAAGATTCTCAGAGAAATAATTTAGAGGCACCTAGTTCTTCCAAAAAGAAGAAAAAGAAAAACGATAGGACTTTGCATGCTTCTAGTGAACCTACTGTAGACACACCTGAGAATCCCAATGATATTTCTATTTCTGATGTTGAAACACAATCAGGTGATGAACATGAACCTAGTGATAATATTAATACTGATGTTCATGTTGATGCTCAACCTAGCAAAAACAATGAAATAGAGACTGAACCTGATGTTGATCTTGATAACCCACAATCATAGAATCAACGTTATGATAAGAGAGATTTTGTTGCTAGGAAGCATGGTAGAGAAAGAGAACCATGGGTTCAGAAACCCATGCCCTTTCCTCCTAAACCATCCAAGACAAAGGATGATGAGGATTTTGAGCGCTTTGCTGAAATGATTATACCTATTTTCTTACGTATGCGCTTAACTGATTTGCTCGAAGTAAATCCTTATGCTAAATATATGAAGGATATCATCACAAAAAAAAGAAAGATACCGTAAGCTGAAATTTCCACCATGCTTGCAAATTACACTTTTAAAGGTGGAATACCAAAGAAACTTGGAGATCCGGGGGTACCAACTATACCATTCTCCATTAAAAGAAATTATGTTAGAACTGCTTTATGTGATCTTGGAGCCGGTGTTAGTGTTATGCCTCTCTCTTTATATCGCATACTTGAACTGAATAAGTTGACAGCTACTGAAATATCTTTGCAAATGGCTGATAAATCAACTGCCATACCTGTCGGTATTTGTGAGGATGTGCCTGTTGTGGTTACAAATGTCACTATGTTAACGGACTTTGTTATTCTTGATATTCCCGAGGACGATAGTATGACGATTATCCTTGGTAGACCCTTTTTGAATACTGCAGGGGCTGTTATTGATTGCAACAAAGGCAATGTCACTTTTCATGTTAATGGTAATGAGCATACGGTACACTTTCCGAGGAAACAATCTCAAGTTCATAGCATCAATTCTATTGGAAAAGTTCCAACTATCATTATTTGAGGTTTTGATTTTCCTCTCCCTACTGTCAAGAAAAAGTATGATATTCTTATTGTTGGGAATTTTCATATCCCCATTGAGGTAACTTAGTGTTATTCAAAATTTCTCCGGTTCCGTGTTATTTGGAATGAGTTTGTTAACAAGACTTGATGAACCTTGTTAGTGGATTCATTTTCATGATCACGAGATGGATGAAACTAGAAGGCATAACCTTCTGTACCCTCTTTTTACTTTCTGTTATTCAGATTTAATAAAGCAAAAATAGTATTATCTGTCAGTTTTCTCAATTATCCATGCATTAAAAAATAGCCCGAAAATAAAAGTGCTCCAAATGCCTTGCAAATTTAGTATGATTTTTTATGGAATATTTGAGGATTTTAGGCACTGAAATCGCTGCAGGAGGGGCAAGCACCAGGCCACGAGAGTGGAGGGAGCGCCCACCCCCCTAGGCACGCCCCCTGTCTCGTGGGCCCCTGGTGCCCCCCCCCCCCCCCTCCACTTATGCCAGCACCCACACACTTCATCTTCTGCCCAAAAAAATCCCCATCCAACTCAAGCACGAGTTCTAGCTCATTTTGCTGCGATTTTCGTTCTCCTTTCTCAAAGCTCCATTCACAAAACTGCTGTGGGAGATTGTTGCTTGGTATGTGACTCCTCCATTGGTCCAATTAGTTTTTGTTCTAGTGCTTTATTCATTGCAAATTTTAGCTGCATAGGTGACCATGTTCTTGAGCTTGCATGTTAAATTTATGAGGTCCCAAGCAATTCCAATGCATGATATAGGCTCTAGGCACTTGTAGGAGTAGTTGCTACCAATCCTGTTTAGTTTTATTCACTTTTATTTTGAAGTTACTAAAATTGCAGAAATTTTCAAAAATTGTTTAAACTATTGAGGGGCTCTTCTAGCCAAGGCTCTCAGGAAAAACAAGCTAAAGAGAAGGGAAAAGCCAAGTATAATCTTCCTCACTTAGCGGAAGTACGGTCATGTGAACGGCCATGTGATGATTTCTTGAAAGAAGCTAGAATTCATGAAGATTTTTATTCTTTGATCGAGAATGCAGGCCTTGCCGGTTTCCTCCACGACCGGATCGATCAGTATCTCTTACTCAGCAATACTTTTGTGCAAAAAAATTATTATTATCCTAAGAAGTCACCACCTTCAGTATCATTTCACTTATATGATGAATTCATAGAAATGTCTTTACATAATTTTTGCGCGGTATGTAGGATACCCTATGAGGGAGAATTAGAGGAACCCCATCGTAAAGATGTGGATCGCTTTGTTAACACTATAGCTGTAGAGGAGCCAAAGAAGGGTTCCGGGGCGAAAATCTCTAGCATACATTTTCCTGTTTTATGCTACTTTGCCATATTTGCTAGTAGATGCTTGATTGGTCATGGAAATAGTGGAAACTTTAGTGTTCCTCATATTATCATTCTTCAACATGCCTTGCTCGGAGATAATAGTTTTAGTATGGGTGCCGTCGTCGCTGAACGGCTAAGCCTGAATCGTACAAAATGCCCTGTATTTGGAGGTATCTATGCTTCACGTCTTGCCAGACATTTTCACATACCTATTAGGCACCAAGAGAAAGAGGAGACAAAATTGCCTCCTCACATTTTAGATTACAAGAGCATGGTAGCGCACCCGTTTATTGTTGACAAAGAAGAGAAGATGCTCTTGTATAACCTTAGATTTAATAAGAAACACAATGAGACTATTATTTTGCCTGCGCCTCTGTTGTTTGATTTGACTGCAGATAATTTTCTTGTTACACCGGAAGCGGTGTACACTCATCGAGGCCAAGCATCCACTCCAGAGCCTGAGCCGGAACCTAAACTGGACCCTTATCGTGCATCATCCTTCCAGTGGGATCCGGAGATGACCAGCCAGTGGTATCCTGATTACACCTCCCAGTACAACGGGGAGAGTAGCAGCGGTCCTTGGTATTAGACCAACTCAGGCCAAAAGCCTAAGCTTGGGTGAGTACGTATTTCTCACCGACTTTACATTCATATTCACACACTATTCTAGTTGTCGGTGCTCATACTCTTTCATTGTATTATCCATGCTAGTTTAATTTTCTTTTGCTAGCTTTCTTCTTGTGTGTTTGATAAACCTTAAGAAAAAACCAAAAAAATTAGTTAGTTTAATTCCCATGCTTGTAGTAGAAATTAAAATGAAAACCCAAAAAGATTTCTCGTTCTTGTTCTTACTTGTTGGGAGCTTTCCCATGTAAATAGTTTTATTTTCTTTTCTTTCCTTTGGGGGTCGAGAAGACCATATTGAAAATGTTTAGTGGCTCTCATATGCATGATTGTTTATTTAACTTTGAGCCCATATTATCTTGTCTTCTCTTTTGAGTTGAATGCTTGTAGATTCCAGCTTAGTCCAATGCACGTGCACTCTTATTATTATACACATCGTTCAGTCGTGCAAGTGAAAGGCAATAATGATGATATATGATGAACTTATTGAGATGAGAAAAGCTGGTATGAACTCGACCTCTCTTGTTTTTGTAAATATGATGAGTTCATCGTTTCCAATTCAGCTTATTATGAAGTAAACATACTTGCAATGACATTTTGAGATTATAGTTGCTTGTGCCATGCTTGATTAGCTATGAGTTATAATGGTTTACCTTGTGTGCCAACATGCTATTAGAATGATTATGATGTGGTATGATGGGATGGTATCCTCCTTTGAATGAATTGAGTGACTCAACTTGGCACATGTTTACGCATGTAGTTGAAACAAACCAACATAGCCTTCATGATATTTATGTTCATGGTAGATTATATCCTACTCATGCTTGTATTCGATGTGAATTAATTTTAATGCATGTATATGACTGTTGTCGCTCTCTCAGTTGGTCGCTTCCTAGTCTTTTGCTAGCCTTCACCTGTACTAAGCGGGAATACTGCTTGTGAATCCAAACTCCTTAAACCCCAAAGTTGCTCCATATGAGTCCATTGTACCTACCTATATGTGGTATTTATCTGCCGTTCCAAGTAAATTTGTATGTGCCAAACTCCAAACCTTCAAATGAAATTCTGTTTTCTATGCTCGAGCAGCTCATGTTTCAGCTAGGGCTGCCTATATCTTCCATGCAAGGTGGGTTATTCTCAAGAGGAGTGGACTCCGCTCCTCATTCACGAGAAAGGGCCGCTAACCGGGATGCCCAGTCCCATGATCCAAAAAGATCAAAGCAAATCAAAATAATTAAACAAAACTCCCCCAAGGCTGTTGTTAGTTGGAGGCACTCGTTGTTTCGAGCAAGCCATGGATTGATGCTTGTTTGTGGTTGGGGGAGTATAAACCTTTACCATTCTGTTTGGGAACTGCCTATAATGCATGTAGTATGAAAGATACAGCCATCTCATAGCTGTTGCGTTGATAGCAAAAGTATGCCGCTTAAAATGTTATTCAATCTCTGTCTTAAATCGAGCTCTGGCACCTCTACAAATCCCTGCTTCCCTCTGCGAAGGGCCTATCTATTTACTTTTATGTTGAGTCATCACCCTTCTTATTAAAAAGCACCCGTTGGAGAGCACACTATCATTTGTATTCATTATTATTGGTTTATATTGGGTATGACTTGACTGGATCTCTTTTACCATGAATTACAATGTTTAGTCAGTCCTTGATCTTTAAAGGTTCTCTGCGTTTATGTTTTGCGGTCCCAGAAAGGGCTAGCGAGATACCATTTTGTTATATCATGTTATGATTGTTTTGAGAAAGTGTTGTCATCCGAGTTTTATTATTATGGCTCGCTAGCTGATTATGTTACTGATATGAGTAATTGTGAGACCTGGGTGCTATTGTGAGTATGGTTAGTCCATAATATTTGCTGAAACCTGAATGATGGCTTTGCATGTTTACAACAACAAGAGCAAACAGAGTTTGCAAAAGTTTTTCTTTATCACTTTCAGTTTATCAACTGAATTGCTTGAGGACACCTGGCTCGTCCCGCTCCATCGTTGGGTCCATGGGGTCATCGTTTCCTTTGGAGTCGACCGGGGTATTATTCTTTCTTACGCTGTTGTCGCTGTTTTTACTGTGGCGAGATTTAGAGTGGCTCCTACGGTGTCGCTTTGGTGGCTTATCGAGGGAATTATCCTTCATTTCATCATCGCCATCGCTTTCTTTCGGCGCGTCCACCATTTATGTCATATGATGAGGTGGCTGTCCAGCGCCCTATAGGCGGTGGTTCCTGCTCTTCTCCTGCATCGTCGTCCATACCGTCAATGTCTTCGGAGTTGAAGTCAAGCACGTCGGTTAAGTCATCGACAGTGGCTATTAAGTGGGTGGTGGGTGGGGAACGAATTTCTTTGTCGTCTGCTTCCCACTCGAGCCGGACATAGTTCGGCCAATAGTCTCCTCACAAGGAGAGAGATTTAATGAATTTAGCATGTCCCCCAGGGGCAAGTGTTGAAAGATATCCGCGGAGGTGAACTCCATGATCGGTGCCCAATCAGATTCGATAGGCACGGATGTACATGGTTCGGAGCCTGTAGCCGGAGACGAGTCCGAGGGTCCCATGACACTGGTCTCATAGGAGATGGGGTCAGTGGTCGGCTCCAATGCCGATGAGTGTGCAGCCTCCGTGGCGGGGTCTATCCACTGTCCTCGGATGGCACGATCTGCTCCGGATTGATTCCCGGGGCCGCCGCAGGCGCGATCTCCCGAAC
The DNA here is from genome assembly GCA_963921465.1 of Triticum timopheevii. Classification (NCBI taxonomy): domain Eukaryota; kingdom Viridiplantae; phylum Streptophyta; class Magnoliopsida; order Poales; family Poaceae; genus Triticum; species Triticum timopheevii. Next base: position 374,971,643 of record OY997268.1, on the reverse strand, counting down.
ACTATCCAATGGAAGATCTAAGTCATGCTTGTCGTGACTGTTCGGCGCACCTGACACGGGCTCGAATCCTTCGAAGATCAAGTCTCCGCGGATGTCAGTAGTATAGTTCAAGCTTCTAAACCTGACCTGATGGCCAGGGGCATAGCTATCGATCTTCTCCAGATGGCCAAGCGAGTTGGCCCGCAGTATGAAGCCGCCGAATACAAAGATCTGTCCGGGGAGGAAAACCTCCCCCTGGACCTCGTCGTTGAAGATGATTGAAGGAGCCATCGAGCATTATCGTGACGACACAGAAGAACTCTCAATGAAAGCACCAATGTCGGTGTCAAAACCTGCAGATCTTGGGTAGGGGGTCCCGAACTGTGCGTCTAAGGCTAATGGTAACAAGAGGCAGGGGACACGATGTTTACCCAAGTTTGGGCCCTCTAGATGGAGGTAATACCCTACTTCCTACTTGATTGATCTTGATGATATGAGTATTACAAGTGTTGATCTACCACGAGATCGTAGAGGCTAAACCCTAAAAGCTAGCCTATGATTATGATTGTTGTTGTCCTATGGACTAAACCCTCCGGTTTATATAGACACCGGAGGGGGCTAGGGTTACTCAGAGTCGGTTACAGAGAAGGAGATCTACATATCCGAATTGCCAAGCTTGCCTTCCACGCAAGGGAGAATCCCATCCGGACAAGGGATGAAGTCTTCAATCTTGTATCTTCATAGTCCAACAGTCCGGCCAAAGTATATAGTCCGGCTGTCCGAGGACCCCTTAATCCCGGACTCCCTCAGCGTGGAGCAGGAGGAGGCTAGGGTTTGGATCCGATATTTGGAAGGGGAGGACCTTTATATAGGTAGAGGGAGCTAGGAGAGTCCAAATGAGGTGCAGTTTTCGCCCACACGATCGTGATCCAATGACGGATAGCATGGAGGAAGTTTGGATGGGCTAGCGAGCTGTTGTGGAGGGGTGCTGGGCTGCAAAAATAAGGGGGTTTCGGTTAACTCGGTTAACCATTGGAGCATCAAACGACCTCCAAATGGAACAAAATTTGACAGGCGGTCTACCGATGATATACCAAGGCCACATGGCAAATCTCGGCCCATTCCAAGAACGTTTTCTCCTGCTCACAAAACAAGATAAGAGGGGTCCTGTGGGTGCCTGTGGGAGTGTCGGATTGTGAAGCAGACAATGCGGAAAGTGAACGGATGCAAGTTTTGAAAAACATGATAATGCAATGCACATGATGACATGGCAAAATGCAACACGCAAGCAAATGACATCGCAACGACGGCGAATGACTGGAAGACACCTGGTGCATCGGATTCGGGGCATTACATGTTTCCTTTGCTTCACAATACTTTACAAAGCCCAAGGTGAGATGTGTCGGTATCCTCTTGAGTCATTCACATGCTCACTATACTGGTCTCCTTGTTACCAGTTTTGTTCTTCTTTCTCGTTGACATGTTCTGGCATCCCCGTGACATAGTCACCTATGTTTGGCCAAACAATGATGGATCCCGTCACACTGAGAAGGCCCTAAGAATATCTTTCCCATCGTCGGAGGTGCAAATCCCACTCTCGAGCTATGGAGTCCCTTGTTAAACTTTTCAATGAACATGTAAATTGTTGTTATGATCACTGTGTTACAAATGACAGAGAAACCCCAAAGCTCATCGTACGGTAATAAGTGGCTACGGTACTCTCTAAGAAACTAAAACACATGCTAACACTCTGTGTTATTATAACAATTGACTTGTGAAGAAATCATCTCAAAGTATAACAAACAAGTTTGAGTTGATTCAATATGAACATTCTTCTAGTGTCATACTCTTAATGTTGTTTTAGGACTATCGTTACACTTAAAAATATCCTAAAACCTGGAAAACATGATTACTAACAACACTTGAGCCAGTCTTAGAGGCGAGACTAGGAATCTTATTTTACTATTTATCATTCTACACGTGCATGTGAGTTTTCCACTGAGTCGCATATTCCAGGATCATAGCAGTTATGGCATAGAAATATAAACTCTTAATTATGAACATGGAAATATAATAACACAATATTATTTCCTCTAGGGCATACTTCCAACACAAGGATGGGCCACACTTACAATAGGTATAAATTGTAGTTATCCTTGTTTCATATCATGTGTCATCTAGTGGGGTGAATGAACCAACACTCACCAGCTGGACCCCAGTGGGGTGAACGAGAAGATTTCGTTTTTCTGCAAGGTGTGTGGAATCATGGGGCACAATCATCAGTAATGTGGTAGGGGGATTTGTCAATAAGAGGACAAGAAGTGGGGCTATTGGATGATCACAAAGCGCAGGACTCTCACATACTCGCAGCCTTCTGGGAGAGGTTCTTTCAGAGGGGGGAGAGGGGGCGGTAATGGTGGTACATCAGATCGATCAAGAGGTGCGGGTGGAGCAGGAGCTGCAGTAGAGTTTTAGCAGGACATGGGGGGAAAGGGTGCAGACCCGAAGCAGCAACCTGACCCTACTGGGGTAAAATCAAACTTCAAGAGATCATGAAAGGATAACACTTTGTTGTTGACTGCGGCGTCCTCTGCTGAGCAGCGTCCCATGGAAGGCGGAGAAAACAGTGCTATGGTGGCGCTCCCGAAACCAATGGGGGTCCCTCCAATGGCCCCCGTTTATGTGTCACCAAGGAAAGGAAACAAGAGGTTGAAGAACTCGCAGCCTGAGCTGGGAGAAGGAACCAACACAGGAGGGACAGAGAACACAGTTGCTGTTGGCGAACGTAGCATGCAATTTCAAAAAAAATCCTACGATCATGCAAGATCTATCTAGCAGATGCATAGCAACGAGAGGGGAAGAGTGTGTCCACGTACCCTCGTAGACCGAAAGCGGAAGCGTTAGTAAACGCAGTTGATGTAGTCGAACGTCTTCAAGATCCAACCAATCCAAGTACCGAACATACGGCACCTCCATGTTCAGCACACGTTGAACTTGATGACGTCCCTCGAACTCTTGATCCAGTAGAGGGTCGAGGGAGAGTTCCGTCAGCACGACGACATGGTGACGGTGTTGATGATGTGATCCGTGCAGGGCTTCGCCTAAGCACCACGACGCTATGACCGAAGGAGTAAACTGTGGAGGGGGGCACCGCACATGGCAAAGAGAACAATTGATGTGCCTTTGGGTTGCCCCCTACCCACCTATATAAAGGAGGGGGGAGAGAGGCCGGCGCCCAAGAGGGGCATGCCATGGGGGAGTCCTACTTGGACTCCTAGTCCAAGTAGGATTCGGCCCCCCTCTACCTTTTTTTCACCGGAGGAAATAGGAAGGAGAGGGAGAGGGAAAGGGAATGGGGGCGCCGCCCCCTCCTCCTTGTACTCTTTGGAATCCCTAGGAGGGGGGCGCGCAGCCACCCCTCGCCGGCTTCCCTCTCTCTCCCTTAGGCCCATGTAGGCCCAACACTTTCCCGGGGGGTTCCGGTAACCCCTCGGTACTCCGAAAAATGTCCGAACCTCTCCAAAACTATTCCAGTATCCGAACATAACCTTCCAATATATCAATCTTTACCTCTTGACCATTTCGAGACTCCTTGTCATGTCCGTGATCTCATCCGAGAATCCAAGAAAACTTCGGTCATCAAAAACACATAACTCATAATACAAATCGTCATCGAACGTTAAGCGTGCAGACCCTACGGGTTTGAGAACTATGTAGACATGATCGAGACACATCTCCGATCAATAACCAATAGCAGAACTTGGATGCTCATATTGGCTCCTACATATTCTATGAAGATCTTTATCGTTTAAACCGCACATCAGCATACGTTGTGCCCTTTGTCACCGGTATGTTACTTGTCCGAGATTCGATCATCGGTATCATTCAGACCTAGTTCAATCTCGTTACTGGCAGGTCTCTTTACTCATTCCATAATGCTTCATACCGCAACTAACTCATTAGTCACATTGCTTGCAAGGCTTATAGTGATGAGCATTACCGAGAGGGCCCAGAGATACCTCTCTGATACTCTGAGTGACAAATTCTAATCTTGATCTATGCCAACCAAACAAACACCTTCGGAGACACCTATAGAGCATATTTATAATCACCCAGTTACGTTGTGACGTTTGATAGCACACAAGGTGTTCCTCCAGTATTCGGGAGTTGCATAATCTCATAGTCAGAGGAACATGTATAAGTCATGAAGAAAGCAATAGCAATAAAACTTAGCGATCATTATGCTAAGCTAACGGATGGGTCTTGTCCATCACATCATTCTCTAATGATGTGATCATGTTTATCAAATGACAACACATATCTATGGTAAGGAAACATAACCATCTTTGATTATCAAGCTAGTCAAGTAGAGGCATACTAGGGACACTATGTTTTGTGTATGTATTGATCATGTTTTGCTCATGGAAGAGGCTTAGTCAACAGGTCTGCAACATTCAAATATGTATGTATCTTGCAAATCTCTATCTCTCCCTCCTTGACTTGATCGCGGATGGAGTTGAAGCGTCTCTTGATGTGTTTGGTTCTCTTATGAAATCTGGATTCCTTTGCCAAGGCAATTGCTCCAGTATTGTCACAAAAGATTCTTAGTGGACCCGATGCACTAGGTATTACACCTAGATCGGATATGAACTCCTTCATCTAGACTCCATTTGCTGCTTCCGAAGCAGCTATGTACTCCGCTTCACACGTAGATCCCGCCATGACGCTCTTCTTGGAACCGCGCCAACTGACAGCTCCACCATTCAACATAAATACGTATCCAGTTTGCGACTTAGAGTCATCCGGATCAGTGTCAAAGCTTGCATCGATGTAACCATTATGGCAAGCTCTTTGTCACCTCCATAAATGAGAAACATTTCCTTAATCCTTTTCAGGTATTACAGGAAACCGCTATCCAGTGATCCACTCTTGGATTACTTTGTTACCTCCCTCCTAAACTTATAGCAAGGCACACATCAGGTTTGGTACACAACATTGCATACATGATAGAACCTATGGCTGAGGCATAGGGAATGGCTTTCATTTTCTCTCTATCTTATGTAGTGGTCGGGCATTGAGTTTGACTCAACTTCACACATTGTAACACAGGCAAGAACCCTTTCAACTGATCCATTTTGAACTTCTTCCAAACTTTATCAAGGTATGTGCTTTGTGAAAGTCCAATTAAGCGTCTCGATATATAGATATCGATGCCCAATATATAAGCAGCTTCACCAAGGTCTTTCATTTAAAAATTCTTATTCAAGTATCCTTTTATGCTATCCAGAAGTTCTATATTATTTCCAATCAACAATATGTCATCCACATATAATACTAGAAACGATATAGAGCTCCCACTCACTTTCTTTTAAATACAGGCTTCTCCAAAAGTCTGTATAAAACCATATGCTTTGATCACATTATCGAAGCGTATATTCCAACTCTGAGAGGCTTGCACCAGTCCATTAATGGATCGCTGGAGCTTGCACACTTTGTGAGCACCTTTTGGATCGACAAAACCTTCTGGTTGCTTCATATACAACTCTTCTTCAAGAAATCCATTAAGGAATGCAGTTTTGACGTCCATTTGCCAAATTTCATAATCATAAAATGCGGCAATTGCTAACATGATTTGAATAGACTTAAGCATTGCTACGGGTGAGAAGGTCTCATCGTACTCAAGTCCTTGAACTTGTTGAAAACCTTTCGCAACAAGTCGAGCTTTGTAGATAGTAAGACTGCCGCCAGCGTCAGTCTTCTTCTTGAAGATCCATTTATTTTCTATGGCTTGTTGATCATCAGGCAAATCCACCAAAGTCCACACTTTGTTCTCGTACGTGGATCCCATCTCAGGTTTCATGGTCTCAAGCCATTTCGCAGAATATGGGCTCATCATCGCTTCCTCATAGTTCATAGGTTCATCATGGTCTAGTAACATGACTTCCAGAATAGGATTACCGTACCACTCTGGTGCGTACCGTACTCTGGTTGACCTACAAGGTTCGGTAGTAACTTGATCTGAAGTTTCACAATCATCATCATTAGCTTCCTCACTAATTGGTGTAGGAATCACTCTGATTTCTGTGATAAACTACTTTCCAATTCGGGAGAAGGTACAATTACCTCATCAAGTTCTACTTTCCTCCCACTCACTTCTTTCTAGAGAATTTCCTTCTCTAGAAAGGATCCATTCTCAGCAACGAATATCTTGCCTTTGGATCTGTGATAGAAGGTGTACCCAACAGTTTCCTTTGGGTATCCTACGAAGACGCATTTCTCCAATTCGGGTTTGAGCTTATCAGGTTGAAGCTTTTTCACATAAACATCGCAACCCCAAACTTTAAGAAACGACAGCTTAGGTCTCTTGCGAAACCTCAGTTCATATGGTGTTGTCTCAACAGATTTAGATGGTGCCCTATTTAACGTGAATGCACTCGTCTCTAAAGCATAACCCCAAAATGATAGTGGTAAATCAGTAAGAGACATCATAGATCGCACCATATCCAATAAAGTACGTTTACGACATTCGGACACACCATTACGCTGTGGTGTTCCAGGTGGTGTGAGTTGTGAAACTATTCCACATTGTTTCAAATGAAGACCAGACTCATAACTCAAATATTCGCCTCCATGATCAGATCGTAGAAACTTTACTTTCTTGTTACGATGATTTTCCACTTCACTCTAGAATTCTTTGAACTTTTCAAATGTTTTAGACTTATGTTTCATTAAGTAGATATACCCATATCTCCTCAAATCATCTGTGAGGGTCAGAAAATAACGATACCCGCCGCGAGCCTCAACACTCATCAGACCGCATACATCTGTATGTATTATTTCCAATAAGTCTGTGGCTCGCTCCATTGTTCCGGTGAACGGAGTCTTAGTCATCTTGCCCATGAGGCATGGTTTGCAAGCACCAAATGATTCATAATCAAGTGATTCCAAAAGCCCATCAGCATGGAGTTTCTTCATGCGCTTTACACCAATATGACCTAAACGGCAGTGCCACAAATAAGTTGCATTGTCATTATTAACTTTGCATCTTTTGGCTTCAATATTATGAATATGTGTATCACTACGATCGATGTCCAACAAGAATAGACCACTTAACAAGGGTGCATGACCATAAAATATATTAATCATATAAATAGAACAACCATTATTCTCTTATTTAAATGAATAACCGTCTCGCATCAAACAAGATCCAGATATAATGTTCATGCTCAACGCTGGCACCAAATAACAATTATTCAGGTCTAAAACTAATCCCGAAGGTAGATGTAGAGGTAGTGTGCCGACGGTGATCACATCGACCTTGGAACCATTGCTGAAGCGCATCGTCACCTCGTCCTTAGCCAATCTTCATTTAATTTGTAGCCCCCGTTTCGAGGTGCAAATATGAGCAATAGAACCAGTATCAAATACCCAGGCGCTACTACGAGCATTAGTAAGGTACACATCAGTAACATGTATATCAAATATACCTTTCACTTTGACATCCTTCTTATCCGCCAAATACTTGGGGCAGTTCCGCTTCCAGTGACCAGTCCCTTTGTAGTAGAAGCACTCAGTTTCAGGCTTAGGTCCAGACTTGGGCTTCTTCTCGGGAGTAGCACCTTGATTGCTATTCTTCTTGAAGTTCCCCTTCTTCCCTTTGCCCTTATTCTTGAAGCTAGTGGTCTTGTTAACCATCAACACTTGATGCTCCTTCTTGATTTCTACCTCCGCAGCCTTTAGCATTGCGAAGAGCTCGGGAATTGTCTTTTCCATCCCTTTCATATTATGGTTCATCACGAAGCCTTCATAGCTTGGTGGCAGTGATTGAAGAACTGTGTCAATGACACTATCATAAGGAAGATTAACTCCTAGCTGAGTCAAGTGGTTATGGTACCCAGACATTCTGAGTATGTGTTCACTGACAGAACTATTCTCCTCCATCTTGCAGCTATAGAACTTGTTGGAGACTTCATATCTCTCAACTCGGTCATTTGCTTGAAATATTAACTTCCACTCCTAGAACATCTCATATGCTCCATGACATTCACAACGTCTTTGAAGTCCCAATTCTAAGTCATAAAGCATGGCACACTGAACTATCGAGTAGTCATCAACACGCGACTGCCAGGCATTCACAATGTCCGCAATTGCTAGCGCAGGTGGTACACCTGCTAGTGCTTCAAGGACATAATTTTTTTGTGCAGCAATGAGGATAATCCTCAAGTTCCGGACCCAGTCCGTGTAATTGCTACCATCATCTTTCAACTTACCTTTCTCTAGGAACGCATTAAAATTCAAGGGAACGGTAGCATGGGCTATTGATCTACAACAACATAGATATGCAAAAAACAATCAGGACTAAGTTTCATGATAAATTAGAGTTCAGTTAATCATATTACTAAAGAACTACCACTTAGATAGACATCCCTCTAGTCATCTAAATGATCACGTGATTCATATCAACTAAAACCATGTCCGACCATCACGTGAGATGGAGTAGTTTTCAATGGTGAACATCTCTATGTTGATCATATCTACTATACGATTCACGTTCGACCTTTCGGTCTCAGTGTTCCGATGCCATATCTGCATATGATAGGCTCGTCAAGTTTAAACACGAGTATTCTGCATGTGCAAAATTGGCTTGCACCCATTGTATGTGAACGTAGAGCTTATCACACCCGATCATCACGTGGTGTCTCGGCACGACGAACTGTAGAAATGGTGCATACTTGATGACCCACAAGTGTAGGGGATCTATCTAGTCCTTTTGATAAGTAAGAGTGTCGAACCCAACAAGGAGCAGAAGGAAATGACAAGTGGTTTTCAGTAAGGTATTCTCTACAAGCACTGAAATTATCGGTAACAGATAGTTTTGTGATAAGGTAATTCGTAACGGTTAACAAGTAACAAAAGTAAACAAGGTGCAGCAAGGTGGCCCAATCCTTTTTGTAGCAAAGGACAATCCCGGACGAACTCTTATATAAAGCAAAGCGCTCCGAGGACACATGGGAATTACAGTCAAGCTAGTTTTCATCATGCTCATATGATTCGTGTTCGTTACTTTTGATAATTTCATATGTGGGTGGACCGGTGCTTGGGTACTGCCCTTCCTTGGACAAGCATCCCACTTATTATTAACCCCTCTCGCAAGCATCCGCAACTACAAAAGAAGAATTAAGGTAAACCTAACCATAGCATGGAACATATGGATCCAAGTCAGCCCCTTACGAAGCAACACATAAACTAGGGTTTAAGCTTCTGTCACTCTAGCAACCCATCCTCTACTTATTACTTCCCAATGCCTTCCCCTAGGCCCAAACAATGGTGAAGTGTCATGTAGTCGACGTTCACATAACACCACTAGAGGAGAGACAACATACATCTCATCAACATATTGAACGAATACCAAATTCACATGATTACTTATAACAAGACTTCTTCCATGTCCTCAGGAACAAACGTAACTACTCACACATCATATTCATGTTAATAATCAGAGGGGTATTAATATGCATTAAGGATCTAACATATGATATTCCATCGAATAAACCAACAAGGAGTAATCAACAATACTAGCAACCCATAGGTACCAATCTGAGGTTCTGAGACAAAGATCAGATACAAGAGATGAACTAGGGTTTGAGAGGAGATGGTGTTGGTGAAGATGTTAATGACATGATTGATGGTGATGACGACGGCGACGATTTCCCCCTCTCGGAGGGATGTTTCCCCGGCAGAACAGCTCCGCCAGAGCCCTAGATTGGTCCTGTCCAGGTTCCGCCTCGAGACAGCGGCACTTCGTCCCGAAAGATTCCTTATGATTTTTTCCAGCGCAAAAGACACCATATAGCAGAAGATGGGCATCGAGGGCCTGCCAGGTGGCCCACGAGGCAGGGGGCGCGCCCTCCAGCCTCGTGGCTGATGGGTGGCCCCCCTTTGGTGCTTTATTCGCCCAATATTTTTAATATATTCCAAAACTGACTTTCGTGGACTTTCAGGACTTTTGGAGTTGTGCAGAATAGGTCTCTAGTATTTGCTCCTTTTCCAGCCCAGAATTCCAGCTGTCGGCATTCTCCCTCTTCGTGTAAACCTTATAAAATAAGCGAGAAAAGGCATAAATATTGTGACATAATGTGTAGTACCAGCCCATAATGCAACAAATATCGATATAAAATCATGATGCAAAATGGACGTATCAACTCCCCCAAGCTTAGACCTCGCTTGTCCTCAAGCGAAAGCCGAAATCGAAAAATATGTCTGAATGTTTAGAGATAGAGGTGTCAAAAAAATAAAATACGGACATGAGGGCATCATGATCATCTTTAGAACAACAATATATACTTTGTCATATGATTTCTTATGCTAAAGTAACAATCTATTCACAATGTAAGGTATGAATCCGAAACTTCATTGCAAACTAGCAAACTATGAACTCAGTCACTGAAGCAATTTATCATAACATCAGAAAGAGTCAATATAAGAGCTTTTCAGCAAGTCCACATACTCAACTATCATTTAGTCTTTCACAATTGCTAACACTCATGCAATACATATGGGTACGAAGTTTCAATCGAACATAGAGAAAGATAGGGGCTTATAGTTTCGCCTCCCAACCTTTTACCTCAAGGGTAATGTTAACAGTAATACTTTATGAGAACCTACATCCAAGTGGATATATATATCAGGATCTTTCCAACACATAGTGCTTGCCAAAGGATAAAGTGTAAAATGGAAAGGTGAAGATCACCTTGACTCTTGTATAAGGGTAGAAGGTAAAAATAAAAGATAGGCCCTTCACAGAGGGTAGCAGAGGTTGTCATGCGCTTTTATGGTTGAATGCACAAAATCTTAATGCAAAAGAACGTCACTTTATATTGCCACTTATGTCGTGGAATAGTCACGGTAGATGTCCTAGTGAAAGGAGTTAGTCATGGAGCCATCGCAACTAGGTTAGCTTAAAGAGGTTAAACGGGACAAAGGACACAGGAGTTTATACTGGTTCAGCCCTTTGTGGTGAAGGTAAAGGCCTACTCCAGTTTCGAGGTGGTATTACTTATTTCTCGATTACCAGGGAGAAAATCCGCTTGACCTAGCTTTTGATCTGATGTTACTTACCCTGAATCGCCACCGGGTCATCCCTTTATATACACAGGTTGACGCCCAGCAGCTCACGGAGTCCCGGCCAGCTCATAGACAATGTGTCCGGCTCGGTGACTATCTATACATGCCTTACAATACAAGTCTTACATATGTGGCGGTTTACTCCTACGGGTCTTAAGTCGCCCTTGGTCCTTGGGCCCTTATCTTGAACCGCCATCTTCAATATCCTCGTGGGCTTCATATCATGAATCGCCATAGGTATAACCCGGCCCCTCCTGGGTGGGTCATACCTAATAGTTATATCCCCAACATTAGGCCCCAGATTGATTTGAACTTGTTCATGTCAATCTTCAACACTTTAGGAAAAATCTTCCCTTCTTCATCTATGCAAGAATTCATAACCCGCCATGACATCATCTCCTGGACTTGTGATAACTCGCCATGACGTCATCTGTCATTAATTTACACAATATCCAATATATCTCAATGGATCTTTTATCTTTAATAGTTGTCCCAAGAATTGAGGCGCCCGAGCAGCTTGATAACCATGTTTTTGGCCTCATCGTTTTTTGCGCCCACTTATTAGCCTTTCCTTATAAATAGGGTCGAATAGCCCCTTCTCATTCTCCCCCCTTTCCTTCGTCTTCCTCCTCTTCGCGACTCTCCTGCCACTCGAGCTCCGCCGCCGCCGTGATGCACACCGTCCGCCTCGTCCCCGGCCGCTGCATCAACCTGATTCAGACTAGAGAACATCGGCGCTCCACCGCAGTCTGATCTGCATCTGTATGTGCTCTCCCTCGTACGCTCCAGATGTGCATTAGGGTTTCTGAGTTCTTCGAGTTCTTCATAGTTCTTCGTGGTTCTTCTAGGCAGCCCTCATTTCAGATCCGAGCATATCTGCTAGGACGTGCGGAACCTGTTTCCCTTCCTTTTGCCGTCTGAAAGCCTGGCTCGCAGATGCATAGGTTTCACTCTTGCAGGCTGATCCGAATTTATAATTGTAATCTGTGGAACCTGTTTGTCCCAAAATTAGTAAAAAATTTCTTCTTGATAGATTAGCCTGGTCATGGCGGCTTACATTACCAGTTGTAGTTAGCTTCAACACCTTAGCAAGCTTCACTCTTTGATGGATGCCAATCTGTTCATGGCGGCTTACATAACCCGTTGTAGCTAGTCATATACCATTAGGCCCCTTTTTAAGCCGCCATTCTGAATATGTGTTGTAGTACTTTTCCTCCAACTTAATTTGAATCGGCAAACTTGTTCTTTTTATTTTTAGGCTTCTTTGCAATGGCCCCAAAGACAGCCACTTCTTGTAACTGGGTTCCCTCCAATGTCACTGAGAACACACTCCGGGACTTTGTGAAAACTGGCTATTTGCCCAAGAAAACAGTCATGCATTATCACGCCCCCAAGCCAGAAGAAGAGAAACCTCAACCAAAAGATGATGAAGTCATTGTCTTTACTGATCACATGAACCAGGGCTTCTCACCGCCCGACTCTAAATCTTCCGGGATGTTCTGCACTTTTTCAACCTTCATCCTCAAGACATCGGACCCAATTCCGTGTCAAATATATGCAATTTCCAAGTTTTCTGTGAGGTGTACCTTCAAGAGGAGCCCAGTTTGGAGCTATTCAGAGAGTACTTTTATTTGAACCGCCATAACGAGTACTCAAATGGACCCAGCTTGGAACTTGGTGGGATCTCAATTCACCGACGGAGAGATGCTATTTTCCCTTATGCGCGCCTGCCGAGTCATCCCAAGGATTGGAATCAGACAGGGTTCTATTGCAAGGATACCTCTCCGGCTGACGAGAACAGACTGCCCGGCTTTTGCGCCATGCGTCTTGAATCAAATCATCCTCTTCCTAACAAGCTGACAGCTGTTGAATGCAAAAAACTCACCCCTACCATTGTCAAGGTTAAGGCTCTGTTGGGAAACGGCTTAACTGGCATTGACTTGGTTCGATGCTGGGTTGCATGGCAGATCATCCCCTTGAGTTGCTGCACCGGCTTAATGTGCACCTACACGGGTAGCAAAAAGGATCCACTGCTCCAAAGCTCTGAGGATTTAACTGATGACACCATCAACGAGATGATGAAGTCTCTTCTGCATGAAAGCTCGGCAAACTGCAGCAAGGTGGGCCTAAGACCTTTCTGCAAATCTAACCCAGCACCAGAAGTAAGCCGCCAAATTACTTATTTTACCTTCATCCTTAATATTTTGTTTTAACTCAACTTTGGCGACTTTGACAGGCTGATGATGACTTCTGGAAGAAGGAATATGATCATGAAGCTGCCAAAAGGGACTGGAAAGCCAAGAAAACCGCCAAGAGAACCACTAAGAAGAGTGGAAAGAAACCCTGTGCTTCTGAGATGCTTGAACTGGACGACAACTCTGAGTCGGAGGTTGCCCTTAACTCTCTTGTCTCCTTTTTCAACCATCTTATTGACATTGATTATCATCAGGATGACACGGGGACCAGTCAAGCAATCAAAGAAGAGGTAACTATCATTTCCTCCGACTCCACGTCCTTGCCAAGACAGAAAATTCGAAGAGTAACCCGGAAACTAAGCTTTTCACACACTTTAGCTCATCTGGATCCTCACTTTCTTTTGAAGCAACAGCAGCACGAGAGTCGGTGACAGACTCGGACTAGCAGGGATGAAGAATTATCCTCCGGCTTACCGAAAACTCCGAGGAAGCATCGAAACGAAGTCACCCCCGACTTAAACTCTTTTTATCCTCTGGCGGGTCTCATCCGCCAACCACTTAATTCTTCCGACTCAAATTATCAAGAAACGTCTCGTTCCTCTTCACGCGACTCATTTCAATCTCATCTGCCGGCTTTCAAGACTGCTCCCGGGTAATAACAATTACTTATCATTTGCTCATTATAATTCTTTATACTTATACTGACCTCTCATTATTCATGCAATGGAAAAGCCAAGCCTAGCAAGAAAACCAAGGTGACTGAACCGGCAGAAGACCCGAAAGTCAATAAGCCGGAGCAATAGCTCCAGCACCTGAGATCTCTGTTCCTCAATCATCAGAGCTGGTTCTTGACGTTCCGCCAGTGACTTCTGAGCCTCCTATTGATCAAGCCAGCAACGTCCCTTTGAACCCTGAAGCCTCAAGCCCCATTAAGACGGCTGACACTCATGATGATGATGTAGTGAATACCAACACCGGCTTTAGAGAGCCGGGAAGACCCACTGCCCTGGCCAAGCACTCCGCCAAGGAAGAACACATGGAACAGCGCAAAGTGAGATTTGATGTCACCAATTACTCTCAACTAAGCATTGGTCAAATATATTATGGCTTTCTCAGTCAACTTCACAGCAGCCGTGAACTTGAAGTTGACATGGTGAAGCAAATGCACCAAAAATTTGAGGTATGAGCTCCTCCTTTATTGAGTTATGCACATCTTGTCAGGCCCCAAGTCTACTGTGTATGATGAAGATGATGTAGACTTAGAGTAACCATGAGCATAAATAATACCCTTTGATAGAATTCTTTAAAATCCGGCTTAAAGCATCCGGTTTAAATTAGATTTGTAATGATATTGATCTGGTGTATGTACAGACCACCACTTCTCAACTTCAATCAGAGTTGTCTGACTTGAAGACTTGTCTAGAGCTGCAAGAATCTGAGACCCGGAAGGCGAACTCAAAGTTTGAATATAGCGTGACTGAAGCATAAAAACTGAAGACCGGCTTTGAAGTTGAAAAAAGCGCCTGGGCTGAAGAGAAGATTGCCTTGACACAACGGGCTGAAAAGGAGGAGGTGACTCTTGAGGATGTGACCACTGAACTTTCTGGCTTAACTCCATGTGTCTCAGATGGTTTCGGCTATCTTTGGTAATTCACCTTATGGTTGTCAAATTCGAATATCTTCCTTGATTATATGAACCGCCTTTAATCCATCCATGATTATTATGTAGGCCCCAGCAGCACGAGCCTCAACCAAGATATGCTTGTGAAGCTGAAGGCGGTTTACACACTAGTGGAGCAGCTTTATACTGGGGCTCAGCGCACGTTGGCCACAATTTCTCCATCTAACCAAGCCCCCACTCTCTTGGTTGACGTGTTGATGAAGCTTTCCGTTATGCCTGAGAGGTTTAGTGAGATCAAGCGATCATCTGCAAGAGCCAGAGCTGTGACAGCTTTAAACTGGGCCAAAGCATGGTTACCGGAGCTAGACCCGGCCGATATATCGATCGGGTGTCCAAACTTTAAGGAAGACGACACCCCTTTTGACAAGAAAGACTTTGCCGCCTGCGTGAAGAACATACGTCCCCTGGCCAGTCTGATTGCCAATGAAAGAGACCTTACCAAATATCAGCCACCTTATGACTTGGAAAATAAGAAGATGCCGACGCCGTCTTACAAAGTGAAGGATCTAATACCCCCAATCCTTAAGCACACTTTTGCTCTTGAAGTTGACCCGTCCGAGCTTATTGATGATGAAGCTGAATTCCAAGCTTTGAATGGCATTGACTGGTCATCACCAACCTTCCAGGAAGTAGAACGGGATGAAGAAGCGGAGAGGGTGATCCGGAAGTGTAAGGCCATCAGAGTCAAGAAGATTGATCCGCTGGGTGGTGCATATTTGTGATCTTCTGAAAAATAGTTAATCACTTTGACTCTTTGAGTCATGTAATAGGGTAGCAATAACTTTGCTCTGCTGTGCCATCGTGCACGTTTATGTTGTGGTCAACGTTGTTAAGCTGCCACTTGATAATTATCCTTTAAATTTATCATGATGTTGACCGGTGCATATGAAAATTTTGAATTATCCTGCACATAAGTAGATCACAAGAGCCCTTGGCGGTTTACTGCAGGGCGGGTCATAATACCTCACATATAACCACTGATGTTTAAAACAGTTATAGATAGGGCTGGTTTAACCAGAATTTAGACATAATTATAATAAAAATATCATACTTGTGATATTGAATCGTACTGCCAGTTTATACCTATGTAGTAAGGGTGAGCACCCAAAGCTTTAGAAGCCAAGACTTCCAAGTGCTTGATATCATCATGTATGGGTGACTTGTCGCCTCTCATTAAGCCCGGTAATAGAAACCAAGGGTATGCTTCAAATATGAGCTGTGAGATTGAAAGCTACATGGCCGGAATCACTTGAAACCAAAAAGGCAAGATAATATCAAGAAGAACCGGAAAAATCTTCAAAGAATCAAGCCAAATGAGAAAAAACGAGGCTATGCTTCAAATACGAGCAGGAAGCCGGACCATAAGGGTTAATAGCTATGATTCGAATACGATAAGGAAGCCCCCGAATAGTTTTTGGCATTGCGCCGATCAAAGGGGTACCGATAGCTATGATTCGAATACGATCAGGAAGCCCCCCAGTGACCATAATGATTAATGGCTATGATTCGAATACGATCAGGAAGCCGGACCAAAAGGGTTAATGGCTATGATTCGAATACGACCAAGCCCCCAAGAAGTTTGTGATATTTAACGGCTATGGTTTGAATACGACCGGGAAGCCAGACCAAGAGGGTTAACGGCTATGATTCGAATACGACCAAGCCCCCAAGTGGTTTGTTGTATTTAACGGCTATGGTTCGAATACGACCAGGAAGCCGGACCAAGAGGGTTAACAGCTATGATTCGAATACGACCAAGCCCCCAAGTGGTTATGAAATTATGATGAAGAAGACTCATTACTCTTGAAGATGAAATAACAGAGGCCCTGCTTTATTATAATCATCATAATATATACATCGTCAAAATATGTACATCATAAGAGCCGGTGGCTCAAGTGTAGTAAGGCCGAAGATGAGCAATATTCCACGGCGATACGTCTCCAACGTATCTATAATTTTTGATTGTTCCATGCTATTATATTACCCCTTTTGTATGTTTATGGGCTTTATTTTACACATTTATATCATTTTTGGGACTAACCTACTAACCGGAGGACCAACCCGTATTGTTGTTTTTTTTGCCTATTTCAGTATTTCGAAGAAAAGGAATATCAAACAGAGTCCAAATGCAATGAAACGTTCGGGAGCGTGATTTTTGGAACGAACGTGATCCAGAGGACTTGGAGTGCAAGTCAAGAAGCAACCGAGGCGGCCACGAGAGGGTAGGGTGCCCCCCCTATAGGGCGCGCCCTCCTGTCTCGTGGGCCCCTCGGGCAGCCACCGACGTACTTCTTCCTCCTATATAATCCTACATACCCCGAAAACATCGAGGGAGCCAACGAAACACAATTTCCACCGCCGTAACCTTCTGTATCCGCGAGATCCCATGTTGGAGCCTTCGTCAGCGCTCCGCCGGAGGGGGAATCGACCATGGAGGGCTTCTACATCAACACCATAGCCCCTCCGATGAGTTGTGAGTAGTTTACCACAGACCTACAGGTCCATAGTTATTAGCTAGATGGCTTCTTCTCTCTTTTTGGATCTCAATACAGTGTTCTCCCCCTCTCTTGTGGAGATCTATTCAATGTAATCTCTTTTTGCGGTGTGTTTGTGAAGATCCGATGAATTGTGGGTTTATGATCAAGTTTATCTATGAGAAATATTTGAATCTCCTCTAAATTCTTTTATGTATGATTGAGTTATCTTTGCAAGTCTCTTCGAATTATCAGTTTGGTTTGGCCTACTAGATTGATCTTTCTTGCCATGGGAGAAGTGCTTAGCTTTGGGTTCAATCTTGCGTTGTCCTTACCCAGTGACAGCAGGGGTTGCAAGGCACGTATTGTATTGTTGCCATCGAGGATAAAAAGATGGGGTTTATATCATATTGCATGAGTTTATCCCTCTACATCATGTCATCTTGCTTAAGGTGTTACTCTGTTCTTCATGAACTTAATAATCTAGATGCAGGCAGGAGTCGGTCGATGTGTGGAGTAATAGTAGTAGATGCAGGCAGGAGTCGGTCTACTTGTTGCGGACGTGATGCATATGCATGATCATGCCTAGATAATCTCATAATTATTCGCTTTTCTATCAATTGCTTGACAGTAATTTGTTCACCCACCGTAATACTTATGTTATCTTGAGAGAAGCCTCTAGTGAAACCTATGGCCCCCGGGTCTATCTCTTATCGTATTTGATTCCAATCTACTTTTATTTGCATCTTTACTTTTTGCCTCTATATTATAAAATACCAAAAATATATTTATCTTATCATACTATCTCTATTAGATCTCACTTTCGCAAGTGGCCGTGAAGGGATTGACAACCCCTTTATTGCATTGGTTGCGAGTTCTTTGTTTGTTTGTGTAGGTGCGTGGGACTTTTGAGGAGCCTCCTACTGGATTGATACCTTGGTTCTCAAAAACTGAGGGAAATACTTACGCTACTATTGTTGCATCACCCTTTCCTCTTCAAGGAAAACCAACGCAAGCTCAAGACGTAGCAAGAAGGATTTCTAGCGCCGTTGCCGGGGAGGCTTCCACCAAGTCAAGTCAAGATTCGACCTCCCGCCAATGTGCGATTTCTGACACTGTTGCCGGGGAGGTCTTCGCTCAAGTCAAGACATACCAAGTACCCATCACAAACTCATCTCCCTCGCATTTACATTATTTGCCATTTGCCTCTCGTTTTCCTCTCCCCCACTTCACCCTTGCCGTTTTATTCGCCCTCTCTTTCCCAATCTCCTCCTCTCTTTTCACTTGCCCTTTCGTTTGCTCGTTTGGTTGTAACAGATGCTTATTTATTGCTAAACAGAGAACCTAAGATCTATGGATCCTCATCCGCTTGCTAATCTTTTTAAGAGATCCAATTATGATGAACACATGCTAGTGAGTTTTGTGCACTAAATTATCTTTATGAAGTTTTGCTTGAAATTTGTGAATCTGAAAATTGTGATGAAGAAATTTATGAAGAGATTTGCGATAGCTCCTTGAATAAAAAGCATGATTGCAATGATTTTACTATAAATTCTCTTGATGTCAATTGTTCTAATAATATGCAAAACCCTAAGCTTGGGGATGCTAGTTTTGCTATGTCTACTACTTGTTGCCATGATCATGATTGGGGTGATTCTTCTTATGATATTGAAAATTTATTTAAGCCCCATGATGAATATGAGATTGATAATAGTGTTTGCAATAATTTTGAAAGTGGGTTTGGAAGAGTGTCAAATTTAGATCCCACTATTTTGGAAGAGTGTCAACTTCGCATGCATGTGAATCGTGTTGGAAATATTTTATGTTATAGTTATTTTGTTGAAATTGCTTACGATCCTACATGTAATTATTATGAGAGAGGAAATATGGTTGTAGAAATTTTCATGTGACTAAATTACCTCTCTTCATGTTGAGATTGCTACCATCTCTTTGTTCTTCATTGCATATGCTAGTTTTTGCTTGCCTTGATAATTTGTTTTCTTACAAGATGCCTATTCATAGGAAGTATGTTAGACTTAAGTGTGTTTGTCACATGTTTTATGATGCTCTCTTTGTGCTTCAATTCTTGTCTCTCATGTGAGCATCATTGAAATCTCAAACTAGGGGTGTTAAATGAAAGCGCTTGTTGGGAGACAACCCAATATTTTTCTTGATGTTATTTAATAAATCTTGAATCTATCTTCTGTTTAGATGTGTTTTTATGTTTTAATTAGTGTTTGTGCCAAGTAGAACCTATAGGATAACGTATGATGATAGTTGATTTGATTCTGCTAAAAAACAGAAACTTTGCGCGCACGAATTTAGTTTTGTTAAATCACAGAAACCTTCTTTTGCGTTGATTATTTTTGCTTCTGATCAACAGACAAATTTTCCAGGACTTCCTATTTTGGTAGGATTTTTAGAGTTCCAGAAGTTTGCGTCAGTTACAGAATACTACAGACTGTTCTGTTTTTGACAGATTCTGTTTTTCGTGTGTTGTTTGCTTATTTTGATGCATCTATGGCTAGTAAAATAGTTTATAAACCATAGAGAAATTGGAATACAGTAGGTTTAACACCAAAATAAATAAAGAATGAGTTCATTACAGTACCTTATGTGGTGGTTTTGTTTTCTTTCACTAACGGAGCTTATAAGATTTCCTGTTGAGTTTTGTGTTGTGAAGTTTTCATGTTTTGGGTAAAGCTTTTATGAACTATGGAATAAGGAGTGGCAAGAGCCTAAGCTTGGGGATGCCCAAGGCACCCCAAGATATTCAAGGATAGCCAAAATCCTAAGCTTCGGGATGCCCCAGGAAGGCATCCCCTCTTTCATCTTCGTTCATTGGTAACTTTACTTGGAGCTATATTTTTATTCGCCACATGATATGTGTTTTGCTTGGAGCGTCGTGTATTATATTAGTCTTTGCTTTTTAGTTTACCACAATCATCCTTGCTGTACAAACCTTTCGGGAGAAGCCTACTTGATTAGGATTTGCTAGAATACTCTATGTGCTTCACTTATATCTTTTGAGCTTGATAGTTTTTGCTCTAGTGCTTCACTTATATTTTTTTAGAGCACGGTGGTGACTTAATTTTGAAGAAATTGCTAGTCTCTCATGCTTCGCTTATATATTTTTGAGAGTCTTTTAAAATAGCATGGTATTTGCTATGGTTACAAAGTTGGTCGTAGAATGATGAGCATCCAAGTTGGGTATAATAAAAACTATCATAGAAAGGAATTGGATGCTATGATCAATTTGATGCTTCATAATTGTTTTGAGATATGGAGGTAGTGATATTAAAGTCATGCTAGTTGAGGTGATTACGAAAAATACTTGTGTTGTGGGTTGTGATTCTCGTAGCATGCATGTATGGTGAACCGCTTTGTGATGAAGTTGGAGCACAATTTTATTTATTGATTGTCTTCCTTATAAGTGGCGGTCGGGGACGAGTGATGGTCTTTTCCTACCAATCTATCCCCCTAGGAGCATGCTCGTAGTGCTTTTGTTTTTGATGACTTCTAGATTTTTGCAACAAGTACATGAGTTCTTTTGACTAATGTTGAGTCCATGGATTATATGCACCCTCACCCTTCCACCATTGCTAGTCTCTTTTGTGCCGCGCAACTTTCGCCGGTACCATACACCCACCATATACCTTCCTCAAAACAGCCACCATACCTACCTATTATGGCATTTCCATAGCCATTCCGAGATATATTGCATGCAACTTTCCACCGTTCCGTTCATATGACACGCATTACTTTTGTCATATTGCTCTTTGCATGATCATGTAGTTGACATCGTATTCGTGGCAAAGCCACCTTCATAATTTTCATACATGTCGCTCTTGGTTCATTGCATATCCCGGTACACCGCCGGAGGCATTCATATAGAGTCATATCTTGTTCTAGCTTTGAGTTGTAATTCTTGAGTTGTAAATCCATAAAAGTGTGATGATCTTCATTACTAGAGCATTGTCCTAGTGAGGAAAGGATGATGAAGACTATGATTCCCCCAAAAGTCGGGATGAGACTTCGGACTTTACAAAAAGAAAAAAAAAAGAAAGGCCAAAAAGAAAAAAAAAAGAAAGGCCAAAGAAAAAGAAAAAAAGAAGAAGAAAAAAAGAAAGGAAAGAAAAAATAAAATGAGAGAAAAAGAGAGAAGGGACAATGCTACTATCTCTTTTTCGACATTGGTGCTTCAAAGTAGCACCATGATCTTCATGATAGAGAGTCTCATATGTTGTCACTTTCATATACTAGTGGGAATTTTTCATTATGGAACTTGGTTTGTATATTCCAATGATAGGCTTCCTCAAAATGCCCTAGGTCTTCATGAGCAAGCAAGTTGGATGCACACCCACTTAGTTTCTTTTGTTGAGCTTTCATATATTTATAGCTCTAGTGCATCCGTTTCCTGGCAATCCCTACTCACTCACATTGATATCTATTAATGGGCATCTCCATAGCTCGTTGATACGCCTAGTTGATGTGAGACTATCTTCTCCTTTTTGTCTTCTCCACAACCACTCTATTCCACATATAGTATTATGTCAATGGCTCACGCTCATGTATTGCGTGAAAGTTGAAAGAGTTTGAGATTATTAAAGTATGAAACAATTGCTTGGCTTGTCATCGGGGTTGTGCATGATTAAATACTTTGTGTGATGAAGATAGAGGAACAGTCAGACTATATGATTTTGTAGGGATAACTTTCTTTGGCCATGTTATTTTGAGAAGACATGATTACTTTGATTAGTATGCTTTAAGTATCACCATTTTCATGTTAATATGAACTTTTATTTTGTATCATTTGGATCTGAACATTCATGCCACAATAAAGAAAATTACATTGAGAATTATGCTAGGTAGCATTCCACATCAAAAATTCCTTTTTTATCATTTACCTACTCGAGGACGAGCAGGAATTAAGCTTGGGGATGCTTGATACATCTCGAACATATCTATAATTTTTTATTGTTCCATGCTATTATATTACCCCTTTTGGATGTTTATGGGCTTTATTTTACACATTTATATCATTTTTGGGACTAACCTACTAACCGGAGGCCCAGCCCGTATTGCTGTTTTTTTGTCTATTTCAGTATTTCGAAGAAAAGGAATATCAAACAGAGTCCAAACGGAATGAAACCTTCAGGAGCGTGATTTTTGGAACGAACATGATCCAAAGGACTTGGAGTGCAAGTCAAGAAGCAGCCGAGGTGGCCACGAGAGGGTAGGGCGCCCCCCCCTCCACCCCGCCCATATAGGGCGCGCCCCCCAGTCTCATGGGCCCCTCGGGCGACCACCGACGTACTTCTTCCTCCTATATAAGCCTACATACCCCGAAAACATCCAGGGAGCCAACGAAACACAATTTCCACCTTCGTAACCTTCTGTATCCGCGAGATCCCATCTTGGAGCCTTCGCTGGCACTCCGTCGGAGGGAGAATCGACCACGGAGGGCTTCTACATCAACACCATGGCCCTCCGATGAGTTGTGGGTAGTTTACCACAGACCTACGGGTCCATAGTTATTAGCTAGATGGCTTATTCTCTCTTTTTGCATCTCAATACAATGTTCTCCCCCTCTCTTGTGGAGATCTATTTGATGTAATCTCTTTTTGCGGTGTGTTTATCGAGATCCGATTAATTGTGGGTTTATGATCAAGTTTATCTATGAGAAATATTTGAATCTCCTCTGAATTCTTTTATGTATGATTGAGTTATCTTTGCAAGTCTTTTCGAATTATCAGCTTGGTTTGGCCCACTAGATTGATCTTTCTTGCCATGGGAGAAGTGCTTAGCTTTGGATTCAATTTGCGTTGTCCTTACCCAGTGATAGCAGGGGTTGCAAGGCACGTATTGTATTGTTGCCATCGAGTATAAAAAGATGGGGTTTATATTATATTGCATGAGTTTATCCCTCTACATCATGTCATCTTGCTTAAGGCATTACTCTGTTCTTTATGAACTTAATACTCTAGATGCAGGCAAGAGTCGGTCGAAGTGTGGAGTAATAGTAGTAGATGCAGGCAGGAGTCGGTCTACTTGTTGCGGACGTGATTCCTATATACATGATCATGCCTAGATAATCTCATAATTATTCGCTTTTCTATCAATTGCTCGACAGTAACTTGTTCACCCACCGTAATACTTATGCTATCTTGAGAGAAGCCTCTAGTGAAACCTATGGCCCCGGAGTCTATATCTCATCATATTTGCTTCCAATCTACTTTTATTTGCATCTTTACTTTTTGTATCTATATTATAAAATACCAAAAGTATATTTATCTTATCATACTATCTCTATTAGATCTCACTTTCGCAAGTGGCCGTGAAGGGATTGACAACCCCTTTATTGCGTTGGTTGCGAATTCTTTGTTTGTTTGTGTAGGTGCGTGGGACTTTTGAGGAGCCTCCTACTGGATTAGTACCTTCGTTCCCAAAAACTGAGGGAAATACTTACGCTACTATTGCTGCATCACCCTTACCTCTTCAAGGAAAACCAACGCAAGCTCAAGATGTAGCACACGGTCGGCGGGTCTCCTCCTTCGACTTACGTGAGTCCTTGTACTCTCGAATATTGATAAGGTAGTATGACCCATTGTTCAAGTTCTTGCTGACCACAAAGGGCCCTTCCTAAGGTGGTGATAACTTGTGCACATCAGTTAGATCCTGAATGAGCCAGAGCACCAAATAACCTTCTTGAAAGGTTCTGGACTTAACCCGACGGCTGTGGCAACAGCGCAGATCTTGTTGGTAAATCGCCAAGCGGGCTGCCGCAGGGTCACGCTTCTCATCTAACAGGTCAAGTGCATCTTGACGTGCTTGTTCATTATCAGCTTCAATGTAAGCCGCCACACGGGGTGAGTCGTGACGGATGTCACTAGGGAGAACTGCCTCTGCTCCGTATACCATGAAGAATGGCGTGTAACCCGTAGAACTTTTGGGGTATTATTGATACTCCATATCACTGAAGGTACTCCTCCACCCAACAACCCGGCGTTCTTTGCAAAGGAACCATAAGCCGTGGCTTGATGCCTCTCAAAATTTCTTGATTGGCTCTTTTAGCTTGACCATTGGATTGGCGGTGAGCTACTGATGACACGTCAAGTCAAATATGCTCGCGTTGACAAACTCTTTCATGGCACCCTTGGACAGATTAGTGCCATTATCAGTTATGATGCTGTGGGAAAAGCCAAAGCGAAAAATCACCTTTTTAATGAATTGAACCGCCGTTGCTGCGTCACACTTTCTGACCGGCTCTGCTTCGACCCACTTTGTGAATTTTTCAACCGCCACAAAAAGGTGGGTCTTTTTATCCTTGGACCTTTTAAAAGGCCCAACCATATCGAGCCCAAGACTACAAACGACCAAGTAATTGGAACCATCCTCAATTCTTGAGCCAGCACATGAGCTCGCCGTGAAAATTTCTGACAACCATCACATTTACTGACCAAATCCTCCGCATGAGCATGAGCCATTAGCCAATAAAATCCATGGCGAAAAGCCTTGGCCACAAGGGACTTTGAACCGGCATGATGACCACAATCTCCTTCATGAATCTCACGAAGAATCTCACGGCCCTCCTCAGGAGAAACGCAACGCTTAAACGCCCCAGTGATGCTGCGACGGTGCAACTCGCCATTGGCAATTGTCATTGACTTAGACCGCCGGGTTATCTGTCTGGCCAAACTTTCATCCTCAGGTAATTCACCCCGGGTCATATAAGCCAAATATGGTATTTTCCAATCTGGGATAGCATGAAAAGCCGCCACCAATTTTGCCTCCGGGTCAGGAACATCCAAATCCTCCTCTATAGGCAACCTGACAGAGGGTTATGCAGAATATCCAAGAAAGTGTTAGGTGCCACCGGCTTACGCTGATACCCCAACTGGCTTAAGGCATCAGCCGCCTCATTTTTTCTGCGGTGAATGTGTTCCACTTGATAACCCTTGAAGTGCCCAGCAATAGCATCAACTTCGCGGTGATAAGCCGCCATGAGTGGATCCTTCCCACGTACCTGAGACTTGCTGAGCCACCAAGTCTGAATCGCTGAAACACCTCGCCTGGCTTAAGTTCATCTCCTTAGCCATCCGAAGACCATGGAGCAAGGCTTCGTACTCAGTTGCATTGTTAGTATAGGGAAACATCAACCTTAGAACATAATAAAACTTGTCACCTCAAGGGGAAGCTAAGACAACTACAGCCCCTGAGCCCTCCAATTGCCTGGACCCATCAAAGTGAATAGTCCAATATGCGTTATCTAGCTTCTCTTCAGGCATCTGTAGTTCTGTCCAATCGTTGGTGAAGTCCACAAGTGCTTGAGAATTGATTGCGGTGCAAGGCATATTTTTCTAACCATGAGGTTCAAGCTCAATGGCCCTCTTGGCTACCTGCCCAGTGGCTTCTCTGTTTTGAATAATATCCCCTAAAGGAGAAGAACTGACCACAGTGATGGGATGACCCAGAAAATATTGCTTAAGCTTCCAGCTGGCCATGAACACCCCATAAACGAGCTTCTGCCAGTGTGGATACCTCTGCTTGGACTCAATAAACACCTCACTAATATAGTAAACCGCCGTTGAACCGAATATTCCTTGCCAGCCTCCTTCCGTTCCACCACAATGGCTACACTGACGGCCCGGGCATTAGCTGCCACATATAATAACAACGGCTCCTTATCAATAGGAGCAGCAAGTACTGGCGGCTCAACGAGCTGTCTCTTCAAAGCCTCAAACGCGTCATTAGCAGCATCACTATAGACAAAGTCATTTATTTCCTTCATCATCTGGTACAGTGGTATGGCCTTCTCACCGAACCGGCTTATGAACCGGCTTACGGCAGCAATACGACCCGCTAGATGCTGAACATCATTAATACACGCCGGCTTTGCCGGGGAGGTAATGGCCTTGATCTTCTCCGGGTTAGCCTCAATGCCTCTGTTAGAAACCAGAAAACCCAAAAGCTTACCTGCCTGCACACCAAAAACGCACTTGGTCGGGTTAAGCATCATCTTGTAGACCCAGAGATTGTCGAAGGTCTCCTTCAAATCATCTATCAAAGTTTCCTTCTCTCTGGATTTCACCACAATATCATCCACATAAGCATGAAAATTGCGCCCAATCTGACTATGGAGACAGTTCTGCACACACTGTTGGTAAGTCGCCTGGGCAATCTTAAGCCCAAAGGGCATAGACACATAGCAGAAGGCTCCAAAGGGAGTGATGAAAGCCATCTCTCTCCTGGTCCTTAACTGCCATTTTGATCTGATGGTAACCAGAATAAGCGTTCAAAAAACTCAAACGCTCACAACCCGCCGTAGCATTAATGATTTGATCAATACGAGGGATAGCAAAAGGGTCAGCCGGACAAGCCTTATTTAAGTCCATGTAGTCCACACACATACGCCAAGTTCTGTTCTTCTTAAGCACCAGCACCGGGTTAGCCAACCACTCAGGATGAAAGACTTCAACAATGAAACCAGCTACCAAGAGCCAGGCCACTTCTTTTCTGATGTCCTTACGCCTCTCCTCATTAAAGCGACGAAGGAATTGCTTGACCAGCTTAAACTTTGGATCAATGTTAAGAGTGTGCTCAACAATTTCCCTCGGTACACCTGGCATGTTAGAAGGTTTCCATGCAAAGATGTCCCGGTTCTCATGGATGAACTCGATGAGCGTGCTTTCTTGTTTGGGATCCAGGTTAGCACTGATACTGAACTGCTCGGATGATTCGCCAGGAACAAAGTCAACCAGCTTAGTGTCATCGGCCAACTTAAACTTCAGCACCGGACCATGCTCTGTAGTAGGCTTTTTCAGAGATGTCATATCGGCCGGGTCAACATTATCTATGTAGAACTTCAACTCCTCTGTTGCACAGACAGACTCGGCGTAAGCAGCATCACCCTCTTCACACTCCAAAGCTATTTTCTGACTCACATGCACTATAAGGGTCCCTTTGTAACCTGGCATCTTGAGTTGCAAATAAACATAACAAGGCCGTGCCATGAACTTAGCATAAGACGGCCATCCAAACAGAGCGTGATACGGACTTCTGATCTTGACCACTTCAAATGTTAACTTATCGGCCCTGGAATCATACTCATCTCCAAAGGCCACCTCCAGCTCAATCTTGCCTACAGGGTATGCCAACTTTCCAGGCACCACTCCATGGAAAACAGTATTGGACGTCTTAAGATTTTTATCAGTTAATCCCATGCGACGGAAAGTATCATATTAAAGGATATTAATGCTACTACCTCCATCCATGAATACCTTAGTGAATTTGTATCCACCAACCTAAGGCGCCACCACCAAAGCTAAGTGACCCGGATTATCAACCCGGGGCGGGTGATCCTCTCGACTCCACATAATGGGATGCTCAGACCATCGCAATTATTGGGGAACTGCCGGCTCAACAGCGTTTACAGCCATCTTGTGAAGCTTCTGGTCCCGCTTGCATAGAATCGTGGTGAAAACGTGGTACTGCCCGCTACTCAACTGCTTCGGTTGACTTTGATATCCAGACTGTTGCTGCTGCTGACTCCCTTGGCCGGATTGTTGATTGTAACCACCCTGATTACCTTGATTATAACCACCTTGATTACCTTGATTATAACCACCCTAATTACTTTGATGGTGTTGGTGGCCCTGGAAGCCGGAATTAGAACCGTCACCTCCGTAGCCCGGGCCATGAGAATCGCCACCACCAAAACCTGAGCCGCCGCCTGGCCCATGGTTGCTGTGAAACGAGTTAGAATTTTTGAAAGCCCTCATAATTGAATAATCTTTCCAAAGGTGAGTAGCTGGCTTCTCCTGCATGCCATGCTTTGGAGAGGGCTCATTCAGCAACTTCTCAAGATTAGGACCTAATCCACCAGTCCGAGGAGGCGGCCTCCCCTTACGACGTTGATTATTGCTCTGTGCATTGGCATTAGCCACAAACTCTGAGTTACCATCAGCCTTGCGCTTACCGTTGCCCCCCTGATTCGTCGGGTTATGCTGCGGGCCCTTGGCGTTGCCATTCATCTTTCCCTTTCCCGGTTTGTCATCATCAGACTCGGGGTCCTTGGTACCATCAGAGTCGGCATATTTGATTAGAGCTGCCATCAGCTGCCCATATCATTGCAATTACGCTTGAGCCGCCCCAGCTTCTGCTTAAGAGGCAAAAAACGGCAATTTTTCTCCAACATTAAGACTGCAGAGCCAGCATTCATGTTATCGGATGAGTGTATGATAGCTTTGACCTGGCGCACCCAATGGGTCGTTGATTCACCCTCCTCTTGGGCGCAAGCAGCTAAGTCCACAATCAACATGGTTTGTTTACATGTGTCTTTAAAGTTCTGAATAAACCGGGCCTTTAGCTCAGGCCATGACCCGATGGAATTAGCTGGCAGCCCTTTTGACCAAGTACGGGTCGTTCCATCTAGCATCATGGTGAAGTACTTAGCACATGCGGCATCACTGACCTCCAACAGTTCCATGGCCATCTCATAACTTTCAATCCACGCCTCAGGGGGTAAGTCCGCTGTGTAATTAGGCACCTTGCGAGGTCCTTTTAAATCCTTGGGCAAACGCTCATTACATAGAGCCGGCACCAAACAGGGTACACCTGTAGTTCTAGAGGTCACGCCTGCCTCTACCGAAGTTGTTGATAAACCAGAAGGGGCTAATGAGCCGCCTACTGAGCCGCCTTCTCAGACTCTTGACACACTCTGTCCTGATCAACCAAGTTATGAGCTCCATCACGCGCCGGGTCATGCCCACGAGGCTAGTTACAGCGCTGAGCATTGCTTGAAACGGCCGGTGAGTCCATGTGCCTGTTATAACTCCGTCTTGGGTGAGGGGAATCCTATCTCGACTGTAAGAATATGCCTCCTGCTGCACCAATGTTGTCTGAAGAAGCTCTCTAGCCCTTCGTGTTTCAACCATCGCTGGAGAGTCGCCATCCACCGGGAGAGCCGCCAATCGTGTCGCCGCAGCAATCATGTTCTCCAAAGGATTGGAATAATGACCCGGTGGCGTTGGTACATGTTGAGGTCGAGCGCTATTCAGACGAGGGGGTCCCGTCATGCGCGGTTGAACCAACATTCCAATCCCAGGTGTTGTCGCCCGGTTTATCTCCGACGGGTTACTGGTCCCCGCTCCAGGCGTGCAAAAGAGGTTCCTCGCCTCATAAACCGGAGGTCGACGAGACTTGTGCCTCCTCCTCATGATTTCATTTGAAGCATTTTGATCCATCGTAAGCCAGAAAGCCTCTGACTGAATCCGCTCGGCTTGAGCATCAAGGGCAGACCGTTCCGCGGCCATCCTGACGTCCTCTACCGCCAGATTCTCCTTGTCTTGCGCTACCTCATCATGTAGCTTTGCAATTTCCACGCTATGCTGAGCTTAATTTGTCGGGTTAACTTCTGCTGTTAACAAGGCTATGAGTTTATCCAGCACCTCTGTCAACACCTGAGCCGGTGGGCGCACAGGGCCTTCTGCCCCGGCTGCCGTCACCGCTGCTGACCCGGAAGTCATCGCTGTCGCGGTTGAAGAATTTTGCCCAGGCTGCGTACCAGCCATGAAGATTGCAACCCGGTTCAGCGGCTTATAGGGGTCTGGAATACTGTCGCCGTTGGAGCTGCCCCAAGCCCGCAGTCTTGCAGTTGGTATAAGGAAGTAGTCTCGCCTGTGGATGACTCACCGTCAGAATAGATGGCTGGCTCACCACCAGACATTGATCCTTCATCAAATTCCGCTCCATGGATGAATGCTATGAAGGCACGCTTCACGGCGGGCTGAGCGCGGGCGCGTCTCGCACGCTGAGTCGTCTCAATGATGTCGGTCCAGATGTCTAGCTCAGGGCCTGGTTCGCCGATCTTGCCAATGAAGACGTGAATTCCGCCGAAGGGGACCTGGTACCCGTACACGATTGAGCTGGCCTCGAGGCCCCACCCTGCATCATCGATGTAGAGCTTGCCATGGCGACTCTTGGTCAACCAGCCTACAGCGTATCCCATGAGCCCTTCGAAGCTGCCCTTTAAGAATTCGAAACCATTATGTGCTGGCCCCATGGTGGGCGCCAACTGTCGTGGAATAGTCACGGAAGATATCCTAGTGAAAGGACTTATTTGTGGAGCCATCAAAACTAGGTTAGCTTAAAGGGGTTAAACGGGACAAAGGACACAGGAGTTTATACTAGTTCGGCCCCTTGTAGTGAAGGTAAAGGCCTACTCCAGTTTCGAGGTGGTATTGCTTATGTCTCGATTACCAGGGAGCGAATCCGCTTGACCTAGCTTTTGATCTGTTGTTACTTACCCTGAATCACCGCTGGGTCATCCCTTTACATACACAGGTTGACGCCCATCGGCTCACGGAGTCCCGGCCGGCTCATAGACAACGTGTCCGGCTCGGTGACTATCTATACATGCCTTACAATACAAGTCTTACATATGTGGCGGTTTACTCCCACGGGTCTTAAGTCGCCCTTGGGCCTTGGGCCCTTATCTTGAACTGCCATCTTCAATATCCTTGTGGGCTTCATATCATGAATCGCCATAGGTATAACCCGGCCCCTCCTGGGCGTGTCATGCCTAATAGTTATATCCCCAACAACTTATGATAGGGACCTTTATTATGCATCCCGTCGCTTTTATTTCTTACATATCACAAGCTCGTATAAAGCTTATTTTCTTCACACCTATATATCATACATATTTAGAGGACAATTTTTATTGCTTGCACCGATGACAACTTACTTGAGGGATCTTACTCAATCCATAGGTAGGTATGGTGGACTCTCATGGCAAAACTGGGTTTAGGGATGTTTGGAAGCACAAGTAATATCTCTACTTGGTGCAAAGAATTTGGCTAGCATGAGGGGGAAAGGCAAGCTCAACATGTTGGATGATCCATGACAATATAGCTTTTCGGATATAAGCAAACATAACTCATTATGTTGTCTTCCTTGTCCAACATCAACCTTTTAGCATGTCATATTTTAATGAGTGTTCACAATCATAAAAGATGTCCAAGATAGTATATTTATATGTGAAAACATCTCTTTCTTTATTACTTCCTATTAATTGCGACGATGACCAAAACTATGTTTGTCAACTCTTAATAACTTTTATTCATCATACTCTTTATATGTGAAGTCATTGCTCTCCATAAGATCAATATGATCTTTTTATTTCTTTTTATTCTTTCTTTTATTCCCTCAAGATCATAGCAAGATAGCAAAGCCCTCAACTAAAAACTAATCTTTATTATATATGACTCACGGACTCAATTAATAGATAGAGATCAAAACAAAACTCAAAGCTAGATCATACTAAAACTTTATTTTACTAGATCAAGATATAACTAAAAAGGATCAAACTAAGAAGAACGGTAAAGATAGGAGTGTGATGGTGATACGATACCAGGGCACCTCCCCCAAGCTGGTAGTTGCCAAGGGGAGTGTCCATACCCATATGTTTATGTCTCTTTCTTCGGGGGTGGTGATGTGATATTCTTGGCAATGATGCCCTTCAGGATATGATTCTCGTCCTTGAGCTTATTAACTTGCTGCTTGAGATCCATTATTTCCTTACGGAGTTTATCTGTGATGATTAAAGCCCCCTTCACCCATGGTGTCGGCGTTCTGGGAACGGGGGTCCCCAGACTTGCCTGCCTGCGGCCTGTAGCGTGGCTCAGCAGTGGCCCAGTACGGCCCGTCTTCATCAAACCAAGCTCAAGACCCTCGCGAGGGGCCAAGCCTCGTGGGGCGGACGATGCAAGGCCTCCTCAAGGGCGGCCTCACTAGGCAGGCACGCGAGGAGGCGGAGAGATCAAGGCAAGGGGTACCTCGCGAGGTGCTCATGACGCAAGCCATGACGATTAGGACTAGGCGGGCGCCAACCTGCGCAGTGTCCTCGTTTCCTCTTTGGTGCAAAGGGCTCAAGCGCAGGCGCGGAGTACCGAGGCATCAGGCAAAGGTTTCCATATCGGTGCAACGAGACCAAGACTAGGAGAGCGGCAGGACAGAGGTCACCATGGAGCCCAAGACAGCGTCATCGCCAGTGCCTTTGGCAGTCAAAGACCACCTTTAGTCAGGATAGCTTGTACTAGTTGTCCCCTTTCAAAGTGGCCGTTGTTGGCTCCCTTCCCGCTCAATATTTGGGAAGAGGACCAGGGCCTCTATAAATAGAGATAGCCATCATAGTAGGAGGGGATCGAACCCTAACAAAGCAGAACACCCACCACCACAAGAACAGCTCTCCTCGCGAGGCTTTTCTTCCTCTGTACTGTTCATCATCAGCCCAAGAGGCAATCCACCACACCACACATTGGATTAGGGTATTACACCACAACGGGGGCCCAAACCAGTATAAACTCATGTCTCTTGTGTTGTTCATCGCGCTAGCTTAGAATCGTGGAGAGGTTGTGGGCGTGTTTCGATAGGGAGAAGATCTTCGTGCGCACCCCAGAGTTCGAACCTTAAGGGTTTTGCCGGAACCCGATATTCGACATGTGGCGCGCCAGGTAGGGGTGCGCCGAAATCTTTTCTCTGCTAATTCGCATCCCATTGCTTCGTCGCAGCCATGGCAGACGCTCGCCATTCTTGCGCCGAGGGACGGGCTGCTCTCGCCGCCCGCGTTGCCCAGACGGCTCCCGTCGGTGGGCCTCCTCGTCGATCTCCGTCGCCTGCCGCCAACACCACCACCGGCCTGGCGGGGAATGAGCAGCAAGCATCTTCGCTGCACCCCTCGGTGCAGTGGGAAGGCCGCACCGCCACTCCATCGCTGACCCCAGCTGGTTCGTCGTCTCACGCTCGTCGTGCCCCCACGGACGCGCACGCTACGTTGCTCCTGGTACATGAGCTCCTGCACTACCGCCCCATCGACGACCTCTACAAAGAATGGCTCGCTCGCATCACAGAGCTCGCCAGTGCCGCAGGGGGCTCTCCTGCGCCGTCTCTTTCGCTGCCTCACCGTCCATCATGCATGGGCGACGCAGCTCAGGGAGCGCCTCCGCCACCTCCTCCTCAAGAAGGCGCCCTGGCTCCAAGGCGTGTGGCCCCTGGACGTGACCCACTGCATCCGGTGCCCGCGCGGCAAGAAAGAAGCTGCCAAGAAATCCCTCGGCCTCAAGAAGGCGTTCACGTGCTCCCTGCACCAGCACAGCAAGATCGCATCCCTGCACCAGCACGCCAGGACCCCGCGTTGCCCCTGGCGGCGGCACGCGGGAACCATCAAGAGCAAGCCCCGCATCAGCAAAAGGCTCCGGTGGCCATAGCAGGCTGTCGTGCCTTCACCACCGAGCTGCGTAGCGTCGCCTGGCCCGGCAAGTTCAAGCCGGATCTTCCTCCTTGTTACAACGGTACTGCCGACCCCGCGGAGTTCCTGTAGCTCTACGAACTGGGCATCGAGGCAGCCAACAGAGACGAAAAGATCATGATGAACTGGTTTCCCATGGCACTCAAGAATGGTGCCCGCACCTGGCTCCTGAACCTGCCTCCCGGCTCGATCTCCTCTTGGGACGAGATGCGCAGCCGTTTCATCGCCCACTTTCAGGGCGCTCGCGACCGCCCTCCAACCGTGGCTGACCTGCGCCGCATCAAGCAGCAGCCTGGAGAGACCCTGCAGAAGCACATCCCGTGGTTCAACAGCGCTCGCCTCAAGATTCTCGAGGTGACTGAGGAGGCCATCATCTCAGCATTCTCTGATGGCGTCCGTGGTGTCAAGATGAAGGAGGAGCTCGCCATCCACAAGGATTTGTGCACATCTCTGGAGCTGTTCAACCTGGCGACCAAGTGCGCAAGAGCTGAGGGAGGACGCCTCTCCCTCCTCGAGCTTCCAGCTGCTGACCCAGAAGAGAAGAAGGCCAAGGCCAAGGATGTGAAGCGCAAAGGAGCAGCCGTACTCGCAGCAGAACCAGACATGAAGCACGGCAGGGACCAGCCGGAGTCGTCCAAGGGAAACCGATTCTGCGCCTACCACAACCTCTACACCCACAACACCAACGAATGCCAGGAGCTCAGGGCCGTTCGAGAAGGACGCATCGGTCGATGCCCCGAGTGCAACGACCAGGGCTATGGCCGAGGAGGAGGAAGAGGCGGAGGACGATGGGACGACCGAGGTCCTCGCCAGGAGTGGCATGACCGACCTCGCGAGGATCACTGGCAGGACCAGCCTCGCAAGGGAGCCTGGAGGGATCAGCCTTGCAAGGATCGCCCGCAGGGCAACGCGGGCCTTCCTCCTTTGCCGC
Source organism: Triticum timopheevii (assembly GCA_963921465.1). Taxonomy (NCBI): domain Eukaryota; kingdom Viridiplantae; phylum Streptophyta; class Magnoliopsida; order Poales; family Poaceae; genus Triticum; species Triticum timopheevii. Next base: position 374,936,950 of record OY997268.1, on the reverse strand, counting down.
CACTGCCAAGAAGGAATGATGACCACCACCAGGACGAGGGGGTTGGGGGCTTCCAGGAGCCGCGTGCTATCGCTTGTATCTTGGGCGGTGCTCAGGCCCCAGCCTCTCAGCGCATCTTCAAGCAGTTTGCTCGCGAGGTGAATGAAGTCCTTCCCAAGCTCGAGGCCACACGCCCTCTCAGGTGGTCCAAGTGCGCCATCACTTCCCGCTCAGCAGATCAACTCAAGTGTGCGGCTACAGTCGGCATCCTCCCAATGCTTTGTTCCCTAGTCATCAGCAACGTGCAAGTTACCAGGACCCTCATCGATGGCGGTGCAGGGCTCAATGTTCTGTCCGTCGAGATGTTCAACAACCTTCAAGTGCCATATGATCAACTTCAGCCTACCAAGCCTTTCTAAGGAGTTACTGACGGCTCCACCACCCCGATAGGGCAGGTCCGCCTCCCTGTCACTTTCGGGCAGCGCAACAACTACCACACCGAGCTCATCAACTTCGACGTCGCCCACATTCACCTGCCATACAATGCCATCCTCGGGTATCCAACCCTGGCCAAGTTCATGGCAGTGACCCACCATGGCTACAATGTCCTCAAGATGCCAGGAAGTGGTGGAATCATCACAGTCCCCTGCGAAGAGAAGGATGCGGTGTGCTCCCTCGAGCGCGCCTTCGAAGCTGCATCGATCGAGGACCCGGACAGCAAGGGCGAGAAAACACCTGAGGCAGCCCCCAAGAAGAAGAAGACATCGCCCAGCTCAAGGCCTCAGGAGGCTGGCATCTCAGGAGGTGTCGCATCAGGATCTGCGCCTGTGCAAGGGGCGCCTCCCTCCATCGCATAGGAAGGCACGCCTGGCGCCCTCCTCGGGTAGGGCTCAGGGGCTCTCTTCTGGAGGGCCTCAGACATTGCCAAGATCATGAGGGATGCGCTCGGGCAGCATTTGGAGGCATGCTTCGCGGCACATTTCCCTCAGGAAGGCATGGGGCAAGGAAGGCCCAACCCTCAGGAGTTCATCACCAAGACCACTCAGGAGCTGCAGGAATCAAGAGTCATACGCGGCGATTGCCGCCTGCCCGGCGTAGCTCCCCATCCAGGCGAGGATGGCGGGCTGCAAGCATCGACTTCCCAGGGCTTAACTGAGCCACGTCTCAGGAGCGCCTCTGGCCTTCACGCATGGGGCGTTGCGAGGGCCCGCCGCACAGCTACGTTCGCATTCCTTTCGGCCTGCAAAACGCGGCTGCTACTCACCAGCGCCATCTGCGGAGCATTCTGGCAGCTCAGGAGGCTAGGTACCACACGGTCCTGGTGGAGATGGAGATGGTCCTCAAAGAACCGCCTGGACCCCCAGAGCCTCCCAAGGCTCAGGGCTCCGGTGGCTCGTGAGGGTCGGCCTCTTCGCCGCGCATCTTCAGCTACTCCAACACCCCCCTCCCTACAATGGTACCAGGTGACATTTTTCGAGTCCATTTCAGCTGGGAGCGCCCTTAGGGCTGCATCACTCCCAGGTCGCGTGGGTCTGTCCCTACGGCATGTATCCCTTTTGCTTATGTCTTTAGTTTACCTTGCTGGGGGCGCCCCTCGGGCTACATCATCCCCAAGCCGCTCGGACCTGACCCCGTGGCATGTATCCCTCCTGCTTTTATCTAAGTTGATTTGCCCTCCATGCCTAACCTGCCTGTGATGATCGCCTGCTCGATTGACACCTACCTTTCGAGCCGCTCGCACTGGCACGGCGCTTGTGCATGGGTCCATCCTTGCAACGTCAACAAATCCGAGTGGCCGAGCTCTGACCCGCGGCAGCCCCGCAAGCGTCACCTCACCAGGCCCTTAGTGCCCTCACCACTCTCTCGGAGCAACCAATGGCCGGCCAGCAATCATAATGGCAACCCATGCTTTTCTCGTGTTGGTTTACAGGAACTTCCTGAGGCCTAAAGTGGGAGGCACCATGAGCTCTCTCTCTTTCTTTCCCGCGCAATCTGCTTGCACGTTAAAAGTGGGGCTCCTGAGCATCGCGACTCAGGAGCTCTTACTGGCTCTCCAGCCCTCACCCCCTGGCCTTGTCCACGGCATCACGACCTGGCATACCAGCGGCGGCTGAGCTCGCTCGAGGGCCGGGACCTAAGTATGTAGAGCACTAAGGAGAGTGTGGGGAAGAGAGGGGAAGCTCGCGAGGGCCTAACCCAGCTACGCCCCAGCTGCTGCGTACAAGTCCGGCGCAACGCGAAGGAATGACTCCATGCTTCCAAGATAAGTTTCGTGCCTGGAACAACTAATTGATGCAACATAGAATCTCCACCTAATGCCGCTCTGTGATGGCAACGTTGCCTTCCTTTCTCATCTTTTGACGGCTGCTTGTGCACTAAAGGGGACCTCCTGAGCATCGAGCCTCAGGGGCTCTTACTGGACCTCGGGACGCTCACCTCCTGGCCTTGACCACGGCATCGCGACCTGGCATACCAGCGGCGGCTGAAGCTTGCCTGGGGACCGGGACCTGTCAGCGTAGAGCACTAAGTCATCGCGAGGTTAGAAAGGGGGAACCAAGCCGGGACAGGAAGAGCATTCGCACCGCTTCATAATAAGGATAATATCAACAAAAGACATCGCGGACCCTTTACAAGCCCCCACGGGGTGTTTTCTCGATTCCTCGCAGGGAACAAAAGGCGCAAACCCTAAGGAGCCCTATCTACACGCGCCTGCATGGCCGATGCCATCATCAACAGTGGGCCACGGGAGGCCAGCACCAACCCCATCCAGATCAGCTGCGCCGGCGGCCTGATGCAGCCACCTTGCTCCGAGCACGACATGAGCTCGGGGGCACGTAGCTGTCGTCGCTCGTCTCCGGAGTCACGAAGAGCTCGGGAGAGTCGCTTGACTCCCAAGCATCGCTGGCGCTGCCGAAGGAGCCGGTGGGGAAGCGAGCGGCAGGCCTAGCCCTTGCCACATCGATGTCATGGCTGCCTCCTCTCAGGCAGCACTCCAGTCGGCGGCCATCTGTGTCGAAGACCTTGAAGAACATCAAGGATGCGCCATCATATTCAAAATGAATCGCGAGGTCACCCCCTATTCGGCAGACCCGGGCGACCTCGCCCCAGCCTCGGGTCATGAAGACCTTGCCCGGAGCGACGACTTCAATCTCTGCTCCGGTCGCCGGAGCACCGCAGTCGGCGTGCTGCAGCCAAAGCTCGAGAAGCCCCCTCGGCGGCATCTCGAAAGCGAAGAATGGAGGGGAGCGGATCCAGGTGCTTGGAGGCATCACGGCATGGAGCACGAGCTGGTGGGAGGAGTCCGCGGCGTAGACTCCAGGAGCTACGGCGCGCGCTGCCATGGCTCATCGACCTCGCCTGTGACGCGGGCGGCATCGCTCGTCGTCCATTTCTCTAGGGCCCTCGGCCCGGGCGTACAGCGGTAGCGGGAACCTAGGAGGTGGCCGCTCGCACCAAGGCCTCATCATCTCCGGCCTCGCAACCTCGTCGCGGCGGCACGAGACCAGCCGTTTCTTCGATGTGAGCGGGTCGGGCCCCTCGCAGGGGGCCTTTCCTTTCTCTTCGGCTGAGAACCGGCGGGTCGGTGCCATAGGCGTCAAGAATGGAGGAGGAGCAAGGGAGAAGAAGCAAGTGGAGCAAGAAGAGATGGACAACAGGGGCTCACGCCTCTCCGTACTTATAGTCCAGAGGAGGCCAACCATCGGCCCCCACGATCACAGGTAATGATGACTATTTTTGCATGCAGTAGGGACTCGTGAAATCAGGTAGTTGTCGAGTCAGCGTGGGGAAGCGGAGACGCCCACGTCCAATCAACCGCCACGCGTCGACCAAGGCTGCAGGCTGTTGGGGCCCGCGGCGCTCCGCACTTGCCCATTGGCTTCGCTGCTAAGCCAAGTCCGAGCATGCCTTGGGCCTGGGGGCTACTGTTGTCGTTCTGGGAACGGGGGTCCCCAGACTTGCCTTCCTGCGGCCTGCAGCATGGCTCAGCAGTGGCCCAATATGGCCCTTCTTCATCAACCAGAGCTCAAGACCCTCGCGAGGGGCCAAGCCTTGGGGGGAGGACGATGCAAGGCCTCCTCAGGGGCGGCCTCACCAGGCAGGCTCGCGAGGAGGTGGAGAGATCAAGGCAAGGGGTACCTTGCAAGGTGCTCATGACGTAAGCCATGACAATCAGGACCAGGCGGGCGCCAACCTGCGCAGTGTCCTCGTTTCCTCTTTGGTGCAAAGGGGGCAAGCGCAGGCGCGGAGTACTGAGGCATCAGGCAAAGGTTTCCATATCAGTGCAACGAGACCAAGACGAGCAGAGCGGCAGGACGGAGGTCACCATGGAGCCCAAGACGGCGTCATCGCCAGGGCCTTTGGCAGTCGAAGACCACCTTTAGTCAGGATAGCTTGTACTAGTTGTCCCCTTTCAAAGTGCCCGTTGTTGGCTCCCTTCCCGCTCAATATTTGGGAAGAGGACCAGGGCCTCTATAAATAGAGATAGCCACCATAGTAGGAGGGGATCAAACCCTAACGAAGCAAAACACCCACCACCACAAGAACACCTCTCCTCGCTAGGCTGTTCTTCCTCTGTACTGTTCATAATCAGCCCAAGAGGCAATCCACCACACCACACATTGGATTAGGGTATTACACCACAAGGGTGGACCGAACCAGTATGAACCTCATGTCTCTTGGGTTGTTCATCGTGCTAGCTTAGAATCGCGGCGAGGTTGTGGGCGTGTTTCGGTAGGGAGAAGATCTTCGTGCGCACCCCAGAGTTTGAACCTTAAGGGTTTTTCCAGAACCCGATATCCAGCACATGGATGTTTCATAACTATGGGAGAAAAGGCAACACTCTTTTTCATATTTTCATAAGAAAGAAATCTAGCATTAGGAGGGATGACCGAATTTGGAATTGCTGAGCTCTGAAGTTCCTCCATCATGAATCTGGCTTGGAGACGAGAGGTAACTTCTTGATCCTCCTCCATGGCATCTACCCTTTTCAAGTTGACCTCCATCTCTTCCTCCATTGATGGCCCAAAGTTATCAGCTCCGCTGTTGGTTCTTGGCCCTGGTGTTGGATGAGATACCCGACTCTCCCCAACTGACTCTTGAGAGGACATCTTGCTCTAAAGCTGCGGCAGAAATAGCTCAAAACAAAAACAAAGGATTTCGTCATGGTACGGTGGTCAAAACCTTCAGGAGATTATATAATGAATTTTTCCCGACCAAAATAATTATTGTGCAAAGAAAACAGAGTCTGGAGGGCACACGAGGTGGCCACGAGGCAGGGGGCACGCCCAGGGGGGTAGGGTGCGCCCTCCACCCTCGTGGATGTCTCGTGTCTCTTTCGGACTACTTTTCATTTTCCTAAATTTTCAAATATTCCAAAACAGAGAAAAATGTCAATTTGAGCAGTTTTGGAGTCGGTTTACTTACCGTACCACATACCTATTCCTTTTTGGAGTCTGAAACGTTCTAGAAAGTGTCCCTTATTTACTCCTCCGGGGTTACGGTGTCAATAAGATTGGTTTCAACATTTATGGGATTACCTGAGATATAATGTTTGATTCTTTGACCGTTTACCACCTTCAGATTTGTGCCTTCGGCGTTGTTGATTTTGATGGCACCGGAATGATAGACCTCCTCGATAATGTAAGGACCTTCCCATTTAGAGAGAAGTTTTCCTGCAAAAAATCTTAAACGAGAGTTGTATAGCAAAACATAATCACCTACATTAAACTCACGCTTTTGTATTTTTTTCATGCCATCTTTTAACTTTTTCTTTAAATAATTTGGCATTCTCATAGGCCTTGGTTCTCCACTCATCAAGTGAGCTAATGTCAACTAGCCTCTTCTCACCTGCAAGTTTGAAATCATAATTGAGCTCTTTAATGGCCCAATATGCCTTATGTTATAGTTCGAGAGGTAAGTGACATGCTTTTCCGTAAACCATTTTATACGAGACATACCCATAGGATTTTTATATGCAGTTCCATAGGCCCATAATGCATCATCAAGTTTTTTGGACCAATTCTTTCTAGATCTATTAACAATCTTTTGCAAAATCAATTTAATCTCTCTGTTACTCAATTCTACTTGACCAATAGACTGAGGATGATATGGAGATGCAATTCTATGATTAAGATCATACTTAGCAAGCATTTTACGAAAAGCACCATGAATAAAATGTGAACCACCATCAGTCATTAAATATCTAGGGACTCCAAAACTCGGAAAAATAACTTCTTTAAGCATCTTAATATAAGTGTTATGATCAGCACTACTAGTTGGAATAGCTTCTACCCACTTAGTAACGTAATCAACAACAACTAAAATATGTGTATACCCATTAGAGGAAGGAAAAGGTCCCATATATTCAAAGCCCCAAATGTTAAATGGTTCAATAACAAGTGAATAGTTCATATGCATTTCTTGACGTCTACTAATATTACCAATTCTTTGACATTCATCACAAGACAAGACAAACTTATGAGCATCTCTGAAGAGATTAGGCCAATAAAAACCGGATTGCAATACCTTATGTGCAGTTCTATCTCCAGCATGGTGTCCTCCGTAAGCCTCGGAGTGACACTTGCATAGGATCGATTCCTGTTCATGCTCAGGTACATAACTTCTAATAACACCATCTTCTCCTTCTTTATAAAGGCGTGGGTCATCCCAAAAGTAATGTCTTAAATCACAGAAAAACTTTTTCTTTTGTTGGTATGTGAAACTAGGTGGTATAAATTTAGCAACAATGTAATTAGCATAATCGGCATACCACGGAGCAGCACGAGAGGCATTTATGACAGCTAATTGTTCATCAGGAAAGCTATCATCAATAGGTAGTGGGTCATCAAGAACATTTTCTAACCTAGACAAGTTGTGTGCAAGGGGGTTCTCATCTCCCTTTCTATCAATAATATGCAAATCAAATTCTTGTAGCAAGAGAACCCATCTAAGAATTCTAGGTTTAACATCTTTCTTTTTCATAAGGTATTTAATAGCAGCATGATCAGTCTGAACAGTTACTCTGGAATCAACAATATAAGGTTTGAACTTATCACAAGAAAATACGACTGCTAAAAATTCTTTTTTAGTAGTAGCATAATTTCTCTGGGCAATGTCTAGAGTTTTACTAGCATATTGGATAACATTTAATTTCTTATCGACTCTTTGTCCTAGAACAGCACCTACAGTTAATCACTAGCATCACACATAATTTCAAAGGGTAAATTCCAATCATGTGGCTGAACAATCGGTGCATGAAAGTGCGTTATATCGACTAGAGGGGGGTGAATAGGCAATTTTTATGAATTCTTCACTGAGGAATTTGCTGGTGAGGAAATTCCTAAATGAAGAACTACTAGCAGCGGAATAAGTACTCAGAAGTAAACATAACAGAGCACAAGCATAGTCATCATGGCGACATGAAGACAAGCACAGAGTACAGAAAGCGTAAACATAGGATAACACAAGAAAGAAGACGGACAGACTGAAGAAATTGATCTGAGGAAATTGAGAAAGTCTTCAGTCAAAGTCTTCAAACAGATATGAACAGGCACACAACAACAGACAAGAAGAAATGAAAGAGTTGAGGAAATAGAACTAGTAACCTTGGTGAAGACAATGATTTGGTGGACCAGTTCCAACTATTGTCTCAGTTGTACATATGGTTGGAGCGGCTGAGTATTTAAACTCGAGGACACCCAGTACCGGACACACAGTCCTCACCGTATTCTCCTTGAGCTAATGTCACACATACCTCGCCCAATCACTCATGGCAAGTCTTCAGGTGACTTCCGAATCTTCACAAACTCGGTCACTCGGCGATCCACAATTCCTCTTGGATGCTCTAGACCTTGACGCCTAACCGTCTGGAAGAAGCATAGTCTTCAAAGGAAACAAGCGTGGGATCCATGCATGATCAATCTCTTCAGTGATGCTCAGTCACTTTGGGTTTGTAGGTGTTGGGTTTTTGGGTTTTCCTCACTTGATGATTTTCGCTTAAAGTCCTCGGAGGATGGGATCCTCTCAATTGACAAGTGTTAGTTTCTCTCGGAGCAGCCAACCAGCTAGTGGTTGAAGGGGGCGGCTATTTATAGCCTAGGGAGAAGCCCGACATGATAAGACATAAATGCCCTTGTTTGATATGACCGTTAGGTGGGTAGATATTTTGGAACCGCTGGCGCATAGCACAGCAATGGTCGGAATTTTGACTATCAAAATCCTCAGGGCTATCATGTTCCTCACTGTGTAGGCAATTCACAGTGGTGAATTCCTAACTCCTCAGTCAGAACAAATTCCTCAAAGACCATAAGAACTCTGTCTCTGTCACTGAAGAATATGACCGAACTGTATGAGATTTCCAATGGCTTCACTTGAAGGGATTGGTAGGTGTAGGATTTTGAGTTGAGCATCACATGGAAATTTTTCCTTAGTATTTCCTCGACCCCCCTTAATAGTACGGTGTTTCCTATGACTCAAGAAAGAAAAAATGAAACTACAAAAACAAAAGTCTTCACGCTTCATGTTCCTCGAATGATTGCCTAGTCTTCAAGGTCACACTAATTTCTTCACTTTCAAAGTCTTCAGAAAGTCTTCAGAGATCCAAAGTCTTCAGTTGAAGAACTTCATTTTTAGGGGTCGACTTTCTCTGTAAATATCAAACTCCTCATAGACTTATAGACCTGTGTACACTCACAAACGCATTAGTCCCTTAACCTATAAGTCTTCAATACACCAAAATCACTAAGGGGCACTAGATGCACTTACAATCTCCCCCTTTTTGGTGATTGATGACAATATAGGTTAAGTTTTCAACGGGGATAAACATGTGAAGTGTAAATACTGATATTGAGGAATTTGATTGCAAGATATAGAAGAACTCCCCCTGAAGATGTGCATAGTGAGGAATTTGCTTTGGAAGCAATGCACACTTGAAGAGTATAATCATGGAGATCTCCCCCTATATCTTGTAATTCATACACGCATTTGATATATAATATGAAGAATTTGAAATGCATGATGAAATATGGTGACTGATGTAATTCAGCATGCGTGCATTAACATTAATGAGGAATAAGCATCCAGAAGAACACAGCAAAAGTATTAGTTCACCATAGAGTTTAAGATTACAACTCGATCCAGCAAAGTCATCAGAATAACGAGAGTTGTAACTTAGAAAAAAGCCCATATAAGATAGACCCGCTTGAAGACTAACTCAAATTTCTCCCCCTTTGTCATCGAATGACCAAAAGGGTTGAAACTGAGGACTAACGCCCCTGAAGAATATCATGAAGATGGAGGAGCACCAGCGTTGTCAGGGTCTTGAGTCGATGTAGGGCCTGCTGCAGTGTCGTCCAAGTCTTCATGCTCGTCTGTGGCGCGTGATGAAGAATATGAGCTGGCCACCATGGAAGGAACCTTGACCCTCTTGAATCTCTTTGGTGGAGGAGCAGACCAGTCAAAGTCTTCATTCAAGCCCATTTGCTTCAGATCTTCTTCACCATATAGATGTGACAGAATAGCCCAGGTGCAATCAAACACTTCATGGAGGTAGTAGTGGTTTTTCTTCACCGCATTATGTGTGGAAGTCATGTTGTGAAGAATAGAACCAAACTGACGCTTAACCCACTTGTGGTTGCGATCCACCTTCTGGTGAAGACTTATCAGCAGTTCACGATCAGTCAGCACATGAGGAGCAGTAGCTTGAGGACTTGTCTTGGTAGCATTGGCAGCAGTATCATGAGTGGCAGAGTCATCATTGGTGGAGTAAGATGCAGCTTTGCGAAACTGACCATCCAAAGGACGAATGCCTTCATCGATAACGGCTGGTGACTTGCCCTTCTCATCAGATGAGGAAATTGTCCACTTGAGGACTTCAATAGGGGGAAAGTAGCTAAGGTGATTCTGAAAATCAGCTTTGTAGTTGAGTGAAGAACTTGTTCTGAGGAATCTCATGATCCACAGCGCGTAAGGCTTCAGCTCAAATGGAGAAAGTGCAACATTCGCCAGAGTCCTCATGAAGAAATCATGATAATTTATGGGAATGCCATGCATGATGTTGAAAAGCATGTTCTTCATCATTCCGATAATTTTTTCATCGGACGAGTCATGGCCTTTGATGGGACTCATGGTCTTCGTTAGAATGCGGTAGATTGTTCTTGGCACATAGAGCAATTCCTTCACGAGGAATTTGGTCCTTGGAGCTTGTCCCGGCTTCAGCGGCTTCATGAGGACTTGCATATAGTGATCAGTGAGTTCAGGCTCATCATACAGACAACGAGCATCGTCAGGTGGAGGACTGATTGGTAGGGCACGAAGCAATTCATAGGCTGGTGCCTTGTAATGAGTGTTTTCAGTCATCCAGTCCAACACCCATGAGTTGACGTCAGCAGCATCGCCTGTGATATGCAAAGTTGCGTAGAACTGAAGAATAAGTTCTTCATTCCAATCAACTATGTCAGAGCAAAAATTGAGCAAGCCAGCGTCATGAATCATGCTGAGGACTTGAGAGAAGCAAGGCATGGATTCCATGTCCACATGAGGAATATGCTCATGATCGAAGACTTTGTCCTTGTTGAAGAGCACTAAGGAATAGAAGTTGGCCTGGCTAGCAGTCCAGAAATGCTTCCTTCTAAGACGAGCATTGTCATAGGGGTTGAATTCCGTGAAGAATACGTGCTGGCCAAAGAAATCATCAGCCTTGAATTTTTGCTTCTTGGAGAAAGGATCCTTTGGCTTGGGCTGAGGAGTGTCAATCAATTGCAGCACTACTTCAGGAATCGCAATCTCAGGTTCCTCAAGCTGAGGAATTTCAGGCTCTTCTGCAGCTTCAGCCTGGGTCGTCAATTTTTCATTGACAATTTCTTCAGCACTAGTGGCTGGAATTTCTTCATGAATACATGGGGTTGCATGAGGTTCTTCAGATCCCATTTACACTTCAGTGGCGGCAGGGGGCTGAGGAATAGCTTGAAGGGGAGTGAACATTGGAGAGTTGGGATGTTGACTGTCCCAAAATTCATCATTGAGCACAGGAGTGGTACAGCCAATGCCACATCCTCCTCTTCAATTTCTTCAACACCTGCCTCTTCAGCAGTAAACTGAGGCAAAGGTGAGGAAATGACTGGGGTTGAAGGGATCTTATCCACTTCAATTTCTTCGTCCAACTGCTCTAACGTAGCAGCAGAAGGAGATTCTTCATCAGATTCATCAGGAATCACATAATCTTCACCAAATGAACAAGATCCTTTGATGGCATTGATGAGACTGGAATGGCATCAATTGTATTGTCAATTGAACTGATCAGAGTCTTCATATTCTTTGGAGCTAAAGAATTTGAAGAAGTTGAAGCCTTCCTTTTCTTCACAGCTGCACATTCTACAGCCTTGGTCTTCTTCACATCTGATGCAGATGGAAGGATTGGAGTTGGTGTAGGCGCAGGAGGTGCAGAGGAATTTGGTTCATTTTCCTTAGGCACAACTGATGCAGTTGTCCTAATTTGTTCACATCCCTCAGGCGCATCACTAGTGGATGCCCTAGCAATATCTTCAATGGCTGGAATGGAGTCATGAGCCCTGGCACTCTCATGGACTTCAGCAGCCTGATTGTCATCAGCGGTGCTGGCATGTTCTTTAGTAGGCTGAGCAGATGCCTCAGCCTGAGTAACTTCAACGTGCATAGGTGGAGCAGCACTTGAAGTGAATTTCTTCGTCAGATTGACGAAACGCACCTTGGCGCCCTTCCAATCAGCATGTTAGCGATCAAATTCATCACTCAGCTGTTTGATTTCAACTTGCAAGGCAAGGAGCTGACGAGGAGTGAGAGTGAGGACATTGTCCTTGAGGTAGCGCTGTTTCTTGTACTGCGCTTTCTTCAAACTTCTGCCTTGATCAAATTTCCATTTTTCTTCTTATTGAAGGCAGTAAGAACATGACTTTGACCAGGAGTGAGGTTCATCTTCGGCAAAGGTGTGTTAGGATCCTTGTGCCACAGGTCAATATAGTCAAGGATCAACTTTGGATCCAACATCAGCGGCACAGTGCTGCCTTTGGCTCTAGCGGCCCTGGCTTGCCTGTCTCTGATGATTTCGGCAAGTTCTTCATCATCAGCCTCATCAGCATCAGAGGGTACATGGAAGGCAACCTGCTTCTTATGAGGACTTGGGCGAGTGCCTCGTCTAGCAGTGGCCTTTTTCTTCAGCAGAGAGGGACCAGCTGAGGAATTTCGAGCAGCTGAGGAGCTTGCAGATGCTCCTGAGGCAATAGAGAAGCCTTGAGTCCTTTGGCACATGGCAAGATGCACAGGTGCCGAGGATTTTGTTGGAGTAGCTGAAGACTTTGACGGAGGAGCTGAGGACTTTGAAGGAGCAGTCTGAGGAATTTGCCATGAGGGCCTTGAGGAATCTGGCCTTGATGGCATAGCAGAGGAGCTTGGTCATGAGGGCATTGAAGGTGAAGCACTGGATTTATCTGCAGGCTTCTTGTGCATTGCCTTCTTTGGCTGACTAGCAGAGGCCTCAGCAGAGGCAGCAGCAGCAGCAGAGTCTGCGTTGAATTTCTTCACTGCTACCTTTGCTTGCTTAGCCAGTTTGGCTTGGCACTTTACCCATTCATCAGGATAATCCTCACCACGCTTGAGGCTGGTGGGATCTGCCAACTAGCCTGGTGCCAATGGAGGTCTTGGGCATGGAGGGTTGAGTGCGAATTTCTTCATATACTTGGGAGTAACATATCTGTACTCCCTCCATTCTCGTGCCCATCTCCTCTCTATCCTTTGTATGCACACCTTGCACTGATTCTTGTCCTCTTTGCCGAATTTGGCTTCATCTGGTGTGCAGTAGTCCTTATATATGTCCCCAGGGATTTCAAACACAGTATTGACCTCAGGCCTCTTTCCTCCCTTCTGTGGCCTTTTGTCACCCATTTTCTTCAGCTGAGGAATATGAACAACTGAAGTTTCTGAAGAGGTATGCAACTTTTCTTCGAGGAACGTTGCAAATGAGTTAAGTTGATGAGAACCTAGTGATTCAGCAGTGGACATTTGTACCTGTGAACAGAGTATAGTTGCGAGGAATTTGGAGAGGTCATATGCGTTCTCAGAAGGTTTTTCAAAAAGAATAGGTTTTGAGGAATTTAACCAGATGAGTCTTGAGGAATTTCACTAAGCGTTCTTTGTCTTAGGTTCCAGAGTTGTGTAGATTGAAAATCCACACAATTGAGGAATCTTGAAGAAAATCATTTCTTAGAGAAACGAATCAAGAGCAGATGACAAGTGAGGTGTTTATGTGTGTGAAGAATTGAAGAATAAACACTTTTGAAGATTTTTAGGAAACTTGAGAATCAAAGCGAGTAGTTAAAAGTAACTTTTAATTACCCGAAGTGAAGAACACGATGAACTGGGAAGAATAGAAGTGAAGTTCGTCAGGTCAGATCTTCCACGCCCTAACTCGGCAGAGGAAGACGGCTACGGCGGCGGCGGAGTGAAGAAATCTGCAACCGGCGCGAGTACGACGGCGACGAGGTCGAGGCAGTGAAGCTCTTCCTCACCGGCGACGATGAAGTAGCAGCGGCGCTAGGGTTTTGGGAAGCTCGAGCGGGAGAAAGAGCGCGAGCGAGGTGAAAGTGAAGTGAGGAAGAGACAGGGGTATTTATAGAGGGAGTGAAAAACTGTTCAACCGAGGAAATCGGACGAACATGCCCCTGGCCTCTTCTCATTCGCTTGACATGTGTCACCCACGTACTGAGAGGTGGAGATTGTGTAGGATCGTGGGTGTATAGATAAGTATTGTCGTGAGAAGCGGAACGGTTTGAGCGGCAAAGCCGAAAATTCAGATAAGATAAGTTAAAAGTTTCGTTCGCAATTTCTTCAGCTGTCAAGGACACAGTGAAGAATTTGAACGAGTTTCAAATAGAATGCATATGAGGAATTTGTGAATAGGCTAGGTTGAGTTTAGCATAGAGGGGGAAGGGTCCGATCACATTCACTTAGCAGAAAAAATCAACTTGAAGAAATGACAATAGGTGAATGCTGTAGAGGACATAAAACTCATATATATATATATATATTCAAATGAAGAACAACACCGGAAAGAGTGAAGACAATGCAAAGTTGAAGAATTTGAAAAACTGAGGAACTTCAAAAACGAAGAAAAACTCAAATTGAAGATTTTCAACTTTGGTTGGTGGCGTAACCCACCGTATAAGAAAGCTGATTTCAGACACCGCGTACAATTGTCGTAGGGCTCTGAGAATCAATTTCTTCATTATTTTCTTCACACTTAGAGGGTTAGTCTTCATTGATTGAAGAAAAATGTTACTTCGTGTGTTGTGCATCTAAGTCATCAAGTCAGCATAAGTGTTAGGAGGTGTGTCCATTTCAGAGAACATTCGAAGATTCTAGGATATTTAGCTCACACCGCAACTTGCTAAATATCTTCTCATCCAAGGGCTTTGTGAAGATATCGGCCAATTGATCTTCAGTGCTGACGTGGTCGATGGAGATGTCGCCCTTCTACACATGATCACGAAGAAAATGATGACGAATTTGGATGTGCTTGGTCTTCGAGTGTTGAACTGGGTTATGAGCAATCTTGATGGCACTGTCATTGTCACAGTAGAGAGGCACATTCTTCACGTGGACGCAATAGTCCTTGAGTGTTTGCTTCATCCATAGTAGTTGAGCACAGCACGATCCAGCAGCAATGTACTCAGCTTCTGCAGTGGAGAGAGATACACAGTTATGTTTCTTCGAGGACGAACAGACCAAAGATCGTCCGAGAAAATGACATGTACCAGATGTTGACTTGCGGTCCACGCGATCGCCAGCACAGTCAGAGTCTGAATATCCAATGAGATCGAAAGTGGAGCCCTTGGGATACCATAATCTAAGTGTTGGTGTGTGAGCTAAGTATCGAAGAATATGCTTCACAGCCTCATGGTGTGATTCCTTCGGTGTAGCTTGAAATCGGGCACACATGCAAACACTAAGCATAATATCCGGCCTAGATGCACATAGGTACAATAAAGAGCCAATCATGGAGCGGTATACCTTTTGATCGAAGTCTTTACCATTTTCATCAGTGCATAGATGGCCATTTGTGGGCATTGGAATTTTGACCCCTTTGCAATCTTGCATGCCGAATTTCCTCAATACGTCCTTGAGGTATTTCTCCTGATATATGAATATTCCATTGCATTGTTGATGAATTTGAAGACCTAAAAAGAATTTCAACTCTCGCATCATAGACATTTGATATTCTTCACTCATCACACAGGCAAATTCATCACTATATCGTTGGTCAGTACAGCCGAAAATGATATCATCAACATATATTTGGCACACAAACAATTCACCATCATAAGACTTAGTGAAAAGAGTTGGGTCGAGCGAACCGGGTTTGAAGCCTTTCTTCATGAAGAATTCCTTCAAGGTATCATACCATGCCCGAGGGGCTTGCTTGAGGCCATATAGGGCCTTGTTCAGCTTGAAGACTTTGTTGGGATTCTTTGGATCTTCAAAACCTGGGGGTTGAGCAACATATACTTCTTCCTCAAGCTTACCATTGAGGAATGCACTTTTCACATCAATTTGTTGTAAGATAATATCATGATGGTTTGCATAGGCAAGTAATATGCGAATAGCCTCAAGTCTAGCAACAGGTGCAAAAGTTTCATCAAAGTCAATTCCTTCAACCTGTGTGTAGCCTTGAGCTACAAGCCGTGCCTTATTCCTCACCACAAGGCCATTTTCATATTGCTTGTTGCGGTAGATCCACTTTGTGCCAATAATGTTGTGCTTGCGAGGATCTGGACGTTTGACCAGTTCCCAGACGTTGTTGAGCTCGAACTGATGTCATTCTTCTTGCATAGCTTGAATCCACTCAGGCTCCAGAAATGCTTCATCTACCTTAGTGGGCTCTGTGATAGAGACAAAAGCAAAGTGCCCACAAAAGTTAGATAAATGTGAAGCTTTTGAGCGTGTGAGAGGACTTGGTTCTTCAATGTCATCGAGGATCTTCTCGATTTGCACTTCATTTGCAATACGAGGATGAGCGGGTTGTCTTCGAGGAATTTGATCTGCATTTTCTTCAGGAGCATTTTCCTCAGCACCATTTTCTTCAGGTACGCCAGCTCGACGTTCATCACGTTCTGGAATGAATTCTTCAGCAGATTCTTCAGTAGGAATGACATCCTTAGTGGCTTTGAACTTGATAGAATCCTCAGGTGTTGGTTCATCTATCACAGAAGGTAGGTGCTCTCGTTGCGAGCCATTAGTTTCATCGAACCGCACATCCACAGTTTGAACAACCTTGTGAAGAACGTTGTTGAAGACTCTGTAGGTGTGCGAGTCCTTTCCGTAACCAAGCATGAAACCCTCATGTGCTTTCCGTGCAAACTTAGAATTGTGATGAGGATCTCTAATCCAACATTTAGCACCGAAGACTTTGAAGTAACTTACATTGGGTTTCTTGTCAGTGAGGAGTTCATATGCAGTCTTCTTGAAGAATTTGTGAAGATATACTCTGTTGATGATGTGGCAAGCAGTATCAATTGCCTCACTCCAGAAACGACGAGGCATCTTGTATTCATCAAGCATAGTGCGAGCCATCTCAACAAGAGTTCTGTTATTGCGCTCCATGATGCCATTCTGTTGAGGAGTATAAGGAGCAGATACCTCATCAGTAATACCAAGTTCATCAAGATAGTCATCAAGACCAGAATTCTTGAACTCAGTTCCATGGTCACTCCTGATGTGCTTGATCTTCACACCAAAGTTGGTTGAAGCCCTCAAGGAAAATTGTTTGAAGACTTCCTGCACTTCATGTTTGTAAGTGACAATGTGTACCCATGTGTAACGAGAATAATCATCAACAATAACAAAGCCATATAGAGATGCATCATTTGTAACAGCAGAATAATGATTAGGACCAAAGAGATCCATGTGAAGCAATTCAAATGGTCGAGTGGTAGTCATGATAGTCTTCGCTGGATGCTTGGCCTTTGTCATCTTCCCAGCTTCACAGGCTCCGCATAAGTGATCCTTGAGGAATTTGACATTCTCAATGCCAATGACATGCTTATTCTTCGCGAGCACGTGCAGATTCCTCATGCCAGCATGACCAAGTCGTCGATGCCATAGCCAGCCTTCTGAAGCTTTTGCAAGTAAGCACATGACAGGCTGTGGTCCTGTAGAGAAATCAACAATGTACAAGTCTCCTCTCCTAAAGCCTTCGAAGACTTTGGAATTGTCAACTTCCAAGATCACAACACAAGGATACTTGCCAAAGACAACAACCATATCAAGATCACAAAGCATTGAGACAGACATGAGGTTGTATCCTAAGGACTCGACAAGCATGACTTTGTCCATGTGTATGTCCTTAGAGATTGCAACCTTACCTAGACCCAATACCTGACTTTTGCCTTTGTCAGCGAAGATGATATGCTTCAGATGTGACGGTGATAAGGGAGCATCCATCAATAGATTCTTGTCACCAGTCATGTGATTTGTACATCCACTATCGAGGACCCACTCATTTGCTTTGGGTTGATCATCCTGCAGATGAATTAGTGCAGCTTACAAACTCATATACTTCATCAGTGAAGAATATGACATCAGTATCATCAGGTCAATTTCATCAAACAATTAGAACAGATAATCAGTATGAGGACGTGAGAAATGAAGGTTCATTTCATCATGATTATCCTGCGTCCTATCAGGCACTATTAAGGTCTCCAGCAAATTCTTCAGTCGTTTTGAGCACGACTGGAGACCTGACCCTGCATAAGAGATTAGTTCTTTTTCTTCACCACCCACATCTGGAGGGGTGGCAAAGAATTCATCACTCTGCGAGCACCATATGAGAAAGGTGGCATGGACGCCAGTCCACTTTGTTTCACATAAGAGGGGTTAGGGTAAGCATATGAATAAGCAAAGAAATGCTTCGAGGACTTATGAACATAATGATTTGAAGAATAATGCACATATTCATAGCCCTTAGCTCTACCCTGCGAAACAGAAGGGTTAGCACGATGATGATCATATGAGGACTTTGATCCTTTTGAGGAATTTGATCCACGTGAGGAATTTGGTCCACCTAAGGACTTGGATCCATATGAAGAATTTGGTTCATATGAAGAATTTGATCTGGAGTTCCTTTTCTTCACAGGTGGTGTCACGAGGACATTCACCTGAAGACTTTCAAGGCAACTTTAGGGAACCCAGATTTTCTTCATAGGAGAACCGTTCCTGCAGTTAGTCCCAACATATCTAGCAAATACTTCACCATTCTGATTTTTGAACAGTTTATAGTTAGAGTCAAATGACTCATAAGAAGAATGAGGAGATTCACATGTAAAGCCGGATAAGTTGGATGGATCAACTGGAGGTCCCTTTGCAGCAACCCATGAGGTTTTGGGGTACTGCTCAGGCTTCCAATATGTTCCATCAGCATTGAGTTTCCTCTCAAAGGCAATACCCTCTTTCCTAGGGTTTCTGTTGAGGATCTGCTTTTTGAGCACATCACAAAGAGTCTGATACCCTTTGAGGCTTTTGTACATGCCTGTCATGTACAATTCCTTCAGCCCTGCATCATCAGTGATACTTGCATTGTCCTCAGATGAGGAATTAGTGATAGCAGAGACATATGAAGAATTTGTAGCATTAGAAGCATTTGAACATTCAGGTGAAGAATTAGCAGTTTCACGTTCAATGCACTTCAGACATGGAGGAACAAATTTTTCCTGGGTTGCATTGATTTGTTGAGCAAGTAATGAATCGCGCTCCTTCTGAAGATCTTCATAATGCACTCTTAGCTTTTCAAGATCTTGCTTTCTTTGAAGAGATTCAAAAGAAAGCTTCTCGTGATCAGACAAGAGAGAATTATGATGATCTTGAAGGGCGTCAAACTTGGACTGAAGTCTCTGAAGACTCTCAGCCAATGCTTTTGACTGATCCATTTCTTCACCCAACATATCATCGCTCTTATTAAGCATGTATTGAACGTTTTCCAAATCTCTTTTGTTGTTTAGGGGCAAGGGAAGCAAGTTTGACATAGCTGGGGCCAAATTCATCAGCACTAGATTCGGAAAGGTAGCATTCAGTTACCTTGGCACCCTCTGCCATGAGGCACGGTGAAGAGGATGACGATTCAGGTGCGAAAGTCATCTCTTTGATAAAATCCTTGTAATCCTCAAACCAAGGATCATGACGAGTACGATAACCTTCATAGACCTCAGAAAGCCGGTCCCAAATTAGCTTCGCGTGATAGAGGTGCATGATGTTCCCGAACTGATTTCGGGACAGACAGGAGCAGATGACATCCTTCGCCATAAGGTTCAGTAGAGTGTACTTGCGAATGTCATCAGCCTCCGCCATCTTGCATAGATCGGTAAGACCAATCTCAGTGACGGTCCATAGTTCGTTGTCCATAGCCATGAGTCACTTCTTCATCATGGCCTTCCAACGGGGATACTCATGACCGTCAAAGATGGGGCAGGATACGTTCCTCAATCCTGCAGTCGACATAACTAAAACTCCAGGCGGTTAAACTAAAATCACACAGAACAAGGGAGTACCTTGCTCTGATACCAATTGAAAGTGCGTTATATCGACTAGAGGGGGGTGAATAGGCGATTTTTATGAATTCTTCACTGAGGAATTTGTTGGTGAGGAAATTCTTAAATGAAGAACTACTAGCAGCGGAATAAGTACTCAGAAGTAAACATAACAGAACACAAGCATAGTGATCATGGCGAGATGAAGACAAGCACAGAGTACAGAAAGCGTAAACACAGGATAACACAAGAAAGAAGATGGACAAACTGAAGAAATTGATCTAAAGAAATTGAGAAAGTCTTCAGTCAAAGTCTTCAAACAGATATGAACAGGCACGCAACAACAGACAAGAAGAAATGAAAGAGTTGAGGAAATAGAAACAGTAAGCTTGGTGAAGACAATGATTTGGTAGACCAGTTCCAACTGTTGTCTCAGTTGTACATCTGGTTGGAGTGGCTGAGTATTTAAACTCGAGGACACCCAGTCCCGGACATACAGTCCTCACTGTATTCTCCTTAAGCTAAGGTCACACAGACCTCGCCCAATCACTCGTGGTAAGTCTTCAGGTGACTTCCGAACCTTCCCAAACTCGGTCACTCGGCGATCCACAATTCCTCTTGGATGCTCTAGACCTTGACGCCTAACCGTCTGGAAGAAGCATAGTCTTCAAAGGAAACAAGCATTGGATCCATGCAGGATCAATCTCTTCAGTGATGCTCAATCACTTTGGGCTTGTAGGTGTTGGGTTTTGGGGTTTTCCTCACTTGATGATTTTCGCTTAAAGTCCTCGGAGGATGGGATGCTCTCAATTGACAAGTGTCAGTTTCTCTCGGAGCAGCCAACCAGCTAGTGGTTGAAGGGGGGGGCTATTTATAGCCTAGGGAGCAGCCCGACATGATAAGACATAAATGCCCTTGTCTGATATGACCATTAGGTGGGTAGATATTTTGGAACCGCTGGCGCATAGCACAGCAACGGTCGGAATTTTGACTATCAAAATCCTCAGGGCTATCATGTTCCTCACTGTATAGGCAATTCACACTGGTGAATTCCTAACTCCTCAGTCAGAACAAATTCCTCAGAGACCAGAAGAACTCTGTCTCTGTCACTGAAGAATATGACTGAACTGTATGAGATTTCCAATGGCTTCACTCGAAGGGATTGGTAGGTGTAGGATTTTGAGTTGAGCATCACAAGGAAATTTTTCCTTAGTATTTCCTCGACCCCCTTTAACAGTACGGTGTTTCCTATGACTCAAGAAAGAGAAAATAAAACTACGAAAACAAAAGTCTTCACGCTTCATGTTCCTCGAATGATTGCCTAGTCTTCAAGGTCACACCAATTTCTTCACTTTCAAAGTCTTCAGAAAGTCTTCAGAGATCCAAAGTCTTCAATTGAAGAACTTCATTTTTAGGGGTCGACTTTCTCTGTAAATATCAAACTCCTCATAGACTTATAGACCTGTGCACACTCACAAACACATCAATCCCTTAACCTATAAGTCTTCAATACACCAAAATCACTAAGGGGCACTAGATGCACTTACAGTGCAGAAATCAAGGCTTTCTTAAGTATTTCAAATTCTTCTACACAATCGTCATCAAAGACAAAAGGAACATATTTTTGCAAGAGATTAGTCAGAGGCCTAGAAATTTTAGAGAAGTCTTTAATAAACCTCCTATAGAAACCAGCATGACCAAGGAAACTTCTTATACCTTTGATATCTTTAGGACACGGCATCTTTTCAATAGCATCTATTTAGCTTTATCAACTTCAATACCTCTTTCAGAAATTTTATGTCCCAAGACAATAGCTTCATTAACCATGAAGTGGCACTTCTCCCAATTCAAGACAAGATTAGTTTCTTCACATCTCTGCAAAACTCGATCAAGGTTGCTTAAGCAATCATCAAAAGAAGTTCCGTAAACGGAGAAATCATCCATGAAAACCTCAACAATATTTTCACAAAAGTCGGAGAATATAGCAGTCATACATGTTTGAAAGGTAGTAGGTGCATTACAAAAACCAAAAGGCATACGTCCATCAGCAAAAGTACTGAAAGGGCAAGTAAAAGGGGTCTTTTCCTGATCCTTTTTTGACAGAAGTATTTGAGAGAAACTAGAATAACCATCTAGAAAGCAAAAATGTGTATGTTTGGATAGCCTTTCTAGCATTTGATCAACAAAAGGTAGAGGGTAATGATCTCTTATAGTAGCTTTATTTAAATTGCGGAAATCAATTACCATTCTATAACCTCTAATAATTCTTTGTGGGGTCAATTCATCCTTATCATTGGGAACAACAGTAATACCTCCCTTCTTAGGACACAATGGACAGGATTTACCCAATGACTATCAGCGACAGGATAAATTATACCTACCTCCAGGAGGTTTAGTATTTCATTTCTTACCACTTCTTTCATCTTAGGATTTAACCGTCGTTGATGATCGACAACTAGTTTAGCATCTTTCTCCAGTTTTATTTTGTGCTGGCATAGAGTGGGACTAATGCCCTTAAGATCATCAAGAGTATATCTAATAGCAGCACGGTGCTTCTTCAGAGTTTTAAATAATTTCTCTTCTTCATGCTCTGAAAGGTTAGCACTAATAATAACAGGATATATCTTCTTTTCATCAAGATAAGCATATTTAAGAGTATCAGGTAATTGTTTAAGCTCAAACACGGGATCTCCCTTCGGTGGAGGAGGATCCCCTAGGATTTCAATAGGCAAGTTGTGTTTCAAAATAGGTCCTTGTTTAAACAATACTTCATCTATTTCCCTTCTTTCATTCATAAACATATCACATTCATGGTCTAGCAAACATTGTTCTAAAGGATCATTAGGAGGCAAGGCAATAGAAGCAAGACCAATAATTTCATCTTTACTAGGCAATTCTTTATCATGGGGTTGTCTATGAAATTTATCAAAATTAAAATCATGAGACATATCCCCTAAACCAACAAAAACAATATCCTTTTCGCAGTATGTCTTAGCATTAACAGTATTCAAGAAGGGTCTACCAAATATAATGGGACAAA
Organism: Triticum timopheevii; assembly: GCA_963921465.1. Classification (NCBI taxonomy): domain Eukaryota; kingdom Viridiplantae; phylum Streptophyta; class Magnoliopsida; order Poales; family Poaceae; genus Triticum; species Triticum timopheevii. The sequence goes on along the minus strand of OY997268.1, from coordinate 374,914,384 downwards.
AGTCATCTTGTGGGGAACCAAGAACAAGAAAATCCATAGGGTATTTAATTTTCCCACACAAGACTACAACATCTCTAACAATCCCAATTGGTGAAATAGTGTCTCTATTGGCCAGCTTAATTGTAACATCAATACCTTCTATTTCAACAGGTGCAATATCATGCATAATTTCTCTATATAAGGAATGAGGTATTGCACTCACACTAGCACCCATATCACATAAACCATGATAACAATGATCACCTATTTTAACAAAAACAACAGGCATGCCAACAACAGATCTGTGTTTATTTTTAGTATCGGTTCTACTAATTCTAGCAGCTTCATCGCAGAAATAAATAACATGCCCATCAATATTATCGACCAAGAGACCTTTGACCATATCATTACTAGGTTCAACTTTAATTTGCTCAGGGGGTGTAGGTGTTCTAGCATTACTCTTACCAACCACAGTATAAGCTTTAGCATGATCCTTTATTCTAATAGGGATAGGTGGTTTCTCAATATAAGCAGTAGGAACGATAGGATCAACATTATAAGTAATAGTGTTTTCTTCAACTTTAATAGGTTCTACTACTTTCACTTCAATGGGAGGATGACATTTAAACCACTTCTCCTTAGGGAGATCAACATGAGTAGCAAATGATTCACAGAAAGAAGCTACTATCTCAGAGTCAAGTCCATATTTAGTGCTAAATTCACAAAAAGCATCGGTATCCATAATTTAACACAATCAAACTTAGGGGTTATACCTGACTCCTTACCTTCGTCGAGTTGCCAATCTTCAGAGTTGCTTTTAATTCTTTCCAATAAATCTCATTTTAAATCAATAGTCTTCATCATAAAAGAACCGGTACAATAAGTATCCAGCATGGAGCGAACATTAAGAGAAAGCCGAGCATAAATTTTTTGAATAATAATTTCTCTTGAGAGCTCATGATTGGGGCATGAATATAACATTTACTTAAGACTCCCCCAAGCTTGAGCGATACTTTATCCTTCACGAGGCCAAAAATTATACATATAATTACGATCACGATGAACCAGATGCATAGGATAAAACTTCTGATGAAATTCCAATTTCAATCGATTGTAGTTCCATGATCCAATATCATCACATAGCCTAAAACATGGCAATGACTTTCCCTTCAAAGATAAATGGAAGACCTTCTTCTTGACAACATCCTCGGGCATACCTATAAGCTTAAATAATCCACAAACTTCATCCACATAGATTAGGTGCATATCGGGACGTAATGTTACATCTCCTGTATAAGGATTAGCTAGCAGTTTCTCTATCATATCTCAAGGAATTTTAAAGTAAATATTTTCAGTAGGTTTAGTAGGTTGAGGAGAAAGTCTTTGCACTTCTGGTCGGGTTGAAGATACCCCGAACAAGCCCCTCAAAGGATTATTTTCCATAGTAACAAGTGACAGTAAATTTCAGCATGCTATATAAATGTTTCCTTACCAAATTCCACCTACCAAAGGCGCTTCACTCCCCGGCAACAGCGCCAGAAAAGAGTCTTGATGACCCACAAGTGTAGGGGATCTATCGTAGTCCTTTCTATAAGTAAGAGTGTCGAACCCAATGAGGAGCAGAAGGAAATGACAAGCGGTTTTCAGTAAGGTATTCTCTGCAAGCACTGAAATTATCGGTAACAGATGGTTTTGTGATAAGGTAATTCATAACGGGTAACAAATAACAAAAGTAAACAAGGTGCAGCAAGGAGGCCCAATCCTTTTTGTAGTAAAGGACAAGCCTGGACAAACTCTTACATAAAGCAAAGTGCTCCCGAGGACACATGGGAATTACTGTCAAGCTAGTTTTCATCATGCTCATATGATTCGCATTTGTTACTTTGATAATTTGATATGTGGGTGGACCGGTGCTTGGGTACTGCCCTTTCTTGGACAAGAATCTCACTTATGATTAACCCCTCTCGAAAGCATCCGCAACTACGAAAGAAGAATTAAGGTAAACCTAACCATAGCATGAAACATATGGATCCAAATCAGCCCCTTACGAAGCAACGCATAAACTAGGGTTTAAGCTTCTGCCACTCTAGCAACCCATCATCTACTTATTACTTCCCAATGCCTTCCCCTAGGCCTAAACGATGGTGAAGTGTCATGTAGTCGACGTTCACACAACACCACTAGAGGGGAGACAACATACATCTCATCAAAATATCGAACGAATACCAAATTCAGATGACTACAAATAGCAAGACTTCTCCCATGTCCTCAGGAACAAACGTAACTACTCACACATCATATTCATGTTAATAATCAGAGGGGTATTAATATGCATTAAGGATCTAACATATGATATTCCATCGAATAAACCAACAAGGAGTAATCAACACTACTAGCAACCCACAGGTACCAATATGAGGTTTTGAGACAAAGATCGGATACAAGGGATGAACTAGGGTTTGAGAGGAGATGGTGTTGGTGCAGGTGTTGATGGAGATTGAACCCCTCTCGATGAGAGGATCGATGGTGATGACGATGGCGATGATTTCCCCCTCCTGGAGGGATGTTTCCCCGGCAGAACAGCTCCACCGGAGCCCTAGATTGGTCCTACCCAGGTTCTGCCTTGAGATGGTGACGCTTCGTCCCAAATGCTTCCTTATGATTTTTTAAGGGCAAAAGACACCATATAGCATAATATGGGCATCGAGGGCCTGCCAGGTGGCCCACGAGGAAAGGGCGCGCCCAGGGGGTAGGGCGCGCCCTCCACCCTTGTGGCTAGTGGGTGGCCCCCCTCTGGTGCTTTCTTCACCCAATATTTTTAATATATTCCAAAACTGACTTTCGTGGAGTTTCAGGAATTTTGGAGTTGTTCAGAATAGGTTTCTAATATTTGCTCCTTTTCCAGCCCAGAATTCTAGCTGTCGGCATTCTCCCTCTTCGTGTAAATCTTATAAAATAAGAGAGAAAAGACATAAGTATTGTGACATATGTGTAGTAACAGCCCATAATGCAATAAATATCGATATAAAAGCATGATGCAAAATGGACGTATCAATACTCAGGGAGAACACTTCTACCTTGAAATTTAGTGAGGGATCATCTTATAATGCTACCGTCGTACTATGCAAAATAAGATGCATAAAAGATAAACATCACATGCAATAAAAATATCTGACATGATATGGCCATCATCATCTTGTGCCTTTGATCATCATCTTCAAAGCACCGTCATGATCTCCATTGTCACCGGCTTGACACCTTAATCTCCATCATAGCATCGTTGTCGTCTCGCCAGCTATTGCTTCTACGACTGTCGCTACCGCTTGGTGATAAAGTAAAGCAATTACATGGTGATTGCATTTCATACAATAAAGCGATAACCATATGGCTCCTGCCAGTTGCCGATAACTCTGTTACAAAACATGATCATCTCATACAACATTTTATATCACATCATGTCTTGACCATATCACATCACAACAAGCCCTACAAAAACATGTTAGACGTGTTCTACTTTGTTGTTGCAAGTTTTACGTGGCTGCTACGGGCTTCTAGCAAGAACGGTTCTTATATACGCGTCAAAACCACAATGATTTTTCGTTAAGTGTGCTGTTTTAACCTCTCTCTCCCTTAGGCCCATGTCGTCCCAACACTTCCCCGTGGGGTTCCAGTAACCCCTCGGTACTCTGAAAAATGTCCGAACCTCTCCAAAACTATTCCGGTGTCCAACATAACCTTCCAATATATCAATTTTTACTTCTTGACCATTTCAAGACTCCTTGTCATGTCCGTGATCTCATCTGAGACTCCGAACAAACTTCGGTCATCAAAAACACATAACTCATAATACAAATCGTCATCGAACATTAAGTGTGCGGATCATACGGGTTTGAGAACTATGTAGACATGATCGAGACACATCTCCGATCAATAACCAATAGCAGAACCTGGATGCTCATATCGGCTCCTACATATTCTACGAAGATCTTTATCGGTCAAACCGCACAACAACATACGTTGTTCCCTTTGTCATCGGTATGTTACTTTCCCGAGATTCGATCGTCGGTATCATCATACCTAGTTCAATCTCGCTGCCGGCAAGTCTCTTTACTCGTTCTGTAATGCTTCATCCTGCAACTAACTCATTAGTCATAAGATACCTCTCCGATACTCGGAGTGACAAATTATAATATTGATCTATGCCAACCCAACAAACACCTTCAGAGACACCTGTAGAGCATCTTTATAATCACCCAGTTACGTTGTGACGTTTGATAGTACACAAGGTGTTCCTCCGGTATTCGGGAGTTGCATAATCTCTTAGTCAGAGGAACATGTATAAGTCATAAAGAAAGCAATAGCAATAAAACTTAACTATCATTATGCTAAGCTAAAGGATGGGTCTTGTCCATCACATCATTCTCTAATGATGTGATCTCGTTTATCAAATGACAACACATGTCTATGGTCAGGAAACATAACCATCTTTGATTAACGAGCTAGTCAAGTAGAGGCATACTAGGGACTATGTTGTGTCTATGTATTCACACATGTACTAAGTTTCCGGTTAATACAATTCTAGCATGAATAATAAACATTTATCATGATATAAGGAAATATAAATAACAACTTTATTATTGCCTCTAGGGCATATTTCCTTTAGTTGCACCATCGGTGGGATCCCCCGAGGAGTACCGCCGGGCATAATGAACATGATGTCTTGGAACTATCAGGGTGCGGGTAAAGCCTCAACAGTTCACGAACTTCGTGAGTTAGCGAAGAAATTTACCCCTATTGTGCTTTGTATTGTTGAAACTCAATTGGAGAAAGCAAGAGTAGAAGGTTTAGCTAGCTCCATAGGTTATGATAAAGCCTATGCAATTAGTAGTAGTGGTAGGAGTGGAGGTATTGGTATTTTTTGGAATAATTCAATAAATGTTGAGATTTTGGGCTACTCTTTGTATCATGTTGATTGCAAGGTGGATGATGGGTGTAGGCTAACAGTGGAGGCGCAGACACATCTTCGCCACCAAACTTGGGACAAGCTCAAAGAAATATGTGGTTTATATGACCTCCCATGGCTTTGTATGGGAGACTTAATGAGGTGTTGAGGTCTGATGAGCGTGAGGGGGTTAGGCAGCGGAGCGATGCACAAATCCAAGGATTCAGAGACATGGTGGATAGCTGCAACCTGATGGATATTGGCTTCGAGGGCAGGTTTTGGACTTCCGAAAAGAAAGTTACATGAGGTACATACACTAGAGTCAGACTTGATCGAGTTCTAGGGTCGGCTGAGTGGGGCGCCCAGTTTTGACTGGCTTGTCTCAGTCATTTGATTGTTGCGAGCTCGGATCATGGGCCTATCTTATTGAAGCTCGAGTAGGAGAGTAACAGGTTCAGAGCTCCTCCTGTCTTCCGATATGAGACAGCCTGGGAATCTCATGGAAATCTGAAGGAAACTATAGTGGAAGAGTGGGCTGCAAACTAACACTGTTGTAGGGAGGAAGATATAAAGCAGAAGCTCTCCTCTCTCACGACCAGACTTCAGAGCTGGAACGTCGACACCTTTGAGTAAGTCCGCAAGGAGATCAAAGGCCTAAAGAAAGAGCTTGAAAAACTCAGAAGTGCGCCGCTAAGGGTGGGACCGAGTCAGGAGGAGATACAGATAAATGAAAGACTAGTGGAGTTATACCATATAGAGGAGATGCTATGGAGGCAATGATCGAGAATCAATTGGCTAGTCGAGGAGGACATAAACACGAATTTTTTTTCATATCCGAGCCAGTATGAGGAGGAGGAAAAATATGATAAAAGCATTGTCTAACTCCCTTGGAGTTGTGGTTGATGATCCGGCCGAATTAAAGATTCTGGTCTCAAATTTCTATATGGATTTATACACTTCAGAAGGAGTTACAAACATGGAGGGAGTACTCGAGCATGTGCCAAGGAAAGTCACAGATCATACAAATGGTATCCTATGTGCTACATACATGGGTGAGGAGGTAAAAACAACTTTATTTCAAATGTTTCCGACAAAACCACCAGGGCCAGATGGCTTCCAGCACACTTTTACCAGCAGCACTGGGATGTCTGTGGGGAAGAGGTAACGAAGGCAGTGTTGAGAATAGAAAGGGGGGAAGAGAGTCTTGAATGCATTAATGATACTTTTTTGGTCTTGATCCCAAAGGTAATGAATACAACTCTCCTGACTCAATTCAGACCAATATGTTTATACAATGTGTTATACAAGATAGCTTCGAAGGTGGTTTCAAAAAGACTCAAGAAAATCCTTCTAGACATCATATCAGAGGAGCAGTCACCCTTTGTCCCAGGGAGACTCATTACTGATTACATCATATCTTCTTATGAATGTTTACATTTTATGAAAAGAAGCAGGTCAAAGGTTAATAGCCATTGTGCCCTAGAGTTGGACATGATGAAGGCCTATATATGATAGGCTGGAATGGACATATTTGGAAGCAATAATGGGCAAACTGGGATTTGCCCCAGAATGGATAAAGTTGGTGATGGGGATGGTGAAATCAGTTTCTTTTGAAGTGTTGTTCAATGGTGAAAAAGTTGATCGGTTTAAACCTTCTAGAGGTATTTGACAGGGAGACCCAATTTCTCCTTATCTTTTCTTGATCGCAGCGGAGGGCCTCTCATGCCTTTTGAAACTCAATTCACAGTCATCTAGTTTTGTGGGAGTTAAGGTGGCGCCGACAGCCCCGGTTGTCAACCACCTTCTCTTTGTTGATGATAGCCTGCTGCTATTCAGGGCAAGTATTGATGGAGTAGTTGCAGTGTCAAACTTGTTGGATATCTACTGGAATGCATCTGGCCAGAGGATGAACAATGACACATCTTCTATTTTTTTCAGTAAGGGCTGCCCTCAAACACTGCAAGATGGCATAAAGGGAACGCTCAACATTCACAATGAACAACTTAACGAGAGGTATTTGGGTATGCCCACTGATGTGGGACACTCAAAAAATGCCACTTTCAAATATTTGAAAGATAGAGTTTGGGAGAAGATTAAAGGGCGGATGGAAAAGTTGTTATCTTATGCTGGCAAAGAGGTTCTGATTAAGGCAATTGCACAAGCTATCCAGGTCTACTCGATGGCCTATTTTAGATTATCAAGAGGAGTTTGTGAAAGCATAACATCTCTAATCAGAAAGTTTAGGTGGGGCAGTTAGAGAGGAAGGAGAAAGCCATGCTCGGTCTCTTGGGACGTGTGCACAAAACCAAAACATCTGGGAGGCCTAGGTTTCCGTGACATGGAGTTGTTCAACCTTTCTCTCTTGGTGAGGCAGGTGTGGCGGCTCCTTCAAGAGCCAATGACACTCAGTGCAAGGTAGTTTATTTTCCCTCCATGAGCATTTTAAAAGCAGGCCTAGGCGGTCATCCCTCTCAGGTATGGCGCACGATCCTAGACAGGCGGGACATCTTGTACCAGGGCATCATTCAAAGAGTTGGAACTGGAGAAGAAACAAAGATCTGGGAGCATAACTGGCTCCCCCGAGAGGGAGTTAAATGACCTTTGAACGCGATGGCTGCTCACCCGCCTGAACTAGTTTCAGAATTAATTGATGCCACTTCAGCCACTTGAAGAGTAGATCTGATATAGGCCACCTTTAATCCTTATGACGCTTAAAGCATACTAAGATCCCACCGTGTACTCACAAGGTTGCTGATTTCTGGGCTTGGGGTGCTGATCACCGTGGGAGATTTTCAGTTAGCTCGGTTTACAGAATGCTCGTGAAAACAAAACTGCAGAGGGAAAGTTGGCTCGAAAATTCTGAAAGCCCTGTGGATGTTGCAGTGGAGGCGAAGAGGTGGTCTAATCTGTGGCAGGTTAAGGTTCCATCAAAGATCAAGAACTTTTTGTGGCGTTTCTGTCAGAATTCATTACCAACAACAGACTTGCTGAATCACCGTAACATGTCGACTTATTTGGTCTGCGCTATTTGTTCAGCTTCTGACAGTTGGAGGCACGCGTTGGTCAATTGCCATATGGCGGGTAGTGTCTGGGCGCTAGCTCCTTCTGGGATGGTGGAGCATATGCAAGCAAACTTGGAGCTTGAAGCGAAGTACTGGTTGTTTCTGATGCACGAAACTCTGGATCAAAATGATTTCACAAGATTGGTGGTCACCTTGTGGGCAATCTGGAGAGATAGGAGGAAAGATATACACGATGAGATTTTCCAAAGTCCGCTTTTAAATTTCTCTTTCATTAACTATTTTCTAATTGACTTGGAGTCTCTTAAGCAGCCAGCTATTGCTCAAGCAAGGAATCAGCCGGCCAGAGCGCAGGTGTGGATTGCACCACCGTTGGAATATGTGAAACTGAACACCGATGCGGTAGTAACGAGGAATGGAAGCTATGGCTCAGTTGCGGCTTTGTGTCGTGACGCGGGAGGTACTTTTCTGGGAGCTTCATGCATAACATTTAGGAACATTTTGGATCCTGAGATTTTAGAGCTTTGGCAGTAAGAGAAGCCCTGGCTTTGGCGGACGATCTTTATGAGCAAAAACATACATGTGGCATCGGACTGCAAGAATGTGGTGCACGGAACAAAGCAAGGATCAGCAGCGAAGTGTGGAGCTATCATTCATGAAATCATAGACCATTCGACCTCGTTTACTTCTTGTAATATAGAGCCTCGAATACCGAGGCTCACAATCTCGCTAAGCATGCTTATCATTAGGGTTTGGTCGCCATGTATGGTTTGGCCAGCCCGGCGATCTTCTTTTTGTACCTGTAAATATTATGGTTACATGAATAAAGCTTGGCGAGACTATCTCAAAAAAACCAGCTGGACCCCCAGTGGCAACCATTTTTCATTCCAATTATTCATTTGCAGTGTACGGTGCAATACTAATAGGTGAAATCGAACACTAGTTAAAGGAGACACTTTTTTCTGGCATGTCGCGTGGGTTATGGAGTCCCTTTCTTAGAAATTTCTTGAGCTTCATTCCTTGCTATACATGATCCAGTCTCTGTAGCCAGTGTTGCCTCTGCACATAGTCTGCTTGATCTTTTTCCCAATCCTTTGTCGGTACAAGCATGTAGCCAACTCAATGAGCTTCGGACAGTTATGCCAGATATTTCAAGCTCTGGTAAGGATTGTTGGATTAGCAATGGTTCTAGTTTGAGGTACCCCTCTATTCAAATGTACTCTGGTTTGATGGGAACAGACAGATCACACATTTTATTTCAAAATATGTTGAAAAAGGCTTAAAGACTTAAACACACACATAAGAATCTGGTTTGCTATATATGATAGAGTTAACACTAGAGCTATGCTTAAGAGAAAGGGATTATCTTTTCTTTTTTTTGTGGGTGAGATCAATGATTATCTCTAAATGTGTGTCCAATCCCTAGAGCTTTAGTTAGATTTTCTTTTTGTTTCTCTTTGCCCCCCCCCCCCCCCCCTGTAATTTACTATTTATAATAATGAAAATTAAGGTTCGGGGCTTTAAAATAACCAACACTAGTGTTCGTTGAAAAGTACCATGGGAGTCTGGCTGTCCCACCATTGCTGGCGAGGTCCCTCGCAAACAAAAATACAATGCCACGTTAGTGCAGTTAATGTGTAGCGGATGATGAGTGTCCAAGTGAAGCCAGCACCACTCCACCAACTTCAGTCAATACGATTATACTACCTTCGTAATTTTGACCCTAGGTTTAACTAATAAAATATTAATGCATGTCATCAGAAATTATATAGTTGGATTCATATTTGAATATAATTTTTAATGTATTACGTTTGCTATGTATAACTTATATTTTATTACTAGTTAAAATCATGGTTAAATATGACCCTAAATACGATGGGACTAATAAACCAGGACAGAGAGGACGAGGTATCATGGATGGGCAATCAAAATAATATTAATAAAGTAGGCATGAGCATACACACACATGTAGTGCAGGGATACAAATTCCTCGTACTAGTACGTCTCACCGACCGCACCGCGACCAGCGGCACAACAACTAGTAGTAGTATATCATGGTCGCTGGCTCAGACGTCGCGGTCGCGCTTGCACTCGGGCGCCATGGCGGCGTAGCGGTCGTGGTCGGTGCAGTAGTTGTAGATCGTGTGCTCCTTCCTGACCCAGGCGAGGCGGTGGTACTGCGCGGCGTCCAGGTCCTGGAACTCGGGCTGGTCCCACCAGCGGGCGCCCTGGGTGGCGCAGAACTTGGCCTCCGCGGACGCCTCGCAGCCGTCGACGTGGAAGCCCCGGTAAGAGGCGACGAAGGGCGCCTTGGACCAGTCCGTCTTCTCCCGCCCGCCCCGGGTCGCCCAGTCGTCCGCGTTCCACAGGCTGGAGTAGAGCTTCATGGGTTGGTCGAACGGGTACCGCACCCCGAGGTCCTTGCTGTTCTTGAACACCCGGATCGGCGTGTCGTCCACGAAGAACCTGCATGCCCAATGCCCAATGTCACGTCACAACCTCCCTTTTTCCATTAATAATTTCGATTCTTTTTCTTCTTTTGCGAGGACATTTTTACAGTGGCGTGGCAATGAGACAGCGCGTCAGACATCGTGTCCGGTGCTCAACTTTGCAGAAATTCTGCATGGACGGTGCAGTGAACTGTAGGGTTGCACGCGCCACCCCATGAGCCTGCCTAGTACTCTGCTCTCTGGGGCATGCCTTGCCTGGAGCAGTGGGCCCAGGGCAGACCGACATCTACCTTTGGTAGGAGTACTGTTCAGGACATGCACGCGCCCCGGATCGATTGCACATGAGCGGCGATCTTAGGTGCCGTGCTGGTTGTTTACGGATATTATGCATGTTGCATCAGCAGTACACATTTTAAAATATCATGTATTATGGGACTAGCTCTCGAAGGAGGGAGTATAAGTTATATGCTCATAAAATACTAAACTACTCCATCCGTTCTAAAATAGATGACTCATTTTTATACTAAAGTTAGTATAAAGTTGAGTTATCTATTTTCGAACGGAAGGAGTATATCATTGTAAATGTTTATGGACACGAATAAAATGACATTTTTGGGCACACAAGTTACATTTTATATTAATTAAATATGTGGTTAAAGTTAGACTAAAAAATTAATAAACCTTTCACGCGAAATCTAGTAGATTGGTTAACTAATCAGTTCCAAACATCATTAACTAACTAAAGCTCCTTTTCTCATTTGTCACAAATAAACTTATCTCATCTGTCACAAATAAATGGGAAAATAACTTACCCCAAAACACCTAGGCACGGTGCATTAACTTCTACTCGTTCTTGTTTCTTGAAATATCAATCAATAAAAAATGTGGGGTGTGCATGCTTTTAATGGCTTGAGACTATCAAACACAACATACAATGGTTAGCAAATAAACATTAAATTCTCTCGTTTTCCCTCCTTTTTGATCACGGTGCACAACCTAAGATCGACTTATTCGTCTAGACGAAGAGAGTAGTAGTAAGCAGGAAGACGAAAGGGGGATGGAAGAGGTACGCGATCATGTAGAGGTTCCAGAGGACGGAGTAGGAGTGGTAGTCCTTGGTTGGGTCGAACCAGAGGTAGATCCTCTGCTCCCGGTCGCCCTTGCCGCCGGAGAACACGTTGGTCTGCAGGATGTACGGCTGCCCCGTCCTGTTCCCCAAGAACTCGAAGTCGATCTCGTCGTGCTCCGAGTTCTGCGACGACAGCTGCAATAGCAAATGCAATCCAGAAGCAAACCATCACTTACATTACATCCTAAGTACACCGCTGCACCGCACAAGGGCGAGATGGAGATGAACGGAGGCGTACGTAGAAGGCGGTGACGGTGCCGGCGGAGTCGCCGCCGACGAGCTTGATGTGCATGCTGAAGTGGCCGAAGAGGTAGGAGCCCCGGGTCTGGAAGCCCGTGCCGGTGGTCTTGTCCAGGGACAGCTGCACCTCCCGCCCGCCGTTCACGTAGTGGATGTGGTCCTGCGCCCACGTCGGCACGTAGTTCTTGTCGAACGGCACGTCCACCGGCTTCCGGGGCGGATCTGCTGCCACGCCGCGCAGCAGCACCGCCGCCGCCACGGCGAGGAGGGCCCCCGCGGTAGCCTTCATTTCGCCGGCCGGCCTCTCTTCCTCCCGCTCTGTTTACTTCTTGGCTTGGCTAGTGTACTACAAACAATGGGCGAGTGGTGGATGCTAAGATGAAGAAGTATGTGTGTATTTATAGCTAGTGTGATGTGAGCTCACTAGGTTCTTGCAGTGCTATACATTATTGGTTTGCTTGGCGGAATAAAATTAATCCGTTTTGACGTGGCACTAGATGAACATGATGGATGGAGCGATGGCAATCGAGTGATGAGTGAGCCAGCTGCATCCAGTGCATGGGGACGCTGTGGAGTGAGGTGCTTGCGAGGTGCAATGCTTGTCTTGTGCGTGTCAGGTTGGCCCAGTGCGAGCAAATCAAGCATGGCTGATTCATCCACGGATCATGCACCTCGCAACTTGCTGCCATTGCCACTGATTTATTTGCCATCGGATCGGAGTACAGTACGTTTTTTTTTTTTTTGTTTATAAGTATATGTATGTTGAATCGAGGTAATATCAGAATTTCATTCGACAGACCAGCCTTTTCGTCTTTGCAGCATTTGCTGTTTCTTCTAGTATTCTGTAGAAGGCATTTCTGAACCAGATTTTGAGGAGTTGTTTCAGATCAGTTAATTTGTGAACTTGTTTTTACACGAGTTTTTGAGAGGTTGATGATGCCTTTAAGGGCCCCAGCTTTGATCCGTTCTTGTGCAGGTCAGGTCTCACACACAGCACAGTGGCTGGCAGGAATCAATGCAGGTCACATGGGTGTGCATGTTGCAGACTCGCATCACAATCAGGAGCTGTCCCGAGCGCGAGCGGAGCGCGAATCTCCAAATCTATCGCCACGCGTGCCGCGGTCGGGTCGTGCTGCCGGAGCAACGCTACCGACACAGACCCGTTCCTTTCCGGTGGAGTCGAGGTACTGCAGCTAGATCCATGGGGTCATTCTGTGATTAGATTAGGGTAAGCAGCTGGACTGCATTTCAATGGATTGATTGAATGTAATGCACCGCCGGTGAAAACACTTCTATGTACGCGGCACGCCGACACTGTCATACAGTCTATGGTGCTCGTTCTCCCCGCTAAAATCTTTCTGTGGCAGATTTTATCCAGTAGTATTATAAAGCTAGTAGTACCACTGAGCAGTGAACACTGTGGTGTGCATTCGAGTTTCCGCATCCGTGGTTGCTCGTGAGTCGTGATGGCATGCGAGCCGTTGGTCCCATGTGATGTGCCCATGTGTTTATCTACTCGTGATGTGCTCATGTGGTTGTAGTTTTTTAGAACAGAGGCGCTTGCCCGGCCTTAGAACGAGGCCCTTACGAGTACAAACGTTCGAGCACAACCAGAAAGCGGAAACGAAACAAGCAAGCCGAAGTGAAAAAAATGGATACAAGCCCGTAAGCGGATACATAGCGTCGCAGCGCTAGTCCAGATCAGGGTCCAACGATCGCTCTCAAGGTAGCATGGGCGCCTTGCCGACGTCAGGCAAAGTTGCTCTATGAAGCGCGTCGAAGCTCAGTACACTTTGCCCATACCCTTTTGACGAGATCCTCCACGAGTCCTTTGTCCTGTCGCTTTGCCAGAAGCTTTCATAGCTGCAGGAAAGACACCATTTTATATAGCATATCAGCTAGATGCCTGATAAAAACACCCGCTATTAGCGCTTTATTGCGAGTGGTCCACAGAGACCATGCTAGAGCCCCAAACCCTAGCCACGTCATCCTCTTATCTCTCCCGGAGGTTGCGGCCGCACGCCGGTAAAATCTGAGAACCCACTTGGGTTCCATGAGGACCCCGTCGCCGATCTAATTGCACTCCACATAAATCTAGCCATAATACAGCGAAACAGGATATGATCCCGATCTTCGTTATCGCCACACCACACACTTCGGCCGTCTCCCGGGCCATGTCGCTTTTGTATCTGGTCCCGGCTCACAATTCAATTACGGGCGACTTGCCAGAGGAAGATCTAGATTTTGGATGGCATTCGTGCCCCCCCATAGGCCCGACAAATCGCATGGAAACGCCGACTTGAAATCTCCTTGTATAAGGATCCCGTGGAAAATTGTCCAGACGACTCGAGTCGCCACGCGACCTCGTCCTGTCCAAGACTCACGGAATACCCTAAACTCAACTGCCAAGGAGAGGTCTCCCATCCCATGCGCTAAAGCTCTCTGTGGCAGTCCCAGAAGGCGATGGATGAAGGAAAAAAGAAAAGTGGTGCGGGTAACGAGCAAGGATGTCGCCATGTTTGGGCAGCACATTTTTCTACTACTACATCCGTCGCCATCTTTGGATTGGTCTTCTTTGTAGTTTGTGCCAAATTTGGATCAAAGATTTAACTAATAAAATGTTAATGCATGTCAACAAAAAATTATGTAGCTGGATTTGTATTTGAACATAGTTTCTAATGATATAACGTTTGTGACATGCATGAATATTTTATTAGTTAAATCTATGATCAAAATTTGGCACAAAATACAGTGAGGACCAATAAACCAGAACGGAGGTAGTACTTTCTAGGTTAACCACACCAAGCGCTAGTGAGCCAGTGCCATCTGTGCCATCTGTTACAAAATAACTTGATCAATTTTTTTAAATATTTTTTGACGAAATGCAGGCAGGTCGCTGCTTTCATTCATTAAGAAGGGGAGTGCCTCAAGATAAGGCAAAAAGGTGCTAGTTACAGAGTTACTGTGCAAGGTGAAAGAAAGGAAAGAGAAAAAAGGAAATTACATTGCCAGAAACAGAACTCTCTTAACCATGATCTCCCAGCCACTGTGCACCCTTGAGGCCGGCAGTCCACCAAGTGTGCAGCTCGAGTACAATTTGATCACAAATATTCAGAAAGGGGGAAAATTTATGGTTGAAGATGCGATCATTTCATTCCTTCCAAATGCCCCACCAAATAGCCATCACCAGCGACGAGAAGGCCTGCTTCCTCTGCTTAGGGATTTTTTCCAGAGACAACAACCACCAGTCAAGCAAGGAAGGAGCACTGACATTCGGTCTAGCATCAAATGGAAACTGAAATTTTGTCAGGCAGAAACCCCAAACACCAGCTGTGAATGGGCAATCAGCAAAGAGGTGGTGAGCGGATTCGAGGCCAATTTTGCAGAGGGGGCAGACTGGGTCATGGGGCCATTTTCTCCTTGCAAGGTTGTCAGCCGTAAGACACTTTCCTTGCACTGCCAGCCAAGCAAACATCTTTATTTTTGGGGGGATTTTGATCTGCCAAATGATGTTCAAGAAAGGAGAGTTGACTCTGCCATAAAACTGTAAGTGGTATGCAGATTGTGCGCAATAAGTTCCATTCGCAGTCCATTTCCAACAAATTTCATCTTCCAATTAAGAGATGTTGAAGCTTTGTAATCTGTGCCATAAGTCAACAAATTCTCTTAGAACAGCCTCATCAGGGTTGCGCTTGATGAGCCGAATCCAGAGATTATCCGTGAGACCTTCAGAGACAGTGATCTGGCGCCTATTACAATGCTTGTAAAGTAACGGGAAGGAAACCGAGGGGATCTCACCATGCAGCCAATGGTCATGCCAAAAACTGAAGAATTTTCCATTTCCAATCTTGATTGAAGTACTAGCCACAAAAATGGCCTTAACCTCCTTGTCCACTGGCAGTGTTAACCCATGCCAAGATTTATCACCATCAGTGGCGTTCTGCCAGAGCCACCTAACTCTCAGTGCCCTTCCTTGACAAATCAGATCAGGTATACCTAGCCCACCAAGCTCAAGAGGGGAGCAAACTTGAGACCATTTGATCAAGCATTTTCCACCACTAACTGAATCTGACCCGGCCCAAAGAAAGGCCCTTCTCATCTTGTCGATTTGTTTAATAAACCATTTTGGCTGCTCAACGGCAATAAGTTGAAAAATAGGCATTGCAGAGAGCACGAATCTGACCAAAACAGTACGACCAGCCAAAGTAATCCATCGAGCTTTCCATGCGGCTAACTTCTTGGCAATCTTGTCAAGCAAACCTTGGAAGAAAGAAAATTCTCTTGAGCCTCTTGTCCGAAAGTGGCATACCCAAGTAGGTGCAGGGGAAAGAATCAATTTGGAATCCAAGGGAGTTTTGAATGATGGTAAGGTCAATACCTTCGCACCTAATAGGCAAAATTTTACTTTTGGCCATGTTGGTGCCCAAACCAGAGGCCCTACCAAATAAGTCCAGAACACTAGCAATAGAAGAAATGTCTTTGTTGTCAGGCTTGGAGAAAATGACAACATCATCAGCGTAAATGGAAGCTCTATGCTTGATGATCTGGTTACCAATAGGCGACAAAATGTCATGCTCTTGTGCCTGATCCATTAGTCTGCCAAGACAATCCATGACAAGCACAAACAGGGGGGGGGGGGATAAAGGGTCACCCTGCCTAAGGCCACAATGATCCACCGTGGTGCAAGAGTTCACCAAGATCCTGGTGGATGACGAGAGAAAAAGGCAAGAGATCCAGTCCCTCCATTTTTGACTAAAACCCCTAAATCTCATAAGGTTGAGCAGGAACTCCCAAGAAACAGAGTCAAAAGCTTTTGATATGTCCAACTTTAACATCACAGCAGGAATCTTCTTCTGTCGAAGTGTTTTAGCCAAAGCCTGAACATATACAAAATTGTCATGTATGCTTCGACCTTTGATGAAGGCATTCTGACATTGAGATATTAGCCTATTCATAAGTGGTTGCAGTCTAGCTGCAAGAATCTTAGCCACCAACTTGGCAAAACAGTGAATAAAACTAATAAGTCAAAAATCCTGCGGCTTGTTAGCACCTTGGTGCTTGGGTAGAAGAGACATGATAGCACTATTGAGAAGGTATAGGTTTTGAGAATTGGACTTTTGGAAGTGCAGCAAAGCTGCCATCAGATCAAGTTTTATGATATTCCAACATTTGCGAAAGAATAGGCCGGTGAAACCATCGGGCCCCGGAGCCTTTTCCGGGTGCATATAAAAAATGGCACGCTTGACCTCTTCCTCTGCGAATTTATCATCCAGTCTGAGTAGGTCGCAAGGTTGAAAACCAAGGGCAGTAAAATTTAAGGAGGAGGTCCTTGGTTGGTAGGTACCCAACATTGTGTTGAAATGCTCCCATATACAATCCTCTTTGCCCTTCTGATCAATAACTTGATCAATCTATCATGTATGGTCCTGGCATTGGATAGGGAGGTCAATCCACGATGACCGGCGTCACATGCCGCGGCTTCCATCCCATGTTACGCGACCCTTTGGTTGCGTCGTGGCTCGGCGCCAGCCATGTCCACGCAGAGCCTGGGAGCAAGAGCAACTACGGACACGTGCGCACGCCTCGTTTTTCTTTTTTAAAGGGGTGGCCTCTGCGTAACTGATGCACCCAGACAAACAAAATCCTATCACACAGACAAAAAACTAAAAATACGAAATACAAAGAAACATGTATAGTTCATATAACGCCTAAAGCGGAGGTGGGTCAATCCTAAGATCATGCAGCTACCCATTTGGGTAAAAGTGTCCCTCGTCGTATTCTCTAATCATGTACACACCTCTGTAAACAGGTCTCGATTCTCCACGCGTTGTACAGAGGACCATAAATGAGAACCGAGCTCATTTGCGATTTTGTGTTGTAATAGCATCCACATCTGGGCGCCACAAATCCGTCTCAAAAGTTCGGGCGGGTCCTGGGCGGGCTAACCGGTCACAAAAAATCGACTCAGCCGGCCGTCTCAAATGGGCCTCAAACGTCCGAGCTGACCGACACCCCTCATATCCAGCCAAAATCTAGAGCGGATATGGGGCGGCCTGAGCACGTCCGCCTGACAAGTTCGGTCCACCGCCGACCCCACGGTTGTCCCATAGAAGTACCCATCCAACTTCCTGCTCCAAACCCTAGCTCACTTCGCTCGCCTCTCTCGCTCCGTCCTGTCCATTCCCCTCCCCCATTCTGATCCAATCCAGAGCAATGTCAAGGTCCGGCAGTGACTCCGGCTCCAACCTCGACTATGATGAGGAGCTGGCCCTCCGCATTGCCTTGGTCCAAGATGGACACCGGGGACAGCTTAGGATCTGCAGCGTCGCAGCAGCTCCTGTGCAAGCGCAACGCGGATGCCGGAGCTTGACCCTCCCGGTCTGCGCTCGGCTTCAACAGGACAGCACAGTCCGCACCGCCCACGCGCCGCCCCTTCCCCCGCCGACGGCTCCTCCGTAGTGGGTGCTAGTCCCTGCGCCGTCAGTCCGCACGCGCACTCCAGAATCGGAGGCGCATGCCGCCCGTCGCAAGAGGCAGCGGGCAAGGGAGAGGGAAGCGGCGGAGCGGTCTGTGCGCTGTCGCCGCGGGATGCCGGCGGAGCCAAACGAGGACGAGCGGATCCTCGCATGGGTCTGCCATCGATCGCTCACTACGGTGAAAATGGATGCTCGTCGCCTCCGACGGAAAAACACAACAGTCCTCCGGCTAGCTATAGAGCAGTCGGAGCGGGAGGCGAAGGACGCAGCGGCGGAGGCGGCTCAGCTCGCCAAGCTGGAGCGGAAGCAGGACACGGCCCTCCGCTGGATGAAGGGGTTGATCGTTCTGTCCTCCTCCTATTTCGACGACGGCGACGACGATAGCTCTACCTCCTCCGACGATGACCAAGATCCTCCACCAGCCACGGACGCCTACAGCTACACCGGCGACCGGAAGGGCAAAGGTCCATTGCGGAAGTGTGATGGATATAGGGTGTCGGATACCGTTTTAGTTGTTGATATCTAAGAACTTGTCCGGCGACGGAAGTCAAATGATCTTTTGGATGATGTTAAGCTCGTTTAATATTCGTTTGCAGCCGATTTTGTTGTTCGTTTCCAGCCGCTTTTGTTGCCTGTTTTTTGATCACGTAGAGTAGCTCACGTTGCATGCATTGTATGGATATAGGGTGCCGAATATGAGATCAGATGTGAAGAGCGAAATAGAAGGCGTGCTCGGTCAGTGCCCGCGGACGCGCCCGGGCGCGTCCGCGGGCGTTTGAGGGGCCGAATTAGCCCATCGCGGCTGTAGATGCTCTAGCACGGTGGTCTAGGTGCAATGTAAAAGATGTCACGTTAGATTTTTGCTTAGTTGAAACAGAAAAAGAAAAGAAGTCGGTTGTAGGATTAGAGCATGGTTAATAACAGAGCCTGTTGCTGGCTATATACCAATGCCATGTCACTTAAAGCCTTCATAACAGCTTCCTAGTATTTTTTTGAGGATCTGCCTCCTAGTATATTAGATTGGTTGTAAACTAGCTACTAGTACTTAATGCTTGCATGTGGAAGGAGAGAAGACACACGCTGATTGGTGTAAAGGAGAGGAGCGCTGGCTCACACAGATGCATCCGGTCTTGATTTCTTGTTTCTTGGGTTGCATCCGGCGATAGCTCTAGATCCCACTCCCTTCTTTCAAAATTGATGTGCACACGACATCTATTGCCCGATGTGCAGCCAATACAAACTCTGCACCGTGAGATTTCCTAGCATCAAATGTACGAACGGCCTGATGGGAAACATCGTCTGACCATCGTGTGAAAAGCATCGGCTGCCAAGCAATGCTCCCCTTCTTTTTCCTTCCTTCTCTCTATTTCTGCTATGATTTTGATGACATGAACCTGCTTATGGCCTGCTGACTGGATACTATTGTACTTGCTCTTTCAGCCAGCTGCTGCTGCACGATCTTAAACATCATTTGTGAGACAAAAAAGTAGGTCACATGTCACTAAGTAGCATTCAAGTATGCCTAACTATTATACAAGTTGACTACTTGATAGGCTACAGAGAATGTGTCCAAATAATAACATTTTTGGTGCGCAAGACCATAGGCTCCCAAGAGCCAAATTGAATTTTTGGACTAAAAGTGAACATCTTCATAAGTACAAAGCTTGGTAATAAAATCCCTCAAGCAAACTACACTCGTTTGTGCACAACAAGATTGCATTTCCTTCAACCACAACTTCTAGTCTATATTATATAATCTGAAAACATCAAAAATAAACTGAAAATTGGATATATCTTCTATAACACTATCCACATCTTCCTCTTTGTCGGTTTGGATTATAAAAAGTACCATGCCAATATCTTGAGCTATTTTTAGAGCCCGAGCACAAATCTCAAAAACCATGATAGAAATGAGAAGGGATGAGAAAGTCAGGGGCACGGAATCAAAAATAAAAGAAGATGAAGAAAGCACAAGGTCAAGTTGTTGGTGGCTCAGGTGATGTGAGGGCTGGAGAGCAAGGGGGGCAGGTGGTCTGGGACTTTACTGAATACACACAAGTCAGGTGCTACAATTGTGGTAACCTTGGACACCATAGAACTATGTGTGAAAGGCCAAAAAGGTGTTTCATTTGCAAAGCTAGTACACACCAGGTATATACTTGTCCAGTTAGGAAAAGGCCGCATCAGATGGCAAAGTATGTTGGAAGAGCTGCTCCAAGATTAGGTTTCTACCATCTGGAGACTTCTGATATGCGGCAGAGTTCAATAGGAAGTATGAGAAACTGTGGTGTGGTGTATGTGGAAACTAGAATGGTCAACAAGGAGGAATTGGCCTAGGAGTTTTGTCCAATATACAAAACCAAATGGCCATGGAAGATTAGGGCCTTGGATGAGTGGTCTTTCTTGGTCCAATGCCCACCTCACATTTCTGTTGAACAAGTGGTTGGAGGTGTGGAAGGACGAACTGGTTGAGATTGACAAGTTAGAAGAGGTGTGGGTCCAAGTGAGGTGGTTGTTGCCCAAGTGGTGTGAGTGGGCAGTCATAGATCAGTGTGTCTCTTCTTTTGAGTTGCTTCTGGAGATTGACTGGCAAGGAATGCTCCAAGGGTTGTTTGAATGTGTTAGAGCTAAGGTACGGTGTAGAGATCCAGCCAAAATACCTACTAAAAGGTTATTTGAAATTGAGGGGAAGATTTTCAAGGTTCAAATTGTTGTAGAAGCGCCTGCCAGAGATAAGAATGAGAAAGAAAAGGGGAGTGGTGAATCTAGAGGAGATAAAAGTGATGAGAGTAGTAAAGATCAAAACATGCTGACTGATAAGGGTGATGGTCAGGATGATGAATAACACCTCACTCCGGGTAGTAGACAGAACAAAAGTAAACAAACTAGCTCAAGGAATTCTACAAGGGGTAGTGGGCAACAGAGAGGAGAGAGCACGGTTGAGAAGGAGACAAATAACCAGTCAAAAAAAGTTATCTTAGAATGTGACTATGGTTTAGATGCTAATGACATAATGCCTAATGAAAAGGGTGAAAAATAAAAAAACCCACCTTTGTCTTCTCTGAGATGCAACTGCTACAGGAAGTTGATGGAGATGGAGGAATTTGTAGTGATAGAGAGGTTCCAGAGGATAACATGGAGGAGGAAGGGGTGCAGGATGAGAAACTTTCAGACAATCTGCCTGAGGACATCATGCCTAATATCATTTCCTTTGGGGTTGCTGAAGATGATCAGATGCTTGGGTGTGAGAAAGAAAAGAAAGGGAGAATGTAGAAAGCCCGCAGGCTGTGCAAGCTTCTAGGAAGAGCTCCAGGGTGGATATATCTCAAAATATGGTGGACAGGGATGTGTTGCTTAAGATGAAGAAGAATCTGGAGTTGCCTCAAAACATGAAAGATATTGCTTCTCGTAAACCTTTTAATGTGATTCCTGTAGATGAAATTTATAGTATGACTCATGATATTTGTGTGATCATTAAAGAACAATTGATAGATAAAGGTGCTTCTAGTGATAACAATGGTGTTAATAAAGATCTTGGCAGAGATAGATTAAATAATGAGAGTGATGATGAGGTTGGTAGGGTTATAGGAGTTTAGGCTCAAATTAAGCATGGTAGATGAGGCAAGCACCCTAGAAAAAGGTTGCAATGAAATACATCTTCTGGAATTCTAGGGGGATTTTAGCTCCTGGAAGAGAGAACTGTATTGAGGACCTCATATGGCCTTTAAATCATGTTTTAGTAGGATGTCAAGAAACTAAGCAGGATAGTTTCTCTAAAAAAATCTTAGTAATTTAATGGGAAATAGGAGCTTTGACTGGAATTTCCTTCCATCTGTGGGTTCTGCAGGTGGAATTTTAGTAGGAGTGGATATAGATCATTTTGAGATAGTTAGCTAGGAGATTTAAAAAAAATGTTAGTGTGGTTGTTAAGGATGAGAGTAGTGATATAGTTTCTAGAGTAACTATAGTTTATGGTTCTGCTTATGAGGAGGGTAAGCAGGAATTTATTTCTGAATTGCATTCCTTGTCTCTTAATTGGAATGGGCCAGCTATTATTGGTGGTGATTTTAATCTAGTTAGAAATTCGGGAGACAAAAGTAATTTTTTTTTGAATTTTCACCGGGGGAGGAGGGGGAGCCCCTCCACCACCTGAATTATATTCATTTGCTATAAGGCTTTGCATCCTTTTTGCAAGATGGGTTCAAAAGAACCAAAATTATAGGGGGACACAGAGGAAGAGATAAAGCAAAAACAATATACGCCAAACAAACAAACAGGGGAGAACAAAGAGGGAAGACACATCCCAGCACAACATAAAGCACCACCAATGTGATCGAACGACATTGGCCAGCCGAACCAAGCCAAGACACTGCACCATCGATGCAATCGAAAGGCTTCACGCATTCGAGAGTGCACAACGCCACAACACCACCTGTGCCGGGGGTGCATTCGAAAGGTCACGCGAGGCCGAGACGACGCCACGGTGCCTATGTGCCACAGGCAAAGTCAGCATCGCCAAGCAAACAAGACCATGACAGTGCACCGTCGACGCAATCGAAAGGCTCCACACATTCGAGACTGCACAACGCCGCGGCACCACCTGTGCCGTGGGGCACATTTGAAAGGTCACGCGAGGCCGAGACAGCGCCATGGCACCTGTGCGCCACCGCCGCTCTCGCTTGGCATCACCGGAAAGACAAAAGTAATGGTAACATAGATTTTAGATGGGCTGACAAATTTAATATTTGGATGGATATGTGGTCTCTATTGGAGATTAACATGTCCGGTAGGAATTATACTTGGTGCAATAATCAGGGAAATAGAATTATGGCTAAGATACATTGGATCTTCTGCACTACTGAATTTGATGTTGTTTATCCCTTGGCCAGCTCTAGAGTGCTACCTAGAGTAGGCAGTGATCATACTCCTGTAATTTGGGACTCAGCAGTGGACCAAGTGTAGAAAAAATTAGTTTCAAATTGGTGAAGTGATGGATTACCATGCCTGATTTTAAAGAGCTCGTAATCAAGGCTTGGGCTAGCAGATGTAAGTCTGACAACCCTGTAGATTGCTGGTAGCATAAGGTGAGAATGTTTAGGAGGCTGGCTAGAGGAAAATGTTGAGGCCTTCCTTAGGAAGAATAGGAAAGAACTCATGATAGAATATGATGCTCTAGACATTAAGGCGGAGGCTAATAATCTGTCTGATAAGGAGTGTGAGAATATGAATAATATCCTTAGAGAGCTTCGTGAGATGTGGCAAATGGAGGAGATTAAATTTAGGCAGAGATCTAGGGATCGAGATATAGTGGAGGGGGCAGGAATACTGCTTAATTTCAGGCAGTGGGTAACCAGAGAATGAGGAAACATGTGATGCATGTGTTGGATGGGACTGAAGGTCCTGTCACTGATAATGTGGGCATGAAAAAGATAGCTACAGATTATTATAAAAATCTTTTCAAGTGGGAACCTAGACCTGACATGAACTTAAGAGCAGATTTCTTCAATGAGGAGGAGAAAAATTCCAAGGAAGAAAATGATAGATTAGAGAGTAGATTTATTGAGGAGGAGATCAAAACTGCTATGTTTGGTTCTTACTCAGATGGGGCTCCTAGTCCAGATGGGCTACCTTTTATGTTTTTTCAAGTGTTCTGGGATGTGATTAGAGATGATCTCATTAGGATGTTTCACTACTGCAGGATGGTCCAAACGTGACACTACGATCAGAGACCCTTCGACGAAACTGTGTGCAATGCCATAATCGCAAACGGGGGTGTAAAAAACCGTCAAAAAAGGTGCAATACATTTGGGATGACAGATGCATCAAACACGGTTCAGATTTTAGTTGCGTGTGCGATGCAGGGCATACGGTTCAGTTCAATTAACTGTTTGGAATGAGGAGGAACAAAAGAAACGGGCAGCAAGATGAAGGCGTGTGCGATATATAGCATACGGTTCACTAGGATGAATTGTGTGTGATTAGGCAACATAATGGAAATGGTTCAATTGAACAAGATGTGTGTGATACGCGGCAAACATGTCCATAATCAGAAATGTGTGCGGCCAATAATAACACAGACGATTGCTGCTAATAAGCCGTGTGATTTTCTTTGTCTACAGTAGAATAACATGTATATATATATAACTGAAATAAACATCCAATTACATAAGTGACTATATAGACCATTCGCACACACCTCAATAAACAATTGCATGCATTCTAAAGTAGGAGAAACGATCGTGTAGTCATCTAGTTCTTGTGACGCTCCCGCCACTGCTATATGGCTCGATCCCTCATCTGGGTTAGGAAGAAGACAATTCCTCATGTCAACGATCCGCCTGTACATCTCGTAGCTTGTGTACACTTCCATGGACGCGTACTTGACATGTTGTTCATCCACTCTCTCATGCCACACACTGTGTCAGGCTTCCTGTCCTTATTGCTCTCATTCTTCATCTTCATGTAGTTGGGGTCGATGATGGCTGACTCGAGGTCAACCAGGGAGTTCAGTTTGTTTTTGCCGCTGCCCCAGACCTTGTAGTCACGCTGGATGTTGACAAGATTTGGGCATTTCAAGCCCGAAACCTTGAGCACTTTTAGATCATTGGTGGTGTCCACCCCAACGAAACTGTAGTCGGAGCTGTTGATAAGCCTGGAGAAACGCTCGCAAGGCGTTGTGGCCAGGTGGTAGTGGTAGACGAGGACGTCATGTCGCGCACACAACTGGGCGACGACAACCTTCTGATTGTGCCCGGCACGACCCATGGTGTACTCGAGGTCGAAGCCGACCACTTGGTACTTGTCCTCGGTAAGGAACTGCTCCATAGTTTGTATGGAGCTCTCCACCGAGACCGGATTGTTCGTGTACACCATCGAGAGAGCCTTCCCCTCACATGGTGTCTGCGACGTGTTGTGTGGTGAACTGCCAGCCGTTGTCGTCTTCGGCCGCTGGGAGCACCATTGGATCCACGGGGAGCTCCATTAGAACCGCTGGATGTGCTCTCTGTATGTGTCCTCGTGGGTGTGCTTATTGTGTCGTGTGAGATGATAGATGAAGGTAAATGGCCGCAGGAATAAAAGGGGGCTGGGCGGCGTGGATTCTCGGCGCGTCCGCATGGCAGTTTTTGCAGCTGGTAACTGTCGCGCTGCGCCAGCGCAACCGCATGCACACGAACGTGCGTGATCATGCGCCGGCCCCAAACACTGGCAGCGCGCGTGGAGGGACAAGGGCAGAGCACCCGGAGGGACGCGAGAGCAGAGCGTGCATGGCGGGATGCGAGCAGAGTGCGCCGTGGCCGCCTAAACCGCAAGCCGTGTGCTACCACCTCCGTCTAGTCTATAGTCCCCTTTATATTCTGTGCCATACTTTGCCCTCAAATTTAACAAACAAAATATTAATGCATGTTATAAAAATTATATAATTGGAAACTATGTTCAAATACAAATCCAACTATATAATCTTTGGCGACATGCATTCATATTTTATTAGTTAAATCATACTTATAAACCAGGACGGGGGTATAGTAGGTAATTAAATCGCAAACGTTTTTTATTAACAGTATGTGTACGTGGCCTTTCATCGTCCTCTCGCACATCTTGTCACCCCGCTGCCGTAGACGGCTTACAGCGCAAGCTTGCGTAGTGCGCAGGGGCGTTCTCTTGACCAAATGGTGGCGCCAATGAATTGTCGGTGAGCCCATTCCCACGAAACCTTGCAGGTTCCCGTGCAAGCTTCTCACCCGACTCGGTTAAATCCCCCAAAATCCCAATGCTTACCGGCCTGCTATAAAAACCCTCACGGCCGGCGAGTTCTACGTCGCATTTCCCCTTCCCTCCCTCTAGCTTATCTCGTTTGCTTCTCCCACAATCACCAATGACACCGGTCCATCGTCGTCGCTCAGCCACTCCACCGTCATCAGAGAACAGCTCGAGCTGGGAGGCTAGACCGCGGAGGCGGCGCAGTCACCGGCGTAGTGTAGTGCGTGTGGCGTCCCTGTTGGGTGTGCGTGGAACACCCACCACACGCTCCGCCGCCGCTTCCCGTCGGTAGCTGTTGCCGGCCGCCGTTGCCGCCACACCACCGTCGAAAGCCAGGGCCATCGCCCGCTCCGCCGCCGCGGACCGAAGGCGGGAGGTGGCCGTCATGGTCGCCACCCCACTGCCGCCCACCGTGTCCATCACCCGCTCCGACACCGCGGCCCGAAGGCGGGAGGTGGTGGTCGTGGCCGCCACCCCGTCATCAGCCGCCGTGGCCGCCAACCCACCGTCGATCGCCGGGGTCATCACCCGCTCCGCCACCGCCGCCCGAAGGCAGGAGGCGGAGGTGGATGCCTGCACGTGCGTCAGTGATACGTCTCCAACGCATCTACTTTTCCAAACACTTTTTCCCTTGTTTTGGACTCTAACTTGCATGATTTGAATGGAACTAACCCGGACTGACGCTGTTTTCAGCAGAACTGCCATGATGTTGTTTTATGTGTAGAAAAGAAAAGTTCTCGGAATGTCCTGAAAATCCACGGAGGCACTTTTTGGAATTAATAAGAATTTCTGGGCGAAAGAAATACACCAGGGGGGCCCAGGGCCTGTCCACGAGACAGGGGGCGCGCCCCCCCTATAGGGCGCGCCCCCTATCTCGTGGGCCCCCTGCACCTCCACCGACCTCAACTCCAACTCCATATATTCACGTTCGGGGAGAAACAAATCAGAGAGAAAGTTTCATCGCGTTTTACGGCCAAGCCCTAATCTCTCTCGGGAGGGCTGATCTGGAGTCCGTTTGGGGCTCCGGAAAGGGGGATTCATCACCGTCGTCATCATCAACCATCCTCCATCACCGATTTCATGATGCTCACCGCTGTGCGTGAGTAATTCCATCGTAGGCTTGCTGGACGGTGATGGGTTGGATGAGATTTACCATATAATCAAGTTAGTTTTGTTAGGGTTTGATCCCTAGTATCCACTATGTTCTGAGATTGATGTTGCTATGACTTTGCTATGCTTAATGCTTGTCACTAGGGCCCGAGTGCCATGATTTCAGATCTGAACCTATTATGTTTTCATGAATATATGTGTGTTCTTGATCCTATCTTGCAAGTCTATAGTCACCTATCATGTGTTACGATCTGACAACCCCGAAGTGACAATAATCGAGATACTTCTCGATGATGACCGTAGTCTGAGGAGTTCATGTATTCACTATGTGCTAATGCTTTGTTCCGGTTCTCTATTAAAAGGAGGCCTTAATATCCCTTATTTTCCGCTAGGACCCCGCTGCCACGGGAGGGTAGGACAAAAGATGTCATGCAAGTTCTTTTCCATAAGCATGTATGACTATTTACTGAATACATGCCTACATTACATTAATGAACTGGAGCTAGTTCTATGTCACCCTATGTTATAGCTATTACATGAGGAATCGTATCTGGCATAATTATCCATCACTGATCCATTGCCTACGAGCTTTTCACATATTGTCCTTCGCTTATTTACTTTTGCGTTGCTACTGTTACAACTACTACAAAACCCCCAAAACTATTATCTTTACTTTTGTCACCTTTACCTTTATTATCATACCACTTTTGCTACTAAATACTTTGCTGCAGATACTAAGTTATCCAAGTGTGGTTGAATTGACAATTCAACTGCTAATACTCAAGAATATTCTTTGGCTCCCCTTGTGTCGAATCAATAAATTTGGGTTGAATACTTTACCCTCGAAAGCTGTTGCGATCCCCTACACTTGTGGGTTATCAAGACTAATTTCTGGCGCCGTTGCCGGGGAGCATAGCTCTATTCTCTGAGTCATTTGGGATTTATATCTGTTGATCACTATGAAGAACTTGAAAGATGACCAAACTACTATTTTGCCCTCAACTACGAGGGGAGGTAAGGAACTGCCATCTAGCTCTGCACTAGATTCTCCTTCTGTTATTAGTAAACTTGCGACACCTAAACCTGCTATTGCTATGAATTCTGATATGTCGCATGTTATTGATGATGCCACTTTTGCTATGCATGATGAAACTACTTCTGTGCTTGATACTACTTTGCCATTAGGTGAATTTCTTGATGAACAACTTGCTAGAGTTAGGGGGAATGAAATTACTGAAGAACCTATTATTGATGATAGTGATGATGAAGTTTCTCCCAATGATTATGTATTGCCTGTTGCTGCTAGGGAAATCTTTCCTTGCAATGATAGATATGATCTTAAGAAATTATTAGCTAAATGGAAGCAGCAGTCTCTTAATGCTAGAATGAAACCCGACCCTGCTTTTGCTACTTCACCTATTTGTGTTACTGATAAGGATTATGAATTCTCTGTTGATCCTGAGATTATTACTTTAGTTGAATCTTATCCTTTTTATGGCATTGAATCTGAAACTGTTGTGGCACATCTTACCAAGTGGAATGATTTAGCCACCCTATTTACTAATGATGAGAAGTCTCGCTATTTTTATATTCTTAAGATATTTACATTCTCATTAAAGGGTGATGCTAAGACTTGGTATAATTCTCTTGCTCCTGGTTGTGTGCGTAGTCCCCAGGATATGATTTATTACTTCCCTGCTAAATATTTCCTTGCTCATAAGAAACAAGCTGCCTCATGGGAAATATATAATTTTGTGCAAATCAAAGAAGAGAGTCTCCCACAAGCTTGGGAGGCTTCTCCGGTTACTTAATGCTTTGCCTGATCATCCTCTCAAGAAAAATGAAATACTTGATATCTTTTATAATGGACTAACCGATGGCTCCAAGGACTACTTGGATAGTTGTGCTGGTTGTGTTGTCAGGGAAAGAACAGTCGACGAAGCTGAAATATTATTGAATAATATGTTGACTAATGAAAATAATTGGACCGTTCCCGAGCCAATTCCTGAAGCAATTCCTGAACCAATTGAGCCAATTCCTGAGCCAATTCCTAAACCCACTCCGAAGAAGAGAGGCGTTTTATTTCTCAGTCCTGAAGATATGCAAGAGGCAAAGAAATCAATGAAAGAAAAAGGTATTAAAGCTGAAGATGTTAAGAATTTACCTCCTATTGAAGAAATACATGGTCTTAATATACCGCCTGTTGAATAACCACATTGTCTTGATAACCCGACACAGGTAGTAAAGGTAAATTCTCTCTATAGATATGATAAAGTTGAAATCCCCTCTACTAAACTTCATAGCCCATGCTTAGATGAATTTGATGACTTTATGGCTAGACAAGAAAGTTTTAATGCTTATGTTGGTAGAGAGTTAAAGAATGATGCTTTCGAGATAGGACGAGTAAGCGATAATCTGGCTAGAGTTAAAGATGAACTCAAACTCGTTAGCAAATATGCTTCTATGGTTGCTACTCAAGCTGAGCAAGTAATTAAAGCTCAAAATGATTTGCTTGAGGAATTAAATAATAAAAATGACTTTGCTGTTAGAGTGGCTACTAGAACTGGTAGAATGACTCAGGAACCTTTGTATCCTGAAGGCCACCCTAAGAGAATCGAGCAAGATTCTCAGAGAAACGATTTAGAGGCACCTAGTTCTTCTAAAAAGTAGAAAAAGAAAAACAATAGGACGTTGCATGCTTCTAGTGAACCTACTGTAGACACACCTGAGAATCCTAATGATATTTCTATCTCTGATGCTGAAACACAATCAGGTGGTGAACATGAACCTAGTGATAATGTTAATGATAATGTTCATGTTGATGCTCAACCTAGCAAAAACAATGATGTATAGATTGAGCCTGCTGTTGATCTTGATAACCCACAATCAAAGAATCAATGTTATGATAAGAGAGATTTTGTTGCTAGGAAGCACGGTAGAGAAAGAGAACCATGGGTTTAGAAACCCATGCCCTTTCCTCCTAAACCATCCAAGTCAAAGGATGATGAGGATTTTGAGCGCTTTGCTGAAATGATTAGACCTATTTTCTTACGTATGCGCTTAACTGAATATGCTGAAAGTAAATCCTTATGCTAAGTATATGAAGGATATCATTACAAATAAAAGAGAGATACCGGAAGCTGAAATTTCCACCATGCTTGCTAATTACACTTTTAAGGGTGGAATACCAAAGAAACTTGGAGATCCGGATGTACCAACTATACCATGCTCTATTAAAAGAAATTATGTTAGAACTGCTTTATGTGATTTTGGAGCCGGTGTTAGTGTTATGCCTCTCTCTCTTTATATCGTAGACTTGAATTGAATAAGTTGACACCTACTGAAATATCTTTGCAAATGGCTGACAAATCAACTGCTATACCTGTCGGTATTTGTGAGGATGTGCCTGTTGTAGTTGCAAATGTCACTATCTTAACGGACTTTGTTATTCTTGATATTCCCGAGGACGATAGTATGTCTGTTATCCTTGGTAGACCTTTTCTTAATACTGCAGGGGCTGTTATTAATTGCAACAAAGGCAATGTCATTTTTCATGTTAATGGTAATGAGCATACGGTACACTTTCCGAGGAAACAATCTCAAGTTCATAGCATCAATTCTATTGGAAAAGTTCCAACTATTATTATTGGTGGTTTTGAATTTCCTCTCCCTACTGTCAAGAAAAAGTATGATATTCTTATTGTTGGGGATTTTCATATCCCCGTTGAGGTAACTTAGTGTTATTCGAAATTTCTCTGGTTCCGTGTTATTCGGAATGAGTTTGTTAACAAGACTTGATCAACCTTGTTAGTGGATTCATTTTGATGATCACGTGATGGATGAAACTAGAAGGCACAACCTTCTGTACCCTCTTTTTACTTTCTGTTATTTAGAATAAATAAAGCAAAATAGTATTATCTGTCTGTTTTCTGAATTATTCGTGCATTAAAAATAGTCCAAAAATAAAAGTGCTCCAAATGCCCTGCAAATTTAGTATGATTTTTTCTGGAATATTTGAGGATTTTAGGCACTGAAATCACTGTAGGAGGGGCAAGCACCAGGCCACGAGAGTGGAGGGTGCGCCCCTCCTATAGGGCGCGCCCCTGTCTCGTGGGCCCCTGGTGGCCCCCCTCCACTTATGCCAGCACCCACACACTTCATCTTCTACCCAAAAAATCCCCCATCCAGCTCAAGCACGAGTTCTAGCCCATTTTGCTGCGATTTTAGATCTCCTTGCTCAAAGCTCCATTCCCAAAACTGCTTTGGGAGATTGTTGCTTGGTATGTGACTCCTCCATTGGTCCAATTAATTTTTGTTCTAGTGCTTTATTCATTGCAAATTTTTGCTGCATATGTGACCATGTTCTTGAGCTTGCATGTTAAATTTATGAGGTCCCAAGCAATTCTAATGCATGATATAGGCTCTAGGCACTTGTAGGTGTCGGTGTACTAGAGTAGGGGTACCCTAGTATCCCGAACTTGTGCACGGGCAGTCGCAGCACCCCGCGGCAAGGCTTGCAGGGTGACCGCCAAGGTCCTCCGTGGTTCCTTTGGAGCCATTCGAGAACAAAGTATTCAAGCCAAGGAGACAAGGCCCCGGCAAGAGGAGCTTGCCGGGAAGGCCAACCGAGGCATCTCAAGGAACTTGCCGCGACGCGCCACGCGTCCCGACGAGGCCCGATGAGCGACAAGCTTCCGGACGCGACAAGACAACGACCGCGGCAAGGCGCTTGCCGCGGCAAGCTACCACTCTGTACCCACGCTCCAACACATCCACCAACGTGTCACCCTGGGACCTTTCCAGGCGCGCGTGGCAGGAGGCTGTGTAGCCAGCAGTGTGCGGTCGCAAGCGACGCTGACAAGATTGCCATCGTGGCAAGCGGTGGCGTCCCTGACGGTCCCTTTTTGCACTATTTGGGCGACACAGACGGGCATTTAATGCCTTTGTCCCCTGCCATCAGGGTTAGGTATGATACACTATACAGGTAGTTGTACCAACCGCAACACCTTTCCATTTTTACCCTTGTCTACGTTGCCACCTATCGGTGACCCCTTGAGCATATAAAAGGAGGCCCATGCGCAACGTAGAGGGGGGGGGGTGAGAAGGCAGAAAAACACTCACGCTCGGTCTCGTTAGCAGCTAGTGTGTACTGTAGCACTCAACGCTCCCGAGCAAGAACTCAATACACTCAGACATGCAGCAGTAGGAGTATTATCTCTCCGGAGAGCTCCGAAGCTGGGTAAACTGCTCGTGTGCTTCGCCTCGATCCGCTCTTCGCGCGACCTCCGCCCCCCGCCGAACCGAAAGGGGCTCGGTCCGCCGGTCCCATAGGTGTCCGTGGATTAGTTCCCACGACATCTTTGGCGCGGTCCGCCAGTCCCATAGGTGTCCGTGGATCAGTTCCCACGACATCTTATGGCGCGCCAGGTAGGGGGCGTCGAGGCTGTGTGAACCTGATCCGACGTTCACACGAGCTAGATCTTCATCTTCTTCATTGACATGCCACCGAAGAAGAAGGCTTTGGAGGTGGCTGCTCCGTCCGCGTCGATCCCACCACCACCAGAGCAAACGGGTGGTGGGGTAGATGCCGGCGGAAGAACGGGCGTCGACGAGGGAGCTCACGGTGCTGCCAGGTCCAAGGACAAGGCTGCGCAGACCTCGGCGTCCATGCATGCACCGCGCCCATCTCAGGAGGCGCGGGACCGACAGCGTCATGGTACTCGCGGTGCCATACGTTCGTTGGACCAAGATTGAGCTGGTGGATCTTGGGGTGCCCAAGACCAGCATGCACGCCAACATGCTGGCACGAGCAAGACACGGTCGCCTGGACGGGATACTGCTCCTTCTAATATAGTTAGAAGTCCGAGCATATCCCGCTCCTCGCACCGTTCGCCACTACCACCCACCACTTCAACAGAAGCTTTGGCGCGAGCTCAACTGCTCCTGGATTACCCTCCAACGGCAGATAAGATCGACGAATGGAGGGCCACCATTCAGAGTCTCATCGGCTTCGCCAACGGCAACACTCCACGGCAGCCGAGTACATCGCAGCCGCGGCAAGACTGCCAGGCGCGAGCCGATGGCGACAAAACCGGTGGGGGTGCAACCACCGTGCACTCTCCGCCCCGAAGGCCAAGATCGCCGACTCGCCGGATCTACCTCGACAGCGACTCCACCGCGTCATCAGATCCACGAGCTCGTCATGATCAGCGCCAAGTTCTTCACGAACGACAGCAAGAAGACGCTCATACCTGCATCGAGCGTCAAAGAGAAGCGCGGCGTCAATCGGACCAGCGCACTAGGCCCTCTGTCGACATTCATGCGCCAGGGGAACCAGGCGACTTGCCATACGCGGTAGGTTGCCCTGCGTTCACTCGTGAGCTGCGGCAAGTCCAGTGGCCCAGCACGAAGAATTTCAAGCCAGACGTACCAGAGAAGTACGACGGCAAGTCGCATCCGTCGGAGTTCCTCAGCATCTACACCATCGCGGTGCAAGCTGCCGGGGGGCGGGACGACAAGATCCTTGCCAACTACTTCCCGCTAGTGCTCAAGCCTAATGTCAAGTCCTGGCTCATGCACTTGCCGGATAACTCCATATCCTCCTGGGCAGACCTATGCCATCAGTTTGTCGACGCCTTTACAGGCGACCACAAACCTCATGGCCAAGAGAGCGACCTTCATCTGCTCGCCCAGAAGGAAGGAGAGCCCCTGCGCAAGTACATTCAGAGATTCAGCCGTGTACAGCACAACATCCCAGATGTCCACCCTGCCGCAGTCATCAGCGCGTTCCATCAGAACATGCGAAACCGCAGGATGCGGGAGGAGATGGCGATGTGCAAGATCAAAGACGTCAGTGAGCTATATGCCCTGGCCGACAAGTGTGCACGTGCTGAGGAAGGGAGGAAACTCCCCGGAGAGAATACAGAAGCAGGAGGATCTGACAGCGAGGATGCTGCCCCGGCAAAGAAAAACCGGCGGCGGAACAACAGGAAGAAGAAAGGCAAAGATGTGCTAGTCGTTGAGCAGTCCGGCAATGGAGGTGGTGCCCAGAAAGCCAAAGCTGGTAGCTCCGGCACTCCGGTGAGCAACTCCTGGAACATTGAGCATCTTCATAAGTTTTACCCGTAAGGCACAGTTGCCGGAACCTGTTCCGGCAACCACCTTTTGTACAAGTCTTGCTGATGTTGCATGTAATCCTTTGTACAAAGCCGGGCGCAGACCCCGTGCATAAGTAAAGCTCATGTGCTCTGCACATCTTGTCAATTTCATGCTTTCTATTCTCTGCACGTGTTATCTGACACTTTCTGCAGCGCCTACCCCCGGTAAGCAATAACGAGTCGTAAGGCTCCATATCTTTATTTTCTCTTCTTTCTCTTTCTCAAAGAAAGGAAGGTTCCCACGCCCACAAGTTTGCCGGGGGGAAAGGAGAAGATAATGGTGTGGACCAGGCGTCGTTCAAGAAAGTTTCGCCTTACCGGGACGCAAACGACAGAAAAGCTAAGTTGCCAAAGTTTGAGCAATCAGTTTTAAAAAATTTTAAGTTATCTTCCTCGAACGACCGTGCTTTGTATGGAAAACCTGTGCGCGGAGGAACCAACTCGTAGCTAGTTGCGCCCTTACTTTGTTTCAAGTCCGCTCAACAACTTAAGTGAGCTACGACTAGTTGCGACAAGGTTTCTTGTCGGTGGCGGCACCGCCAGCAGGCTGCTGACGTCCCGCACTCAGCGCTCGCGGCTAAGGTGCCTGCGCCGACAAGTTCCCTAAAAGCGTAGGGCAGAAACATACAAAGGAAGGAATCAAGTAAAGGAAATAACATAGCAATCGATACCCAAAATAGAGTTATATTACAAGATAGCTTGTCGCAGCTCTAACAGATTGTTTTCATAACATGGCCAGCAGCGACAAGAAAAGGAGAAAACGGGCGGCCTAATCTACGCGATCGCCCTCAACCCTCTTGATCCCGCTCACCTTGTCCACAATGGGTGCGACAAGGGTCTTGAGCGCTTCCAGATCAGCATCCAGCGGCAAGGTCCTGAGGACGTTGGTGAGGTTGAGACCTGGGTTGCGGAAGGCCACCTTCACCAACACCTTTTGAAGAGCTCCCGCGTAGATCTTGTGCGACTCGTCGGCCAGCTGCTTTGGGATCTTCTCCCGGAGTCGCTGGAGGGCCGTCGCCACGCCTTTGAAGAACAAGGTGAGCTTGGCGCTGGGTTGGAGGTTCTCATCGGAGGAATACCCGAGATCCTCCATCCCCAGCTGCACCAGCTCCCTGTCGATGGATGCGGCAACATCCACGAGACCCTCTGTCCAGTGCTCCACATTCTCCCTAAAAGTGTTCTGGGTGGCGGCAGCACTCGCCAGCAGCACCTCGTCGGCCTTGATCTTCTCCTTCAAGGCCCCCTCCTGCTCCCTGGCGCCGTCCAGCGTCTTGGTCAAAGTAGTCAGCTTCAACTCAAGATCTGCGTTGGAGTCCTTGGCGGCGCTAAGCTCCTTACCCTTCTCGGCGAGACGACCATGCAGCTCGCCAAGGGTGTAGGCGTCCTTCTCGCGCTCACGCTTGAGCGCGGCAAGCTCTTCACCGCTCGCCTTGAGATCGGCCTCCAGCTGCGCCACCTTCGTCTCCAGCTCCTTCTTGGCGGCCTCGGCAGCTGCGGCAGCATCCTCTGCTTCCTTGAGAACCCCGCCGAATGTTTGCTCGCGCGCAGCAAGCTCCTCCTCGTGGCTGTCAAGGTTGACCTTCCGCTGCGCCAACTCGCCCTCCCGCGCAGACAGCTCCTCAGCGGCAAGCCGCTGTTGCTCTTCAACTTCGGCCTTCTCGAGGAGGAAGGCTTTCCGCTCCTCGGCGAGTTGCTCCCGCTTCTCTGCCAGGGACCGGAGAGCTTCCTGGTTGCGACCCCGGAGCTCCTCCGCACGCTTCTCGATGTCCACTCCCGCATTCGCGGCAAGCGCTTCTCGGGATTCCAGCTTGGCCTATCGAGCGCGGTAGAGCGACAACAGCTTCTACAGCAGCCGCTCCTCCTCAGGCTCGCCGCTGCCGCTGCTCGGCGCGTCAACCAGCGTCAGCCCAGCGGAGGCGAGAACCTCTCCATCCAAGATTTCTCCTTCGACCGGCGCCCTGGAGCTTGACGCCCAGGGGAGCTTGATGAAGACGCCATCGCCGACCTTCAAATAGGCGCCGGGCTGGGGCTCTTCGGAGCCTGACGCTGCGGCAGCGGCAGAGGGATCGGCGGTCGGCGTAGCGCCTGGCGCTCCTGCGGCCTCGGGGCCGTCAGTGCGATCGCCAGACCCCTCACCAGCTTTTGCGGCGGCAGCTTTGGCGGCCTCTTCGCCGGCGGGATCATCAGCGTCAGCTGCTTCTTCGGTGGCAGCGGCGTCGTCGGTATTGCCGCGCGCCTTCTCCTCGCCGGCGACCTCGGTCTCCATCGGCTCCGTGGCAGAGGGATCTGACGGCCGGAAAAGGGAGAA
Source organism: Triticum timopheevii (assembly GCA_963921465.1). NCBI lineage: Eukaryota > Viridiplantae > Streptophyta > Magnoliopsida > Poales > Poaceae > Triticum > Triticum timopheevii. Next base: position 374,877,815 of record OY997268.1, on the reverse strand, counting down.
AAGTCAAGCAAATATCCAAAAAGAAAATCAGAAGAAGAAGAACCCAAGGGAAGTTTTCAAGCAAGAGGATTACCTGTACTGGGTTCTACAGTCGTGGTCTCCGCCACCAGGGGGTCGCTGGTGCTGTCCCTTGCCAGAGAACTCTCCCTTGCCGGGGACTTCTCCCTTGCCGGAGAACGCTCCCTTGCCGGGGAACCCTCCCTTGGCGGTGTGGTCGAAGCAGCTAGCATGTTAGGGGCGGCTTCCGGGCGCTCCTGGTGAGGCTGCTCTGCTCCTACACAAAGCAATAGTCAGATGTCAGCAAAGAAAGAACACCCATGCGCGCCTAACAGCGGGAAGTAAGCCATATACTTACGCTGGGGGCTGCGCTGGGGGCTGCTTTGGGGAATAGTTGCCGGGTCCGGCAAGGTGGTCTCGGACGCACCCCCTGCTGTCGCGGTGGGTTCGTCCTCGATGACAATCACCGGGACCTTGGCTCTCTTCGCCGCTCTCTGGGCCAGAGTCCTGAAAAGGAATGAGTTCGGAGTAAAGCAAATCAGATACAAGACAAAACAGCAAGAATTGAAGAACTACAAGTACAACAGAGAATCTTACTCTTCTTCTTCCTCATCGGAGCTGAGCGCGGAGAGGTCGAAGTCCGGCTCACCTCCGGCGCGACGAGGCGGAGGAGTAGTTTCCCTTAGCCGCTTGGCGGGGGTAGTGGCGGTGGTCTGAGATGACCCAGCTCTGGCCGTCGCCGCGGCATGAGAAGTGGCAGGAGCAGAAGCGGTGGTCCGGGAGGACCCCGCTCCAGTTGCCGCAGCGGCGTGAGGCGCTCCCGCGGCAACGGTGCTTGCCACGGTGGAGCGTGTCTCGCGGCGCGGCGGCTGTTGACTCGTCTGCCGCCCCGCTACATCCCCGGCCTTGCGGAGACGCCTTCTTGGTGGAGCCGGGGGCTCTACTTGCGGCGAGCTGTCTGAAGATGAGGAGGATGAGGAGTTGGTCTTCAACGAGCCGCTCGCACCCTCTGCGAGCTCGCTCGACTCAACTTCAGGCCTGGCAAGCTCTCCCTCACCGGCAAGCCCCTCTCGCTCGGCAAGGCTTGCCGCTTCTGCTGCCTCTGCCTCCTCCATGGTGAATCTAAACTCGCCCGCGGCAGCGGCTGCCGCCGCCTCTTCTAGCCTAGTGGCGATGCGCTGCATCTCCGCATCGGTGGTGTCGCGAGTAAGGCTTTTCTGTTCATCGGCGCGGACCGACACTTCTACCAAGCCGTCAAAGAACTCCTGCACAACATCGTCTGCAGGCTCTTGCCAAGTTGGGACAATTCCATGCAAATCGCACAGCGGCATCATTGCACGGATGCGGTCGAGCGAGGAGTTGTTACACAGCGGAACGACACCCTTCGGCAACCTAAACACTTCAGGATGTTGAGGGTCGTACTTGAACAGTTCCTGGAGCATCGCCTCCAGTTCCAGGACAGTGAAGTTGAAGTTGAGGCCCGGGCGCAGCCTCATGATATCCGCCGCATTTTGGAACTCCCAGGTGGGTCTCCTCCTCTCCTGCAGGGGGCGATGCGGCGGCGAAGAAAATCTGCGCCAACGGCGCCTACAGTGAGCCTGGCAAGCCTGAGGCGTAGGATCCGGGTGACGGCAATCTTCAGCCTATCGTCTTCCGGGGCCACGCTGCTCCAATCATTGCCGTGCACTACTGGGGTTTGGCGCTGGGCGGTAAACGGCTGCGGGTTCTCCTCGACAATCTAGCACCAGTCTGTTCTCCATTCCTCCCACTTGCCGCGGAGCTCTCCCTCCAGATAAGCTTCCTTCTTGCCAGCTCTCGAGATCCAGGCGATTCCACCTGATAAAGGCTCCCCTCTCTCAACTCGGGGCATAAAGAAGTGGCGAAAAAGAGCTACATTTGGATAGACTCCGACAAAGTTTTCGCAGAGATGTGCGAAAACTGCCATGGTCAGAACGGCATTGGGGGTGAAGTCAAGGAGGCGGAACCCGTAGGTGTTCATAATGTCGCAGAAAAACTCAGAGAAAGGCGGGCAGAGCCCGCAGTAGAAGAACAACGCGAAGAAGGGATACCCATTCGGAGCCAGTTCCGAAGCGGCGGCTGAGAGTACCTTCGTGCGCGGATGCGCTCGCGTCTCCGTCGACCAGAAGAGGTAGTAATACTCCCTCAGCTCCTTCGCGGCGAGCTTGGGAGGGAAGGTTGCCTGCTCCTTTCGCAGCACCACGAGCCGCTGCGCCTCGATCGACTTCACGCCCTTCCCCTTGTCGGCTTTCGGAGCCATAGCGGAGGTGGTGGGGGAGATCGACGGTGTTGGTGGTGCTGGTGGCGATGGGGGGCGGAGCGTTGCTCTCTTTCAGCTTTGGGAAGAAAGGGGGGAGCGGCGGAGGATTTTTGAGATTGGAATAGCAATCAGCGAGATGGGCGAACTGCCCCTGTTTCCCCTGCTTATAAAGAGGGAGGGGGCGGACGTTCCGTCTTTCCGAAAAAAGAAACCACCCATGATCTCTCCCACGATGCCGCATCGGGGAGGGCGCGGTGGATATGGAGTAAGGTACGGCGTAACCCAGGCCGCGCGTGCCCGTGCCCTGTTTTGGGCCTGGCCCAACAACGCTTGGCACCGTGTGTGGCCCAGGCCTAGGGGCTCCTTTCGGTGTACTAGAGTAGGGGTACCCTAGTATCCCGAACTTGTGCACGGACAGTCGCAGCACCCCGCGGCAAGGCTTGCCGGGTGACCGCCAAGGTCCTCCGTGGTTCCTTTGGAGCCATTCAAGAACAAAGTATTCAAGCCAAGGAGACAAGGCCCCGGCAAGAGGAGCTTGCCGGGAAGGCCAACCGAGGCATCTCAAGGAACTTGCCGTGACGCGCCACGCGTCCCGATGAGGCCCGATGAGCGACAAGCTTCCGGACGCGACAAGACAACGACCGTGGCAAGGCGCTTGCCGCGGCAAGCTACCACTCTGTACCCACGCTCCAACACATCCACCAACGTGTCACCCTGGGACCTTTCCAGGCGCGCGTTGCAGGAGGCTGTGCAGCCAGCGGTGTGCGGTGGCAAGCGACGCTGACAAGATTGCCATCGTGGCAAGCGGTGGCGTCTCTGACGGTCCCTTTTTGCACTATTTGGGCGACACAGACGGGCATTTAATGCCTTTGTCCCCTGCCGTCAGGGTTAGGTATGATACACTGTACAGGTAGTTGTACCAACCGCAACATCTTTCCATTTTTACCCTTGTCTACGTTGCCACCTCTCGGTGACCCCTTGAGCATATAAAAGGAGGCCCATGTGCAACGTAGAGGGGGGGGGTGAGAAGGCAGAAAAACACTCACGCTCGGTCTCGTTAGCAGCTAGTGTGTACTATAGCACTCAGCGCTCCCGAGCAAGAACTCAATACACTCAAACATGCAGCAGTAGTAGTATTATCTCTCCGGAGAGCTCCGAAGCTGGGTAAACTGCTCGTGTGCTTCGCCTCGATCCGCTCTTCGCGCGACCTCCGCCCCCCGCCGAACCGAAAGGGGCTCGGTCCGCCGGTCCCATAGGTGTCCGTGGATCAGTTCCCACGACATCTTTGGCGCGGTCCGCCGGTCCCATAGGTGTCCGTGGATCAGTTCCCATGACAGTAGGAGTAGTTGCTACCAATCTTGTTTAGTTTTATTCACTTTTATTTTAAAGTTACTAAAAAATTCAGAAATTTTCAGAAAATGTTAAGGAGGTTTTTGAAGGGCTGTTCTAGCCAAAGCTCTCAGGAAAAACAAGACAAAGAGAAGGAAAAAGCCAAGTATAATCTTCCTCGCTTAGCGGAAGTACGGTCGTGTGAATGGCCATGTGAGGATTTCTTGAAAGAAGCTGGAATTCATGAAGATGTTTTTTTCATTGATCGTGACTGCAGGCCTCACCGGTTTCATCAACGACCGAATCGATCAGTATCTCTTACTCACCAATACTTTTGTGCAAAACTTATATTATTATTCTAAGAAGTCACCGCCTGCAGTATCATTTCATTTATATGATGAATTCAAAGAAATGTCTTTACGTAATTTTTGCGCGGTATGTAGGATACCTTATGTGGGAGAATTAGAGGAACCCCATCATGAAGATGTGGATGGCTTTGTTAAAACTATAGCTGTAGAGGAGCCAAAGAAGGGCTCCGAGGCAAAAGTCTCTAGCATACACTTTCCTGTTTTACGCTACTTTACCATATTTGCTAGTAGATGCTTGGTTGGTTGTGGAAATAGTGGAAACCTGAGCGTTCCTGATATTATCATTCTTCAACATGCCTTGCTTGGAGACAATACTTTTAGTATGGGTTCCGTCGTTGCTAAGCGGCTAGCCCTGAATCGTTCAAAAGGCCCCATATTTGGAGGTATCTATGCTGCACGTTGATGTCTACTACACAATCTTCTTCTTGTAGACGTTGTTGGGCCTGCAAGTGCACAGGTTTGTAGGACAGTAGAAAATTTACCTCAAGTGGATGACCTAAGGTTTATCAATCCGTAGGAGGCGTAGGATGAAGATGGTCTCTCTCAAACAACCTTGCAACCAAATAACAAAGAGTCTCTTGTGTCCCCAACACACCCAATACAATGGTAAATTGTATAGGTGCACTAGTTCGGCGAAGAGATGGTGATACAAGTGCAAAATAGATAGTAGATATAGGTTTTCGTAATCTGAAATAATAAAAACAGCAAGGTAACAAGCGGTAAAAGTGAGCGTAAACGGTATTGCAATGATAGGAAACAAGGCCTAGGGTTCATACTTTCACTAGTGCAAGTTCTCTCAACAATAATAACATAGATAGATAATAAAACAAGCCCTCAACATGCAACAAAGAGTCACTCCAAAGCCACTAATAGCAGAGAACAAACGTAGAGATTATGGTAGGGTACGAAACCACCTCAAAGTTATTCTTTCGGATCAATCTATAAAAGAGTTCGTACTAGAATAACACCTTAAGATACAAATCAACCAAAACCCTAATGTCACCTAGATATTCCATTGTCACCTCAAGTATCCGTGGGCATGATTATACGATATGCATCACACAACCTCAGATTCATCCAACCAACATAAAAGTACTTCAAAGAGTGCCCCAAAGTTTCTACCGGAGAGTCAAGAACGTGTGCCAACCCCTATGCATAGGTTCCCAATCTCACGAAACCCGCAAGTTGATCACCAAAACATACATCAAGTGGCACATGATATCCCATTGTCACCACAGATAATCACGGCAAGACATACATCAAGTGTTCTCATAAAAGACTCAATCCGATAAGATAACTTCAAAGGGGAAACTCAATTCAGCACAAGAGAGTAGAGGGGGAGAAACATCATAAGATCCAACTACAATAGCAAAGCTCAGGATACATCAAGATCGTGCCATCGAGGGAACACGAGAGAGAACACGAGAGAGAGAGATCAAACACATAGCTACTGGTACATACCCTCTGCCCCGAGGGTGAACTACTCCCTCCTCGTCATGGATAGCGCCGCGATGATGAAGATGGCCACCGGTGATGGGATCCCCCTCCGGCAGGGTGCCGGAAGGGGCTCCCGAGAGGTTTTTGATGGCTACAGAGGCTTGCGGCGGCGGAACTCCCGATCAATCTTCTGTTCTGGAAGTTTTAGGGTACGTAGGTATATATGGGTAAAAGGAGTATGTCGGTGGAGCTACGGGGGCCCCACGAGGCAGGGGGCGCGCCCCCACCGTCGTGAGCACCTCCTGTATCTTCTGATGTGGGGTCCAAGTCCATCAGGTGGGTTTCCTTCCAAAAATAACTTCTCCAGTTGATTTCGTTCCGTTTTGACTCCGTCTGATATTCCTTTTCGTCGAAACACTGAAATAGGCATAAAACAGCAAATCTGGGCTGGGCCTCCGGTTAATAGGTTAGTCCCGAAAATAATATAAAAGTGGATAATAAAGCCCAATATTTCCTAAAACAGTAGATAAAGTAGCATGGAGCAATCAAAAATTATAGATACGTTGGAGACGTATCAAGCATCCCCAAGCTTAATTCATGCTCGTCCTCGAGTAGGTAATTGATGCGGAGTGATACTTTGACATAATTTCAATGTAAATCTTCTTAATTGTGATATGAATATTCAGAACCGAAAGATTCAAGACAAAAGTTCATATTGACATAAAAAATAATAATACTTCAAGCATACTGTCTAAGCAATTATGTCTTCTCAAACTAACATGGCCAAAGAAAGTTATCCCTACAAAATCATATAGTCTGGCTATGCTCCATCTTCCCCACACAGAATATTTAAATCATGCACAACCCCAATGACAAGCCAAGCAATTGTTTCATACTTTAACATTTTCAAAACTTTTTCAATCTTCATGCTATTCATGAGCGTGAGCCATGGATATAACACTATATGTGGAATAGAATGGTGGTTGTGGAGAAGACAAAAAGAGTGAAGATAGTCTCACATCAATTAGGCGTATCAACGGGCTATGGAGATGCCCATCAATATATATCAATGTGAGTGAGTAGGGATTGCCATGCAACGGATGCACTAGAGCTATAAGTATATGAAAGCTCAACAAAAGAAACTAAGTGGGTGTGCATCCAACTGGCTTGCTCACGAAGACCTAGGGCATTTGAGGAAGCCCATCATTGGAATATACAAGCCAAGTTCTATAATGAAAAATTCCCACTAGTATATGAAAGTGACGAAATGAGAGACTCTCTATCATGAAGATCTTGGTGCTACTTTGAAGCACAAGTGTGGTAAAAGGATAGTAACATTGTCCCTTCTCTCTTTTTCTCTCATCATTTTTTTATTTGGGCCTTTTCTCTTTTTTTATCGCCTCTTTTTTTCGTCCGGAGTCTCATCCCGACTTGTGGGGGAATCATGGTCTCCATCATCCTTTCCTCACTTGGGACAATGCTCTAAAAAATGATGATCATCACACTTTTATTTTTCTTACAACTCAACAATTACAACTCGATACTTAGAACAAAGTATGACTCTATATGAATGCCTCTGGCGGTGTACCAGGATATGCAATGAATCAAGAGTGACATGTATGGAAAAATTATGAACGGTGGCTTTGCCACAAATACGATGTCAACGACATGATCATGCTAGCAATATGACAATGATGGAACGTGTCATAATAAATGGAACGATGGAAAGTTGCATGGCAATATATCTCGGAATGGCTATGGAAATGCCATTTTAGGTAGGTATGGTGGCTGTTTTGAGGAAGATATATGGTGGGTGAATGATACCGGCGAAAAGTACGCGGTATTAGAGAGGCTAGCAATGGTGTAAGGATGGGAAAAAGTGCGTATAATCCATGGACTCAACATTAGTCATAAATAACTCATATACTTATTGCAAAAATTTAGAAGTTATCAAAGCAAAGTATTACGCGCATGCTCCTAGGGGGGTAGATTGGTAGGAAAAGACCATCGCTCGTCCCCGACCGCCACACATAAGGAAGAAAATCAATAAATAAATCATGCTCCGAGTTCATCACATAACGGTTCACCATACGTGCATGCTATGGGAATCACAAACTTCAACACAAGTATTCTTTAAATTCACAACTACTCAACTAGCATGACTCAAATGGAGAAGTGATCTTCATGAAAGAGTTCCGTATTGTCGATATGAACATCTTTGAAGTTTGGGTCATCGCAGTCTGATTTCATCTCGAAGGCCGAAACTATGCTCAAAGTACTAAGATCTTATATTCAGAGTACATTTTGGCTGATTAAGCCCCCAAGACAACCTCAAATGGTAAAATTATCTACACGGATTGTCTTTGTCTCGTCGAAAAGATCGATTTTGATATAAAAATCGTTCCAATCCGAGTTTGTATGCAAAAGTTAGAGCCATCGGAATACAGCCCTGTCACGAGGCAAAAACTGGCGCGCCCCACCAGACACCCTGTCTGATGGGTAGCGCGAGGGATAGCCTGTTTTGCGCGACCGATTTGACCCTCGAGATGACCTCTAATCAAAAAACGTTAAACATAAAAGTTGTTCGTCTCGTCGAAACGGTCAAGATTGCTTTTGGGCTCATTTCTATCCAAGATCGTTTACCACCACAAAAAAGACCCGCAAGGTGCAGCCAGTTTAAACCGAACAGTTTTGGAAAGTTCGGACAAAACCAATCCGAATTTGACTAGGGTTTTGGACGTGAATCCAAGCCTTTTCCTTGCACGGGAAGTCCAGCCGCCTATTATATACCTGAGGGGTGATGGCCGATTGAATAACACACAATCGAACAAATCATCTACCTCTTTTTATCTTTTATCTTTTCTCCTTAACCCTAGTGCTTCTTCTTCCTCGTTCTTCGTCTGTTCTTCTTGTTGCAGGGCGGCGAACATCGAGGCCCTAGGGGCGATCAGGTCGACCTAGGGCAACCCATAGCCGCCGCGCGCCCAGACGGGGTCCCTCCCGGGCGTGTGGGGTTTCGGGTCCTCAAAAGCACCTGCCGGATTGCCTGCGTACCGCGCTTCCGGCTGGGTCTCCTTCGACGTGAGCTGCGGTGCATCACCCTCGGTGTTGGAGGTACACGGTGACGTGTTCGTGTGCAAACACACTTTTTGGCGACTCCGCGGGGACGAAGCTTTGAACGGTCTCCAGCTCGTTCTTGCTACGAAGAGATCGTCATCTAGGGTTTGCAATCTACAAAGGTAACATGAATACCCAATTCACTTATGTAGATGCAAATAATACATATGTTGTTGCTAGATCGTCTAATGAGCATATTGTATCGGCTAGCCCTAGTTTTATCAATCATGCATCTAATTATGTGCAACAGCCGATTCGGAATAATCTTCATGCTTCAACTTCATATAATTTTAGCAACATGCAACATATGTATCCCAACTCCTATGCATCGGCAACCCCACAAATCTATATGCTGATGAACAACATGATGAGTTCGGTTAATCATGTTGAGACACCCCATGTAGGAACTTCCAATAGTATGCAACAAAGTGTTTGAACTTTTTATTCATCGGCAAATAACTTGCAGTATGTTAATCCAAACGTGCGGTGGATAGGGGAATTGGCCATGCCACTACTAGTTATTCGGCCAATTACCCTCAAACATCGTATGCTACACCTCATGCTACGAATTTTTCGGCACCATACGCAATTGTAGATATTCGTGATTCGGCTCTGCACCTTCATGCTCATGGCCGAATAAGTGAGAATTCTACCAGAGCGCATGTGTCTTTAGCTAGTAACGTAGCATATCATGTTGCCCTTGCACAATTACAGAATTTCGGCAACACACCATTGCCGAAAGTGTCTCAAAGTATTGGGGGGCAATCCGATGAAGATTGGGCTGAAATTGGTCGAAAAAAGCTTAAAGATAGACTAGATGCAATGTTTGCTGAATTTAGACAAGAACAAGCAACCTTGCGAATCAAAGAAATAAAGAGTGATGATTCGGATAACAAAGTTAATTCGGTTATTAAAAAAGCCGAATCAAATAGTATGTGTACCAAATCTATCAAAGAAAAAGAGGATGCCAAGGCATTGGAGAGTCATTCAAAAGTGGAACAAAGTATTATTCAATTGATACAACCATCATGCTCTCCCAACATAATTGAAGAGGTATGTCTAGCAAGTGACTTGCCTATCTTCCGATTTGGTCGCAACTTTATTGTCGATGCTTCTATAAGAAAAATTCTCATAAGTAATTTTGAAAGACCAATGAAGAAGGGTAATTTACTTGTTAGCAACAAAATTGTTATAGACTATATCGGTCAACCCATTGCACCATTTATAAAGACCGATAATGACTTATTGTTGTGGCCAAAGCTTTTCCTGTTGGTTTAACTAAAGTTCATATCTAGTTGGGTAGCTTTGCTTATTTCTTACTTGGCTTGCACTTTGTCTCAAGTGAGACATGTGTGTTCTAAATATTTTCATGTCGGAAGTTTAAAGCCAAGGTTAATTTCTTTTGAGAAATCCGATGCTAATATAATATCTTATCCAAAGACACTGGAGATAGAGTGGAAAACACAATGTATAGCCGAATGGGAAGATTCTAAATCTGAACCATTCGTTTGCTTATCTTCAAAGCCGTTCACACAGCAAGATCGGCTAGAAAGCAAGAAGTTTACCTTCAATTCAAGCATGTGTGACCAAATATTTGATTTATTGCTGAAAAATAATTACATAAGAATTCTTGATCACCATGTCAAGCCATCAATTCAAGGGCGAATGTATTGTGGGTTGCATCATTCGTTCAAACATAGTTTTGAGGATTGCAATATGTTTCGTCAAATAGTTAAATCGGCCATTGATAAAGGACGATTGAAATTTGTTGAGACACCAAGAAATGACCAGTCTATTCCGATTGGTCTCGATGGCAGAAAGTTTTTGCATCGGCTGCTTCAAGCCGATCCATTTAAAGAGGATGTAAAAACTGCAAGTGATGGGGTCAAGCTTTCAAGTAAAGAAGTTGTTGAAGAGCATAATGAACATAATTTTGAGGGCGAGAATTCCATCGAAGCTACAATGGAAACGCCAAGAACTGGGGGGAACAAGCAAATCCAATGATTGGTGCAAGCACAAGCAAAGGAAACAAAGGCCGAAATAAGCGCAAGTGTAAGAGATCAAAAATCACCTTCACTGAACTATTGGATAAATATCAAAAGAAGAGTGAAGAGAAGAATGCTTATTGGCCAAATCATGCAAAGAAACCAAGATCACCCCCAAGGCGCAAATATGAGGATTGGTATTGGCAAAGTGATAATTTTAATGCAACATATTCATATCCTTATTTTGGGCCGCCAATGCCAATGCCATGGATGCCTCCCTATGCTCATATAGATACATATTCATCATGGGACAGGTATGATACAAGGGCAAATTCTCCATCTTATTCTAGACCATCTCACCTATACTATGCAGCTCCAAGGAGATCAACATTTGAACAATCACGCGTCAAAGACCGTTTCAATCATAAAGAATCGGTCTGGTGCACAAGGAAGAATAAGGAGGTGGTTGAGCAAATCTACCGCGTCAAAAGAGATGGTCGTAAGAGTGCCACTTCAGATATGATCTCAAATGAAAAAGAACCAATTAAAGTGTTGACATTGGCTACAAAAGGCAATGAGGCAAGTCAATCAAGTGCCAAATCTGAAGGGAAGAAGTTGAGAGTGCACAAGGTAAAACAAGAATTGCCATTACTTCAAACAAAATCGCAGCTGGGATGCCCACTCGGCTTATCATATTGGCAAAAGAAGGAGTTGCAGAAGCATAGTGCACAAGAACTTGAAAAGAGAAATATGGCATGGGTTCCCAAAGGAAATATTCAAAATAAGAATTATGTGCGAGCTTCCTTTACAAGGAGTGCGACAAAGGTGAAGAAGGAAAAGAGTGAAAGCTACGAAGGACCAAGCCGAAGGTTTCAACATCTTCGGTCCACACATTATCCATTTTCTTCAACAATGCCGTTGATGCCTATGCCATTGAATTCTTCATCAGGTATGATTGGTTACCCTCGATGGGCTTATTTTAATCCATGGATAAAATATAATTTCTTACATCATGAAAGGGTATTACCAAATCATTATATGTTCGATTAGCTTAACTTTTGTTGCTAATCTAAGTGGCCGATATATACTAATCGTCCAAAGCACGTACAAAATGGCCGATGGAGTGTTGACATCGCGCTTAGAACAAACTTTGTGCAAGTTATTTTTCGGCACACAAGTTTTGCCGAAAAACCAGGGGGCATGTGTTGACACCAGATTTTGGCACGGTCAATAACTTATTTAAGATGGCCTCAAATGGAGAAGTGATCTTCATGAAAGAGTTCCGTATTGTCGATATGAACATCTTTGAAGTTTGGGTCATTGCAGTCCGATTTCATCTCGAAGGCCGAAACTATGCTCAAAGTACTAAGATCTTATATTCAGAGTACATTTTGGCTGATTAAGCCCCCAAGACGACCTCAAATGGTAAAATTATCTACACGGATTGTCTTTGTCTCATCGAAAAGATCGATTTTGATATAAAAATCGTTCCAATCCGAGTTTGTATGCAAAAGTTAGAGCCATCGGAATACAGCCCTGTCACGAGGCAAAAACTGGCGCGCCCCACCAGACACCCTGTCTGATGGGTAGCGCGAGGGATAGCCTGTTTTGCGCGACCGATTTGACCCTCGAGATGACCTCTGATCAAAAAACGTTCAACATAAAAGTTGTTCGTCTCGTCGAAACGGTCAAGATTGCTTTTGGGCTCATTTCTATCCAAGATCGGTTACCACCACAAAAAAGACCCGCAAGGTGCAGCCAGTTTAAACCGAACAGTTTTGGAATGTTCGGACAAAACAAATCCGAATTTGACTAGGGTTTTGGACGTGAATCCAAGCCTTTTCCTTGCATGGGAAGTCCAGCCGCCTCTTATATACCTGAGGGGTGATGGCCGATTGAACAACACAAAATCGAACAAATCATCTACCTCTTTTTATCTTTTATCTTTTCTCCTTAACCCTTGTTCTTCTTCTTCCTCGTTCTTCATCTGTTCTTCTTGTTGCAGGGCGGCGAACATCGAGGCCCTAGGGGCGATCAGGTCGACCTAGGGCAACCCATAGCCGCCGCGCGCCCAGACGGGGTCCCTCCCGGGCGTGTGGGGTTTCGGGTCCTCAAAAGCACCTGCCGGATTGCCTGCGTACCGCGCTTCCGGCTGGGTCTCCTTCGACGTGAGCTGCGGTGCATCACCCTCGGCGTTGGAGGTACACAGTGACGTGTTCATGTGCGAACACTTATCTTAGTATTCAACGCACTCAAAAGAAAGTTTCACATATCTTGAATACCAAGTATATTAACATTAAGCAAATTACCATGCTATTAACGACTCTCAAAATAATCTAAGTTAAGCATGAGATATCAATAGTTTCTTTAAAACAAATCCACCACCGTGCTCTAAAAGATATAAGTGAAGCACTATGAGCAAAACTATCAAGCTCAAAAGATATAAGTGAAGCACATAGAGTATTCTAGCAAATTCAAATTTATGTATGGCTCTCTCATTTAATAATTTCAGATCTTGATACTTTATTCAAACAGCAAGCAAAGCTAAAGAAAACTTCATTGCAAGGATAGCACAACTCATGTGAAGAAGCAAAAACTTAGGCTCAACCGATACTAACCGATAGTTGTTGAAGAAGAAAGGTGGGATGCCTACCGGGGCATCCCCAAGCTTAGATGCTTGAGACTTCTTGAAATATTATCTTGGGGTGCCTTGGGCATCCTCAAGCTTGAACTTTTGTGTCTCCTTAATTCCTCTTATACCATGGTTTCTCTTTTTATCAAAAGCTACATTCACAACAAACTCAACAAGAACTCGTGAGATAGGTTAGTATAAACCAATGCAAAACCTTACCATTTTCTACTGTAACAAATCACTAACATTATTATTCAACATTGAATACTAAATGCCTCTGCATATTTAATACTCCTATCCGCAAATAGAATCATTAAACAAACAAACATATGCAAACAACGCAACCATAACAGCAATCTGCCAAAACAGTACAGTCTATAAAGAATGCAAGAGTCATCATACTTCCCTAACCCCAAAAATTATGAACTAAAATTCCCACTGTAATAAATTTATCAGAGATCATTATGCAAAAAGTTTCAACATTATATCATGCTCTTACTTTTCTAGGGAATTTTTTCAACGGCGGTAAACTTTCTGTTTTCAAACAGCAAGATGTATGCTAGCAAAATAAGCATGGCAAAGGCTATCCTTGATTTTTTATTGAAACTAAAGATGCAAAACAGTAATATAATTAACAGCAAGCAAATACTAACAAAATAAAATGATGCTCCAAGAAAAACACATATCATGTGGTGAATAAAAATATAGCTCCAAGTAAAGTTACCGATGAACGAAGACGAAAGAGGGGATGCCTTCCGGGGCATCCCCAAGCTTAGGCTCTTGGTTGTCCTTGAATATTACCTTGGGGTGCCTTGGGCATCCCCAAGCGTAGGCTCTTGCCACTCCTTATTCCATAGTCCATCGAATCCTTACCCAAAACTTGAAAACTCCACAACATAAAACTCAACAGGAAATCTTATAAGCTCCATTACTGAAAGAAAACAAAACCACCACATTGGTTCTCTAATTAACTCATTCTAAATTCATATTGGTGTAATATCTACTGTACTACAACTTATCTATGGTTCATACCCTCCGATACTACTCATAGATTCATCAAAATAAGCAAACAACACATAGAAAACAGAATCTGTCAAAAACAGAAAAGTCTGTAGTAATCTGTATCAAACGTATACTTCTGGAACTCCAAACATCCTACCAAATTAGGAAGTTCTAAGAAATTCGTGTACCAATCCAGAGCAAAAAGAATCATATCAGAAACAAGTTTGTGTGAATTAACAAAACTAATTTACTGGGTGCAAAAGTTTCTGATTTTCAGCAGGATCAACACAACTATCACCATAAGCCATCCTAAAGGTCTTACTTGACACTTTATTGAAACAAAAGCTATAAAACATGATTACTACAGTAGCATAAACATGTGAAAACACAAAAACAGTAAGTATAAGTATTGGGTTGTCTCCCAACAAGCGCTTTTCTTTAATGCCTTTCTAGCTAGGCATGATGATGACAATGATGCTCACATAAAAGATAAGAATTGAAACATAACGGGAGCATCATGAAGCATATGACTAGCACTTTTAAGTCTAACCCACTTCCTATTCATAGGGATTTTGTGAGCAAACAATTTATGGGAACAATAATCAACTAGCATAGGAAGGTAAAACAAGCATAGCTTCAAAACTTGAAGCACATAGAGAGGAAACTTGATATAATTGCAATTCCTACAAGCATATGTTCATCCCTCATAATAATTTTCAGTAGCATCATGAATGAATTCAACAATGTAACCAGCACCTAAAGCATTCTTTTCATGATCTACTAGCATTGAAAATTTACTACTCTCCACATAAGCAAATTTCTTCTCATGAATAGTAGTGGGAGCAAACTCAACAAAATAACTATCATATGATTTAAAATTAGGATCAAGATGACAAGTTTCATGTTTATCATTATTCTTTAAAGCATACGTGTCATCACAATAATCATCATAGATAGGAGGCATGCTTTCATCATAGTAAATTTGCTCCTCAAAGCTTGGGGGACAAAAAATATCATCTTCATCAAACATAGCTTCCCCAAGCTTGTGGCTTTGCATATCATTAGCATCATGGATATTCAAGGAATTCATACTAACAACATTGCAATCATGCTCATCATTCACATATTTCATGCCAAGCATTTTATGTAATTCCTCTTCTAGCACTTGAGCACAATTTTCTTTTCCACCAAACTCACAAAAGATATTAAAAAGACGAAGCGTATGAGACAAACTCAATTCCATTTTTTTTGAAGTTTTCTTTTATAGACTAAACTAGTGATAAAACAAGAAACAAAAAGATTCGATTGCAAGATCTAAAGATATACCTTCAAGCACTCACCTCCCCGGCAACGGCGCCAGAAAAGAGCTTGATGTCTACTACAGAACCTTCTTCTTGTAGACGTTGTTGGGCCTGCAAGTGCACAGGTTTGTAGGACAGTAGCAAATTTCCCTCAAGTGGATGACCTAAGGTTTATCAATCCGTAGGAGGCATAGGATGAAGATGGTCTCTCTCAAACAACCCTGCAACCAAATAACAAAGAGTCTCTTGTGTCCCCAGCACACCCAATACAATGGTAAATTGTATAGGTGCACTAGTTAGGTGAAGAGATGGTGATACAAGTGCAAAATAGATAGTAGATATAGATTTTTGTAATCTGAAATAATAAAGACAGCAAGGTAACAAGCGGTAAAAGTGAGCGTAAACGGTATTGCAATGATAGGAAACAAGGCCTAGGGTTCATACTTTCACTAGTGCAAGTTCTCTCAACAATAATAACATACATAGATAATATAACAAGCCCTCAACATGCAACAAAGAGTCACTCCAAAGCCACTAATAGCGGAGAACAAACGTAGAGATTATGGTAGGGTACGAAACCACCTAAAAGTTATTCTTTCGGATCAATCTATAAAAGAGTTCGTACTAGAATAGCACCTTAAGATACAAATCAACCAAAACCCTAATGTCACCTAGATACTCCATTGTCACCTCAAGTATCCGTGGGCATGATTATACGATATGCATCACACAATCTCAGATTCATCCAACCAACATAAAAGTACTTCAAAGAGTGCCCCAAAGTTTCTACCGGAGAGTCAAGAACATGTGCCAACCCCTATGAATAGGTTCCCAATGTCACGAAACCCGCAAGTTGATCACCAAAACATACATCAAGTGGCACATGATATCCCATTGTCACCACAGATAATCACGGCAAGACATACATCAAGTGTTCTCATAAAAGACTCAATCCGATAAGATAACTTCAAAGGGGAAACTCAATTCATCAATAGAGAGTAGAGGGGGAGAAACATCATAAGATACAACTAAAATAGCAAAGCTCGGGATACATCAAGATCGTGCCATCGAGGGAACACGAGAGAGAACACTAGAGAGAGAGATCAAACACATAGCTACTGGTACATACCCTCAGCCCCGAGGGTGAACTACTCCCTCCTCGTCATGGATAGCGCCGCGATGATGAAGATGGCCACCGGTGATGGGATCCCCCTCCGGCAGGGTGCCGAAACGGGCTCCCGAGAGGTTTTTGGTGGCTATAGAGGCTTGCGGCGGCAGAACTCCCAATCTATCTTCTGTTCTGGAAGTTTTAGGGTACGTAGGTATATATGGGTGAAAGGAGTACGTCGGTGGAGCTACGGGGGCCCCACGAGGCAGGGGGTGCACCCTAGGGGGGTGGGCGCGCCCCCCACCCTCGTGAGCACCTCCCGTATCTTCTGACGTGGGGTCCAAGTCCATCAGGTGGGTTTCCTTCCAAAAATAACTTCTCTAGTTGATTTTGTTCCGTTTTGACTCTGTCTGATATTCCTTTTCCTCGAAACACTAAAATAGGCATAAAACAATAAATCTGGGCTGGGCCTCCAGTTAATAGGTTAGTCCTAAAAATAATATAAAAGTGGATAATAAAGCCCAATATTTCCTAAAACAGTAGATAAAGTAGCATGGAGCAATCAAAAATTATAGATACGTTGGAGACGTATCAAGCATCCCCAAGCTTAATTCCTGCTCGTCCTCGAGTAGGTAAATGATAAAAAGAGAATTTTTGATGCGGAGTGATACTTTGGCATAATTTCAATGTAAATCTTCTTAATTGTGATATGAATATTCAGAGCTGAAAGATTCAAGACAAACGTTCATATTGACATAAAAAATAATAATACTTCAAGCATACTATCTAAGCAATTATGTCTCCTCAAAATAACATGGCCAAAGAAAGTTATCCCTACAAAATCATATAGTCTGGCTATGCTCCATCTTCCCCACACAAAATATTTAAATCATGCACAACCCCGATGACAAGCCAAGCAATTTTTTCATACTTTAACATTTTCAAAACTTTTTCAATCTTCATGTAATACATGAGCATGAGCCATGGATATAGCACTATATGTGGAATAGAATGGTGGTTGTGGAGAAGACAAAAAGAGGGAAGATAGTCTCACATCAACTAGGCGTATCAACGGGCTATGGAGATGCCCATCAATAGATATCAATGTGAGTGAGTAGGGATTGCCATGCAACGGATGCACTAGATCTATAAGTATATGAAAGCTCAACAAAAGAAACTAAGTGAGTGTGCATCCAACTCGCTTGCTCACGAAGACCTAGGGCATTTGAGGAAGCCCATCATTGGAATATACAAGCCAAGTTCTATAATGAAAAATTCCCACTAGTATATGAAAGTGACAAAATGAGAGACTCTCTATCATGAAGATCTTGGTGCTACTTTGAAGCACAAGTGTGGTAAAAGGATAGTAAGATTGTCCCTTCTCTCTTTTTCTCTCATCATTTTTTTTATTTGGGCCTTTTCTCTTCTTTTTTTATGGCCTCTTTTTTCGTCCGGAGTCTCATCCCAACTTGTGGGGGAATAATGGTCTCCATCATCCTTTCCTCACTTGGGACAATGCTCTAAAAATGATGATCATCACACTTTTATTTTTCTTACAACTCAACAATTACAACTCGATACTTAGAACAAAGTATGACTCTATATGAATGCCTCCAGCCGTGTACCGGGATATGCAATGAATCAAGAGTGACATGTATGGAAAAATTATGAACGGTGGCTTTGCCACAAATACGATGTCAACTACATGATCATGCTAGCAATATGACAATGATGGAGCGTGTCATAATAAACGGAACGGTGGAAAGTTTCATGGCAATATATCTCGGAATGACTATGGAAATGCCATGATAGGTAGGTATGGTGGCTGTTTTGAGGAAGATATATGGTGGCTGAATGATACCGGCAAAAAGTGCGCGGTATTAGGGAGGCTAGCAATGGTGGAAGGATGGGAAAAAGTGCGTATAATCCATGGACTCAACATTAGTCATAAAGAACTCATATACTTATTGCAAAAATTTAGAAGTTATCAAAGCAAAGTATTACGTGCATGCTCCTAGGGGGATAGATTGGTAGGAAAAGACCATCGCTCGTCCCCGACTTCCACTCATAAGGAAGACAATCAATAAATAAATCATGCTCCGAGTTCATCACATAACGGTTCACCATACGTGCATGCTACGGGAATCACAAACTTCAACACAAGTATTCTTTAAATTCACAACTACTCAACTAGCATGACTCTAATATCACCATCTTCATATCTCAAAACAATTATCAAGCATCAAACTTATCTTAGTATTCAACGCACTCAAAAGAAAGTTTCACATATCTTGAATACCAAGTATATTAACATTAAGCAAATTACCATGGTATTAACGACTCTCAAAATAATCTAAGTGAAGCATGAGAGATCAATAGTTTCTTTAAAACAAATCCACCACCGTGCTCTAAAAGATATAAGTGAAGCACTATGAGCAAAACTATCAAGCTCAAAAGATATAAGTGAAGCACATAGAGTATTCTAGCAAATTCTAATTTATGTATGGCTCTCTCATTTAATAATTTCAGATCTTGATACTTTATTCAAACAGCAAGCAAAGCTAAAGAAAACTTCATTGCAAGGATAGCACAACTCATGTGAAGAAGCAAAAACTTAGGCTCAACCGATACTAACCGATAGTTGTTGAAGAAGAAAGGTGGGATGCCTACCGGGGCATCCCCAAGCTTAGATGCTTGAGGCTTCTTGAAATATTATCTTGGGGTGCCTTGGGAATCCCCAAGCTTGAACTTTTGTGTCTCCTTAATTCCTCTCATACCATGGTTTCTCTTTTTATCAAAAGCTTCATTCACAACAAACTCAACAAGAACTCGTGAGATAGGTTAGTATAAACCAATGCAAAACCTTATCATTTTCTACTGTAACAAATCACTAACATTATTATTCAATATTGAATACTAAATGCCTCTGCATATTTAATACCCCTATCTGCAAATAGAATCATTAAACAAACAAAACATATGCAAACAATGCAACCATAATAGCAATCTGCCAAAACAGTACAGTCTGTAAAGAATGCAAGAGTCATCATACTTCGCTAACCCCAAAAATTATGAAATAAAATTCCCACTGTAATAAATTTGTTAGAGCTCATTATGCAAAAAGTTTCAACATTATATCATTCTCTGACTTTTCTAGGGAATTTTTGCAACAGCGGTAAACTTTTTGTTTTCAAACAGCAACATGTATACTAACAAAATAAGCATGGCAAAGGCTATCCTTGACTTTTTATTGAAACTAAAGATGAAAAACATTAATCTAATTAACAGCAAGCAAATACTAACAAAAGAAAATGATGCTCCAAGCAAAACACATATCGTGTGGTGAATAAAAATATAGCTCCAAGTAAAGTTACCGATGAACGAAGACGAAAGAGGGGGTGCCTTCCGGGGCATCCCCAAGCTTAGGCTCTTGGTTGTCCTTGAATATTACCTTGGGGTGCCTTGGGCATCCCCAAGCTTAGGCTCTTGCCACTCCTTATTCCATAGTCTATCGAATCCTTACCCAAAACTTGAAAACTCCACAACACAAAACTCAAAAGGAAATCTTGTAAGCTCCGTTAGTGAAAGAAAACAAAACCACCACATTGGTACTGTGATTAACTCATTCTAAATTCATATTGGTGTAATATCTACTGTACTACAACTTATCTATGGTTCATACCCTCCGATACTACTCATAGATTCATCAAAATAAGCAAACAACACATATAAAACCCAAAAAGATGCTCTTGTATAAACTTAGATTGAATAAGAAACACATTGAGATTATTATTTTGCCTGCACCTTTGTTGTTTGATTTGCTTGCAGAAAATTTCTTGTCACACCGGAAGCAGTGAACAATCATCGAGCTCAAGATTTTACTCCAGAACCTGAACCTGAGCCGGAACCTGAACTGGACCCTTATCGTGCATTATCTGTCCAGTGGGATCCGGAGATGACCAGCCAGTGGTATCCTGATTACACCTCCCAGTACACCGGGGAGAGTAGCGGCGGTCCTTGTACTAGACCAACTTAGGCCAAAAGCCTAAGCTTGGGGGAGTACGTATTTCTCACCGACTTTACATTCATGTTCACACACTAGTCGTCGGTGCTCATACTCTTTCATTGTATTATCCATGCTAGTTTAAATTTCTTTTTCTTCTTTCCTTCTTGTGTGTTTGATAAACCTTAAGAAAAACCAAAAAATTAGTTAGATTGCTTGTAGTAGAAATTAAAATGAAAACCCAAAAAGATTTCTCGTTCTTCTTTTACTTGTTGGAAGATTTTCCGTGTAAATAGTTTTATTTTCTTTTCTTTCTTTTGGGGGTCGAGAAGACTATATTGAAAATGCTTAGTGGCTCTTATTTGCATGATTGTTTATTTAACTTAGAGCCCATATTACTTGTCTTCTCTCTTGAGTTGAATGCTTGTAGATTCCAGCTTAGTCCAATGCACGTGCACTCTTATTATTATACACATCGTTCGGTCGTGCAAGTGAAAGGCAATAATGACGACATATGATGGACTTATTGAGATGAGAAAAGCTGGTATGAACTCGACCTCTCTTTCTTTTGTAAATATGATGAGTTCATCGTTTCTGAGTCAGCTATTATGAAGTAAACATATTTGTAATGACATTTAGAGATTATAGTTGGTTGTGCCGTGCTTGATTAGCTATGAGTTATAATGGTTTGCCTTGCGTGCCAACATGCTATTAGAATGATTATGATGTGATATGATGGGATGGTATCCTCCTTTGAATGAATTGAGT
Organism: Triticum timopheevii; assembly: GCA_963921465.1. Lineage (NCBI taxonomy): Eukaryota > Viridiplantae > Streptophyta > Magnoliopsida > Poales > Poaceae > Triticum > Triticum timopheevii. Next base: position 374,856,490 of record OY997268.1, on the reverse strand, counting down.
GACTTGACTTGGCACATGTTCACGCATGTAGTTGAATCAAATCAACATAGCCTTCATGATATTTATGTTCATGGTGGATTATATCCTACTCATGCTTGTATTCGGTGTGAATTAATTTTAATGCATGTTTACGACTGTTGTCGCTCTCTCAGTTGGTCGCTTCCCAGTCTTTTGCTAGCCTTCACATGTAATAAGCGGGAATACTGCTTGTGCATCCAAACTCCATAAACCCCAAAGTTGTTCCATATGAGTCCACTATATCTTCCTATATGCGGTATTTACCTGCCGTTCCAAGTAAACTTGTATGTGCCAAACTCCAAACCTTCAAATGAAATTCTGTTTTGTATGCTCGAGCAGCTCATGTTACAACTAGGGCTGCATATATCTTCCATGCTAGGTGGGTTATTCTCAAGAGGAGTGGACTCCGCTCCTCATTCACGAGAAAGGGCCGGTAACCGGGATGCCCAGTCCCATGATCCAAAAAGATCAAAGCAAATCAAAATAATTAAACAAAACTCCCCCAGGGCTGTTGTTAGTTGGATGCACTCGTTGTTTCGAGCAAGCCATGGATTGATGCTTGTTGGTGGTTGGGGGAGTATAAACCTTTACCATTCTGTTTGGGAACTGCCTATAATGCATGTAGTATGGAATATACAGCCATCTCATAGTTGTTGCGTTGACAGCAAAAGTATGCCGCTCAAAATGTTATTCAATCTATATTTTAAAATCGAGCTCTGGCACTTCTACAAATCCCTGCTTCCCTCTGCGAAGGGCCTATCTATTTACATTTATGTTGAGTCATCACCCTTCTTATTAAAAAGCACCTGCTGGAGAGCACACTGTCATTTACATTCATTACTATTGGTTTATATTGGGTATGACTTGACTGGATCTCTTTTACCATGAATTATAATGTTTAGTCAGTCCTTGATCTTTAAAGGTGCTCTGCGTTTATGTTTTGCGGTCTCTAGAGGGCTAGCGAGATATCGTTTTTTTATATCATGTTATGATTATTTTGAGAAAGTGTTGTCATCCGAGTTTTATTATTATGGCTCGCTAGCTGATTATGCTATTGATATGAGTAATTGTGAGACCTAGGTGTTATTCTAAGTATGGTTAGTTCATAATATTTGCTGAAACTTGAATGCTTTCTTTTCATGTTACAACAACAAGAGCAAACAGAGTTTGCAAAAGTTTTTCTTTATCACTTTCAGTTTATCAACTGAATTGCTGGAGGACAAGCAAAGGTTTAAGCTTGGGGGAGTTGATACGTCTCCAACGTATCTACTTTTCCAAACACTTTTGCCCTTGTTTTGGACTCTAACTTGCATGATTTGAATGGAACTAACCCGGATTGACGCTGTTTTCAGCAGAACTGCCATGATGTTGTTTTATGTGTAGAAAAGAAAAGTTCTCGGAATGTCCTGAAAATCCACGGAGGCACTTTTTGGAATTAATAAGAATTTCTGGGCGAAAGAAATACACCAGGGGGCCCAGGGCCTGTCCACGAGACAAGGGGGCGCCCCCTGTAGGGCGCGCCCCCCTATCTTGTGGGCCCCCTGGACCTCCACCGACCTCAACTCCAACTCCATATATTCATGTTCGGGGAGAAAAAAACCAGAGAGAAAGTTTTATCGCGTTTTACGACACGGAGCCGCCACCAAGGCCTAATCTCTCTTGGGAGGGCTGATCTGGAGTCCGTTCGGGGCTTCGGAAAGGGGGATTTCTCGCCGTCATCATCATCAACCATCCTCCATCACCAATTTCATGATGCTCACCACCGTGCGTGAGTAATTCCATCGTAGGCTTGCTGGACGGTGATGGGTTGGATGAGATTTACCATGTAATCAAGTTAGTTTTGTTAGGTTTGATCCCTAGTATCCACTATGTTCTGAGATTGATGTTGCTATGACTTTGCTATGCTTAATGCTTGTCACTAGGGCCCGAGTGCCATGATTTCAGATCTGAACCTATTATGTTTTAATGAATATATATGTGTGTTCTTGATCCTATCTTGCAAGTCTATAGTCACCTATTATGTGTTATGATCCGACAACCCCGAAGTGACAATAATCGGGATACTTCTCGGTGATGACCGTAGTTTGAGGAGTTCATGTATTCACTATGTGCTAATGCTTTGTTCCGGTTCTCTATTAAAAGGAGGCCTTAATATCCCTTAGTTTCCGCTAGGACCCCGCTGCCACGGGAGGGTAGGACAAAAGATGTCATGCAAGTTCTTTTCCATAAGCACGTATGACTATTTACGGAATACATGCCTACATTACATTGATGAACTGGAGCTAGTTCTATGGCACCCTCTGTTATAGCTATCACATGAGGAATCGCATCCGGCATAATTATCCATCACTAATCCATTGCCTACAAGGTTTTCACAAATTGTTCTTCGCTTATTTACTTTTCCGTTGCTACTGTTACAACTACTACAAAAACACAAAAACTATTATCTTTACTTTTGTCACCGTTACCTTTATTATCATACCACTTTTGCTACTAAATACTTTGCTGCAGATATTAAGTTATCCAAGTGTGGTGGAATTGACAACTCAACTGCTAATACTCAAGAATATTCTTTGGCTCACCTTGTGTCGAATCAATAAATTTGGGTTGAATACTTTACCCTCGAAAGCTATTGCGATCCCCTACACTTGTGGGTTATCAGTTAGCGACCTTGTGCGCTACACCGAGTTCCTGCGGTAGGAGGAGGAGCGCCTCCTCGAGCACTCAAAGAGCCTTACCGCCGCCGTGGCCGCGGCACACGCCGCCTCAGAGGCGAGGAATTAGGAGATCTGCGAGGAGAACCACCGCTTCGAGAGGGGTCGTCTGGAGAGGCAGAGGGCGTTCGAGGTGAGCAACGCTGAAGGCAGGCACCGTATTGCGGTTGCCCAGCTCATTGATAGGCTCCTCCTCCCGTGCCTCTTACTGAGCGCGCTCGGCAGAGGAGAGGCAGCCGGAAGTAGTACAAAGCCCCTCCGTAGTAGTAGTAGTAGTAGTAGTAGTAGTAGTAGTAGTAGTAGTAGTAGTAATAGTATTTAGGGGTTATTTTGTTCAGTTCATCTCACTATAGATGTGGTGGAACTATACAACGTACTTAAAATTAGCTAGTATATATAGTTGAACTAGCTATTTCAGTACGTGGTTGGCAACAATTGTGGAAAAGTTTGGTCGGTTCAGTTGTCGAGTTGAACTGTTTGTATAAATTAAGAACGATTTCTTAATCTATGAATGAAATCTATGCTTGATTACTAAATTTTAGTTGCAAAAATTAGATACTGCTAGTGATTTTCAGCTTCATATTTTGACAAATCGCAGTGTTACAAGGTTGGCAAATGGCAATGTTACTAGATCAACAAATGTCAATCTTCCCAGTTTGACAAATGGTAACATACCCGATATGACAGATGCAAATTGCACCAAATTGTTTGTAAGTGGTTGCACACGGGTCATCTAATAGAACCGTTTGCGTTGAAGAGATGAACAAATTCTACTCTCACTTTGCATCATGTCGTCCCGGGGTCGACGGGCGGGGGGCGGGAGGACGACAACTGGTGGCGCTGAGAGGTAGCGTTCGACGGCGGCGTCCCATGCCGCTTAGGGGGGCGTGCACGAAGAGGAAGGCGGTGGACATGGAAGTCAAAGGGCTCGCTTCCCAGTGAGCCAGCGCAGCGTACAGCTCACACGCTTCCCGGTGAGCCTGCACATTCGAGGACTGCTTGCACACCTCTCGGTTAGCCTGCACACCGGACTGTGCTCGCACGCCTCCCGTTTAGTCAAGGTCAGGCAGATGTCTGCCCGACACCTCCTACAGCCATTAAAACCAAGACACGTGGTGTCACGTGAATGGTTAACAAAACGCACACGGTTTGAATTATACAAACGTTTGAGATATTAAAGTGGCAGCTATTTTTTCAAAATGTCTTTGTTGGCTGTTATTATTCGAGTGCGCCTTCTCTCAAAATGGACATGAAAAATCACTACAAAAAAATACACTTCCGTGATGATACGTGTTTGTCGCAGTAGGTCGCGTTTTCTGTCATGCATGTACATCCATGATGATTTTATGACAGAATCAAGATAGTCATACCTATGCTGTCGTAGAAGTATTCCATGACATTACCAAAATTATCATCACAGAAGTGTCCACTTCCATGACGATAAATCGCACGTCACAGAAGTGCTTTCGCCAAGGGTGACCGACACGTGGCATCCACCGTAACGGAACGCCGTTAAGCTATCAGGTCGGGTTTTGGATCTGATAACCCATTAACAGCCTGGACCAATGGGGATTTTCCATGTGTAAAATCATCATTGGCTGGAGGAAACATGTGTCGGCTCATCATTGGGACAGATGTCATCCACTCATTGGACAGAAGGCGCCTATGATACGTCGACACGTGGCACGGCCCAACAGAGGCCCATTCCTGTGAAAAGGCCGGCCCATTTGACTTGGTCAAAAGGTGGTGGGTCGGCCCATGGAAAGCCTGTTAACGGCCAGTTCGCATATAGTCCATTTACAACCTGCTAACCCAAGGCTCGTTACGCCCTATCCAAATTAGGCCAAGTAGCGTCATCTGGGCCATCCAATATGATTCCAGCCCGTTTCACTTCTGGCCCATGTATGGCCCATGACATCTTTCGGCCCATATGAGGCCCTCTGTAACTATTGGCCCATTAACGGCCCATGGTGAAACTGGCCTGCAATGAACATTGTATCACTTTATACCCATTAACAGCCCATGGTGAAACTGGCCCGTAATGAACAGGGTATCACTTTATACTCATTAACGCCCCGTTATTCCGTTGGGCCGTTTCCAGCCCATGTTATCTTTCGGCCTTCTCAGAGCCCATTTATTCTTGGGCTCATTTCCAACATTCGTTTACTTACGACCCATTACTGTCATTTTCTGCTTGTGGGCTAAATTCAGCCCGAGCTTACAGTCGGCCCGCTTGTGGCCCGTTAATACGTTGGGCCGTTTTATAGCGTCATCAAATACGGCCGATTAATGACGACCCGTTATGGTCGGCCCATGAACAGACGATTCCAACTCTAGCCCGTTTACGGCCATAATGCGGTCTGTTATTGGCCCATGTTTGGCCAACCGATCATATGGCCCGTACAAGGCCCATTGATGATACGGCCCGTAGAAGGCCCATTGTATCTACGACCCGTATAAGGCCCATTGTTTCTACGACACGTAGAAGGCCCATTGTTTCTATGACCCATAGGAGGGAAATGGTAACTACAGTAAATATGTAGCCCATGGTTATTGTGGCCTAGTTTTAAAAAATAGGTTATTGCGGCCACTAGCAAACCGCGGAAAAAGAACTGCACTAACTACAAGCAAAGAAATATACAAGACAATAAGGAAATAAATAAGCAAGCAACTTACGCTAGGCTAGCACGGCTATTACACATATTACATCCACTGGGCATCAAAGTTCGCCACTAGTGAAAATATAGGGAACACATCAGCATATAAACACCGTAGCAAAACAAGTCCAGAACTGAAACCACTTCAGAAGAGCTCAAGAAACAATATCCTGGGTAATCATAATGCTGGCAAGATGCTTAGCAAGCTTATTAACTTTCTCTTGTTTGGCTCTTAAGTCCTCCAGCACTTGTTGTTGCACCAGAAAGTATGCATCTGAATTCTGCAGGGACTTCCTCAGTCCTTCGGCTTCCTATCGCATAACATCTGATCGATGTCTTTCAACTTGAAGTTGAGACTCAAGAAGCCGAACTAATTCATGCAACGAGTTCGAAGAGCTGGTGCCAGCAGTAGTAGCCAGTAACTCAAATACTACATCAAGACAGGACTTTGGGGTTGTCTCAGTGTCTTCAATATAGTTTTTATCAACTTTCTTGGAGACCAACAGGGATGTCTCACTATCTTGAACCTTATCTGCATTACTTCCTTTACCATTGCATAACGGGGTACTCTTCTCCAATATTTTATCCGCGTTCTAAAAGAGAAACAAACAAACACACCACAGGTTTACAATGTAGTATATGAAACTCATTTTGGTAAACTAGTTCAGTAGTAAGGTGGACATGATAACAACATGAAACAAACATATATCTATGTAGTATGGTCACTGTATGGTCTATATCATTCTAGTTTATGTTGCCAAATCAAGATAGATACAGTTTGAATCATACCTATTTAAGACAAAGCAGCATAGACAGAATATAAGTGTGGGAAACTACACAGCAATAACAACACTTGTAATGTGCATGGCATGAGAACATAACTGTTTATTCAATTGAAACTGAAATCAACATAGAGCAAGTTACAACAGCAAACAGCCAAACACGTCAAAGAAACATGTTAGTAACATACCCGTTGTGCCATTGGAGTTTCAGTTGAATCCTTCAAATTTGAAATTAGTTGGTATGCGTAAATACAGTGATGCAAGAGTAAAGTAGTATGAACCATAGCTACGGAACCTGACCTGAGAACAATTCTTCTTCTGCTTTAAGTGTTGACATGGGGTTGGGAGTGGTGGTCCTCGTGCTTTGGGCACTGCAGTTGCCTTACTAACTGCTCGTGTTTGGGTGCTTTGTGGTGGAGACGGTGCTGTGTCAACGAGAACTGGGTTACTATCTGCTGGGGTTGGGGTTAGAAGGGGTGTAGCTGGTTCTCTGTCCAACTGGGTAGGGGTACAATCTGCATGAGTCTGGGTTATGTGTGGTAGGGTTGGTTCTTGGGCAAGTACAACCGTGGTTCTATCTGCATCGAGAGGTAGCACGACAGGGCATGAAATAATTCACATTTATGTTGTCTAACCAAACAGAATAGCAGGACATAATTTCACATATATGATGGCTAATTAAACAGGATAGCATGACACAATTTCACATGTATGATGGCTAACTAAATAGGATAGAATGACATACTTCAAAATATGATGACTATGTAAACATGATGACATGATATAACTATACGATGTGTCTATTAAAGTGGTTGGCATGCCATAAATCACAAACATGCCGTCGATGGAAACATGATGGCATGAAATAATTCACGGATAGAATGACATAATTTAAAATATGATGACTATGTAAACAAGATGAGATGATATAACTATATTATGTCTTTAGAAAATGGGTTGGTATGCCATAATTCAGATACATGCTGTCTATGTAAACATCATGGCATGACATAATTCAAATATATGATTTATATACTAAGGAAGTGAGCAGAGGGCAATCGCATATATGATGTGTCAACTAAGGAGATGGCATTCAATATTATGTATATGGTGTAAAAACTAAGCATTGCAATACAACATATGCATGATATGAGTAATATAACCCTGCCAAGTTTTAGCATACACCTCAGGGGGATAATAGGACTGGTCATCTACCTCTGAATCCTCCTCTAAAGAGCTATCTGTAACCAGCAAGTTATCTGCTTCGGCAGGTAGCATTGTCTACTCTGAAGACCTTGTTTTCACTCCAGATTTCTCCATCACCAATTCAAATGGCTGATGCACAGGAAGAGCAGTTGAATATAGAAACATTGTCGACAAAAGCAATGAGAAATACCAAAAAAAGGATGGCATGATATAATTCACATATATGACGCTTGCCTAAACAACATGGCATTTCATAATTCACATACATAATGCCTCACAACAAGATAACATTGCATAATTCACATATATAATGTCTTGCAACAAGATGGCATCGCATAATTCACATATATGGTAATTAGACACTAAACAGGTGGCATTCACACAAAGCATGTCTAAACTAAGCAAATGACATAGCAATGCAAGATACCATACGCACGATATGAGCAACATAACCCTACCAAGTTAGATCATGCACCTCGGGGGGGGGGGGATATGACTAGCCATCTGTCTCTGAATCCTCCTATGAGGAGCTATCGGTAACCAGCAAGACATGCGCTTCGCCAGATAGCATTGTCTGCTCTAAAGACCTTGTTTCCACTCCGGATTTTTCCATGACCGTGTTGAATGGCTGATGCACAGGAAGAGTAATTGAATGTAGTAAAATTATTAACAAATTTAACACGTAATAAAAAATGATGGCATGATATAATTCACATATAAGATGACTGGCTAACCAGGGTGGCACTACAAAATTCACATATATGATGCCTGGTTAAACAAGATGGCATTGCATGATTCACATATACGATAAAGAAACTAAAAAGATGGCATTGACACAAAGCATGTCTAAACTAAGCAGATGGCATCTTTAATGTATACAGTAAGCAATGCAAGGCACCATATGCATGATATTACCAACATCAACATGCCAAGTTAGAGCGAAGACATCATGGGGTAAATAGGAGTTGTCTTCTCCTTCTGAATTCCCCTCAGAACAGTTATCTTCCTCGTGATTACGATCCGAAATGGGTGGAGGGGGGCTTCCTTTGCGCCCACCATGGAGCGACGTCTGCATGAAATTTTATTGCCACGCAAGGCTCGTCTCTTTTGCTCTACATGACCAATTACATTGTGTACAATAACTGACATGCATAGGAATAAAACATAGTGAGATTATGTAAGGAGTGCATGCACAAATCCAGAGTGATGGTAGCAAACTGTGGATAGACCCAAAACCAATGATAGCAGGCAGATAATAGCTTTAGTTAAAAAATACAGATAATGGCTCCTTTAATGTTTGTTTGAGCCCAACATGAAACTCATAGTTGACACCCGAGATTAACCAGATAGTAGACAGATAGTACTGATTGCTGCCCTAATATGTACCCCACAACCGTTTAAAAACTCAAGTTTCAGCATTAGTATGGACCTGACTCGGAGTCTAATAGGTGAACACGACGATAATGTAGCATGTCATCATATTAAGCGATGCATAACTTAAGCAGACACGGAAGAGTGCGACCTCTCTTGTGGACCCGTGTAGTCCTCAAGGTCATCTGCTCAGTTGATGATGGTAATGAAGTTGTCGTGGCAGCCAGCGGCAGGGAAGAAGATCTGAGGCGGCAAAAGACAGTCTAGAGAGTGGATCCCTGCTGTGGTGAACCCTTCCATCGTTGGAGCAGCTGAGCTGGGGTGGAACACAGTGCCGCAGGAGCAGGACAAACCACACAATGTTTTCTTTGACACATATCTGTAATAGAAGTAATTGAGTAAGGGCTTGTTTGAATTTGAGGATTCTAACAATGCATGGATAGGAAATAGACATGAATAGGATAGGAATGAACGTGCAAAACTAAGAATTTAAAAACATAGGATTTCTGCCAATCTGGGTGTTTGATTCACAACAATTGGAAGATCACAGGATGCAAAAAAGCATGGTGAGATTAAGTCAAACCACAAGAAAATGTATGGTTATAATGCTATTATGCTACTATCTCTTAGTCTTGTGCTTGATGAACAGGAATATGAAAAGGAGGACAAGTGGAAATCAGAATTCCTACGGTTTTTCTTTCAAGGAGACAGTAAAGGAACAAATCCTACAGTTTTCCTTTGCTCCATTCATTTGCGCCAAATTCATGAAAAATAGTACCATAGGAAACTTTCCAATTCCTATATTTCTCATTCACTTTTCCTTTCAAGCACTGGTGATTCTAGTAGGCAGGCTTGAGCAAGGAAAATCCTACACTAAAAAATGTTTTTGTGCTACTTCTATTACTTTGGACCCAGGGCACTGCTATACTAGCTCAACTCCCAGGCCCATCGACAAATGCACAGCTCAAACGCGCAAAGATAAATAATGATGGCATTCAAGAGAGTCCATCACGGATAGCTAAGTTGCCTGGTACCTCACTACTTGTCATATAGTAGGATAAAATAATCATATTTCCCGTTACTACGTGTGCTCAGTGGACAATATATATAACATGTACAGTAAAAAAGAGATGCAACAAGTGTACAACCTCTTTGGCGAAGCCATGTCGATCCCAGCATGATTGGGTTGGCCGGTGAGGATGCTCCGGCTGACTTGGCCGTCGGAGGAGGGGAAGAAGATCTTAGTCGTCTGGAGATGGAGCCCGAGGTACTGCAATTATTGCAAAATCTGATGCGTGCAATGAACGTGTACCTTACTAGTACTTCGAGTATGTGCAAAACACGTAAATTAGAATTCCAATGGCATGCTACATTCATGAAGCCACGTGGCACATGTGGAGGCGTTGTCGCGACCTCCTTGTGTGGATTGATCACAGTGATGTGCTGCTGGTTGCAGAAGAATGTACTCGTCCTCCCTGAACCATACTGTCGGTACATGCACGAAGCAAAGTTGTGCACGCGCGCCACGCACGCACTCATTCCCTCGCACGCACAGGCGGTACACGGGCGGATGCAATTTTGTACCAAGATCCACCCCATGTGATAATTTGACGCGTTTAAAGTCGTTCACTTTATTGATGGTCAATTAATACAGCGCATGCAAATTGAGTGGACGTGAGGGCGGAAGAAAGACATTACTACGCCACTGCGCGCATGCGAGTAGTTAAATCATGGGTTGCTAGTAGTACTTCCATTGGTCTTCTTCGTATTTTGTGCCAATTTTTGACAGTGACATAATATTTACGCATTTGAGCAGTGTAGTCTACTTGAAATTTATGTTCCACTAAACTCATCGGGCGCCGTTTTGGGCCTCGAAACCAAAACCATCAATTAATCTTTACCTTGTTCCCATCCCATTCGAAAGCCTGCTCACACCTACTAGTACATACCAAACCTGAACATGTTCCCACTATGCAGGTATTAGTACTAGTGCTTGTCCTTAGGTTATAAAATGGGGAACTACCTAACCGAAAATTACTCTACCTTTCCTCCTCATAAGTGCTTCTTCTTCGCCCGTCCTTGCCATGGCCGGTGAGCAGAGCTCTAGGTCGAGAACTACTCGTAATAAGGGAGCGGCAATCAAGGCTGCAGAAAAAAAAGAGAGGGCTCGCCGCCACGTAGAGACCTCAAAAGATCTCTCACGGGCAGGCGATGGCTCCCAAGAGCGCCCTAGCCGCGTAGGCGAACATGCTGAGATGGCGGCGCTGGATTCGTTATCCGTCGATGGCATGCCCGATCAGCTCAATAAGCACCTCAATAAGCAGAAGGAGTTCATCAAAGGCTTGGTGGAGCTGCCGAAGGAGAGCCTCGATGACATGCCCACTGAGCTCAATAAGCAAGGGGAGTTGACCGCCGACTTGGTGATGCTGCTGAAGAAGAGCATTGCCTCGGAGAAGAAGGCGACCGGTGAAATCCTGCAACTTTAGGAGGACAAGGCGAAGCTCTGCCACGAGCTCGACCTGTTGAAGGAGAAGAATGCCGACTGGAAGAAGCTGCATGAGAATAGTAGTTCCTCGATGAAGATGCTGCAGACCCTCGTCATGGAACAGAAGGAGGAGTTGGCGAAGCTCCGCATCAAGCACCCGGCTGCTATCAAAGTACGTAATGCGGCCGTGGAACAGATGATGAAGGCTCGCATCGAGAAATCTCGCATCATGGACAGAATGAAGAAGATGGTGGAGGAGACACGCAAGGAGATGGAGGTCGTGGAGGCGATGAAGAAGCAGTTATGACTCCGTGGCGAATTAGATCATTTGGGGTGATAATCTTCCTTCTTCGTTTGCTCCTGTGTTTCATCTTTTGTTTCGGGTGTTTCGCCGCACGTGTCACGTTCTCTGCGAGGCATGAATAGAGCAATGGTTTTTTTAGGGAATGAATAGAACAATGCTAACAATGAGATGACTAGAAAATTAGATCATTTTTTATCGCCATATGGCACTGGGCTGCCGTGTTTCGTGCTCCTCCGTCGTAGTACTAGTCCAGTGAAAAACTTGAGTATACCGCACTGTTCTTTGCTCCTCCTCAGATCGTCGGCACATTTATATGAGAAGTCAAATCACAAGGCCCCGCCTTCCAGCAGTAATGAGCCATCAAATCACAAAGGCCCTCGCCTCTCGTGAAACCGACCAAGCTAGACTGCCCCGCCCTCTACCCTTTTAAAAAGTATACTTTTGTACAGTAGTAGTATCGATGGATTGCGCCATGGAGCAAAACTTGAAATTAAAAAAAAGGTGGTACATATAGAGAGCGCTCGTTGCCAAATTATGCATATAGTACTATTGAAAAGGCTAGTCACAATAATGGTGTCCAGCACAACCCACCCCTCAAATAAAACTAAGCATCCTAGAATTCTTTGACAAAACTAAGCACCCTGAAATTCTTTGACAACTAAACTGCTGGCTATATGATGTTGGCTGATACGTCTCCAACATATCTGTAATTTTTGATTGTTCCATGCTATTATATTACCCATTTTGGATGTTTATGGGCTTTACTTTACACATTTATACCATTTTTGGGACTAACCTACTAACCGGAGGCCCAGCCCGTATTGCTGTTTTTTTTGCCTATTTCAGTGTTTTGAAGAAAAGGAATATCAAACGGAGTCCAAACGGAATGAAACCTTCGGGAGCGTGATTTTTGGAACGAACGTGATCCAGAGGACTTGGAGTGCAATCTAAGAAGCAGTCAAGGCAGCCACGAGGGTGGAGGGTGCGCCCACCCCTACAGGGCGCGCCCCCTATCTCGTGGGCCCCTCGAGCGGCCACCAACTTACTTCTTCCTCCTATATATACCCACGTACCCCGAGAACATCAAGAGAGCCAACGAAAAACTATTTCCACCACCGTAACCTTCTGTATCCGCGTGTAGCGACCCGACCCGAATGGGTCAAGTCTTTGTGCTTAAGTGTCATCCCTGGATCGGTATGCTGACACACACAGTACTCGAGGATTTATAACAAATGTAAATCACATGTATAAAGTAACGTAAATACTATTACCTCAATCCAAATAGCGGAAGTAACAAGGTTGTGGATTCTCATCAACACCAATGGCAAAGTTGAGTATAGGAATCGTAACCCTAACGTATCACTTACTCGTCGTAAGATCCTGCAACATGAGACGTTGCAGCCACAAAGGGTCAGTACATTGAATGTATTGGCAAATTCACACCATAGAGCAATGATGAATAAAGGCTATCACTACATGCATATTTGGCTGGTGGAGGCTCTATGGTTGTACTGTTTTTGCAAAAAGCCAATTTTTCCCTACTGCAAAGGAATAAATTTATTTAACTGTCATGGTGGTTGTTAAACATTGAGAATGGTTGACAGCATTCTCAATTCCAATTAAAAAGTACTCATTAACATCCCAGCAATATTAATTACAAGTAACATTACGAGATTCATATGATATCCAAGTTCTAGATACTCAAGATGTCCATAACCGGGGACACGGCTAACCATGATTAGTTTATACACTCTGCAGAGGTTTGCGCACTTTTCCCCACGAGACTCGATCGCCTCCGTTGGATATCTCGCACTAAATGATGTTTGAGAAACGGATGATCGAGACATAGTCTTTCGGAAGCGCTAGCACCTTACATAAAGTGTAGACCGGTACACCTACTTTCCCCTACATCTGCTAGTCCACTCATAAGAGTTCTTACAACTTAATCAACTATGCCAGAGCCCATAATGGCTTGTGGCTGCACACGTAAGTTTCTAGTTTCAATAATCTCATGATCCCTTTGAGCCTGGGTGGCGGTCCGAAGAAAAACAAGCAAGTCCTGGAAACCCAGGTGCCTAGACAGGCAAATCCTGGAGTAACCAGGTGCCTCAATCCACCCAGATGTGTATTAATGTTGCCACCTTAAATAAACCATTAATTAACAATCTCACATCTGTCATGGAAATTCACTCAAACCCAATCCACGTCTACGAGCATAGCATGGCATAATAAGCAAACGTAGAGGTAACTCCCAAGGGTTTGATAATAAAGCAGGTAATAGGTACTACCTCAACTAATTCCCATAACCCACAATTTAATTAGATCCTAATCATGCAATGTTTGAGGATTGATCTAATGCATAAAAACTGGGTATGAGAAAAGGTATGATCAAAGTGTTACTTGCCTGCAATGTTGATGAAGATGATTCGCACTCAAAACTCTTGATAGTTCTACTCGTCACACTCCGGTCAATCTATCGTGAGCAAGCAATTGTAACCACACATAAGCAATCAATCAAAAGATCGGAAAGAACGAAGAAGACGATTCAGAAAACATCAAACCAAGCAAATAACTCTTGCAACGTAAAACAATTTCTAACAGTACCAAAATTATATGAATTTGGCCTTATCATAAAGTTTAGGTCAAGAGCTTTAATTTGCAAAAAGAATCAAATAAATCGGAGTTATAAAACTCAAGTTATGATCAAACGAAGTTCAAATACAAATATGTTCTAATTCAAATTTTAAACTTTCAAAAACATGTTTGAGTTAGATTACTGGATAGAGGGGATCATAACGAAGAAGTGGGCATTGGTTTCGTCTAATTCTGACTAACGATTAAAAAGTTGTGGTCGATTGAAGATCAGGGACTAAACTATAAATAAAATACTCATAGATAAGTCCCTGGCCGAAATTAAAAAGAAAAAGAAAAACTCTACCGAACGAACGTTCACTACAGAGACTAACCTAGGGTAAACCGTTCGTTACAAACCTAATCTAGTGAGCGTTTTCTATATAGAGAATAATGGTTGAAAAAAAAACCAGATCCTATCTAATCGGGGCCGTTGGAATGAGATCGGACGGACGAGGCGCTTACCGCGGCGGTTGACGGTGCCGGCGGTGAGGAAGACGGCGGCAGCAGCTCGGGTCCGGTCGGGGCGGCGGCTCCGGTGGTCTGAGGCGACGGCGAAGCAGCCGGGGAGGGGCGGCGCGAAGCGGCGGTTGCAACGGCGGGGTCAACGGCGAGGGAGGAAGAGGCGGGCGACGCTGCAGCTCTCGACGGCGGTGGTGGCGGTGATGCGCGGCGGCGGCGGGATCTCCGGCGGCGGCGCGAGATGCGGGAGAAGGCGGCGGCGTGAGCAGAGAGGGAAACGGGGCCGGGGCGGCGCCCTTTATAGGAGGGAGGGTGCGGCGGCCTTGGGGAAGGGGACACGGAGGCGGGCGGCGCTCGGACTCCAGCGAGTTCGGGTCGCGCACGAGAGAAGGAGGCGGCGGCGGCTACGGGGCTGGGCCTGGGTGGGAGCTGGGCCGGCCCAGTCGGCGGGAGGGAGTTTTTTTTTAATAAAACGTTTTCACAGACAAATAAAAACAGAACAGAACAAGTATATTATATAGGCATATAATATATCAAAATTTTCAGAAAAAGATTTCCTACTAGCTGAACATTTTTCTAGAGTCAAATAAAATATGCACAAATTTAAATAAAGCAAAGAGTACTTCTGCCCTAGTAAAATCCAGTAAAAATCATTTTAAAAATACCAACATTAATTCAAATTTATTTCTCTCCAATTTTCTGATGTAGGGAATCATGTTACCCTATTTTCCATATATTTTATTTTTGGAGAAAAATAATTTTAATAAAACTCAAATAACTCCAAATTGAAAAATAAATTCAAAAGAACTTTGAATTTAATTATTTGAAACTCCCAACTCATATTTCATATGTTTTGAAGAAGTCATTTTATCTTCGCTCGTGAAAATCATTGAGTTGCATAAAGTTCCAGAATTGGAAATATTTCCCAAATGAAATTCAAATATTTTCAACACCCCTTGTCATTTAAATAAATGGAAGATGTCATGTCATCTTCTCTCCAGGGTTTTGTGGTGAAAAGAATTTGAATTCACGGAGATCAGAAAAGAAAATGAAAGTTTGGGAAAGTCCTTTTATTCCCTCTCATTTAACTTTCAAAAAGTTTCGAATTTCACTCAAACAACAAAACAATAAATCAAATCTATCTATTTAATATAACATTCCAAAATTTAGAATTTTGGGACGTTACACCGCAAGATCCCATCTTGGAGCCTTCGCCGATGCTCCGCCGGCGGGTGAATCGACCATGGAGGGCTTCTACATCAACACCATAGCCCCTCTGATGAGTTGTGAGTAGTTTACCATAGGCCTTCGGGTCCATAGTTATTAGCTAGATGGCTTCTTCTCTCTTTTTGGATCTCAATACCATGTTCTCCTTGATCTTCTTGGAGATCTATTCGATGTAACTCTTTTTGTGGTGTGTTTGTCGAGATCCGATGAATTGTGGGTTTATGATCAAGTTTATCTATGAGAAATATTTGAATCTCCTCTGAATTATTTTATGTGTGATTAAGTTATCTTTGCAAGTCTCTTCGAATTATCAGTTTGGTTTGGCCTACTAGATTGATCTTTCCTGCAATGGGAGAAGTGCTTAGCTTTGGGTTCAATCTTGCGGTGTCCTTTCCCAGTGATAGAAGGGGCAGCAAGGCACATATTGTATTGTTGCCATCGAGGATAAAAAGATGGGGTTGATATCATATTGCATGAGTTTATCCCTCTACATCATGTCATCTTTCTTAATGTGTTGCTCTGTTCTTTATGAACTTAATACTCTAGATGCATGCTGGATAGCAGTCGATATGTGGAGTAATAGTAGTAGATGCAGGCAGGAGTCGGGCTACTTGTAATGGATGTGATGCCTATATACAAGATCATGCCTAGATAATCTCATAATTATTCGCATTTCTATCAATTGCTCGACGGTAATTTGTTCACCCACCGTAATACTTATGCTATCTTGAGAGAAGCCACTAGTGAGACCTATGGCCCCGGGTCTATCTTTTATCATATAAGCTTTCAATCTACTTTTATTTGCATCTTTACTTTTCCATTCTATATTATAAAATACCAAAAATATATTTATCTTATCATACTATCTCTATCAGATCTCACTTTCGCAAGTGGTCGTGAAGGGATTGACAACCCCTTTATTGCGTTGGTTGCGAGTTCTTTGTTTGTTTGTGTAGGTGCGTGGGACTTTTGAGGAGCCTCCTACTGGATTGACACCTTGGTTCTCAAAAACCGAGGGAAATACTTACGCTACTATTGCTGCATCACCCTTTCCTCTTCAAGGAAAACCAACGCAAGCTCAAGACGTAGCATTGGCCATATATATTGTACGTATATAATGTGAAGAAACGAGTGGTAGTACTATACCAACTAAAAGATGAAATGTAAGAAATACTAGTATGTACGTACTAAAGAGTTAAAGTAACAAGAAGAAACATAACATAGTTCTGCTGGGGGCTCAGCACAACACACCCCTCAAATTAAACTAAGCACACCTGAAATTAAACTATGCAACTAATCCGGTAGATATTGCATTATAACCACCATGAGCAACAACACTGCCACCTTACTCGGAGTCCTAGTCCACGTCCTCGACTTCATGCTTGTCCCTCTTCCTCTTGGCCGATACTTCTTTGCTTGAACTGCACACTTGGCTCTTGCTCTTCATCCAACCCTTGTAGATATTAAAACAAAGCTAGCCATCCATTGCTGCATAGTGGATGTGGTCTATATCTAGTACATTCCGCTGCCATGCATAACGATGAAACATGTATTAATGTTTCTCCAGTTTACTGTACGAAGGATGAACCATGGCTCCTGCCAGGGTCAACATTGAAGGCTGGCCATCGCAGGGCAGCAGCCGATTCTTCTGGAGGTCGAAGGGGTTGCCTACAATGAGGCCTATCCGACCCAAGACTTCTCTATCGTTCGTAAAGTCTATAGTAACGAATTTGACTAGGTTGCTCTCGAGGAAGTTCTTAAAATCCAGGCATTCAACGTCGACATGGCATATGTGGTAGATCAAGCATAAGTCATGCACGCAAACCTGGATCATGGCGGGCTTCTTCCTATCTTCATCCTTTAGATCCTCCTCTCGTCCCACTGTGGTGTACTCAACAGCTAGCCCAGCGACCCACTCATCATCTGAGTTTTCGAACATGCGCCTCAAGCGAGAAAGGCATCCTTTCACCGTCGCGGAAGAACGGGTGTCGATGACGTCAAACTCATCGCTGGTGATGGTTCTAAGCTTGTACTCACCACCGATCATGGAGATTTGGGACACCATGGATTTGGGAGGAGGGTTAGGATTAGTGGAACTGCCGTAATGTGAAAGGACGGGACGACTAGGAGTGAACCGTCGTAATATTAAAGGACGTGCGGGGACGATTAGGAGCGAACTGCCAGCGTGCGAACATCAGGGTAGTGGCTTTCCATTCTCCCATGATACGGGCTTCCGAGAGCCCTTGGATCTGAGATCGAACGGTTGCATGGCGTGATTCTAGACCTATGGGTGAATATCCTATCCTGGAGGGTTATTCTGCAAATTTTCAGCAACTTAGCATGCGACCGTTTGATCTCAGATCCAAGGGCTGCCAGCAGCCCGTATCATGGTCGCGCCTACCACGACCATCGCATCGCTCGCGCGGCCGCGCCCTTGGAGATCTAACACGGTGCGTTAGGCTATTTGATGTTGGCATGTCATACATAGTCATCACTTAGTCACTCATACTACAATAAGGTTAGCTATAAGGTTGGCTGTAAGTGTATTTATTTTTTTACTTCTCTCTATCTCTTTCTTCGTACTCTCTCTGTCCCATAATATAAGAACGCTTTTGACACTAGTGTAGTGCCAAAAACGTTCTTATATTATGGGACAGTGGGAGTAGTATTTATTGCATTTGCCAAGGAGTGACCTCTTCCAATGAAATGGTGTGCTTATTAGTTTTTTGTTGCTAAGTTTGCTTCATTTAATTAGCTATTGACTCAAAATTGTCTTTTCATCTAGGTACATGCGCTTAGCACCATTTCTTCCTTGGGTCACCAAACTAGTCTCTCCCTTCTTGATTAACTTGCCACATCAGAATTTATGCCTATGTGGCAAGCTTAGCACCTGTAGGAGCAAGTAAGTACAATAGTGCGCTTTACATGGCATTTTTGCATATGTTTAGGAAAGAGAGGCAAGGAAAAAGTGGAGAAGTGGGCTCTCATGCAAGAGCCAACCTCTACTACATGGTGGAGCATTGGGATAGGCACATGTATGGAGGTGGTCAGGAATCGGGAGACTCACGCCGGTCATCTGTCCAGCAGTAACTCGCTGTCAAATCACGGGGCCCCACCTGTCCTGCAGTAACTTGCTGTCAAATCACACAACCGACTAGGCGGATCTGCCCCGCCTACCGCATAGGAAAAGCCCTGCCCTTGACTTTTAAATAGTACAGTATACTAATTTTGTATCCATGGATTGCGCCATGGAGCAAAGCCTCTACAAAACGGCGGTACACTTGTAGGGAGTATACAGCACGCCCATCGCGTTCGCGTCGCACCCCAGACGGTCGTCGGTCTGGCGCGCTGCTCTCCAAATGGAACGCGCGTCATATTGCGTTTGCACACACATGTGGGACCGCAATTGAGAACCGACCATAGGCACACTCCCCGGCCTCGCAAGTCGAGTGACTTAATAGAAGAGAGAGACGAGCGATAGTACTAGAGAAGTGTTGTACTACGTTGGTTCCTAGACGATCCCTGCAAGACACGGAAGATCAGTTCGTCCATGCATGTGACCAGACTCCAGCAGACACACCTGGATTGGCTATCATCTACAAATCGTGTAGGTTGTGTTGTACAGGGCTGTAGTTCTGGTGAGAAATCGAAAAAAAGGTTTCTTGTCATCTCGCAAAATTAGGTGTCATGTGCTTCGGATCACTGCAAGGGTTAAACAGCGACAACTGAGTTGGGCTAGTCATTGGGGGCACATGCACGAAGACTACTCGGCTGCCATCTAGGTCAAGCCGGCTATGGTAATTAGGACATCTATCGACAGACCCCTTTTCTACAAGTTTATCTTTAATTTGAACTTTGATCCTCGTCTAGTTTGTCCGTCGGGATTCATGTTGTCTCCTTTGGGAAGTGAGGTTATGATTTCTTGTCATGTGGTATTTTTTTGTTTTAATTTGTTATAATCCAGTGCATCAGATCAAAATGGTGACAACTGCGCCTCCGGGCCATGTGACTTCTCGACAGTCATTGACGAGGTCAAGTCGGCTCTAGTAGACCAAAGAAAACTAGTACTCCACTATATAGGCAGGAGCCTCCGCGCTTGCTTGCTAGTGTTGCTCTGTTCACACTGTCTCGTCCTCTCCAGATCTAAACACGATAGCGGGTGCCACTCTCTCTCTCTCTCTGCTCACCGCTGGTCACAGATCCAGACGGATCCTCTCTGCTGGGGAAGGTGATAAGGTGCAACATTCACGCGGTCGTCCTCGGCGACGGCTCTTACCCACTGCTGGCGCGTCCCGATCAGCCTGCCTTGCCGTTCTCTCCCAAGCACCCACTACAAGAAATATGTCAACTTGTGACCACCACTATTGGTCACCGAAAGGTCATGGTTTTTAATTTGCGACCTTTTTGTGACCAAAAACAGAAGGTCAAAAGCTGGCGGTCGTAAACTAACTATAGTGACGTTTCTTCTGGAATGGTCGTAGACATTTATGACCAAAATATGTCCACTGTGGCGTTTTGGTCACTAGCAACCTCCCCAAGCCACGTAGGCATCCAGCGTGGCAATCTGATGTGGCACAAGATTCAGCCCGGTCCAATTCAGTTTTCTACATGGGCCTAGCCCAACAATTCGGCTTTTTTACTGTATATTTTTCCCTATTAATTTGGTTGACTACATGGGCCAAGCCCACATTTTAGCCTTTTTATTTCTGGGCCATGGCCTCTTATAATGCATTTCTTATTAGTTTTTATCCTTCCAGAAAAATAACCACGTTTGTGCCACGTTTATTTCTGGGTCATGGCCAATTCAGGCCCAATACTATCATGACAATTGAGTAATTTTCACAATCTGGCATTAAAGAAACATGTACATAGGGAATACAAAATTTCATTACACATGAATTGTTCAACACGCAGATTTGGTACATCTGGAACTGTCCTAACAATGTCCTAACAATGTCTACATAATTTGCCTTATCTCACTACTACATAACATTGTTCAACACGTAGGAGCACATCTGGTACTGTCCTAACAATGTCTTAATTGCTGCCTCTGATGGGCATGTTCTCCAGGTGCGACAACTTGCCTTCCTACAAGAACAGAACATTACATGAATAGATCAATCGAGGAGGAAACAGTAAAACAGGCTGAAAGCATCACACATACAAATAATAACAGCATACATTAATGTATAAAATAATAAAAATATCTATAACCAGGGCTATTTCTAGCCAACCTATGTGCATGAATCATAATAGATCAAGCAAAAGACGTATAACCATCAGCAAACAGCAAATATTAGTGAAAGGGGACAATTTCTAGTACTCGTCATTTTTGCAAAGTGAGCAAGAACGATGATATTTTCCTACACATACTTTTTGATTTTTCCTTAGTCCTATAGTGATCTGCTCACTCCAATTCTATCTACTCAACCCATTCACATGCAACATGGATAATCAGGAAGCATCTACCCAAATAACTGATTAGAATGCAACATGGATAACTATGCCCTATGACACAGTTCATGTATCAAGAACCATCAAAGTAAATAAGGAACTGGTATAGAACACCAACTCAATCACCTTCACAACAATGAAATCATTGATAATTCTTCTATTTAATTGAAGTTCTCTAAGCTTCTTCCCCCATTGAAAGCAGTCTACAAAAGAATTGAGAACAAGGTCAGCGCCAAAATTCAAACCATATAATTTCTTGCTAATCTCATATATTGTTATTCAAAAGAAAGATGTATTTTGCTGTAAGATTTTAGCGCTAGTACACAAGACATAAAAAGATTACAGAAACACAATCACTGCTGGTCTGTAGCAGTAAAGGACATGCTTTTTTTTTCAAAGGGGTGATCACATCATTGGCAATAATCAATATTAAGCATGGGTGAGATGGACAATCAATATTCAGAAAGTCACATCATTAACAATATTAAGCCTTGCAACATGTTTGGTGACTTGGTGGGCAGATGTATTTATGCACAAAAAGGGTGGCATTTTTTTCAACTAAAGAAAAAACGCACATCATTCAGTAACCAGTACCAATCCTTGTTCCAAGTCAACGATGTTTTGCTAATCAAAAACATGGCATGTGATAATGGTACACACAATCATTCCTAGAAGTCCATACTTGCATGTACGGAACAAATTCAGTCACCTCTACAGCAATACAGAAACATAGTAATCCTGGACACTAGCAGTTAAGGACATGTTTTCTTTAGAGGGTGAGGTAACAAGGCATACTGCTAGGAGACAAGACATCGAAATGGAAACCTGCAGTCCAGACTTGGCATCTGATCCAGGGTTAATCTAGAACATGGCTTATGATCTCAGTACTAACAAATAACAGTTTAACCTTGCATGCATAGAAGAAATCCAGTCACCTCTATAGGAATTCAGAAATATAATCATTGTTGGTCAATACCTGTAAAGGACATGCTTTTTCAGAGGGGTAATCACATCATTGACAATAGTCAAAATATTAAGCATGGGTGACATAAAGAATTAATAGTCAAAAAGTCAGACGATTGACAATATTAAGCTGTAGCTAAAACATTCTGGTGGCTTAGTTGGCATATCTAAGCACAGGAAAGGGGGGCATTTCTCAATCAAACTGAAGAAAGATGCACATCATTCATTCATTCATTCAGTAAGCAGTACAGATCCCTGTAGCTGTAGGTGCATGCATGTTTTAACAAAGATGAGTAATCATTAGCAAGCATTTCAGAGTTGTGGAGTTACTAGTGTGTGGTCCTGTGTTTACCCCAGCACACGCCAACCATGGGCACGAGAAAATTGGTACACAAGCCACTAATAGTCTGCTAGTCTTACTTAGAACATATGGTGGCACATGATGGCAGGCAATAGTATGTATACACAGAGCCATGATTCTACTAGGACTGCATACTAATGCACCAGATGATCAACATAGTATAAATGAATCAAGAAAACAAGTTCAATTCCTATGATGAATTCCAATCTATTAGTACCACTTTAATTAGCAAAATAACGCAGTTACAACTGGCCAAAAATCAGGTTAGGGGCACGGCAAATTGCTAGTCGAGTGGAAAGCGCAAAAGACTCTGCCAGGTACGGAGCAATCCGATCCGTCGATAATGCAAAAACAGAGTCTCATGTAACCATGATCGTTTGATCACCACTGTTTTCCCGCTTGCTACCGGCAACCCCAGATCTTTCAAAAAAATAATAATGCAAAAACAGAGTCTCAGGATTATTCAGTGGCGGTGGTCAAAGCAGAACTCCTTGTGGACACCACAAGCGCTGCTCATGCGCACCACCACTTCGGCGCCGGTGCAGGCTGCTGGCGCGGCTGGTACGAGAGTGGGACTATCCCCGGCAACGCTGGACACTTCCACCTCCCGATGCTGTGCAGTGCAGGTAAGGATGTCATCAGGAAACAGATTTATCAAAATGAACAAAGAAACTAAGAAAACTGTATAAACTGTAGGAAACACATGCAATGTTCTGTAGATATCTTTTTGAATGTTCTGCAGACATCTAATTGAAGTGATCTTTGAATCAAGAAATATGAGGCACAGGATTAAAACTTATTCACATAGATAATAAGATTCAGATAACGGTATGTTTAGCTCTAAGTGTATCTGCTCGATCGGTCACTAAGCAAAGAAATGATCAGGTTCAAGTATGTCAAGGATGCAGAGTATACTAATCAAAGTGTTGAGCTGTGCACATGAGACCATAAGCTTCAGATAGCAGTATGTCTATCTCCAAAAGTATCTAGTCAATTATGAAGAAGCTAAGAAACGATCAGGTCAGGTCCCCAGCACCACCTTCTCCCTGCCAATCAGCACCGGTGGACGGATGGACGAATCTCGGGACAGATCCCTGACGGAATTCGCCAAAATAGAAGCCAAGAGCAGCAACGACAGAGGGGATCAAAGAACTTATAGGATGGGGGCGAGGAGGGCGGGGTGGTGGATGGCGAGGCGGCGCGCATCATTGAGGGCCTCGCAGACCATGACCCAGTCCCTGGAGTCGAGCCTGGCGACGAGGCCGGCGGCCCAGGCTTTGGGGCCGAGGACGGGCAGCAGGTCCACGGACCGGACGTACTCCATGGTTGGCTCCACTTCCGGTGGGGGAGTGGCCGACGGCGACGGGAGGCGCCGTGGAGTGTAGCTTGACGGCCTTCTTGGGGCGCTGGTCCGCCACGGCGGCTGGCAACACGTTGTCTAGTGCACGGAGCGCCACGGGTGGGATGCCGAGGGCAGAGATGTATAAGCGGAGATGGCGATGGAGGTGCGGCGCCGAGGATGGGACGAGCGCGGCGGCCCTGCGGCGGAGGGCGTCGACTGAGGCCTCCGGGACGGGTGGAGGAAGAGCGGCGAACGTCCTCCGGGAGGTGACGAGGAGCGGGTGGTGGCGCGCGGGCGCGGGCGGCGGGGTCGGATCTGAATCTGGAGGGATGGGATCAGGGAGAGGGAGCGCTAGGGCATAGGGTGGGGAGAGATGGTGAGGGGAGGGAGGGACGAGGTCGGCGGCGATGGGTGAGGAGGACGGTGATGTCGGCGGTGGGTGGGAACGGAGGGGAGAGGACTGGATCGGGAGGTGGTGGCGGCGGCAAGGAGATGGGGACGAGGGAGGAGGGGTGCGATGGGGGAAGGGGTCGATGGGATCTGAGCTAGGGTTTGGGCAGCGGGTGGGGGTATCTCTTTTTCAATTTTTTTTCTTTTTCTGCAGATAGATGGATGGATGGATGTGGGATGGAGAGATGGATGGATGGATGGATGGCCGCCATGTCATCAATCCGTGGGAAGAGTTGTGATTGGTTTAAAAAAATCAGTGATTTAAAATAGTTTCCATGTACTAAAAATAGAAGGATTTTGTGAAGCAGTCATCAGAAATATTTTGCAAAAGGGCACCACACAAATTTTCACTAGAGTTAGAACGCATTTTATGGATGAGGACCAATTTGTATGCATTTCCGATATTTCTAGCTATTTTTCATCATTTTCCGAGTGACCAAAATGAGTTTTTTTGAAGGACCTACAATATATTTGTTGCAAAATTGGACCAAATCAATTTTCTAAAATAATAGGACATATTTAATGCACAATTGACCAAATGGTTGGGTGTCAAAAGTTTTTATCCACCACTCGTGAAAAAGACAAATTTCCGTCGATTCAGCTAGAAGCGGGTCAAATTTGAACTGTAGCTACCTCGTAGTTTGCTCTTTATTTTTTCCAAAAATTATTTCTAGGTACATAAGTATCTATTTAATCAGAGAAACACCAAAAAAAATCCAAGATTCAACCACTAGCTAGGAACGGTCATTCCCGCCGTTTTGACCGCATTTTGAAACGGGCATACAAAATTCAAAAAAAAATCAAAAAATTGGAAAACCTTCGCATTGCGTCATTATATGTGACCAAGTTACCAGGAAAAATTGTAAACTTGTAATACAGTAATTATTTTAAAAAAGTGTTCATGGAAACGAACTATCAAGTGTGAAGATTCATGGCTTTCAAGCCAAATGATCAATCTTATGGCCACATTCATGGCATAGTTTGTTCAAATGATCTCATATTGTGCACAAGGGTGCATCTTGGAATTCCAAACAATGTTGCCAAAGGGAGTTTTCATTTTCTTTGCACGGAAAATTCATTTTCCATTTTTCAAGTGCCCGAAATGAGGTTTTTTTGTGAAGGACCTACCATATATTTGTTACAAAATTGTACCAAATCATCTTTATAAAATACTAGAACATATTTAATGCACAATTGACAAAATGGTTGGGTGTCAAAAGTTTTGATCCACCTCTGATGAAAAAGACAAATTCCCGCCGATTCAGTTGGAAGCGGGTCAAATTTGAACTGCAGCTCCCTCATAGTTTGCTATTTATTTTTTCCAAAAATCAATTCGAGGTACATAAGTATCTATTAAATCAGAGAAACATCAAAAGTTTTCCAAGATTCAACCACTAGCTAGGAATGGTCAAGCCCGCCATTTTGACCGCATTTTGAAACGGGCACAAAAATTTCAAAAAAAAATCAAAAAATTGGAAAACCTTCGCATAGTGTCATTATATGTGACCAAGTTTCCAGGAAAAATAATAAACTTGTAATACAGAAATTATTTTAGAAAAGTGTTCTCAGAAATGAGCTATCATGTGTGAAGATTCATGGATTTCAACCCAAACACTCAATCTCATGGCCACATTCATGGCATAGTTTGTTCAAATGATCTCATATTATGCACAAGGGTGCATATTGGAATTCCAAACAATGTTGCCAAAGGGAGTTTTCATTTTATTTGCACGGAAAATTCATTTTCCATTTTTCGAGTGCCCGAAATGAGGTTTTTTTTGTGAAGGACCTACCATATATTTGTTGCAAAATTGTACAAAATCATTTTTATAGAATACTAGGACATATTTAATGCACAATTGACAAAATGGTTGGGTGTCAAAAGTTTTGATCCACCTTTGGTGAAAAAGACAAATTCCCGCCGATTTAGTTGGAAGCGGGTCAAATTTGAACTGCAGCTGCCTCATAGTTTGCTATTTATTTTTTCCAAAAATCATTTCTAGGTACATAAGTATCTATTCAATCAAATAAACATGAAAAGTTTTCCAAGATTCAACCACTAGCTAGGAACGGTCAAGCCCGCCGTTTTGACCGTATTTTGAAACGGGCATAAAAAATTCAAAAAAAATCAAAAATTGGAAAACCTTCGCAATGTGTCATTATATGTGACCAAGTTTCCAGGAAAAATAATAAACTTGTAATATGGTAATTATTTTAAAAAAGTGTTCTCAGAAATGAGCTATCAAGTGTGAAGATTCATGGCTTCCAAGCCAAATGATCAATCTTATGGCCACATTCATGGCATAGTTTGTTCAAATGATCTCATATTGTGCACAAGGGTGCATATTGGAATGGAAAACAATGTTGCCTAAGGAAGTTTTCATTTTCTTTGGACGAAAAAACCATTTTCCATTTTTCGAGTGCCTGAAATGAGTTTTTTTTGTGAAGGACCTACCATATATTTGTTGCAAAATTGGACCTAATCAATTTTATAAAATACTAGGCCATATTTAATGCACAATTGACAAAATGGTTGGGTGTCAAAATTTTTGGTCCACCTCTGGTGAAAAAGACAAATTCCCGTCGATTCAGTTGGAAGCGGGTCAAATTTGAACTGCACCTGCCTCATAGTTTGCTCTTTATTTTTTCCAAAAATCATTTCTAGGTAAATAAGTATCTATTTAATCATAAATACATGGTTTGATGGTGAGACATCGAGGTTTGGACGGTGGTCGAGGGCCCCAACTCTAGAGCGCGTAAGCTCGCATGCCCGCCGCGTGGTCACCGCGTGACCGTGGCGTTGCCATGTGTTCTGGGCGGCCTATGCATGTCTAGTGGGTTGGGAACTCCCCAGGTAGGTGCTAGGAAGAAAATCACAACATAAGATTCTCACGAGGAGACCGATCGATGCTCAAACATGAATAAGCAACCAAGTGTTTGATTTGTGGTACGGGAAATGCACATGGCTAATGGGCGTGAGTTTTGGTTGAGGATGATCAGTTACTAAGAAGACCGTCTTCACAAATTTTCACCTCAAAAGGAGGAGCCTAGGTGGTACTTGCTTTACAAAGTACCACACTGGACATAAATTCAAATGTTGAAGCTGGGCTCAAAATAATGAATGGATTGAGATGGCATTTGGTGGAGGATGGTTATTTGGGCATAGGAATGCACTGTAGAAAATGGATACCATTTGGACATGCCAAAGTGGTAGTTCCTTCACAAAGTGCTGCTTTGAACAGAATAGGAAAATGAATATTTTCGAATTATTTTTGAACTAGGCAAGGAATGTTTTTGACATATTTGATGAAGATATGATCCAAAACATTTATGAGAATTTTTTGGGATTTTTTGGAATAGCAGAAATATAGGTTGCTTCACAACCTGGGGCAAAAACTACCACATGGACATGACACATAGGCAAAACTGATGAGATGGCGCCTAGTCATCACAACCCACCACAATCTACAAGGCTATGACCATCTATATTGGTCGCTTACAACTAGAAATAAGGCAGCGGACTAGCACTGTTTGCTTTGTGACCATTTCGTGTAAGGAAATTACGACCTTTTTGACCAAAATGGTCGCAATGGTTTAGGGTTTGGAGCCCCCCGAATAGCTTTTGACCAACTGGTCTGAAATGGTCATAGATCTATGACCAATTCTTCCAGGGTCACTGACAGAAGGTCACTAGTTGACATATTTCTTGTAGTGACCGCTGGCGAGGGAGGGCCTCCGACCCCTTCTTCCTTGCTACCGTAGTGTGGGCAGATCCGGCCTGCTGCCGCCCACCTAGCGACATCCCGGTGACCATCAGGTATAAATTCCTTCGAAACCAGCCTTGCTCTACTTCCAGAGCTCCTGACGTCACTGCATTTGTATCTTTTACTATTTCTCAGGCCCCCTCATAGATAGGATCGATCGGCTGTTCGAGAACCACCTATTTTTTATGGTTAAGAGGTAAAACTAGTTCATGCACTCGAATCTAGTACTACTTCGTTCAAACAAGGAAGAAAGGGGGTGAGGGGTGGGGGAGGATTTGTTACCTGAATCTAGGACTTGGTCGAAAGAGAAAATAATGGGGGCGAAAAGTAGCAGAGATTGGCTATCCAACTGGTCTCTAGGTCTAATAGGGAAATAAAGGGAAACACAGTACAGACTCAATATAAACCCGATCTATTGGTTGAAAAAGGAAAGAAAGTGGGGACTGGGGGACAAGTCAACAGAGAAAGTCCAACACTAGATTTGCTAGCCTCACACAGTATAAGGTGGCTATACCAAACAAAAGTGGGACCAACCCAGATATCCTATTCTGATGTTTGTTGCCCCGAGCCACTCTTATGTAATGCCACTGGTAAAATGGAGCAGTCACACTGTTCAAAGTAAGGACACGTTAAACCAATGTTGTTTTCAATGTAATGCCTCCAGTAATATGAATC
This sequence comes from Triticum timopheevii, assembly GCA_963921465.1. Classification (NCBI taxonomy): domain Eukaryota; kingdom Viridiplantae; phylum Streptophyta; class Magnoliopsida; order Poales; family Poaceae; genus Triticum; species Triticum timopheevii. The sequence goes on along the minus strand of OY997268.1, from coordinate 374,827,624 downwards.
AATGGCACTTTTTTACATGTCCTGCTAAATTTCCCATTAAGATAAGTTGGTTCTTTTCATTAGAAATGAAACTGTCCTGGTCTGCCTACTCTCCCATGCCCAAATAATGTCGTATTTAAGGGTTGTCATAGTTAATCCTAATGCCCACACTAATATCTATCATTGCCACTACTTTAGAAATTGCTACTGTCCTTGTAGGATTGCCATTCAGGTAAGGAACATGCTTCTTTTCATTTGATGCATGTTGCATCACTTGTTAGTCACCCTCCTTTCCACCTTTTTTGTGCAAACAGAGATATACATTTCACGCTCGATCTTAGTTGAATTGCACAAATGATATCCAAATTATAGTTGAACATTCCAGGAGCTTCACAACCAACCTTGATGTTAATCAATTTTATTGCAACTAATGAAGAAGAAGCTCTGTGGGTTTCATTTTCTGATGGAAATGGAACCGGGGTTGGAGCCCTTTCTTAAATTTTTTTGAAGAAGAAGCTGCTAGCTCATGGGACATTGCTTCATTTTAGGTGAACTGCACCAAAAGATCCCAAGAATTGAATCATCCATGTTGGTGACTGAAAGAGCCAGCTTCAGCATCCCAGTCTAAGCACCCTTGACCTCCATCCTTGCGACACACGGTACACCTCGTTTGCCACCTGCTCGACCCTAGTGTCACTAATAAAATGAAGTAATAATACAGTTAAAATAGAGCGAGTGTCCTCTCTATCATTTCATTTTTAATGTAGATAAAGAAAGTGCTTCTCTTTGTTAATGTATGTTTCATCAACTAGTCCCATTTTTAATGTTTAAGCGTTTCTGCAAACTGGGGTGCCTAATTTTAGTTGATCTGTACAAAAATAGAGATTTGAATGTCTCAAGGCACCTTCTTGTACTGCCGCTGTACACTGATGTTCATCACTAGCAAAAGGTATATCTGGGAGTCTTGGGACGATTTCCAGTATGAGGCGTACCGTATGAGGCGTCGCAGGGCCCATCTCGCGCTCGCAGCATGGCATACTATGATACTATCGCAATATTTTCTTCTATTTATTTTGTGTGTTTCATCAACTAGTGCCACTATAATGTAATCATGCTTTTTCATTATCTGTGCAAACAGGGTTATTCAGCTGCATTTTGGTGGAACTGCACAAATGTACGTATGGAACTGGCATATATGCAGAGTGCAAGGTGTGCCAAGTAAAAATTGCCGACACCAACCATGCTGCATGCACGCATTAGCATCCACCACCACCAGTGGGATGTGTGGCGCTCTCTGTGGACGGATCTTTCTCGGCAGCAAATCCTCTAACCAAATACTAGTAGCTTATATTTGCAGTTTTCTAGGGAGTACTCTTTTCTGAAAGAAGCACCAATATATTTTTCTTTATTTGTACACCGTGTCACAACTTTGACCCAAAGGTCCAGAGCTATTTTAGGGTGATTGGCGTAGTACTTGGAGATTGATAGTAAGCATGATTTTCATTAGCTGTCACACTGATTGTAAGCATGAGCGGGTGGAAGATTAGGTTAGTGCGAAGCTTACCTTAAACCCTACCGCCACCGTTGAAATGAGGCGAGCGTCGAGGGAACCGTGGAGAATGGCGGGGAAGCGACGTTGCTCCATCCGGCCTCCTCTTGCAGTGGGAGAAGGAATACTCCCGTGGCTCCGGCTGGCTCTGCACCCTCACGAACGACACACCATACTCGATTGATTCGTTATCCTCTGGGTGCTCGACCTTCGACCTGTACGCCCACCACCTCTGCCTGACTGTTGCCTCGAGCGAATCTGTCTGCTCCATCACCCAGAGGAGATACTCGATGAACTCGGAGGACTGTGGCATGACTGCCACCGAGGAGTACATGTACATCGCCGCCCTCATCGCCGCCATCTCGCTCTTTCGCATACATTGCCACATGGCCCGCACCGTCCTCGAAATCTCCCACTCATTGTCAAACCAAGTAAGGATCTCCTTCAACCTGGCTAACTTTGCCTGGTCGCCGCCGGCGATTTGCCTGATTCACTGCTGCATCCTCTCCATAAATGTCCTTCTAAGTGGTCTGGTGCTAGCTTTGGAAGATGGGAGGAGAGACGGTGGTCTTGCAATAGAGAAGAGGGAGAGGCAAGACGGTGGTTTTGGAATTGAGATGATGGAGAGGAGAGGAGGTGGTTTTGCAATGGAGAAGATCAGAAGAGGGAGAGGCGAGACGGTGGTTTTGGAATGGAGATGATGGAGAGGAGAGGTGGTGGTTTTGCAATGGAGAGGAGGGAGAGGAGCGTGCAGCAGCGATTTAGGATTGGACGAGAGGGCCGGCGCACTGTGACTGGATGAAAATCAAAATCAATTTACCCTTCAATTAAGAAAGCGACCCCACATTAACTAGTCTCCCTTTTATTCTGGGTCATAATTGACCATGATTTTCGCACATAAAATTTATGTTATACATTGCAAAAATAATATAATTTGAAAGTACTTTCAGATACAAACCAAACGATACAATTTTTGGTGACATGCATTCACATTTTTCTTGTCAAATACAGTACGTGGTCAAACTTTGTCCCAAAATACGCAAAACAACAAAAAAATACTTCCATGACCAGCGTTGCTCTTCCACTCTTCTCCTCTTAAACCACCGCTACTCCTCTCCTATTCCAATCTAAATCTAGTGCCGCTCCTCTCCTCTTCCATTTCAAAACCACCGCCCCTCCTCTCATGTTCTAGTCCAAAACCAGTGTCGCTCCTCTCCCGTTCTAATCCAAAACCAACGCTGCTCCTATCCTCTTCCATTCAAAAACCACCACCGGCGAGTGAATGTGCTGTGGAGAAGTAGATCGATGGAGGAGTACAACCGATACGTGAGGATCGCAGACGGCGACCCTGTAAAGCTAGCTAGGATGTTGGAGATACAGTCTTGGTTTGACAACAAGGACCAACTAGCGGCGACGGCGACATCCATGGCCAAATTTCTGCAACAGAGCAAAAATGCGGTGTTACTCCCGGAGGGAGTCGCGCGGGAGTACATAGAGCTGCTCCTCTAGGCCATGGAGCAAACAGATTCACCGAATCCGATCGTGAGGGAGTGGTGGTGGGAGTATCGATCCTAGATGGAGCATCCACCAGAGATTGAAGGGTCGAGCATCTATAGGGTGCCGTTTGTGAGAGTGTCCTGCCAGAGCGAGCCGGTGGAGTTTTCGTCGACCGAACCCAACTGCAAGAGGAGAAAAGCAGTTGGCCCGATGACGCTTCCCCGCCATCCTCTCCCTCGCCGTTCACATCGTCTCACGGGGCGGCTGTCTGCCGCCGAGGAATAGGAGGGGACTGCCCCCAACCCAATAGTCGGGAAGGTTGGGAATTGTCAGGAGGAGCTTAGGGTTGTCAGTATTTGCAGGTTGTGAATTGTGTTTTCTGTTGTGTATTTTGAGAGTAGTTTCAGATATGAGTATCTTTTGAATTTTAGATTTGCAATATTGAGCATATGAAGTATTTTATGAATTCTAGAGATCTATTTTTAGCACTTAATAAAAGTGCAGACAATGTGATTCTCAGAGAAGAAACTGCAAGTTTCAATTTCAGATAAGAAACTGCAAGTTCAGTTTCAGATAAGAAACTGCAACTTTCAAAGGCAGAGCATTTATATTAACACGGCCTTTTCAAACAGGGTTAACATCATGTTGGAAGTTTTATTCATGGTCGAAAATGGAACTACCAGCCAGTTAACATCATGCTGATCAACATTGATGCATAGCACATCTTCATATGATGCACAGTCAAAATGCCCACACAATGTCGAGTGTGCGAAACACAGAGAAAACGAGGGACGAAGTTTTGGCAAGTGTTAGACGTGGTGTGCGTAGATGACAATGGGGACCCACATGTCAATAAAGGCAGAGGCAAAAAATTTGGAGATATTTTCCCTGCACAGGTGGAATCGAACCCGGGCGGAACAGCTGTCGGGTAGTGTCACTTGGCCACTAGGCTAGTTCAGTAGTTTCGTTAATAATAAGGCGCTTCCTTAGGTGGTCGGATCCTCTCCTGCGCCTTTGTGCGCTTGTCGCGACGTCGCTGTCTGCCGTTGTGAACATGCTGAACAAACGAGAGGAATCTGGAGAGGACTGTACATGGAGAGGCGGACAGTCGGGACCCACCAGGTTATGGCCGTACGCAAGCAAGTGCCTCATCAAAAAAATACTTCCTCCTAATGCTATACTGACATTGGGGCCCACAGGTTTTTCAACATAGTTACATTTTTTAGGTGCTTCAACGTAGTTACTATAGGAGATAAATTCACAACGAAGCCGGGGAGCTGGCAGGTATCATTTATTATCACTGGGGCAGCAAGTATCAGCTGGGTTTTGGGTTGCCCCGTCTAGGCTTTAATTTTTAACATGTGCAGCCCACGACCTTGGATGGGAGGTCCATAGGCCTGTTTGTATTTTCTTGAGGACCGTCATGTATCGACCGGCCTATGGATCTCCCATCCAAGGTTTTATTTTTCCTGAAACATCGGCAACCCAATTTATGTATTTTTTTTAAAGAAAACGCAGAGGTCTGTTCGATTTTTCTATATAAGAATAGGAACGCCAAGTCCAACTTATGTTTCCCTGCTAACTATATTATATATATTTTAATTATTTTATATGTTATTATATATTGTTTTTATTGTCATCATATATTTCATAGATACTTACATATGTAAGAAAACAATATCCCACATCTTATTAACTTATAAAAATAATTTCTTAACAATAAAATCCTGGATTGTTTTGGCATGAAAATCCTAGTGATTGTGTACAAAAGCTTGGTAAGATTTAAGGACGAATGTAATAATATCACTTATTATTTAAATATATTTATAACAAAATGCTCATCACCTTTTTATTTATTGATAACATTGCTGGCCCAACCCAACATTATAATTAGAAGCAGCCCAGCAAAATCCTGTATTTAAAGAAAGTGCAAATGGCCTGTAATTTTTTAGGAAATAAAATAAATGGGCCACATGGACGATACATTATTTGTTCACCCACCCGAGCTAATGGACTGTAATTCAAAAAAAAAGATCAAATTGACTGTAAATTCTACCGCGCAAAAAAAACTGTAAATTCTGAAAAAATGGGTTGAATATGTGCCACATTATTGGAGGCTGAAATATGGGCTAATAGGTCGATGCCAATGCAAGTTGTTGTCAATTTAGTCAACAAATGATTCTGACATGTTAGCCGTTGGATTCACATCCAACGACCGGCATCCATCTTCAATCTCTCGTCTTCTTCCTCTAACGCCGCCGGGACCACATCCTGCCTCTTGCTCCTAGCAGCTCTTCTTAGCACGCTTCGCTATGAAGCACTACTCAACCGTTGGCCAGGCCATCCCTCCAGCCCTCCACACCTCCCGTTCTTCTCCACCGACTGCCGAACCACAGCGCACTAGAACCAATTAACCTTCGTACACCCCATCGTCTGCAACTCTACTCCCGCGTCTTCCCATCTCCGGCTCATTGCTGTCCAGGCCTCGCCGTCGTCCACCACCTTGGATGCGCTTGGCGCGGCATGGTCAACGTGGTCAATGAACGACACCATCGGAAGTAGACTGTGCGTGGAGAGGCTGGCAGCTGGGTCCACGGCCGCACACAAGGAAATGCCTCCTTATTACGCGCAAAATAATGATTCCTCCACATGACATCTAGGACCCACCGGAAGGGCCTATGTATTTCATGAAAAAAATATGCCCCCCGCTGACAGGTCGGACCCACCAGCTATCTTCGCACGCAAGGAAGTGCCTCCTTATTACGCACAAAAAAAATGAATACTCCCCCTGCAAGCTGGAATCGAGCATAGTGGGAGGCTGACTTGTGGGCCTACCAAGTTGACGGGGATGGAAGGCTTTGTCAACTTAGTAAATATGAACGATTCTAGCTCCTGTTACCGTACGATGTTCATCCAACGGCCGTAGTGCTTCTTCAACCTCTGGTCTTCTTGCTCCAGCCGCCCAAACTAGCTCCGGTCATGCCGCATGCTCCTGCCTCTCGTGGCCGGCTGTGATGCCGCGGAGGCCTCACGGCCCCTACTACTCCCACTGCTGGCTAGACCATCCCTCTACTCACCCACGCCCCCTGTTATTCTGCGGCGACGACAGCCTCACTCCGCAGCCGAACCAGTGAACCCTCGTACTCCTCTTCGTGTGGGCTTCGACTGCCGCGTCTTCCCCGACTCCGTGTCGTCCCCTTCCTAGGCCTCGCTGTAGTCCACTGCCCTGGTGCTCTCCGCTCGGCGTGGTCAACGTGGTCAAGGAACGACTTCCATCGGAGTACTGTACGTGGAGAGGCTGACTGCTGGGTCCACGGCAGCCGCAAGGAAGTGCCTCCTTATTACGCGCAAAATAATTATTCCTCTACCTGACAGCGGGGACCCACCGGACGGGCCACCGTATTTCACGAAAAAACATTTCCCCCCTGACTGCTGGGACCCACCAGCTACATATTCGCATGCAAGGAAGTGCGTCCGGGCAAAAAAAAAACGATTTGCCCCCTGACTGTTGGGACCCACCAGCTACATCTTCGCACGCAAGGAAGTGCGTCCGGGCAAAAAAATGATTCGCCCCCTGAGTGCTGGGACCCACCATCTACATCTTCGCACGCAAGGAAGTGCCTGACAGTTGGGACCCACCATGTCGAAGCGTACGTAGCGTTGTCATTCTGGTCACAAACGTGTACGTACATACTGGTGGATGTAGAGGCGCGCACGTGTCGTAGTAGAGGGGCGCACGTTGCATGTACACGTACGTACAGCGGCCAGTGTGCAAGAAAGAAAATACGGCCACGTACGTACATACGGGCGGGGTCTCGAACGCCTACTCGGGCATACGTACGACCAGGGCTCGCATACATGGCTGGGTTAGAACGGAGAAACAACATCGTCGTCGTGTTCATGGGGAGCCAACCGGCTGGGTCAGAACGGAATATCTCGTCGTGTTCATCGGGAGGGCTTGGACGGAACAGGCGATGGAAATGAGGCCTGGCGTACCGCAGAACGGAGGAAACGGCCTTGTGTTCGACCGGCCACGTTCGAAACGGGATCCTGTTCATCGGGAGGAGTCTAGCGTACCGCAAAACAGAGGAAACGGACTTGTGTTGGACCTCCTACAGTTGAAACGGGGTCCTGTTGATCGGAAGGGTGTGGCATACCGCAAAACGGACAAAATGGACTTGTGTTGGAGCGCTACGGTCGAAACAGGGGTCCTGTTCATTGGGAGGGGTGTGGCGTACCGCAAAACGGGACTCCACGGGATACTGTGCATTTCAACCGTCGAACTCCTCCAGCCACCACGGGTTACTGTTCATCCACCATCGACCTCCTCCAGCCTCCACCTGCGACTGTTCATCCACGGGCTCTTGTTCATCCAGCCTCCACCGCACGCTACTCCACCGGCTACTGTTCAACCACCCCTCTCCACGGGCTCCTGTTAAAGCACCCCTCCACGGGCTACTGTTCATCCACCCCTCCACCATCTACTATTCATCCAGCCCTCCACGGGGTCGTTCTGTTCATCCAGCCCTCCACGGGGTCCTGTTCATCCAACCCCAACCGGCTCGATCGATCGGGGTCCTGTTCATCCAGAGGCAACGCCACGGGGTCCTGTGCATCCACCCCACCGCTCACAGTTCATCCACCCCCCCAACACTCACTGTTCATCTAGAGGCGACACCGATCGGCTTGAGTTAGCAGCAGTTGTGAAGGAATCGATCGATCGGGTTCAGTAACGGGTAGCCTGCAGTGCAATCGCTCGGGTTCAGTTAGAGCCCAACGAATCGCTCGGGTTCAGTTAGAGCCAATGCCTCGCACACACGCGTGTACGTGTACAAGAGAAATGCGCATCGCTGCCCGACCACCCACCGTAACCGGGAACTCGCTGATATTTTCCTCGCCCTCGCTTCTACCATGGTTTTTTCCATCATGGACGGCCCGAAGAATGTCATGCAGCTGCGTCTCCGGCCCTCCCAGGACGAAAAGCCCATTTTCTGTCATGATTTTTTGTCATAGAAGTAGGAGCCCACCACATCTATGATGATACCGGGTTTTGTCACAATTATCATCATAGAAGTGTCATAAGTATGACAGAAAAAAAATTCGTTCGGCCCGGAATGTCACGGATTTGTATTTTTTTGTCGTGAATACCACAGCATGCTGGGTGCCATTCCATGATAGCATGCCAAGTTTCATGAATTTCAGACAAGTTTTGGATTTACTAGAATTAAAAATAAAGTATCTCAACGTTTTGCCGGCAATCAACGGTGCCCTGGTGTTCGAAATTCATTCCCGTTTCTATCATGGGACCTAAGCATGCACCCAAGGACACATATTTGATTTTTCAACCAATTTATATGCACTGGACATGTGCATGTAGTTCAAATTTGAATTATGCACATAAATTCTTTGAAAACTCAGTTAGTGCATAAAAATGTCCAAACGAACCCTGAAGAATCACAAAAATTGACACAACAGTTCTGTTGTTCTATGTTGGCACGAGAAAAATTTGAAAGCAATAAGAGGCAATGGATATCGTTCCGTCCCCAAAGGTGGGACGTTCCCTACCGAAACCATCATGCTTGTTGTGAGAAAGTCTGGTTTGTGAGAAGCATATACCCAACCTGCCACTAGTGAGACCTATGGCCCCCGGGTCTATCTTTTATCATATAAGCTTTCAATCTACTTTTATTTGCATCTTTACTTTTCCATTCTATATTATAAAATACCAAAAATATATTTATCTTATCATACTATCTCTATCAGATCTCACTTTCGCAAGTGGTCGTGAAGGGATTGACAACCCATTTATTGCGTTGGTTGCGAGTTCTTTGTTTGTTTGTGTAGGTGCGTGGGACTTTTGAGGAGCCTCCTACTGGATTGATACCTTGGTTCTAAAAAACCGAGGGAAATACTTACGCTACTATTGCTGCATCACCCTTTCCTCTTCAAGGAAAACCAACGCAAGCTCAAGACGTAGCATTGGCCATATATATTGTACGTATATAATGTGAAGAAACGAGTGGTAGTACTATACCAACTAAAAGATGAAATGTAAGAAATACTAGTATGTACGTACTAAAGAGTTAAAGTAATGAGAAGAAACATAACATAGTTCTGCTGGGGGCTCAGCACAACACACCCCTCAAATTAAACTAAGCACACCTGAAATTAAACTATGCAACTAATCCGGTAGACAGTGCATTATAACCACCATGAGCAACAACACTGCCACCTTACTCGGAGTCCTTGTCCACGTCCTCGACTTCATCCTTGTCCCTCTTCCTCTTGGCCGATACTTCTTTGCTTGAACTGCACACTTGGCTCTTGCTCTTCATCCAACCCTTGTAGATATTAAAACAAAGCTAGCCATCCATTGTAGCATAGTGGATGTGGTCTATATCTAGTACATTCCGCTGCCATGCATAAGGATGAAACATGTATTAAGGTTTCTCCAGTTTACTGTACGAAGGATGAACCATGGCTCCTGCCAGGGTCAACATTGAAGGCTGGCCATCGTAGGGCAGCAGCCGATTCTTCTGGAGGTCGAAGGGGTTGCCTACAACGAGGCCTATCCGACCCAAGACTTCTCTATCGTTCATAAAGTCTATAGTAACGAATTTGACTAGGTTGCTCTCGAGGAAGTTCTTAAAATCCAGGCATTCAACGTCGACATGGCATATGTGGTAGATCAAGCATAAGTCATGCACGCAAACCTGGATCATGGCGGGCTTCTTCCTATCTTCATCCTTTAGATCCTTCTCTCGTCCCACTGTGGTGTACTCAACATCTAGCCCAGCGAACCACTCATCATCTGAGTTTTCGAACATGCGCCTCAAGCGAGAAAGGCATCCTTTCACCGTCCCGGAAGAACGGGTGTAGATGACGTCGAACTCATCGCCGGTGATGGTTCTAACCTTGTACTCACCACCGATCATGGAGATTTGGGACACCATGGATTTGGGAGGAGGGTTAGGATTAATGGAACTGCCGTAATGTGAAAGGACGGGACGACTAGGAGTGAACCGTCGTAATATTAAAGGACGTGCGGGGACGATTAGGAGCGAACTGCCAGCATGCGAACATCAGGGTAGTGGCTTTCCATTCTCCCATGATACGGGCTTCCGAGAGCCCTTGGATCTGAGATCAAACGGTTGCATGGCGTGATTCTAGACCTATTGGTGAATATCCTATCTTGGAGGGTTATTCTGCAAATTTTCAGCAACTTAGCATGCGACCGTTTGATCTCAGATCCAAGGGCTGCCAGCAGCCCGTATCATGGTCGCGCCTACCACGACCATCGCATCGCTCGCACGGCCGCGCCCTTGGAGATCTAACACGGTGTGTTAGGCTATTTGATGTTGGCATGTCATACATAATCATCACTTAGTCACTCATACTACAATCAGGTTAACTATAAGGTTGGCTGTAAGTGTATTTATTTTTTTACTTCTCTCTATCTCTTTCTTCGTACTCTCTCTGTCCCATAATATAAGAACGCTTTTGACACTAGTGTAGTGCCAAAAACGTTCTTATATTATGGGACAGTGGGAGTAGTATTTATTGCATTTGCCAAGGAGTGACCTCTTCCAATGAAATGGTGTGCTTATTAGTTTTTTGTTGCTAAGTTTGCTTCATTTAATTAGCTATTGACTCAAAATTGTCTTTTCATCTAGGTACATGCGCTTAGCACCATTTCTTCCTTGGGTCACCAAACTAGTCTCTCCCTTCTTGATTAACTTGCCACATCAGACTTTATGCCTATGTGGCAACCTTAGCACCTGTAGGAGCAAGTAAGTACAATAGTGCGCTTTACATGGCATTTTTGCATATGTTTAGGAAAGAGAGGCAAGGAAAAAGTGGAGAAGTGGGCTCTCATGCAAGAGCCAACCTCTACTACATGGTGGAGCATTGGGAGAGGCACATGTATGGAGGTGGTCAGGAATCGGGAGACTCATGCTGGTCATAGCGTCGTAGTTAAAATGATAATGGCAAGTGAAATCACGGAGCCCCACCTGTCCAGCAGTAACTCGCTGTCAAATCACACAACGCTACGTTTGCAGCAGCCTACTCCCTCATCTTCTCGCATCTCTGTCAAACCGACTAGGTGGATCTGCCCCGCCTACCGCACAGGAAAAGCCCCGCCCTTGACTTTTAAATAGTACAGTATACTAATTTTGTATCCATGGATTGCGCCATGGAGCAAAGCCTCTACAAAACGGCGGTACACTTGTAGGGAGTATACAGCACGCCCATCGCGTTCGCATCCCACCCCAGACGGTCGTCGGTCTGGCGCGTTGCTCTCCAAATGGAACGCGCGTCATATTGCGTTTGCACACACAAGTGGGACCGTAATTGAGAACCGACCATAGGCACACTCCCCGGCCTCGCAAGTCGAGTGACTTAATAGAAGAGAGAGACGAGCGATAGTACTAGAGAAGTGTTGTACTACGTTGGTTCCTAGACGATCCCTGCAAGACACGGAAGATTAGTTCGTCCATGCATGTGACCAGACTCCAGCAGACACACCTAGATTGGCTATCATCTACAAATCGTGCAGGTTGTGTTGTACAGGGCTGTAGTTCTGGTGAGAAATCTAAAAAAAGGTTTCTTGTCATCTCGCAAAATTAGGTGTCATGTGCTTCAGATCACTGCAAGGGTTAAACAGCGACAACTGAGTTGGGCTAGTCATTGGGGGCACATGCACGAAGACTACTCGGCTGCCATCTAGGTCAAGCCGGCTATGGTAATTAGGACATCTATCGACAGACCCCTTTTCTACAAGTTTATCTTTAATTTGAACTTTGATCCTCGTCTAGTTTGTCCGTCGTGATTCATGTTGTCTCCTTTGGGAAGTGAGGTTATGATTTCTTGTCATGTGGTATTTTTTCGTGTTAATTTGTTATAATCCAGTGCTTCAGATCAAAATGGTGACAACTGCGCCTCCGGGCCATGTGACTTCTCGACTGTCATTGACGAGGTCAAGTCGGCTCTAGTAGACCAAAGAAAACTAGTACTCTACTATATAGGCAGGAGCCTCCGCGCTTGCTTGCTAGTGTTGCTCTGTTCACACTGTCTCGTCCTCTCCAGATCTAAACACGACAGCGGGTGCCACTCTCTCTCTCTCTGCTCACCGCTGGTCACAGATCCAGTCGGATCCTCTCTGCTGGGGAAGGTGAGAAGGTGCAACATTCATGCGGCCGTCCTCGGCGACAGCTCTTACCCACTGCTGGCGCGTCCCGATCAGCCTGCCTTGCCGTTCTCTCCCAAGCACCCACTACAAGAAATATGTCAACTTGTGACCACCACTATTGGTCACCGAAAGGTCATGGTTTTTCATTTGCGACCTTTTTGTGACCAAAAACAGAAGGTCAAAAGCTGGCGGTCGTAAACTAACTATAGCGACGTTTCTTCTGGAATGGTCGTAGACGTTTATGACCAAAATATGTCCACTGTGGCGTTTTGGTCACTAGCAACCTCCCCAAGCCACGTAGGCATCCAGCGTGGCAATCTGATGTGGCATAAGATTCAGCCCGGTCCAATTCAGTTTTCTACATGGGCCTAGCCCAACAATTCGGCCTTTTTACTGTTTATTTTTTCCCTATTAATTTGGTTGACTACGTGGGCCAAGCCCACATTTTAGCCTTTTTATTTCTGGGCCATGGCCTCTTATAATGCATTTCTTATTAGTTTTTGTCCTTCAGAAAAATAACCACGTTTGTGCCACATTTATTTCTGGGTCATGGCCAATTCAGGCCCAATACTATCATGGCAATTGAGTAATTTTCACAATCTGGCATTAAAGCAACATGTACATAGGGAATACAAAATTTCATTACACATGAATTGTTCAACACGCAGATTTGGTACATCTGGTACTGTCCTAACAATGTCCTAACAATGTCTACATAATTTGCCTTATCTCACTACTACATAACATTGTTCAACACGTAGGAGCACATCTGGTACTGTCCTAACAATGTCTTAATTGCTGCCTCTGATGGGCATGTTCTCCAGGTGCGACAACTTGCCTTCCTACAAGAACAGAACATTACATGAATAGATCAATCGAGGAGGAAACAGTAAAACAGGCTAAAAGCATCACACATACAAATAATAACAGCATACATTAATGTATAAAATAATAAAAATATCTATAACCAGGGCTATTTCTAGCCAACCTATGTGCATGAATCATAATAGATCAACCAAAAGACGTATAACCATCAGCAAACAACAAATATTAGTGAAAGGGGACAATTTCTAGTACTCGTCATTTTTGCAAAGTGAGCAAGAATGATGATATTTTCCTACACATACTTTTTGATTTTTCCTTAGTCCTATAGTGATCTGCTCACTCCAATTCTATCTACTCAACCCATTCACATGCAACATGGATAATCAGGAAGCATCTACTCAAATAACGGATTAGAATGCAACATGGATAACTATGCCCTATGAAACAGTTCATGTATCAAGAACCATCAAAGTAAATAAGGAACTGGTATAGAACACCAACTCAATCACCTTCACAGCAATGAAATCATTGATAATTCTTCTATTTAATTGAAGTTCTCTAAGCTTCTTCCCCCATTGAAAGCAGTCTACAAAAGAATTGAGAACAAGGTCAGCGTCAAAATTCAAACCATATAATTTCTTGCTAATCTCATATATTGTTATTCAAAATAAAGATGTATTTTGCTGTAAGATTTTAGCGCTAGTACACAAGACATAAAAAGATTACAGAAACACAATCACTGCTGGTCAGTAGCAGTAAAGGACATGCTTTTTTTCAGAGGGGTGATCACATCATTGGCAATAATCAATATTAAGCATGGGTGAGATGGACAATCAATATTCAGAAAGTCACATCATTAACAATATTAAGCCTTGCAACATGTTTGGTGACTTGGTGGGCAGATGTATTTATGCACAAAAAGGGTGGCATTTTTTTCAACTAAAGAAAAAACGCACATCATTCAGTAACCAGTACCAACCCTCGTTCCAAGTCAACGATGTTTTGCTAATAAAAAACATGGCATGTGATAATGGTACACACAATCATTCCTAGAAGTCCATACTTGCATGTACGGAACAAATTTAGTCACCTCTACAGCAATACAGAAACATAGTAATCCTGGACACTAGCAGTTAAGGACATGTTTTCTTCAGAGGGTGAGGTAACAAGGCATACTGCTAGGAGACAAGACATCGAAAGCGAAACCTGCAGTCCAGACTTGGCATCTGATCCAGGGTTAATCTAGAACATGGCTTATGATCTCAGTACTAACAAATAACAGTTCAACCTTGCATGCATAGAAGAAATCCAGTCACCTCTACAGGAATTCAGAAATATAATCATTGCGGGTCAATACCAGTAAAGGACATGCTTTTTTCAGAGGGGTAATCACATCATTGACAATAGTCAAAATATTAAGCATGGGTGACGTAAAGAATTAATAGTCAAAAAGTCAGACGATTGACAATATTAAGCTATAACTAAAACATTCTGTTGGCTTAGTGGGCATATCTAAGCACAGGAAAGGGGGGCATTTCTCAATCAAACTGAAGAAAGATGCACATCATTCATTCATTCATTCAGTAAGCAGTACATATCCCTGTAGCTGTAGGTCCATGCATGTTGTAACAAAGATGAGTAATCATTAGCAAGCATTTCAGAGTTGTGCAGTTACTAGTGTGTGGTCCTGTGTTTACCCCAGCACACGCCAACCATGGGCACGAGAAAATTGGTACACAAGCCACTAATAGTCTGCTAGTCTTACTTAGAACATATGGTGGCACATGATGGCAGGCAATAGTATGTATACACAGAGCCATGATTCTACTAGGACTGCATACTAATGCACCAGATGATCAACATAGTATAAATGAATCAAGAAAACAAGTTCAATTCCTATGATGAATTCCAATCTATTAGTACCACTTTAATTAGCAAAATAATGCAGTTACAACTGGCCAAAAATCAGGTTAGGGGCACGGCAAATTGCTTGTCGAGTGGAAAGCGCAAAAGACTCTGCCAGGTACAGAGCAATCCGATCCGTCGATAATGCAAAAACAGAGTCTCATGTAACCATGATCGTTTGATCACCACTGTTTTCCCGCTTGCTACCGGCAACCCCAGATCTTTCAAAAAAATATAATGCAAAAACAGAGTCTCAGGATTATTCAGTGGCGGTGGTCAAAGCAGAACTCCTTGTGGACACCACAAGCGCTGGTCATGCGCACCACCACTTCGGCGCCGGTGCAGGCTGCTGGCACGGCTGGTATGAGAGTGGGACTATCCCCGGCAACGCTGGACACTTCCACCTCCCGATGCTGTGCAGTGCAGGTAAGGATGTCATCAGGAAACAGATTTATCAAAATGAACAAAGAAACTAAGAAAACTGTATAAACTGTAGGAAACACATGCAATGTTCTGTAGATATCAAAGTGTTGAGCTGTGCACATGAGACCATAAGCTTCAGATAGCAGTATGTCTATCTCCAAAAGTATCTAGTCAATTATGAAGAAGCTAAGAAACGATCAGGTCAGGTCCCCAGCACCACCTTCTCCCTGCCAATCAGCACCGGCGGACGGATGGACGAATCTCGGGACAGATCCCCGACGGAATTCGCCAAAATAGAAGCCAAGAGCAGCAACGACAGAGGGGATCGAAGAACTTACAGGATGGGGGCTAGGAGGGCGGGGTGGTGGATGGCGAGGCAGCGCGCGTCGTTGAGGGCCTCACAGACCATGACCCAGTCCCTGGAGTCGAGTTTGGCGATGAGGCCAGCGGCCCGGGCTTTGGGGCCGAGGACGGGTAGCAGGTCCACGGACCGGACGTACTCCACGGTCGGCTCCACTCCCGGTGGGGGAGCGGGCGACGGCGACGGGAGGCGCCGTGGAGAGTAGCTTGACGGCCTTCTTGGGGCGCTGGTCCGCCACGGCGGCTGGCAACGTGTTGTCTAGCGCACGGAATGCCATGGGAGGGATGCCGAGGGCAGAGTTGTATAAGCGGAGATGGCGATGGAGGTGCGGCGCCGAGGATGGGACGAGCGCGGCGGCCCTGCGGCGGAGGGCGTCGACTGTGGCCTCCGGGACGGGTGGAGGAAGAGCGGCGAACGTCCTCCGGGAGGTGACGAGGAGCGGGTGGTGGCGCGCGGGCGCAGGCGGCGGGGTCAGATCTGAATCTGGAGGGATGGGATCGGGGAGAGGGAGCGCTAGGGCATAGGGTGGGGAGAGATGGTGAGGGGAGGGAGGGACGAGGTCGGCGGCGGTGGGTGAGGAGGACGGTGATGTCGGCGGTGGGTGGGAATGGAGGGGAGAGGACTGGATCGGGAGGTGGTGGCGGCGGCAAGGAGATGGGGACGAGGGAGGAGGGGTGCGATGGGGGAAGGGGTCGATGGGATCTGAGCTAGGGTTTGGGCAGCGGGTGGGGGTATCTCTTTTTCAATTTTTTTTCTTTTTCTGCAGATAGATGGATGGATGGATGTGGGATGGAGAGATGGATGGATGGATGGATGGCCGCCATGTCATCAATCCATGGGAAGAGTTGTGATTGGTTTAAAAAAATCAGTGATTTAAAATAGTTTCCATGTACTAAAAATAGAAGGATTTTGTGAAGTAGTCATCAGAAATATTTTGCAAAAGGGCACCACACAAATTTTCACTAGAGTTAGAACGCATTTTATGGATGAGGACCAATTTGTATGCATTTCCGATATTTCTAGCTATTTTTCATCATTTTCCGAGTGCCCAAAATGAGTTTTTTTTTGAAGGACCTACAATATATTTGTTGCAAAATTGGACCAAATCAATTTTCTAAAATAATAGGACATATTTAATGCACAATTGACCAAATGGTTGGGTGTCAAAAGTTTTTATCCACCACTCGTGAAAAAGACAAATTTCCGTCGATTCAACTAGAAGCGGGTCAAATTTGAACTGTAGCTACCTCGTAGTTTGCTCTTTATTTTTTCCAAAAATTATTTCTAGGTACATAAGTATCTATTTAATCAGAGAAACACCAAAAAAAATCCAAGATTCAACCACTAGCTAGGAACGGTCATTCCCGCCGTTTTGACCGCATTTTGAAACGGGCATACAAAATTCAAAAAAAATCAAAAAATTGGAAAACCTTCGCATTGCGTCATTATATGTGACCAAGTTACCAGGAAAAATTGTAAACTTGTAATACAGTAATTATTTTAAAAAAGTATTCATGGAAACGAACTATCAAGTGTGAAGATTCATGGCTTTCAAGCCAAATGATCAATCTTATGGCCACATTCATGGCATAGTTTGTTCAAATGATCTCATATTGTGCACAAGTGTGCATCTTGGAATTCCAAACAATGTTGCCAAAGGGAGTTTTCATTTTCTTTGCACGGAAAATTCATTTTCCATTTTTCAAGTGCCCGAAATGAGGTTTTTTTGTGAAGGACCTACCATATATTTGTTACAAAATTGTACCAAATCATTTTTATAAAATAATGGAACATATTTAATGCACAATTGACAAAATGGTTGGGTGTCAAAAGTTTTGATCCACCTCTGATGAAAAAGACAAATTCCCGCCGATTCAGTTGGAAGCGGGTCAAATTTGAACTGCAGCTCCCTCATAGTTTGCTATTTATTTTTTCCAAAAATCATTTCGAGGTACATAAGTATCTATTAAATCAGAGAAACATCAAAAGTTTTCCAAGATTCAACCACTAGCTAGGAATGGTCAAGCCCGCCATTTTGACCGCATTTTGAAACGGGCATAAAAATTTCAAAAAAAATCAAAAAATTGGAAAACCTTCGCATAGTGTCATTATATGTGACCAAGTTTCCAGGAAAAATAATAAACTTGTAATACGGAAATTATTTTAGAAAAGTGTTCTCAGAAATGAGCTATCATGTGTGAAGATTCATGGATTTCAACCCAAACGCTCAATCTCATGGCCACATTCATGGCATAGTTTGTTCAAATGATCTCATATTATGCACGAGCGTGCATATTGGAATTCCAAACAATGTTGCCAAAGGGAGTTTTCATTTTCTTTGCACGGAAAATTCATTTTCCATTTTTTGAGTGCCCGAAATGAGGTTTTTTTGTGAAGGACCTACCATATATTGGTTGCAAAATTGTACAAAATCATTTTTATAGAATACTAGGACATATTTAATGCACAATTGACAAAATGGTTGGGTGTCAAAATTTTTGATCCACCTTTGGTGAAAAAGACAAATTCCCGCCGATTCAGTTGGAAGCAGGTCAAATTTGAACTGCAGCTGCCTCATAGTTTGCTATTTATTTTTTCCAAAAATCATTTCTAGATACATAAGTATCTATTCAATCAAAGAAACATCAAAAGTTTTCCAAGATTCAACCACTAGCTAGGAACGGTCAAGCCCGCCATTTTGACCGCATTTTGAAACGGGCATAAAAAATTCAAAAAAAATCAAAAATTGGAAAACCTTCGCAATGTGTCATTATATGTGACCAAGTTTCCAGGAAAAATAATAAACTTGTAATATGGTAATTATTTTAAAAAAGTGTTCTCAGAAATGAGCTATCAAGTGTGAAGATTCATGGCTTTCAAGCCAAATGATCAATCATATGGCCACATTCATGGCATAGTTTGTTCAAATGATCTCATATTGTGCACAAGGGTGCATATTGGAATGGAAAACAATGTTGCCTAAGGAAGTTTTCATTTTCTTTGGACGAAAAAACCATTTTCCATTTTTCGAGTGCCTGAAATGAGTTTTTTTGTGAAGGACCTACCATATATTTGTTGCAAAATTGGACCTAATCAATTTTATAAAATACTAGGCCATATTTAATGCACAATTGAAAAAATGGTTGGGTGTCAAAATTTTTGGTCCACCTCTGGTGAAAAAGACAAATTCCCATCGATTCAGCTGGAAGCGGGTCAAATTTGAACTACACCTGCCTCATAGTTTGCTCTTTATTTTTTCCAAAAATCATTTCTAGGTAAATAAGTATCTATTTAATCATAAATACATGGTTTGATGGTGAGACATCGAGGTTTGGACGGTGGTCGAGGGCCCCAACTCTAGAGCGCGTAAGCTCGCATGCCCGCCGCGTGGTCACCGCATGACCGTGGCATTGCCATGTATTCTGGGCGGCCTATGCATGTCTAGTGGGTTGGGCACTCCCCAGGTAGGTGCTGGGAAGAAAATCACAACATAAGATCCTCACGAGGAGATCGATCGATGCTCAAACATGAATAAGCAGCCAAGTGTTTGATTTGTGGTACGGGAAATGCACATGGATAATGGGTGTGAGTTTTGGTTGAGGATGATCAGTTACTAAGAAGACCGTCTTCACAAATTTTCACCTCAAAAGGAGGAGCCTAGGTGGTACTTGCTTTACAAAGTACCACACTGGACATAAATACGAATGTTGAAGCTGGGCTCAAAATAATGAATGGATTGAGATGGCATTTGGTGGAGGATGGTTATTTGGGCATAGGAATGCACTGTAGAAAATGGATACCATTTGGACATGCCAAAGTGGTACTTCCTTCACAAAGTGCTGCTTTGAACAGAATAGGAAAATGAATATTTTCGAATTATTTTTGAACTAGGCAAGGAATGTTTTTGACATATTTGATGAAGATATGATCCAAAACATTTATGAGAATTTTTTGGGATTTTTTTGGAATAACAGAAATATAGGTTGCTTCACAACCTGGGGCAAAAACTGCCACATGGACATGACACATAGGCAAAACTGATGAGATGGCGCCTAGTCATCACAACCCACCACAATCTACAAGGCTATGACCATCTATATTGGTCGTTAACAACTAGAAATAAGGCAGCGGACTAGCACTGTTTGCTTTGTGACCATTTCGTGTAAGGAAAATACGACCTTTTTGACCAAAATGGTCGCAATGGTTTAGGGTTTGGAGCCCCCCGAACAGCTTTTGACCAATTGGTCTGAAATGGTCATAGATCTATGACCAATTCTTCCAGGGTCATTGACAGAAGGTCACTAGTTGACATATTTCTTGTAGTGACCGCTGGCAAGGGAGGGCCTCCGACCCCTTCTTCCTTGCTGCCGTAGTGTGGGCAGATCCGGCCTGCCGCCGCCCACCTAGCGACATCCCGGCGACCATCAGGTATAACTTCCTTCGAAACCAGCCTTGCTCTACTTCCCGAGCTCCTAACGTCGCTGCATTTGTATCTTTTACTATTTCTCAGGCCCCCTCATAGATAGGATCGATCGGCTGTTCGAGAACCACCTATTTTTTATGGTTAAGAGGTAAAACTAGTTCATGCACTCGAATCTAGTACTACTTGGTTCGAACAAGGAAGAAAGGGGGTGAGGGGTGGGGGAGGATTTGTTACCTGAATCTAGGACTTGGTCGAAAGAGAAAATAATGGGGGCGAAAAGTAGCAGAGATTGGCTATCCAACTGGTCTCTAGGTCTAATAGGGAAATAAAGGGAAACACAGTACAAACTCAATATAAACCCGATCTATTGGTTGAAAAAGGAAAGAAAGTGGGGACTGGGGGACAAGTCAATAGAGAAAGTCCAACACTAGATTTGCTAGCCTCACACAGTATAAGGTGTCTATACCGAACAAAAGTGGGACCAACCCAGATATCCTATTCTGATGTGTGTTGCCCCGAGCCACTCTTATGTAATGCCACTGGTAAAATGGAGCAGTCACACTGTTCAAAGTAAGGACACGTTAAACCAATGTTGTTTTCAATGTAATTCCTCTAGTAATATGAATCAATGGCACTTTTTTACATGTCCTGCTAAATTTCCCATTAAGATAAGTTGGTTCTTTTCATTAGAAATGAAACTGTCCTGGTCTGCCTACTCTCCCATGCCCAAAGTAATGTCGTATTTAAGGGTTGTCATAGTTAATCCTAATGCCCACACTAATATCTAGCATTGCCACTACTTTAGAAATTGCTACTGTCCTTGTAGGATTGCCATTCAGATAAGGAACATGCTTCTTTTCATTTGATGCATGTTTCATCACTTGTTAGTCACCCTCCTTTTCACCTTTTTTGTGCAAACAGAGATATACATTTCACGCTCGATCTTAGTTGAATTGCACAAATGATATCCAAATTATAGTTGAACATTCCAGGAGCTTCACAACCAACCTTGATGTTAATCAATTTTATTGCAACTAATGAAGAAGAAGCTCTGTGGGTTTCATTTTCTGATGGAAATGGAACCGGGGTTGGAGCCCTTTTCTTAAATTTTTTTGAAGAAGAAGCTACTAGCTCATGGGACATTGCTTCATTTTAGGTGAACTGCACCAAAAGATCCAAAGAATTGAATCATCCATGTTGGTGACTGAAAGAGCCAGCTTCAGCATCGCAGTCTAAGCACCCTTGACCTCCATCCTTGCGACACACGGTACACCTCGTTTGCCACCTGCTCGACCCTAGTGTCACTAATAAAATGAAGTAATAATACAGTTAAAATAGAGCGAGTGTCCTCTCTATCATTTCATTTTTAATGTAGATAAAGAAAGTGCTTCTCTTTGTTAATGTATGTTTCATCAACTAGTCCCATTTTTAATGTTTAAGCGTTTCTGCAAACTGGGGTGCCTAATTTTAGTTGATCTGTACAAAAATAGAGATTTGAATGTCTTAAGGCGCCTTCTTGTACTACCGCTGTACACTGATGTTCATCATTGGCAAAAGGTATATCTGGGAGACTTGGGACGATTTCCAGTATGAGGCGTACCGTATGAGGCGTCGCAGGGCCCATCTCGCCCTCGCAGCATGGCATACTATGATACTATCACAATATTTTATTCTATTTATTTTGTGTGTTTCATCAACTAGTGCCACTATAATGTAATCATGCTTTTTCATTATCTGTGCAAGCAGGGTTATTCAGCTGCATTTTGGTGGAACTGCACAAATGTAGGTATGGAACTGGCATATATGCAGAGTGCGAGGTGTGCCAAGTAAAAATTGCCGACACCAACCATGCTGCATGCACGCATTAGCATCCACCACCACCAGTGGGATGTGTGGCGCTCTCTGTGGACGGATCTTTCTTAGCAGCAAATCCTCTAACCAAATACTAGTAGCTTATATTTGCAGTTTTCTAGGGAGTACTCTTTTCTGAAAGAAGCACCAATATATTTTTCTTTATTTGTACATCGTGTCACAACTTTGACCCAAAGGTCCAGAGCTATTTTAGGGTGATTGGCGTAGTATTCGGAGATTGATAGTAAGCATGATTTTCATTAGCTGTCACACTGATTGTAAGCATGAGCGGGTGGAAGATTAGGTGGGAGAACGAATACTCCCGTGGCTCCGGCTGGCTCTGCACCCTCACGAACGACACACCATACTCGATTGATTCGTTATCCTCTGGGTGCTCGACCTTCGACCTGTACGCCCACCACCTCTGCCTGAATGTTGCCTCGAGCGAATCTGTCTGCTCCATCGCCCAGAGGAGATACTCGATGAACTCGGAGGACTGCGGCATGACTGCCACCGAGGAGTACATGTACATCGCCGCCCTCATCGCCGCCATCTCACTCTTTCGCATACATTGCCACATGGCCCGCACCGTCCTCGAAATCTCCCACTCATTGTCAAACCAAGTAAGGATCTCCTTCAACCTGGCTAACTTTGCCTGCTCACCGCCGGCGATTTGCCTGATTCACTGCTGCATCCTCTCCATAAATGTCCTTCTAAGTGGTCTGGTGCTAGCTTTGGAAGATGGGAGGAGAGACGGTGGTCTTGCAATAGAGAAGAGGGAGAGGCAAGACGGTGGTTTTGGAATTGAGATGATGGAGAGGAGAGGAGGTGGTTTTGCAATGGAGAAGATCAGAAGAGGGAGAGGCGAGACGGTGGTTTTGGAATGGAGATGATGGAGAGGACATGAGGTGGTTTTGCAATGGAGAGGAGGGAGAGGAGCGTGCGGCAGCGATTTAGGATTGGACAAGAGGGCCGGCGAACTGTGACTGGATCAAAATCAAAATCAATTTACCCTTCAATTAAGAAAGCGACCCCACATTAACTAGTCTCCCTTTTATTCTGGGTCATAATTGACCATGATTTTCGCACATAAAATGTATGTTATACATTGCAAAAATAATATAATTTGAAAGTACTTTCAGATACAAACCAAACGATATAATTTTTGGTGACATGCATTCACATTTTGCTTGTCAAATACAGTACGTGGTCAAACTTTGACCCAAAATACGCAAAACAACAAAAAAAATACTTCCATGACCAGCGCTACTCTTCCACTCTTCTCCTCTTAAACCACCGCTACTCCTCTCCTATTCCAATCTAAATCCAGTGCCGCTCCTCTCCTCTTCCATTTCAAAACCACTGCCCCTCCTCTCCTGTTCTAGTCCAAAACCAGTGTCGCTCCTCTCCCGTTCTAATCCAAAACCAACGCTGCTCCTATCCTCTTCCATTCAAAAACCACCACCGGTGAGTGAATGTGCTGTGGAGAAGTAGATCGATGGAGGAGTACAACCGATACGTGAGGATCGCAGACGGCGACCCTGTAAAGCTAGCTAGGATGTTGGAGATACATTCTTGGTTTGACAACAAGGACCAACTAGCGGCGACGGCGACATCCATGGCCAAATATCTGCAACAGAGCAAAAATGCGGTGATACTCCCGGAGGGAGTCGCGCGGGAGTACATAGAGCTGCTCCTCTGGGCCATGGAGAAAACAGATTCACCGAATGCGATCGTGAGGGAGCGGTGGTGGGAGTATCGATCCTAGATGGAGCATCCACCAGAGGTTGAAGGGTCGAGCATCTATAGGGTGCCGTTTGTGAGAGTGTCCTGCCAGAGCGAGCCGGTGGAGTTTTCGTCGACCGAACCCAACTGCAAGAGGAGAAAAGCAATTGGCCCGATGACGCTTCCCCGCCATCCTCTCCCTCGCCGTTCACATCGTCTCACGGGGCGGCTGTCTGCCGCCGAGGAATAGGAGGGGACTGCCCCCAACCCAATAGTCGGGAAGGTTGTGAATTGTCAGGAGGAGCTTAGGGTTGTCAGTATTTGCAGGTTGTGAATTGTGTTTTCTGTTGTGTATTTTGAGAGTACTTTCAGATATGAGTATCTTTTGAATTTTAGATTTGCAGTATTGAACATATGAAGTATTTTATGAATTCTAGAGATCTATTTTTAGCACTTAGTAAAAGTGCAGACAATGTGATTCTCAGAGAAGAAACTGCAAGTTTCAATTTCAGATAAGAAACTGCAAGTTCAGTTTCAGATAAGAAACTGCAACTTTCAAAGGCAGAGCATTTATATTAACACGGCCTTTTCAAACAGGGTTAACATCATGTTGGAAGTTTTATTCATGGGTAAATGGAACTACCAGCCAGTTAACATCATGCTGATCAACATTCATGCATAGCACATCTTCATATGATGCACAGTCAAAATGCCCACACAATGTCGAGTGTGCGAAACACAGAGAAAACGAGGGATGAAGTTTTGGCAAGTGTTAGACGTGGTGTGCGTAGATGACAATGGGGACCGACATGTCAATAAAGGCAGAGGCAAAAAATTTGGAGATATTTTCCCTGCACAGGTGGAATCGAACCCGGGCGGAACAGCTGTCGGGTAGTGTCACTTGGCCACTAGGCTAGTTCAGTAGTTTCGTTAATAATAAGGCGCTTCCTCAGGTGGTCGGATCCACTCCTGCGCCTTTGTGCGCTTGCCGCGACGTCGTTGTCTGCCGTTGTGAACATGCTGAACAAACGAGAGGAATCTGGAGAGGACTGTACATGGAGAGGCGGACAGTCGGGACCCACCAGGTTATGGCCGTACGCAAGCAAGTGCCTCATCAAAAAAATACTTCCTCCTAATGCTATACTGACATTGGGGCCCACGGGTTTGTCAACATAGTTACATTTTTTAGGTGCTTCAACGTAGTTACTATAGGAGATAAATTCACAACGAAGCCGGGGAGCTGGCAGGTATCATTTATTATCACTGGGGCAGCAAGTATCAGCTGGGTTTTGGGCTGCCCCGTCTAGGCTTTAATTTTTAACATGTGCAGCCCACGACCTTGGATGGGAGGTCCATAGGCCTGTTTGTATTTTCTTGAGGACCGTCATGTATCGACCGGCCTATGGATCTCCCATCCAAGGTTTTATTTTTCCTGAAACATCGGCAACCCAATTTATGTGTTTTTTTAAAGAAAACGCAGAGGTCTGTTCCATTTTTCTATATAAGAATAGGAACGCCAAGTCCAACTTATGTTTCCCTGCTAACTATATTATATATTTTTTAATTATTTTATATGTTATTATATATTGTTTTTATTGTCATCATATATTTCATAGATACTTACATATGTAAGAAAACAATATCCCACATCTTATTAACTTATAAAAATAATTTCTTAACAATAAAATCCTGGATTGTTTTGGCACGAAAATCCTAGTGATTGTGTACAAAAGCTTGGTAAGATTTAAGGACGAATGTAATAATATCACTTATTATTTAAATATATTTATAACAAAATGCTCAGCACCTTTTTATTTATTGATAACATTGCTGGCCCAACCCAACATTATAATTAGAATCAGCCCAGCAAAATCCTGTATTTAAAGAAAGTGCAAATGGCCTGTAATTTTTTAGGAAATAAAATAAATGGGCCACATGGACGATACATTATTTGTTCACCCAACCGAGCTAATGGACTGTAATTCAAAAAAAGAGATCAAATTGACTGTAAATTCTACCGCGCAAAAAAAAACTGTAAATTCTGAAAAAATGGGTTGAATATGTGCCACATTATTGGAGGCTGAAATATGGGCCAATAGGTCAAAGCCAATGCAAGTTGTTGTCAATTTAGTCAACAAATGATTCTGCGATGTTAGCCGTTTGATTCACATCCAACGACCGGCATCCATCTTCAATCTCTCGTCTTCTTCCTCTAACGCCCCCGGGACCACCTCCCGCCTCTTGCTGCTAGAAGCTCTGCTTAGCACGCTTCGCTATGAAGCGCTACTCGACCGTTGGCCAGGCCATCCCTCCAGCCCTCCACACCGCCCGTTCTTCTCCACCGACTGCCGAACCACACCGCACTAGAACCAATTAACCCTCGTATACCTCTTCGTCTGCAACTCTACTCCCGCGTCTTCCCATCTCCGGCTCATTGCTGTCCAGGCCTCGCCGTCGTCCACCACCTTGGATGCGCTTGGCACGGCGTGGTCAACGTGGTCAATGAACGACACCATCGGAAGTAGACTGTGCGTGGAGAGGCTGGCAGCTGGGTCCACGGCCGCACACAAGGAAATGCCTCCTTATTACGCGCAAAATAATGATTCCTCCATCTGGCATCTGGGACCCACCGGAAGGGCCTATGTATTTCATTAAAAAAATATGCCCCCCGCTGACAGGTCGGACCCACCAGCTATCTTCGCACGCAAGGAAGTGCCTCCTTATTACGCACAAAAACAATGAATACTCCCCCTGCAAGCTGGAACCGAGCATAGTGGGAGGCTGACTTGTGGGCCTACCAAGTTGACGGGGATGGAAGGCTTTGTCAACTTAGTAAATATGAACGATTCTAGCTCCTGTTACCATACAATGTTCATCCAACGGCCGTAGTGCTTCTTCAACCTCTGGTCTTCTTGCTGCAGCCGCCCAAACTAGCTCCGGTCATGCCGCATGCTCCTGCCTCTCGTGGCTGGCTGTGATGCCGCGGAGGCCTCACCGCCCCCTACTACTCCCACTGCTGGCCAGACCATCCCTCTACTCACCCACGCCCCCTGTTATTCTGCGGCGACGACAGCCTCACACCGCAGCCGAACCAGTGAACCCTCGTACTCCTCTTCGTGCGGGCTTCGACTGCCGCGTCTTCCCCGACTCCGTGTCATCCCCTTCCTAGGCCTCGCTGTCGTCCACTGCCCTGGTGCTCTCTGCTCGGCGTGGTCAACATGGTCAAGGAACGACTTCCATCGGAGTACTGTACGTGGAGAGGCTGACAGCTGGGTCCACGGCAGCCGCAAGGAAGTGCCTCCTTATTACGCGCAAAATAATTATTCCTCTACCTGACAGCGGGGACCCACTGGACGGGCCACCGTATTTCGCGAAAAAACATTTCCCCCTGACTGCTGGGACCCACCAGCTACATCTTCCCATGCAAGGAAGTGCGTCCGGGCAAAAAAAAAACGATTTGCCCCATGACTGTTGGGACCCACCAGCTACATCTTCGCACGCAAGGAAGTGCGTCCGGGCAAAAAAAATGATTCGCCCCTGAGTGCTGGGACCCACCATCTACATCTTCGCACGCAAGGAAGTGCCTGACAGTTGGGACCCATCATGTCGAAGCGTACGTAGCGTTGTCATTCTGGTCGCGAACGTGTACGTACATACTGGTGGATGTAGAGGCGCGCACGTGTCGTAGTAGAGGGGCGCACGTTGCATGTACACGTACGTACAACGGCCGGTGTGCAAGAAAGAAAATACGGCCACGTATATACATACGGGCGGGGTCTCGAACGCCTACTCGGGCATACGTACGACCAGGGCTCGCATACATGGCTGGGTTAGAATGGAGAAACAACATCGTCGTCGTGTTCATGGGGAGCCAACCGGCTGGGTCGGAACGGAATATCTCATCGTGTTCATCGGGAGGGCTTGGACGGAACATGCGATGGAAACGAGGCCTGGCGTACCGCAGAACGGAGGAAACAGCCTTGTGTTCGACCGGCCACGTTCGAAATGGGATCCTGTTCATCGGGAGGAGTCTAGCGTACCGCAAAACAGAGGAAACAGACTTGTGTTGGACCTCCTACAGTTGAAACGGGGTCCTGTTGATTGGAAGGGTGTGGCGTACCGCAAAACGGACAAAACGGACTTGTGTTGGAGCGCTACGGTCGAAACAGGGGTCCTGTTCATCGGGAGGGGTGTGGCGTACCGCAAAACGGGACTCCACGGGATACTGTGCATTTCAACCGTCGAACTCCTCCAGCCACCACGGGTTACTGTTCATCCACCATCGACCTCCTCCAGCCTCCACCTGCGACTGTTCATGCACGGGCTCTTGTTCATCCAGCCTCCACCGCACGCTACTCCACCGGCTACTGTTCAACCACCCCTCTCCAGGGGCTCCTGTTAAAGCACCCCTCCACGGGCTACTGTTCATCCACCCCTCCACCATCTACTGTTCATCCAGCCCTCCATGGGGTCGTTCTGTTCATCCAGCCCTCCACAGGGTCCTGTTCATCCAGCCCCAACCGGCTCGATCGATCGGGGTCCTGTTCATCCAGAGGCAACGCCACGGGGTCCTGTGCATCCACCCCACCGCTCACAGTTCATCCACCCCCCCCCCAACACTCACTGTTCATCCAGAGGCAACACCGATCGGCTTGAGTTAGCAGCAGTTGTGAAGGAATCGCTCGATCGGGTTCAGTAACGGGTAGCTTGCAGTGCAATCGCTCGGGTTCAGTTAGAGCCCAACGGATCGCTCGGGTTCAGTTAGAGCCAATGCCTCGCACACACGCGTGTACGTGTACGAGAGAAATGCGCATCGCTGCCCGACCACCCACCGTAACCAGGAACTCGCTGATATTTTCCTCGCCCTCGCTTCTACCATGGTTTTTTCCATCATGGACGGCCCAAAGAATGTCATGCAGCTGCGTCTCCGGCCCGCCCAGGACGAAAAGCCCATTTTCTGTCATGATTTTTTGTCATAGAAGTAGGAGCCCACCACATCTATGATGATACCGGGTTTTGTCACAATTATCATCATAGAAGTGTCATAAGTATGACAGGAATTTTTTTTCGTTCGGCCCAGAATGTCACGGATTTGTATTTTTTTGTAGCGAATACCATAGCATGCCGGGTGCCATTCCATGATAGCATGCCAAGTTTCATGAATTTCAGACGAGTTTTGGATTTACTAGAATTAAAAATAAAGTATCTCAACGTTTTGCCGGCAATCAACGGTGCCCTGGTGTTCGAAATTCATTCCTGTTTCTATCATGGGACCTAAGCATGCACCCAAGGACACATATTTGATTTTTCAACCAATTTATATGCACTGGAGCATGTGCATGTAGTTCAAATTTGAATTATGCACATAAATTCTTTGAAAACTCAGTTAGTGCATAAAAATGTCCAAACGAACCCTGAAGAATCACAAAAATTGACACAACAGTTCTGTTGTTCTATGTTGACACAAGAAAAATTTGAAAGCAATAAGAGGCAATGGATATCGTTCCGTCCCCAAAGGTGGGACGTTCCCTACCGAAACCATCATGCTTGTTGTGAGAAGCTCTGGTTTGTGAGAAGCATATACCCAACCTGCCCCAAATGGGACAAAAAATTTACCACGACATGTTGATGCCGCTCCATGATAGCATGCCAAGTTTCATGAATTTCAGACGAGTTTTGGATTTACTAGAATTTAAAATAAAGTATCTCAACGTTTTGCCGGCAATCAACGATTCCTTGGTGTTCGAAATTCATTCCCATTTCTATCATGGGACCTAAGCATGCACCCAAGGACACATATTTGATTTTTCAACCAATTTATATGCACTGGAGCATGTGCATGTAGTTCAAATTTGAATTATGCACATAAATGCTTTGAAAACTCAGTTAGTGCATAAAAATGTCCAAACGAACCCTGAAAAATCACAAAAATTGACACAACAGTTCTGTTGTTCTATGTTGACACGAGAAACATTTGAAAGCAATAAGAGGCAATGGATATCGTTCAGTCCCCAAAGGTGGGACATTCCCTACCGAAACCATCATGCTTGTTGTGAGAAGCTCTGGTTTGTGAGAAGCATATACCCAAACCTGCCCCAAATGGGACAAAAAATTTACCACGGCATGTTGATGCTGCTCCATGATATCATGCCAAGTTTCATGAATTTCAGATGAGTTTTGGATTTACTAGATTAAAAATAAAGTATCTCAACATTTTGCCGGCAATCAACGGTGCCCTGGTGTTCGAAATTCATTCCCATTTCTATCATGGGACCTAAGCATGCACCCAAGGACACATATTTGATTTTTCAACCAATTTATATGCACTAGAGCATCTGCATGTAGTTCAAATTTGAATTATGCACATAAATGCTTTGAAAACTCAGTTAGTGCATAAAAATGTCCAAACGAACCCTGAAAAATCACAAAAATTGACACAACAGTCCTGTTGTTCTATGCTGACACGAGAAAAATTTGAAAGTAATAAGAGGCAATGGATATCATTCCGTCTCCAAAGGTGGGACGTTCCATACCGAAACCATCATGCTTGTTGTGAGAAGCTCTGGTTTGTGAGAAGCATATACCCAAACCTGCCCCAAATGGGACAAAAAATTTACCATGGCATGTTGATGCCGCTCCATGATAGCATGCCAAGTTTCATGAATTTCAGACGAGTTTTGGATTTACTAGAATTTAAAATTCAGGCATCTCAATGTTTTGCCGGCAATCAACGGTGCCCTGGTGTTTGAAATTCATTCCCATTTCTTGCATGGGACCTAAGCATGCACCCAAGGACACAAATTTGATTTTTTCAACCAATTTATATGCACTGGAACATGTGCTGTTGGAAATATGCCCTAGAGGCAATAATAATTAGTTATTATTATATTTCCTTACTCATGATAATAGTTTATTATCCATGCTATAATTGTATTGAAAGGAAACTCAGATACATGTGTGGGTACATAGAGAACACCATGTCCCTAGTAAGCCTCTATTGACTAGCTCGTTGATCAATAGATGGTTATGGTTTCCTGACCATGGACATTGGATGTCATTGATAACGGGATCACATCATTAGTAGAATGATGTGATGGACAAGACCCAATCCTAAGCCTAGCACAAAGATCGTAGTTCGTATGCTAAAGCATTTCTAATGTCAAGTATCTTTTCCTTAGACCATGAGATTGTGCAACTCCCGGATACCGTAGGAATGCTTTGGGTGTACCAAATGTCACAACGTAACTGGGTGGCTATAAAGGTGCACTACAGGTATCTCCGAAAGTGTCTGTTGGGTTGGCACGAATCGAGACTGGGATTTGTCACTGCGTGTAAATGGAGAGGTATCTCTGGGCCCACTCGATAGGACATCATCATAATGTGCACAATGTGACCAAGGGGTTGATCACGAGATGATGTGTTACGAAACGAGTAAAGAGACTTGCCGGTAACGAGATTGAACAAGGTATCGGTATACCGACGATCGAATCTCGGGCAAGTACCATACCGTTAGACAAAGGGAATTGTATACGGGATTGATTGTGTCCTTGACATCGTGGTTCATCCGATGAGATCATCATGGAACATGTGGGAGCTAACATGGGTATCCAGATCCCGCTGTTGGTTATTGGCCGGAGAGTTGTCTCGGTCATGTCTGCATGGTTCCCGAACCCGTAGGGTCTACACACTTAAGGTTCAATGACTCTAGGGTTATAAAGGAAGTTTGTATGTGGTTACCGAATGATGTTCTGAGTCCCGGATGAGATCCTGGACGTCACGAGGAGTTCCGGAATGGTCCGGAGGTAAAGATTTATATATGGGAAGTCTTATTTTGGTCGCCTGAAAAGTTTCGCACTTTATCGGTATTATACCGGGAGTGCCGAAAGGGGTCCGGGGGTCCACCGGGGGGGTCCACCTGCCCCGGGGGGCCACATGGGCTGTAAGGGGTGCGCCTTGGCCTATATGGGCCAAGGGCACCATCCCCAACAGGCCCATGCGCCAAGATATAAGAAAAAGGGGAGAGTCCTCAAAGGGGAAGGCACCTCCGAGGTGCCTTGGGGAGGATGGACTCCTCCCCCCCTTGGCCGCACCCCTTCCTTGGAGGAAGGGGCAAGGCTGCGCCTTCCCCCTCTCCCTTGCCCTTATATAAAGGGAGGGGAGGGAGGGGTAGCCGCACCTGAAGCCCTGGCACCTCCCTCCCTCCCATGACACCTCCTCCTCTCCCGCAGGTGCTTGGCGAAGCCCTGCAGGATTGCCACGCTCCTCCTCCACCACCACACCGTTGTGCTGCTGCTGGATGGAGTCTTCCTCAACCTCTCCCTCTCTCCTTGCTGGATCAAGGCGTGGGAGACGTCACCGGGCTGTACGTGTGTTGAACGCGGAGGTGCCGTCCGTTTGGCACTAGGATCTCTGGTGATTTGGATCACGACGAGTACGACTCCTTCAACCCCGTTCTCTTGAACGCTTCCGCTTAGCGATCTACAAGGGTATGTAGATGCACTCTCCTTCCCCTCGTTGCTGGTTTCTCCAGAGATAGATCTTGGTTATACATAGGAAAATTTTGAATTTCTGCTACGTTCCCCAACAGTGGTATCAGAGCCAGGTTTATTGCGTAGATTCTTTGCACGAGTAGAACACAAAGTAGTTGTGGGCGTTGATGTTGTTCAATATGCTTACCGTTACTAGTCCAATATTGTTTTGACGGTATTGTGGGATGAAGCGGCCCGGACCGACCTTACACGTACTCTTACGTGAGACAGGTTCCACCGACTGACATGCACTTGGTGCATAAGGTGGCTAGCGGGTGCCAGTCTCTCCCACTTTAGTCGGAACGGATTCGATGAAAAGGGTCCTTATGAAGGGTAAATAGCAATTGGCATATCACGTTGTGGTTTTGCGTAGGTAAGAAACGTTCTTGCTAGAAACCCATAGCTGCCACGTAAAACATGCAAACAACAATTAGAGGACGTCTAACTTGTTTTTGCAGGGTATGCTATGTGATGTGATATGGCCAACAAGAATGTGATGAATGATATGTGATGTATGAGATTGATCATGTTCTTGTAATAGGATTCACGACTTGCATGTCGATGAGTATGACAAGCGGCAGGAGCCATAGGAGTTATCTTAATTTATTGTATGACCTGCGTGTCATTGAACAACGCCATGTAATTACTTTACTTTATTGCTAACCGGTAGCCATAGTAGTAGAAGTAATAAGTTGGCGAGACAACTTCATGGAGACACGATGATGGAGATCATGATGATGGAGATCATGGTGTCATGCCGGTGACGATGATGATCATGGAGCCCCGAAGATGGAGATCAAAAGGAGCAAAATGATATTGGCCATATCATGTCACTATTTGATTGCATGTGATGTTTATTATGTTTATGCATCGTGTTTACATAGAACGACGGTAGTAAATAAGATGATCCCTTACACCAATTTCAAGAAGTGTTCTCCCCTAACTATGCACCGTTGCTACAGTTCGTCGTTTCGAAGCACCACGTGATGATCGGGTGTGATAGATCCTTACGTACACATACAACGGGTGTAAGACAGATTTACACATGCAATACACTTAGGGTTAACTTGACGAACCTAGCATGTACAGACATGGCCTCGGAACACGGAGACCAAAAGGTCGAGCATGAGTCATATAGTAGATACGATCAACATGAAGATGTTCACCGATGATGACTAGTCCGTCTCACGTGATGATCGGACACGGCCTAGTTGACTCGGATCATGTGATCACTTAGATGACCAGAGGGATGTCTATCTGAGTGGGAGTTCATAAGATGAACTTAATTATCCTGAACATAGTCAAAAAGACCTTTTGCAAATTATGCCGTAAGCTCGCGCTGTAGTTCCACTGTTTAGATATGTTCCTAGAGAAAATATAGTTGAAAGTTGACAGTACCAATTATGCGGATAGTAGAAAGCTTATGTCCTTAATGCACCGCTCAGTGAGCTGAGCCCCAAACGTCGTCTGTGGATGTTGCGAACATCGGACATATACGTTTTGATAACTACGTGATAGTTCAGTTAAACGGTTTAGAGTTGAGGCACCAAAGACGTTTTTCGAAATGTCGCAAAACATATGAGATGTTTTGAGGGCTGAAATTGGGATTTCAGGCTCGTGCCCACGTCAAGAGGTATGAGACCTCCGACGATTTTCTTATCCTGCAAACTAAGGGAGAAAAGCTCAATCGTTGAGCTTGTGCTCAGATTGTCTGAGTGCGACAATCACTTGAATCGAGTGGGAGTTGATCTTCCAGATGAGATAGTGATGTTTCTCCAAAGTCATTGCCACCAAGCTGCTAGAGCTTTATGATGAACTATAACATATCAGGGATAGATATGATGATCCTTGAGGTATTCACGATGTTTGACACCGCGAAAGTAGAAATCAAGAAGGAGCATCAATTGTTGATGGTTGGTGAAACCACTAGTTTCAAGAAGGGCAAGGGCAAGAAGGGATACTTCATGAAACGGCAAATCAGCTGCTGCTCCAGTGAAGAAACCCAAGGTTGAACCCAAACCCGAGACTAAGTGCTTCTGTGATAAGGGGAATAGTCACTAGAGCGGAATTACCCTAGATACTTGGTAGATGAGAAGGCTGGCAAGGTCGATAGAAGTATATTGGATATACATTATGTTAATGTGTACTTTACTAGTACTCGTAGTAGCACCAGGGTATTAGATACCGGTTCGGTTGCTAAGTGTTAGTAACTCGAAATAAAAGCTACGGAATAAACGGAGACTAGCTAAAAGTGAGCTGACGATATGTGTTGGAAGTGTTTCCAAGTTTGATGTGATCAAACATCGCACGCTCCCTCTACCATCAAGATTAGTATTAAACCTGAATAATTGTCATTTGGTGTTTACGTTGAGCATAGACATGATTGGATTATGTCTATCGCAATACGGTTATTCATTTAAGGAGAATAATGGTTACTGTATTTATTTGAATAAAACCTTCAATGGTCTTGCACCTAAAGGAATGGTTTATTGAATCTCGATCGTAGTTATACACATTTTCATGCCAAAAGATATAAGATAGTAATGATAGTACCACTTACTTGTGGCACTGCCATGTAAGTCATAATGGTATAAAACGCATGAAGAAGCTCCATGTTGATGGATCTTTGGACTCACTCGTTTTTGAAAAGTTTGAGACATGCGAACCATGTCTATTGGTGTATACGCATGAAGAAACTCCATGCAGGTGGATCGTTTGGACTCAATTGATTTTGAATCACTTGAGATATGCAAATCATACCACATGGGCAAGATGACTGAAAAGCCTCGGTTTCAGTAAGATGGAACAAGATAGCAACTTGTTGGAAGTAACACATTTTGATGTGTGTAGTCCAATGAGTGCTGAGGCATGCAGTGAATATCGTTATGTTCTTACTTCACAGATGATTCGAGTAGATGTTGAATATATTTACTTGATGAAACACATGTCTGAATTATTGAATGGTTCAAGTAATTTTAGAGTGAAGTTGAAGATCTT
Organism: Triticum timopheevii; assembly: GCA_963921465.1. Taxonomy (NCBI): domain Eukaryota; kingdom Viridiplantae; phylum Streptophyta; class Magnoliopsida; order Poales; family Poaceae; genus Triticum; species Triticum timopheevii. Next base: position 374,792,371 of record OY997268.1, on the reverse strand, counting down.
CGTGACAAGAGGATAGAATGTCTTTGATATGATCATAGAGATGAGGATCTGAGTTACGAGCTTTGACATGCAATTAAGACATTGTGGAAATTGTTTCACAATTAATACCGCCTGTAACACCATAGTGTGATGGTGTGTCCGAACATCATAGTTGCACCCTATTGGATATGGTGCGTACCATGATGTCTCTTATCGAATTACCACTATCGTTCATGGGTTAGGCATTAGAGACAACTGCACTCACTTTAATGGGGCATCACGTAATTCCGTTGAGACGACACCGTTTGGAGAAACCTAAGTTGTCGTTCCTTAAAGGTTTGGGGCTGCGACGCTTATGTGGAAAAGTTTCAGGTTGATAAGCTCGAACCCAAAGCGGATAAAATGCATCTTCATAGGACACCCAAAATAGTTGGGTATACCTCCTAATTCAGATCCGAAAGCAATAGGGATTGTTTCTTGAATCGGGTCCTTTCTCGAGAAAAGTTTGTCTCGAAAAGTTGAGTGGGAGGATGGTGGAGACTTGATATGGTTATTGAACCATCACTACAACTAGTGTGTAGCAGGGCACAGGAAGTTGTTCCTGTGGCACCTACACCAATTGAAGTAGAAGCTTATGATAGTGATCATGAAGTTTCGGATCAAGTCACTGCCGTACCTCATAGGGTGACAAGGATGCGTACTACTTCAGAGTGGTACGGTAATCCTGTCTTGAAGGTCATGTTGCTAGACAACAATGAACCTACGAGCTATGGAGAAGCGATGGTGGGCCCATATTCCGACAAATGTTTAGAAGACATGAAATCCAAGATAGGATCCATGTATCAGAACAAAGCATGGACTTTGGTGGACTTGCCCAATGATCGGCAAGCCATTGAGATAAATGGATCTTTTAAGAAGAAGACGGACGTGGACGGTAATGTCACCGTCTATGAAGCTCGACTTGTGGCGAAGAGTTTTTCACAAGTTCAAGGAGTTGACTACGATGAGATTTTCTCATCCGTAGCGATGCTTAAGTCCGTCGGAATCATGTTAGCATTAGCTGCATTTATGAAATCTGGCAGATGGATGTTAAGACGAGTTTCCTTACCAGTTTTCGTAAGGAAAGGTTGTATGTGATACAATCAGAAAAGTTTTATCGATCCTAAGGATGCTAAAAGGTATGCTGGCTCCAGCGATCCTTCTAAGGACTGGAGTAAGCATCTCGGAGTTGGAATGTGCGTTTTGATAAGGTGATCAAAGATTTTGGGTTTATACAAAGTTCATGAGAAACTTGTACTTCCAAAGAAGTGAGTGGGAGCACTATAGAATTTCTGATGAGTATATGTTGTTGACATATTGATGATCAGAAATGATGTAGAATTTCTAAAAAGCATATAGGGTTATTTGAAAGGTGTTTTTCAATAGAAAACCTGGATTAAGCTACTTGAACATTGAGCATCAAGATCTATGAGGATAGATCAAAACGCTTAATGATACTTTCAAATGAGCACGTACCTTGACATGATCTTGAAAGTGTTCAAGATGGATCAGTCAAAGAAGGAGTTCTTTCCTAAGTCGTAAGGAACGAAGTTAAGACTTAAAGCTCGACCACGGCAGAAAAGAGAGAAAGGACGAAGATCGTCCCCTATGCTTTAGACGTAGGCTCTATAGTATGCTATGCTAAGTACCGCACCTGATGTGTGCCTTGCCACATGTCTGGCAAGAGGGAACAAAGGTGATCAAGGAATTGATCACCAGATAGCGGTCAAAATTATCCTTAGAGGAATAAGGATGTGTTTCTCGATTATGGAGGTGATAAAGAGTTCGGCGTAAAGGGTTACGATGATGCAAGCTTTAACACCTATCCGAATGACTCTGAGTAGCAAACCGGATACGTATAGTGGAGCAACCATTTGGAATAGCTCCAAGTGGAGCGTGGAAGTAGCATTTACAATATGACATAGAGAATTGCAAAGTACATACGGATCTGAATGTTGCAGACCCGTTGACTAAAACCTCTCTTACAAGCAAAACATGATCAAACCCCAGAACTCATTGAGTCTTAATCACATGATGATGGGAACTAGTTTAGTGACACTAGTAAACTCTCTGATGTTGGTCACATGGCGATGTGACCTGTGAGTGTTAATCACATGGCGATGTGAACTAGATTATTGACTCTAGTGCAAGTGGGAGACTGCTGGAAATATGCCCTAGAGGCAATAATAATTAGTTATTATTATATTTCCTTACTCATGATAATAGTTTATTATCCATGCTATAATTGTATTGAAAGGAAACTCAGATACATGTGTGGGTACATAGACAACACCATGTCCCTAGTAAGCCTCTATTGACTAGCTCGTTGATCAATAGATGGTTATGGTTTCCTGACCATGGACATTGGATGTCATTGATAATGGGATCACATCATTAGTAGAATGATGTGATGGACAAGACCCAATCCTAAGCCTAGCACAAAGATCGTAGTTCGTATGCTAAAGCTTTTCTAATGTCAAGTATCTTTTCCTTAGACCATGAGATTGTGCAACTCCCGGATACCGTAGGAATGCTTTGGGTGTACCAAACGTCACAACGTAACTGGGTGGCTATAAAGGTGCACTACAGGTATCTCCGAAAGTGTCTGTTGGGTTGGCATGAATCGAGACTGGGATTTGTCACTACGTGTAAACGGGGAGGTATCTCTGGGCCCACTCGGTAGGACATCATCATAATGTGCACAATGTGACCAAGGGGTTGATCACGAGATGATGTGTTACGAAATGAGTAAAGAGACTTGCCGGTAACGAGATTGAACAAGGTATCGGTATACCGACGATCGAATCTCGGGCAAGTACCATACCGTTAGACAAAGGGAATTGTATACGGGATTGATTGAGTCCTTGACATCGTGGTTCATCCGATGAGATCATCGTGGAACATGTGGGAGCCAACATGGGTATCCAGATCCCGCTGTTGGTTATAGGCCGGAGAGTTGTCTCGGTCATGTCTGCATGGTTCCCGAACCCGTAGGGTCTACACACTTAAGGTTCGATGATGCTAGGGTTATAAAGGAAGTTTGTATGTGGTTACCGAATGTTGTTCGGAGTCCCAGATGAGATCCTGGACGTCACGAGGAGTTCCGGAATGGTCCGGAGGTAAAGATTTATATATGGAAAGTCTTATTTTGGTCGCCGGAAAAGTTTTGCACTTTATCGGTATTGTACCGGGAGTGCCGAAAGGGGTCCGGGGGTCCACCGGGGGGGTCCACCTGCCCCGGGGGGCCACATGGGCTGTAGAGGGTGCGCCTTGGCCTATATGAGGCAAGGGCACCAGCTCCAAGAGGCCCATGCGCCAAGATATAAGAAAAAGGGGAGAGTCCTCAAAGGGGAAGGCACCTCCGAGGTGCCTTGGGGAGGATGGATTCCTCCCCCCCTTGGCCGCACCCCTTCCTTGGAAGAAGGGGCAAGGCTGCGCCTCCCCCCTCTCCCTTGCCCTTATATAAAGGGAGGGAAGGGAGGGGTAGCCGCACCTGAAGCCCTGGCGCCTCCCTCCCTCCCGTGACACCTCCTCCTCTCCCGCAGGTGCTTGGCGAAGCCCTGCAGGATTGCCACGCTCCTCCACCACCACCACGCCGTTGTGCTGCTGCTGGATGGAGTCTTCCTCAACCTCTCCCTCTCTCCTTGCTGGATCAAGGCGTGGGAGACGTCACCGGGCTGTACGTGTGTTCAACGCGGAGGTGCCGTCCGTTCGGCACTAGGATCTCCGGTGATTTGGATCACGACGAGTACGACTCCTTCAACCCCGTTCTCTTGAACGCTTCCGCTTAGCAATCTACAAGGGTATGTAGATGCACTCTCCTTCCCCTCGTTGCTGGTTTCTCCATAGACAGATCTTGGTTATACGTAGGAAAATTTTGAATTTCTGCTACGTTCCCCAACATGTGCATGTAGTTCAAATTTGAATTCTGCAGATAAATGCATTGAAAACTCTGTTAATGCATAAAAATGTCCAAACGAACCCCAAAAAATCACAAGAATTGACACAACACTCATGTTGTTGTATGTTGACACGAGAAAAAAATTGAAAGCAATAAGAGGCAATGGATATCGTTGCTTCCACTACTAGGAAAAGGGCTATAGATGAAATGGACACTAATGGCGCAGTAGACATGTGGTGCGCCGCTACTATGTACTAATGGCGTACCATGTGTTGGTGCGCCATTAGTGTCCAAATACTAATGGCGCACCACATCCATGGTGCGCCATTAGTAACAATTTTTTTTAATTTTTTTTTCAAAACTACTAATGGCGCACCAGGGGATAGTGCGCCATTACTAGTTAAACTAGTAATGGCGCACCACATCCACGGTGTGCCATTAGTAAGTTTTTTTTTCAAAAAAAATTTCAATTTTTTTTTCAAAACTAGTAATGGCGCACCAGGGGATAGTGCGCCATTACTACTTTTAACTAGTAATGGCGCACCACATCCACGGTGCGCCACTAGTAATTTTTTTTCATTTTTTTTCAAAACTAGTAATGGCGCACCGTGGGAGTGGTGCGCCATTACTAACTTGGCCCAAAAATTCCACCGAATGCACCCCCCTGGTGGACCGCCTTTTCAGTTTAAAAATAAATAAAAGAAAATGATGAAAATGTCAAAAAAATAAAAGAAAATAATTTTTCCATGTGATATGTGGTCTAGTTGTTGGGAAAATTTACAAATATGAATTTCGACTTTATTTGCAAAATCTCTCTGGAATTTGTAAAATGGGCATAACTTTTGCATACGAACTCGGATTAAAAAGTTTTCTATATGAAAAATCATCTACTCGAAAAGTTACATCCGAATTTAACGGGGGGAACCCCGTTAAACATTTTCAAAATCCTCAAAAACCTAACAGAAAAAAGTTACGGGGCTTTTAAGATCTGGAGGCAAAAAAATTCAAAAAAGTTCAAACTTACAAGTGGCGCACCGTTTGCTAGGTGCGCCACTAGTAACAGAAAAAAACTAGTTTTGATTTTTTTTCGGGATTTTTTTCAAAATATGATACGTAATATGAACGGAAGTTTGAAATATTTTTTCAAAATTTCATCACACTCATGAACATGAACAAAGTCCTAAACATCAACAAGGTCTAATAGGATTGATATGATAGATATATCAACAAGTGCCTGTGAAGTGAGCTGGTGCTGGGATTGGATAGAACTTTGAAGTTAAGCGCGCTTGGACTGGAGTAGTGTGAGGATGGGTGACCTTTTGGGAAGTTTGACCACGGAGTGCGATTTGACTTGAGATTAAGTCATAGTGACCCGAGATTAAGAAAAAAAAAAAATTGACAAAAAATTTATTACTAATGGTGCACTTCTATGTGGTGCGCCATTACTAAGTCAAATAGTAATGGCGCACCTCTAGGCATACTAATGGCGCACTACAGGTGCACCATTAGTATCTCGTATACTAATGGCGCACCAAAATACTAGTGGCGTGGTACTAGTGGCGCACCAGTAGTGCGCCATTAGTAGGCAAAACTGGTGCGCCATTAGTAGGCCTTTTCCTAGTAGTGTTCCCCAAAGGTGGGACGTTCCCTACCGAGACCATCATGCTTGTTGTGAGAAGCTCTGGTTTGCGAGAAGCATATACCCAAACCTGCCCCAAATGGAACAAAAAAATTACCACGGCATGTTGATGCTGCTCCATGATAGCATATCAAGTTTCATGAATTTCAGATGAGTTTTGGATCTACTAGAATTTAAAAACCAGGCATGTCAATGTTTTGCCAGCAATCAACGGTGCCCTGGTGTTTGAAATTCATTCCCATTTCTTGCATGGGACCTAAGCATGCACCCAAGGACACAGATTTGATTTTTCAACCAATTTATATGCACTGGAGCATTTGCATGTAGTTCAAATTTTAATGATGCACATAACTGCATTGAAAACTCAGTTAATGCATAAAAATGTCCAAACGAACCCCGAAAAATCACAAAAAATGATGCAACACTCCTGTTGTTCTAAGTTGACACGAGAATTTTTTTTGAAAGCAATAAGAGGCAATGTATATCGATTCGTCCCCAAAGGTGGGACGTTCCCTACCAAAACCATCATGCTTGTTGTGAGAAGCTCTGGTTTGTGAGAAGCATATACCCAAACCTGCCCCAAATGGGACAAAATTTTACCACGACATGTTGATGCCGCTCCATGATAGCATGCCAAGTTTCATGAATTTCAGACGAATTTTTGATTTACTAGAATTTAAAAACCAGGCATCTCAATGTTTTGCCGACAATCAACGGTGCCCTGGTGTTTGAAATTCATTCCCATTTCTTGCATGGGACCTAAGCATGCACCCAAGGACACATATTTGATTTTTCAACCAATTTATATGCACTAGAGCATGTGCATGTAGTTCAAATTTGAATTATGCACATATATGCATTGAAAACTCAGTTAATGCATAAAAATGTCCAAACGAACCCCGAAAAATCACAAGAATTGACACAACACCCCCGTTGTTCTGTGTTGACATGAGAAAATTTTTGGAAGCAATAAGAGGCAATGGATATCGTTTCGTCCCCAAAGGTGGGATGTTCCCTATCGAAACCATCATGCTTGTTGTGAGAAACTCCGGTTTGTGAGAAGCATATACCCATACTTGCCCTAAATGGGACAAAAATTTTACCACGGCATGTTGATGCCGCTCCATGATAGCATGCCAAGTTTCATGAATTTCAGACGAGTTTTGGATTTACTAGAATTTAAAAACTAGGCATCTCAATGTTTGCAGCCGAGTGACAGTGGCAGGGTGTTTGACATTCATTCCCATTTCTTGCATGGGACCTAAGGAGGCAATCAAGGACACATATTTGAATTTTCAACTAATTTATATGCACTGGAGCATGTGCCTGTAGTTCAAATTTGAATTATGCACATGAACGCACAGAAAACTCAGTTAATATATAAAAATGTCCAAGCGAACCCCGAAAAATCCGAAAAATTGACACAACACTCCTGTTGTTCTATGTTGACACTAGGAAAAAGTTTTAAATCGAGAAGAGGCAACGGATATCGTTTCGTTTAGAAAGGTGAAATGTTCCCTACCGAAACCATGACACTTGTTGTGAGAAGCTCTGGTTTATGAGAAGCTTATACCCAAACCTACCCCAAATGGGAGAAAATTTTTACCACGGCATGTTGATGCCACTCCATGATAGCATGCCAAGTTTCTTGAATTTCGGATGAATTTTGGATTTACTTGAATTACAAAAGCAAGTATGTCGACGTTTGCTGGAGAGCCACGGTGCCATGGTGTTCGAATTTCATCCCATTTCTTGCATGGGAGATAAGCATAAACCCATAGACACATATATGATTTTACAACCCATGTTGGTGCACTGGAGCATGTGCATGTAGTTTAATTTTGAATTGTGCACTTTGAATGGCTAGAAAACCAATTTAATGTATAAAATGTTCAAATGAACCCTGAATAATTCCAATTCTTTTACGACACACATATGGTTGCATGTGCACTCCAGATAAAAGGTCTAGCAATTCAAACACTGTCCATTGCTGATGTGACCCCATTATGTAATTCAAGTCAAGATGAAAAATCAAGTAGATCGCGCAAAGTTTATTATCACCAACCATGTGAGATGCAGCACAAAATATCCCGCAGCACTTTTGGTGTATAGTACGCCTGTGGCTTACGCGAGAAGGTGTGTCGGCTACAGTCCACAGCTGGCGTCTCAAGCACACTAGCTCGCTCCCCAAATATCATTTCACTGTTCAATCATCGCCGATGATAGATGGGCATGTGGACCCGCTTCGTGAGGGAAACTTTGGTGGCCCACTCCGGCGAGAGCGCGACCGCAGCCGCCATGTACGTGCTAACAAGTTGCATGAGTGCGGCCGCAATCTGCGACCGGGCAGCCATGGCAGCCCAAACGACCGTTGTTGCTTCTCAGGTGGCGGCAGCAACATATGGCTCGGGGATAACAATTGGCGAGAGCGGCATAGCAGTTGTCCATTCCACAGCGGCGGCCTTAGCCTTGATGGAGGCCGCCCACGACCATGTCGCGGCCGCCCACGCCCAGCTCCTGGTGGTCACCGCACAAATTGAACAAAGCTTCTCCGACAACGGTCGGCAACCCACAGCCGAAGAGCTGGCAATCACCGAGAGCGTTTGAGCAGCCGTCTGTTCCTCCACCGCATACCTTGCGACGACGGAGCCCGTCCAAGCCCAGATCGCGTCCGCCCACGCCCAGCTCATGGCGGCCTTTTCCAAAGAGATGGCGGACACAGATGGCGAGATGCTTGCCGAATATGGTGTGATGGATGCCATGGAGCTCCTTCCCAAGAGACCGTCAGGCGCGAGCTAGACATGGAGGCGGCGGCGGAGATCGATGAGCACCAGCCGTAGTAGTACTCTTTGTTTTGTTTAATTAAGAGCGTCGGTCTTTAATTTGTTAGAGTAATTTTTAGGTCAGCTAGCTCTGTTTAATTGCTGAACTTGCTCCATTAAGAAGTGTGGGTGTGCTGTAGTCTCCTTTGTGTACCCAAATTATGCAATGACGTGGATGACCACTGTAACCATGGAAATTCGACCCAAAATTTTTGACGTTCAAATTCATCACACACGGGTTAAGCTATCTGAATCATTTGTGATGTTCACATATCATACACAGTTCTGAATAAGGGACCGTGTCGGATGACACTTTGTGCGCCAGTTTTTTCGTTGAAGCGATTCCAAATTTTTGGCTTCCGCGGAAATATCTACCTCCCCGCACCCTCCCCCTTACCAAAAGCCACATTTCCCCAGTTTCCACCTTCCTTTCCAAGTTGAAACCTTCACTCCTTGCTTGCAGCACCGCCTCCTCGCCGGTGACCCTCCTTGACGCTGCTCCGCCTTGCCTATCTAGGTAGGTAATCCACATCCGACCCCCATCCTCCTCCTCCTTCCACATCCCACATGCCCCGACCACCAGCGCGAGCGCGACACCTTCCACCCAAATCACCGACCATAAGCGCGGCCCTAAGCCATGGTGCACGCAGTATAGCCAGGATATCAAGGAGCGGAGAAGCAAATTGTGACTGCACGCGCGTATGAGGTCATGATGGCTGCCATTCGTGCCGACCCCTAGATCTTGGAGGAGCACCTTGCCATTTGTTAGCAACGCCGGTTGAGCATGCTTGGTTTACCCGTTGTGTGTGCTACTCCTGCCTTTCCTTCACAAATTCTAGTGAATTGTGCTATCTAATTTTACCATGCAATCTGTTGCTCTAGTGTATATGATCTATAGGTCGTGCAGTGTGGTTCTCACTTATTAAATGTTTTGTTAATTAGTTGTCATCTTCAGTTAACTGTTTGGTTCAATTCTGCAAATGTGATGTTCAATTCTTCAGGCTGCAATTTTGTATTGTCTTCCATGTGAGAAATAAATCGAATTTGTCTTTACAAAATACATGAGAAATGAATACAATTGCTATATTTCCAAGTTGTCAAGCATGCTTGGTTTGGTTATACATTGTGCAATGTGGTGCTCAGTTAACGTTTGGTTCATTTGTGTTGTGGTGTTTAGTTAGCTGTTTGGTTCAATTCTGCAATGCGATGTTCAATAGTTGTGGGTGTATTCTGTTATTGTATACCATGTGAGGAATAAATTGAATTTGGCTATAGTAAATACATGAGAAACAAATACAATTGCTACACTTGGCTGTGGTTAACTGTTTGGTTAACTGTCTGATCTTCCATTAGTAGTACGTTATATTGTGCAATGTGGTGCTCAGTTAATGTTGGTTCATTTGTTGTGGTGTTTAGTTAACTGCTTGGTTCAATTCTGCAATGCAATGTCCAATTGTCGTGGGTAGAATTTTGTATTGTTGTGCATGTGTGGAATAAATTGAATTTGGCTGCACTTAATACATGAGAAACATATACCAGTGCTATATTTCGTAGTTCTTGATCATGCTTGGTTTGGATAAATGGGTTTTCCATGTGGCTTGAATTAATCTGATGAATCTGGAATGTGCTTATTTTTCATCAACATATTTTACTGATAGCATGCGAACCCTTACTTAACCTGATGACTACCTTATATGTGTTATAGGGAAATAATGGGAAGCACTGAGGTTTACAATCGAGGTTAGCACGTGCATGGTCCATTGTCTGATAGCACATTATTGTGCAATTGCAGGAACCATTCTAATATTTTTTTTTTAACAATTTGGTCTTGCACATGTAGGTCCTGCTGTCAGAAGTTTTGACCCACTGTTCGACCCTTTTTGCATATGGGGAAATGTGTTGTCCATGAATATCAATCAAATCAAGAAACTCAGAAAGATTGTTAGGATAAAGAAATTAGCGATGAGAAACAACAAGATCTTTGTCTGCACAATGAAGAAGACATCAGTTCACTACAAGATGGTACTAACTATTATACCTTGCCTTTTTTATTCCTTTGCCCCATTTCCAATATAGAGAAGATATTTATGCACATCCTTGTTTTCAGGCCTTTCCAAAGCAGTTCAGTGATGATTACCTCTCAACCCAACTCTATGGTCAGGAGGCAAGGAAGGTTTTCATCCAACACCCACGGTTCAATATTCAAGTGTTCCTGAAGAGGACGAAGGACGGATGGTCAATCATTCACAGGCACTGGCCTAAAGTTGCAAAGACCTTCGACATGAATGAAGGCTCAATATTTGCCTTCCGCTTCATCAGTTTTCCAAATGAGATGCATCTGTCTATATACCATCTATGGTGCTAATTTCTAAAGGCTCTACATGTTGCATGTGAAACTTGGTGCTGGTGCAGTTGTGTAATGGGGTAGCTAAGTGCTGAAGCTATATCATGTTGTACTCTGATGTATTTCAATTATGAAATTATGCTTCCTTAATATGGAAATGAAATATATTATGTGCTTAATATGAATGTCAATTAGATTAATAAATGGATTATTAATAACCTGCTAATTGGGTTTCGCGCAAACGGTTGTTGAAAAAATACCGTGGGCATTTTGGTTCCTTAGTGACCGTTGGACACGTGTGTTTGAAATCCGACCGTTGGACACGTGTCGGTTCCTTAGTGAGCCAGGGTCATTTCAGACATATCATGTCGGGTTTCGTCATGGCTATAAATAGCCCAGCCCCTACACCATAAATTGGTGGCTACTTAGAGTTAGTGCATGATTTTGTCATTTGAGAGCAACCCACCTCTGAAGCCTTTGAGAGAGAGATCCTTGCGAGGACAAAGCCCAAAACACCCAGAGCCAAAGAGTGTTAGGCATCACTAAAGTCTTATGTCTGCATGACCTAAAGACTTGTTACACTTGAGGTCTGTGCATCCTCCAGCCAGTTAGGCGTCAGGTTCTGAGGATCCAAGAGTCATTGTGGATTGCCAGTGAATGGAGTCTGTGAAGGTTTGGAAGTCTACCTTGAAGACATACCAGAGTGATTGGGCGAGGACTAGGTGTCCTTAGCTCAAGGGGAATAAGGTGAAGACACGGTCTTCTGAGTTCAATCTCAGCCTCCGTAACTAGATGTACAGTTGTCACAACAACTGGAACTGATCTACCAAATCCTTGTCTTCACCAAGCAACTGGTCCTATTCCCTACTATTTTCAGTTTGTCTTCGTGAAGTTATTGCTTGCTTGTCTGATCTGTTTGACTTCACTGTGTGAAGTCTACTACTTGTTTGGCTTCACACCGTCTTCCATTCTGATCCATACTACCTAGCTGCTGTTAATCTTCGTGCTTTCACTACATTTCTTACTTGCCTATTGCTTGTCTAGTGTAGTTCATCTTCCGCTGCATATCATATAGGTTCATTTCAATAGTATGTCTTCAAATACCTCGTGTTTGGAAGACTTTCATAAAAATCGCCTATTCACCCCCCTCTAGTCGATAACTAGCACTTTCAATTGGTATCATAGCAAGGTGCTCCCTTGTTCGGTGTGATTCGGTTTAACCACCTGGAGTTTTAGCTATGCCGACTGCAGGGATAATCAAGGTCTCCGCTGCGTGCCCAGTCTTCGATGGGACTGATTACCCATACTGGAAGAATAAGATGCACATGCATCTTGAAGCCATTGCCATTGACCTTTGGTATGTCATCAAGACAGGCATTCCCGAGGTCGGTGAAAGTGTCACCGTTGCTGATGTCAAGAGGTTCGCGCAACTGGACTAAACCGCCAAGGATAGTATGGCCGTGTGAGTGCACTGGAAACTGCGAAGCTAGTCTGGGACTGGTTGTCCAAGGTCAACGAAGGCGTCTCAACCCAGAGAGACTCAAGGATTGATGTTCTTTGCAACCTCTTCAAGAGAAACGACAATGAGAATGTCCAGCTCACGTTTGATCGCCTCACTGATATCACAAAATGAGCTTCGCGCACTTGGCGTCACTGAGATCACCAAGCATGAAATCATGAAGAAGCTCCTGAGATTACTTGACAGCTCATTTGACACCTTGGCCCTGATGATTCAAGAATGACCTGACTTCAGAGAACTCGATCCGTCTGACATAGTTGAGAGGCTCAACACACATGAGTTCCAGCTATCTGAGAAAAGAGACATCTATGGCCCCAACTATGGCCGATCTCGTGCTTTGAAGGGAAAGGTTGTTTCCTCATCTGAAGAAGAATCTGACTGTAGTTCTGAAGATCCTGAAGACATTGGCAAAGAGCTAGCAATGCTTGTGAAGAAGTTCCAAGAGTTCTCCAAGAAGAATCACTTCGGAAAGTCTTCAAGATCCAGCTCAAGAAATGGTGAGGCTTCCTCTCATGACTACAAGAATAGAACTTGCGAAAAATGCAAGAAGCTAGGCCACTACATCTCTGAGTGTCCTCAATGGGACAAGGAATCTAAGAAGAAGAAGAAGAAGAGCAAGGAATATGACTCTGACGACAAGAAGAAGAAGAAATCCTCAAAGTCTTCTACAAAATCTTCATCAAAGTCTTTGTCTCACAAGAAGAGCCCATCTGGCAAGGCTTGTGCGTTCATTGGCAAGGAGATGGATTCATAGGAGGAGTCTGCTTCTGAGGAGGCGAAGGTGGAGTCTGAGGAGGAGTCTGATTCAAGTGAGGAAAGCCTGGCTCTAGCTTCGGCATTCATTGCCAAGTCCATGTTCAACACTGAAGACAATCGTCACGTCACCAATGCTGAAGCCAATGATGAGGACGACTCTGCTCCAACCTACTGCTTCATGGCACGTGGTGCCAAGGTAAACTCACGCGATGTGTACTTTCAAACCTCCGGTGAAGATGACCCTAAGTGTGAATCAAAACCCAGCTATAAGACTCTTGCTAAAATTGCAACTGAACAACAAACTGCTATGGAACATATTGAAAAGTTGCTGGACAAAAGCGATGACCTGTTGGACAAGGAAATGAATCGAAGTTAGCCCTTAATCGAAGACATTATAAATCTTTGTGTTAAGTACGAGGAACTTGAAAGTCGTCATGAAACACTCTCAGCTACTCATGAGAAGCTTTCCTATGATTATCTTCAAAGGAAGCAAGATCTAGAGAAACTGAGAGCGTCTCATGAAGATCTTCAAAAGGAGAACGATTCACTTCTTGCTCAATAGATTAGTTCCGCTCAGGAAGATTTTGTGCCACCATGTTTAAAATGTCTTAAGCATGATAATGTTGTCTCTATTGCTGAATGTTCTACTGCCTCTAATGTTGCAATAACTTCAACTGCTGACATTGTAACTGACCCCTCTTTAGAGGATACCACAACCATTGCTGATGAGAATGCTAGGTTGAAGACATTGCTTGAAACAGGCATGTACAAAAGCCTAAAAGGGCATCAAACACTGTGCGATGTCCTCAAGAAATAGATTTTGAATCAAAACCCTAGGTAAGAGGGTGTTGGTTTCGAGAGGAAAATGAATGTTGATGATTCCTACTGGAATCCTGAGCAGTACTCCAAAACCACAAGGGTTGCTGCTAAGGATCCTTCACTGTACCCATCCACCTTATCTGGCTTCACTTGTGCTAACCCCATTATTATTGATGAATCCTTTAACACCAATTATAAGTTGTTTAAGAATCAGAACGGTGAAGTGTTTGCTAGGTTTATTGGTACTAACTACAGTAATGGTCCACCTTTGAAGAAGATCTGGGTGCCCAAAAGTTGTCTTGAGAAGTTTCCCGTGAATGTCATCATGGCACCACCAGGGAAGAAGACAAACCCCAGACCAAAGTCTTCACGTGGCCCACGGGCTTCATACAGATAGAGGACCTCACAAGGTCACCCTAATGCAAATGTTTTGCAGGGAAATCATCATCAGACTCATGAATGTGAGCGTGTTTATTCTAACCGCTATGTTCATAAATCAAAGAACTTTTCTGCATATTCTTAAGAGTACTATTCACCTCCTGCGAAACTATTTGCTAGGGCTCCAAAGCCAAAGTTCTTAAATGTTGCACTTAGACTTATTGCTTCTAAGCCACCTCTTAAGATGTGGGTGGTTAAGAAGAATTAACTTCTTTTGCAGGGAAAGGTCTCCAGCCGTAAATCAAAGACTTCTGATACCAATGCTGGGGACCTAAAACATCTTGTGGTTCGCAAGATAAAGTGCCAAAATGGTCTTACCATTTATTTCATCCCAGGGTTTCTTGACGAGCATCCTATCTTACCAAACAAGATTCTTAACTTTGTTAATTGCTTGCTTGTTATATGTTTGTGCTTCACAATACTCTTGGTGAAGCCTATCCCGCTAACTGCACTGTAGGGTATGACTCCGAAAGCTACTGAGTGGATAATGGCCAGTGGATGCACTAACCACATGGCTGGTGATCGAAGTCTTCTCATGGATTCAACCCTACGTCCGTATACTAAAAGTCACATCACGTTCACTGACACTGGTAAAAAGCAAGGTATTGGGCCTAGGTAGAGTTGCAATTGAGGGAGTCCTGGATTAGGGGGTCCTTGGACAGCCGGACTATATACATGGGCCGGACTGTTAGGCTATGAAGATACAAGATAGAAGATTTATTCTCGTGTCCAGGTGGGACTCTACTTGGCGTGGAAGGCAAGCTCGGTACTTTGGATATGTAGATTCCTTTCTCTGTAACCGACTTTGTACAACCCTAGCCCCCTCCGGTGTCTATATAAACCGGAGGGTTTAATCCATAGGGGACAATCATAATCCCATAGGCTAGACTTCTAGGGTTTAGCCATTACGATATCATGGTAGATCAACTCTTGTAATACTCATATTCATCAAGATCAATCAAGCAGGGAGTAGGGTATTACCTCCATAGAGAGGGCCTGAACCTGGGTAAATATCTTGTCCCCCGTCTCCTGTTACCATCGACCTTAGACGCACAGTTTGGGACCCCCTATCCGAGATCCGCCGGTTTTGACATCGACATTGGTGCTTTCATTGAGAGTTCCACTGTGACGTCGAAGACAAGATTGATGGCTCGCCTTGTTATCAAGGAAAATATCACCTCCGGAGGAGCCCTGGCCTCAGGCCAAACCCTCCGGTTGGGCGGCTTCATTATGACCGCTCGTTCGGCCGTCGGGCCGACGGCGACTTCTCGGGTCATCGAAAATCGCCTCCGCGTCAACTCAGAATACTCCAAACAGATGGATCCGACGGAGTTTTCATCTTTAAACAAACTCCTGGATCGCATCACTGCCTTGGGAGTCGCTACAGACTATGATTGGATTGGGATTAAACCCGGTCAGAGAGAAATTGAATCTCCCCCGATCACCCATCAGATAACGGTAGTGGAGGACCAACACAACAACTCTTCCTCTATATTGAGGACGAACTATGTTCGGATTTCCAAGCTCACAGAGCCGGACACCCGCCCGCGGGAAGACATGCCCCGTACTCTGAACCTAGAGTCAGACTGTGGGCCCGAAAAATTGCTTGATATCCCGGAGCCCGAACTGTTAAGCTCGGAAGTTTCTAAAACTCCGGATCCCAGATTGGGTCAGGGTTCGGACCTAAAGCCACCCACCCACCCAGATACATGCGATCTTATCCACATTAAACAGTAGTCCCAAGAAACAGTCCATCACTTTTGGGCCAGATTCCTCCTTGTCAAAGGCAAGATCAAAGACTGCCGCGATGAAGATGCAATCTCATTATTCCGCAAAAATTGCACGAACGAGGAAATCCTCAATGCAATAAACCGCTGTCACGTATCACGCTTCGATGACTTGGCAACCATAGTACAGAAGTACTGCACAATGGAAAGTGCCAGGAAAACTCAGTCAGCCTCCTGGGAGCCACCGGTTTCCACTCAACCCCTCGCCGGACAAAAAGGATGCACACTTGTTGGTCGCCCGATCCAATACCAAAAAAATCTAAGCCCATTACGGGGCGCGGAACCGTTCTGGAGGGATGGCTTGATAGGCCATGCAAAATACACACAACACCGGATACCGTACCAACCCACAATCTTAGAGCATGTTGGATACTCCGGCAAGTGGCCAAGAGCGGAGAGGATATCCTCATCAAAAGTACCACAGAGCAACATCCCAACAACCCTACCGTATTGAGAGTCTTCGAGACTTTCGCCTCAAACAGTAGGCGCAAAAGGGCACTCCGCGGCCTCGCTGATGTCTGCCAAGTTACAACAATAAACCCTTGGAACGACATGGACATAATCTTCAATGCTAGTGACGAACCAAAATTCAGAACAGCCTGCACCAGCCGCATTGGTCGTCAGTCCGATCATGGGCGGCTTTCGGCTTACCAAAGTGCTCATGGACGGCGGCGGCGGACTAAACCTCATTTACGAGGAAATTCTCAACCAAATGGAAATAGATAGGAGCCGCATCGAGCAAAGTAGCACGACTTTCCGAGGAATCATTCCCAGTCGGGAGGCGAGATGTGTGGGAAAAATCACACTTGATGTGGTATTTGGCACGCGGGAGAATTATCAGTCCGAAGAGATAACCTTTCAAGTGGCCCCATTCAACAGTGGATATCACGCCTTATTAGGGCAAGATGCATTTGCAAGCTTCAAAGCCATACCCCATTACAGGTACATGAAGCTCAAGATGCCCGGGCCCAATGGTATCATCACTCTTGCCAGCGATCCGGACATAGCACTCTGCGCCGAAAACAAAACCGCAGCCCTGGACCTCTAGGCGTTGTCTGAAGCCCTCGCGGCCAGGGAATTAACCGCATTGCTCTCCATGGTGGATAGGGACGATGTGATCCTCGATAAGCAACCCAAATCCACCTCCTTTAAACCAGCAGACGAAATAGTCAAATTCCAAGTCCACCCAACGGACTCCACGAAGACAGCATCCATCAGGGCACATCTAGACCCCATGGTCGACGCCGCACTGCGGGCGTTCCTATGTGAAAACTGGGACATATTCGCCTAGCACCCTTCTGATATGCCGGGGATCCCATGCAGGCTGGACGAACACAGCCTAAACATACTGAAGGGATATAAGCCGGTCAAGCAAACATTGCGGCGCTTTTCCGAACCCAAACGACAAGCCATGGGGGAGGAGTTAGCCAAGTTACTTGAGGCCGGATTCATCAGAGAGATAAAACACCCGGACTGGCTAGCAAACCTGGTGATGGTACCAAAGAAGGACAAATCCTGACGCCTATGTGTCGATTTCAAAGACCTCAACAAGGCCTGCCCTAAGGATCCCTTCCCCCTCCCCTGCATTGATCAGATTATCGATGCTACCACAGGACACGACTCATTGTGTTTCCTCGACGCATACTCCGGATACCATCAAATCAAGATGAAGGAGTTCGATCAAGCCGCAACGACATTTATCACCCCATACGGGCCTTTCTGCTGCAACACTATGCCTTTCGGGCTCAAAAATGCCGACGCCACCTACCAACGCATGATTCAAACATGCCTGGAGAAACAAATCGGCAAGACAGTTGAATTATACATGGATGACGTAGTCATCAAAACTAGGCACGTCGAGTCTTTAATAGACGATCTGTGTCTCACATTCGACAACCTCCGAACATATGACATCAAGCTCAATCCGGAAAAGTGTGTTTTCGGGTTCCCGCTGGAAAACTCCTGGGCTTCATCATTTCCGATAGAGGATTGAGGCAAACCCAGCTAAAATCCAAGCTTTGTCACAGTTGGCTACGCCAACAGACCTCAAACAAGTCCAAAAACTATCTGGATGTGTGGCAGCTTTAAGCCGCTTTATCTCCAAACTAGGAGAAAAGGCATTGCCACTCTATCGCCTTCTCCGACGCACCGATCACTTCAAGTGGACAGACGCGGCAACGGCCGAATTGGAAGAAATAAAGGATCTTATAGCAAGCAACCCAATCCTGGCCGCGCCAAACATCGACGAACCTATGTTATTATACATATCGGCCACACACCAAGTCGTAAGTGCGGTGCTCGTCGTCGAACGGGAGGAGGACAGACACAAATTCCCACTTCAGAAGCCGGTATACTACGTATCCACTGTCCTCACACCATGTAAATTCCGGTACCCTCATTACCAAAAAATAGCATATCGGAAGCTACGACACTACTTCAAGAGTGCTCAATAACGGTGGCCTACGAGGTACCACTCAATGACATAATCAACAACCGCGATGCCATGGGTCGGATTGCCAAGTGGGCCATTGAGCTCCTCCCATTCGACATAACATACAAACCCCGCCGGGCCATTAAATCTCAAGTACTATCCGACTTCGTCGCCGAATGGACAGAGGCCGAACTCCCTAAAGAGTACGACACATATTCCAACTGGGTCATGCACTTTGACGGCTCCAAAATGCTGGCGGGCCTAGTGGCAGGTCCTAACATCCCCTACTGGAGATACAATTCAGTACGTCCTCCAAATATTATTCACTGACTCCAACAATGCAGCCGAATACGAGGCCTTACTACACGGTCTTCGGATGGCCGTCTCCATGGGCATACAACGCCTGGAAGTATGTGGGGATTCAAACCTCGCAATATGTCAAATAAATGGAGATTTCGATGCCAAATATCCGAAAATGGCGGCTTACCGTAATGTCGTTCCCAAAATGTCGGCTCGGGTAGAGGGGCTCGAGTTTCACCATGTTGCTCGAGAAAGTAACCAAGCAGCGGATGTCCTTGCTCGCATCGGCGCCAAGCACGACCCCGTTCCACCTAACATCTTTTTGGAAAGGCTTTTCAAGCCATCCGTGGTATGGCAGGGGAGAGCATCAACACCAATCCGGATCCGATTACAACCCCAGATTCCGAACACACTGACATCATCGGGGGCGCTTCCACCAAAATTACACCGTCGGCCCATCTCATCATGGCAGTTGTTGCCCCATGGACTGAACCCTTCTTGGCCTACCTTAATAGGCGATAACTCCCTGAGGATCAAAATGAGGCGCGCTGCATTGTGAGGCGCTCTAAAGCATACAAAGTTCATGAGGGAGAACTCTACAAGAAAAGCGCTACCGGAGTACTCCAAAGATGTATCTCTGAGGAAGAAGGGCGGCAGCTCTTGGCTGAAATTCATGCCGGTCTCAGTGGTCACCCCGCCGCGGCTCGGGCCCTGGTAAGCAAGGCCTTCCATACAGTTTTCTATTGGCCGATAGCCCAAGCAGACGCATAAGACCTTGTCCAACATTCTTCGAATGCAGCTTTTCGCCAACCAAAGCCATATGCCACCCACCGCTCTACAAACAATCCCCATCACTTGGCCTTTTGCGGTCTGGGGGCTTGATATGGTCGGACCCCTTAAAGGGGGAAGCCATAAGAAAAAATATTTGTTGGTCATGGTGGATAAATTCACTAAGTGGATAGAGGCCAAACCAGTTAAAACGGCTGAAGCCGGACCAGTGATAGACTTTATATCCGGTGTTGTACACCGCTATGGAGTTCCACACAGCATCATCACGGACAACGGCTCCAATTTCATAGCCGATGAGGTGAAAGCCTGGTGCGCTAATCTGGGCATCAAGCTCGACTACGCCTTTGTCTATCACCCACAAACCAACGGTCAAGTCGAATGAGCCAATGGTCTTATTATGAGCGGCATTAAACCCAGGTTAGTGCGGTCTTTGAAAGAATCAGACAAGCACTGGGTCGAGGAGCTCGATTCCGTACTCTGGGGGCTGCGGACCACGCCCAATCGTTCTACCGGATATACACCTTTTGTCATGCCCAATATGCGACCCCGATGTTTACTACACAACCTTCTTCTTGTAGACGTTGTTGGGCCTGCAAGTGCACAGGTTTGTAGGACAGTAGCAAATTTCCCTCAAGTGGATGACCTAAGGTTTATCAATCCATGGGAGGCATAGGATGAAGATGGTCTCTCTCAAACAACCCTGCAACCAAATAACAAAGAGTCTCTTGTGTCCCCAACACACCCAATACAATGGTAAATTGTATAGGTGCACTAGTTCGGCGAAGAGATGGTGATACAAGTGCGATATGGATGGTAGATATAGGTTTTTGTAATCTGAGAATATAAAAACAGCAAGGTAACTAATGATAAACATGAGCGTAAACGGTATTGCAATGATAGGAAACAAGGCCTAAGGTTCATACTTTCACTAGTGCAAGTTCTCTCAACAATAATAACTAGATCATATACCAATCCCTCAACATGCAACAAAGAGTCACTCCAAAGCCACTAACAGCGGAGAACAAACGAAGAGATTATGGTAGGGTACGAAACCACCTCAAAGTTATTCTTTTGGATCAATCTATTGAAGTGTTCGTACTAGAATAACACCTTAAGACACAAATCAACCAAAACCCTAATGTCACATAGATACTCCATTGTCACCTCAACTATCTGTGGGCATGATTATACGATATGCATCACACAATCTCAGATTCATCTATTCAACCAACACAAAGTACTTCAAAGAGTGCCCCAAAGTTTCTACCAGAGAGTCAAGACGAAAATGTGTGCCAACCCCTATGCATAGGTTCATGGGCGAAACCCGCAAGTTGATCACCAAAAACATACATCAAGTGGCACGTGATATCCCATTGTCACCATAGATAAACACAACAAGACATACATCAGGTGTTCTCAAATCCTTAAAGACTCAATCCGATAAGATAACTTCAAGAGGAAAACTCAATTCATCACAAGAGAGTAGAGGGGGGAGAAACATCATAAGATCCAACTATAATAGCAACGCTCGCGATACATCAAGATCGTGCCATAGAGAGAACACAAGAGAGAGAGAGAGAGAGAGAGAGAGAGATCAAACACATAGCTACTGGTACATACCCTCAGCCCCGAGGGTGAACTACTCCCTCCTTGTCATGGATAGCACCGAGATGATGAAGATGGCCACCGGTGACGGGTTCCCCCTCCGGCAGGGTGCCAGAACGGACTCCTGAGAGGTTTTTGGTGGCTACAGAGGCTTGCGGCGGCGGAACTCCCGATCTATCTTCGTTATCGATGTTTTTAGGGTACGTAGGCTTATATAGGCGAAAGAAGTCAGTCGGGGGAGCCTCGAGGGGCCCACGAGAGGGTAGGGCGCGCCCAGGGGGAGTGGGTGCGCCCCCCTATCTCGTGGCTTCCTTGATGCTCCCCTGGCTTGCACTCCAAGTTTCCTGGGTCACGTTCGTTCCAAAAATCACTCTGCCGAAGGTTTCATTCCGTTTGGACTCCGTTTGATATTCCTTTTCTTCGAAATACTGAAACAGGCAATAAAACAACAATATGGGCTGGGCCTCCGGTTAATAGGTTAGTCCTAAAAGTAATATAAAAGTGTATTATAAAGCCCGTAATCATTCAAAATAGATAATAAAATAGCATTAATGCTTCATAAATTATAGAAACGTTGGAGACGTATCAGCATCCCCAAGCTTAATTCCTGCTCATCCTCGAGTAGGTAAATGAGAAAGAAAGAATTTATGAAGTATGAATGCTAGAAGGTGCCCAAGTTTTATCAATGGTAATTTCAATCACCTTTTCTAGCATGATAATATCTCATAACAGTACTTCATCTCATAAAACTTCTCACGATAAGTAACAAGCAATTCACATGTCAAAGCATAGACCATTAACTTTCTTGAAAACTAGCAAACTTCATTCTCAGTCATCAAACAATTAGAATTCATCTTATTTTCAGGAATAGCAAACTCCACATACTCAACTATCATATAGTCTTCTACAATTGCTAACACTCACGCAATACTGATGGTTATGGAGTTTCAATCGGACACTGAGAAAGATAGGGACTTATAGTGTTGCCTCCCAACGTATTCACCTTTGGGTGATGTCAACAATAATAGTTCATGCTAACTTACATCCAATTGGATATATATATCAGGATCTTTCCAACACGAGGTGCTTGCCAAAGGATAAAATGAAAAAGGGAAAGGTGAAGATCACCTTGACTCTTGCATAAAAGTAAAAGACATAAAGTAAAAGGTAGGCCCTTCGCAAAGGGAAGCAGAGGTTGTCATGCGCTTTTAGGGTTGGATGCACAAAATCTTAATGCGAATGAACGTCACTTTATATTTCCACTTGTATATGGACCTTTATTACGCGGTCCGTTGCTTTTATTGCTTCCATAACAAGATTTTATAAAGCTATTTTCTTCACACCAAAAGATCATACTTATTTAGAGAGCAATTTTTATTGCTTGCACCGATGACAACTTACTTGAAGGATCTTACTCAATCCATAGGTAGGTATAGTGGACTCTCATGGAAAAACTGGGTTTAAGGATATTTGGAAGCACAAGTAGTATCTCTACTTGGTGCAAGGAATTTTGGCTAGCATGAGGGGGAAAGGCAAGCTCAACATGTTTGAATGATCCATGACAATATACTTTAACTGAGATGTGCAAAAACATAACCCATTACGTTGTCTTCCTTGTCCAACATCAACTCGTTAGCAAGTCATACTTAATGAGTGCTCCCAATTATAAAAGATGTCTAGGATAGTGTATTTATATGTGAAATATCTCTTCCTTCAATATTCTTTCATGAATTGTTCAAATGACCAATACGATGCTTGCTAACCTTCAATAAATTTACAACCTCTAATTCTTAGACGTGAAGTCATTACTCCCAATGGGATAAGCAAATGAAACATATATAATTTCAGATTTATGACAATCAACTCATTCAACCATTTACTCATAGGATATAAGTGAAGCACACGAGTAAATGACAAACTACTCCAAAAAGATATAAGTGAAGATCAATGAGTAGCTAAATAATTATGTAATTATATGAAGACTCTCTCTCATTTAAGGATTTAAGATCTTGGTATTGTATTCAAACAGCAAGCAAAACAAAATAAATGACATTGCAAGGATAGCACAACTCATGTGAAGAAGCAAAAACTTAGGCTCAACCGATACTAACCGATAGTTTTTGAAGAAGAAAGGTGGGATGCCTACCGGGGCATCCCCAAGCTTACATGCTTGAGACTTCTTGAAATATTATCTTGGGGTGCCTTGGGAATCCCCAAGCTTGAACTTTTGTGTCTCCTTAATTCCTCTCATATCATGGTTTCTCTATTTCTCAAAAGCTTCATCCACAACAAACTCAACAAGAACTCATGAGATAGGTTAGTATAAACCAATGCAAAACCTTATCATTTTCTACTGTAACAAAACACTAAAATTATCATTCAACATTGGGTACTAAATGCCTATGCATATTTAATACTCCTATCCTCAAATAGAATTATTAAACAAGCAAACATATGCAAACAATGCAACCATAACAGCAATCTGCCAAAACATTATAGTCTGTAAAGAATGCAAGATTCATCATACTTACCTAACTCCAAAAATTATGAGAAAAATACTACTATGCAGAAGATTTATCAGATCTAAATATGCAAAAAGTTTCAACATTATATCATGCTCTGACTTTTCTAGGGAATTTTTGCAACAGCGGTAAACTTTCTGTTTTAAAACAGCAACATGTATACTAGCAAAATAAGCATGGCAAAGGCTATCCATGACATTTTTGTTCAAAATAAAGATGCAAAACATTATTTTAAATAACAGCAAGCAAATACTAACAAAAGAAAATGACGCTCCAAGCAAAATACATATCATGTGGTGAATAAAAATATAGCTCCAAGTAAAGTTACCGATGAACGAGGACGAAAGAGGGGATGCCATCCGGGGCATCCCCAAGCTTAGGCTCTTGGTTGTCCTTGAATGTTACCTTGGGGTGCCTTGGGCATCCCCAAGATTAGTCTCTTGCCACTCTTTATTCCATAGTCCATCGAATCTTTACCCAAAACTTGAAAACTCCACAACACAAAACTCAACAGAAAACTCGTAAGCTCCGTTAGTATAAGAAAATAAAACCACCACTTAGGTACTGTAATGAACTCATTCTAAATTCATATTGGTGTAATGTATACTGTATTACAACTTCTCTATGGTTCATACCACTTAATACTAGCCATAGATGCATCAAAATAGGCAAACAACACACGAAAAACAGAGTCTGTCAAAAACAAAACAGTCTGTAGTAATATGTATCAAACGTATACTTATGGAACTCCAAAAATCCTACCAAATTAGTAAGTCCTAAGAAATTTGTGTACCAATCCAGATCGAAATGTATCCGATCAGAATCACGTTACTGTGAATTAACAAAACTAATTTACTGGGTGCAAAAGTTTCTGATTCTCAGCTGGATCAACACAACTATCACCGTAAGTTATCCTAAAGGTCTTACTTGGCAGTTTATTGAAACAAAAGCTATAAAGCATGATTACTCAGTAGCATAATCATGTGAACACACAAAAACAGTAGGGGTAAATATTGGGTTGTCTCCCAACAAGCGATTTTTTTAATGCCTTTTAGCTAGGCATGATGATGACAATGATGCTCACATAAAAGATAAGAATTGAAACATAACGGGAGCATCATGAAGCATATGACTAGCACATTTAAGCCTAACCCACTTACTATGCATAGGGATTTTGTGAGCAAACAACTTATGGGAACAATAATCAACTAGCATAGGAAGGTAAAACAAGCATAGCTTCGAAATTTTAAGCACATAGAGAGGAAACTTGATATTATTGCAATTCCTACAAGCATATATTCCTCCCTCATAATAATTTTCAGTAGCATCATGAATAAATTCAACAATATAACCAGCACCTAAAGCATTCTTTTCTTGATCTACAAGTATAGAGAATTTACTACTCTCCACATAAGCAAATTTCTTCTCATGAATAGTAGTGGGAGCAAACTCAACAAAACAATAATCAATTGGTACCTCTTCCGAAATAGTGGAATCATCACTAAATAAAGTTGACACTTTCCAAATCCACTTTCATATTCATCACAATAAGATTCAACATCCTCCAAAATAGTGGGATCACTACTTCCTAAAATTGACACTCTTCCAAACCCACTTTCATCAATATAATCATCATAAATAGGAGGCATGCTTTCATCATAATAAATATTCTCATCAAAACTTGGGGGACAAAAAATATCATATTCATCAAACATAGCTTCCCCAAGCTTGTGGCTTTGCATATCATTAGCATCATGGATATTCAAGGAATTCATACTAACAACATCGCAATCATGCTCATCACACAAATATCTAGTACCAAACATTTTAATGCATTCTTCTTCTAGCACTTGAGCACAATTTTCCTTTTCATCATACTCACGAAAGATATTAAAAATACGAAGCGTATGAGACAAACTCAACTCCATTTTTTTGTAGTTTTCTTTTATAAACTAAACTAGTGATAAAACAAGAAACAAAAAGATTCAATTGCAAGATCTAAAGATATACCTTCAAGCACTCACCTCCTCGGCAACGGCGCCAGAAAAGAGTTTAGTTGACGGGGTGTGAGTGCCGCTTACCTAGCCTTCCCGGCAACGGCGACAGAAAAGAGCTTGATGTCTACTACACAACCTTCTTCTTGTAGACGTGTCACGCCCAAGATGCAACCCTATCCTAAAGGAACTCGAAGGTCCCACCAAGGATAGAAGCGCATCTTGAGGACGCTTTTGCAAGGTGGATATCATTACATCAACATTACATAATAGATGGGGATACATACAAAAGGCATACAATGCCACACGAATACAACAACATCTTACATAAGAGCACCATCCGACTATGGATGAACACAAACAGAAACTCAAACGACATCCACCCTACTAGCCCAGGCTGCCGACCTGGAACCTATCCCCTGATCGAAGAAGAAGCAGAAGAAGAACTCCAAAACAAGCAAGCATCGCTCTCGCATCATGATCATCGCATAAACCTGTACCTGCAACTGTTGTTGTAGTAATCTGTGAGCCACGAGGACTCAGCAATCCCATTACCATGGGTATCAAGACTAGCAAAGCTTAATGGGAAAGGAAGGGGTAAAGTGGTGAGGTTGCAGCAGCGGCTAAGCAAGTATGGTGGCTAACATACGCAAATAAGAGCGAGAAGAGAAGAAAAGGAACGGTCGTGAAGCTAACAATGATCAAGAGGTGATCCTGAACTCCTACTTACGTCAAACATAACCCAAAACCGTGTTCACTTCCCGAACTCCGCCGAAAAGAGACCATCACGGCTACACACACGGTTGATATGTTTTAAATCGGATCTGGTGTCAAGTTGTCCACAACCGGACATTAACAAATTCCCATCTGCCACATAACCGCGGGCACGGCTCTCGAAAGTTTATACCCTGCAGGGGTGTCCCAACTTAGCCCATGATAAGCTCTCGCGATCAACGAAGGATATTCCTTCTCCCAGGAAGACCCGATCAGTCTCGGAATCCCGGTTTACAAGACATTTCGACAATGGTAAAACAAGACCAGCAAGACCACCCGCTGTGCCGACAAATCCTGATAGGAGCTACACATATCTCGTTCTCAGGGCACACCGGATAAGCTAAGCGTACAGGTACCGACGTAATCCAAGTTGCCAAGGAATGGTCCCGCACGGTGCTCTAGTTTGGACCAACACTCGGAGGAGCACTGGCCCGGGGGGGGGGGTAAAATAAAGATGACCCTTGGGCTCCGGAAACCCAAGGGAAAAAGGGCTAGGTAAGGCAAATGGTAAAACCAAGGTTGGGCCTTGCTAGAGGAGTTTTATTCAAAGCGAACTGTCAAGGGGGTCCCATAAATCACCCAACCGCGTAAGGAACGCAAAATCCGGGAACATAATACCGGTATGACGGAAACTAGGGAGGCAAGAGTGGAACAAAACACCAGGCATAAGGCCGAGCCTTCCACCCTTTACCAAGTATATAGATGCATTAATTAAATAAGAGATACTGTGACATCCCAACATAATCCTGTCCACCATGGAGCAATCTTCAACTTCACCTGCGACTAACAACGCTATAAGAGCGGCTGAGCAAAAGCGGTAACATAGCCAAACAACGGTTTGCTAGGAAGGGTGAAAAGGTTAGAGGCTGAAATGGCAATTTGGGAGGCTTGATCAATAATAGATAGGTAGCGTGGCAAAGCTATAGAACGAAGCAACTAGCATAGCAATGATAGTAGTGAGATCCAGGGTAGCGGTCATCTTGCCTGAAATCCCGCTAGGAAGAAGAACGAGTCGATGAAGTAGACGAACCAACGTAGTCGAATGAATCCTCACAGTCGCAACGTAACCGGAACTATCAAGGAGAAGCGCAACCGGAAAGAAGCAAACAACAAGGTAAACACACAACACGTAAACATGGCATGATGCACAATGAAGTATGATGCATGTCCGGTTTAATGAGGCATGGCATGGCAAAGTGCAACAAACAAAACTACAAGTTAAGTGGAGCTCAACATGCAACGTGTTGCATATTGACAAAACACCACATTGACATATTTAGTTTACTCTCGTTTAAGCTACCAAACAATATTAAATGTTGTTAAACATGGCAAGAGGTGAAGCATAATTAAGCTACCTATCTAGGCAAGTTTAAATGAGGCCGGAACAACAAGCAACAATTCCAGTAAATCCTCAAGTTAATTAGCAATTTAATGCAAGCAACAATTTTAAACATTTTAATTGTTGTTATCATGATGCGGATGACATATGCAAGTTTTAAGCAATTTTATGAAAACGTTGACATGAGCATGTTATGAAGCATTTTTCACCGTGGCGGGACGAAAGGGGTGCCACGGCAACGAATTAAAAAATGATGCCACGGCAACATATCGATCTCGATAACTTGAGTGAGATACCGATGCAAACGAGAAGTGTGCGGCTGTGTAGAACACGCAAGAGATGGTGGGGGGCTCCCGGCTACCGGGTTCCCACGGGTCGACGGCATGGCAAACGAGGAACGTGCAAAGACCTCTCTCGGACACGGTGCAAACACGAGCATCTCATACAACACATGCATTTGGTCCACGGTTGATCGCCTTGGGGTTATACCTTTGAAGCATGCATACGGAGCGGTTCGAGTTCGGAGCGGTGTAGAGGAAGTAGGCGTTCACGGGTCGTCGTGGGAAGTAGTTGTTCACGTGGAGACGGTAGTGGAAGTAGTCGTTCTCGTGACGGTAGTGGAAGTAGTGGTACATGACGGCGGCGGTAGTGGAAGTAGTGGTTCACGGACGTCGTGGAAGTAGTCGTTCACGGCGACGGTAGAGGTACTCACGATCTTGGCAACAGTAGTGGTACATCTCGTCGTGGAACTTGGTGATCCGAAGGGGTACTTGGCGGGTCGTCGAGGTACGCGTTCTGGCGATCCCGTGGACGCGGTAGAGGTACTTGACGCGTCACCGTGTAGACGAACTTGTTGGTCATGAGGAACCGTAGTGGTACTGGGCGCGATACACGGCCATGGTGCACGATGGGAAGGGTCCTGCAGCAACAGGAGGTCGATGGTGGAGCAGCAGCAATACGAAGTGGGGCCGGCGTCGGCCTTAGCGTGGAGCAAGGGAAGCAGAGCTTCTGGAGGCTGGAGAGGCCATGGACGTCGGGCACACACGTGCCTAGCGGGGCACGCGGGAGGCAGGAGGCGAGGCAAGGCGTCGGAGGAAGCTTGCGAGGGGCCATGGAGAGGAGGCAGATGCAAGACCAGATGGCGAGGCGGCAAGCTTGGCGCGGGCGCCGGGGCCGCCAGAGTTGGCCGAGCTCGGGGACGAGCTCCTGACAGGCAAGGGGAGCGAGGAGCACCGGACGGCAGCCAGCAGCGGCTCCTGTGGCCGGCGGACGGAGGTCCAGGAGAGGTGGAGAAGTGGTGGCGCGGGCGAGGTGACATGGCGAGGCGAGGGACCGGGAGGAGAGTGGTGGCAGGCTGATGGAGGAGGGAGCAAGGCGCGCGTGGCCATGGGGATGGGATCCCTCTCCTATGTGTGCGAGGAGGGAGACAGGTGAAGGGGGAAAGGGGATCGAGCCGAGGCTCTCCTGGCGGCGCAAGCGAGGGGAACGAGGGAGAGAGCGAGGGATCGAGAGGAGGGGAGGCGAGCGCTAGGGTTAGTGGTGCGGCTGGGCCTTGGCCCGAAAGGACTGCTGGGAAGCAGGCCGGCCTGGCTGATGGGCTCTCTCTCACTCTAAAAATAAATAAATAAAAACAAAACAGAGATAAGAAAGAAAAGAAAGAGAGGTTAGCGGTGGAGCTTGAGCAGGAGGGTATTTTCCTCGGACTCATAAAAATGATCTTGACCCAAGAAAAATGGAGTGGGCAAGATTGCAATAATTAAATTCAAAGTCATTTGAATTTAATTCAAATGGTTTGAACAAGGACTAGGTTTTTGAAGTGTCCAAAAATGTTGAGAATTTAGGAGGAGCCACAATAAATGGAGAAAGAATTGTTGGCAAAGCTTGGGGACCAAACTTGAAGTACAAAGAGCATGGGAATTTTGCAAGTGTGTTATGGTTAATTCCAAGCTAATGGAATATTTTATAGTAGCTCCCTAAATATTGGGAGGATATGTTATAAAGAGAAATCACCATTGTGAATATCCCTCGATTTAAATGGATCGAAGATCCATACGATTTTATTTAGATGAGTTTTAAAATTAATGATATGATGGTATGATGACATGATGCAATGCAAGAGATGGCATGATGAATGCACAAACAAAACAAATCACACGACAAAACTCGGAATAGCTGGAAGTCTTCTGGAGCGTCGGTCTCGGGGCGTTACAACACTCCACCACTACAAGAGGATCTCGTCCCGAGATCTAGGATGGCACCGGAGAGAAACGGAAGAGGAAGAGAAGAGGTAAAACTAAGTTGCTTCTTCGACAAAAGAGTTAAACCAAAGAACCTTGAGAAGTTGAGAAATTTAAAAGAAAGAGTACAACAGAGATGAACGAGATTGCGAACAATACGTTAGAAAAGAGGAACAAAGAACATTAGAACTTGAGGGTTGCAAAGACATGAATCAAGAGTTTAGTGGACAAGGTAGAATTCGAAACCACTCCGGTTAAAACAAGATGAGAGAGGAAGAATTCGGGCAGCACTCCGGTTGAACATGGAAGGAATAGAACATGAACTTGAGAAGATGGGATGATACTTGATGAAATCAACAACACACTGCCTCCAGAACTATTGAAAGAATGGCACAATGGGTAAGAAGGATTTCAGACAGCAATCCGGTTGAAAAGAGAGGCAAAACTTGATAAGATGAAAAGAACTTGGAGAGATGACACAACAATTCAGTTAAATGGATAAGCACGAAAAGAACACGATCCTCACAATTCGAGATGATGAGTGAAAAGAGCAACATCACAATGCCTCCGAAAGAAAGAATAGAAGATAGGTCATTGGAATAACAGAATAGAGAAGGAAATGCCAACTTCTGCCACAAATGAGTTTGGAAAGCACCCTTCCAAGAATGTTAAAACGGGGTTGTTGGAAAACCAACAACGAAACGAATAAACTTGTAGTTGGCTTATGAAAAACATCTCAAAATTATGAGGTAACAACCGGCCACTAACTGAAACAATTGCTTGCTTGAGATCAACAAAGAGATGAAAAACTTCTTCACCGAGATGAGGAGGAGAAAATTTGGATCATTGATAAGCACCACAAATAGCAACATTCCTTAGGGAAGGCTTTAGGTGAAATATGACACAAGATAACTCCAACAACGAGGTTGATGGTTGAAAAGATCTCTTGAACAAAGAGAAAATGATGGATTTAAATATCTCATTCTTAACAACTTGCGAATCATGAAAGACGAAGTGAAATTGTCAAGAATGACATAAGACCACCTCAAAAGGTAGAAAGAATTGCACTTCAGGATGCACGATGAAGAATGCTTGAACTCCTCAAAACAAAACATGTGTTGAGCACCATGTTTAATTTTGAGTATAGCTTGGCTGATCTTAACTTCAAGAGAAATCTTGAAGAACAATTGAAGAATGAAAAGAATCCTTGACAAACCACCATGTAGAGCCTCCATGAAGAACTCCGGTAATAAAAGGATGATAAAAAGAAAGGGAAGTTGAAAACACAAGGTGAAGCCTTGCCATGATTTGGATGGAGCTTCGCGATGATATAACCGAGAGAACTTGGAACTCCGAAAAAGAAATGATGAAGCACCTCGAACTGAGAAATGTGACATGATAAACAACTCTGGAAAGAAGAAACTAGATCACTTGAAAAAAATGATAAGAATTACGCTATGCATATCCTTCACCAATTTAAATTGATGACAAGCAACGGATTTGGCATACTACTTATTCTCGTAGAAAGGATTAAGAGGGATATAGCGTAAACTTCAGAAGGTATTGATGGAACCACCGGTGGGATTTGGGAACAATGAATATTTGATATGATAACGAAGGAAGTGAAATCTTGAACGAACCACCGTAAGAATTCAAAATGAAAGTAGCAAAGGCACAATTCACCGGGAAGAGTTGGAAAATGAATGAAGATACTTGAGGGGATTTAGATACCTGAGAACGAAGAGGTCATGAACTGATTAGAGGATATTTGAACGATTCACTGATAAGATTTGGAGAACGATAGCTACACGCTGAGAATGAAGAATTATGGCATGAAGCTAGAACCATGAATCTTCAAGAGAATGGACCAAGATTTAAGAGAAACTCTTCTTCGGTCTACACATGTTGAGAATGATGATGAGAACCACCATGACAATTGTTGATGCACTCCGGAATGAAAATTGGAAAGGTTGAACCAACGATGAAAATAATTTGAAAGATCTTGGAGAAGGCATGTGACTGATGAAAATTCATTCTTACGTCAAACTTGGAAATGAATTTCAGAATCGCTCCTGATAATTCGAAGAGTCAGGTAAGATCCTGGGAAAAGACCTGTGGGTTAGGGCCCACTCAAAAGAAACCACCGTTGAACATGATTTTAAAGAGAGATTGCACCGGTTGAATTAAATGGCTTGAATGAGTTAACAATCTCCAAATAGGTTGAACGGATCTTGAATGAAAAGGTGAGCCTTCTGAGATATCTTCAGCACTCCAGAACAAATGGATAGGAAGAAGTGAATGATTAAGAGGTGCATCGGCATGAGAAAGCATTAGAAACGAGGAAAACACTATGATGAATGTCGAAAGCTTGAATTGATCCACCGGAGAAGAAAGAACAATGAAGGATGATGAACTTGAAACTGTTGAGCATCTTCATGGGAAATCACCAGATACGAACATTGAAAGAAAAGAATGAAGAGACTTCCCACAAATAAAAGGATACATGATTAGGAAATCTGAGTCCTTGAAGAAAAAGGGTGGGAGGGCGGGAAACAAAGGCAACTTGGGGACGGATGAAATGGATACCATTGAGAAAACTTAGAATTGATCTCACAAATGTTGAAATGATCGGATCCACTTGAAGAGAAACGCACCGGTTGGAAAGAATTGACATGACAATCTGCATGATCAAAAGGATTAGTACTCCCATAGAAATATGAGAACACCGCTTCGGAAAGGTACGGAATCAACACTTGACTTCGAAGAAACTCAAATACCACAAATAAAACAAAACAAAGGATTTGGCTAGCAGAATAAGCCGGAACAAATACATATGATAGAGATTTACCCAATCCCATATCATGCATCTGTCGGAAAGATATTCTAGGAGCTACTTGAATTCCCACCTATAAACTCCCGAAACTTTCTGATTATGCAATCTGGTGTTGGGGATATAGGGGAAGCAATATATCTCACCCAAACTAACAATCCCTACATACAGTTGTATCCATCCGTCAATGCATAACCAAGAAAACTCTGGAAATCGTGTACCTCAACCTTCGAAAAGCATCCGTTATACGAGTTATCGCAATACTCCCGAACTCCCCAGTACTGGGTGGCATCGAGGTTATCTCACCAACAACTGCATAAAAGAGATTTTCGATGTCGGCAAAACTCAGGTATTCCAGAACTGTAACGATAAAATTATGATGACAACACCTCGGAGCTCAACTCCCCGGGACACTGCCACAACCCCTAAATGTCAGGAGACACCAAGAACAATGTTCTCGTCACAAAACCATCGGAACGATTCCAAGATACCCGCGTGATCCTAAAAAAAATTAAGTGAAATTTGAGGAGAGGAAAGACAAAACATCTACGTCAGGAGTCCTCACCAGAGCGACGAAGGGGGCTGAGGAATAAAAACAATCCTACTCTCCAATATATATAATCCTAAGACTCAAAATAGTTTTCTTTTCTAGACTCAATAACGGCCAACAATCAAGGGGGCTCCTATGGTCGGTCGAGGCTCTGATACCAACTTGTCATGCCCAAGATGCGACCCTATCCTAAAGGAACTCGAAGGTCCCACCAAGGATAGAAGCGCATCTTGAGGACGCTTTTGCAAGGTGGATATCATTACATCAACATTACATAATAGATGGGGATACATACAAAAGGCATACAATGCCACACGAATATAACAACATCTTACATAAGAGCACCATCCGACTACGGATGAACACAAACAGAAACTCAAACGACATCCACCCTACTAGCCCAGGATGCCGACCTGGAACCTATCCCCTAATCGAAGAAGCAGAAGAAGAACTCCAAAACAAGAAAGCATCGCTCTTGCGTCATGATCATCACATAAACCTGTACCTGCAACTGTTGTTGTAGTAATCTGTGGCCACGAGGACTCAGCAATCCCATTACCATGGGTATCAAGACTAGCAAAGCTTAATGGGAAAGGAAGGGGTAAAGTGGTGAGGTTGCAGCAGCGGCTAAGCAAGTATGGTGGCTAACATACGCAAATAAGAGTGAGAAGAGAAGCAAAGGAACGGTCGTGAAGCTAACAATGATAAAGAGGTGATCCTGAACTCCTACTTACGTCAAACATAACCCAAAACCGTGTTCACTTCCCGAACTCCGCCGAAAAGAGACCATCATGGCTACACGCACGGTTGATGCATTTTAAATCGGATCTGGTGTCAAGTTGTCTACAATCGGACATTAACAAATTCTCATCTGCCACATAACCACGGGCACGGCTCTCGAAAGTTTATACCCTGCAGGGGTGTCCCAACTTAGCCCATGATAAGCTCTCGCGATCAACGAAGGATATTCCTTCTCCCAGGAAGACCCGATCAGTCTCGGAATCTCGGTTTATAAGACATTTCGACAATGGTAAAACAAGACCAGCAAGACCACCCGCTGTGCTGACAAATCCTGATAGGAGCTACACATATCTCGTTCTCAGGGCACACCGGATAAGTTAAGCATACAGGTACTGACATAATCCAAGTTGCCAAGGAATGGTCCCGCACGGTGCTCTAGTTTGGACCAACACTCGGAGGAGCACTGGGCCGGGGGGGGGGGGGTAAAATAAAGATGACCCTCGGGCTCCGGAAACCCAAGGGAAAAAGGGCTAGGTGAGGCAAATGGTAAAACCAAGGTTGGGCCTTGCTGGAGGAGTTTTATTCAAAGCGAACTGTCAAGGGGGTCCCATAAATCACCCAACCGCGTAAGGAATGCAAAATCCGGGAACATAATACCGGTATGACGGAAACTAGGGCGGCAAGAGTGGAACAAACACCAGGCATAAGGCCGAGCCTTCCACCCTTTACCAAGTATATAGATGCATTAATTAAATAAGAGATACTGTGACATCCGAACATAATCCTGTCCACCATGGAGCAATCTTCAACTTCACCTGCGACTAACAACGCTATAAGAGGGGCTGAGCAAAAGCGGTAACATAGCCAAACAACGGTTTGCTAGGAAGGGTGAAAAGGTTAGAGGCTGGCATGGCAATTTGGGAGGCTTGATCAATAATAGATAGGTAGAGTGGCAAAGCTATAGAACGAAGCAACTAGCATAGCAATGATAGTAGTGAGATCTAGGGTAGCGGTCATCTTGCCTGAAATCCCGCTAGGAAGAAGAACGAGTCGATGAAGTAGACGAACCAACATAGTCGAACGAATCCTCACAGTCGCAACATAACCGGAACTATCAAGGAGAAGCGCAACCGAAAAGAAGCAAACAACAAGGTAAACACACAACACGTAAACATGGCATGATGCACAATCAAGTATGATGCATGTCCGGTTTAATGAGGCATGGCATGGCAAAGTGCAACAAACAAAACTACAAGTTAAGTGGAGCTCAACATGCAACGAGTTGCATATTGACAAAACACCACATTGACATATTTAGTTTACTCTCGTTTAAGCTACCAAACAATATTAAATGTTGTTAAACATGGCTTGAGGTGAAGCATAATTAAGCTACCTATCTAGGCAAGTTTAAATGAGGCCGGAACAACAAGCAACAATTCCGGTAAATCCTCATGTTAATTAGCAATTTAATGCATGCAACAATTTTAAACATTTTAATTGTTGTTATCATGATGCGGATGACATGTGCAAGTTTTAAGCAATTTTATGAAAATGTTGACATGAGCATGTTATGAAGCATTTTTCACCGTGGCGGAACGAAAGGGGTGCCATGGCAACGAATTAAAAAATGATGCCACGGCAACATATCGATCTCGATAACTTGATTGAGATACCGATGCAAACGAGAAGTGTGCGGCTGTGTAGAACACGCAAGAGATGGTGGGGTGCTCCCGGCTACCGGGTTCCCACGGGTCGACGACATGGCAAACGAGGAACGTGCAAAGACCTCTCTCGGACACGGTGCAAACACGAGCATCTCATACAACACATGCATTTGGTCCACGGTTGATCATCTCGGGGTTATACCTTTGAAGCATGCATACGGAGTGGTTCGATTTCGGAGCGGTGTAGAGGAAGTAGGCGTTCACAGGTCGTCGTGGGAAGTAGTTGTTCACGCGGCGACGGTAGTGGAAGTAGTCGTTCTCGTGACGGTAGTGGAAGTAGTGGTACATGACGGCGGCGGTAGTGGAAGTAGTGGTTCACGGATGTCGTGGAAGTAGTCGTTCACGGCAATGGTAGAGGTACTCGCGATCTTGGCGACGGTAGTGGTACATCTCGTCGTGGAACTTGGCGATCCGAAGGGGTACTTGGCGGGTCGTCGAGGTACGCGTTCTGGCGATCCCATGGACGCGGTAGAGGTATTTGACGCGTCACTGTGTAGACGAACTTGTTGGTCTTGAGGAACCGTAGTGGTACAGGGCGCGATACACGGCCACGGTGCACGATGGGAAGGGTCCTGCCGCAACAGGAGGTCGATGGCAGAGCAGCAGCAAGACAAAGTGGGGCCGGTGTCGGCCTTAGCGTGGAGCAAGGGAAGCAGAGCTTCTGGAGGCTGGAGAGGCCATGGACGTCAGGCACATATGTGCCCAGTGGGGCACGTGGGAGGCAGGAGGCGAGGCAAGGCGTCGGAGGAAGCTTGCGAGGGGCCATGGCGAGGAGGCAGGGGCAAGACTAGATGGCGAGGCGGCAAGCTTGGCGCGGGCGCCGAGGCCGCTGGAGTTGGCTGATCTCGGGGACGAGCTCCAGATTGGCAAGGGGAGCGAGGAGCGCGGGACGGCAGTCAGCAGCGGCTCCTGTGGCCGGCGGACAGAGGTCCAGGAGAGGTGGAGAAGTGGTGGCGCGAGCGAGGTGACATGGCGAGGCGAGGGACCAAGAGGAGCGTGGTGGCAGGCTGATGGAGAAGTGAGCAAGGCGCGCGTGGCCATGGGGATGGGATCCCTCTGCTATGTGTGCGAGGAGGGAGACGAGTGAAGGGGGAAACGGGATCGAGCCGAGGCTCTCCTGGCGGCGCAAGCGAGGGGAACAAGGGAGAGAGCGAGGGATCGAGAGGAGGGGAGGCGAGCGCTAGGGTTAGAGGTGCGGCTGGGCCTTGGGCCGAAAGGACTGCGGGGAAGCAGGCCGGCCTAGCTGATGGGCTCTCTCTCACTCTAAAAATAAATAAATAAAAAAAGAACAGAGATAAGAAAGAAAAGAAAGAGAGGTTAGCTGTGGAGCTTGAGCAGGAGGGTATTTTCCTCGAACTCATAAAAATGAGCTTGACCCAAGAAAAATGGAGTGGGCAAGATTGCAATTATTAAATTCAAAGTCATTTGAATTTAATTCAAATGGTTTGAACAAGGACTAGGTTTTTGAAGTGTCCAAAAATGTTGAGAATTTAGGAGGAGCCACAATAAATGGAGAAAGAATTGTTGGCAAAGCTTGGGGACCAAACTTGAAGTAGAAAGAGCATGGGAATTTTGCAAGTGTGTTACGGTTAATTCCAAGCTAATGGAATATTTTATAGTAGCTCCCTAAATATTGGGAGGATATGTTATAAAGATAAATCACCATTGTGAATATCCCTCGATTTAAATGGATCGAAGATCCATACGATTTTATTTAGATGAGTTTTAAAATTAATGATATGATGGCATGATGACATGATGCAATGCAAGAGATGGCATGATGAATGCACAAACAAAACAAATCACACGACAAAACTCAGAATAGCTGGAAGTCTTCTGGAGCGCCGGTCTCGGGGCGTTACAAGACGTTGTTGGGCCTACAAGTGCATAGGTTTGTAGGACAAAAGCAAATTTCTCTCAAGTGGATGACCTAAGGTTTATCAATCCGTGGGAGGCATAGGATGAAGATGGTCTCTCTCAAACAACCCTGCAACCAAATAACAAAGAGTCTCTTGTGTCCCCAACACACCCAATACAATGGTAAATTGTATAGGTGCACTAGTTCGGCAAAGAGATGGTGATACAAGTGCAATATGATGGTAGATATAGGTTTTCGTAATCTGAAAATATAAAAACAGCAAGGTAACTAATGATAAACGTGAGCGTAAACGGTATTGCAATGATAGGAAACAAGGCCTAAGGTTCATACTTTCACTAGTGCAAGTTCTCTCAACAATAATAACATAGATAGATCATATAACAATCCCTCAACATGCAACAAAGAGTCACTCAAAAGCCACTAATAGCGGTGAACAAACGAAGAGGTTATGGTAGGGTACGAAACCACCTCAAAGTTATTCTTTCGGATCAATCTATTCAAGAGTTTGTACTAGAATAACACCTTAAGACACAAATCAACCAAAACCCTAATGTCACCTAGATACTCCATTGTCACCTCAAGTATCAGTGGGCATGATTATACGTTATGCATCACACAATCTCAAATTCATCTATTCAACCAACACAAAGTACTTCAAAGAGTGCCCCAAAGTTTCTACCTGAGAGTCAAGACAAAAACATGGGCCAACCCCTATGCATAGGTTCATGGGCGAAACCTACAAGTTGATCACCAAAACATACATCAAGTGGCACGTGATATCCCATTGTCACCACCGATAAACACAACAATACATACATCAAGTGTTCCCAAATCCTTAAAGACTCAATCCGATAAGATAACTTCAAGAGGAAAACTCAATTCATCACAAGAGAGTAGAGGGGGGAGAAACATCATAAGATCCAACTATAATAGCAAAGCTCACGATACATCAAGATCGTGCCATAGAGAGAAGACGAGAGAGAGAGAGAGAGAGAGAGAGAGAGAGAGAGAGATCAAACACATAGCTACTGGTACATACCCTCAGCCCCGAGGGTGAACTACTCCCTCCTTGTCATGGATAGCGCCAGGATGATGAAGATGGCCACTGGTGATGGGTTCCCCCTCTGGCAGGGTGCCAGAACAGACTCCCGAGAGGTTTTTGGTGGCTACAGAGGCTTGCGGCGGCGGAACTCCCGATCTATCTTTGTTATCAATGTTTTTAGGGTACGTAGGCTTATATAGGCGAAAGAAGTCGATTTTGGGAGCCTCGAGGGGCCCACGAGAGGGTAGGGCGCGCCAGGGGGGTGGGCGCGCCCCCTATCTCGTGGCTTCCTTGATGCTCCCCGGGCTTGCACTCCAAGTTTTCTGGGTCATGTTCATTCCAAATATCACGTTGCCGAAGGTTTCATTCCATTTGGACTCCGTTTGATATTCCTTTTCTTCGAAATACTGAAACAGGCAATAAAACAGCAATATGGGCTGGGCCCCCGGTTAATAGGTAAGTCCCAAAAGTAATATAAAAGTGTATAATAAAACCCGTAATCATTCAAAACAGATAATAAAATAGCATGAATGCTTCATAAATTATAGATACGTTGGAGACGTATCAGACCCTATCCTACAGGAACTCGAAGGTCCCACCAAGGATAGGAGCTCATATTGGAGACGCTTTTGCAAGGTGGATATCATTACATCGTACCATTACATAATAGTTGGGGATACATACAAGAGGCATACAATGCCACATGAATACAACAACGTCATACATAAGAGCAACATCCGACTACAGATGAAACACAAACAGAAACTCAATGACTACCACCCTGCTAGCCCAGACTGCCGACCTGGAACCTATCCCCTGATCGAAGAAGAAGCAGAAGGAGAACTCCAAACAAGTAAACATTGCTCTCACGTCATGATCATCGCATGAACTATACCTGCAACTGTTGTTGTAGTAATCTGTGAGCCACGAGGACTCAGCAATCCCATTTCCATGGGTATCAAAACTAGCAAAGCTTAAAGGGATAAGGAAAGGATAGGTGAGGTTGCAGCAGCGACTAAGCATGATATGGTGGCTAACTTACGAATACAAGAATAGGATGAGAAGCTACGCAAACGGTTGCAAACTAGTAATGATCAAGAAGTGATCCTGAAACTACTTGCGTCCAAACATAACCCAAATCGTGTTCACTTCCCGGACTCCGTAGAGAACAGGCTATCACGGCTACACACGCGGTTGATGCATTTTAATTAAGTCAAGTGTCAAGTTCTCTACAACCAGACATTAACAAATTCCCATCTGCCACATAACCACGGGCACGGCTCTCGAAAGTTTAAACGCTGCTAGTGTGTCCTATCCTAGCCCATTATAATCTCTAACGACCAACGAAGGATATTCCTTTCTCCCGGGAAGACCCGATCAGTCTCGGAATCCCGGTTACAAGACATTTCGGCAATGGTAAAACAAGACCATCAAGACCGCCCGAATGTGCCGACAAATCCCGATAGGATCTGTACATATCTCGTTCTCAGGGCACACCTGATGGGCAAGACGTCGGGTTGGCATAGACCCTGGTTGCCCAGGGGGCGCCGGACATCTCCCGGTTCGGACCAACACTTAGAGAAGCATTGGCCCGGGGGGATTAAAATGGAGATGACCCTCGGGTTAATTACTCCCAAGGGAAAGGTAATAGGTTGTTAGGCAAAAGTAAAACCAAAGTTGGGCCTTGTTGGAGGAGTTTTATTCAAAACAAACTATCAAGGGGTTCACATACACCCGGCCGCATAAGGAACGCAAAATCAAGGAACATAACACCGGTATGACAGAAACTAAGGCGGCAAGAGTGGAACAAAACACCAGGCATAAGGCAGAGCCTTCCACCCTTTACCAAGTATATATATGCATTAATTAAATAAGAGATATTGTGATATCCCAACATAATCCTGTCCAGCATGGAGCAATCTTCAACTTCGCCTGCAACTAACAATGCTATAAGAGGGGTTGAGCAAAGTGGTAACATAGCCAAACAATGGTTTGCTAGGAAGGGTGAAAAGGTTAGAGGCTGGCATGGCAATTTGGAAGGCTTGATAAACAAGTGATAGGTAGCACAACATAGCGATAGAATGAAGCAACTAGCATAGCAATGATAGTAGTGAGATCCACGGTAACGGTCATCTTGCCTGAAATCCCTCAAGGAATAAGAATGAGTCCATGAAGAACACGAACGGATGAAGACGAACGAAGCGTAGACAAATGAATCCTCACGATCGCCACGAAACAGGAACTATCGAGAAGAAGCACAACCGGAAAGAAGCAAACACCAAGGTAAACACACAACACATAAACATGACATGATGCACAACCAAACATGATGCATGACAAAGGCTATATGATGCTACTCATGGCAAGAGATGATGCATACAAGATAACACATCAAAGCAAGTTTAAATGAGGCCGGAAACAACATATAAGAAATCTGGTAAGTCCTCATATGCAAATTTCAAAATTGGTCCAGATCTGAATAAACCTTATGTTCAAGTAGTTAAACAGAAAGTTAAAATGCACCATGATGACCTACACGAAATTCTAGTCAAGTTACATATAAAGTTCATTTAATTCGGAGCTACGGCGTAGAAGATATGAGCAAAACAAGTTAAACATGTCATTGATGCAAAATGCATTCAAACATAAAGCAAACACTCTCAAAACAAGGGTTCAACATGACGTGATGAAACTACATGCAATTCTAAGCAAGTTGCATATAGAGCATGCTCAAAACGGAGCAACGATGCAACACATACACTCCAAACAATATATAACAACAATCTGCCCAAAACAGCAAGTATGCACTTTGCAAACATAAAAACAACATGCTATAGGTATCATATGAGCATACACTGGACATTCACTTCATGTACAGATAACATACTTCAAATATCATTAAGGTTCAGGTTCATAAGCATCAAGATTAAACCAATATGATCAATGCAAAAAAGCAAATTTATAGCACAGGAGCATATACATGAGCAGAGTTAATATGATGACAACTTGAGAGCAAGAAAGAGACAAGCTACAACAAGTAAACATAGCAACCAAGGACTTGGCGTCAAGGTACACATAACAAAGAGCAAATAACATACTGGCATCATATGCATATGGCTCATGGATTAGTGGGAATCAATATGACAAGATTGAAT
This sequence comes from Triticum timopheevii, assembly GCA_963921465.1. Taxonomy (NCBI): domain Eukaryota; kingdom Viridiplantae; phylum Streptophyta; class Magnoliopsida; order Poales; family Poaceae; genus Triticum; species Triticum timopheevii. The sequence goes on along the minus strand of OY997268.1, from coordinate 374,750,416 downwards.
GTTGAAACTGTTTCAGCGAGTGTAAAACAGCAACATTATCATAGCAGGTTTGCAAGCATGGAACATAGGCATATGATCTCCAAAATTAACAACCATGGCATTTTAACAAAGTGCTCATATCATAATTCAAAACATGTAATTGGAGAATCTCCAGGAAAGGAATGTATCACTCAATAACAAGCTCACAACAAGGCATCATGGAGTTAAAAGAAATCTGGAACAGCATATAGGCATCTTCATGGCAATGAAGACATATGCTACAGGAGATATATAGGACATCAAAAGGCATGGCATGATTGACCATAATACATACATCAAAACATGTCAAGTAAGCATCTCCATATAATGCATTTCTTAATTGGTAGCATCAAGCAAAAATGGCAACATGATATAGCAGTTTCAGCATTGACAGAACATTAACAGCAAGTAGCCCACTTCACAAGCTTGATAAACTCACTATAGCGCATATAAAAATACATTAATTGAACCCTGGAAATATGGAATAAATATTCTCCTAAAACATGTAGACGTCATGCCGATAGGATGCACACACAAAATGCAACAAAAATGACAAATCAGCAAGTTACAACAGTTTTCAGCAGTTAACAGCAACATGCACTTTTGCAACAGGGATTAAGAAATCAAGATGCACCCTAACATGAATGCAAATTACACCAACATGCAGAGCATGAGGAGCAGAACATGTGCATATCAAGATCATCATTATAGCATCCACGGGGACAAAGTTGTGGCACTCACAAGATGCACAAATGATGTTAACAACCAGCAGATTCCAGCAGTATATATCACATAGTAGTTCTGCAATGAAGATTAAGGCACCAATATGAACAGGAACATGAATGTAAACCACTCCATCATTAAGATCACTCTGAGATGAACATTTTGACATATCATACACGCAAATCGGAGCAACATGCATCAAGTTATGGCCATGCAAACATGCACACATGATGTTAAAATCCTGGGGACTTGGCAGATTTTTACCCTCGCGAAAAGTGGATGGGGACGTTCCGGGACGGAGAGTTCCGGGCGTGGGGGAGGCATTTGGATGGATGGCTTGGGCGATCCGGGACGACGGCATCTAGATCTGAGCCCTGAGAGCTCCGATGACGACGGCGGGTCCGGTGACGACGGGCGACGATGGCGAAGGCGGGGACGACCAGAGGAGGCGGGTCCGGGCCGGATCTCGCCGGATCTGGCCGGATTCCGGCGAGGGGCGTCGCGGGGAGGCGGTGCAGGCGACGGGCGGTGGGGCGGCGACCGGAGCAGGGGCGGCGCCGGCAAGGGAGGCGCGCGGCGGCATTGGGTTGCCGGCGGTAGGAAGGCAAGGCAGCGTCAGGCGGCGGAGGCCGCGAGCTCCGGCGATGAGCGGGCAACGGCGGAGGTGCGGTGGCTGGTGGTGAGGCACGGGCGGCATGGGGCGGACGGGCGGTGGCGCGCGGGGCTCGGGCGCTCGGGTCCAGTGCGGCCTGGGGGCGGGCCGAACGCGGGCTCCGCGGGCCGTGACGGCGGGGGAGCCAGGGAGGTGACGTGTCAGCACGGGGTTGGTCCAGGGCGGCGGCTGGATGCGTTTGGTGCCGGCGGACGTGTCCGGCGCGGAGAGGGAAGGTGGATCTAGGGTTAGGGTAGGATTCATCCGTGATTTGAGGGGGGGAGGCTAATATATAGGTAAAGGGAGCTAGGAGAGTCCAAATGAGGTGCAGTTTTCGCCCACACGATCGTGATTCTATGACGGAAAGCATGGAGGGGGTTTGGATGCGCTAGTGGGCTGTGTGAAGGGGTGCTAGGCTGCAAGAGAAAAGGCGGTTTTAGTTAACTCGGTTAACCGTTGGGGCATCAAACGACCTCCAAATGGAACGAAATTTGACGGACGGTCTACCGGTGATATACCAAGACCACTCCGTAAATCTCAGCCCATTCCGAGAACGTTTTTTGGCGGCTCACAAAACCAAGGACTGAGAGGTGCCGCGGGCGCGTGCGAGTGTGGTTGGGCTCAGAACAGACAACGGAGAGATCCAGGGGAACCCGAATGGATGCAAGTTTTGAAAAACATGCAGATGAAATGCAGATGATGACATGGCAAAATACAACACGCAAGCAGACGACATGGCAACGACGGCGAAAAACTGGAAGACACCTGGCGCATCGGATTCTGGGCATTACACCTTTCTTCATGTTGTGCGACGCAGAGGTTGTGTTACCTTGCGACATTATTCATGAATCACCTCGAGTGCGCATGTAGGAAAAGGGAGAGGCCGAGCTTGATCGTCAGGACAACTTAGATGCCATGGAGGAGGAGCAAAACGATGCAAAAGCCCGTTCCGTATTTTATCAACAACAGGCACACAGATATCAAAGCAGAGAAGTATGGGCCAAGACTTATAATGTTGGTGAACTCGTTCTACGCTTGCAGAAGAAGAAAAAAGACAAACTAAAACCCAAGTGGGAGGGTCCCTTCATCATTGAAGAAGTCCTCACAGGAGGAGCGTACCGCCTGCATGATGCATCAAACAATCGTCTAGAGCCGAACCCATGGAACATGCCTAGACTCTGAAGATTCTATGCCTAGCGCCGGACTCTTCGTTCATTTCCTTTCTCCATTTTGTTTACATTATTTATTTTTCTCCTTTTCACCTTTTCTACTTTTCACTATAAAATGCCTTAAAGCTCTCGTACGGCTAAACCGTACACTTACGATGCATACAATTCTTAAATATGTATGTCAATTATACCTGGGGGCTTCTTGTATAGAAGCTTATTATTATTATTTTCTGAGCATCAAGCTCACCACATATGTGTCTTTTCCACGTATGTACCTTTTCTTTGCCATTATATGCATCGATATGACTTAAGTTTTGGCCAAGCTGGGTTGCCTCGCTCCTGTGCTTATGCCCTACGTTCCCGTTAGTTCGGCTAGTGCATAAAGGGAGCACCTCTGCGATTGTTACTGCCGGGTCCTCTGGATGTGTACCTTAGATTGGGTGAAGCCAAAAGCTAGAGTTCTTATGGGAATATTCGGTCGGCAGACTAAAGATGTTTTATTACTTGTCACTGTCGGCGTCCTGGATTCGGGGGTATCCAGCCCTGCCTGCCTGCAGCCCACCACGTGGCTTCATCGATGGCCTATTACGACCGAGCTTCATCACCAACACCGCAAGACCCTCGCGAGGGGCCAAGTCTTGCGAGGCAGGCAATGCCAAGACCCCCGAAGGAATTGGCCTCCTTGGGAGGGCTCCTGAGGGGCGGAGAGTTCTATGCAAGCTGCCTCAGGAGGCTCAGCTAACATGAGCCATGACGACCAAGGCCAAGCGGGCGCCACGTGGGCGCAGAGCACAGGTTTCTTCTTCGGTGCAAGGGAGGCAAGCCATAGGCGGGGAGTCCCGGGGAATCAGCTAAAGGTTTCCATTCCGGGGCAACAAGACCAAGACCGCCAGGATGGAAGGACGGAGGTCATCGACGAGCCCACCGCAGCATCACGACCAGAGGCTTTTCGCAGGCGAAGAGTACTTTTGTCAGGATAGACTGTACTACTTGTCCCCTTTCAAATCCGGTCGTTGTGGGATCCCTTCGCGCTCCTGTTTGGGAAGAGGACCAAGGCCACTATAAATAGGACTAGCCACCACCATAGAAAGGGGGACGGAATGAGAACAAGTAGAGCTAGCATACACCACCACCACAAGAACACCTCACCTCTTGAGGCTTGTTCATCCACTGTACCAGTTCATCCATAGCTCTTCAAGGCAATCCACCACACCACACTGGATTAGGGTATTACACCGCAACGGTGGCCCGATCCAATATAAATCTCTGTGTCTTTGTGTCTCTTTGAGCTTGACGCACTAGGCTTAGGAGGATCACGAGTAGGCAGGCTGGGAAGGTTGAGATCTCCACATGCACCCCAAAGTTCGAACCTCTCATGGGTTATTGGATCCCTAAATCCGACATTTGGCGTGCAAGGTAGGGGTGCATCGGATCTTCTCTTCCGTCGACCAGTCCTCCACCGCTCCATCGACGCCATGGCCGACACCCTAAGAGCGCACATCGAGCACTGGGTCGTCCAGACCTCCTCGGCAGCGCCCACCGACGAGGAAGATCTCCACTCCGCTTTGCTCGCGGCCCGCGTTCCACCGGGGGCGACCGGCCGCAGGGGGGCGCGCGGTGCATCCTTCTCCACTAGCGCCGCACCGCAGCGCGATCTGCGTACTACGCTGCAGCAACCGCTCCACGCTCGCGCAGGGAATAGGCAAACATGCGGGCGGCGGTCATCGTGGCCCAAGAGCTCATGCGGTGCAGGTTGCTGCAGAGCGGTCGCGATGCCCTGTTGGAATGGGTAACCGAGCTGCTGGACACAGCATGTAGGGGGCAGCGCTGTTCTGCACCATGCCGATGTTGCAGGCGGTGGTGGGGGCGCACGCTCATCCCCGACACAACCGCGCCCCCTCCCAGGGGCCCTAGAGAGCCTCTCGACACCGACCAGCCCCGCGGAGCAGCCCATGCCACCCCGAACGTGCCCCCTTGGCGCGAGGCTTCTCCAGGCGACATCACCAGGGGCCGCGCTGGAGTACCGGTCCCTGGCCAACAAGACCAGAGGGCTGCAGAAGAAAGCGGGAACGTTAGGTGGCCAGGCGGTGCCTCTGGTGCAAATAGCCTGGAAGCCTACGTCCCCCTCGCACTGGATCCAAGGCACGCGCTGGGAGAGGGCCCCAGCCGATCCCCCACGCCAGGCTGGGCGCTAGACATACACGAGGCCGAGCTCTCCTTCAAACCACCACCAAGCCCTGCCAATGTCTCCAACGGCGGCAGCCTCTGGGTACAGCTAACGCTGCAAGGGCACGCTTACACTGACCATGGATCGCAGGTGAACCAGGACGCAGCAGCCGCCAGGGCCCTCAGGACGGCGGACCCCCCTCAGGAGCACGAAGGATGATGGGAGCAGCACGGGGGAAGCCCAGCAGCACGGCCTTCCTCGCGCTGCATGGAGCAGGGTCCTGCCTGGAGGTAGGTTCCCTGCCGAGGAAGGCGCCGGCGAGCCCTTCTCCTCGGCGGGGGGCCTACGGTCGCCGAGGATGCCGACAGCGTCCCCTTGGCCCCTTGGTCTTGTCCTAGGTTCCAGTCTCCCCAACGGTGGTCAGGGGTGGCGCACGACAGGGTCGTCATCAGGCAACATCAAGCAAGGCTACGGCCTGTGAAGGTCTCCGCTCGTGACACTCTCACGTATTAATGAGTGGGGCTGTACACGCCCCGGAGTCTCCTGAGTGCCGCCCTGGGGCCTCACGGGGGCTCCCACCCACGTCCTAGTGGAAGCACCATGCTCCGCGCTGGCCGTCGACACTGTCCCCAATGACTATGCCCAGTCAGTGGAAGCACTTAGCTCCGCGCTAGTGAGAAGACCGAAGACCGAAGACTGAAGACTAGCTAGGCGCCGGACGCGGCCGTCTGCTTTTTGCCTCCTTTTTGTATTTGCTTGCCGACTTTTTAAAGCAGTTCGTTTTCGTGCGTTTATAAAAACTGGGGGAGTTTTTCTCGTTCGTGTCGCTCTCTTGCCTTCAGTTCTTGCGTTCTTTCTAGAGCTCGTGACCGCTACCCTGCCCTCGAGCACCTCGTGAGCGGGGGCTGGGTATGGTGTATGCGCTAGTGCCAATCGCCCGCCAGGGGGCTCAAGGGTGCGGTCACCCCACGCGCCCACCTTGCCACGATCTGGCAGTTGGCTCCTCACGAGGCACTCTACGGCAGGCCAGCAGGCCCCTTGGGAGGCATAGAACCTCATGAGCTCGGGGCAGGCTCGCCTCAGGAGAAGGGGCTGGGCCGCAACGCCAGACACCACTCAAGACCCCCGAAGCCCAAGATAAGTCATAAACAACTACCTTGCTCAGCGACCCGCAGCCCTGTGGGACCCCGCTCTGGGTGTTACTTCAAAAGCATTTAGCAATCTCACACATCATAAGGGGCACCCCCTTTTCAAAATGCTCTCACAAGAATGCGTTCAAGTTTTCATCATACTTGTTGAAGCAAAAGAAACATGGGCTTAAGTGGACGTGCCTTCTTCGTCGCTCGCATCCGTGCTACTTGTGCCATAGCTGCCATCCTCCTCGTCATCACCACTCGTGCCAGCTTCTTTTGCCATGAGCACAGCCGTGTCATCCTCAGGAGTCAGCTCCATCACCAAGGTGTCCACATGGCCATCCAACCACTTGGCGAGCTTGTCTTGGGTGGCCGCAGGCACAGGGGCTAGCACGGTGCTGAAATCAAAGTGGGAATCAAGATTGAGGAGGTTGCTGAAGATGCACGAGAGTGCACGCCCGAGGAGGCCCCGGCTCCTCTCCTCGACAAGCTAGCGGGCTCTTGCGGCCTGATCTTCTAGGCGGGTCACGATATTAGTGAAGAAGCAGAGATGGCTGGCATAGTCATTCTCGTGCGGATGAGGAGCGCTCTCGTCACAAATGGCACCCAGGGCATTGTTGGCTCTGACGCGCATGCCTTGGAGCATGGAGCCGTGCTCACGTCCCAATGTCAAGCGGCGGCACTTTTCACTTGAAGCCTTCTCCAGGAGGGAGGCGGCGTCTTCGGCTAGCTTCCGGAGAGAGGATATCTTGGCACGGGCAGAACTGAGGGCAGATTCGGAGGAAGTCAGGGTTTCTCGGGCTGTGCTCTCCCGCTGCTCCACAGCCTGCAGCTCAGTCTTTAGGGTGGAGATCCGGCCCTCAAGATCAGCCTTAAGCAGCTCCAAGTCCAGGCCGTGCCTTCCAGCCAGCTCAGCATGCGCCTTCGCCACCCTCTCCTCCACCTCTGCCTGGACCTCAGCTTCTCGAGCGGTGACGGTGTCCTCAGCCATGGCGGCCTGTCGCTCCCTCACCTCCAGCCTCTCCAGTGCCAAGATGTGTTCCACGGTCTCCAGCGTCAAGTCTTCATGGCCCCTCAGGAGCTCCTCCTTGACAAGGGCCACCTCGCCTGGTGAGGAGGCCAGCAGAGTGCGGCGCTCTTCGACTTCGCGCTGCAGAGCCGCATTTGAAGACAGAAGATCTCGCTCTCGCTTTTTGGCTGCCTCGCAGCGGCGGCTGGCTGCCTCAGCCCCTTCCATGGCACGGGCGCAAGCTTCACGAGAAGCCGCGAGCGAGGCCGCCGCACGTGCTTTAGCTTCGTCATGCTGAAGCTTCCCAAGGTTGATGGCGACCTTCAGCCGCTGCCACTCGTCCTCCAGGCGGCGGTTCTCTGCCTCTGCGACATTGGCAAGCTCCCCGCCAAGATGGATCATCGCACGCATCGCTTCACTGAAGAACCAGAATCGCACCGCGCTATGCCCGTGAGCGAGCGCGAGCTCATCGCCAAGACCTTCGCCGGCCCCGGAGACCGCTCAGGAGGCGTTGGGTGCTCCGCCAGTCGCTGGTCGAGGGCTGGCAGGCGTAGCCCCACGGCTTGAAGACGATGGCTGCCAGGGGACACTCCCTTGCCGGCAATAACAAGAGGAAGGATCACCGGTGCACCCCCCCCCCACCCGTCTCGCTGGCAGAGTCGTGGGGAGAGGGAGCATGGGGCCCGGCTCCGGGGCACTCTCGCGGTGTCATGATAGATGGAGCTCATCCCACACCCTGCGCAGGCTCGGGGCGCTAGGGGCTGCGCGCATGCATCAAGCTGGAGTCCTTGGGGGTGCCTGCCTCCCAAGGTTTCGCCTTCACGGAGGCCCTGCAAAACCTCAGCCATGAGAAAACGCAGCGTGCTAGGAGATCAAGAACAAAAGTACTTACTCATCTGCAGTCACGTATCTCCTCGGCTTCAACGGCCGACGGGTGCCGTCGTTGCGGCACGGGGACCGCTTCCTCCTCAGGAGCAACTTGAGGCATAGGAAGCGCCGACCAGACCCTGACGGGCGATCCTCAGGACCTAGCGAGACCTTCTGGCTCGAGGCTCCGAGGCCGTTGGTGGGCTTCTCGCCGTCAACAGCCACTCCGGGCCACCATCCCGGGCATTAGAAGCCTTTGCCTCCAGAGCCCAGGGGTTGCACCAGTTCTGCGGCAGCTCCTTCCCGAGCCCCAGAAGCCTTGGACTCCCGAGCCTCTAGCGGGGCCGGGCCTCCGGAGGAGCTCTCGACAGCTGATGGAGGCGTGCGCCCCCCTGACTCCACACTCGAGGCGCACGCGGCAGGGTCGATCAGGAGAGGAGCCACAAAGACGGGGTTCTCGCGGGGCTCCTCAATGCCCTCAGGAAGCAACCCCCACTCGTCGAACAGAGGCATCTTCCTCGCAAAGGCAAACTTGTTCAAGCACAAATAGAGAAGGCAGCCACCCCCCCCCCCCCCGAAAGGTCAGCAGGCTCGGGCTCGCCGGTCAGAAGCTTGAGCACCATGCCCAAGGTATCAGCAACAAGCGACGGCTTCTGCAGCCTCATCGGATCTCCAGCGCCTGTGAAGTCCCACATCTGGCGAGAATGGCGCTGGAGGGGAGCAATGCGCTGCTTCATGAATTCCTTCACCACCATTGGCACCGTCACCTCCAGTTCCTGGAGCCTCGCCGATCTCTTCCAGACAAAAGCAAGACGCTGGTCAGAGAGCTTCTCATGGCACCAGCCGGAGCTAGGCGAGGCCGGCGACTCTGGAATCAAGAGCGGGGGCTGAACGCACGGGCGTCCATAAGAAGCTACTGCTTCTGGAATCCTTTTGCGATGGGCGAAAGCTCAAAGTCAATCCCCCAACCAGCGGTCGTGGCCACGGCTTCGAAGGTCATGCACCCAGAGCGTTGGCGGGCGTCAACCAACCAATGCAAGAAGAAATGGCAAAACAAGGCCACGAAGGGAGTGATGCCCACCATGGCCTCACAGAGGCAGGCGAAGACGGAAAGAAGGATGATGGAGCGGGGGTACAGATGCAGCAGATGGATCTGGTAATGCGGCATCACGGCATTGAAGAAAGGGGAAAAAGGAGGAATCAACCCAGCAAGAAGAGCATGGAGATAGATGGGGATCTTGGTGGCACTCAACTCTCTGATTCGCCAAGATGCAAGGCGAACAACTGTCGCCCTCCCTTCATTGGAATCGGTGGCGAGCGCATGGTGAACCTTATCCAACCCCTCCTCGCTGATCACCATCGACTACTCGAGGGCTGGCTCCAGGGCCGGTGGAGGACCGGCCGGGGCGAGCGGCTTCCCCTTCTTCTTCTTTGGCTTGTGGGCCATGGCGAGTACTAAAAGAGTGCAAGGTGCTGGTGCCGGATTTGCGGACACGGCGGCAATATTGGGAAGGAGGAAACAAGGGCCAAGCAAGGTAGTTTGTGAAGGGAGAGCTGCACTGACAACGGGCGGCTGCTGGGTCTACCGGATATCAAGGCAGCATGGGGAAGTGGAGATGCCCACGTCCCATCAACCTCCACGTGTCTTCAAGGCAGCGGGCTGATAGGGCCCGCGGTGCTCCGCCCTTGCCTTTTGGCTGCGCCTGGAAGCCAAGTCCGAGCGTGCCTTGGGGTCGTGGGCTACTGTCGGCGTCCTGGATTCAGGGGTATCCAGTCCTGCCTGCCTGCGGCCCACCACGTGGCTTCATCGACGGCCTAGTATGGCCCAGATTCATCACCAACACCGCAAGACCCTCCGAGGCGGGCAACGCCAAGACCCCCGAAGGAATTGGCCTCCTCGGGAGGGCTCCTGAGGTACGAGAGTTCTATGCAAGCTGCCTCGCGAGGCTCTACTGACGTGATCCATGACAACCAAGGCCAGGCGGGCGTAGAGCGCAGGTTTCCTCTTCGGTGCAAGCGAGGCAAGCCATAGGCGCAGAGTCCTGGGGAATCAGCCAAAGGTTTCCATTCCAGTGCAACAAGACCAAGACCACCAGGACGGCAGGACGAAGGTCATTGACGAGCCCACCGCAGCGTCATGACCAACGGCTTTTCACATGCTAAGACTACTTTTGTTAGGATAGACTGTACTACTTGTTCCCTTTCAAATCCGGCTGTTGTGGGATCCCTTCCCGCTCATATTTGGGAAGAGGACCAAGGCCACTATAAATAGGACTAGCCACCACCATAGAAAGGGGGGCGGAATGAGAACAAGTAGAGCTAGCATACACCACCAGCACAAGAACACCTCACCTCTTGAGGCTTGTTCATCCACTGTACCAGTTCATCCATAGCCCTTCGAGGCAATCCACCACACCACACTAGATTAGGGTATTACACCACAACGATGGCCGAACCAGTATAAATCTCGGTGTCTTTGTGTCTCTTTGAGCTTGATGCACTAGGCTTAGGAGGATCGCGAGTAGGAAGGCTAGGCAGGTTGAGATCTCCGCACGCAACCCAGAGTTCGAACCTCTCAAGGGTTGTCGGATCCCTAAATTCGACAGTCACATTATGAACCCCCATATGTTATGTATGTTGTGGTTTTTTCAAACACAGCTCGGACATGCACGTTAACGCATGCTGACCCAGGGAAAGGAACCCTTAACGGAACTATTCTCTCTGGAAGATGTTTCTTACAATCAAAATGTAATATAACATAACTAGCCGGATAGTTGTCTATTCAAGAAACTATGACCCCTACACCTGGTTTCCACGCGTACCCTGGTATATATTACCTAGCGGGTATTCGGAAACACTCCGCACCTTTGGGTTCAGATGCCGAAGCGAAAAGGTCTGCCATGACAATCGTTTTACAATCCAGCTAGGGACAAATTTGTCAATAGAAGTACATAGTCACTTTGACTCAAAAACTTCTTCCTCTATGCCATCTAACAGGCTATCTAGCCTACAATCCTGTTGTGAATATTTGGCGGCTACTTGTACATGGTCATATACCAAACTAACAGGAATTTCTTCTCCATCTGACCCTAAAGGTCCAACCCGGGCCATGTGATTCAGATAGAGCTTGGTATACTGTGTTTTTACCATGGCCCAAGCCCCTCGCGCACCTTCCCGGCAGGCCGATATCTTCCATAATCGGAAGCGCCGCCTCGCTCCTTTGAATAGTTGTACCAGCTCCTCCATACTTCCTGGAGGGGAGTCGGATGGCCACAAGCGAATTTCTGTGGTCACTTTGCATTTGTCTCTATATCTCCGGCGAATGTTTTTCCTGATAAGACACAACAGATAACGTCATACTCCAAGGTGATAGCCATGGAGCATATTTAAAACCATACCTCTTTGATGAAGGCTCGGGCATGTTTCTATTTGCCTTCCTCTTCGAAGGCCTGCCCGGCGTAGGCGCCGCTTTCTTGCAAGTTGCCTCAGGTGCAGCGTGGCATGCCGATCGCCTCCCCTTTTGAGCATGAGATAGTGCGGTGAGTGAGGCAGAATGGGGAAATTCTTTCGAAGGATAAGTCTCCTGATTACTTACATCCGAGGCTGGGAGAATGCCGGTATAGTCAGCAGTGATGGCCACTTCTATGCCGTCATGGCTCGCCTGGTAGAACACTCCATCCCCGAGCTCCACGAATATATCTGGATCCTTTGTGAATCCGGGGTCATGGGCCCGGTTGTGGTCCTCTGGCTGTGGTGCAGGACTGTGGAACTCCTTGATAATCTTTCGCCATTCCTATTTCAAATGGACGGATTAACATTTCTGCAAGTTGAGTCAGGGAGCTAATTGAGTAATGGGATGGAAGCACACCCAGCTGGGAGGGTTGTACATGGAAAATCCATCTCTAGGCTTAATGCGGATAAACTCTTCTTTCTCCCCTTTGTATAATCCGGACAGTATTTTCACCAAAGCAGCGGCAGTGTCTGGACCCTTCCGACCACAGCAGGTGGCATCATCTTCTCCGTTGAAGTGCCACATAGGACGCTCTCGATATTGGAGTGGCTGAACCCGTCGCATTATGGATATCGCCATAACCTTGACTATTGACAATCCGGACTGAGCGAGCGTCTTTATCTTGCTCATCAATTGACGGACTTCCGTGCTATATTCCTCACTGAGGCTCCGTGGACGCCAGCTGAGGTGTTTCTTCAATGTATCGCTTGAAAATTCAGGAAGACCCATTTGGATTCGATCAGGAAGAGAGACGTCCTCAATATAGAACCATTCGGAAGGCCATTCTTCGGATGCCTTCTTCGGCGTGCCGGACAGATATCTGGTCCCGGCAATGCGCCATATTTCGGCGCCACCAACTTGAAATATTGACCCCTCTTGATTATGGGGGACGAGGCAGAATAGCTTCTTCCTTCACTCAAAATGGGCCTCGCAACCCAGGAATAGCTCGCAAAGAGCAACATAACCCGCAATATGCAGGATGGAGGCAGGAGTGAAATTGTGCAGTTGGAGGCCATAATACTCTAGTAGACCTCCGAGGAATGGATGGATTGGAAATCCGACACCTCTCAATAAGTAAGGAACAAAGCATACTCGTTCCCCCTGGATGGGTTGGGGAAATTCTCCGCCAGCTCCCCAATGTCGAAGGAAGCCAATCCGGCTCGAGTGGGGACTAGATCTGCGGGAGGAAGAAATCTCTGTGTATGCAACTTCACCAGTTGGTTATGGGATACGGAGCACTTTTCCCAATCGCCCTTTTTGGGTCCGTGGGGGCGGGAGGAAGAGCTAGGAGCACTAGCCATGTTGGGGTGGTTTCTGTGGGCAAGCTCCGAGGATTCCTCGTTTGGGGGAGAAGGTGTCGATTAGATTTGAAGATCCCCGTCTCTTTAAATTGACAATTTTTCTCACATGGTCAGGGTGGTATGTGCAAAAGTGCCCCGACCTCTCGTACTCGCTCGACACGTGGAAGCTGAAATCATGAAGGTGCAGAAGCTGATGAGCGCGACATTAAATGAAAAGCCGGATACTGCTCTTTAGGTCAGGGACTATGAAGTAATCGGAGAAGGAACCTGCCTTGCAATGCTGAAGACAATCTGCCCGCCGGACACCTCGTCATTGAAGCCTAATTCGGGGGCTACTGAGGGAGTCCTGGATTAGGGGGTCCTCGGACAGCCGGACTATATACATTGGCCGGACTGTTGGGCTATGAAGATACAAGATAGAAGATTTCTTCCCGTGTCCGGATGTGACTCTACTTGGCATGGAAGGCAAGCTTGGGGATTCGTATATGTAGATTCCTTTCTCTGTAACCGACTTTGTACAACCCTAGCCCCCTCCGGTGTATATATAAACCGAAGGGTTTAGTCCATAGGGGACAATCATAATCCCATAAGCTAGACTTCTAGGGTTTAGCCCTTACGATCTCGTGGTAGATCAACTCTTGTAATACTCATATTCATCAAGATCAATCAAGCAGGAAGTAGGGTATGACCTCCATAGAGAGGGCCCGAACCTGGGTAAATATCGTGTCCCGCGTCTCCTATTACCATCGACCTTAGACGCACAATTCGGGACCCCCTACCCAAGATCCGCCGGTTTTGACACCGACAGCAATCTCAAAGGATCAACACATGGATAAAGTGATGCTTGTTGAATCCCTTGGATTCAACTTAATGTCTGTCTCAATGCTTTTTGATTTGAACATGATTGTGATATTTGGAAAATATTGTTGCCTTGTCCTTATGGAGTCTGACAAATCTCTAGTCTTCGAAGGTTATCGAAGAGATGATTTGTATATGGTAGATTTCTCCGCAGGACCATAACTTGCCGTATGTCTTCTAGCAAAAGCTTCAGAGTGTTGGCTTTGGCATCGAAGGCTAGGACATGCGGGTATGAGGAACTTGCAGACTCTCGTGAAGAAGAAGCATATCATTGGCATCGAGGGCGTCAAGTTCAAGAAGGATTATCGATGTGGTGCCTGTGAAGCCGGGAAGATGACCAGGGCCAAGCATCCCTCGAAGACAATCATGACTACATAATGTCCCTTTGAGCTGCTAGACATGGATTTATTTGGCCCTACTCATTACTCTACTCTTACTACCACTGCACATCTTTATGGCTTTGTTATTGTTGATGATTACTCGAGATATACCTGGGTGCACATAATTCTCTACAAGACTGAACTGCAGGATGTCTTCAGACGCTTCGCCAATCGCGCCATGACCAATTATGGCATCAAGATTAAGCACATCAGGAGTGAAAATGGCACAGAATTCAAGAACACCGGCCTCGACACTTATCTTGATACATGGGCATCATACATGAGTTCTCAGCTCCATACACACCTTAGCAAAACGGCATCGTGGAGCGCAAGAACAAAACACTCATTGAGATGGCACGTACAATGCTTGATGAGTACAAGACTCCAAGAAAGTTCTGGCCTGAAGCCATTGATACTGCTTGCCACATTATCAACCGAGTTTATCTTCATAAGTTCTTCAAGAAGACATCCTATGAGCTCCTGACTGGTAAGAAGCCAAATGGCAGCTATTTCAAGGTCTTTGGTGCTAGGTGCTGGATCAAGGATCCACATCACACTTCATAATTTGCACCAAAAGCACATGAAGGTTTTATGCTTGGTTACAGAAAGGATTCGCACACCTACTGAGTCTTCAACCTCTTTCACTATAAAGTGATTGACACTCTAGATGTGTGGTTCGATGAGACTAATGGCTCGCAAAGAGAGCACCTGCCAAATGTGCTAGATGAAGCTACACCAAGTGAATCTATCAAGCTAATGGGTACTCGAGAAATCATACCCACCGAGGAACAGGCTGAAGTGGAAATCATCATCTTAGCGCCAAATCAACATGAAGACAATAGTCAGTCTGAAGATAATGCTGAAACTGATGACAATCAACAAGAGAAAAGTCTTCGTCCTGCCCATCCTCGCGTGGCTAATGAAGTACAAATTGAGAAGATCATCGATAGTATCAATGCACTTGGTCCACTAACTCGTTCAAAAGCAACACAGCTAGCAAATTTCTATGGTCACTTTGCATTTGTCTCTATATCTGAACCCAAGAAAGTTGATGAAGCCTTCATGGAACCTGAATGGATTCAAGCTATGCAAGAAGAGCTTCAACAGTTTGAGCTGAATAATGTCTGGGAGCTAGTTAAGTGTCCTGATCCTTGCAAGCACAACATTATTGGCACCAAATGGATCTATCGCAACAAGCAAGATGAGCATGGTCAAGTTGTCAGAAACAAGGCTCGTGTCATTGCTCAAGGTTACACACAAGTGGAAGGAATTGACTGGCTTGGCTTGAAGCCATTCATGTACTGCTAGCCTATGCTAACCATAGCAACATTCTTCTGTACTAAATGGATGTGAAGAGTGTCTTCCTCAACGGCGAAATTGAAGAAGATGTGTATGTTGCTCAACCTCTTGGTTTTTAAGGTCCAAAGCATCCTGACATGGTGTACAAGCTCAACAAGGCACTGTGTGGCCTCAAACAGGCACCTCGAGCTTGGTATGACACACTCAAAGACTTCCTGAAGAGCAAAGGCTTCAAACCTGGTTCTCTAGATCCTAGTCTCTTCATGAAGACATATGATGGTGAACTGTTTGTATGTCAAATCTATGTGGATGACATTATCTTTGGCTGCACTGATAAGAGATACAGTAATGAGTTTGGGCATATGATGCAAGAGCAATATCAGATGTCCATGATGGGAGAGTTGAAATTCTTCCTTGGTCTTCAAATCCGTCAACAAAGAAATGACATCTTCATATCACAAAAGAAATACCTCAAAGACTGCTTGAAGAAGTTTGGAATGCAAGACTGCAAAGGGGGTACACGACGCCAATGCCAACCAAAGGCCAATTGGGCCCCGACGACAATGGTGAATGATTGGTTCTTTATTGTACTTATGTGCATCTAGGCCAGATATAACGCTTAGCGTTTGCATGTGTGCCCGATTCCAAGCGGCACCAAAGGAATCACATCACCTCGCTGTGAAGCGAATTATTCGATATTTGGCAACACTAGGATTATGGTATCCAAAGGGCTCAGAGTTTGATCTAGTTGGATTATCAGATGCTGATTATGCTGGGGACAAGGTTGACTGCAAATCCGCATCAGACACATGTCACTTTCTTGGACGATCTCTTGTTTGTTGGTCTTCAAAGAAGCAGAACTGTGTATCTCTCTCCACAGCTGAATCTGAATACATTGTTGTTGGATCTTGCTGCCCTCAGCTTCTTTGGATGAAGCAAACTCTCAAGGATTATGGCATCAACTTGAAGCATGTGCCACTCTACTGCGACAATGTAAGCGCCATCAAGATTGCCAACAATCCACTTCAGCACTTGAAGACAAAGCATATTCAGATCCGTCATCACTTTCTCAAAGATCATGTCATGAAGGAGGGCATTGACATCATTCTCGTCAACACTGAACAACAATTGGCAGATATCTTCACGGAGCCCTTGGATGAGAAAAGTTTTGCAAGCTATGGTGTGAGCTAAATATCTTTGAATCCTCGAATGTCCTGTGAATGGACACACATCCTAACGCTTATGTATGTTGATGACTTAGATGTGCAACACACGGAGTAACGTATATCTTCGATTCATGAAGACTTACCATCTAAGTGTGAATACATTAATTTGGAATTTGACTTTGTAGTGCCACGATAATTGTGCGTTGTGTCTGGGTCTAATATTTCCTATACGGTGGGTAATGCCACCACCACACCTTCTTGAAGATTTTAATTTGGCGTCATGATTGCATTTATCTTCATATTTGGTTTGCCTTCAACATTGATTTGACTTCGAGGTTTATCTTCGCAATGTTGATTTGGTCTTCACTGATATATATATATATATATATATATATATATATATATATATATATATATATATATATATGTTATGTCCTCTACAACATTCACTTATAGCTATGTCTTCAATTTGCCATTTTCTGAACAAAGTGAATGTGATCGGACCCTAATCCTTTCTGTGCTTATCCCTCAAATTCTCTCTGTCTCTTCATATGCATTCTGTTGACACGTGTCGAATATGTTTACTGTGTCCTTGTTAGCTGAAGATACAGAGACACACATTTAAAACTATTTTTAATGTTCTTATCTCTTTTGCCTGAAAAACGGAGAAGCCGGAACAACCACCCGACAAACTTGGTGCGCGTGGGAACATGGCTCAACCCTCGATATGTTGCATGTCTGCCACGTGTCCACCAGATGCGAACCGCCAGGGGCACCAACGTAATTGCGCTGCACCGCTCATCCTCCTTATAAATACATCTCCCCCTTGCAGTTATTATCTCTTCTCCCATCTCGCCATCCCGCTCAAACCCTAGCGCCACTGCTAGCCCCGTCGATGCTAGAGACAAAGCGCTTAGCTGCCACGACCTCTCCGATGTCGTCTTCATGCCGGCCGCGGACATCGTCTTCTCCGCCGCCGCTGTAGGTGTCTTCCGCCGGCAAGTTAGGGCGCGGGAGATTGGACTGCTTGGCCTCCTTCCCGCCTTGTCTAGCAGTTCTTTGTGCAGTAAATAAAACTCACTTTTTACTGCTTATTTAATCCGATGAATCTGTCCACTTCTTCAGAAAGTGGTTTCTAAAATTCCAAATCTAGATATTTCTATTTCTGCATCTCATATCTTGCAAGTATATTCACTTATGCAACACAACTAGTTAGATTCCTCACTTGTACCTATTCATGGATTTCGTACAAATCTGGAACCAACTCACTTCAATAAGTGAATGTCTTCGCACTATTAGGTCAAAGTCGTCAAACTGATTTATCTTCGAAATCTTCTGAGAATGCATATGACCTCTTCCCCTTCCCTCGCATCTCTAATGCTGTCACAGGTACATGTCCATGGGAGAATCCCTTGGTTCTCATAGTCTGCATTCGTTTGTAGAGTTCTTACAACACCGCATTGAGTCACCTGAAGCTAGTTCCTGTCTGACAAGTCATCTGAAGCCAATCACAGTTGTGAAGACTTTTAGCTTGAATCCAATGGCATCTGATAAATCCGAAAAGAAAGGGGCAGGCAACGCCATAGCAATACTGCTTTGGATCTGCCACCAGATCTGTATGAACTGTACAAGTCTGAACGAGAAGAAACTTATACATAGTGCAAGTCCAGAATCCAGTGGATTCGAAGATATTGGGATGAACAATGGTTCAATTATCGCTTGGTAACTCCTGAATATGCAGAAAAGAATGCTAAAGCGCCTGTGGAGTGACATTCTCTACAAGAAACTGCATCCCAAGACCAAGGCTGAAGCCATAGCTCAAGGTTTCTACCCATGCATGGTCAGAGGTCCATCGGCTGACGATGCTGACCCATTAGCTCTTCGATTGTGTCGAGATGATGATATGTTCAAGAGAAACTATGAGTTTGCAAAGGAGTCTGCAGCTAAGAACAAGAAGGCATTCGGACTCAACTTGATACCAGGTCCAGCAGCTCCAAGGCCTGATGGCACTCGTGAAGCCAATCCGAATGTCATTGGTCCTTTCAATAGCCTCGATGGGATTCTATCCCGTATTACTACACAAAGGGCCATAGTTTATCAATCTGCTAAATAAGAGGACTCTGAGGATGCTCCTGAGGCCCCGAAGCAAAAGAAGAAGTCAAAAGCTTGAAAGCCCTCTGCTGCTCCAAAAGCTTCTAGAGTGAAGCCATTGCAATCTGCACCTCCTGAATCCATTGTGCAGTCTGAAGATCAATCCCACATTTCCAAGAAGACCAAGCAGCCCAAGAAGATTTTTGGGCATGATCTTACTCCAGCCAGCATTCTCTGCAATGAGGACAATGCTATTGATCTCTCAAGCGATGAAGATCTTGTTGACGATGCTCTAGAAATGCTCATCAAGAGCAAGCAAGAGGCTGAATTCTTCAAGGACTTGCCTCTGTTTGATGTGGATATCATCAACAATGGTTTGAAGATCCTACTCTTACCATCGATGATCTGCAGCTGCCCATTGGCATAAGTGTTACATTTCAAGGCAGCATCGCCAAGGAGCTTGCTATAGCTTAGAAAATCGTCGAGTTGAAGAACAAAATCGACTATGAAAAGGCCCAGTTCAAGAAGCATATGGCAAAACTCAGCGTAGTTGATGTTCAAAACTTCAACAAGATGATGATTGACCTCAAGGCACAGTTCAACCAGAAGCGTGAGGAAGCAAAAGGCTCTCACAAGGGCATGAAGTATTATGCTGAGATATCCATCCAGGATCACGATGATGCTGTGAATATAAAGGCACTTGGGCAACCAGGCATCGACCCCAAGCTTGCTGCAAAGAAAAAGAAACCTGTAGAAGCTGAAGCCGAACTAGCAAGGCAGGAAAGGCCAAGCATTGTCTTCCCTACCAGTATGACTGGCTCGAAGCCAAAGGTCCCTTCAGCAGCTTCAAAGAAGAAAAAGACTAGGCAAGCTGAGGCTGAAGCCAGGAAGAGGAAGCACCATAATACCTCTGATGCTGCTCCCTCCCAGAAGAAGATGAACAAAAAGTTGTCGGTGTCAAAACTGGCAGATCTGGGGTAGGGGGTCCCGAACTGTGCGTCTAAGGATCGATAGTAACAGGAGGTAGGGTACACGATGTTTACCTAGGTTCAAGCCCTCTTAATGGAGGTAATACCCTACTTCCTGCTTGATTGACTATGATGAACATAGGGGTTACAAGAGTTGATCTACCTCGAGATCGTAATGTCTAAACCCTAGATGTCTAGCCTGTATGATTATGATTGCCTCTAAGGACTAAACCCTCTGGTTTATATAGACACCGGTGGGGGCTAGGGTTGTAGGTCGGTTTGCGGAGGAAGGAAACTACACATCCGGACGTCAAGCTTGCCATCCATGCAAATGAGAGTACCATCCGGATACGGGAGAAAACCTTCTGTCTTGTATCTTCACGACCCATCAGTCCGGCCCATGTCACCTAAGCCGACTCCCCGAGGACCCCATAATCCAGGACTCCCTTAGTAGCCCCTGAACCGGGCTTCAATGATGACGTATCCGGAGCGTAGATTGTTGATAATCCCCAAGTGCAGGGAATCATCGTAGCAATTTCCAAAGGTGGAAGTGATAAGTATGGAGTGTCAAACCCACAAGGAGCTAAAGGTAAGATCAATATTCTCTGAAGTCCTATCTGCCACTAATACGACTCTACGTACACCGAATGTTTGCTTCCAACTAGATACGAGAAATAAAACTATGTTGTGGGTATGAAGAGGATAACTTTGCATCATATCGGAGATCTAAAATATAAAAGTTGGTGCTGTTATCATAAAGTTATAATATATTACTAAATATTATAAATAGCGAGTGTGTAATAATGATGGATCAGTGTGCGGAATTATCCTAGGCAATTGTTAACAAGACCGGTAGTCGTCCTTGCAATTTCATATAAGGGAGAGGCATAAACTAACATACTTTCTCTTCTTGGATCATATGCACTTATGATTGGAACTCTAGCAAGCATCCGCAACTACTAAATATCATTAAGGTAAAACCCAACCATAGAATTAAAGCATCAAGTCCCCTTTATCCCATACGCCACAACCCCCTTACTCGGGTTTATGCTTCTGTCACTCAAGCAACCCACTATAAGCGAATCATGAACGTATTGCAACACCCTACAATGGGAATCCCTCACGCTTGCGCGAGACGGAGGGCACAATAGGACAGCACAAAAATAAAACATACAACTCGTACCAATAGATCATCAATCAACCCAAAGACAAAAGATATCTACTCAAAACATCATAGGATGGCAACACATCATTGGATCATAATATGTGGCATAAAGCACCATGTTCAACTAGGGATTATAGCAGGGTGCGAGTGAGTGGACCGCGTAAAAGAGATGAGGATGGTGATGATGATGGTGATGTTGATGAAGACGATCATCGCGGCGATGATTCCCCTCCCGATGGCACTCCAGCTCCACCAAGAGACAGGAGGAGAGGTCCTCCCCCTTGTGCTTCCTCCTCCATGGCATCCCCCCTGGATGGGGAGAGGTTCTCCATCTGGTCCTTGGCCTTCACGGCGATGATGGCCCCTCCAGGATACTCCTCCATGGCCTCCGATGATGATGGCCCCCTCCGGATGGGTGCCAGAGAAGGCCTAGATTGATTTCTCATGGCTACAGAGGCTTGCGGCGGCGGAACTTCTGATCTAGGTTATTTCCCAAAGGTTTCTGTATTTATAGGAGAGGTTGGCGTTGATTTCAAGTCAGGGGGGTCTCCGGGCTGTCCGCGAGGCAGAGAGGCGTGCCCCAGGGGGGTGGGCGTCCCAGGGGGGTGGGCGCGCCCCCCACCCTCATGGGCAGCCCGAGACTCTTCTGGCCCAACTCTTGCACTCCAGGGGCTTCTTTTGGTCCATAAAAGTTCATAAAAAATTGGCATGTCAATTGGACTCCGTTTGGTATTCCGTTTCTGTAAAACTCAAAAACAAGGAGAAAACAGAAACTGGCACTGGGCTCTTAGGTTAATAGGTTAGTCCCAAAAATCATATAAAATAGCATATAAATTCATATAAAACATCCTAGATGGATAATATAATAGCATGAATACTTCATAAATTGTAGATACGTTGGAGATGTATCAGCATCCCCAAGCTTAATTCATGCTCGTCCTCGAGTAGGTAAATGATAAAAGAAATAATTTATGAAGTGTGAATGCTAGCAGGTGCACAAGTTTGATCAATGATAATTTCAATCACCTTTTCTAGCATCATTATATGTCATAACAATAGCTCATCTCATAAAACTTTTCATGATCAAGTAACAAGCTATTCACATGTTAAAGTATAGATCATAAACTTTCTTGAAAACTAACAAACAGTGCTCTTAGTCATCAAACAATTGCAACTCATCTTATTTTCAGGAAAGGTCTATGTAAGAGCTTTCATTTAGCAAATCCCACATAATCAACTATCATATAGTCTTTCACAATTGCTAACACGCATGTGATATTTATGGGTTCAAAGTTTTAATCCGCAACAGAGAAATATAGGGGCTTATAGTTTTGCCTCCCAAACTTTTACCTCAAGGGTAATGTCAACAATAATACTTTATGAAAACCTATATCCAAGTGGATATATATATATCTGGATCGCTCCAACACAAAGTGCTTGCCAAAGGAAAAAGTGGTAAAAAGGAAAGGTGATGATCGCCATGACTTTTGTATAAGGGTAGAAGATAAAAGTAAAAGATAGGCCCTTCATAGAGGGAAGCAGAGATTGTCATGCGATTTTAAGGTTGGATGCACAAAATTTTAATGCAAAAGAATGTCACTTTATACTGCCTCTTGTGATAGAGACCTTTATTATGCAGTCCGTCGCTTTTATTTCTTCCCTATCACAAGTTCGTATAAAGCTTATTTTGTTTGCACTAATAGATCATACATATTTAGAGAGCAATTTTTATTGCATGCACCGATGACAACTTACTTGAAGGATCTTACTCAATCCATAGGTAGGCATGGTGGACTCTCATGGCAAAACTAGTTTAAGGGATGTTTGGAAGCACAAGTAGTATTTCTACATGGTGCAAAGAATTTTGGCTAGCATGAGAGGGAAAGGCAAGCTCAACATGTTGGATGATCCAAGAAAATATAACGTTTCGGATATAGGAAAACATATCCCATTAAGTTGTCTTTCTTGTCCAACATCAACCTTTTACCATGTCATATTTTAATGAGTGCTCACAATTACAAAAGATGTCCAAGATATAATACTTATATGTGAAATCTCTCTTCCTTCAATATTCTTTCATGAATTGTTCAAGTGACCAATTCTGCGTTTGCTAACTTTCAATAAGTTTACTACCTATACTTATTATGTGTGAAGTCATTACTCCCCATGGTATAAGCATATGAAAAATATATAAATTCAGATTTATGATATTCAATTCATTCAACCATTTACTCATAGGATATACGTGAAGCGCATGAGTAAATGACAAACTACTCCAAAAAGATATAAGTGAAGAACACTGAGTAGTCAAATAATTAACTAGCCATGGGAGGATTCTTCTTCATTCAAGATATCAGATCCTATGATTTTATTCAAATAGCAAGTAAAATTGAAAATACGCTCCAAGCAAAGCACATATCATGTGACGAATAAAAATATAGCTCCGAGTAAATTATACCGATAGTTTAGAAGACGAAAGAGGGAATGCCTTCCGGGGCATCCCCATGCTTAGGCGCTTGAGTATTCCTTGAATATTACCTTGTGGTGCCTCGGGCATCCCCAAGCTTAGGGTCTTTCTGCTCCTTATTCTCCTCGTATCAATATCTCACCCAAAGCTTGAAAACTTGAATCACACAAAACTTAACGGAACATCGTGAGATAAGTTAGTATGATAAAGAGTAAACCATTCACTTTGGAACTGTCAAAGACTAGTTTCATAATTGTATGCCTACTGTACCATATCATTTCTACAATTTATATTGAGAAATATAAGCCATAGAAATTAGAAAACAAGCAAACTATACAATGAAAACAGAATCTGTCAGAAACAGAATAGTCTGTAATGATCTGAACAACAACCATACTTCCGCTACTCCAAAAATTATGAAATAAATTTGAGAACGTGAGGAATTTTTAAATTAATCTTCTACAAAAAGAATCAACTCAAAATCACTCTTTTGTAAAAAATGGCAGCTAATCCCGTGAGCGCAAAGTTTCTGGTTTTACAGCAAGATCACATTAACTTTCACCCAAGTCTTCCCAAAGGTCTTACTTGACAATTTATTGAAACAAATTCTATAAAACATGATTACTACAGTAGCTTAATCATGTAAACACACAAAGACAGCAAGGGTAGATATTGGGTTGTCTCCCAACAAGCGCTTTTCTTTAATGCCTTTTAGCTAGGCATGATGATTTCAATGATGCTCACATAAAAGAAAAGAATTGAAACATAGAGAGAGCATCATGAAGAATATGACTAGCACATTTAAATCTAACCCACTTCCTATGACTAGGCATTTTGTGAGCACATAATTTATAGGAATAAGAATCAACTAGCATAAGAAGGCAAAACAAGTATAACTTCAAAACTTTAAGCACATAGAGAGGAAACTTGGTATTATTGCAACTCCTACAAGCATAAATTACTCCCACATAATAATTTTCAGTAGCATCATGAATGAATTCAACAATATAACCATCACATAAAGCACTATTTTATGATCTACAAGCATAGAATTTTTTCTACTCTCCACATAAGCAAAATTCTTCTCATTCAAAATAGTGGGATCACTAATTCCTAAAGTTGACACTCTTCCCAACCCACTTTAGATGATAGTATTATTCATAATACAAAATATATAAGTGAAGTTCATGGAGCATTCTACAGTCAATATAGACTAACCAATATCCAAGCTCAAAATTTGTAAATGAAGCACACGAAGCATTCTATAAAACCATACTCAAAAGATTTAAGTGAAGCACAAAGAGCAATTCTATAAGATCATACTTAAAAGATATAAGTGAAGCACATGAAGTATTCAACAAAATCAATTAAGGGCTAACTCATACTAGCATGGTTCTTAAAGGAAAAAAACAAAAACACAAAGGACACAAATCATGTGAACGAAACAAAAACCGAGGTATACCGATATTTGTTGAAGAAGAAAGATGGGATGCCAACCGGGGCATCCCCAAGCTTAGATGCTTGAGTATCCTTTGAAATATTTACTTGGGGTGCCTTGGGTATCCCCATGCTTGAACTCTTGCCTCTCTTTATTCTTATCATACTGATAGCTCCTCGACCTTTGAACACTTCATCCACACAAAACTTTAACAAAAACTTTGTGAGATCCGTTAGTGTAATAAAGCAAACTACCACTTTAAGGTACTGTAATGAACTCATTATTTATTTATATTGGTGTTAAACCTACTGTATTCCAACTTCTCTATGGTTCATACCCCCCGATACTATCCATAGATTCATCAAAATAAGCAAACAACACGCGAAAAACAGAATCTGTCAAAAACAGGAAAGTCTGTAGTAATCTGGAAGTTTAGTAAACTTATGTAACTCAAAAAATTATGAAATAAACATGAAAATTTGAAAAATTTGCACAGAAGTCATGTGCAAAAAGTTTTAGACCCATTTGACCTTCCAGTAAAAAATGTAAAATCACGCGCTACAGCCAAAGTTTCTGTTTTTGTTCTGCACATAGTAAACAAGCAATCTAATCATCCTAAAACCAAAGCTTGGCACATTATTTTTATAGTACAATGGATATATACAAGGGGATAATTATTTACAAAGAAACTTACATGAAAAATTCTACATTTTTTTCGTGAGCATGAACACAAGTGCTCAAGGTCGACCCTCACTTCTTCAATGCATAACTTTCCAATCAGTTCTCTTTTTGAAAAACTTTTTTAGGCATGAGAGGCAAGTAATTTTTTTGTATTTTCATTCTTTAATTTTTTTGTATGTTTCACCCACAAATAAACAGAAACAAAAAGGAAAAACAAAATCTACTTAATGAAGAAAGCAAACAAGCACACACAAGAATATCAACCGCACGCTATTGCTCCCCGGCAACGGCGCCAGAAAAGAGCTTGATAATCCCCAAGTGCAGGGAATCATCATAGCAATTTATAAAGGTGGAAGTGATAAGTATGGAATGTCGAACCCACAAGGAGCTAAAGGTAAGATCAATATTCTCTCAAGTCCTATCTGCCACTGATACGACTCTACATACACCGAACATTTTCTTCCAACTAGATACGGGAAATAAAACTACGTTGTGGGTATGAAGAGGATAACTTTGCATGATATCGGAGAGCTAAAATATAAAAGTAGTTGTTGTTATCATAAAGTTAGAATATATTAGTAAATATTATAAATTGCGAGTGTGGAATAATGATGGATCGGTGTGCGGAATTATCCTAGGCAATTGTTTACAAGACTGGTAGTCGTCATTGCAATTTCATATGAGGGAGAGGCATAAACTAACATAATTTCTCTTCTTGGATCATATGCACTTATGATTGGAACTCTAGCAAGCATCCTCAACTACTAAAGATCATTAAGGTAAAACCCAATCATAGCATTAAAGCATCAAGTCCCCTTTATCCCATACGCCACAACCCCCTTACTCGGGTTTATGCTTCTGTCATTCAAGCAACCCACTATAAGCGAATCATGAACGTATTGCAACACCCTACAGCGGGAATCCCTGACGCTTGCGCGACATGGAGGGCACAATAGGACAGCACCAAAATAAAACATACAACTCGTACCAATCTAGATCATCAATCAACCCAAACACAAAAGATATCTACTCAAAACATCATAGTATGGCAACACATCATTGGATCATAATATGTGGCATAAAGCACCATCTTCAAGTAGGGATTGCAGCGGGGTGCGGGAGAGTGGACCGCGTAAAAGAGATGAGGATGATGATGATGATGGTGATGTTGATGAAGACGATCACCATGGCGATGATTCCCCTCCCGATGGCACTCCTGCGCCACCGAGAGAGAGGAGGAGAGGTCCTCCCCCTTGTGCTTCTTCCTCCATGGCCTCCCCTTTGGATGGGGAGAGGTTCTCCCTTTGTTACTTGGCCTTCATGGCGATGATGGCCCCACCGGGATCCTCCTCCATGGCCTCCGGTGATGATGGCCCCCTCCGGAAGGGTGCCAGAGAGGGCCTAGATTGATTTCTCCTGGCTACAGAGGCTTGCGGCGGCGGAACTTCCGATCTAGGTTATTTCCTGAAGGTTTCTGTATTTATAGGAGAGGTTGGCGTTGATTTCAAGTCAGGGGGGTCTCTGGGCTGTCCACGAGGCAGGGGGCACGCCCCAGGCGGGTGGGCGCGCCCCCCACCCTCGTGGGCACCCCAGGACTCTTCTGGCCCAACTCTTGCACTCTAGGGGCTTCTTTTGGTCCATAAAAATTCGTCTAAAATTGGCATGTCAATTGGACTCCGTTTGGTATTCCTTTTCTATAAAACTCAACAACAAGGAGAAAACAGAAACTGCCACTGGGCTCTTAGGTTAATAGGTTAGTCCCAAAAATCATATAAAATAGCATATAAATGCATATAAAACATCCTAGATGTATAATATAATAGCATGAATACTTCATAAATTATAGATACGTTGGAGACATATCAACTGTCTTCGGCATTGCAAGGCGTGTTCCTTCTTCGGATACTCCAAAGCATTCTTTCGTGTATAAGAACTGTATCCGGCCCTGTTTAATAATTAAAACCACAAGCTAAAAGGGTAACAACACTAAAAGCAAAAGCAAATCATGTCCACAAGCGACTCTTTTTTGGGTGAGACGTTTATGTTCTGGCCTGGTTATTATTCTGAACCATTTTACTGCCCCAAATTCGCATTTTGAGGCACGGCCGTTGACACATCTTGTCAAAGCAGAGACTGTGTCCCCTTATCATGGGATTCTCATCAATACGGGTGTGGGTAATCCCACTGTGTCGCTCGCACGACCCCTTGGGAATAGGCGAGTTTTAAGGTTTATGAGGGGGAGCTTGATATTCACTGCCTTTATAAGAGGATAAGGATCCGTCTTTTTACCCCACGCCTTCTTCTTCCTCCGCCCATCTGCCCTCGAGCTCCAGCGCCCAAAAGCTCCAATCCCTTCCGCCAGAAAGCACTCCAGCCATGTCCATATATGGAGCACAGGGCAAGTGGATGGCCTCCTCCATTATGGAGGGAAACATGAAGGAACTCCAAGAAGCGGGGTATCTAGCTAAGGAAATCGCCCACTGGCTTCCTGCCAAAAAGCAGGTCATCCCCACCCCGGGGCACGGTGAGGGGGTAGTATTCATCCCTCATTTCCTTCATGGATTGGGGTTTCCCCTCCATCTTTTTGTTCGCGGCCTCATGTTTTACTACGGGCTAGATTTCCATGATGTAGCCCGGAATTCCTTCCTCAACATTTCGGCATTCATAGTCGGGTGTGAGGCATTCTTCCGCATCTTCCCCCACTTCGGCCTATGGCTTAAGGTCCTCAATGTGAAGCCAAAAGTGGTTGACGGTGAACATGCGGAGTGCGGTGGCGCCATGGCGAGCAAACTCCCCAGCGTCACCTGGCCCAAGGGTACCTTTGTGGAGACCGTGAAGGGGTGGCAACAAGGGTGGTTCTATATCACGGAACCCCGTGACACCACATGGGCCGCCCCTCCCAAATTTAAGTACGGGCCTCCAATGCGGCTTACATCCTGGCTCAAGAAGGGCCTGGATTGGGCGTCATCCGACGAGGTGACAATGCTGCAAAAGCGCGTCAAAGGTATGGTGGACAAGAACACCAGTCGCACCAGCGTGATCCAGGTGATGCTTTTTCACCGGACTCTCCCCTGCCAGCGCCGGACTCAATATACGTGGGACTTCGATCCGGCCAAACCCTGGACCCTGCAGCGGTTCTTCGGCACGATGCACGAAGATATATGGAAGCTGCTTTTCAAGGCCCAAAAGTCGTGGCCAAAAACGACCGAAGACCTTGGCCTCTACTGCGCTCATCCGGCCACTCCCGTAAGTTTCCATCACAACTTTATTATTTGTAAATCCGAGGGGTGTACTAAGCTTTCCATTCTTCCCTCAGGGCTGGACGAAGAAGGCGAAGCGGATTCACTGTCCGGCTCCGCTGCCCGAAGACTCGGCCATCCCTCTATTAACGAGCAGGCTGGATCTGGCGCCATATCAGGCGTCGGAATATAAGGCCAAGAAGAAGGGCAAGGAGGCCAAAAGTGGCCTCCGCCGTAAAGGTGCTTCAGGCGTAAACGACACCGAGACTCACTCCTCCCCTGAAGAAGACTGTAACATCCCAAATTTTTAATTTGAAATGTTATACATAGGTCATCATATGCATATCATATTTTAATTGCATTTTTGGTTTGATCCTAGAAATTCTAAGCAACTCAAGGACCCACGGAGAGAGTTGGGGATTTCATTATTTTCATATTTGAATTTTCTCTAATATTGAAAACATGATCATTTGGTTTTAATCATTTTCTCTCTGAATATTTCCAATATTAAAATAAAACAGAGGGGATAAAATGACTTCTCCAAAATGAAAGAAATATTGGAGGAAAAATGTTAAAATTGAATAAGTATTTTATTGCTATTTTATTTGAATTAGAAAAATATGCATCTTTTCAGATTTGCATTATTAGGC
Source organism: Triticum timopheevii (assembly GCA_963921465.1). NCBI lineage: Eukaryota > Viridiplantae > Streptophyta > Magnoliopsida > Poales > Poaceae > Triticum > Triticum timopheevii. The sequence continues at coordinate 374,721,464 of OY997268.1, read as the reverse complement.
TAGAAAAATGTTCACTTTGTTCTAAATATTTTATTTAGACGGTGAAAATTGTTTTTGGCATTTTTAGATTTATTTTCATATTTTATTAAGATTTCTTTCTGTTTTGGCAGAATTATTAAAAAAAGTTCTCGCGGACCGCACTGGGCCAAGGGCCCAGCCGGCCCACAGTGCCGCCGTCCTTGCACACTCGTGCCCGAGCCAGACTCCCGCCGAAGTCCAGGCTGCCGCCGCCGCCGCCCGGGGCCTCGCCCCTTCCCCAAGTCGGATCACCCCCCAACCCCCTATTTAATGCCCCGTCCAGCCGTCACCACTCGACCCCGCCCCGAAAGCCGTCGCCGCCAACCACCGCTACCGCGCCGCCCACCGTCGCCCCGAAGCCGCCGCCACCTACGCCCCGCCTCGCCGGAAGCAGCCGGAGCCGCGCCGGACTTCGTGGATCTCGACGCCATTTTTCGGTTTTTAGAAAGCCCTAGATCTATTTTTTTTAGTTAGATCGGTTTGGTTTTCGCCAGTTTATTTAATTAGTGGATGTTCGTCCGTTCGTTTGTTTCAACGAACGTTGTTCGTCGGTTAGGCTCAGACAGCGAACATTCGTTCGTTAGTCTGTTCGTCTCGTTTCATTTTCCAGGGTTTGTCTGCGATTATTTTCGATCGCGACTCCTGCCTTGATCTTTGTTCTAGTATAACTTTTTGCTCGTTGATCCAAATTAGATGAAACCAGCGCCTAAATCTTCATCTCGAAGCCCTCTTTCTGTTTAACCAAGTTGAACATGATTTTGGTACTGTAAAATTTTGATTTTAGTCCAGATTAGTAAGCGAATCTTGTTTCGTTCGTATCTCGAGTTTCGTTGCTCTGTTTGAGTTGATTCTTTTTGCAAACTGAAGCTCTTCAATTGAAATTTCTGTTTGGATCTTTTTATTTGAGTTTTACCCGTGCTTCTTTGCTGGAGTGCTTATGTATGTTACTGTTTGTTTGCGATAGAATTCCTGGAGTGCGAGGCGTGCTACTACGAGTCTCTAGGTTTTGCAGATCGTCAGCAAGGCAAGTAACACTTTGATCATATCCCTTTATTACCCAGTTTTTATGCATTAGTTTCAATCCTCAAAGACTGCATGAGTAGGAGCTGATTAACATGTGGGTTTGGGAAGTAGATGATGAGGTAGAACCTATTTCCCTTTTATTATCAAACCCTTGGGAGTTACTTCTACGTTATGCTCAGGATTGCTATGCTATGGTCGTAGACGTGGATTGGTTGAGTGTATCCATGACAGATGTGAGAGTTGTTAATTAATGGTTTACTTAAGGTGGCTACTTAAATACACACCTGGGTGGATTGGTTGCGGTACCTGGAGAATCCAGTGTTGTCCTAGGATATCCTGAGTACTTGTGTGATCATCCTACGGTTCGCCACCCACGCTCAAAGGGATCATAAGATATTTCATGCTAGAAACTTCCGTGTGCAGCCACAAACTATTATGGGCTCTAGCATAGTCAAGTAGGTTGCATGACCTCTTTCAGTGGTGGGCTAGCAGATGTAGGGGAAAGTAGGTGTAACTATCCATCTAGAGTAAAGAGTTAATGTTTCTGAAAGACCGTGTCTTGGTCATCCGTTTGTCAAACATCATGTAGTGCGAGAAATCCAACGAAGGAGATCGAGTCTTGTGGGGAAAAGTGAGCAAACCTCTGCAGAGTGTACAAACTAATCATGGTTAGTCGTGTCCCCGGTTATGGACATCTTGAGTATATGGTTCTTGGATTATCATGTTGATCTCATCACTCTAAATTAATTTGTTGGGTTAATTGATATTGTTTAATTGGGATTGAGTTGGAGCAACCTTCTCAATGTTTAACAACCACCATGATAGTGATAGTTAAATAAAATTTATTCCTTTGTTATAGGGGAAAATTGGCTTTATGCAAAACAGTAACCATAGAGCTTTCCACCAGCCATATATGCATGTAGTGATAGCATTTATTCTGTTCATTGCTCTTTTGTGTTACATTGCCAACATATTCCATGTGCTGACCCATTTTGGGCTACAATATATCATGTTGCAGACTTTTCAGACGACGAGTAAGGTGCGATAGGTCGTTGTCGTTCACTCAGCTATGCCATTGGAGTTGATGGACTCACTTTATCTTCCAAGCCTTCTGCTGTTATCTTATTTAGATGGCCTTAGGCCATATTATTGTAACAAGTTCTCTTTTGAGACATTTCGATGTAATAAGTGTGTGATTGAGACTCTGTTATAAATCCTAGAGTACTGTGTGTGTCAGCATTACCGATCCAGGGATGACACTGATACACAGAGACTAGACTATTTGAGGATTGGTCGCTACAAGATGCTATCAGAGCACAAGTTGACTATAGGACACGACCACTAGTTAAACCATAGTTCACTCTTATCTACTCATTTCTAACTCCTCTCCCTTTTCCACTCTATAGGATGGCAGACTCAAGGAACAAGTTTACACAACCGGATGAAGACACACCTTTTGGATGACACTTGAAGGAAGTTACTAGGTACCTGAACATCGGAATACCAAGCTTCACCGGGACCTGCATCGCCACTTTAGCAGAAGAGGAGCGTTAGATGATTCGAGTCCCAGTTCCAGGAAGGACATTCACGCTAGTTACTGAGCCCATAGAGTTTTCCTTTGATGCACCAACCTAGAGTCTAGGAAAGAGCATGGCTGCCCACATCGCCATGGGATGCATTGGAGAAGTTTATCAAAAGAATCTTAAGGACACTACCTACTAGATATGTGGGTGCCGAGATGAGCAATGTGAGATGATCAACACTAGGAGGGACAGGTCCATTGCAGCTTTCATCCAGGAGTTAAACTAGCACATTCGTCTCCAGGAGAACCAGATGTGTGCAAGCATGATTGATCTGAAGAAGGCGATAACAAGGATTATGGAACTAGAGGAGGAACTCAAGTCTACATGCGACGGATATGAGGAGGAAATGATGATATTAGTGGAGAAGGTTGACGACCTGACGAGGAAGCTAGGAGTATTCATGGGAGAGCCCGCGCGAGGAGGAGATGACGACCATTCCAAGGACATTCGTTTAGAGGACTACATCATCATCGACAGCAGCGATTCTGAACCCGACGATAGCGATGATGACTACGTTGATGAAGCTGGAGCAGATATCATGGAGTCTTCCATCAATAAAAACCTCTAGTTGACCACCATATCAGTAGTAGTATTCCCCCATGTAAATAGAATAGTCTGAGCACTTTTGTAACGATAGTTAGACCGATTGTATGCCCTTGTTTGAATTGATTGAAGTGATATGATTGTTTTGTCTCATGAGCATATGGGTAGTGTTTTCCCTTTAGACCTCATTCTATTCTGTTTTCTCACCTTATCTAAACCCATCAGATGCCTCTGAGACGTGACAATGGATTTGCCTTCCCACCGGAGCTCACTCAGTTGATCCAGCAGCAGAATACCTTGATGCAGCTACTAGTTCAGAATCAGAACCAGGGCAACAACAACAACCCACCACCACCACCACTTGTTGATCACTTAGCCCGTTTCCTAAGGCTGAATCCGCCGGTGTTCTCTAGTAGCACCGAGCCGATTGTTGCAGATGATTGGCTCCGCAAGATTGGAAGGGAGTTGACCACTACAGGATGCACAGATGCAGAGAGTGTGCATTTTGCCGCACATCAGCTTGATGGACCCGTAGCATCATGGTGGGAGAATTTCATAGCCACTTACCCCATTGACACTGTTACATGGGATCAGTTTCAGCAGGCTTTCCGCACTGCCCATGTTCAGCAGGAGCTATGAACATGAAGAAACACAAGTTTTGCAATTTGCGCCAAGGAGGATGCGTAGTGGGCCGGTATGTGGATGAGTTTAGTAAATTAGCATGCTATGCCCCTGATGACGTAGCAACTGATGCTACTAAGCAGGAGAAGTTTCTAGAAGGACTGAATGATGTGCTGAGCATGCAGTTGATGGTGGCAACATTAAACAACTACCAGGAGTTGGTAGATAGAGCTCTTATGATTGAGGGGAAGCAGCAGCAGATAGAGAGCCGCAAGGGGAAGTATGGACAAGGGAAGTACAATTCAGGAGCTCGGCAGAGACCTTGTTTTACCCCGAATTCGGGAGGACACATTCACCATAACCATGGAGGCCATAAATCCAATGGAGGAAGTTCGTATAACCATAGTGGCCCCAAGAATGGGAATGGGAATGGAGGAAGCAGTAGCCAGAACCGTTCCAACCCAGCAACGCCTGCCATGAAGGATCTAAGTCACATTACTTGTTTCAAGTGCGGGAAGAATGGACATTACGCCACCGAGTGTTCTGAAGCAAAGAATGGAAATGGCAATGGAAGCTCTGGAAAGAAGCCCAACCCTTTTAGCAGGGGACAAGTGAACCATGTTAGCGTGGAGGAGGTTGAAGAGCAGCCATATGCAGTTATAGGTAAGTTTTTGGTTAAGCCATTTACTGCAATCATTCTTTTTGATACTGGAGCATCGCATTCATACATATCAAGGGGATTTGTGGATAAGTATAAGTTGCCCACCAAAGTTCTTAGGACACCTATGTTAGTAAGCTCGCCAGGAGCGGAGCATATGGCAAGCGAAGGATGTTTTCAGATGCCATTGACCATAGGTAGGCATGTTTTCCCCTCAGATCTGATAATTCTGGAGTCACAAGGGTTGGATGTGATTTTGGGCATGGATTGGTTATCGATGTACGAAGGAAACATCGATTGCGCCATTAAGTCAATTATGCTCACCACCCCAGAAGGAAGAAGGTTCAAGTATATCACTAGTGCAGAACCGGGCATTAGCACCGGTTCGTAAGGCCCTGTAGTGCCGGTTACATAACCGGCACTAAATTGTGGTCACTAAAGGCCCCCCCCTTTAGTACCGGTTCAGCACGAACCGGTGCTAAAGGGCAACCACGTGGCACGAGCCAGCTCCGGGGGCCTAGAGCCCTTTAGTACCGGTTGGTAATACCAACCGGTACTATAAGGTTTGGGGGGTTTTTAGTTTTATGATTTCTTTTTCATTTAATTTTGTGTTTCCATTTTAATTCTTTTTCGTTTGCTGGTATTTTACGATACTACACATTGTACACGTTATGCATATATATATATATATATATATATATATATATATATATATAAATAGAATTTCTAGTAGAACCAATCATGCATATATATATATATCATCAATGTCTCACAAACCACCATATTAATTAATTCACACATACACACATGTATAGCTATATACAATTTCTCCTACATATGAATGTTGCCTTCGGAGCCAGTGGCATTAGCCTAATTGGTGCCTTCAGAGCACGATGACAATTGGAAGTGGTTTTCATGGGGGCGGTAGCGGGTAATAGAATTCTCCCTTCGTATTTATGACCTGGTCGAGCAAAAATCCCGCTATTTCGTCTTGAAGTGCTTCTACGCGCTCCGTTTCTATGAGCTTCTCCCGCACCTCTTTGAACTGTTAAGAAGGAGATCAATATGCATGTGTATTAGTTGTGTGACTAGATATCGATAATGGTGTAAAAATTATGAATAGTGTTCTGACAAGCGTACCCATTCCTGTCTTTGAGATCTGCTCCTTTCGGACGCCATCATGCGAATGTTCTCGCAAACGTAGAATGCACACAGATCAGTCCCCTGCGCCTGCTTCATGGCCTTTACGAGAATGGAATTTGATTAGATAAAAATTAATCAAGTATGATAATTAAAGAGATGGCAGCTAGCTAGCTAGAGCTATAGTACTACTTAATTGCTTACCTTGGGTCGAAACCATTTAAGCTTTTTTTTCCATTCACCGGGCATGACAGCGATGAACCTTGTCCAAGCCCTGCCCGCCGACAAAGAAAATGAATAAAGGGGTTATTAAATAGTTCATATCATGAAATCACGAACTAAATAGGCCGAGATATATAGTTAATAATGATTGAAATTACCTGTTGACTATCCCATACAAGATGTTATAGTCAGTTTTTTCTGAGATTAGTGAGTCCAGTACTTCAATTGTTCCGGCGTCAACTTTAATGATACACAAGACCCAGTGATATCTGCATGCACACATGTTTGCATGTCTTAATTAAGCGGGCATATGTAAGCAAAAACATGTAGCTAGCTAGTAGGCAAAAACAGAGAATTTGTAGTACAAGACAGTGTGACTCACTGGAAGTTGTAAGAAATTAGTATATCTTCATTGTATTTGAGGCGCTTCAAGAACTCTAGCATGCTGTCGTCTACTTCCTTTGCATAACGTTGATTTATCTTCCATGTGTATTCATTAACGGTGTTTGGGTCAATGAACCCAATGCCAAAGCGTCCACCTTTTCTCATTTCATATATCTTCATCCTGCATAATACCACAGAAAAGAATATAGTGAGGATAATTACAGGTAATGATTGATCAAAAGGATCACTACAGCTAGCTTGAGACTTAAATTATAGAAAGAAATCACTTACAGACAATAGCAACTGACGATAGATTTGTCGAGTGCGTCTTGAATATGGTGGGTCCACCACCTCATCAACCAAGACACGAGCATAGCCCGCTGGAATCGGGTTGCAATGGAAGGTTGCCTCGGGGGGATTTGTGAAAGCACAGCCGTCCGCCACCTTCATGGATATGTTCTTCATTTTGACGTGTAGCTCGAAGTTAGTGTTCTCCGTGATGTCATCCATGGGGTATCTACCTAGCATTGCGTCGTCCGAGACGGAACCCACGCTGCTTCTCGGCATGGATGGGCCGGTGCTATCCAATGCTGGATCATCCGCTAGCTGCTGCAGCTGCTGAGACCCCCTTTGATGGGTAAGTGAGTCGATTTGCTCCTGCTGCCGCTGGAATTTGACTGCCAATTCCGCTTGACTTGCTTCTAGGCCTTGAAGGCGTTCATAGTCCCGCTTCCTCTGCTCCTCCTCCATCTTCCTCTTCTTCTCCTCCGCAATCTTCTTTCTCGCACGGGTTCTGTAGTCGTTGTTCCAGTCTGAAAACCCCTCATACCACGGCATAGCGCCCTTGCCTCGTGTTCTTCCCGGGTGTTCAGGATTTCCCAGGGCATGCGTAAGCTCGTCGTTATCTCTGTTGGGCTGGAACACCCCCGTTCGTGCCTCTTCTATTGCAACAAGTATCGCATCGTTGGCTCCCTTCAGACTTGCCCTCGTCGAAACATTGCCTATCTCCAGGTCCAACTCCCCCCATGCGCATAGAACCAAGACCTGACCCTGGGGGGCCAGCTCTTAGTAGCCGGAGTGACACCTGCATCCTCCATCTCTTTCTCAGACTTATCCCACTTAGGCATTGCCACCGCATAGCCACCTGGCCCCAGCTTATGGAACTTATCCTTTTTTTTGGCATTCTTCTTGTTTATTCTCGACCGTTCCTTAGCTAATTCCGAATCCTTGAATTTCACGAAATCGTCCCAATGATCACGTTGGTTCTCCAGTGTTCCCTTGAATACTGGAGTCTTCCTTCCTCCCTTGACGTACTTGTTCCATTCACGATTCTTGTAGTTCTTGAATGCAATCGCCATCATCCTAAGAGCAGCCTCTTTGACTTTCTGCACATCTGCTTCTATGAAATGATCTGGTAGGGTGAAATGTTCCATGAGAGTATCCCAAAGCAGATCTTTTTGATTCTTGTCGACAAAAGTAACATCTGGACGTGGCTTTGCTGGCGCTCTCCATTCTTGAAGTTTGATCGGGAGTTGGTCCTTCACAAGAACTCCGCACTGACGAACGAACTTGTCCGCAATCTTCTTAGGCGCTAATGGTTTGCCAGTTGGGCCGCATGCCTCGATATTGTACTTTACGCCCGGCTTCAACTTTTTGTTCGGGCCTCGTTTCGTCATTTTGCCAGAAGATTTGCTCGATCCGGATGGCTGAAAGAACAAAGATCGATTCGTTAATATATCTTCAAGTCATTTAAAACATGTGATGATCACCAGATGCCTGCTTATATAAATATATATACCTCGCCGGTGTTTGTTGTTTCAGGATCAACATGTTCTTCGTCATCATCATAATCATAGTTCATGACTTCATCAATTTCGTCGTCGCGATCGAATATCATATCACCCTCTCCGGTGTTGTCTAGAAATTCGGAGCCGTCATAATCTTCTTCATTCTGATTATCATCTGGCCCGCGTATCATATCGAACATGGCATGTTCTCCCTCTCTGTCGGTATTGTCTGCCATAGCTTTTGTTTAACTAATCCAAAAGAAATATAAAACAATTTAGTATTCAAGTTACATCATCTCGAATAATAGATATAATCTCGAATACATCGTCTAGAATAATAGATATAATCTCGAATACATCGTCTCGAATAATATATAATATTGAATAGTACATCATTGGCTATTAGCTAATAAAGATCGAATAATACAGAAGAATCTAGGACACTCGCGGTTCCTCCGGCGCGGGTGGTGGACACCCAAAGAGAAGGAACCCTCACAGGATCATAGCTGAAGTGAGATCCCCGAAGATACTGCCACGTATTGGAGAACCTACCGCCCTCTAACGCAACCATGTAGCGATGGACGTGCTCGTCCTCCTCCCTGACACGGCGACGTACCACCTCCGGCGGGGCCGGGTCCCTCCGCACCGAAACTGGCCCACGCGAACGCCACCAAACGAGATCAGGGTCGACGACGGGACCTGCGGCCGGGTTCCTCATCAAGCGGCGTGCCCCTCCAAGCAGCACCTCCCAGTGCCAGCCCGGCAGAGCCTAGTCCCGGACATGGGTTGGCTGGACGTCGTCGCGGACGGGTCGACGGCGAGGATGCGGGCCGGCCATCGTCGAGAACAAATACTAGCTATATGCCCGCAAAAAGTAACATTTTTTTAATGATTGGATTTTGATAACTAAAATTTCTAACATTTCTATATAACACTAATTATGCTAATCTAAATAATCTAAATAACACTAAAATTTCTAACATTTCTAACATTTCTATATAACACTAATTTCTAACATTTCTATATAACACTAATTTCCAGCTGATTAAGCACTAATTATATCCATCTAACATGCATTCATACATATATAATAGTGAAAAAATAATAATCTAAATATTCTAAACTAATTAAACACTAATTATCTAAACTAATTAAACATACAAAATAATAATCTAAATAATCTAAACTAATTAAAGACTAATTATCTAAACTAATTAAACATGCTTGTGTGTGTGTACGGGCTCGGGGCTGGAGGACTCACAGCGGGCGACGGCGACGGCGAGGCGAGGCAACGACGAGGAGAGGCGACGGCGAGGCGACAGCCGGGGCGGCGACAGCGGGGACGGGGACGGCGCGACGGGGACGGCGCGACGGGGACGGGCCCGGGGTGGCGACGGAGACGGGGGCGGCGACGGGGACGGGGGCGGCGACGGAGACGAGCGGCGACGTCGGAGACGATCGAGGGCGGCGGCGATGAATACGAAGACGACGGAACAGAGCAACGAAAACAGAGGGAAACTGAAATTTTCGTAGCAGTTGTATATATAGAAGGCACCTTTAGTACCGGTTGGAGCCACCAACCGGTATTAAAGGTCTGTTTTGGCCAGGCCAAGCGGCGGGAAGCGACCCCCTTTAGTACCGGGTGATGGCACAAACCGGTACTAAAGGCCCCCCCTTTAGTACCGGTTTGTGCCACGACCCGGTACTAAAGGTGGTGCGCTGGCGCAGGTGCGGTGCGGAAGTTTAGTCCCACCTCGCTAGTCGAGGGGCTACCGCACTGGTTTATAAGCCCCAGTGCGGTAGCTCTCTCGAGCTCCTCTCCTAACTAGGCCTACTGGGCCTACCTGTCCTCCTCGCCTTGTGGGCCTACTGGGCCTTCGCGGGCCTGCATCCTGTCCCAACGAAAGGTTGTGTCGCTAGTCGTATGCAGGCTGCTTTGGCCCAGTAGGCGGGCTTTTTTTTCTTAATTTTTTTTGCTTTATTTTTTTGTTTTATTTATTTTTGAGTTGTTTTTTGCTGTATTTAGAGTTTCTTTGTGAATATTTTTGCTTTAGGTACAAAAAATTACAAACTTTCTGTTAGTGCCGGTAGATTTCAAAATTGAATAGTTTAAATTTTGAATTATTTGAAATTTGTGTGAATCACTAGTTTGTGAATAACTTAACTTTGAAAAAAGTTTTTTCAGTGATTCTTTTTTCTTATGTTTAATATTAGTGTGTTTTATCATTATATTCAATTTAGTAATGCTTAGGTTATTTAAAAAATGAAATGCCTTTGTAATAGTTCAGTTTTCGTCGGAAACCCTGATACTTCGAAAGAGATTGTCCATTTTGTACACGAAGTGCATCCAGTTTTTGCCGTAACCCTCTCTACTTTCTTGCACATGCTATTTGTATGAAATTATGATACCATGCCAACTTTCAACCTTTTCTGAGTTCATTTGAATTGCTTTTCAATTTCAGGGTAATTTAGCTGAAAAAAATCAGTAAATGCATGAAAAGAATTTGTTTGCACATAAAATTTCTTCGCGTTTCAAATGCCAAAACACATAACTACCCTAACTATTACAGACATTCCCTCCTGGGTGTGAAACACAGAAGAAAGTGATGATAGTGAAGCCGATCACATCCCAGATCTTTGGGTGTGAAACTTTTTCTTCGCGTGTGTCCCTTTGCGTCGTAACCATGGAAAATCTTCATCATTTAACGGGATGCTCGGGTCAATATTCACTGTGAATGGAGCAATTTCATCAAACTTTTCATAATATTCTGACTTGTCTGTCTTGTCATCCACTCCCACGATGTTTCTCTTCCCAGAAAGAACTATGTGCCGCTTTGGCTCATCATACAATGCATTCGCTTCCTTATCTTTTCTTTTTCTTGGTTTGGTAGACATGTCCTTCACATAGAAAACCTGTGCCACATCATTGGCTAGGACGAATGGTTCGTCTGCATACGCAAGATCGTTGAGATCCACTGTTGTCATTCCATACTGCGGGTCTTCCGTTACCCCGCCTCGTGTCATATTGACCAATTTGCACCGAAAACAAAGGGACCTTTAAACCACGTCGATAGTCAAGTTCCCATATGTCCTGTATATAACCATAATATGTTTCCTTTCCCGTCTTGGTTTCTGCATCAAAGCGGACACCACTGTTTTGGTTGGTGCTCTTCTTATCTTGGGCGATCGTGTAAAATGTATTACCATTTATCTCGTACCCTTTGAAAGTCATTATATTCGAAGATGGTAACTGGGACAGCAAGTACAGGTCATCTTCAATAGAGGTGTCATGCATGGTACGTGTCTGCAACCAGTTGGCGAAACTCCTGGTTTGTTCACGTGTAATCCAGTCATCAGACCGCTCCGGGTGTTTGGAGCGTAGCAAATTCTTGTGTTCATGCATATACGGAGCCACCAAGGTGGAATTCTGTAGAACTGTGTAGTGTGCTTCAGTGGGAGAATGTCCGTCCATACATATTATTTGTTCCCCTCCTAGCGTGCCTTTTCCATCCAGTCTGCCCTTATGCCGCGATTCAGGAACACCAATCGGCTTAAGGTCAGGAATAAAGTCAATAAAAAACTCAATGACCTCCTCATTTTGATGGCCCTTGGAGATGCTTCCTTCTGGCCTAGCACGGTTATGAACATATTTCTCTAAGACTCCATGAACCTCTCAAAGGGGAACATATTGTGTAGAAATACAGGACCCAAAATGTTAATCTCTTTGCATAGGTGAACTAGGACGTGCGTCATGATGTTGAAGAAGGATGGTGGGAACACCAACTCGAAACTGACAAGACATTGCACCAAATCATTCTGTAACCTTGGTATGATTTCTGGATCGATTACCTTTTGAGAGATTGCATTGAGAAATGCACATAGCTTCACAATGGCTAATCGAACATTTTCCGGTAGAAGCCCCCTCAATGCAACCGGAAGCAGTTGCGTCATAATCACGTGGCAGTCATGAGACTTTAGGTTCTGGAACTTTTTCTCTGCCATGTTTATTATTCCCTTTATATTCGACGAGAAGCCAGACGGTACCTTAATACTGAGCAGGAATTCAAAGAAGATTTCCTTCTCTTCTTTGGTAAGAGCGTAGCTTGCATGACCCTGATGTATGCCGTCTCCTCTGTGCATACGTTGCTGGTCCTCCCGTGCCTCAGGTGTATCTTTTGTCTTCCCATACACGCCCAAGAAGCCAAGCAGGGTCACGCAAAGATTCTTCGTCACGTGCATCACGTCGATTGCGGAGCGGACCTCTAGGTCTTTCCAATATGGCAGGTCCCAAAATATAGATTACTTCTTCCACATGGGTGCGCGTCCGTCCGCGTCCTTCGGAATAGGTTGTCCGCCAGGACCCTTTCCAAATATCACCTTCAAATCCTTGACCATATGATGTACATCAGCACCAGTACGGTGGCGAGGCTTCGTCCGGTGATCCGCCTCACCTTTGAAATGCTTTCCTTTCTTCCTTACGGGATGCCTGCTCGGAAGAAATCGACGATGTCCTAGGTACACATTCTTCTTACAACTATTCAAATATATACTGTCGGTATCATCCAAACAGTGTGTGCATCCGCGGTATCCCTTGTTTGTCTGTCCTGAAGGTTACTGAGAGCAGGCCAATCATTGATGGTCATGAACAGCAACGCCTTTAGGTCAAATTCCTCCCCCATGTGCTCATCCCACGCACATACACCTGTTCCATTCCACAGTTGTAAGAGTTCTTCAACTAATGGCCTTAGGTACACATCAATGTCGTTGCCGGGTTGCTTAGGGCCTTGGATGAGCACTGGCATCATAATGAACTTACGCTTCATGCACAACCAAGGAGGAAGGTTATACAAACATAGAGTCACAGGCCAGGTGCTATGGTTGCTGCTCTGCTCCCCGAAAGGATTAATGCCATCTGCGCTTAGACCAAACCATACGCTCCTTGCGTCATCTGCAAACTCCTTCCCGTACTTTCTTTCGATTTTTCTCCACTGCGACCCATCAGCGGGTACTCTCAACTTTCCGTCTTTCTTATGGTCTTCTCTGTGCCATCGCATCGCCTAGGCATGCTCTTTGTTTTGGAACAAACATTTCAACCGTGGTATTATAGGAGAATACCACATCACCTTGGCAGGAATCTTCTTCCTGGGGCGCTCGCCCTCGACATCACCAGGCTCATCGCGGCTGATCTTATAGCGCAATGCACCACATACCGGGCAAGCGTTCAAATCCTCGTACTCACCGCGGTAGAGGATGCAATCATTAGGGCATGCATGTATCTTCTGCACCTCTAACCCTAGAGGGTAGACAGCCTTCTTTGCTTCATACGTACTCTCGGGCAATTCGTTGTCCTTTGGAAGCATATCCTTTATCATTACCAGCAACTTTCCAAATCCCTTGTCAGATACACCATTCTCTGCCTTCCATTGCAGCAATTCTATTGTGGTGCCCAGCTTTTTCTTGTCACCTACGCAATTCGGGTACAACAATTTTTTGTGATCCTCTAACATGCGCTGCAACTTCTTCTTCTCCAAATCACTTGCACAGTTTCTCTTTGCATCGGCAATGGCCTGACCTAGATCATCAACGGGCTCATCTGATGCCTCTTCTTCAGCTTCTTCCCGCATTGCCGGCTCAGCTTCTTCCCGCATTACCGGCTCAGCTTCTTCCCCCGTTGTTTTATCATCGTATTCAGGGAACCCATGGCCAGGATAGCTGTCGTCATCCTCTTCTTCTTCATTGTCTTCCATCATAACCCCTCTTTCTCCGTGCTTGGTCCAAACATTATAGTGGGGCATGAAACCGGACTCAAACAGGTGGACGTGAATGGTTCTTGACGTAGAGTAATTGTGACCATTCTTACAGCCAGCACATGGACAAGGCATAAAACCATCCGCCCGCTTGTTTGCCTCAGCCGCAAGCAGAAAAGTATGCACGCCCTCAATGAACTGGGGAGAGCATCGGTCATCGTACATCCATTGCCGGCTCATCTTCATTACACAACACCGAATAGACCAAATTAATACAACTTCATAAATAAAGTTCATACAACACTTAAATGCAACAAACAAATAACTCTCTAGCTAAAGCATTTAAATGCAACAACAAATGCGATCAAGATCGCAACTAAGGTAACAATTGATCCAACAGCATAATGATACCAAGCCTCACTATCGATGGCATATTTTCTAATCTTTCTATTCTTCAAGCGCATTTTCTCCATCTTGATCCTGTGATCATCGATGACATCGGCAACATGCAACTCCAATTCCATCTTCTCCCCCTCAATTCTTTTCAATTTTTGTTTCAAGTACTCATTTTCTCTTTAAACTAAATTTAACCTCTCGACAATAGGGTCGATTGGAATTTCCGGTTCACATACCTCCTAGATAAAAATATCTATGTCAACTTGATGGGCATAATTTGTCATAAACACGAAATGCAACAAATAGTTTTAAAAGAGAATATACCACATCCGAATCATAACAAGGATGAGGGCCGACGGGGACGGATATCAAAACCATGGAACTATGTATAACAAACAACGTACGGGTAAGATAATTATTACATGATTAACTATATATCCAAATCACACAAACATCAATTTTTTATATAAAATTTCATGAACAAGAGGCTCACCACAAGGTGGTGCCGGCGACGGGACGGTGCGGGTGATCGACGGTGGTTACGATGGAGATTTAGAAGGCACTAAGTAAACCACACCTACATATGCAAACTAAGTGTTATTTTTGACCTCAAATTGCATATAAATCAAATACTAGCACATATATATATATTTCCTCCCAAATTACTAAACTCACAAATTAGTAACTATATAAAGCATTGCAAGAGCTAATCTAGCAATGAGAGATGAAAGGACAAAGTTGCTAACCTTTGTGATCACTTGAATGGATGGGGGCCTTCAAATCTTGACAAATTTTGGGCAAAATGTGTGATGAGCTCGAGGGGAGAAGAGGAAGAACAGAGAGGAGAGGAGAGGGGAAAGGGGGAAGAACAGAGCAAGCTGGACGAAGGGTTTATATCCAGGAGGACCTTTAGTACCGGTTCGTGCCACGAACCGATACTAAAGGTGCTGGAGGGGGCCCAGACTGACAACATCCTGCCACCACCCTCATTAGTACCAGTTCGTGGCACGAACCGGTGCTAAAGGTTAGCCACGAACCGGTACTAATGAGAGCGGCCCGGCTAGCCGTTGGAACCGGCACTAATGTATGCATTAGTGCCGGCTCTAATACAAACCGGCACTAATGTGCTTCATGTTTGACCCTTTTTCTACTATGTATCACGGCATGTGCCGAAGAGGACTGAAGTGAATTCCTTATCAGGACTTGTATAGGAGGAAGTACCAGTGGTGAAGGATTACCTTGATGTATTTCCAGAGGAGTTGTCAGGCATGCCACCGGATAGGGACATTGAGTTTTTTATTGAGCTTTTGCCAGGCACTGGGCCAATATCAAAGAGACCGTATCGGATGCCCGCAAAGGATTTGGAAGAAATTAAGAAGCATATTAAGGAGTTACTGGATAAAGGTTACATTCGACCAAGTTCGTCACCTTGGGGAGACCCAGTACTTCTAGTGGAGAAGAAGGATGGATCATTAAGGATGGTTATTGATTATCGTGCATTGCATGAAGTGACGATCAAGAACAAGTACCCACTACCGATGATCAATGATTTGTTTGACCAGTTGCAAGGAGCTAAAGTATTTTCCAAGATCGATTTGCGATCAGGATACCATCAGCTGAAGATTCGAGAGCAGGATATACCTAAGAGAGCTTTTACCATGAGGTACGGGCTATACGAGTATACCGTTATGTCACTTGGTTTGACTAACGCACCTGCCTATTTCATGAACATGATGAACAAAGTGTTTATGGAGTTTTTGGATAAGTTCATCGTGGTGTTCATTGATGATATATTGGTCTACTCAAAGAATGAAGAGGAGCATAAGGAGCATTTGCGTTTGGTTATCAAGAAGCTCAGGGAACATTAGTTTTATGCCAAGTTCAGCAAGTGTGAGTTTTGGCTGAAGGAAGTTGGATTTCTTGGACATGTTATATCTGGAGAAGGAATAGCAGTAGACCCCACCAAGGTTGTATCTGTAACTAAATGGGTGGCACCCACATCAGTTGGAGAGATCAGGAGTTTTCTTGGACTCATAGGATATTATCGGAAGTTCATTGAAAATTTCTCCAGGATTGCTAAGCCCATGATAGAGTTGTTGAAGATGGACACCAAGTTCAAATGGACTGAGGATTGTGAAGCCAGTTTTCAGGAGTTGAAGAAACATTTGGTTACAGCCCCAGTGCTGATTCTTCCAGATCAACAAAAGGATTATCAAGTGTATTGCAACGCTTCACGTCGAGGACTTGGAGCAGTGCTTATGCAGGAGGGAACAGTTGTTTCATATGCCTCACGACAGGTTAAACCCCATGAGCTGAATTATGCTACACATGATTTGGAGTTAGCAGCCGTAGTGCATGTGTTAAAGACATGGAGACATTTTCTCATCGGAAACCATTGTGAGGTATACACGGAAATATATCTTCACGCTGAAGGAGTTGAACCTCAGGCAGAGGAGATGGTTGGAGCTCATTAAGGATTATGATATGAAATTGCACTATCATCCCGGAAAGGCTAATGTAGTAGCCGATGCGTTAAGTCGCAAGAGTTATGTTAATATGCTCATGATTGGATGATTACCCAAGGAGTTAGCAGAGGATCTTCGCGAGCTATGTTTGGAAATAGTTCTGAGAGGTTATGTAGCAGCATTGGAAATTCAGTCCACTTTGATGTATAAGATCAGAGAAGCCCAAAAGACAGACAAGGAGATTGCCGAGATAAAGGAAAGGATGAGTAAAGGAAAGGCTAAAGGATTTTGTGAGGATGAGCACGATACTTTATGGTTTGAGGATCGCGTATATGTGCCTAATGACCCCGAAATCAGGAAGTTGATTCTGCAGGAGGCCCATGATTCGCCATATTCGATTCACCCAAGAAACACTAAGATGTATCTGGATTTGAAGAAAAGTTTCTGGTGGACAGGAATGAAGAAGGATATTGCCGAGTATGTAGCAGTATGTGATGTATGTCAGAGAGTTAAGGCAGAGCATCAGAAGCCAGCAGGATTGCTATAGCCATTACCGATCCCTGAATGGAAGTGAGACAAGCTTGGCATGGATTTTATCACGGGATTGCCCAGGACTCATTCAGGCCATGACTCTATATGGGTTGTAGTCAATCGATTGATGAAAGTAGCTCATTTCATTCCAGTGAAGACCACTTATACGAGTGCTAAGTTGGCAAAGATATACATGACCAAGATCATATGTCTGCATGGAGTTCCGAGGACCATTGTATCGGACAGAGGAACCCAGTTTACCTCATAGTTCTGGAATCAATTACATGAGACTTTGGGTACTATGCTAGAGTTCAGTATAGCCTTTCATCCACATACAGATGGACAAACCGAGAGAGTCAATCAGATTCTGGAGGACATGTTGAGATCTTGTGCACTAGATTATGGATCTAGTTGGGACGACAATTGCCGTATGCAGAGTTCTCTTATAACAACAGTTATCAAGCCAGTTTGAAGATGGCCCCTTTCGAAGCGTTGTATGGAAGGAGGTGCAGAATCCCGTTATTGTGGGATGAAGTTGGATACAGTCAGTTGTTTGGACTAAATTTGATTAAAGAGTCTGAAGAGAAGGTTAAGCTGATTCGTGATAGACTCAAGGTAGCCCAGTCCAGGTAGAAGAGTTATGCGGATTCTAAACGCAAGAAGACAGTTTATGAAGTCGCAGACAGAGTATACCTTCGTGTGTCAGCACTTCGAGGAGTTAATCATTTTGGAGTTAAGGGAAAGTTAGCACCATGTTTTGTTGGACCATACAAAGTTTTGAACATATGGGAGAAGTTGCTTACAAGCTGGAATTGCCAGAAGGATTGTCAGGAGTTCACGATGTGTTTCACGTTTCCCAGTTGAATAAGTGCCACGCAGAGATGGCCGATATTCCTCTGAGAGATACAGTGCCACTGGAAGCGATTTAGCTGGATAGTGATTTGACCTACGAGGAGAAACCAGTGAAGATTCTCGAGTTTGCCAGCCGTGTCAAACGCATCAAGGTTATCAAGTTTTGCAAAGTTCTGTGGAGCCACCATACCGAGGATGAAGCCACCTGGGAACGAGAGGAAGATCTACGAAAGGACCACCCACACCTATTTTCTAGCCATCCCGAATCTCGTGGGAGAGATTCATCTTAAGGGGGGTAGGTTTGTAACATCCCAAATTTTCAATTTGGAATGTTATACATAGGTCATCGTATGCATATCATATTTTAATTGCATTTTTGGTTTGATCCTAGAAATTCTAAGCAACTCAAGGACCCATAGCGAGAGTTGGGGGTTTCATTATTTTCATATTTGAATTTTCTCGAATATTGAAAAAAGGATCATTTGGTTTTAATCATTTTCTCTCCGAATATTTCCAATATTAAAATAAAAGAGAGGGGATAAAATGACTTCTCCAAAATTAAAGAAATATTGGAGGAAAAATGTTAAAATCGAATAAGTATTTTATTTGGATTTTATTGCTATTTTATTTGAATTAGAAAAATATGCATGTTTTCAAAATTGCTTTATTAGGCCAGAAAAAATGTTCGCTTTGTTCTAAATATTTTATTTAGATGGTGAATTTTTTTTGGCATTTTTAGATTTTTTTATTTTATAAGGATTTTTTCCTGTTTCGGTGGAATTATTTAAAAAAAAGTTCTCGCGGACCACACTGGGCCAAGGGCCCAGCCGGCCCACAGCGCTGCCACTCTCGCGCGCTCGTGCCCGAGCTAGACTCCCGCCGGAGTCCGGGCTGACGCCACCGCCGCCCGGGGCCTTGTCCCTTCCCCAAGTCGGATCACCCCCCAACCCCCTATTTAATGCCCCGCCCCGCCACCACCTCTCCACCCCGGCCCGACAGCCGTCGCCGCCGCTGCAGCCCGTGCCGCCGCCTGCCTCTGCCGCGCCGCGCCGCCACCCGCACCGCCCGCCGCCCACGCCCAGCCTCGCCGGAAGCCGCCGGAGCCGTGCTGGACTTCACGGATCTCGCCACCGGTTTTTTCGGTTTTTAGGTAAACCGCCGTTTTTTTAGAAAACCCTAGATCTGTTTTTTTAGTTAGGTCTGTTCGGTTTCCGTCCGTTTATTTAATTATTGGACGTTCGTCCGTTTGTTCGTTTTAACGAACGTTGTTCGTTGGTTAGGCTCAGACAGCGAACGTTCGTCCTTTAGTCTATTCGTCTCATTTTATTTTCCACGGTTTGTCTGCGATTATTTTCTATCGCGATTTCTGCCCTGATCTTCGTTCTAGTATAACTTTTTGCTCGTTGATCCAAATTAGATGAAACCAGCGCCTAAATCTTCGTCTCGAAGCCCTCTTTCTGTTTAACCAAGTTGAACATGATTTTGGTACCGTAAAATTCTGACTTTAGTCCAGATTAGTAAACGAGTACAAAGACGAAGGGGAGGAGGAAGAAAGCAATTCTCCCCTTAAGGGGGGAAAGAAGAAAAGGGCGGCTTTCGTGGATCTGGAGGCTGAGGCGTTCAAGAAGGGGAAACTCTCCTTTCGGATTATTCCGAATCGTACGCCGACGCCATCCCCAAGCGGCGTTCCAGGCTGAAGCCCCTAGCCGAATCGTAAGTGTCCGAAAGGCACCATACATATATTTGGTCTTATGCCTTCATGGTCTTAATATGTTGAATTTGCGTGTTACAGTCTTGCTCGCAGTCTCCACCAGCAATCATCGTCCTCTGGCAATTTGCTGGGGCCGAATATGATGGAGAGCGAGTCACACCTGCATGCCTTTATGCCAACCGCTATGGACAATACCGAAATGTTGTCCTGAAGAACATCTCCCGGTCATGGGGAGGTGGGGGAGGCCGAGAAGGTGGTGACAGAGGGTAATACCTCTGTTACCGGAAAGAGGGGGAACCGACCCCTACGGAGACTGGCAACGGGGGCCATGCCCAATTCGGCCCGCAACCGAATATTATTCCGAAGACCCGTACGGTTCCGGAATCGGGCGAGCAGCCTCCTTTGAAGAAAGAGGGCGTGCCAACTCCACCTGCGACCTCTGTTAATCCGAAGGTGTCGGACACTCTGGTGGAAGCACTTC
Source organism: Triticum timopheevii (assembly GCA_963921465.1). NCBI lineage: Eukaryota > Viridiplantae > Streptophyta > Magnoliopsida > Poales > Poaceae > Triticum > Triticum timopheevii. The sequence goes on along the minus strand of OY997268.1, from coordinate 374,701,302 downwards.
AGCATGCCACCATTGTGGAAGAACATCGTACCCTTATGGGTATGGTGGTTGAAAGGGTTCGGTCCGCTAAAAGCGGATTGAACGAAGCCTACACTAGCCTTCTAAGAGGCTTTGAGGTATGTAACATAATGCCTGATAGCTATATAAGAAAGAGGCATGTATATAGATAGTAGCCCCTGAGACTCTATTCGGTGTTCATGAAGAAAGGCCGGACAGAGGATCTAATGACTCATACACGACATTAACAAACATATCTACTTGAATCAAAACAGGCTGCTATGCAGGCATCAGTTTCCCAAGCCGCCGAAGCGTCTGAGCGGAGGCGGAAGTTAGTGGAAAAGCATGGTATGTGATACCAAAAAATGCTTTGAAATAACATCGGCAATAAGTTCTCATCTAAATGAGTGTTATAACTTTGCTCATAGCTGACGCATCTGAGGTCGAGACCCTCAAGAACGCGCTGGCCGAGGCCAAGAAGGAGGCAAAGGAGGAAAGAGTTGCCCGCCTACAACATGAGTCAAGGGTGGAGGAAGTCCAGCAAGAGCTCAAGGATGCTATACGCAAATGTGAGTCCTTAGAGCGCGAACGTTTGGATCAAAAGTTCAAACTTGCTAAGGCCCTGCAAAGTGCACAAGAGGCCCGGGCCGAAGCCCAAAACGCATGCCGGGAGATCCAGGAGGCGAAACAGATTGCAGCTGGTAAGGCCTTTACACTACTAGGAAAAGGGCTATAGATGAAATGAATACTAATGGCGCACCAGACATTTGGTGCGCCACTACTATATAGCAGTGGCGCACCATGTGCAGGTGCGACATTAGTGTGGAAGACACTAATGGCGCACCAGACACATGGTGCGCCACTAGTAACAATTTTTTTTATTTTTCCAAACATACTAATGGCGCATCCAGGCATAGTGCGCCATTACTAGTGCTAACTAGTAATGGTGCACCAGCCACACAGTGCGCCACCACTGTAGTTTTTTTTAATTCTTTTTTTGCAAAACTACTAATGGCGCACCGTGGCATAGTGCGCCATTACTAGTTTAAACTAGTAATGGCGCACTATGACATGGTGCGCCATTAGTATATATATTATTATTATTTTGCAAAACTACTAATGGTGCACCACCAGCAGGTGCGCCATTAGTAACCAGGGTTACTAATGGCGCATTTGCAGGTGGTGCACCATTAGTAATCTGGGACCAACAAGATATTTTGGACAGCCACACCTACTCACTCACTTTCCACACTTCATTCTCTCCACCTCCTCCTCCAAGCTTGTCTCAGCTGTCTCCTCCTCCTCACCTCATTTCCACCATAGATTCATCCAAATTAAGTGGTTAAATTACCTTTTTTTGATAGGTAAGTAAGGGGGGAAGATATCTTTATGTTGTTCTCCCTCCAACAACGTGCACATGCACTTTTTGTGGACTAGCTAGATCTATGTATGTTTGTGGTGTTGCATATATGTTTGTGTTTGCAGGTACTGGTATTTGAAATGCGATAGTTGCCAATATTTTGCCGGAATGTTGATTCATTTCCGTTTCAGCCAGAATTTTGGCACTATGCATTCTTTTTGGTCCTATTTTTAGGGAAAGTCATGCCAATTTTTTCTTGGTTCTAAAATATCGTTTTGCTCTACCCCGCAGGCGACCATGGTCCACACGATGACCGAAGGCATCGTGAATAGGTTTTTGAGCTCTGTGAAGGCTGAGATGCTTCAAAAGAACGATACGGAGATAAGATGTTCGTGTCGAAGATGCAAGCTGAAGAGCCTTATTGCGGATCCGGATTCGGGGTAGGTGCAGGACCACCTGCTCTTGCGTGGTTTCATGGATGGCTATCGGTGGCAAGGTGATGAAGATGACTATGAAGTCGTCCATGGGGGCCGGGCAAGAAATGAGGAAGGGCAGCAAGACAACCACCGCGGCTCGGGCTGGCGAGAAGACGAAGAATCTCCAGGACATGATCACGACGGTGATGCTGTACACAGTCATCATGTAGAAGATGCAAGACATGATGATGAGGAAGATGCCGGAGCAGACGAAAGGCATGCTCATGAAGATGAAGATGCCGGCGGAGCAGACGATGATGGACCATCGATGGGCTGGGTGCAGGACCCTCATGTTCAAGAGCTGCTTCTCAAGCAGACACATAATGCAAGAGCTGCCGCCCGAGAGAAAGCCAAGATGGATCAACTAGAGATAGACGCGGTTACTCCATTGTATGAAGGATGCAGGCCCAAGGATACCCGCCTGAAAGTAACGCTCATGGCTCTGGAGATGAAGGTAAAACCCAAAATGACCGACGCATGCTTCGACAAGAACATGTCATTATGGCATGAACGTCTTCCCAAGGGGAAGAAGAGCCCAACCAGTTTCGAGGAGGCGAAGAAAATTGTGTGTCCTCTGGATTTACCGCACGTGAAATACCATGTGTGCATGAACAATTGCATCATTTATCGGGATGAGCACGCGGAGTCTACCATATGTCCGATGTGCGGCGTCACCCGATACAAGAAGAGGAAGAAAGCGCCTCGAAAAGTGGTGTGGTACTTTCCGATCACTCCTCGTCTGCAGCGGTATTTCGCGGACCCTAAGGTAGCAAAGCTCCTGCGTTGGCACGCGGATAGGGAGGAGAAGAAGCGAGAAGATGACACAAATGATCCGGAGATAAATAAAAAAGACAAGATGCTGAGTCACCCTAAGGATGGGAGCCAGTGGCAAGCGTTGAACTTCGAACACCCAGAATTTGGGAAGGATCCAAGGAACATCATGCTGGGCGCGAGCACCGATGGAGTCAATCCGTTTGGCATCCAGAGAAGCACACATAGCACCTGGCCTGTGTTTGTGTGGATGTACAACCTTCCCCCCTGGTTGTGCATGAAGAGGAAGTACATTCACATGAGTATGCTAATTGAAGGGCCAAAACAACCAGGGAACGACATCAATCTGTATCTGGGGCTGCTGAAAGAGGAGTTAGACACGCTGTGGAAAACGCCAGCCAACACGTGGGACGCCGCGGAGAAAGAATATTTCCCTATGAGAGCTGCACTGCTCACAACGGTGCACGACTATCTCGGTTACGGATATCTCACAGGGCAGGTGGTCCTAGGATTTTCTAGATGCGTCAGGTGCATGGATGACACAACGTATCGCCAGCTAGATAGAGATCCCAGGTCTTCGAAAACTGTGTTCATGGAACATCAAAGGTGGCTTCGCGACGTTGACCCGTGGAGGAAACACAAGGATCTGTTCGATGGTGAAACCGAACCCCGAAGACGCCCGCGTACGAGGAGCGGCGAGGAAATAGACCAGGTGTTGAAAAATTGGAAAGATTGCCCACTACCGGGAAAGAAGCAAAAGGCGCCAGAGCCGAGAAAGAAGCGAAAGGCGCCAGAGCCGCTGCTAAAGGTATGGAAAACGAGGTCTGTTTTCTGGGACTTGCCGTACTGGAAGATCCACCGTGTGCCTCGCAGCCTTGATGTCATGCATACCATGAAGAATGTGTGCGAGAGTCTGCTTGGTACCCTGCTCAACATGCCAGAGAGGACCAAAGATGGGCCGAAAGCAAGGGCAGACTTGAAATCAATGGGCATCAGGGAGGAGCTTCACGCTAATGATGATGATGATGATGATGATGATGAGGCGAAGCAGGACACGGAAAGTTGTCGCAAAGGCAAAAAGGCCAAGAATACCGGAAATGACTTCCCTCCCGCGTGCTTCACTCTAAGTCAGGAGGAGATCGATCAGTTTTTCACCTGCCTCGTAGGAGTAAAACTTCCTTACGGTTATGCGGGGAAAATAAGTAGATACCTAGACCCAGCGAAGCAGAAGTTCAGCGGGATGAAGTCTCACAACTGTCACATGCTGATGACGCAGATACTTCCAGTTGCAATCCGTGGGATCATGGACGCGCACGTCCGTGAAACGCTATTTGGCATATGCAACTTTTTTGACGTCATCTCTCGGAAGTCGGTTGGCGTGAGGCAACTCAGAAGGCTACAGGAAGAGATTGTGGTGATACTATGCGAGCTTGAGATGTACTTCCCGCCTGCATTCTTCGACGTTATGGTGCATCTGCTAGTCCATATCGTGGAGCATATCATCCAACTCGGGCCGACGTTCCTGCACAGCATGATGTCGTTCGAAAGGATGAATGGTGTCATCAAAGGATACGTTCGCAACATGTCACGTCCAGAGGGAAGCATAGCCAGGGGCTTTCTGATCGAAGAGAGCATCTCCTACTTCGCGGATTATCTAGGCATCGAGATCACATTGGTCCGCCCATCAACAGGCACCTTGGCAGGCTCGCTGGATGGGGTCACCGTGAGGGTCGCCGCGAAATGCATGTAGACTTCGAGGGTCGACTCGCTGACTTTGAAAGATCGAACCTAGTAACGCTACAACACATAGAAGTGGTCGATCCTTGGGTGGTAGAGCACAAAACCTTTATTGAGAAGACGTACAATGACTGAGGCCAACAGAGGACGGACAGAGATATAATCAAAGAGCACAACTCATGTTTCACGCGTTGGTTCAAGCAGAAGCTTCTGTCGTACCCTTTACATGAGGATTATTCCGCGGAAGAACAACTCATATTCGCCTTGTCACAGGGCGCCGAGCACAACCAGATGACGTATGAGGCGTACGATATCAACGGCTACACATTCTACACCGAGGGAAAGGACATGAAGAGCGATGGTTATCAGAACTCCGGGGTAACGATGGAATCCTACACCTATAACGACAAGGACAGATACTACGGAAGGATCGAGGAGATCTGGGAGCTGAGCTACGCTGGAGAGAAGGTCCCGATGTTCTGTGTTAGATGGGCCAAGAGCGTCATAAAAGAAGACCGGTATTTCACCACCATGGTTATACCCTAAGCCAAATTCAAGACCGCGGGCGCAAACGTCAACGCGGAAAATGAGCCATGGGTACTGGCTTCCCAAGTGGACCAATGCTTCTTCATTACCGACCCGCGAAAGCCCAGTCGTGTTGTCATGAGGAGAGGCAAAAGGAAGATCATCGGAATAGATGGAGTCGCCAATGAGCAAGACTTCGACAAGTACGGCGACCCGAAGATGGAACATGACGACGGCGATGAAGTATCAGCATACACCACAAGAAGAAGCAGGACCGCCCTACCTAAAGGACGTCTGTTCAAGAGAAGAACTCCATTTACGAAAAATAAGGGCAAGAAGATTGTGAACAGATAGCTAGCTAAGATCGATTGTATTTAAATTGTAGCCTTCATTTCTCGATTGTATTTCATCGGCACTTTAATTTTGAACTCATGAATATTTTTAAATTTCATGGACACTCGATCTCAATCCCCCTCCATCTCGATCGCTATCCCACCTTGGCAGATCCGGTCCCCCTTGCCGCCAAGCACCCCCCGCACCCTCTCCCCCACTCCACCGGCCGCCGTCGTCGACCCCCCGCACCCTCCCCCGCTCCACCGCTGCCGACGACCCACCGCACCCTCCCCCGCTCCACCGCCGCCAAGAACCCCCCGCACCCTCTCCCCCGCTCCACCGGTCGCCGCCACCGACCCCCCGCACCCTCCCCTGCTCCACCGCCGCCAACGACCCACCGCACCCTTCCCCGCTCCACCGCCGCCGAGCACCCCCCGCACCCTCTCCCCCGCTCCACCGGCCGCCGCCAGCGACCCCCCGCACCCTCCCCCGCTCCGCCGACGACGACGACCCACCGCACCCTCCCCCACTCCACTGCCACCGAGCACCCCCCGCACCCTCTCCCCCACTCCACCGGCTGCCGCCGCCGACCCCCCGCACCCTCCCCCGATCCACCGCCGCCGACGACCCACCGCACTCTCCCCCGCTCCACCGCCGTCGCCGACCCACCGCACCCTCCCCGGCCCGCTCCACCGTCACAAATGAATGCAACTAAAATTGCAAAAAAAAACAAATTTGTTTATATTTTCAAATAACAAATTTGATGATATTTTCAAATAATAAATTTGATGATATTATTTCATATTCGTAAATATTTTCAAATAACAAATTTGATGATATTTATTAAAAAATTATTACTGTTTTATAAAAAATTATTAGATGCAACAAAAAATAATTAAAAAAAATTGCTTATGGTGCACCCTGACTGGTGCGCCATTGCTATATAAAAAAAAGATTACTAATGGCGCACCTCTGGCTGGTGCGCCATTGCTATATAAAAAATTACTAAAGGCGCACCTGCGGGGGGTGCGCCATTGCTCTCTAAAAAAACATACTAATGGCGCACCTCTGCAGGGTGCGCCATTAGTAAGCTTCCCCCCACACTAAATCCCCAATCGCCAATCTAATCTCTTCCCCTGCCTCATCTCACCCGCCGCGCCCGACCACCACCGACCACCACCGCCCCCGTGCTCGCCGTCCCGGGCCGTGCTCGCTGCCCCCCCCCCCCCGTGCTCGCCGTCCCCGAGCCGAGCGCCGCCTCCCTCGCCGTCCCCCCTCCGCCCGCGGCCGGGTTCGCCACCTCGCGTCCGTCCTCCCTCGCGCTCTGCGGCTTCCTCATCTTCCTCAACGTCTTCGCCTTCCTCCTCGCCGTCGGCGCCGAGCAGCGATGCAGCATCGTATGCCCCCCCCCCCGACCCTCCCACCCCTCCTCCTCCCCTTGCCCCCCGCCTGCGCCGGGGCTGACGGCCCCTTCTCCGTCTTGCAGGGCAAGGTTGTGCCGGACGAGTACGACGAGTGCTCCTACTGCCTCTACGACACCGACACCTCCACCGTCTACGGCATCTGCAGCTTCTTCGTGTTCCTCCTCGCGCAGCTGCTGGTCTCCGGCGTCACCCGGTGCCTCTGCTTCGGCCCCGTGCTCTCCTTCGCTGTCTCCTGGTAAGCCTCTCTCAAACCCTAGATTCGGCTCCATTCGTGCTCTGTTCGTCGGGTGTATGGAGAGATCTGCTTCTCTTTCTTCAGAACTAGTAATATAACTTGGGAGTATCACAGTTTCACCTAGTCAGGAAAGTGTGCTGAATGTTATTGTTACCTCTGTAATGAAATACAATACCATCAGAAGCAACATAAACCAAGCTTTGTAGGCTGACGACCACCAACTTCATGCACGATTACATGATCACCAAGCTGACCAAGGAGTATGTGTGGTGGATGAACAAGCTCAATGATTTGGTCCAGTAGTGAGGTTGAACAGATGGCCTTGCTGCGTGACTCGACAGCATATTTTGGTAGCGTAGCCTTCTATCACGCGTAGCAGGAGCAGTAAGAACTGAGAACCCTGTGAAACCAGTAGTATGAAGTGTATTTGTAGTCCTGAATCAACAGCTAGGCAGAGTGAGTTTCATTTGTGTTTTGGAGCTGCCCATCTGTAAGAGTGAATTACTGATGGTCAATTAAGCATGATAGTGCTTCTTCTGCATGTTAGGTATCTACTGCGATGTAGCTCGTTTTCCTGTGTTCTAATGTGCATTCAGTTAAGCATGCCAGCATGTAACGTGGACGACCTTCCTGTTATGGATTTTAGCTTGGTTTATAGTGTTGTGCTAAAAACAAGCTTGAATATTTGAACTGCTATTTCTCTACGCAGTTGGGGCCATTCAGCCAATGTCGGTTTGCTGATCATTGTAATGATTATATGGAGTATGAATTTAAATGTGTGCAATTGATTGTTAATATATTTGAGGGTTTTTTTTCAAATTTTGAACTACTTTGGCTTCACGTGAGAGGAGAATTCGATCTGACATTTAGGGCCATCTGTTTATGTTTGAAAATCTTGAAATGAGCGTGTTAGGTACTACAACCTCCGTCCGGAATTAACTGCCACTGAAATGAGTGTATGTTGACGCGTTTCACTGTGTAGATTCACTCATTTCAACAACAGTTAATCCTCGACGGAGGGAGTACTTTCTTCAAGGTGTAACATTTAGCCATAAAAATTTACTTGCTAGCTTAACATCAATTCTGGATCTTACAAATAATTAGGCTTCTAGTTGGTCTGTCTGACGTTTACATGTCTGATGTTTACAAATAATTAAGTACTATGACTTAAGATTTGGTGAAACAAAGATGTATACTTTTTTCTTCACAAAGATGTATCTCACTACAAGCAATTTGTTTTGCATCTATATTTGACTGAGAAAATACCCTATCATGTCCAGTTAAAAACCTACAATGTAAGTCATTTTTGGTGCTATCAATACTGGCTTAGTTGTTACATATCCATATGGATCTTGACTCTGTAGCCAGGTGATAGGAATAGGATCCTTGAAACCTGCAGTTTTTAGTAGATTCATACGACCGTGCGGAGTCTCCTTACTTTTTACAGTGCTTTGCATATTTCCATGTGCAGTTTAAATTTTGTTATTGCATGATGGTTCCTATGAAATGGTCTAAATTTTGTTCTGTATGTGGATGCAGCGGTACGGACCAGTGATTTCCACCATCCCGCAGTAGCTGTCCAGGTTCCAGTAAGCACTGTGCTCAAAAAGTGCTATAAGCATTGTGTATTTATATATAAAACAGTAACACTGCACAATATCAAGTACTGAAAGCATTTGTGTGTAATTGGGTATTTATTAGTATCTTCAACTACTGAAATTTGCTATACATTCCATGCGGATGAAGCAATGAAGTGTAGTGCGTGATTCTTGCTTTGACTGCGAATGGGATTCTAACAAGTCCCTGCATATAATTTGATGGTATTTGTGCCGACAAAACGTGCAAAATATCTGTAGATGTAAGACAAGTAGCATAATAGCATAGAACACAACCAGGTCAATTTGCTGTATACAGCCAAGACAAGTAGCATCTATTCTTAAGCACAGTATAAGGATATATAGCATAGAAGAAATAGACAGGGTAGCACCCAACTGAACATCTGCTTCTGCAGAACACTGCACTCCACTTACACATGGTATTTTTCTGCAAATAGGACACCACACCCACAAGCACATGGGCTAGTATCAGTAGCAGTGCTGCTGTAAGTATATATAACAGCAGTAACCTGTAACAACAAGTATAAGTAGCTATTACAAATAGAGCAATGTTGAAAATGAAACAAAAGGAATTGGAAACCCAGAAAGATAGGCATTCTGTTGTAAGTAAGCTAAGATAAAAAAAGTGTTTACTTTAAGTAATTATTTACAACAAGCATTTCTCCTTTCCCTGTATGATGTGCTGTGCTGTGCTATCATAGGTGATGTGCTGTCAAAAACTGTATGTGTTGTGCTATCAAAAACTGTATGTGTTGTGCTGTGCTGTAATTATTGTGTTGTGTTGTCCTGACAAGGAATTGGAAAACCAGAAAGATAGGCATTCATAGGTGTTGTGCTGTGTTGTGTGATTCTTCATGCTGCGAACTTCAGCTTTTTCAACTTGCTGACTATATGTTCATTGGTACTACTTGTGATGCTGCTGCTGTACTACTTGGGAATTTTGTCAACTTGTGATGCTGCTGCTGTACCCCGAGAGGCCCTTGAGTTTGCCGGAATGTCGATTAACTTCCGTTCCGGCAAATTCGGGTACTCCATATGTCCTATTTTCAGCAAAGGTCATGCTGAAATTTTCCGTGAATTTTAGCATGACTTTGCTAAAAATAGGACATATGGGGTACTTGCGACTAATGCATGGGCCGGGGTAGCTTAGTACTTAATTAAGTAGGATCAACTGCCCCACCATTCTTGCTACATTAAACCATAGGTGGCAATAGAGCCAAGTGATTAGGCCCAACTTAGAATTCTCCTTAGCATCAATAAACCCTAGATGATAAACGCAACATAGGTGGCAATAGAGCCAAGTGATTAGTGCCAAGTGATTAGGCCCAACCTAGGGTGCCTCGGCATCGATAAACCCTAAGTGATGAAAACTTAACTTAGCATTTAGGGTGCCTCGGCGTCGACAAACCCTAAATGATGAAACCTTGGCTTTTAGGGTGCCTCGGTGTCGATGAGAACCTAAATGATGTACGCTTAGGCTTTTAGGGTGCCTCGGCGTCGACAATCCCTAAATGATAAAAGCTTAGCTTTTAGGATGCCTCGGTCTCGACAAACCCTAAATGATTCGACCATGATCTTGTTCCTTGACAATAACCAACTTTTTGACCAAACTTTTTTCCTATTTAGAGTGAAACCTGGCCCACAACAATGAGGCCGGCGGTTCGGGCAGCAAGCAATTCTGGGAGCTATCCCAGGAGTTGGAGGAAGAACCTCACCGCTATGAGGATGCCGCGGAAGACACCGATCCTGACTACACAACCCCTAGTGGCATCGGGGATGACACCACTGATGGTGCCGCCGAGGATGCCACCACTGATGATGGCGGCGCACGCACAGATGGCAGCCAACCGAAGAGGCAACGGAAGGACCGGCGCCCGAGCGTGCTCGGCACTGTCAAGGAGGAATTTACTGAAGTGAACTCCGACGGGCATCCGACGGCGCCCAAAGAAGTAGTCAAGGGGTACTCGGTTCATCTCGAGTGCATTCTCCCGAGCACCGTCTCGATCAACACCGAGAACCTAAGGCATAAGGACCGAGGGAATTTTGTACAGCCTCCTCTTCACGAAGCTGCACGAACGATACAAGTTCCCCGCTGACTTTGCAAACACACGCCTCTCAGGGAACAAAGTGAACAGTGCCGCCCTCACGAGGATGAGCACGGCCCTGTCTACTTAGAGAAGCACGGTGAAGGCAATGATTGAAAAAGGTGATAGTTATGAGAAGATCAAGGCGAAATATCCTTTGATCAGCGAAGATGACTACAAGGAGTTCAAGATCAAGTGCGAGAGCAGCGCAACCTCCGAATCAAGTCAGTGGGGGAAAGAAATGCGGCAGTTGAACTTAGGGGTCCACCAACTCGGTCCCGGCGGTTACAGAGTGGCGGAGCCTATATGGGACAAGGAGGACGCGGAGCGTGCCGAGCAAGGCCTACCGCCCCGCTTCGAGAAATACCGTGACAAGCAGACCAGGAACTTTCTCAGGGCCCGGTACAAGGAGGACCCGTTAACAAAGGAGCTTACCACAGATCCGAAGACCAGGGCGCTTGAGCTTGTTCTGGTAAGGAATACACCCCCGCGTAATTAGCTCCATATGGTTGCATTCTAATTAATCCCCAATATTTCTAAATGGTTCACGTTCCTTCCGCAGGACACTGAAAGCAGTAGCGCGGGGTCGTCTCAGAGCTCCCTTTTCGACACCCCTTTAAATAGGGCGTTGAACGTAATGAAAAACAAGGATAAGCTCAGTAATCCGATGCCAGTTGGTCGTGTGGCCGGCAAAGGCTTGTCCACAAAATGGTCTTCATACTATACCGCCGGTGGGCGAAAGGAGAAAAAGACCAGCTCGGAAAGCCAATCGCGCGAGGTTGAAGCACTCAAGGCACAAGTGGCGCGGATTCCGGAGATTGTCCAAGAGCAAGTGCAACAACAACTGGGACGCTGCTCACCGCCATGGTGCCTATGTTGATTCATGGGCCGACGACGTGGATTGCGGGCGGCCAACAGGGGCCTCCCCTGGTTCCCAGCTTCACGGCCAACAACTCGCACAATGCGCAGGCGGCGCCATTGGTGTCTCCGGCGGAGGCGGTATTCGTGTCTCCGGCGCCGGCACGGGCATTGGAGCTTAATGCACCCGGGTGTACGCCGGCCGGCACCTCGCTAGCAAGCGGCCCCTCCGTCAGTTGCACGCCCGCCATTGGCGGTGCCTCGACATTAGCCGATCTCGACGGCATCGCGGTAACTAAGCCTCTCGGCCGATGACTTCATCTCCTTGCCTTTGACTGGGCATCCCTCACGCCCTACATGTTTTCGCAGGGCGCCGCCGACGTTCCTTGCACTCTCCTGCACTTCGTGGGTGGCGAGTTGGTCGATGTTGCCAAGGGGAGAATCGTTCAACCGGGCAACCCCGTCTTCCACGGTAATCCGATGCCACCCACCTTGTATAGGGTAGAACTGGTTTGGGTGCTGCCAGGCTGCGACGAGGTGTTACCTCCAATTCGACCCGCTGGGGCCGACGAAGACGATGTGATGACCCTCAGCGCCTGCGTAAGCTGGCCCCTGCTTTGGCCGAAGAGCCAGATTCGTTTGGGGGCGGGGGACACCACCCCACAGACAAGACCACCAGTCGTGCCGGTGCCAAGCCATGGCAAGAACGCCGCAATGCTACCGGACATGCCGGACATCCCTATGGCACAGGATCCGGACATGCATATGGCACAGGATCCGGACGACAACGACAACGACGATGGTACATTTACCAACGTCGATAAGTACCTTGCCGAACATGGGTACGCTAATGAGTTCTACAGGCCTCTTTCTCAAGAACCCAACCAAGACGACCGCGATCTAGCTGGTACGGCGGAGAAACCCAATTGCAACAGGCGTCGTTTGGCGTTCAGTTCTCAGGAGACGCATCCAGCTGCCGCCTTCACCGAGCCTCAGATAGCTGAGGTGCGAAATATTATCAGCCCCAACATGCTCAAGAAGGCGGTCTGTGAGCAGAACTCGTTCCCATTACAGCAGATCAAGAAGAAGGGACGGAAATGAAAGACTAACAAGGGCGCCGGTGCGAGCCAGCCGGCACCGAGTATGATCCGTGCTCAGGACGGGCCACCTTCACCTAAGGATATCTCGAGGAGGGTGCATGTGGCGGGTAGGGCGATGCTACCGACAAATATGCTCAATGCTGCAACCGGTGCATTGCGGAGTCTGCATGACAGTGTTCTTTCTTTGGAGAAGCGGCGTCTCTCCCAGAATGATGTGGCATACCTGGTTTTCATGGCCAAGGTGCCAGAGGGCAAGGGCTTTGTGGATGGCGCCATCGGGGGTACGATCGTCCTGCGGTTTGATGACATCTTTGCTATGTTTAACCTTCATCCGCTGCACTACACCTTCGTTCGGCTGATTTCGCTGAGTATGGAGATGTGGATCATTCGAGACAAGACCCCGGACATCGGGATAGTCGACCCCTTCTACATGCGTGCCAAGATCTTGGGCAGCGCTGGGGACCGACAAGTCGCGAGTTCACACCTTGAAGGCGTCATTCTGGCAAACCCAGATAAGGATAACTTCCTCGTGCCTTACTTTCCCGAGTAAGTCATCCCCTCACCGCCCCGTAACATATGATTTCTTAGATTTCCATCGTTCTTTTTTTTATAACATTCCGTGTTCTGTGCAGTGACACACATTGCACACTCATCCTCTTAAGCCCTAAATATTCCATTGCCACGTATTTCGACCCGGACCGTGACTCCAAGATAGACTACACAAATATCAAGAAAGTTCTTGATGATGCTCTCCCCGGCTACACCAAATCTGGAGGCACCTTTAAGAGGCCAGTTCGTAGGTACGGCAGGAACGTGTTCACCCATAATACGACGTTCCCCTGCGTCAAGCATCCGCCTGGCGGTCAGAAGGATGCCTACTATGCCCTCCATCACATGCGGGCGATCGTACGGGACCATAATCACCTTCTGCTACCAAATAATGTCAAAGATTGGGCCGCAAGCTTGGCGGCAATCCAGGACGCGGACCTCCGACAAGAATTCATTCGCATCCAGCCGGAGTTTGCAGAAATCATCCATGAAGATGTCCTTCGTACCTCGGGGCAATTCTACCTCAGATATCAACCATCCAACAGTGAGATAGACACAACGCTACAAATGCAGGATGACAACGTCCGCGACTTCATGACCATCACGAAAGACGGCGACTTCATCCACGCTCCGGTCCCATGAGTCGAGTCGAAAGTAGTGATGCTATGTGTAGTTCTGAAACATCGATTATCTCATGTTGTAATTAAACTTTAATGAACTTGTATGTCTCTTTGGTTTGGACAATCGTTCAACTTCGATGTAATCGATGCTATTTATTAGTAGGACCATGAATCGTGCTATTAATGTCTTGCTTTTCTCTTCCGATCCCTTTGTTGCATACTTATATATTGCTTATGTATTGTCTGTTGTTTGGCTTGTGCATAGAGATTCCGTCGTATGTCATGTACAAGGGTAAGATTCCCGGAGTCTACAACGACTGGGAGGAGTGTCGGAGACAGGTTCACCGTTTCAGCGGTAACAGTTACAAAGGATACACCACTAGGGCAGAGGCGGAATCTAGATACGCCCGCTATCTAGCGGGAGAGAGGAGGGAGCATTGGAGGAACCGGATGAAGACCAGTTTCATCGCGATGATACTCATCGTGATGACCACAGCTCTCTTCTATGTGATGGTAGTTTAGATGATCGATATCGACTTGTAATGTGAAGACAAACTCGCTACTCGCAGTCTCGAGACTTGTAATGTTCTATTTTTGTTCGGTCTTTTGAATTTGGAGACTAATATAATGAATTGTATTCGGAGACTAATCTTCTATTGTATTCGATGAATCTGCTATTGCTGTGTGGTGCTGTCTATATTCTGTCCAATAATACATTTTGTAACCTGTGCAAAAATCAGAAAAGTAAAAAAAATTAATATTCATACTAATGGCGCATCACCACAAAGTGCGCCATTAGTATGCCAAAGAATACTAATGGCGCATTACCCCAAAGTGCGCCATTAGTATGCCAAAGGATACTAATGGCGCATCACACCACAGTGCGCTATTAATATGCCAAAGCACATGGGTAAATATGGCCCCCTAGGAGGCATACTAATGGTGCATGTTGCAACATACTAATGGCGCACGGCGTGGTGCGCCATTAGTATATAATACTAGTGGCATGGTACTAGTGGCGCACCAGTAGTGCGCCATTAGTAGGCAAAACTGGTGCGCCACTAGTAGGCCTTTTCCTAGTAGTGTTAACATGTAGAGCAAATTTGTGAGAAAGAAATACATATTACCGACCCGAGTTTGGAGTTCTCCAAGAGCGTTTGTGGATCTGCCCCGGAGTGTTTCTGATGTCGCGGAGTTCTTCCGAGCCGAAGACGGGAGCACAATGGAGAAGTTGTTCTGGTCATAATATCTTGCGCTAGAGCAACTCGTGTCCCTTAACAATTAGCTGAAACAGCAGATCGAACTGCATAGGATGGCAGGATTGTGTAACATCCCAAAATTCTAAATTTTGCAATGTTATATTAAATAAATAGTTTAGATTGATTGTTTGATTGTGGTGTAGTTGCTTGTGTGAAATTGAGTGAAATTCGAAACTTTATGGAAGTTAAATGAGAGGGAATAAAAGGACTTTCCCAAACTTTCATTTTTTTTTTGCATTAATGATCTCCATGAATTCAAATTCATTTCATCACAAAACCATAGAGAGAAGATGACACGGCTTCTTCCATTTAAATAAATGAAAAGGATTTTGAAAAGATTTGAATTCCATTTGGAACTATTTCAAGAAACTTTAAGCAACTCAATGATCTTCAAGAGAGAAGATAAAATGACTTCTTCAATTCATATGAAATATGAGTTGGAAGCTTAAAATAATCAAATTTAATGTCCCTTTGAAGGTATTTTGAAATTATTTTCAATTTAGAGTTATTTGGTTTTTATTCAAATTATTTTCCTCCAAAAATAAAATAAATGGAAATAGGGTAAAATGATTACCTACAATAAAGAATGGAGGTAAATAAATTTGAAATTATTTTGGTATTTTAAAATATTTTATTTGGTTTTTAAATAAACTAGTAGTACTGTTTGCTTTATTTGAATTTTTGTGGAATTTATTTTACTCTAGGAAAATGTTTAAGTTGTAGAAAATCTTTTTCTGAAAATTTTGATATATAGTATGCCTATATAAAGTTTTACTTTCATTTTCTTTATTCAGTTTTTCCTTTTCTGTTTCTACTTAAAAAAACAAACTGCATGCGGCTCGTAATAATTTTCGCCCACATGCGCAGTATAGTAGACAGGCCGGCCCGTATTTTTCTTTTTCTTTTTTTATTTTCATTAAGGTTTACAAGTTTTTTTCTTCTAAAATAAATTTCAGGAAAAAATATTCATAAAAAGAAAGTGTCGCGCAGTGTACGCGCGCGGCCGGGCCGAACTCTTACCCATGCGCATGATCTTTTTCAATTTCATCTGTATTTGTATATGTTTAGTCCCACATTACCTACTCTTTAACCCCTAAATCTCTTTTCCACCTACAAATATAGAACCATAGAGCCTTTAAAAAATCATCCCATTCGGGTTAAATCAATATTTTGGTTTGACTAGTTTCAGTAAAAAAATATTTTCTCCTCTTCGGCGGGATTTCTGGAAGTTGTTTTCTCTCTCTGAAGTCGTCTTTTCTCTACTATATAAAGATATCTTTCTTCGTACTTCCATAGTTTATTATTTCTAGACTAATACGATGGAATAATTAGATTATCAATTAGTCTCTGTATTTATACATTAGACCTAGAATTCTTTTAGCCGTAATTATTTTTATTCCGTAAAACAGCTTGGCCCTGATTTTTCAAATAGCCATAACATTTTACTCGTTTATCCAAATTAGACAAAACCAATGCCAATATTTTCGTCTTGATTCCACATATCTAATTAATCTATCAAATAATTTTTTGCAACTTCCGAATTTCGAAATTTTGTTCAGATTCATACTGAAATTTCTTTTGATCATATCTTTTTATTCGTACCTCCGTTTTCGATGAAACCAACGCCTAAATCTTCGTATTGATCCCCTCTGTCCTGTAAACCAACTTAAACATGCTTTTGACAATTTAAAATTTGAGTTTAGTTCACATTAGTATTCGATCTTGTTTCGTCTGTTTTTGAGTTTCGTAACTCCATTTTAGTTCATTCTTTTTGCAAATCGAAGCTCTGGACCTAAACTTTCTGATAAAGCCAAATCCACCTAATTTTGATACTGTTAGAAATTGTTTTCTGTTACAAGATTTAATTGCTTGTTTTCAAAGTTTTTCGAGATCTTTTCTTCGATATTTATGCTTGAGTGCTTATGTATGCAATTGCTTGCTCTCGATAGATTGAACGGAGTGTGACGAATAGAACTATCAGAAATTATGAGTGCAAATCATCTTCATCAACAATACAAGGCAAGTTCACACTTTGATCATATCCTTTTATTACCCAGTTTTTATGCATTAGTTTCAACCCACATACATTGCATGAGTAGGTTTGATAACATGTGCGTACTGGGAAGTAGTTGATGAGGTAGGAACCTATTGTCTTATATTCAAACCCTTGGGTGTTACTATGTTATGCTTATACTGCTATGCTATGCTCGTAGACGTGGATTGGTTTTGAGAGAATTCATGAAAGATGTGAGAGTTATTGTTAATTTACGTTATGCTTATACTGCTATGCTATGCTTGTAGACGTGGATTGGTTTTGAGAGAATTCATGAAAGATGTGAGAGTTATTGTTAATTTAAGGTTTAACTTAAGGTGGCTACTTTAACAAACATCTGGGTGGATTGGTTGGGGCATCCTAGAGCACCCAGTGGTTTGCCCGGGCACTTGAAGAACCCAGTGCTTGCCCAAGGGGATCCTAGAGTACTGGTGTGATCACCCTATGGAATGCCACCCAGGCTCAAAGGGATCATAAGATTATTCATGCTAGAAAGTTCCATGTGCAGCCACAAGCTATTATGGGCTCTAGCATAGTTGAGTATGTTGCATGACTTCTTTAAGTGGTGGGCTAGCAGATGTAGGGGAAAGTAGGTGTACATGTCCGCCCAGAGTAAAGAATTAATGTTTCTGAAAGATTGTGTCTCGGTCATCCATTTCTCAAACACCATGTAGTGCGAGAAATCCAATGGAGGAGATAGAGTCTTGTGGGGAAAAGTGCGCAAACCTCTGCAGAGTGTACAAACTAATCATGATTAGCCGTGTCCCCGGTTATGAACATCTTGAGTATCTGGTACTTGAATTATTGATTTGATCTCATCACTCTATTTAATTAATTGGTTGGGTTGATGATTATTAGTTTGGGATTGAGTTGGAGGAACCCTCTCAATATTTTTTCAACCAACTTGGTAGTTAAATAAAATATATTCCTTTGTTGTAGGGAAATATTGGCTTTATGCAAAATTAAACTTACAGCTTTCACCAGCCAAATATGCATATAGAAGTAGTTATTATTCATCATTATCCTATGGTGTGAATTTGCCAGTACATTTAATGTACTGACCTATATGGCTGCAACATCTCATGTTGCAGGATTTTTGCGACCAGTAAGTGATACGTTAGGGTTACGATTTCTACACTCAACTTTGTCGTTGGTGTTGATGGGAATCCACAACCTTGTTGTTTCTTCCGCTTTATGGATTGAGGTAATGGTATTTACGTTACTTTATACATTTGATTTACCTCTGTTATAAATCCTCGAGTATTGTGTGTGTCAGTATATCGATCCAGGGATGACACTTAAGCATAGAGACTTGACCGTCTGAGGTCGGGTCGCTACAAGATGGTATCAGAGCATATTTGACTATAGGACGTGACCCCTAGAAACTGGCAAGCCCATAGGAAAGGTTTTCTCTAGAACTTTACTTTCAAAAAGATCTTTTACCTCTCTTCTTTTTTGAGATTTATCAAATATTCTATTTTTTGAGATTTATCAAATATACCCCTTTCCTCTTTTGACCACACGAAGATACGACTGATGAGACCACTCCAAGAAGTACAAGATATTGGACAACTAAGACCACTTTGGAATAAACAGGATTTTTACCGTGCATTACAATGATGGAAACTACGACGGTTGAAGACTCCAAAGACTAGGTGTATGAAGGCTCTGAAGAATTTCCAGATTATTATGACCTAGGAAGGCTACCCTTATGGAATTTGTCAGTCTATTGAAGCTATCAATACCCGAGATCAAGGTGTGTCGAAGAAAGACCAGAACATGGAGCGTTAAAACTCAAAGTTTTGTCAAGAAAACCCTAATGCAAGAGATATCAACTATGGAATGATAGTTCATGTCAATGACCAGGGCAGAAACATGGATATCCAAGATGATATCGCCCGCTTATGCTATTGTCACCATGCTGAGTTAAGCATGCATTTCTTCGGAAGGATTGGATGGTAGAAGGCTGATGGAGCACCTGTCAGCAAAAGATGAAGTTTTAACCTTGGCTGCCGTATCCCCAGGATCTGGAGTATTACATCAAGAAGTTTAGGGTGGAACTTTAGGAATCCGTATTTGACAAGGGATCATTTCGTGAAGAACTCAGGACCCAGAGGCTGAAAGCAGCCAAGCTGGAGGAGCAAAACCTCGAGATACCGGAGATTCGTCAGGAACTAAAGGACATTAGGACCATGGTTCATGCCAAGGATGTTGAAACCCAGAAGTTTGGAACGCACCCCCGGAATATTAAAGGACGTCATGAGAGACTTCGCGTCAACAGAGATGATCTGGCAAAAGAACTTGAGAAGGACAAGCACGATCGAAAGAAGCCATCGGAGACATGAACAAGAAGAGTTTGGCGACTTTGAAGATTTATTGACCTTAGAAGACCAAATCCCTGTTATATACTTACGTTAGATGCGATGATTGTGAACTGTCATTTGTTTGATGTTTTTTTCAACAGCCACAAAATAAAATCTGTCTCTTCAAAACTATTGTTTGTATTGCGTGTATCCCTCCCTATCTCTCTTATCTCACCCCAAAACCCCCGGATCCAATAGAGGATGAATGGAGATGAACTCACATTTCCGGGACCGATAAGTCAATTGGAGACGGACCAATGGATTCATAACATGGAAGGTCACATGAAGAATGACACTATAGTTGGAAAGGATATGACCCAGCATGATCTTCGGTGCTTTGAAAGAGGTGCTGCTACTTGGTGGAGGATGTACCAAACCATCAATGGATGGCCAAGAGTAACCACTTGGGAAGAATTTAAGTTGACTTTGCTAAGGTCTCGTCTTGTGTCCCCGAATTTGAAGCCTTATGGAAATGATATGAAGAAACCTTGTGCATGCAAGTTTTGTGGAGCAATAGGACACAACCATAAAGAACACAAGGATGAATTCCCTCATTGTGAAGAAAGTCACCCAGCTGAAAATTGCCCAACTAGGCAGATTACTTTTTTCTTGTGTGAAGGGACTACCCACTACCCTGCTTAGTGTCACATTTACCCCATGGTACAAAGAACATTCCATCAGAAGAAAGAAGCAATGAAAGGATCCCTCATGGAAATTTTGGAAGAACCTATGATGAAGGAAGAGGTGGAGGACACACCCGAAGAAGACCCAATTAAACCCTGCACTAAGTCTTGCTATTCATGTGGAGAAGAAGGACACATCTCCGAGAATTATCTGAATGGGGATCTAGTAGAATTCCCGACAGAGGAAGTAGAGTATGACCCACAAAAAATAGAAGCCCTAATTGGCACGGAAAAGTCTAGGAAGAGAAATAGATTGGATTCCAGGAACAACCCAATTTCTACAAAGAAGGACCTGAGTCATATCACATGTTTCTGGTGCAAAGATTCAGGACACTACTTTAGCGGTTGCCCAAAAAGGAAGACGAGGACCCAAGGAGGCCATGTGATCACGAGGAAACCCCGATACTTGTCAGAAGTAATATGTTTCTGCTGTAATGAAGCGGAACACTTTGCCAGAGGTTGTCCCAAAAAGAAGGAAGCTTGTGCTAAATAGTTGTGTCGAAAAAGAAATATAGTAATAGTGGAAACATTTCTTTTATATTGAGGTGTTGAGTTGAGGCATGCAATGGAAATGCAGGAGATTGTAGTAATTTGAGAATCAATAAAGTTAGCATCATCGGTATTGATTTGGATTTTATGACTAGTGACTCTATGAAGGAAGATTTTGACCATTTTCAAGGATATGAGAAATATGTTCTATGGAAGAATTTGTGTATTTTAAGGGTGGTAGTACCCTATGAGGACATTTGACCCATGGAAAGGATAATGATATGCCATGGAGAGGACTTCAGACAGAATAAGCACGAGCTTTGTCTCGATATGTGGGATACCCCAAGAATATGAAGGGATGAAGTACTATTGGATATAAAGGAGGTATGATGTTGGAAGTATGGAGAAATTGTAACTCCATGATGAGTTTGAGTAATCACATCTTAGTTTGGTACTAATAGAAGGAAGGGAGGCCGTACAATTGGATGGATTTAAGAATGCTAGGAAGCTGGATGTTGGAATAGAGATCAATTGCCCAATGATGAGTTCAAGGTTTACAAGTGATGAGATAGGCCATAACCCACAGGCCCCAGGACCTGCCAAGAAGCAAGCACACTCTTGCTGAAGGAAAAACCCTGGAAGAGGATATGCCTCTATCAACAAAAGATCTTATAGGAGTTACGCAAAACCTGAGAGTTGTGAAGGAACGATATATGTTTGTTTGGCTTGCAGAATCCATGGATCTATCCGAACTTTGTCCGTCGACAAGAGAAATTCCGCAATGCTTGTGAGGATGACCGAGTGTTAGAATGCGAGATTCGCTAAACTATATACAAGGTAATTATTTGGGTGCGGGATGGATTGATCACCATACCGACTAACTCTTATTATTCGCCTTGCTATACTGGATGGTAACTCTGAGTGATCTACCCATAGTAGAGAGATGACGATCAAAACCTTGTGTAAACCTTAGAATGGTATGACAATTTCCCCTTGTACAAGGCAGTTGTTGCCAATCGTAGGATATACGGTGAGAATAAAGCCCAGACCCATTTCCTGCAGGAGAAACCATAAATTGTTGACCACCATGAGATATCGATAGTTGTTTAGTATTGGCGCCAGACCCATCAGCTAAGAAGATCCAGTCTCGGAAGAAGCTTACCAAGATAAAAGGACAGAAGAATTGAGGAAAAAGGTTATACCACTATCGGAACATCCTAGAGGAGGAATTAATCCAGAAGATCTGAGAAGATCGACACTGTCAACGATAAGGATGCAGTACATAAGTTTTGATGGAACCGTAACAATGTTTCTAAGGGTGGTAGCACCCCAGACCCCGTGTGACGATCGATGGATTTTGAGAAGACCCCGAACCTAACCTATTTCTTGCTAGCCTCTCCGAATCTCAAGGACGAGATTCATTTCAAGGGTGGTAGGTTTGTAACATCCAAAAATTCTAAATTTTGAAATGTTATATTAAATAAATAGTTTTGATTGATTGTTTGATTGTGGTGTAGTTGCCTCTGTGAAATTGAGTGAAATTCGAAACTTTATGAAAGTTAAACGAGAGGGAATAAAAGGACTTTCCCAAACTTTCATGTTTTTGCATTTATGATCTCCATGAATTAAAATTCATATCATCACAAAACCCTAGAGAGAAGATGATATGACTTCTTCCATTTAAATAAATAAAAAGGGTTTTGAAAAGATTTGAA
Organism: Triticum timopheevii; assembly: GCA_963921465.1. Classification (NCBI taxonomy): domain Eukaryota; kingdom Viridiplantae; phylum Streptophyta; class Magnoliopsida; order Poales; family Poaceae; genus Triticum; species Triticum timopheevii. The sequence goes on along the minus strand of OY997268.1, from coordinate 374,679,055 downwards.
TTTCATTTGGAACTATTTCAAATTCAGAAACTTTAACCAACTCAATGATTTTCATGAGAGAAGATAAAATGACTTCTTCAAATCATATGAAATATAAGTAGGAAGTTTAAAAGAATCAAATTTAAAGTCCCTATGAAGGTATTTTGAAATTATTTTCAATTTGGAGTTATTTGGTTTTTATTCAAATTAGTTTCCTCCAAAAATAAAATAAACGGAAATATGGTAAAATGATTCCCTACAATAGAAAAATGGAGATAAATAAATTTAAAATTATTTTGGTATTTTCAAATATTTTTATTTGGTTTTTAAATAAACCAGTAGTACTATTTGCTTTATTTGAATTTTTGTGGAATTTATTTTACTCTAGGAAAATGTTCAAGTTGTGGAAAATCTTTTTCTGAAAATTTTGATATATAATATGTCTCTATAAACTTTTTTTTTCTTTATTCAGTTTTCCCTTTTCTATTTCTACTTAAAAAAAACAAACTGCATGCGGCTCATAATTATTTGTCGCCCACATGCACAGCATAGTAGACAGGTCGGCCCGTATTGTTCTTCTTCTTTTTTTTCGTTAAGGTTCACAATTCTTTTTAATCTAAAATAAATTTCAGGAAAAAATATTTATAAAAAAAACTGCCGCGCAGTGTACGCCCGCGGGGCCGAACTCTTAGCTCATGCGCATGATCTTTTTCAGTTTCATCTGCGTATGTATATGTTTACTCCCACATTGCCTACTCTTTGACCCCTAAATCTCTTTTCCACCTATAAATATAGACCCATAGAGCCTCTAAAAATCATCCAATTCGGGTTAAATCAATATTTTGATTTGACTAGTTTCATTAAAGAAAAATATTTTTCTCCTCTCCGGCGGGGCTTCTGAAAGTTGTTTTCTCTCTCTGACGTCTTTTCTCTATCATATAAAGGTATCTTTCTTCGTACTTCTGTGGTTTATTATTTCTAGACTAATACGGTAGAATAATTTGATTATCAATTAGTCTCTGTATTTATACATTAGTCCTAGAATTCTTTTAGCCGTAATTATTTTTCTTCCGTAAAATTGCTTGGCCCTGATTTTTCAAATAGCCATAACATTTTACACGTTCATCCAAATTAGACGAAACAAACGCCAATATTTTCGTCTTGATTCCACCTATCTAATGAATCTATCAAATAATTTTTTTGCAACTTTTAAATTTCGAAATTTGTTCAGATTCATAGTGAAATTTCTTTTGATCATATTTTTTAATCCGTACCTCCATTTTCGATGAAACCAACGCCTAATTCTTCGAAATGATCCCCTCCGTCCAGTAAACTAACTTAAACATGCTTTTGACAATTTAAAATTTGAGTTTAGTTCAGATTTGTATTCGATCTTGTTTCGTCTGTTTCTTGAGTTTCGTAACTCCATTTTAGTTGATTCTTTTTGCAAATCGAAGCTCTTGACGAAAACTTTCTGATAAGGCCAAATCCACCTAATTTTGGTAATGTTAGAAATTGTTTTCTATTGCAAGATTTAATTGCTTGTTTTCGAAGTTTTCCGAGATGTTTTCTTCGATTTTTATGCTTGAGTGCTTATGTATGCAATTGCTTGCTCTCGATAGATTGAACGGAGTGTGAAGAATAGAACTATCAGGAATTATGAGTGCGAATCATCTTCATCAACAGTACAAGGCAAGTTCACACTTTGATCATATCCTTTTATTACCCAGTTTTTATGCATTAGTTTCAACCCTCAAACATTGCATGAGTAGGTTTGATAACATGTGGGTACTGGGAAGTAGTTGATGAGGTAGGAACCTATTGTCTTATATTCAAACCCTTGGGTGTTACTACGTTATGCTTATACTGCTATGCTATGCTCATAGACGTGGATTGGTTTTGAGAGAATTCATGAAAGATGTGAGAGTTATTGTTAATTTACGTTATGCTTATACTGCTATGCTATGCTTGTAGACGTGGATTGGTTTTGAGAGAATTCATGAAAGATGTGAGAGTTATTGTTAATTTAAGGTTTAACATAAGGTGGCTACTTTAACACACATCTGGGTGGATTGGTTGGGGCACCCTGGAGCACCCAGTGGTTTGCCCGGGCACATGGAGAACCCAGTGCTTGGCCAGGGGGATCCCGGAGTACCCGTGTGATCACCCTATGGAATGCCACCCAGGCTCAAAGGGATCATAAGATTATTCATGCTAGAAACTTCCGTGTGCAGCCACAAGCTATTATGGGCTCTAGCATAGTTGAGTATGTTGCATGACTTCTTTCAGTGGTGGGCTAGCAGATGTAGGGGAAAGTAGGTGTAACTGCCTGCCCAGAGTGAAGAGTTAATGTTTCTGAAAGACTATGTATCGGGCATACATTTCTCAAACACCATGTAGTGCGAGAAATCCAACGGAGGAGATCGAGTCTTGTGGGGAAAAGTGCGCAAACCTCTACAGAGTGTACAAACTAATCATGATTAGTCGTGTCCCCGGTTATGGACATCTTGAGTATCTGGTACTTGAATTATTGATTTGATCTCATCACTCTATTTAATTAATTTGTTGGGTTGATGATTATTAATTTGGGATTGAGTTGGAGGAACCCTCTCAATACATTTTCAACCAACTTGGTAGTTAAATAAAATATATTCCTTTGTTGTATGGAAAAATTGGCTTTATGCAAAATTAAACTTAGTGCTTCCACCAGCCAAATATGCATATAGAAGTAGTTATTATTCATCATTATCCTATGGTGTGAATTTGCCAATACATTCCATGTACTGACCTATATGGCTGCAACATCTCATGTTGCAGGATTCTTACGACAAGTAAGTGATACGTTAGGGTTACGATTTCTATGCTCAACTTTGCCGTTGGTGTTGATGGGAATCCACAACCTTGTTGTTTCTTCCACTTTATGTATTGAGGTAATGGTATTTACGTTATTTATACATGTGATTTACCTCTGTTATAAAGCCTCGAGTACTGTGTGTGTTAGCATACCGATCCAGGGATGACACTTAAGCACAGAGACTTGACCGTCTGAGGTCGGGACGCTACAGATTGGCCATGAAGGATTTGATAATCCGTCCGTGGCCTGCTAAGCCCATACTCTGCAGTTACTTCGGACTCGTGAAGCGGCTGGTCAATGCATGCCCCCGTCTTGATGCCGTGAAGCGGCCAGTCTGCATCGAAGGTGCGCGGATGGCCTTCGCCCGTGGCAGGGTGTAGTGGGCGAAGATGAACGTTGTCATGCTCGCGACCGAGGGACCGCCCGCAGTTAAAGAGCATCGCACGCCGGAGCGGTATTTCGATGATGTCCTTGAAGGATCCCGCATTCTAGAGCGCCAGTGTTCGAAGGACATCATTTTTGAATGAATGTATCTATGTTGTCCTATCCTGTATTATGAAACAAGGCTTATGTTGATATGTTGCATGTTTTACTTGACAATATCTCCTCCTGTACGGCTGTTTACGATATCTGAGAGTTGGCCAGTCGTCGGCTTCAGCCCCCACGTAGGTAGTACAGGGGTGTTTGGGTTAGCACTTAAACACACTTGACCAAACATCATGGTCCGTGAAGGAGGTGTTAACGCAGCAAACCAGGCAATCGGACTATGTGGCTTTATCACTCTCACTTAGCCATAGGAGTTTTACAACGAGAGTGTGGGTGCAGCCCCTAGTATTGTTCGATGATCCAAACTTGGGTGTTGTGTATGCCCGGCCGGGAGATTTATACTTAGTCGCCGAATAGCTGACCAGCTCTCGCCGCATCATGACAGTCAGTTTTCGGCTTTCTCTACTGAGGTGTTTGTCCGGATGAACCAGAAACACAATTGTAGTAGTTCTCCCTTTACTACCTTAGCCGATAAGCGGAACATAAGGTAGCAAACACAGGAGCCGGGCAACCCAACTACTGACCAAAGACATGATTCAGAGTCGATGCATATAATGCTATATTCGGGACGCCGAATTGTTCTATCAAAGTGTTCGAACTTTATTTAGTATTCTAAAATATGTACGTGGCTCAGTAGAGCCCCTGGCGATTAAAGTCGTACCGAGGTGTATGTGACAATCGGACATAAACAGGGAAATACAGATGAAGAGGTAGGCCAGCACCACATAGGTTGGACTAGAATATGTTTCCATTATAGTCTGATTAATACGTCAAAACGTATTGGTACAAAAGAGTGCAGTAAGCAACAAGGCTATTGTACATGCCGAGCACAAGGGAAAGCTGTATGTGCGTCCTGAAAATGGGCGAGATGATCTTTAAAGATCCTTGTAGGTACTCTGCCGCACATCTACGCTGCTTTCCTCCTCAGGGTATTGTCCTTCGAGAGGATCACCAATCGGTGTTTTCATGATAGGTCTTCAAAAGCGGCCTTGGTCCCGTCGAAAAGGTGATGTGGGTTGTAAGGAACCTAAAAAGATAATAAAAAAGAAAGAAAGAAAGGAAATATGAGTATCCAGAAAGGGTCTAGCCGTATATGTGGACTTTATCTTTTATATGCCTCCATCTTTGCCCATGGTTTCTTTAGTGCGTAGTTATGTACACGCGGTATATATGCCGCAATTCGTTTGGGGCTAAGACGGAAGCCGAATTGCTAATCGAGCTCCTGACGAGCTGGACTGTCGTTCAATAGGGTAGTCCGGACTAGACTGACAGTGTCCGGGGGCTTGACAGTCGGTTTGATGAGGTCGCCCTGTACTTCTGCTGCCAGGGCTGCTGTGTGCTCCTCAGTACGGAGGGGGCGTTCCATGTTTCCATTGACTATTATAACACCGCGTGGTCCGGCCATCTTGAGTTTGAGATAGGCATAGTGTGGGACTACGTTGAACCGAGCAAACGTAGTTCGTCCGAGCAGTGCATGGTAGCCACTACGGAAGGGGACGATATCGAAGATCAAGTCTTCGCTTCGGAAGTTGTCCGGCGAACCGAAGAGGACCTCCAATGTGATTGAGCCCGTGTAGCGGGCCTCTACACCAGGTATTACTCCTTTAAAGGTAGTTTTTGTGGGCTTGATTCTCGACGTATCAATACCCATTTTGCGGACTGTGTCCTGATAGAGCAGGTTAAGGTTGTTGCCGTTCACCGTTTTGACTTCGGGGGGAAATTTCTTCTGCCCCCCTGTGTTGGGTGGACGAGGCTCCTCCTCGTCGTCCTCGCTGGGCGACCCTTTCTCCCTGTGTTCGTCATTTAACTTGCCGGCCTGTTTGAAGACCCAACAACTTATGTGGGTGTGGTTGGCAGGCTTGTCAGGAGTGTCGTGGATCTGGCAAGGTCGATCGAGTATTCGGTCCAGACTTGATGATCCGTATTTGTTTCGTTTCAATGGCTTCTTCTGTTGTCCGGATTTGGAGCCACTGAATCCGGCATTGACCGCCGTGTCCTCTGTAATGTCATTGTTGCTTCGACGCTTATGTTTGTTGCGTCAGGGCCTTCCATTGCCGTTCCTAGCTTTGGATGTCCCCGGGTCGCTGGTACTGTTGCCGCTATGGGCTAGCCAGCTATCTTCTCCCGCGCAAAAGCGGGTCATGAGTGTTGTGAGGGCTGCCATGGACTTTGGCTTCTCTTCGTCAAGGTGTCGGGCGAGCCATTCATCGCGGATGCTGTGTTTAAAGGCCACTAGGGCTTCGGCGTGCGGACAGTCAACAATCTGGTTCATTTTAATTAGGAACCTAGTCCAGAATTTCCTAGCCGACTCTCCGGGCTGCTGGACTATATGACTGAGGTCATCGGCATCCGGAGGCCGGATATAAGTGCCTTGGAAGTTGTCTCTGAAGGCATCTTCCAAGTCTTCCCAGCTTCCAATAGAGTTTTCTGGGAGGTTGTTTAACCAGTGCCGAGCTGGTCCCTTAAGCTTTAGTGGGAGGTATTTGATGGCATGTAGATCATCACCACGAGCCATGTGAATGTGGACTAGAAAATCTTTGATCCATACTGCGGGATCTGTTGTGCCATCTGATACATCTCCATTGTATCTACAATTTTTTATTGTTCCATGCCAATATTATTCACTTTCATATACTTTTTGGCAACTTTTTATATTATTTTTGGGACTAACATATTGATCCAGTGCCCAGTATCAGTTCCTATCTATAGCATGTTTTTTGTTTCACAGAAACCCAATATCAAACAGAATCCAAACGGGACAAAAACGGACGGAGATTTTTTTGGAATATTTATGATTTTTGGGAAGTAAAATCAACGCGAAACGGTGTCTGAGGTGGTCACGAGGTAGGGGGGCGCGCCCTACCCCCCAGGCGCGCCCCTTACCCTCATGGTCCACCCGTAAGGCGGTTGACGCTCTTCTTTTGGCGCAAGAAAGATAATTTTATGAGAAAGATCTGGGCGAAAGATTCACCCCAATTGGAGTAACGGATCTCCAGATATAAAGGCAACGGTGAAGGGGTAGAATCAGAGAACGTAGAAGCAGAGAGATAGATCCAATCTCGGAGGGGCTCTCACCCCTCCCAAGCCATGGGAGCCAAGGACCAGAGGGGAAACCCTTCTCCCATCTAGGGAGAAGGTCAAGGAAGAATAAGAAGAAGGGGGGCTCTCTCCCCCTTGCTTCCGGTGGCGCCGGAACACCACCGGGGGCCATCATCATCATTGCGATCTTCACCAACACCTCTGCCATCTTCACCAACATCTCCATCACCTTCCCCCTTCTATCTACAGCGGTCCACTCTCCCGCAACCCGCTGTACCCTCTACTTGAACATGGTGCTTTATGTTGGAAATATGCCCTAGAGGCAATAATAAATTGATTATTATTATATTTGCTTGTTCATGATAATCGTTTATTATCCATGCTAGAATTGTATTGATAGGAAACTCAGATACATGTGTGGATACATAGACAACACCATGTCTTCTAGTAAGCCTCTAGTTGACTAGCTCGTTGATCAATAGATGGTCACGGTTTCCTAACCATGGACATTGGATGTCATTGATAACGGGATCACATCATTAGGAGAATGATGTGATGGACAAGACCCAATCCTAAGCCTAGCACAAGATCATGTAGTTCGCATGCTAAAGCTTTTCTAATGTCAAGTATCTTTTCCTTAGACACCTCCACCATCTTCACCAACACCTCCGCCGTCTTCACCAACATTTCCATCACCTTCCCCCTTCTATCTACAGCAGTCCACTCTCCCGCAACCCGCTGTACCCTCTACTTGAACATGGTGCTTTATGCTTCATATGATTATCCAATGATCTGTTGCCATCCTATGATGTCTGAGTAGATTTTCGTTGTCCTATCGGTGATTGATGAATTGCTATGATTGGTTTGAGTTGCATGTTTTATTATTGGTGGTGTCCTATTGTGCCCTTCGTGTCGCGCAAGCGTGAGGGATTCCTGTTGTAGGGTGTTGCAATACGTTCATGATTCGCTTATAGTGGGTTGGTGAGTGACTGAAACACAAACCCGAGTAAGAGGGATTGTTGCGTACGGGATAAAGGGGACTTGATGCTTTAATACTATGGTTGAGTTTTACCTTAATGAATCTTTAGTAGTTGCGGATGCTTGCTAGAGTTCCAATCATAAGTGCATAGAATTCCAAGTAAGGTATGATATGTTAGCTTATGCCTCTCCCTCAAATAGAATTGCAATAGCGATTATCGGTCTAGTAACGTAGTCAATTGCCTAGGGACAATTCCACAACTCCTACCACCACTTTTCCACACTCGTTATACTTACTTTAGTTGTGTCTTTATCTAAACAGCCCCTACTTTTTATTTACGTGTTCTTTACTTTCTTGCAAGCTTATCCAAAAACACCTACAAAGTAATTCTAGTTTCATACTTGTTCTAGATAAAGCGAACGTCAAACGTGCGTAGAGTCGTATCAGTGGCCGATAGGACTTGAGAGAGTATTTGTTCTACCTTTAGCTCCTCATTGGGTTTGGCACTCTTACTTATCGAAAGAGGCTACAACTATCCCGTATACTTGCGGGTCATCAAGACCTTTTTCTGGCACCGTTGCCGGGGAGTCATAGCGTGGGGTGAATATTCTCGTGTGTGCTTGTTTGCTTTATCACTAAGTAATTTTTATTTGCTGTTCTAAGTTGTTCTCTATATTTAGTTATGGATATGGAACGCAAAATACCAAAAAAATTAGTTGTACTTGCTAATCATGAGGATAGGGTAACTCCTAAAACCCTCGATTCTCATCATGAGAAAATATTTTGTACTACTTTGATAATCCTGAGAAAACCCCATTCAACTTTATAATGGGAGTAACGTTGGATCAACGTGAATACCTTAGGGATTATTGCTCGATACAAAAAGGGAAACTATTATGGGATCAATTTATTATGTTGCGTTGGTATGCCCGGGATCTATGCTTGAGATATGATATTACTTGTTGCTCAAGGATGAAGGCTCCACACCTTCTCTTTTCATGCGAATTTAATGATAATGAAACCTTAGCTTCTTATGCTAATGGTATATATGATTACTATGATGTGGAACAAATAGAAGAATTTGTTGCTTTTAAGGCTGCTTATGAAATTGAATCTTTATTTGAAAAGTATGAAGCTTTAGATGATGATGTTTATAGGCCTGAAAATCTTGCTATACTTAGATATTGCTATGAAAATTATAAATACAATTACTATATTAATGCATTTATTGAGAAATTCTCCGCTGTCCAAGAAGAGTAATATTTTGCTCGAAGCTATGGAAGAAGAAGTTGATGAAACTGTGAGCTCATTGGATGAAAAAGATGAGGAGGAGAGCGAAGAATAAGAGGAGGAAGAGCGGATTGATCACCTGTGCCCACCTTCTAATGAGAGTAACCCTTCAACTCATACATTGTTTAATTTCCCTTCGTGCTTACTGAAGGATGATTGTTATGATGATTGCTATGATCCCATTGATTCTCTTGAAATATCCCTTTTTGATGATGCTTGCTATGCTTGTGGCCAAGATGCCAATATGAATTATGCTTATGGAGATGAACTTGCTATAGTTCCTTATGTTATGAATGAAATTGTTGCTATTGCAACCACGCATGATAGTCCTATTATCTTTTTGAATTCTCCCAACTACACTATATCAGAGAAGTTTGCCCTCATTAAGGATTATATTGATGGGTTGCCTTTTACCATTGCACATGATACTTTTGATGAATGTAATATGCATGTGCTTTCTGCTCCTACTTGCAATTATTATGAGAGAGGAACTATATCTCCACCTCTCTATGTTTCCCACACGATAAAATTGCAAGAAACTGTTTATACTATGCATTGGCCTTTACTATGTGTGCATGAATTGTTCTTTTATGACATGCTGATGCATAGGAAGAGAGTTAGACTTTGTCATTACATGATTTATGTTACTTTGTGCTCACTGCTAAATTACAAATCATTGTTAATTAAAATTGTCTTTGATATACCTTGGGATCCGAGTGGATTCATTACTTGAGCACTATATGCCTAGCTTAATGGCTTTAAAGAAAGCGCTGCCAGGGAGACAACCCGGAAGTTTTAGAGAGTCATTTATTTCTGTTGAGTGCTTTCATATAGTTTAAAAACACAAAAAATAAAGAGGGGAACCCAAAAACTTTTCAAAAAGGAAAGTGAAAGTGAGAGAGACAAGCATTGTTGAAGTGGGAGAGCTCCTTGAACTTTGTTCATGCTCACGGAAACTTTGTGAATCTTGATTACAGAAACTTTTCATCAAAAATAATTATTCCCTTGTATAATTCCATTGTTTTATAAAAATAATGTGCCAAGGTTTGCCTTTAGGATGTTTACAATGCTTGTTGGTTTGTACGGTGCAGGACAGAAACTTTGGCTGTAGTGCAAGATTTTACATTTTTAACTGGAACATCAAATGGTTCTGATTCCTTTTGCACTGTCTTTCTACACAACTGGTTTATTTTTCCTAATTTGTGTAGAATTTTTGGAGTACCAGAAGTATGGTGGATGTTCAGATTGCTACAGACTATTCTGTTTTTGACAGATTCTGTTTTTGATGCATAGTTTGCTTGTTTTGATGAATCTATCAATTTATATCAGTGCATTAAGCCATGAAAAAGTTATATTACAGTATACACAATGCAAAAACAAAATATTAATTGGTTTGCAACAGTACTTAGAATGGTGATTTGCTTTATTATACTAACGGATCTTGCCAAGTTTTCTGTTGAAGTTTTGTGTGGATGTCGTGTCTAATCGAGGATGTTTCGATGTGAGAAGAAGGAAGAGAGGCAAGAGATCAAGCTTGGGGATGCCCGAGGCACCCCAAGTAAATATTCAAGGAGACTCAAGCGTCTAAGCTTGGGGATGCTGGGGAGGCATCCCCTCTTTCTTCAACAAGTATCGGTATGTTTCGGATTCGTTTCGTTCATGCATTATGTGCAAGTCTTGGAGCATCTTTTGCAATTAGGTTTTTGTTTTTCTTTTATGAACCATGATGGTATGAGATAGTCCTTGGTTGATTTATATAATGCTCATTGCACTTCACTTAAATCTTTTGAGTATGGCTTTATAGAATGCTTCATGTGCTTCACTTATATCATTTGAAGTTTGGATTGCCTGTTTCTCTTCACATAGAAAACCGCCATTTGTAGAATGCTCTTTTGCTTCACTTATATTTGTTAGAGCATGGGCATATATTTTGTAGAAAGAATTAAACTCTCTTGCTTCAATTATATCTTTTTAGAGAGATAACAGGAATTGGTCATTCACATGGTTAGTCATAAAATCCTACATAAACTTGTAGATCGCTGAATATGATATGTTTGATTCCTTGCAATAGTTTTGCGATATAAAGATGGTGATATTAGAGTTATGCTAGTTGGTGGTTGTGGATTGTAGAGACACTTGTGTTGAGGTTTGCAAGTCCCGTAGCATGCATGTATGGTAACCGTTGTGTGACAAATTTGAAGCATGGGGTGTTTCTTTGATTGTCTTCCTTATGAGTGGCGGTCGGGGACGAGCGATGGTCTTTTCCAATCTATCCCCCTAGGGGCATGCGTAGTAGTACTTTGCTTCGAGGGCTAATAAACTTCTGCAATAAGTATATGAGTTCTTTATGATTAATGTGAGTCCATGGATTATACGCACTTTTACCTTTCCATCATTGCTAGCCACTTCGGTACCGTGCATTGCCCTTTCTCACCTCGAGAGTTGGTGCAAACTTCGCCGGTGCATCCAAACCCCGTGATACGATACGCTCTATCACACATAAGCCTCATTATATCTTCCTCAAAACAGCCACCATACCTACCTATCATGGCATTTCCATAGCCATTCCGAGATATATTGCCATGCAACTTCCATCATCATCATATTCATGACTTGAGCATTCATTGTCATATTGCTTTGCATGATCGTAAGATAGCTAGCATGATGTTTTCATGGCTTGTCCGTTTTTTGATGTCATTGCTACGCTAGATCATTGCACATCCCGGTACACCGCCGAAAGCATTCATAGAGAGTCATATCTTTGTTCCAGTATCGAGTTGTAAGTAAATAAATGTGTGATGATCATCATTATAAAACATTGCCCCATAAAAAAGGAAAGGCCAAAGAAGCCTAAATAAAAAAGGGGGCCAAAGAAGCCCACCAAAAAAAGGCAATGTTACTATCTCTTTTTCCACACTTGTGCTTCAAAGTAGCACCATGTTCTTCATGTAGTGAGTCTCATATCTTGTGCTTCAAAGTAGCACCATGTTCTTCATATAGATTGTCTCCTATGTTTTCACTTTCATATACTAGTGGGAATTTTTCATTATAGAACTTGGCTTGTATATTTCAACGATGGGCTTCCTCAAATGCCCTAGGTCTTCATGAGCAAGCAAGTTGGATGCACACCCACATAGTTTCTTTTGTTGAGCTTTCATACACTTATAGCTCTTCGTGCATCCGTTGCATGGCAATCCCTACTCCTCGCATTGATATCAATTGATGGGCATCTCCATAGCCCGTTGATTAGCCGCGTCGATGTGAGACTTTCTCCTTTTTTTGTCTTCTCCACATAACCTCCATCATTATATTCTATTCTACCTATAGTGCTATATCCATGGCTTGCGCTCATATATTGCGTGAGTGTTGAAAAAGCTGAAGTGCATTAAAAAGTATGAACCAATTGCTCGGCTTGTCATCGGGGTTGTGCATGATGGGGGCATTTTGTGTGATGAAAATGAAGCATGGCCAAAGTATATGATTTTGTAGGGATAAGCTTGCTTTGGCCTTGTTGTTTTGAAAAGACATGATTGCCTTATTGGTACACTCGAAGTATTATTGTTTTTATGTCAAATGATAGACTATTGCTTTGAATCACTCATGTCATAATATTCATGCCATGATTAGACATATGATCAAGATTATGCTAGGTAGCATTCCACATCAAAAATTATTCCTTTCTTTTTTATCATTTACCTACTCGAGGACGAGCAGGAATTAAGCTTGGGGATGCTGATACGTCTCTGTCGTATCTATAATTTTTGATTGTTCCATGCCAATATTATTCACTTTTATATACTTTTTGGCAACTTTTTATATTATTTTTGGGACTAACATATTGATCCAGTGCCCAGTGCCAGTTCCTGTCTGTTGCATTGTTTTTGTTTCGCAGAAACCCAATATCAAACGGAGTCCAAACGGGATAAAAACGGACGGATATTTTTTTGGAATATTTATGATTTTTGGGAAGTAAAATCAACGCGAAACGGTGTCCGAGGTGGTCACGAGGTAGGGGGCGCGCCCTACCCCCCAGACGCGCCCCTGACCCTCGTGGTCCACCCATAAGGCGGTTGACGCTCTTCTTTTGGCGCAAAAAAGATAATTTCATGTGAAAGATCTAGGCGAAAGATTCACCCCGAGTTACGGATCTCCAGATATAAAGGAAACAGTGAAGGGGTAGAATCAAAGAACGTAGAAACAGAGAGATAGATCCAATCTCGGAGGGGCTCTCGCCCCTCCCAAGCCATGGGAGCCAAGGACCAGAGGGGAAACCCTTCTCCCATCTAGGGAGAAGGTCAAGGAAGAAGAAGAATAAAAAAGGGGGCTCTCTCCCCCTTGCTTCCGGTGGCGCCGGAACGCCGCCGGGGGCCATCATCATCACCGCGATCTGCACCAACACCTCTGCCATCTTCACCAACATCTCCATCACCTTCCCCCTTCTATCTACAGCGGTCCACTCTCCCGCAACCCGCTGTACCCTCTACTTGAACATGGTGCTTTATGTTGGAAATATGCCCTAGAGGCAATAATAAATTGATTATTATTCTATTTGCTTGTTCATGATAATCGTTTATTATCCATGCTAGAATTGTATTGATAGGAAACTCAGATACATGTGTGGATACATAGACAACACCATGTCTTCTAGTAAGCCTCTAGTTGACTTGCTCGTTGATCAATAGATGGTCACGGTTTCCTAACCATGGACATTGGATGTCATTGATAACGGGATCACATCATTAGGAGAATGATGTGATGGACAAGACCCAATCCTAAGCCTAGCACAAGATCATGTAGTTCGTATGCTAAAGCTTTTCTAATGTCAAGTATCTTTTCCTTAGACCATGAGATTGTGCAACTCCCGGATACCGTAGGAATGCTTTGGGTGTACCAAACGTCACAACGTAACTGGGTGGCTATAAAGGTGCATTACAGGTATCTCCGAAAGTGTCTGTTGGGTTGGCACGAATCGAGATTGGGATTTGTCACTCCGTGTAAGCGGAGAGGTATCTCTGGGCCCACTCAGTAGAACATCATCATAATGTGCACAATGTGATCAAGGAATTGATCATGGGATGATGTGTTACAGTAAAGAGACTTGCCTGTAACGAGATTGAACAAGGTATCGGGATACCGACGATCGAATCTCGGGCAAGTATCGTACCGATAGACAAAGGGAATTGTATACGGGATTGATTAAGTCCTTGACATCGTGGTTCATCCGATGAGATCATCGTGGAACATGTGGGAGCCAACATGGGTATCCAGATCCCGCTATTGGTTATTGACTGGAGAGTCATCTCGGTCATGTCTGCATGTCTCCCGAACCCGTAGGGTCTACACACTTAAGGTTCGGTGACGCTAGGGTTATAGAGATATTAGTATGCGGTAACCCGAAAGTTGTTTGGAGTCCCGGATGAGATCCTGGACATCACGAGGAGTTCCAGAATGGTTCGGAGGTAAAGAATTATATATAGGAAGTGCTAATTCGGCCATCGGGACAAGTTTCGGGGTCATCGGTATTGTACCGGGACCAACGTAAGGGTCCCGGGGGTCCACCGGGTGGGGCCACCTGCCCCGGGGGGCCACATGGGCTGTAGGGGGTGCGCCTTGGCCTACATGGGCCAAGGGAACCAACCCCAAGAGGCCCATGCGCCAAGAGAAGAGAAAAAGGGGAGAGTCCTAAAAGGGGAAGGCACCTCCGAGGTGCCTTGGGGAGGATGGACTCCTCCCCCCCTTGGCCGCACCCTTTCCTTGGAGGAAGGGGCAAGGGATGCGCCTCCCCCATCTCCCTTGGCCCTATATATAGTGGGGAAAAGGAGGAGCAACCATACCTAAGGCCTGGCACCTCCCTCTCCCTCCCGTGACACATCTCCCTCCTCCCGCAGCGCTTAGCGAAGCCCTGTTGGAATCCCGCTACTTCCACCACCACGCCGTTGTGCTGTTGGATCTCCATCAACCTCTCCTCCCCCCTTGCTGGATCAAGAAGGAGGAGACATTGCTGCTCCGTACGTGTGTTGAACGCGGAGGTGCTGTCCGTTCAGCACTAGGTCATCGGTGATCTGAATCACGGCGAGTACGACTCCATCAACCCCGTTCACTTGAACGCTTCCGCTTAGCGATCTACAAGGGTATGTAGATGCACTCTCCTTCCCCTCGTTGCTGGTTTCTCCATAGATAGATCTTGGTGACATGTAGGAAAATTTTGAATTTCTGCTATGTTCCCCAACAGTGGCATCATGAGCTAGGTCTATGCGTAGTTTCTATGCACGAGTAGAACACAAAGTAGTTGTGGGCGTTGATTTTGTTCAATATGCTTGCCGTTACTAGTCTTATCTTGATTCGGCGGCATCGTGGGATGAAGCGGCCCGGACCAACCTTACACGTACTCTTACGTGAGACCGGTTCCACCGACAAACATGCACTAGTTGCATAAGGTGGCTGGCGGGTGTCTGTCTCTCCCACTTTAGTCGGATCGGATTCGATGAAAAGGGTCCTTATGAAGGGTAAATAGCAATTGGCATATCACGTTGTGGTCTTTGCGTAGGTAAGAAACGTTCTTGCTAGAAACCCATAGCAGCCACGTAAAACATGCAAACAACAATTAGAGGACATCTAACTTGTTTTTGCAGGGTATGCTATGTGATGTGATATGGCCAAAGGATGTGATGAATGATATATGTGTTGTATGAGATTGATCATGTTCTTGTAATAGGAATCACGACTTGCATGTCGATGAGTATGACAACCGGCAGGAGCCATAGGAGTTGTCTTAATTTATTTATGACCTTCATGTCAACATAAACGCCATGTAATTACTTTACTTTATTGCTAACGATAGCCATAGAAGTAGAAGTAATAGTTGGCGAGACAACTTCATGAAGACACGATGATGGAGATCATGATGATGGAGATCATGGTGTCATGCCGGTGACGATGATGATCATGGAGCCCCGAAGATGGAGATCAAAAGGAGCAAAATGATATTGGCCATATCATGTCACTATTTGATTGCATGTGATGTTTATCATGTTTATGCATCTTGTTTACTTAGAACGTCGGTAGTAAATAAGATGATCCCTCATTAAAATTTCAAGAAGTGTTCTCCCCTAACTGTGCACCGTTGCTACAGTTCGTCGCTTCTAAGCACCACGTGATGATCGGGTGTGATGGATTCTTATGTTCACATACAACGGGTGTTGACGAGCCTAGCATGTACAGACATGGCCTCGGAACACATGCAATACACTTAGGGTTAACTTGACGAGCCTAGCATGTACAGACATGGCCTCGGAACACGGAGACCGAAAGGTCGAGCATGAGTCGTATAGAAGATACGATCAACATGAAGATGTTCACCGACGTTGGCTAGTCCGTCTCACGTGATGATCGGACACGGCCTAGTTGACTCGGATCATGTAATCGCTTAGATGACTAGAGGGATGTCTATCTGAGTGGGAGTTCATAAGATGAACTTAATTATCCTGAACATAGTCAAAAGGTCTTCAAAAATTATGTCGTAGCTCGCGCTTCAGTTCTACTGTTTAGTTATGTTCCTAGAGAAAATTTAGTTGAAAGTTAATAGTAGCAATTATGCGGACTAGGTCCGTAAACTGAGGATTGTCCTCATTGCTTCATAGAAGGCTTATGTCCTTAATGCACCGCTCAGTGTGCTGAACCCCAAACGTCGTTTGTGGATGTTGCGAACATCGGACATACACGTTTTGATAACTACGTGATAGTTCAGTTAAATGTTTTAGAGTTGAGGCACTGAAGACGTTTTCGAAACATCGCGGAACATATGAGATGTTTTGAGGGCTGAAATTGGGATTTCAGGCTCGTGCCCACGTCAAGAGGTATGAGACCTCCGACGATTTTCTTAGCCTGCAAACTAAGGGAGAAAAGCTCAATCGTTGAGCTTGTGCTCAGATTGTCTGAGTACAACAATCACTTGAATCAAGTGGGAGTTGATCTTCCAGATGAGATAGTGATGTTTCTCCGAAGTCATTACCACCAAGCTGCTAGAGCTTCGTGATGAACTATGATATATCAGGGACATATATGATGATCCTTGAGATATTCGCGATGTTTGACACCGCGAAAGTAGAAATCAAGAAGGAGCATCAATTGTTGATGGTTGGTGAAACCACTAGTTTTAAGAAGGGCAAGGGCAAGAAGGGATACTTCATGAAATGGCAATTCAGCTACTGCTCTGGTGAAGAAACCTAAGGTTGAACCCAAACCCGAGACTAAGTGCTTCTGTAATAAGGGGAACATCCACTAGAGCGGAATTACCCTAGATACTTGGTAGATGAGAAGGATGGCAAGGTCGATAGAAGTATATTGGATATATATTATGTTAATGTGTACTTTACGAGTACTCCTAGTAGCACCAGGGTATTAGATACCGGTTCGGTTGCTAAGTGTTAGTAACTCGAAATAAAAGCGACGAAATGAACGGAGACTAGCTACAGGTGAGCTGACGATATGTGTTGGAAGTTTTTCCAAGCTTGATGTGATCAAGCATCGCACGCTCCCTCTACCAACGAGATTGGTGTTAAACCTAAATAATTGTTATTTGGTGTTTGCGTTGAGCATAGACATGATTGGATTATGTCTATTGCGATACGGTTATTCATTTAAAGAGAATAATGGTTACTCTATTTATTTGAATAATACCTTCAATGGTCTTGCACCTAAAGGAATGGTTTATTGAATCTCAATCGTAGTGATACACATTTTCATGCCAAAAGATATAAGATAGTAATGATAGTACCACCTACTTGTGGCACTGCCACTTAAGTCATATCGGTATAAAACGCATGAAGAGGCTCCATGTTGATGGATCTTTTGGCTCACCCGTTTTTGAAAGGATTGAGACATGCGAACCATGTTTGTTGGTAGATATGCATGAAGAAACTCTATACAGATGGATCGTTTGGACTCACTTGATTTTTGAATCACTTGAGACATGCAAATCATACCACATGGGAAAGATGACTGAAAGCCTCGTTTTCAGTAAAATGGAACTGGAAAGCAACTTGTTGGAAGTAATACATTTTGATGTGTGCAGTCCAATGAGTGCTGAGGCGTGTAGTGGATATCGTTATGTTCTTACTTCACAGATGATTTGAGTAGATGTTGAGAATATTTACTTGATGAATCATGAGTCTGAATTATTGAAAGGTTCAAGTAATTTCAGGGTGAAGTTGAAAGATCATCGTGACAAGAGGATAAAAGATTTATGATATGATCATAGAGATGAATATCTGAATTACGAGTTTTGGCACACAATTAAGACATTGTGGAAATTGTTTCGCAATTAATACCGCCTGGAACACCATAGTGTGATGGTGTGTCCGAACATCATAGTTGCACCCTATTGGATATGGTGCGTACCATGATGTCTCTTATCGAATTACCACGATAGTTTATGGGTTAGGCATAATTCCGATGAGATGACACCGTATGAACTATGGTTTAGAGAAACCTAAGCTGTCATTTCTTAAAAGTTTGGGGCTGCGACACTTATATGAAAAAGGTTTCAGGATTGATAAGCTCGAACCCAAAGCGGATAAAATACATCTTCATAGGACACCCAAAACAGTTGGGTATACCTCCTATCTCAGATCCGAAAGCAATTGTTTCTAGAATCGGGTCCTTTCACGAGGAAAAGTTTCTCTCGAAAGAATTGAGTGGGAGGGTGGTGGAGACTTGATGAGGTTATTGAACCGTCTCTTCAACTAGTGTGTGGCAGGGCACAGGAAGTTGTTCCTGTGGCACCTACACCAATTGAAGTGGAAGCTTATGATAGTGATCATGAAACTTCAGATCAAGTCACTACCAAACCTCGTGGGAGGACAAGGATGCATACTACTTCAGAGTGGTATGTAATCCTGTCTTGGAAGTCATGTTGCTAGACAACAATGAACCTACGAGCTATGGAGAAGCGATGGTGGGCCCGGATTCCGATAAATGGCTCAAGGCCATAAAATCCGAGAGAGGATCCATGTATGAAAACAAAGTGTAGACTTTGGAAGAACTACTTGATGGTCGTAAGGCTGTTAGGTACATATGGATTTTAAAAGGAAGACGGACAATGATGGTAAGTATCATCATTAGGAAAGCTCGACTTGTCGTTAAGATGTTTTCTGACAAGTTCAAGGAGTTGACTATGATGAGACTTTCTCACTCGTAGCGATGCTAAGAGTCTGTTGGAATTATATTAGCGATTACTGCATTATTTATGAAATCTTGCAGATAGGATGTCAAAACATTGTTTCCTCGACGATTTTCTTGTGGAAAGGTTGTATGTGATACAACCGGAAGGTTTTGTTAATCCTGAAAGATGCTAATAAGTATGCAAAGCTCCAGCAATCCTTCTAAGGACTGGAGTAAGCATCTCGGAGTTGGAATGTATGCTTTGATGAGATGATCAAAGATTTTGGGTGTATACAAAGTTTATGAGAAACTTGTATTTCCAAAGAAGTGAGTGGGAGCACTATAGAATTTCTGATGAGTATATGTTGTTGACATATTGTTGATCAGAAATGACGTAGAATTTATGGAAAGCATATAGGGTTATTTGGAAAGTGTCTTTCAATGGAAAGCCTGGATTAAGCTACTTGAGCATTGAGCATCAAGATCTATAAGGATAGATCAAAACGCTTAATGGTACTTTCAAATGAGCACATACCTTGAATTGATCTTGAAGGTGTTCAAGATGGATCAGTCAAAGAAGGAGTTCTTGCCTGAGTTGTAAGGTATGAAGTTAAGACTTAAAGGTCGACCATGGCAGAATAGAGAGGAAGGACGAAGGTTGTCCACTATGCTTTTATCATAGGCTCTCTACAGTATGCTATGCTGTGTACCGCACCTGAAATGTGCCTTGCCATGAGTCAGTCAAGGGGTACAAGAGTGATCTAAGAATGGATCACAGGACAGCAGTCAAAGTTATCCTTAGTAACTAGTGGACTAAGGAATTTTCTTGATTATGGAGGTGGTAAAAGAGTTCGTCGTAAAGGGTTACGCCGATGCAAACTTTGACACTAATCCAGATTATTCTGAGTAGTAAACTGGATTCGTATAGTAGAACAGTTATTTGGAATAGCTCCAAATGTAGCGTAGTAGTTGCATCTACAAGATGACATAGAAATTTGCGAAGTACATACGGATCTGAAAGTTTCAGACCCGTTGACTATAACCTCTCTCACAAACATAACATGATCAAACCCAGAACTCATCGAGTGTTAATCACATGGTAAATGTGAACTAGATTATTGACTCTAGTAAACTCTTTGGGTGTTAGTCACATGGGGATGTGACCTTGAGTGTTAATCACATATCGATGTGAACTAGATTATTGACTCTAGTGCAAGTGGGAGACTGTTGGAAATATGCCCTAGAGGCAATAATAAATTGATTATTATTATATTTCCTTGTTCATGATAATCGTTTATTATCCATGCTAGAATTTTATTGATAGGAAACTAAGATACATGTGTGGATACATAGACAACACCATGTCCCTAGTAAGCCTCTAGTTGACTAGCTCGTTGATCAATAGATGGTCACGGTTTCCTAACCATGGACATTGGATGTCATTGATAACGGGATCACATCATTAGGAGAATGATGTGATGGACAAGACCCAATCCTAAGCCTAGCACAAGATCATGTAGTTTGTATGCTAAAGCTTTTCTAATGTCAAGTATCTTTTCCTTAGACCATGAGATTGTGCAACTCCCGGATACCGTAGGAATGCTTTGGGTGTACCAAACGTCACAACGTAACTGGGTGGCTATAAAGGTGCATTACAGGTATCTCCGAAAGTGTCTGTTGGGTTGGCACGAATCGAGATTGGGATTTGTCACTCCGTGTAAGCGGAGAGGTATCTCTGGGCCCACTCGGTAGGACATCATCATAATGTGCACAATGTGATCAAGGAATTGATCACGGGATGATGTGTTACGGAACGAGTAAAGAGACTTGCCTGTAACGAGATTGAACAAGGTATCGGGATATCGACGATCGAATCTCGGGCAAGTATCGTACCGATAGACAAAGGGAATTGTATACGGGATTGATTAAGTCCTTGACATCGTGGTTCATCCGATGAGATCATCGTGGAACATGTGGGAGCCAACATGGGTATCCAGATCCCGCTGTTGGTTATTGACCGGAGAGTCATCTCGGTCATGTGTGCATGTCTCCCGAACCCGTAGGGTCTACACACTTAAGGTTCGGTGACGCTAGGGTTATAGAGATATTAGTATGCGGTAACCCGAAAGTTGTTCAGAGTCCCGGATGAGATCTCGGACGTCACGAGGAGTTCCGGAATGGTCCGGAGGTAAATAATTATATATAGGAAGTGCTATTTCGGCCATCGGGACAAGTTTCGGGGTCATCGGTATTGTACCGGGACCACCGGAAGGGTCCCGGGGGTCCACCGGGTGGGGCCACCTGCCCCGGGGGGCCACATGGGCTGTCGGGGGTGCGCCTTGGCCTACATGGGCCAAGGGCACCATCCCCAAGAGGCCCATGCGCCAAGAGAAGAGAAAAAGGGGAGAGTCCTAAAAGGGGAAGGCACCTCCGAGGTGCCTTGGGGAGGATGGACTCCTCCCCCCCTTGGCCGCACCCTTTCCTTGGAGGAAGGAGCAAGGGATGCGCCTCCCCCCTCTCCCTTGGCCCTATATATAGTGGGGAAAAGGAGGAGCAACCATACCTAAGGCCTGGCGCCTCCCTCTCCCTCCCGTGACACATCTCCCTCCTCCAGCAGCGCTTAGCGAAGCCCTGTTGGAATCCCGCTACTTCCACCACCACGCCATTGTGCTGTTGGATCTCCATCAACCTCTCCTCCCCCCTTGCTGGATCAAGAAGGAGGAGATGTCGCTGCTCCGTACGTGTGTTGAACGCGGAGGTGCTGTCCGTTCGGCACTAGGTCATCGGTGATCTGAATCACGGCGAGTACGACTCCATCAACCCCGTTCACTTGAACGCTTCCGCTTAGCGATCTACAAGGGTATGTAGATGCACTCTCCTTCCCCTCATTGCTGGTTTCTCCATAGATAGATCTTGGTGACACGTAGGAAAATTTTGAATTTCTGCTACGTTCCCCAACACTTTATGCTTCATATTATTATCCAATGATTTGTTGCCATCCTATGATGTTTGAGTAGATTTTCGTTGTCCTATTGGTGATTGATGAATTGCTGTGATTGGTTCGAGTTGCATGTTTCATTATTGGTGCTGTCCTATTGTGCCCTCCATGTCGCCCAAGCGTGAGGGATTCCCGCTGTAGGGTGTAGCAATATGTTCATGATTTGCTTATAGTGGGTTGGTGAGTGACTGAAACACAAACCCGAGTAAGAGGGATTGTTGCGTATGGGATAAAGGGGACTTGATGCTTTAATGCTATGGTTGGGTTTTACATTAATGTATCTTTAGTAGTTGCGGATGCTTGCTAGAGTTCCAATCATAAGTGCATAGAATTCCAGGTAAGGGATGATATGTTAGCTTATGCCTCTCCCTCAAATAGAATTGCAATAGCGATTATCGGTCTAGTAACGTAGTCAATTGCCTAGGGACAATTCCACAACTCCTATGACCACTTTTCCATACTCATTATACTTACTTTAGTTGTGTCTTTATCTAAACAGCCCCTACTTTTTATTTACGTGTTCTTTACTTTCTTGCAAGCTTATCCAGAAACACCTACAAAGTACTTCTAGTTTCATACTTGTTCTATATAAAGCGAACGTCAAGTGTGCGTAGAGTCGTATCAGTGGCCGATAGGACATGAGAGAGTATTTGTTCTACCTTTAGCTCCTCGTTGGGTTTGACACTCTTACTTATCGAAAGAGGCTACACCTATCCCGTATACTTGTGGGTCATCAAGACCTTTTTCTGGCGCCGTTGCCGGGGAGTCATAGCGTGGGGTGAATATTCTCGTGTGTGCTTGTTTGCTTTATCACTAAGTAATTTTTATTTGATGTTCTAAGTTGTTCTCTATCTTTAGTTATGGATATGGAACGCAAAATACCAAAAAAAATAGTTGTACTTGCTACTCATGAGGATGGGGTAACTCCTAAACCCTCGATTCTCATCATGAGATAAATATTTTGTACTACTTTGATAATCCTGAGAAAACCCCATTCAACTTTATAATGGGAGTAACGTTGGATCAACGTGAATACTTTAGGGATTATTGCTCGACACAAAAAGGGAAACTATTATGGGATCAATTTATTATGTTGCGTTGGTATGCCCGGGATCTATGCTTGAGATATGATATTACTTGTTGCTCAAGGATGAAGGCTCCACACCTTCCCTTTTCATGCGAATTTAATGATAATGAAACCTTAGATTCTTATGCTAATGGTATATATGATTACTATGATGTGGAACAAATAGAAGACTTTGTTGCTTTTAAGGCTGCTTATGAAATTGAATCTTTGTTTGAAAAGTATGAAGCTTTAGATGATGATGTTTATAGGCCTGAAAATCTTTCTATACTTAGATATTGCTATGAAAATTATAAATACAATTACTATATTAATGCATTTATTGAGAAAGTCTCCGCTGGCCAAGAAGAGATTAATATTTTGCAGGAAGCTATGGAAGAAGAAACTGATGAAACTGTGAGCTCATTGGATGAAAAAGATGAGGAGGAGAGCGAAGAACAAGAGGAGGAAGAGCGGATGGATCACCCGTGCCCACCTTCTAAGGAGAGTAATCCTTCAACTCATACATTGTTTAATTTCCCTTTGTGCTTACCGAAGGATGATTATTATGATGATTGCTATGATCCCATTGATTCTCTTGAAATATCCCTTTTTGATGATGCTTGCTATGCTTGTGGCCAAGATGCCAATATAATTATGCTTATGGAGATGAACTTGCTATAGTTCCTTATGTTATGAATGAAATTGTTGCTATTGCACCCACGCATGATAGTCCTATTATCATCTTTTTGAATTCTCCCAACTACACTATATGGGAGAAGTTTGCCCTCATTAAGGATTATATTGATGGGTTGCCTTTTACCATTGCACATGATACTTTTGATGAATGTAATATGCATGTGCTTGCTGCTCCTACTTGCAATTATTATGAGAGAGGAACTATATCTCCACCTCTCTATGTTTCCCACACGATAAAATTGCAAGAAACTGTTTATACTATGCACTGGCCTTTACTATGTGTGCATGAATTGTTCTTTTATGACATGCCGATGCATAGGAAGAGAGTTAGACTTCGTCATTACATGATTTATGTTACTTTGTGCTCACTGCTAAATTACAAATCATTGTTAATTAAAATTGGCTTTGATATACATTGGGATCCGGGTGGATTCATTACTTGAGCACTATATGCCTAGCTTAATGGCTTTAAAGAAAGCGCTGCCAGGGAGACAACCCGGAAGTTTTAGAGAGTCATTTATTTCTGTTGAGTGCTTTCGTATAGTTTAAAAACACAAAAAATAAATAGGGGAACCCAAAAACTTTTCAAAAAGGAAAGTGAAAGTGAGAGAGACAAGCATTGTTGAAGTGGGAGAGCTCCTTGAACTTTGTTCATGCTCACGGAAACTTTGTGAATCTTGATTAGAGAAACTTTTCATCAAAAATAATTATCCCCTTGTATAATTCCATTGTATTATAAAAATAATGTGCCAAGGTTTACCTTTAGGATGTTTACAATGCTTGTTGGTTTGTACGGTGCAAGACAGAAACTTTGGCTGTAGTGCGCGATTTTACAATTTTAATTGGAACGTCAAATGGTTCTGATTCCTTTTTCAATGTCTTGATATACAACTTGTTTATTTTTCCTAATTTTGGTAGAATTTGTGGAGTACCATAAGTATATTGGATGTTCAGATTGCTACAGACTGTTCTGTTTTTGACAGAATCTGTTTTTGATGCATAGTTTGCTTGTTTTGATGAATCTATCAATTTATATCAGTGGATTAAGCCATGAAAAAGTTATATTACAGTAGACACAATGCAAAAACAAAATATTAATTGGTTTGCAACAGTACTTAGAGTGGTGATTTGCTTTATTATACTAACGGATCTTACCGAGTTTTCTGTTGAAGTTTTGTGTGGATGTAGTGTCTAATCGAGGATGTTTCGATGTGAGAAGAAGGAAGAGAGGCAAGAGCTCAAGCTTGGGGATGACCGAGGCACCCCAAGTAAATATTCAAGGAGACTCAAGTGTCTAAGCTTGGGGATGCTGGGGAGGCATCCCCTCTTTCTTCAACAAGTATCGATATGTTTCGGATTCGTTTCGTTCATGCATTATGTGCAAGTCTTGGAGCGTCTTTTGCAATTAGGTGTTTATTTTTCTTTTATGCACCATGCTGGTATGAGATAGTCCTTGGTTGATTTATAGAATGCTCATTGCACTTCACTTAAATCTTTTGAGTATGGCTTTATAGAATGCTTCATGTGCTTCACTTATATCATTTGAAGTTTGGATTGCCTGTTTCTCTTCACATAGAAAACCGCCATTTGTAGAATGCTCTTTTGCTTCACTTATATTTGTTAGAGCATGGGCATATCTTTTGTAGAAAGAATTAAACTCTCTTGCTTCACTTATATCTTTTTAGAGAGATGACAGGAATTGGTCATTCACATGGTTAGTCATAAAATCCTACATAAACTTGTAGATCGCTGAATATGATATGTTTGATTCCTTGCAATAGTTTTGCGATATAAAGATGGTGATATTAGAGTTATGCTAGTGGGTGGTTGTTGATTGTAGAGACACTTGTGTTGAGGTTTGCAAGTCCCGTAGCATGCACGTATGGTAACCGTTGTGTGACAAATTTGAAGCATGGGGTGTTTCTTTGATTGTCTTCCTTATGAGTGGCGGTCGGGGACGAGCGATGGTCTTTTCCTACCAATCTATCCCCCTAGGGGAATGCGTAGTAGTACTTTGCTTCGAGGGCTAATAAACTTTTGCAATAAGTATATGAGTTCTTTATGATTAATGTGAGTCCATGGATTATACGCACTTTTACTTTCCATCATTGCTAGCCTCTTCGGTACCGTGCATTGCCCTTTCTCACCTCGAGAGTTGGTGCAAACTTCGCCGGTGCATCCAAACCTTGTGATACGATACACTCTATCACACATAAGCCTCATTATATCTTCCTCAAACAGCCACCATACCTACCTATCATGGCATTTCCATATCCATTCTGAGATATATTGCCATGCAACTTCCATCATCATCATATTCATGACTTGAGCATTCATTGTCATATTGCTTTGCATGATCGTAAGATAGCTAGCATGATGTTTTCAGCTTGTCCGTTTTTTTGATGTCATTGCTACGCTAGATCATTGCACATCCCGGTACACCACCGGAAGCATTCATATAGATTCATATCTTTGTTCTAGTATCGAGTTGTAATATCGAGTTGTAAGTAAATAAAAGTGTGATGATCATCATTATAGAACATTGCCCCATAAAAAAGGAAAGGCCAAAGAAGCCTAAATAAAAAAGGGGGCCAAAGAAGCCCACCAAAAAAAGGGGCAATGTTACTATCTCTTTTTCCACACTTGTGCTTCAAAGTAGCACCATGTTCTTCATGTATTGAGTCTCATATCTTGTGCTTCAAAGTAGCACCATGTTCTTCATATAGATTGTCTCCTATGTTGTCACTTTCATATACTAGTGGGAATTTTTCATTATAGAACTTGGCTTGTATATTCCAACGATGGGCTTCCTCAAATGCCCTAGGTCTTCATGAGCAAGCAAGTTGGATGCACACCCACTTAGTTTCTTTTGTTGAGCTTTCATACACTTATAGCTCTTAGTGCATCCGTTGCATGGCAATCCCTACTCCTCGCATTGACATCAATTGATGGGCATCTCCATAGCCCGTTGATTAGCCGCGTCGATGTGAGACTTTCTCCTTTTCTGTTTTCTCCACATAACCTCCATCATTATATTCTATTCCACCTATAGTGCTATATCCATGGCTTGCGCTCATATATCGCGTGAGGGTTGAAAAAGCTGAAGTGCGTTAAAAAGTATGAACCAATTGCTCGGCTTGTCATCGGGGTTGTGCATGATGGGGGCATTTTGTGTGACGAAAATGAAGCATGGCCAAACTATATGATTTTGTAGGGATAAGCTTGCTTTGGCCTTGTTGTTTTGAAAAGACATGATTGCCTTATTGGTACGCTCGAAGTATTATTGTTTTTATGTCAAATGATAGACTATTGCTTTGAATCACTCGTGTCTTAATACTCATGCCATGATTAGACATATGATCAAGATTATGCTAGGTAGCATTCCACATCAAAAATTATTCTTTTCTTTTTTATCATTTACCTACTCAAGGACGAGCAGGAATTAAGCTTGGGGATGCTGATACGTCTCCGTCGTATCTATAATTTTTGATTGTTCCATGCCAATATTATTCACTTTCATATACTTTTTGGCAACTTTTTATATTATTTTTGGGACTAACATATTGATCCAGTGCCCAGTGCTAGTTCCTATCTGTTGCATGTTTTTTGTTTCGCAGAAACCCAATATCAAACGGAGTCCAAACGGGATAAAAATGGACGGAGATTTTTTTGGAATATTAATGATTTTTGGGAAGTAAAATCAACGCGAAACGGTGTGCGAGGTGGTCACGAGGTGGGGGGGGCACCCTACCCCCCCAGGCGCGCCACTGACCCTCGTGGTCCACCCATAAGGCGGTTGACGCTCTTCTTTTGGTGCAAGAAAGATAATTTTATGAGAAAGATCTGGGCGAAAGATTCACCCCAATCGGAGTTACGGATCTCCATATATAAAGGAGACGGTGAAGGGGTAGAATCAGAGAACGCAGAAACAGAGAGATAGATCCAATTTAGGAGGGGCTCTCGCCCCTCCCAAGCCATGGGAGCTAAGGAACAGAGGGGAAACCCTTCTCCCAGCTAGGGAGAAGGTCAAGGAAGAAGAAGAAGGGGGGGGCTCTCTCCCCCTTGCTTCCGGTGGCGCCGAAACGCCGTCGGGGGCCATCATCATCACCGCGATCTTCACCAACACCTCCGCCATCTTCACCAACATCTCCATCACCTTCCCCCTTCTATCTACAGTGGTCCACTCTCCCGCAACCTGTTGTACCCTCTACTTGAACATGGTGCTTTATGCTTCATATTATTATCCAATGATGTATTGCAATCCTATGATGTCTGAGTAGATTTTTGTTGTCCTATCGGTGATTGATGAATTGCTATGATTGGTTTGAGTTGCATGTTTTATTATTGGTGTTGTCCTATTGTGCCCTCCGTGTCGCGCAAGCGTGAGGGATTCCCACTGTAGGGTGTTGCAATATGTTCATGATTCGCTTATAGTGGGTTGGTGAGTGACTGAAACACAAACCCGAGTAAGAGGGATTGTTGCGTATGGGATAAATGGGACTTGATGCTTTAATGCTATGGTTGGGTTTTACCTTAATGAATCTTTAGTAGTTGCGGATGCTTGCTAGAGTTCCAATCATAAGTGCATAGAATTCCAAGTAAGGGATGATATGTTAGCTTATGCCTCTCCCTCAAATAGAATTGCAATAGTGATTATCGGTCTAGTAACATAGTCAATTTCCTAGGGACAATTCCACAACTCCTACCACCAATTTTCCTCACTCGTTATACTTACTTTAGTTGTGTCTTTATCTAAACAGCCCCTACTTTTTATTTACGTGTTCTTTACTTTCTTGCAAGCTTATCCAAAAACACCTACAAAGTACTTCTAGTTTCATACTTGTTCTAGATAAAGCGAACGTCAAGCGTGCGTAGAGTCGTATCAGTGGCCGATAGGACTTGAGAGAGTATTTGTTCTACCTTTAGCTCCTCGTTGGGTTCGACACTCTTACTTATCGAAAGAGGCTAGAACTATCCCGTATACTTGCGAGTCATCACCATCGTATGTTCGATGTTCACGGGTTTAAACCCTTTTGGGAACTGGTGCTCCATTACCTCATCGGTGAAGCATAGAGGGGTGTGTGGCGCCTCTGTATCGGGTAACGTCCCGACCTAGTTTGGATGAAGTCCGTATGCGGTTTTCGGCCCGGGTGAGGTTGTGCTTGTCGCGCTAGGCCTGATGGCCGTCTTCACGCATTGGGGCACGGCCCCTTGATCCATAGATTGATCTAGTCTGACCGGCTATATTGTCCAGGTCTTGTCATAGGTCGTAAGTGTATCCTGCAGCCACTGTCTCTGTGCCCCTACGGCGAGGTGGTGTGGGCTGGTGTTTGGCTTGAGTTGCCGCTCTGTCCCGGCCACGTGGTGGTCAGTCAGGTCCGTCCGCCGCGTTACACGTTGGCGGTATAGGCTCCAGGGCCTCATCATCGAATTGGGGTAACATCTTGCGCTTCAGGTAACTCTTTGTTGGGCGCTCAATGCCGTATTCCTCGGCTGCCAGGAAATTAGTCCATCTGTCATTGAGTAAATCCTGATCAGCTTGAAGCTGCTGCTGTTTCTTTTTGAAGCTTCTTGCAGTGGCTATGAGCCGGCGCTTAAAGCGCTCTTGTTTAAGGGGTTCCTCCGGCATGATGAGGTCTTCATCGCTGAGGCTCTCGTCCTCTTCGGAGATCGGTAGGTAGTTACTATCCTTCGAGCCCTCGTTCCCGACAGGATCGTCGGGGTTAACTTGCCCCTCCTCCACGTCCTCTGGTTCGGATGTGGGTTCAACGGGGGCTTCAGGGTCTTTGGTGTTATCTGGAGTATTATCTTCTCCGGTGCCAGTGTTACTGTCTTTGCCACAACGTGGTTTTGATCGGCGTTGCTGGCATCGATGTTTTGGAGGTGCGTCAGCAGGTTTGTCCTCCACCAGATCTTTCCTGCTGTCATCGTCATCCTCTTTGGGCGTGTCCACCATATACACGTCATATGTGGAGGTGGCCGTCCAACGTCCGGTGAATGGTGGGTCTTGGCCTTGTTCGTCTCCGGCATCGTCGTCCATGTCGTCGATGTCTTCGGAGGTGTAATCCAGCATGTCGGTTCAATCCTCGACAGTGGCTATGAAGTGGGTGGTGGTGGGAAGTAAAATTCCCCACTCTCAGCCCCTAGTCCGAGTTGGGCGTAGTTCAGCAATGACTCCTCCGTAATGGTGAGGGATCGTATCAAGTCCAGGGCCTCATTTAAGAGCGAGGTCTTGACGGGCAAACGAGGGTCCATGGGGTTAGGCGGGATAGAAGTTCCCTGGCGAAGCTCACATGTCGCGGACATCGAGAGTCCGGAACTAGTGTCCGGAGGTGAATCCGACTTTATGATGATAGAGGAAGCCTGGCATAACTCCGGGCCTGCCGGTGATGCGCTCCCCTCCGGTTCTCCGGTGGCGAGCTCTATAGCCGCACAGAGTTCAGCGGGCTCTAAATCCCTGTCTTCAGACCTAGTGATGTGCTCCGGATCTAAGACCAGAGCGGTGGTTGGGGCCGCAAACCCTTGGAAGATCAAGTCTCCTCGGATATCAGCGACATAGTTCAGATTTCCAAAACTGATCTGATGACCAGGGGTGTAGCTGTCGATCTGCTCCATGTGGCCATTTGAGTTGGCGCGCAGTGCGAAGCCGCCGAATACAAAAACTTGGTCGGGGAGAAAAGTCTCCCTCAAAGCAGTATTTTTGTGGATGATCGATGGAGCCATCGAGCCTTTTGACGACGGCAAAGTGGAACTCTCAATGAAAGCACCAATGTCGGTGTCAAAACCGGCAGATCTTGGGTAGGGGGTCCCGAACTGTGCGTCTAAGGATCGATAGTAACACGAGGCAGGGGACACGATGTTTACCCAGGTTCAGGCCCTCTTAATGGAGATAATACCCTACTTCATGCTTGATTGACTATGATGAATATAGGGGTTACAAGAGTTGATCTACCTCGAGATTGTAATGGCTAACCCCTAGATGTCTAGCCTGTATGATTATGATTATGATTTCCTCTATGGGCTAAACCCTCCGGTTTATATAGACACCGGAGGGGGCTAGGGTTGTACAAGGTCGGTTTGCAGAGGAAGGAAACTACACATTCGGACGCCAAGCTTGCCATCCATGCAACGGAGAGTCCCATCCAGATACATGAGAAAGCCTTCTATCTTGTATCTTCACGGCCCATCAGTCCGGCCCATGTCACCTAAGCTGGCTCCCCGAGGACACCATAATCCAGGACTCCCTCAAAGGCCCTCAAATTCTTCACGCAAAGAGCAAGCTTCTCCCCAAGAGCCATTAAATGTTGAACCCATTTCTATTACACTTCCTGCCTCCTTCAATCGTGAGCGTCTGATACGTCTCCAAAGTATCTATAATTTATGAAGTATTCATGTTGTTATATTATCATTCTAGGATGTTTTACAATCATTTGATAGCAACTCCATATTATTTTTTGGGACTAACCTATTGACCCAGTGCCAGTTGCTGTCTTTGCTTGTATTTTTACATCGCAGGAAATCAATACCAAACGGAGTCCAAACACCACAAAACTTTTTGTGGGTTTTTTATGGACCAAAAGACATCCAAAGGGACAGAGCAGCACCTCGGTAGCTTCCCGCACCCCTTCTTTGCCCTATAAATTCCCAAATATTCCAAAAACCTTCAGCGTAACCCTAGATGAGAATTTCTGCCGCCGCAAGCCTCTGTAGCCACCGAAAGCCAATCTAGACCCCGTTCCGGCACTCCGCCGGAGGGGGAAATCATCACTGGTGGCCATCTTTAATCTCCCTCTATCTCTCGTGTTCTTGAGATGTGACGATCTTGATGTATCGCGGGCTTTGTTAATATAGTCAGATCATATGGTGTTTTTCCCTCTCTATCTTGTGATGAATTGAGTTTTCCTTTTGAGATTTTGTTTTATCGGATTGAATACTTTTATGGATTTGAGAGCACTTGATATATGTCTTGCAAATGAATACTCGTGCTGACAATGCACTGGTATGCGTCGGTGCTACACAAATGGTTTTTAAGCCCTTTCCGCGACGGCATTTGGGATCGTCACCAAGTGAGTGTGTGCGATAGGGTGTCCTTCCCACATGACTCAGAAACCGTCGGGGATATGGAGCAGTGATCCAGAGGCCTTCCAAAATGTAATCATGTGCGATGTAGCACACACTAAATTCTTTCACAGGTGTGGTATCAGTGATTAAACTTTTCTAATGACGCAGTGAAACCATATGGTCTATTGTAATCAATCATTTGGGAAACAGTATGTAAGGCCCGCGGGCCAACATATGAACTGTGTGCGATTTGTGCACCATCACACACGAGTTTTCTGCATAACCCGTATGCCATGCAAGACTCCATCGCACACATTTGCCAACAATTACGTCTGCGATAATGTTCTATCACAAACGGTTTAGGAGCCCCTTCGCACACATACAAGTGCTGCAGACCGTTTGTGATTTGTTGGGTATCATCGACAGTTGTCGCAAGAGTGATGTGTGCTTTTCGTTTGGGATCCCACACGTTTTCTGAATAAATTACAACTGGGATTGTATTTTACATTGGGCACGGTTTACTCCCAGTTTTTGTGTGCGATAACGTGATATCACAAACGGTTCCGGTGACCCTACACACACGTAGTAGTGCTGTAAATCATTTGCGATCTGCTGTGTATCACCAACGGTTCCGCTACGATTGACGTATGCTTTCCGATGTGGATTGCACACACTCATTTAGTTGAACCATGTGCGGAGCAATTGCCAGGTTAAAACAAAAATATCTCATTTTGAATCGGCATGCAAAAAAGCAAATTCGCCACAATATTCAATTGAACAAATAAACAAAAATATCATATTTTGAATTGGCACACAAAAATAAAATTCTCCACAATATTCAATTGAATAAATAAACAAAAATATCCCATATTGAATCGGCATGCAAAAAGCAAATTCGCCACAATATTCAATTGAACAAATAGTGTCCACAGGAGGAACATTCATCAGATTTCGCAACAATTGCAATTGAACATATGGTCGCTAAATTCCAATTATTTGTCCACACATATATGCATTACATAATTAATCTTAGTATACAAAATACGAAGACCTCATCAGATGGAAAACAATGGATCCATGTGTTATATGTTTAGTGGCTAACTCTTACTCGATGTTTCAGGAGAAGGCATGCTGGAATCTTCATTATCACCAGTGGGATTGATGTAGTGATCCAGGAAGAAGTCGGTGATAAATCACCGAAACATCAGCAATTCACCAGCCGGGAAAGGTTCAGGGGTCCTCGGTTTTAAGATGAGCTGCAAAATTTTTAAGATCAGAATGTGCCATATTAGTGGAGTAGAAGATATTAATTAAGATGGACTTACTGGTACTAATTCACGAGGATCGTCACAACTATCAGCAGATTTGCAGATGAAGATCATGTGTCTGCAAACATAGTATCCACAAAGGTTGGTCCCTACTTCTTGCTGAGGACACTGAATTTTTTTGTACAGAATTAGTCATGTATTTGTCCTGTTACGAACAACCTAACCGGTGTTAGATGTATTATTTTTTCTTTGGAAAAAATAGAAAGAGGTTTATTTAGAAGCTTGAACATTTGACTAGCGTAAGGAAAGGTATTTGCAGACTGTTGGATAAATTTTCTAAAAATAACGGATTTCGGTGTGTTACTGAAGAAACGATCTCATGCTGCAGAGGTAGTTCCCTGTTAAACAGGTTCCCTGGTTTAGTTTTCCACAATGCGAGCACACAGCAAATGATGATGAATTTTGACAACATCAATTATTGAACCAGATATGAATGCAAATTAATTTCAACATCATAGAATTTAATACTTATCCATGAATTGCTGAAGATGCGTCAGATCCTGAGTGTTTGTTGACTCTTTGAGAGAATCCATGTAGTAAACCGTGTTCTTGTTCGAAACGATGAATAACAATATCCAGTGATTGCTACATATTAAGAAAGCCATGAACTTACGAATTCTGTCAAAATCTGAAAGATAATAAGTGTATGCGTAGTTGTTTACTTGATTTATCCTTCATGATATGGCCAGAGAAATGATTCTGCATGGGACATGTTTTCGAAGAGACGGACAACCGTGTTAATGGCCCAGTCCCGCCGATCCATACCATGTATTGTTGTGCCATTTGCTAATTCAGGATCTATGAAATACACACTCTCCATATTTCTTCTCTGCGCGTTCAATCCCCTGAGAGGAATAAAATGCAGTTTGTTGTTTATCATTTATAGCCTTGTATAGAGAAGTTGATCAGAGTTTGTTAAGTACTTGCAAAATCAGGCATCTAACAAGAGTGGCATCGAGCACGTTGAAGTAGAAGAAGAGATGTAAGTCTTTGAAACTCACATTGATTGAACAAGCATCATGTCGGAAATGATCTCTGCTGTACTTTTAGCAAGCAACAAACGTACTTCTTCATCATCCATGGCGTTAGAAATAATATTAATCCACGATTCAAACAAGCTGTTGTTAATTTGTTCTAGGCGATGAGTGCTTTAAGTAAGCAGCAATCATTCTCTTTCCTCTTCACTTTACCGCCGCGCTTCCTCGTGGTCGTGGGTGTGGTATTTTTGGCCACTTCCTTCTTGGTACTTGAAGCATTTCTGGCAGAACGTCTGGTTTCCTGCAAGGTAGACTGCCGAGCAGTCGGTGAAGCTTGGACGGACTGCTTAGCAGACTGTTTATCTATGCCGGACAGCTGAGCTGGCAGTGCTGCTGTGACGGACTACTGGGCTGTAGGAGCAGAGGCATCAGACTGCTGACCATGCGTTGAAGCTATGTCGGTGTTCTGCGCATGTGGTGCCAACTTGTCGGTGTGCTGTGGAGGCCGTGCCAACGCGTTGGTTTGCTGAGCAGGAAGTGCTGACGCATTGGTATGCTGATCACGCGATTGCGGACCGACAGAGTGATGAGCAGTCGGTTCTGGACCTACAGACTGCTTAGCAGGCGGCTCCAAAGCATCAAACTGCTTAGCAGTCTGTTCCACTAGGTTGGTCTTCTGAGCACGTGCTACAGCTGGGTCTCCCCCCGCTGCTTCAGCGGCCGGCATCTGGACCGGTGGTGCGTCTTCAGCAGTTGTAGGCCTTGCCACTGGCTACTTTGGGGCGGAGGATGACATGGCATGTATGCCACAAAGTCGGGCCGGCTGATCACAGGTTGATGCATCAACCCGTGAGAGCTACTGTGGCAAAGAGAGCGTCACCAGTTGAGGGGCGACAATGGTTGCTCTTTGCGGGGCTTCAGGGATATCATTGATGAACTCTATTTCCTTCCGTGGCCACTGGATGTGATGTAACAGTGTTTCTCCCAACGTCCTTTGCTCATTGAAGTCTCCTAGGACAATCTTCCATGGCCACTGGAGGGATATCATCGACTTCATATACACCTTTAAGCTGGTGTGTGGGCTTCCTTGGAGCGTTCCTCCGTGTCCTGATCGGAAGGGTAATTGCTGCAGCTCTATCCCGTTCAAGATTACTTGATCCCTCACAATCTGCTGAAGACCTAGGGTTGTCCGAATCAGATGAAGATACATGGCCTAAAGCATGAGTGTTGTCACTGGATGCTGCTAACAAGACACTACGATCCAAGACCCTTCGACAAAACTGTGTGCGATGCAATAATCGGAAACGGTGGTGTAAAAAACCGTCAAAAAGGTGCAAAACATTTGCGATGGAGGATGCATCAAACATGGTTCAGATTTTAGTTGCGTGTGCGATGCAGGGCATACTGTTCAGTTCAGTTAACTATTTGCGATGATGAGGAACAAAAGAAACGGGCACCCAGATGAAGGTGTGTGCGATATACAGCATACGGTTCACTAGGATGAACTGTGTGTGATCAGGCAACACAATGGAAACGGTTCAACTGAACAAGATGTGTGTGATACGCGGCAAACAGGTCCGTAATCAGAAATGTGTGCAAAGACCAATAATAACATAGACGATTGCTGCTAATAAGCCGTGTGATTTGTTTTTTTCTACAGAAGAATAACATGTATAAGGACTTGATTCCATAAACAGATTGAACATCGAATTACATATGTGGCTAGTACATACAAGACCTTTGCACACACGAAAGTATGTTCCAAAATGCCTATGAAACTCAAATAATGTATAAAAAGGCAAAACAAATCCTGATTAATTTCATATTTTTAGG
The DNA here is from genome assembly GCA_963921465.1 of Triticum timopheevii. NCBI lineage: Eukaryota > Viridiplantae > Streptophyta > Magnoliopsida > Poales > Poaceae > Triticum > Triticum timopheevii. Next base: position 374,643,248 of record OY997268.1, on the reverse strand, counting down.
ACGACGCTACTATATATAGTTGCATGCTGCCTCTGTAAAATAAATCAAGGCGGGAAGAGACATCGTATGTCATTTCACACACATAGGTGACAAGGTCCCTCTCGGAACCATGAGACTTTTTGAGAGAAGCTCCGGTTGGTAAGAAGATTGTACCAAAACTTGTCCCAATTAGATTAATTTTTTACCACAACATGTTGGTGCTATTACATAACACCATGCCAAGTTTCATGATTTTGAGGCGAGTTTTGGATTTACAGTCATATTAAAACAAGGTTTCTCAATGTTTACTGTTGAGTCGGCACCGCCCTAGATAGGCTTTTTCCTCGTGGGTGCCAAATGATAAATCCAAATATGTGACTACCATGGAGCTTTTCTTATTAAGAATTACAACCCTTGGTGTGCAAGCTGAAAATAAGTTTGTGGGTGCTGGTGGGCACTAAAAACTTGCGGTTCTGTAATGAACAAAGATCTCAAGGATCCCGCGAGAGTGATGTTCTTTGCCTATGTTGTGAATGCTTATAATATTTATGTCTTAATTAAAGAAATGGCAAGCCATTGGCCCAGTATGAAAGAAAATATGGGTCAAAGCCGAGTTGAAAAGGGCAACAATATCTAACTCCAGCTAACAAACAGTACAAAAGGATGAGGATTAATTGCTCATCAGGTTTAGACAAAATCCAGATTGAACAGGACAATGACATCTAACTCAACCAAAGTTTTTGGCAGTCACAATCAAATGGATCGGTCTGATCCATAAAATCAAGATCAACGGCCAGAAATTCTACCTGTCCATGATGACAAGCTGTTGTAAATAGAAGCCGAGCACGATCAGAAGCCCTCAGGTCCGCATGAAGTCGTAAGAAATTTCTTGTTGAAAAACTTAATCCTCACGGACAATAGTGCCCTCGCATTCAACATGAAGAATGTGACAAAGCTAGTGTTTGCATTGTTGGATGCATATCCTTCTAGTGTTACTGTCTTCAAACGAATGTCGTGAGATCTGAGAAAATCCCGGTGCTTCTTGAACCATCGATTGGGTATACATTTTTCTCCATGTGTTAGTGCCTAAATAGAGATGAAGATTGAAAACAATTAATGTCTAAAAAAGATTATGTTGAAAGAGTGATAGCTGAATGATTAATTATAGTACATTATATATGGGCTTTCAATGTGCGTGAAATCATCACCTTCATATACAAATTCTCCAGACATGGAAAGCATTGCAGCAAGGTAATAATGATGTTAGGAGCAAAACACCACACAGTGATATAAGGTCTTGACAGAATCCGCCACCACTGATAGGATGGACAAGCGCTTCATAGCATAGAACATAATATTAGCACTGAAAGTGTATCCAAGATGATACTTAACTTATGCGCACAAATGAAAAATGCAAATTACAAAAGTGTACGATATACAATACCTTAATAGGTGTGGAGGCAAAAACCATCTTGAACCATTCAAACGGATCACTAATTGCACCCAAGGTCTCCTGTTTAGGCGCAGAGACCACAGTTATTTGTGAAGCTTTATAACAACAATTAAGGAGCAACCTTTGAAGTGAAGGGGCGTCTTCAATGATGAGCTCATGTCCTTCAAAATGAATTCCAATGCTTACAAGGTGAGACGACTTTATTTTGAGACAAGGGATATGGATTCCTATTCCAAAAACAAGCACCAAACGCTGCAGTGCAGGGCAGCCAGAGTGGATGATGCTGTGAAGTGAGGCCATCGACAGATCAGCCAACACAAGCACAAGTTTTTCAGCACCGGTAGTCAAAGCATTTGTACCAAATAGTCTGCTAGATGGCACCGGGTCCAGGTGGCGGTGTGGAGAGAGGAGGAAAACCATGAGATGGGCATCGGTGGTGAGGGCATAGATGCAGCTCTTGGTGGTAACCTATCGATGTAATGGTAGAACTCAAGCTGTTGGAGTTTATCGAATTGACGGGATGTTAGCCAGGCGGCCACCATGCAGGGTAAGTCCAGCAGGTAGCATGCCGGGATGCAGATGCGTTGTACGGAGCCCTCGTGGGAGGAGATGATGGCTCCGGGGAGTTCAGAATCATCATCGACAAATAGCTGATGACAGTCGAGATTAAGAGGCGCGGTGCACCACAGAGTGCACCACCGAGATAGGAGGACTTGTGTGCGGCAGCCATCCTTGGTGGGGAGAAGGGAGATGATCTCCCTAAGGATTCCGTCTGGGAGATCGCTGATGCGGTCCGCCCGAGATTCTACTGGTTCCTCGGGTCCAGGGGGTGCTTCTGGCCGCACAACCGGGTCCAAGATCTACATCCGGCGGCAGCGCTGGTCGGAGCCTCATCTGTGTACATACCAATCTAAAATGAAAAATGGCATAACATGTAGGACATTCGAAATCACTTCTCAAGATCAGGAAGAAAAAAAGGCACAAACATATATGTAGGACATTCCAAATCAATTCTCAAGATCTGGCCACGAATTATTAGCACGCAAGCTAACTCTAGTCGGATTATTAGCAAAAATCATTTGTACAAAACAAACAATTAATCACTAACTCTATACGGATAACATTCAAACAATCAATACACTACGTGTATCTAACGGATCTTAATTACTCTGATTCCATGGAATGAGAGAACATAACCATAGGATTTGTATTCCTGAAAAATTATAGAGGGGCGGGGTGGGTGGGGGGATTAACCAGAGAAAACACTTGATATGTTTGCCGCACAAATGGGTATATAGATGACTAACCGGTTTTCCGTCGGAGTCGCAGTTGTTGCCGGAGTTGCTATTGACCTTCGGCTCTGGCTGGGGGGGGGGCACGACGACACCGACGAATTCAAAGTCGTGTTGTTGCCTGCACGAGACCTCGCCGGCGGCGACAGAAACCTTTGTGGCCAGTCCGTGTTGTGCGGGTGCTTCACCAGCCCCGGCGTCGCCACTCCCTCCGATGGTGCGCTTCGGTAGCAACATCATACACTTCGCAGTCCAAATGTCAGTGACCCTGTGGACCGGGGGTGCAGCCGCCTATTATGGTCGGCGGCTCGGGCGTGCAATTAATACAGACTAGTGGGAGCGAGGCAGGATGCGGTCAAAAGTTGTCTCGCCTCCCGGTGAGCCTGCGCGGCAGACGTCTGCCATTCCTACCATCATTTCACACAGCTACTCGCGTGCCTCCCCATCAATACACACACCTACACGCACGCCTCCTGGTATGCCTGCGCGGCAGACGGCTCACATGCATCCCGTCAACTCATGCCTGCTCGCACGGCACACGGGGCGTGTGGCAGCATGTATAACTTTTGGTTTAATTTCTGTCGCTTTACTGCTTCATTGACACGTTTGCGTTGAAGAGATGCACAAATCCTACGTTGAATATCTCAAACGCTTCCTGGTGAACCTGCGCACCGGACAAGTTTTGGATTTACTAGAATTTAAAAACCAGGCATCTCAGTGTTTTGTCGGCAATCAACAGTGCCCTGGTGTTTGAAATTCATTCCCATTTCTTGCATGGGACCTAAGCATGCACATAACAACATAGATTTGATTTTTCAACCAATTTATATGCACTAGAGCATGTGCATGTAGTTCGGATTTGAATTATGCACATAAATGCATTGAACACTCAGTTAATGCATAAAAATGTCCAAACAAACCCCAAAAAATCACAAAAATTGACACAACATTCATGTTGTTCTATGTTGACACGAGAAATTTTTTGGAAGCAATAAGAGGCAATGGATATCGTTTCGTCCCCAAAGGTGGGACGTTCCCTACCGAAACCATCATGCTTGTTGTGAGAAGCTTATACCCAAACCTGTCCTGAATGGGACTAAAAATTTACCACGGCATGTTGATGCCGCTCCATGATAGCATGCCAAGTTTGATGAATTTCAGACGAGTTTTGGATTTACTAGAAATTAAAAGCCATGTATCTCAATGTTTTTCCGGCAATCAACGGTGCCTCGGTGTTTCAAATTCATTCCCATTTCTTGCATGGGACCAAAGCATGCATATAAGGACACAGACTTGATTTTTCAACCAATTTATATGCACTGGAGCATGTGCATGTAGTTCAACTTTGAATTATGCACATAAATGCTTTGAAAACTCAGGTAATGCATAAAAATGTCCAAACAAATCCCGAAAATCACAAAATTGACACAACACTCCTGTTGTTCTATGTTAACATGAGAAAAAATTTGAAAGCAATAAGAGGCAATGGATATCGTTTCGTCCCCAAAGGTGGGACGTTCCCTACCGAAACCATCATGTTTGTTGTGAGAAGCTCTGGTTTGTGAGAAGCATATACCCAAACCTGCCCCAAATGGGAGAAAAAATTTACCACGGCGTGTTGATGCTGCTCCATAATAGCATGCCAAGTTTCATGAATTTTAGACGTGTTTTGGATTTACTAGAATTTAAAAACCAGGCATCTCAATGTTTTGTCGGCAATAAACGGTGCCCCGGTGTTTGAAATTCATTCCCATTTCTTGCATGGGACTTAAGCATGCACCCAAGGACATAGATTTGATTTTTCAACCAATTTATATGCACTGGAGCATGTGCATGTAGTTCAAATTTGAATTATGCACATAAATGCATTGAAAACTCAGTTAATGCATGAAAATGTCCAAACGAACCCCGAAAAATCACAAAAATTGACACAACACTCATGTTGTTCTATGGTTACACGAGAAAGTTTTTGGAAGCAATAAGAGGCAATGGATATTGTTTCGTCCCCAAAGGTGGGACGTTCCCTACCGAAACCACCATGCTTGTTGTGAGAAGCTTATACCCAAATCTATCCCAAATGGGACAAAAATGTTACCATGGCATGTTGATGCCGCTCCATGATAGCATGCCAAGTTTCATGAATTTCAGACGAGTTTTGGATTTACTAGAAATTAAAATCCATGTATCTCAATGTTGCGGCCGAGTGATGATGGCAGGGTGTTTGAAATTCATTCCCATTTCTTGCATAGCACCTAAGCATGCAACCAAGGACACATATTTGATTTTTCAACCAGTTTATATGCACTGGAGAATGTGCATGTAGTTCAAATTTGAATTATGCGCATAAAATGCCTGGAAAAGCCAGTTAATGTATAAAAATGTCCAAACGAACCCCAAAAAATTCCAAAATTGAACACAACACTCCTGTTGTTCTATGTTGACACTCGAATTTTATTGAAAGAAGTAATGGGCAATGGATATCGTTTCGTCCCCAAAGGTGGCACGTTCCCTACCGAAACCATCACGCTTGTTGTGAGAAGCTCTCGTTTGTGAGAAGCTTGTACCCAAACCTTCCCCAAATGGGACAAAAATTTTACCACGGCATGTTGATGCCACTCCATGATAGCATGCAAGGTTTCATGAATTCCAGACGAGTTTTGGATTTACTAGAAATTAAAAGCCATGTATCTCAATGTTTGCGGCCGAGTGACGATGGCAGGGTGTGTGACATTCATTCCCATTTCTTGCATGGGACCTAAGCATGCAACCAAGGACACATATTTGATTTTTCAACAAACTTATATGAACTGGAGCATGTGCATGTAGTTCAAATTAGAATTATGCGCATAAAATGCCTGGAAAACTAAGTTAATGTATGAAAATGTCCAAACAAACCCTGAATAATTCCAATTTTTTTGACGACACACCTATAGTTGCATGTTCACTGCAGATAAAAGTTCTAACAATTCAAACACCATCCTTTGTAGCTGTGACCCCATTATGTAATTCAAATCAAGACGATAAATCTAGTGGATCGCACACAGTTTATTATCACCAATCGTGTGAGATGCAGCACAAAATATCTTGGAGCACCGTCGGTGTATTACGCCTATGGCTTACGCGAGAAGGTGCGTCGGCTACAGTCCACAGCCGGCATGTCAAGCACACTAGCTTACTCCCCAAATATCATTTCACTGTTCATTCATTGCCAGTGAAAGATGGGGACTGTGATGCCCGGGTAATCAAGCTACAGTAACCCTCTGGTAATGATGCCACGTCACCTCGATTATTGTTGATAAACTCGCGTTAGTTCAACGATTCAAATTCAAATTTAAAATATAGGCAAACAACAAAAGTTTTCGAACAATCAAACTAAAATGCTCGGGTTGTGCCAAATAATGCGTAGGTAATTATGGTGGAGAAACCACACTTTTATTAAAATATTTAAATACTATAAGATGAATAAAACTGTAGATAAAATAATTAATTAAATGCCTTTTGTATTAGGTAAAATACTAAAATGTTTTGTTTAGGGTAAGTCTTTTTGTGACAGTGGGTTTAGTGGCAATGCTAAATTTAGGAGTTGAAATTATATTTTTACAAAATTAAAGTAAATTGAAAAGTCAAAAGAAAACAGAAAATAAGAATAAATAAAAGGAAAAACAGACAAAACAAATAAACCCCCCTCCCATGGGCCTCGGCCCAGCTGGCCTCAGGCCCAACAAGGCCGGCCCACCCCGCATCTCCCTGGCCTATATGGCCCTACCCCCTCGAAACCCTAATCGGCTACCCACCCCCGCTACCCACTCGCGCCCCCACTCCCTCTCCCCCCGATCCAATCGGGATCGACCCCGCCGCCTGGATCGCCGCCACTTCACCGGACTCCTCCCGCTCCGCCGCTCATCCACGTCGTTCTCCCCAACCTTCCCCGATCCCGCTGCCAGTTTCCCTACCGGCCCTGTGAGCATCTCCGCACCCCTCCCTCTCGCTCGCTTGTGCGCTCGCGCTCCCCGCCGTGGCCGTCGCCCGCACTGGCGCCCAGGCCGCGCGCCCGCGTCGGCCAAGCCCCGCCTGCTGCCGCCCCAAAGCCGTGGCCTCCACCCCGTGGCCGCGCGCTGCTCGCGCAACACCCGTGCCTCCCTGCTAGCCCAGCCGCGCCCGCGCCGTCCCGCTCAGGCCACGGCCACGCTGCGCCCCGCTCGCCTCCCGCTGCTCGCGCCACCGCGCTCGCCTCCGCTCGCCACTGCCCTGCTGCTCGCCCCGCCCGGTGTGCCCCACGCAAGCGCGCCCGAGCCCCGCCTCGCTCGCACCCGCTGTCGCCCCAAGCGCGCCTACAGCCACACGCGCCGCTGCCCCCTCCCCTGCGGCACGCGCCTCCCCTGGCTGCCGGTGACCCGCCATGCCGACTTCTTCCACCGGTACCTCCCGCGACCCCAGCCCAGCGCACCTCGCCGCAGCCCCCGGCGCCCCAGCGTCTCCTTTGGCTCGGGCAGGCGCCCAAACGGGCTGACGCCCGCAGCGGCCCTGCGCCCGAACCGCCCAGCGCCCATTTGGCCCTATGGGCCACTGACTAGCGGGCCCCAGCCCCAGAAACGTTTAAAAAAAAGAAAAAAATAATATTAATAAAAATAATTAAATAAACAATAATTAAATTAATTAATTAATTAAGGAATTAATTAAGTTAATTAATCATAATTAGATTAACCTAATTAACTAATTAGGTTAATTAAACAGTAGTTAGATTAGTTAAACACTGATTAGGTTAAACAGTCAATGACCAGTGGGACCCACACGTCAGTTGACCAGTTAACACCTCTGTTGACTGCTGACGTCATGCTGACGTCATGATGACGTCAGCAAACACTGTTTTGGATAATGTTGGACTTAATTAATTAATTAAATTCCAGAAATTAATAAAATCTTTAGAAAATCATATCTTTTAATCCATAACTCGGATTAAAATATTTTCAACATGAAAGTTGCTCAGAACGACGAGACGATTCCGGATACGCAACCCGTTCGTCCGCCACACCCCCCCTAACCTATCGAACTCGCAACTTTCCCCCTCCGGCTCCTCTGCCCGAAAACGCGAAACACCGGGAATACTTTCCCGAATGTTTTCCCCCTTAACCGGTACCACCTCATACCACGTTAGGGCACGCCTAGCATCACGCTTTGCTTTGTCATGCATCGATATGCATCTGTTTGCACGGTATTCATTGTTTCTTCCCCCTCTTCTCTCTGGTAGACTACGAGACCGACGCTGCTGCTGCCCAGTTCGACTACGGAGTTGACGACCCCTCTCTCTTGCCAGAGCAACCAGGCAAGCCCCCCCCCCCTTGATCACCAGATATCGCCTATTCTTCTCTATACTGCTTGCATTAGAGTAGTGTAGCATGTTACTGCTTTCCGTTATTCCTATCCTGATGCATAGCCTGTCCTTGTTACTACTGTTGTTACCATTACCTGCTATCCTACTGCTTAGTATAGGATGCTAGTGTTCCATCAGTGGCCCTACACTCTTGTCCGTCTGCCATGCTATACTACTGGGCCGTGATCACTTCGGGAGGTGATCACGGGCATATACGATATACTTTACACAGTTACATTACCTGTGATACTGTTCGGAGATGGGGGCTAAAAGGACAGGTGGCTCCATCCCGGTAGAGGTGGGCCTGGGTTCCCGACGGCCCCCGACTGTTACTTTGTGGCGGAGCGACAGGGCAGGTTGAGACCACCTAGGAGACAGGTGGGCCTGGCCCAGTTCGGCGTTCGCGGATACTTAACACGCTTAACAAGATCTTGGTATTTGATCTGAGTCGGCTACGAGCCTATACACACTAACCATCTACGCGGGAGTAGTTATGGGTATCCCGACGTCGTAGTATCAGCCGAAGCACTTCGTGACGCCAGCGACTGAGTGGCGCGCGCCGGATTGGAACGTAAGCCTGCTCTTGTATTAAGGGGGCTAGTTCTGCTTTCGGCCGCGTACGCAACGTGCAGGTGTGCTATGGGCGATGGGCCCAGACCCCTGTGCGCTTAGGTTTAGACCGGCGTGCTGGCCTCTCTGTTGTGCCTAGGTGGGGCTGCGACGTGTTGATCTTTCGCGGCCGGGCATGACCCCGAAAACTGTGTCCGGCCAAATGGGATCAAGCGTGTTGGGTTATGTGGTGCACCCCTGCAGGGAAGTTAATCTATTCGAATAGCCGTGATCTTCGGTAACAGGACGACTTGGAGTTGTACCTTGACCTTATGACAACTAGAACCGGATACTTAATAAAACACACCCTTCCAAGTGCCAGATACAACCGGTGATCGCTCTCTCTCAGGGATACGAGGAGGGGATCGCCGGGTAGGATTATTGCTATGTGATGTTACTTGGAGGACTTCAACCTACCCTCTTCTACCTGTTGCAAGACGGCGGTGACCAGAAGCGTAGTCTTCGATAAGACTAGCTATCCCCCTCTTATTCTGGCATTCAGCAGTTCAGTCCACTGATATGGCCCTTTACACATATATCCATGCATATGTAGTGTAGCTCCTTGCTTGCGAGTACTTTGGATGAGTACTCACGGTTGCTTTCTCCCCCCTTTCCCCCCTTTCCTTTCTTTCTGGTTGTCGCAACCAGATGCTGGAGCCCAGGAGCCAGACGCCACCGTCGATGACGACTACTACACTGGAGGTGCCTACTACTATGTGCAGCCCGCTGACGACGACCAGGAGTAGTTTAGGAGGATCCCAGGCAGGAGGCCTACGCCTCTTTCGATCTGCATCCCAGTTTGTGCTAGCCTTCTTAAGGCAAACTTGTTTAACTTATGTCTGTACTCAGATATTGTTGCTTCCGCTGACTCGTCTATGATCGAGCACTTGTATTCGAGCCCTCGAGGCCCCTGGCTTGTATTATGATGCTTGTATGACTTATTTTATTTGTAGAGTTGTGTTGTGATATCTTCCCGTGAGTCCCTGATCTTGATCGTACACGTTTGCGTGCATGATTAGTGTATGATTGAATCGGGGGCGTCACAAGTTGGTATCAGAGCCGACTGCCTGTAGGAATCCCCCTTCCCAACTCCTTGGTCAAAGTCGAGTCTAGACGTTGCAAAAACCTTTACTAACATGGCTGTGTGTCTTACCGGCACACGTCGCCATTGGGTTGTAGTAGGATATTTTAGTCCTCGACCTTTACTCTGGGATTCTGAACTCTCTTCTATTCGGGTTAAACGATTTTTACTAAAGTCTAACTTTAGGTTCTCGAAAATACTTTCTCCCAGAGAGGCCCTTTAGTCCAGATGATCACCGACTGCACCAGAAGATTTCGGAGATACTCTTTGATATGCTCTCGAGACTTTGTGCCCATCACTTTTGCTATTCCCGACCACCGATAAATCCTTATGGATAACTACTTACACTTGCCATTCATATGATCATCCCCCAGTGATCTTGTTATTACAAGATACCCCGAAGTTTTCTCTATTGTTCCGAGAATACTTTGTGCCTACTGCCTAGCAGTTCTTTGCCACATGAATACCCCTTAAAATAAATCCTCGCACTTGTCGAGTATCCGCTCATCCCCAGTTGTTCATGTGTTTCACAAAAGTCTTCAAAATACTATTCGATCTTCCGAAAATCCTCTGGAGCCTTTGGCTCTTGAAATTCTTGCTTGCTTGCATTATGGTTAATCCCATAAGTCTCGTAGTCTTATTGACATTCCTTGTCATTATCATTTTGAGTCTGTTGACTCAATATGTTTGCGAATACACGCAATCATCATTGATCCTTATAAATTACCTTTCCGGCTGAGCTGCCATTCTTTTAAACTGGAATTGGTTCTCGACCAATCCAATTGTCGTTGATTGTACCCCAAGGCTATTCAGCTTACCCATCCTTAATCAGAGCGTTTGCTTCTGATCCCTTGACTTGGAAATCATAATTCCTTGGCATTTGAGCATTGAATTAGTCAGTTGTTCCTATCATATGATCTTCTTGCATTCTTTCTTCTTCTGGTTGAGTACGGATGCTCACATCAGATCCCTTATGGACCACCAGATCCTTTGTTGGATTTTATCTGACAACGCCCTTCATATTCAATAACCTTGTGAGCCTTTTTCTCAGATACATAATGCCTTGGTAAATTGTATCCTCTACTTTCTCAACCATGCTCTGCCTTCGAGCCTGAGTTAATTACTCCTAAAGATTGTGGTATATGATTCTAAGATGCCCTTCTGATCCCTTGGCTTGGAAATCATAATTCCTTGGCATTTGAGCATTGAATTAGTCAGTTGTTCCTATCATATGATCTTCTTGCATTCTTTCTTCTTCTGGTTGAGTACCGATGCTCACATCAGATCCCTTATGGACCACCAGATCCTTTGTTGGATTTTATCTGACAACGCCCTTCATATTCAATAACATTGTGAGCCTTTTTCTCAGATACATAATGCCTTGGTAAATTGTATCCTCTACTTTCTCAACCATGCTCTGCCTTCGAGCCTGAGTTAATTACTCCTAAAGATTGTGGTATATGATTCTAAGATGCCCCGATGGGTTGAACCTATACCTTTTCTAATCTGTGTAAACCCGGAAACTTCTACGGGTCATACTCTACTGGTGTTATGCCAGATAAAATTTCAACGCAACAACTTCGTCGAAAACGAGAAGTGAATGAAAGTTTATGCATTGGAAAAGTGGGAGTCGACCTTGAACTTGGTGTTCATGCCCATGGACACGATGTAGATCCTATCATGGAAGCTTCTTGAAATGATAACTATTCCCTTGGTATAAGTTCATCTTATATCTGGGATTTGACCATTTATGATCATGGTTTCTGACCATGTTCTCCCTTAAATACCATTTCTCGTGCAAGTTTAAGCACTTGTCTTCTACAGAGTAATACCCCAGTCCAACCTCTACTTGGATTTGTCGTCGAGTATTACCCCCTGGTATCTCAAGATTATCACGGAACTGCATAACTTCTTATGAGTTCTCCATTAAGTGCTACATTCTCATTGATTCCAATTTTTCACGGGCTCTGAGTTATTAAAAACTCAAAGACACCGATAACTGAATCGAGTTCGCATTGCGATTCAACAAGTATTTGAACCCTTCACTGCTTACAAATTTATTAATCCTTCAAGACATTCCTAGCCTGATCGGCTATATCATTATCGAGCTAATTTTAACTATGCTACCCGGTCCTTCTTCTCGGAGCACAATTTCGACGATGAGCTAAGCTTACGTCGATTTTCCTCGTCATATCATTTCACCTTGAATAACAAGCTTGATTCCGATTGTGTGTCGTACCCATGGTTCCACTAACCTTTTGCTTCATAATTCCTTTGACTTGATGTCATCGCCGATAGATTACATCTTCATGAAATCTCTCGACAAATGTGTCGTGATCATCATCAACATTCCGAGTTCTTCCAGGATATCAATTGAATACATGATGAGAAATACCATCCTTGCCCCTCGATGATTTGTGTTATCATCGGCAACATTCTTGCTTTCCCTTCAACACCAACTTGTTCATGTTTTGTGTTGTACCTTGAGATCCTTGCTATCCAGCTTATGTTATGTTGCACCTTGGGTTATTATCACCTATTATGTCAAGAATGTCGTGGTAATTTTACCACCTCTTGAGAATTCTTGATATAGTAATATCTCTCGCCTTTTGCGTTCATTTCTTGGTCTCCGTGTTGATTCTAACCGGAATGCCGACAAATGGTCTTTGATGCATAAATTCTAAACTTCTAGCAACCCTATTGCTTTGAAGTTATTGGTCTACAGTTTCATTCTAGGTCTATTGCTTATTGAATCATCATTCGAACATTGATCGTGCTACCTAGTCCAGATTCCGGGTGCACCTTTCAACCAATGGTTAATTATGTATGTTTTCCTCGAGCATACCTCATTATATCATTTGATGTGACAAATGTTATCTCTTTGTTCACATAATTGTGGAAATCCATCTTTTGGAAATTCCAATGATTTGTCGCTGAGTTCATCAGCCACCTCCTCATTCTCTCCTTGATTTAATGATGAACTCTTGTTTCGGAACTCGCTTCCATAGTTCAATTCCAGGGAATCTTACAATGTCATCTCGACAATTTGTGTTGCACCTTTCCTCTCAGGCATCCTGAGTCTGAGGTATCCTGACACCAATCAGATTTGAATCTCGGTCAGATATGATGGCAGGGACATATTTCCAAGAGTTAAAACATTAGTATTTGACCTGATGAGGTGATGTCATGCCAACCTCACCTGGCCGGAGGACCTAGTGTTATAGTTCTTCCTTTTCAGCAATGCTATCCATTCTTCCATGAGGAAATTGTAAGACTTATTTTATAAGTTGCTCCTGATGGATCATTTGTGTATCCAAAGTCTGACCTTTGCTTGAAGACCATGTCAATGCTATCTCGAAGCATCTCTGTGGTACTCCAATTTTCAGCAAGAACATTTGAAGCCCAATGCTAAATGTTTCTTGCTCAATTATCCAAATACCGTTGTATGGGTAATGTAATGTAATTCCTCTCCCCTTACCTTAGGTTTTCTACTTTATATCTTGTCACAGATATCATGCTTTGCTTGTCCTTGGGAAGGATATACCCCTGAAATGTGTGTTTAAACACAATTTTCCTTTCCATTGTTTTGTTTAACCTTTCTGTGATCTATATGACCTAAGCAAAAATATCTCCTGGCTTATGTAAACATCGTGGTGTACAACTCGGTCAGTAAGACCCTGTACTATTGTTGATGACATTCCGGTAACCACCGATGGACGAGAACTTTGCCTACTGGTCTGCCTCGTTCAACGAGCAGGAAAATGGTTCTCTTCGTCCCTCGCCCTTGGTACCTATGTTGTTGCCGACATAACTAACAGGCTAGTCTCTGACATGCCTTGCTATCGTGACCATGCAAGATGTCACCACTCCTACTTTTATCCCACATGGTGGGACCATAACCCACAGTTCCACAGGATCGAAACCTGACTCTCCTGTACACCACCTGTTTCCAAGGTTGTTCCTCGCGCGTGGCCTTGTATGTAATTCACGGGCCACCGACCTAGTGATCTATTCTGGTAACAGACGGAATACTCAATCTCGTTGCTCTGGACCCCTTTCACATGTTGTTTCAGACATCGAAAGATAGCCTATCCGTTTGAAACTTCTCATGGTACCTTCTTACTTTACTCTCGATATTCTCTTAAGATTCGATTCGAGGGATTACTTTCCGCCCCCTTCCTCGATGTTGTCGACCCGATAGTCTACCTTGCCGACATCCGTTCTCCCAGAATGCCCACCCTTTATTCTTTCGTAAGTACGATGGAGTTCCTGAAGAAATGATGACAAGTTTATCATGATGCATTGGAATAAAGAATTGAAGACATCAACGAAAGGGATTAACTTCTTCGAGAAGATCCGTTAGAGTATCGTAACCAGAACTTTCCCCCTTACTTCCCTCTTAAATCTCGGGACGAGATTTCTTGTAGTGGAGGAGAATTGTGACGCCCGGGTAATCAAGCTACAGTAACCCTCTGGTAATGATGCCACGTCACCTCGATTATTGTTGATAAACTCGCGTTAGTTCAACGATTCAAATTCAAATTTAAAATATAGGCAAACAACAAAAGTTTTCAAACAATCAAACTAAAATGCTCGGGTTGTGCCAAATAATGCGTAGGTAATTATGGTGGAGAAACCACACTTTTATTAAAATATTTAAATACTATAAGATGAATAAAACTGTAGATAAAATAATTAATTAAATGCCTTTTGTATTAGGTAAAATACTAAAATGTTTTGTTTAGGGTAAGTCTTTTTGTGACAGTGGGTTTAGTGGCAATGCTAAATTTAGGAGTTGAAATTATATTTTTACAAAATTAAAGTAAATTGAAAAGTCAAAAGAAAACAGAAAATAAGAATAAATAAAAGGAAAAACAGACAAAACAAATAAACCCCCCTCCCATGGGCCTCGGCCCAGCTGGCCTCAGGCCCAACAAGGCCGGCCCACCCCGCATCTCCCTGGCCTATATGGCCCTACCCCCTCGAAACCCTAATCGGCTACCCACCCCCGCTACCCACTCGCGCCACCACTCCCTCTCCCCCCGATCCAATCGGGATCGACCCCGCCGCCTGGATCGCCGCCACCTCACCGGACTCCTCCCGCTCCGCCGCTCGTCCACGTCGTCCTCCCCAACCTTCCCCGAGCTCACTGCCAGTTTCCCTACCGGGCCCGTGAGCATCTCCGCGCCCCTCCCTCTCTCTCGCTTGTGCGCTTGCACTCCCCGCCGTGGCCGTCGCCCGCACTGGCGCCCAGGCCGCGCGCCCGCGTCGGCCAAGCCCCGCCTGCTGCCGCTCTAAAGCCGTGGCCTCCACCCCGTGGCCGCGCGCTGCTCGCGCAACGCCCGTGCCTCCCTGCTAGCCCAGCCGCGCCCGCGCCGTCCCGCTCAGGCCACGGCCACGCTGCGCCCCGCTCGCCTCCCGCTGCTCGTGCCACCGCGCTCGCCTCCGCTCGCCACTGCGCTGCTGCTCGCCCCGCCCGGTGTGCCCCACGCAGGCGCGCCCGAGCCCCGCCTCGCTCGCACCCGCTGTCGCCCCAAGCGCGCCTACAGCCACACGCGCCGCTGCCCCCTCCCCTGCGGCACGCGCCTCCCCTGGCTGCCGGCGACCCGCCATGCCGACTTCTTCCACCGGTACCTCCCGCGACCCCAGCCCAGCGCACCTCGCCGCAGCCCCCGGCGCCCCAGCGTCTCCTTTGGCTCGGGCAGGCGCCCAAACGGGCTGACGCCCGCAGCGGCCCTGCGCCCGAACCGCCCAGCGCCCATTTGGCCCTATGGGCCACTGACTAGCGGGCCCCAGCCCCAGAAACGTTTAAAAAAAAGAAAAATAATAATATTAATAAAAATAATTAAATAAATAATAATTAAATTAATTAATTAATTAAGGAATTAATTAAGTTAATTAATCATAATTAGATTAACCTAATTAACTAATTAGGTTAATTAAACAGTAGTTAGATTAGTTACACACTGATTAGGTTAAACAGTCAATGACCAGTGGGACCCACACGTCAGTTGACTAGTCAACACCTCTGTTGACTGCTGACGTCATGATGACGTCATGATGACGTCAGCAAACACTGTTTTGGATAATGTTGGACTTAATTAATTAATTA
Organism: Triticum timopheevii; assembly: GCA_963921465.1. Taxonomy (NCBI): domain Eukaryota; kingdom Viridiplantae; phylum Streptophyta; class Magnoliopsida; order Poales; family Poaceae; genus Triticum; species Triticum timopheevii. Next base: position 374,627,351 of record OY997268.1, on the reverse strand, counting down.
AATTCCAGAAATTAATAAAATCTTTAGAAAATCATATCTTTTAATCCATAACTCGGATTAAAATATTTTCAACATGAAAGTTGCTCAGAACGACGAGACGATTCCGGATACGCAACCCGTTCGTCCGCCACACCCCCCCTAACCTATCGAACTCGCAACTTTCCCCCTCCGGCTCCTCTGCCCGAAAACGCGAAACACCGGGAATACTTTCCCGGATGTTTTCCCCCTTAACCGGTACCACCTCATACCACGTTAGGGCACGCCTAGCATCACGCTTTGCTTTGTCATGCATCGATATGCATCTGTTTGCAAGGTATTCATTGTTTCTTCCCCCTCTTCTCTCTGGTAGACTACGAGACCGACGCTGCTGCTGCCCAGTTCGACTACGGAGTTGACGACCCCTCTCTCTTGCCAGAGCAACCAGGCAAGCCCGCCCCCCCTTGATCACCAGATATCGCCTATTCTTCTCTATACTGCTTGCATTAGAGTAGTGTAGCATGTTACTGCTTTCCGTTATTCCTATCCTGATGCATAGCCTGTCCTTGTTACTACTGTTGTTACCATTACCTGCTATCCTACTGCTTAGTATAGGATGCTAGTGTTCCATCAGTGGCCCTACACTCTTGTCCGTCTGCCATGCTATACTACTGGGCCGTGATCACTTCGGGAGGTGATCACGGGCATATACGATATACTTTACACAGTTACATTACCTGTGATACTGTTCGGAGATGGGGGCTGAAAGGACAGGTGGCTCCATCCCGGTAGAGGTGGGCCTGGGTTCCCGACGGCCCCCGACTGTTACTTCGTGGCGGAGCGACAGGGCAGGTTGAGACCACCTAGGAGACAGGTGGGCCTGGCCCTGTTCGGCGTTCACGGATACTTAACACGCTTAACGAGATCTTTGTATTTGATCTGAGTCGGCTATGAGCCTATACGCACTAACCATCTACGCGGGAGTAGTTATGGGTATCCCGACGTCGTGGTATCAGCCGAAGCACTTCGTGACGCCAGCGACTGAGTGGCGCGCGCCGGATTGGAACGTAAGCCTGCTCTTGTATTAAGGGGGCTAGTTCTGCTTTCGGCCGCGTACGCAACGTGCAGGTGTGCTATGGGCGATGGGCCCAGACCCCTGTGCGCTTAGGTTTAGACCGGCGTGCTGGCCTCTCTGTTGTGCCTAGGTGGGGCTGCGACGTGTTGATCTTTCGCGGCCGGGCATGACCCCGAAAAGTGTGTCCGGCCAAATGGGATCAAGCGTGTTGGGTTATGTGGTGCACCCCTGCAGGGAAGTTAATCTATTCGAATAGCCGTGATCTTCGGTAACAGGACGACTTGGAGTTGTACCTTGACCTTATGACAACTAGAACCGGATACTTAATAAAACACACCCTTCCAAGTGCCAGATACAACCGGTGATCGCTCTCTCTCAGGGATACGAGGAGGGGATCGCCGGGTAGGATTATTGCTATGTGATGTTACTTGGAGGACTTCAACCTACCCTCTTCTACCTGTTGCAAGACGGCGGTGACCAGAAGCGTAGTCTTCGATAATACTAGCTATCCCCCTCTTATTCTGGCATTCAGCAGTTCAGTCCACTGATATGGCCCTTTACACATATATCCATGCAAATGTAGTGTAGCTCCTTGCTTGCGAGTACTTTGGATGAGTACTCACGGTTGCTTTCTCCCCCCTTTTCCCCCCTTTCCTTTCTTTCTGGTTGTCGCAACCAGATGATGGAGCCCAGGAGCCAGACGCCACCGTCGATGACGACTACTACACTGGAGGTGCCTACTACTACGTGCAGCCCGCTGACGACGACCAGGAGTAGTTTAGGAGGATCCCAGGCAGGAGGCCTGCGCCTCTTTCGATCTGCATCCCAGTTTGTGCTAGCCTTCTTAAGGCAAACTTGTTTAACTTATGTCTGTACTCAGATATTGTTGCTTCCGCTGACTCGTCTATGATCGAGCACTTGTATTCGAGCCCTCGAGGCCCCTGGCTTGTATTATGATGCTTGTATGACTTATTTTATTTGTAGAGTTGTGTTGTGATATCTTCCCGTGAGTCCCTGATCTTGATCGTACACGTTTGCGTGCATGATTAGTGTATGATTGAATCGGGGGCGTCACAAGTTGGTATCAGAGCCGACTGCCTGTAGGAATCCCCCTTCCCAACTCCTTGGTCAAAGTCGAGTCTAGACGTTGCAAAAACCTTTACTAACATGGCTGTGTGTCTTACCGGCACACGTCGCCATTGGGTTGTAGTAGGATATTTTAGTCCTCGACCTTTACTCTGGGATTCTGAACTCTCTTCTATTCGGGTTAAACGATTTTTACTAAAGTCTAACTTTAGGTTCTCGAAAATACTTTCTCCCGGAGAGGCCCTTTAGTCCAGATGATCACCGACTGCACCAGAAGATTTCGGAGATACTCTTTGATATGCTCTCGAGACTTTGTGCCCATCACTTTTGCTATTCCCGACCACCGATAAATCCTTATGGATAAATACTTACACTTGCCATTCATATGATCATCCCCCAGTGATCTTGTTATTAAAAGATACCCCGAAGTTTTCTCTATTGTTCCTAGAATACTTTGTGCCTACTGCCTAGCAGTTCTTTGCCACATGAATACCCCTTAAAATAAATCCTCGCACTTGTCGAGTATCCGCTCATCCCCAGTTGTTCATGTGTTTCACAAAAGTCTTCAAAATACTATTCGATCTTCCGAAAATCCTCTGGAGCCTTTGGCTCTTGAAATTCTTGCTTGCTTGCATTATGGTTAATCCCATAAGTCTCGTAGTCTTATTGACATTCCTTGTCATTATCATTTTGAGTCTGTTGACTCAATATGTTTGCGAATACACGCAATCATCATTGATCCTTATAAATTACCTTTCCGGCTGAGCTGCCATTCTTTTAAACTGGAATTGGTTCTCGACCAATCCAATTGTCGTTGATTGTACCCCAAGGCTATTCAGCTTACCCATCCTTAATCAGAGCGTTTGCTTCTGATCCCTTGACTTGGAAATCATAATTCCTTGGCATTTGAGCATTGAATTAGTCAGTTGTTCCTATCATATGATCTTCTTGCATTCTTTCTTCTTCTGGTTGAGTACCGATGCTCACATCAGATCCCTTATGGACCACCAGATCCTTTGTTGGATTTTACCTGACAACGCCCTTCATATTCAATAACCTTGTGAGCCTTTTTCTCAGATACATAATGCCTTGGTAAATTGTATCCTCTACTTTCTCAACCATGCTCTGCCTTCGAGCCTGAGTTAATTACTCCTAAAGATTGTGGTATATGATTCTAAGATGCCCTTCTGATCCCTTGACTTGGAAATCATAATTCCTTGGCATTTGAGCATTGAATTAGTCAGTTGTTCCTATCATATGATCTTCTTGCATTCTTTCTTCTTCTGGTTGAGTACCGATGCTCACATCAGATCCCTTATGGACCACCAGATCCTTTGTTGGATTTTATCTGACAACGCCCTTCATATTCAATAACCTTGTGAGCCTTTTTCTCAGATACATAATGCCTTGGTAAATTGTATCCTCTACTTTCTCAACCATGCTCTGCCTTCGAGCCTGAGTTAATTACTCCTAAAGATTGTGGTATATGATTCTAAGATGCCCCGATGGGTTGAACCTATACCTTTTCTAATCTGTGTAAACCCGGAAACTTCTACGGGTCATACTCTACTGGTGTTATGCCAGATAAAATTTCAATGCAACAACTTCGTCGAAAACGAGAAGTGAATGAAAGTTTATGCATTGGAAAAGTGGGAGTCGACCTTGAACTTGGTGTTCATGCCCATGGACACGATGTAGATCCTATCATGGAAGCTTCTTGAAATGATAACTATTCCCTTGGTATAAGTTCATCTTATATCTGGGATTTGACCATTTATGATCATGGTTTCCGACCATGTTCTCCCTTAAATACCATTTCTCGTGCAAGTTTAAGCACTTGTCTTCTACAGAGTAATACCCCAGTCCAACCTCTACTTGGATTTGTCGTCGAGTATTACCCCCTGGTATCTCAAGATTATCACGGAACTGCATAACTTCTTATGAGTTCTCCATTAAGTGCTACATTCTCATTGATTCCAATTTTTCACGGGCTCTGAGTTATTAAAAACTCAAAGACACCGATAACTGAATCGAGTTCGCATTGCGATTCAACAAGTATTTGAACCCTTCACTGCTTACAAATTTATTAATCCTTCAAGACATTCCTAGCCTGATCGGCTATATCATTATCGAGCTAATTTTAACTATGCTACCCGGTCCTTCTTCTCGGAGCACAATTTCGACGATGAGCTAAGCTTACGTCGATTTTCCTCGTCATATCATTTCACCTTGAATAACAAGCTTGATTCCGATTGTGTGTCGTACCCATGGTTCCACTAACCTTTTGCTTCATAATTCCTTTGACTTGATGTCATCGCCGATAGATTACATCTTCATGAAATCTCTCGACAAATGTGTCGTGATCATCATCAACATTCCGAGTTCTTTCAGGATATCAATTGAATACATGATGAGAAATACCATCCTTGCCCCTCGATGATTTGTGTTATCATCGGCAACATTCTTGCTTTCCCTTCAACACCAACTTGTTCATGTTTTGTGTTGTACCTTGAGATCCTTGCTATCCGGCTTATGTTATGTTGCACCTTGGGTTATTATCACCTATTATGTCAAGAATGTCGTGGTAATTTTACCACCTCTTGAGAATTCTTGATATAGTAATATCTCTCGCCTTTTGCGTTCATTTCTTGGTCTCCGTGTTGATTCTAACCGGAATGCCGACAAATGGTCTTTGATGCGTAAATTCTAAACTTCTAGCAACCCTATTGCTTTGAAGTTATTGGTCTACAGTTTCATTCTAGGTCTATTGCTTATTGAATCATCATTCGAACATTGATCGTGCTACCTAGTCCAGATTCCGGGTGCACCTTTCAACCAATGGTTAATTATGTATGTTTTCCTCGAGCATACCTCATTATATCATTTGATGTGACAAATGTTATCTCTTTGTTCAGATAATTGTGGAAATCCATCTTTTGGAAATTCCAATGATTTGTCGCTGAGTTCATCAGCCACCTCCTCATTCTCTCCTTGATTTAATGATGAACTCTTGTTTCGGAACTCGCTTCCATAGTTCAATTCCAGGGAATCTTACAATGTCATCTCGACAATTTGTGTTGCACCTTTCCTCTCAGGCATCCTGAGTCTGAGGTATCCTGACACCAATCAGATTTGAATCTCGGTCAGATATGATGGCAGGGACATATTTCCAAGAGTTAAAACATTAGTATTTGACCTGATGAGGTGATGTCATGCCAACCTCACCTGGCCGGAGGACCTAGTGTTATAGTTCTTCCTTTTCAGCAATGCTATCCATTCTTCCATGAGGAAATTGTAAGACTTATTTTATAAGTTGCTCCTGATGGATCATTTGTGTATCCAAAGTCTGACCTTTGCTTGAAGACCATGTCAATGCTATCTCGAAGCATCTCTGTGGTACTCCAATTTTCAACAAGAACATTTGAAGCCCAATGCTAAATGTTTCTTGCTCAATTATCCAAACACCGTTGTATGGGTAATGTAATGTAATTCCTCTCCCCTTACCTTAGGTTTTCTACTTTATATCTTGTAACAGATATCATGCTTTGCTTGTCCTTGGGAAGGATATACCCCTGAAATGTGTGTTTAAACACAATTTTCCTTTCCATTGTTTTGTTTAACCTTTCTGTGATCTATATGACCTAAGCAAAAATATCTCCTGGCTTATGTAAACACCGTGGTGTACAACTCGGTCAGTAAGACCCTGTACTATTGTTGATGACATTCCGGTAACCACCGATGGACGAGAACTTTGCCTACTGGTCTGCCTCGTTCAACGAGCAGGAAAATGGTTCTCTTCGTCCCTCGCCCTTGGTACCTATGTTGTTGCCGACATAACTAACAGGCTAGTCTCTGACATGCCTTGCTATCGTGACCATGCAAGATGTCACCACTCCTACTTTTATCCCACATGGTGGGACCATAACCCACAGTTCCACAGGATCGAAACCTGACTCTCCTGTACACCACCTGTTTCCAAGGTTGTTCCTCGCGCGTGGCCTTGTATGTAATTCACAGGCCACCGACCTAGTGATCTATTCTGGTAACAGACGGAATACTCAATCTCCTTGCTCTGGACCCCTTTCACATGTTGTTTCAGACATCGAAAGATAGCCTATCCGTTTGAAACTTCTCATGGTACCTTCTTACTTTACTCTCGATATTCTCTTAAGATTCGATTCGAGGGATTACTTTCCGCCCCCTTCCTCGATGTTGTCGACCCGATAGTCTACCTTGCCGACATCCGTTCTCCCAAAATGCCCACCCTTTATTCTTTCGTAAGTACGATGGAGTTCCTGAAGAAATGATGACAAGTTTATCATGATGCATTGGAATAAAGAATTGAAGACATCAACGAAAGGGATTAACTTCTTCGAGAAGATCCGTTAGAGTATCGTAACCAGAACTTTCCCCCTTACTTCCCTCTTAAATCTCGGGACGAGATTTCTTGTAGTGGAGGAGAATTGTGACGCCCGGGTAATCAAGCTACAGTAACCCTCTGGTAATGATGCCACGTCACCTCGATTATTGTTGATAAACTCGCGTTAGTTCAACGATTCAAATTCAAATTTAAAATATAGGCAAACAACAAAAGTTTTCAAACAATCAAACTAAAATGCTCGGGTTGTGCCAAATAATGCGTAGGTAATTATGGTGGAGAAACCACACTTTTATTAAAATATTTAAATACTATAAGATGAATAAAACTGTAGATAAAATAATTAATTAAATGCCTTTTGTATTAGGTAAAATACTAAAATGTTTTGTTTAGGGTAAGTCTTTTTGTGACAGTGGGTTTAGTGGCAATGCTAAATTTAGGAGTTGAAATTATATTTTTACAAAATTAAAGTAAATTGAAAAGTCAAAAGAAAACAGAAAATAAGAATAAATAAAAGGAAAAACAGACAAAACAAATAAACCCCCTTCCCATGGGCCTCGGCCCAGCTGGCCTTAGGCCCAACAAGGCCGGCCCACCCCGCATCTCCCTGGCCTATATGGCCCTACCCCCTCGAAACCCTAATCGGCTACCCACCCCCGCTACCCACTCGCGCCCCCACTCCCTCTCCCCCCGATCCAATCGGGATCGACCCCGCCGCCTGGATCGCCGCCACCTCACCGGACTCCTCCCGCTCCGCCGCTCGTCCACGTCGTCCTCCCCAGCCTTCCCCGAGCTCACTGCCAGTTTCCCTACCGGGCCCGTGAGCATCTCCGCGCCCCTCCCTCTCTCTCGCTTGTGCGCTCGCGCTCCCCGCCGTGGCCGTCGCCCGCACTGGCGCCCAGGCCGCGCGCCCGCATCGGCCAAGCCCCGCCTGCTGCCGCCCTAAAGCCGTGGCCTCCACCCCGTGGCCGCGCGCAGCTCGCGCAACGCCCGTGCCTCCCTGCTAGCCCAGCCGCGCCCGCGCCGTCCCGCTCAGGCCACGGCCACGCTACGCCCCGCTCGCCTCCCGCTGCTCGCGCCACCGCGCTCGCCTCCGCTCGCCACTGCGCTGCTGCTCGCCCCGCCCGGTGTGCCCCACGCAGGCGCGCCCGAGCCCCGCCTCGCTCGCACCCGCTGTCGCCCCAAGCGCGCCTACAGCCACACGCGCCGCTGCCCCCTCCCCTGCGGCACGCGCCTCCCCTGGCTGCCGGCGACCCGCCATGCCGACTTCTTCCACCGGTACCTCCCGCGACCCCAGCCCAGCGCACCTCGCCGCAGCCCCCGGCGCCCCAGCGTCTCCTTTGGCTCGGGCAGGCGCCCAAACGGGCTGACGCCCGCAGCGGCCCTGCGCCCGAACCGCCCAGCGCCCATTTGGCCCTATGGGCCACTGACTAGCGGGCCCCAGCCCCAGAAACGTTTAAAAAAAAGAAAAATAATAATATTAATAAAAATAATTAAATAAATAATAATTAAATTAATTAATTAATTAAGGAATTAATTAAGTTAATTAATCATAATTAGATTAACCTAATTAACTAATTAGGTTAATTAAACAGTAGTTAGATTAGTTAAACACTGATTAGGTTAAACAGTCAATGACTAGTGGGACCCACACGTCAGTTGACTAGTCAACACCTCTGTTGACTGCTGACATCATGCTGACGTCATGATGACGTCAGCAAACACTGTTTTGGATAATGTTGGACTTAATTAATTAATTAAATTCCAGAAATTAATAAAATCTTTAGAAAATCATATCTTTTAATCCATAACTCGGATTAAAATATTTTCAACATGAAAGTTGCTCAGAACGACGAGACGATTCCGGATACGCAACCCGTTCGTCCGCCACACCCCCCCTAACCTATCGAACTCGCAACTTTCCCCCTCCGGCTCCTCTGCCCGAAAACGCGAAACACCGGGAATACTTTCCCGGATGTTTTCCCCCTTAACCGGTACCACCTCATACCACGTTAGGGCACGCCTAGCATCACGCTTTGCTTTGTCATGCATCGATATGCATCTGTTTGCAAGGTATTCATTGTTTCTTCCCCCTCTTCTCTCTGGTAGACTACGAGACCGACGCTGCTGCTGCCCAGTTCGACTACGGAGTTGACGACCCCTCTCTCTTGCCAGAGCAACCAGGCAAGCCCCCCCCCTTGATCACCAGATATCGCCTATTCTTCTCTATACTGCTTGCATTAGAGTAGTGTAGCATGTTACTGCTTTCCGTTATTCCTATCCTGATGCATAGCCTGTCCTTGTTACTACTGTTGTTACCATTACCTGCTATCCTACTGCTTAGTATAGGATGCTAGTGTTCCATCAGTGGCCCTACACTCTTGTCCGTCTGCCATGCTATACTACTGGGCCGTGATCACTTCGGGAGGTGATCACGGGCATATACGATATACTTTACACAGTTACATTACCTGTGATACTGTTCGGAGATGGGGGCTGAAAGGACAGGTGGCTCCATCCCGGTAGAGGTGGGCCTGGGTTCCCGACAGCCCCCGACTGTTACTTCGTGGCGGAGCGACAGGGCAGGTTGAGACCACCTAGGAGACAGGTGGGCCTGGCCCTGTTCGGCGTTCGCGGATACTTAACACGCTTAACGAGATCTTTGTATTTGATCTGAGTCGGCTATGAGCCTATACGCACTAACCATCTACGCGGGAGTAGTTATGGGTATCCCGACGTCGTGGTATCAGCCGAAGCACTTCGTGACGCCAGCGACTGAGTGGCGCGCGCCGGATTGGAACGTAAGCCTGCTCTTGTATTAAGGGGGCTAGTTCTGCTTTCGGCCGCGTACGCAATGTGCAGGTGTGCTATGGGCGATGGGCCCAGACCCCTGTGCGCTTAGGTTTAGACCGGCGTGCTGGCCTCTCTGTTGTGCCTAGGTGGGGCTGCGACGTGTTGATCTTTCGCGGCCGGGCATGACCCCGAAAAGTGTGTCTGGCCAAATGGGATCAAGCGTGTTGGGTTATGTGGTGCACCCCTGCAGGGAAGTTAATCTATTCGAATAGCCGTGATCTTCGGTAACAGGACGACTTGGAGTTGTACCTTGACCTTATGACAACTAGAACCGGATACTTAATAAAACACACCCTTCCAAGTGCCAGATACAACCGGTGATCGCTCTCTCTCAGGGATACGAGGAGGGGATCGCCGGGTAGGATTATTGCTATGTGATGTTACTTGGAGGACTTCAACCTACCCTCTTCTACCTGTTGCAAGACGGCGGTGACCAAAAGCGTAGTCTTCGATAAGACTAGCTATCCCCTCTTATTCTGGCATTCAGCAGTTCAGTCCACTGATATGGCCCTTTACACATATATCCATGCATATGTAGTGTAGCTCCTTGCTTGCGAGTACTTTGGATGAGTACTCACGGTTGCTTTCTCCCCCCTTTTCCCCCCTTTCCTTTCTTTCTGGTTGTCGCAACCAGATGCTGGAGCCCAGGAGCCAGACGCCACCGTCGATGACGACTACTACACTGGAGGTGCCTACTACTACGTGCAGCCCGCTGACGACGACCAGGAGTAGTTTAGGAGGATCCCAGGCAGGAGGCCTGCGCCTCTTTCGATCTGCATCCCAGTTTGTGCTAGCCTTCTTAAGGCAAACTTGTTTAACTTATGTCTGTACTCAGATATTGTTGCTTCCGCTGACTCGTCTATGATCGAGCACTTGTATTCGAGCCCTCGAGGCCCCTGGCTTGTATTATGATTCTTGTATGACTTATTTTATTTGTAGAGTTGTGTTGTGATATCTTCCCGTGAGTCCCTGATCTTGATCGTACACGTTTGCGTGCATGATTAGTGTATGATTGAATCGGGGGCGTCACAGGGACATGGACCCACGTCGTGAGGGCGACTTCGGCGGCCGACTACGACGAGAGCACGGCCGCAGCCGCCAGGTGTGTGCTAACAGGCTTCGTGAGTGCGACCGCAGTCTGTGTTCGGGTGGCCAAGGCAGCCCAAACGGCCGCTGTTGCTTCTCAGGCGGCGGCAGCAGCATCTGCCTCGGGGATAGCCATTGGCAAGAGCGGCACAGCAGCTATCCATTCCGCAGCGGCGGCCTTAGCCCTGATGGAGGTCGCCCACTACCATGTCGAGGCCGTCGACTCCCAGCTCATGGCGGTCACCGCACAAATTGAACGAAGCTTCTCCGACAATGGTCAGCAACCCACAGCCGAAGAGCTGGCAATCGCCGAGAGAGTTCGAGCAGCTGTCCTTTCCTGCACGGCATACCTTGCCATGACGGAGCCCGCCAGAGCCCAGATCGCGGCCGCCCACACCCAGCTCATTGCGGCCTATGCCAAAGATATGGCGAACGCGGATGGTGAGATGCTTGCCAAGTATGGTGCAATTGATGCCATGGAGCCCCTTCCCCAGGAGACCGTTGGGCGCGAGCTGGACATGGAGGCGGCAGAGGAGATCGACGAAGACCAGCCATAGTAGTACTCTTTATTTTGTTTAATTAAGAGCGTCGGTCTTTAATTTCTTAGGTAATTTTTAGGTCAGCTAGCTCTGTTTAATTGCTGAACTTGCTCGACTAAGAAGTTAGTCTCCTTTGTGTCCCCAAATTATGCAATGACGTGGATGACCACTGTAACCAGAGAAATTCAAACCAAAATTTTTTACGTTCAAACTCAACACACACGGGTTAAGCTATCAGAATGTCTTGTGAGGTTCACATATCGTACACAATTCTGAATAAGGGACCGTGTCTGATGACACTTTGCGCGCTAGTTTTTTCGCTGAAGCGATTCCAAATTTTTGGCTTCCGCAGAAATATCTACCTCCCCGCCCCCCTCCCCCTCACCAAAAGCCACATTTCCCCACTTTCCACCTTTCTTTCCAAGTTGAAACCTTCACTCCTTGCTGATACGTCTCCAACGTATCCACTTTTCCAAACACTTTTGCCCTTGTTTTGGACTCTAATTTGCATGATTTGAATGAAACTAACCCGGACTGACGCTGTTTTCAGCAGAACTGCCATGATGTTGTTTTATGTGTAGAAAACAAAAGTTCTCGGAATGTCCTGAAAATCCACGGAGGCACTTGTTGGAAAATATAAAAAATACTGGCGAAAGAATCAAGACCAGGGGTCCCACACCCTGTCCACGAGGGTGGGGGGCGCGCCCACCCTCCCTAGGCGCGCCCCTTGTCTCATGGGCCCCCTGAGGCTCCGCCGACCTCAACTCCAACTCCATATATTCCATCTCGCGGAGAAAAAAATCAGAGAGAAAGTTTCATCATGCTTTACGATACGGAGCCGCTGCCAAGCGCTAATCTCTCTCGGGAGGGCTGATCTGGAGTCCGTTCGGGGCTCCGGAGAGGGCGATTCGTCACCGTCGTCATCATCAACCATCCTCCATCACCAATTTCATGATGCTCACCGCCGTGCGTGAGTAATTCCATCGTAGGCTTGTTGGACGGTGATGGGTTGGATGAGATTTACCATGTAATCAAGTTAGTTTTGTTAGGGTTTGATCCCTATTATCCACTATGTTCTGAGATTGATGTCGCTATGACTTTGCTATGCTTAATGCTTGTCACTAGGGCCCGAGTGCCATGATTTCAGATCTGAACCTATTATGTTTTCATGAATATATGTGTGTTCTTGATCCTATCTTGCAATTCTATAGTCACCTATTATGTGTTATGATCCGACAACCCCGAAGTGACAATAATCGAGATACTTCTTGGTGATGACCGTAGCTTGAGGAGTTCATGTATTCACTATGTGTTAATGCTTTTTTCCGGTTCACTATTAAAAGGAGGCCTTAATATCCCTTAGTTTCCGCTAGGACCCCGCTGCCACGGGAGGGTAGGACAAAAGATGTCATGCAAGTTCTTTTCCATAAGCACGTATGACTATTTACGGAATACATGCCTACATTACATTGATGAACTGGAGCTAGTTCTGTGTCACCCTATGTTATAGCTATTACATGAGGAATCGCATCCGACATAATTATCCATCACTAGTCCAATGCCTACGAGATTTTCACATATTGTTCTTCGCTTATTTACTTTTCCGTTGCTATTGTTACAATTACTACAAAACCTAAAAATATTACTTTTGCTACTGTTACCTTTATTATCATACTACTTTGCTACTAAATACTTTGCTGCAGATACTAAGTTATCCAGGTGTGGTTGAATTGACAACTCAACTGCTAATACTCAATAATATTCTTTGGCTCCCCTTGTGTCGAATCAATAAATTTGGGTTGAATACTTTACCCTCGAAAGCTGTTGCGATCCCCTACACTTATGGGTTATCACCTGCTTGCAGCACCGCCTCCTCGCCGGCGACCCTCCTTCATGCTGCTTGGCCTCGCCTATCCAGGCGGGTAATCCACATCCGACCCCCATCCTACTCCTCCTTCCACATCACACATGCCCCGACCGCCGGCGCAAGCGTGACACCTTCCACCCAAATCACCGACCCCTTCACCAAATAGGCGCTGCCCTTAGCCATGGTGCATGCAGTATAGCCAGGGTCTCAAGGAGCATTTGGCAGCGGAGAAGCAAATCATGGCCGCACGCGCGGATGAGGTCGCGATGGCTGCCATTCGTGCCAACCCCGAAATCTTGGAGGAGCACCTCGCCGTCGAGGCCACCGTTGATACCTCGCGCGACGACACCATGACGCGGTTGGCTGCTTTAAACAATAGTTAGTGGCATTTTCTCGAGGCTACTTTCGGTGCCTTCAACGAAGACTACGAGGTGTTTTCTCAGCGTGCACGTGTTTACCTCATCTCAAGAGCCAGCAGGTTGGTGCCCGGAGCGGCTCAGGCAACTCACCACTACAATGAGGGCACCCACGATGCGGAGGCCTCGCCCTCTTCCATGTCCAAGGATCCAATCGTCATCGATATCTCCGACAATGAGGAGTAGCTTGTCTTATTAGCTCACTGTAAGGACCCATGTTCAGTTTGCTAGCTACTGCCTTTCCTTAACAAATTCTAGTGAATTGTGCTATCTACTTTTACCATGCAATCTTCTGCTATAGTGTATATGTTCTATATGTCATGCAATGTGGTGTTCAGTTAACTGCTTGGTTCAATTCTGCAAATGTGATGTTCAATTTTTCAGGGTGCAATATTTCCAAGTTGCTAAGCATGCTTTGGTTTGGTTAACTGTCTGATCTTCTATTATGAGTATGTTATATTGTGCAATGTGGTGCTTAGTTAACATTTGGTTCATCTGTTGTGGTGTTTAGTTAACTGCTTGGTTCAATTCAGCAATGCGATGTTCAATTGTTGTGGCTGTATTCTGTTATTGTATACCATGTGAGGAATAAATTGAATTTGGCTGTACTAAATACATGAGAAACAAATACAATTGATATATTTCCAAGTTGTTAAGCATGCTTAGTTTGGTTAACTGTCTGATCTTCTATTAGGAGTATGTTATATTGTGCAATGTGGTGCTCAGTTAATGTTTGGTTCATTTGTTGTGGTGTTTAGCTAACTGCTTGGTTCAATTCTACACTGCGATGTCCAATTGTCGTGGGTAGAATTTTGTATTGTTGTGCATGTGAGGAATATATCGAATTTGGCTGCACTTAATACATGAGAAACTCATACAAGTGCTATATTTACAAGTTCTTAATCATGCTTGGTTTGGATAAATGGGTTTTCCATGTGGCTTAAATTAATCTGATGAATCTGCAATGTGCTTATTTTTCATCTACATATTTTAGTGATAGCATGCGAACCCTTACTTAATCTGATGACTAACTACCTTATATGTGTTGTAGGGAAACAATAGGAAGCACTGAGGTTTACAATCGACGTTAGCACGTGCATGGTCCGTTCTCTAATAACACATTATTGTGAAATTGGAGGAACCATTCTAATATTTTGGTTTTTAACAATTTGGTCTTGCACATGTAGGTCCTGCTGTCAGAGGTTTTGACCCACTGTTCGACCCTTTTTGCATATGGGGAAATGAGTTGTCCATGAATATCAATCAAATCAAGAAACTCAGAAAGATTGTTAGCCTCGATGGGCTTCTATCCCATATTACTGCACAAAGGGCCACAGTTGATCAATCTGCTGAAGAAGAGGACTCTCAGGATGCTCTTGAGGCCCCGAAGCAAAAGAAGAAGTCAAAAGCTTCAAAGCCCCCTGCTGCTCCAAAAGCTTCTAGAGTGAAGGCATTGCAATCTGCACCTCCTGAATACAGTGTGCAGTCTGGAGATCAATCCCGCATTTCCAAGAAGATCAAGCAGCCTAAGAAGATTCCTGGGCATGATCTTACTCCAGCCAGCATTCTGAGCAATGTGGACAACGCTATTGATCTCTCAAGCGATGAAGATTTTGCTGACGATGCTCTGGAAATGCTCATCAAGAGCGAGCAAGTGGTTGAAATCTTCAAGGACTTGCCTCTGTTTGATCTGGATATTTGAAGATCCTACTCCTACCATCGATGATCTGCAGCTGCCCATTGGCATAAGTGTCACATTTCAAGGCATAAAGTATTATGCTGATAAATGAGTCCAGGCTCACAATGACGCTGTGAAGATAAAGGCACTTGGGCGACCAGGCATCGACCCCAAGCTTGCTGCCAAGAAAAAGAAACCTACTGAAGCTGAACTCAAACCCGCAAGGCAGGAAAGGCCAAGCATTGTCTTCCCTGCCAGTATGACTGGCTCGAAGCCAAAGGTCCCTTCAGCAGCTTCAAAGAAGAAAAAGACTAGGCAAGCTGAGGCTCAGGCCAGGAAGAGGAAGCACCATGATACCTCTGATGATGCTCCCTCCCAGAAGAAGCTGAAGACAAAGCCCTCAAAGTCTTCACGCAAAGAGCACGCTGCTCCCCAAGAGACATTAAATGTTGAACCTGTTTCAATTGCACTTCCTGCCTCCTCGAATTGCGAGTGTCTGATACGTCTCCAAAGTATATATAATTTATGAAGTATTCATGCTGTTATATATCATTCTTGGCAGTTTTACAATCATTTTATAGCAATTTTATATTTTTTTCGGGACTAACCTATTGACCAAGTGCCAGTTGCTGTTTTTGCTTGTTTTTTTACATCGTAGGAAATCAATATCAAACAGAGTCCAAACACCATAAAACTTTTTGTGGATTTTTTATGGATCAGAAGACATCCAAAGGGCCAGAGCAACACCTGGGGGATGCCTTGAGGGGGCACAACCCACCAGGGCGCGCCTAGGGGCCCAGGCACGCCCAGGTGGGTTGTGCCCACCTCGATGGCCTCCCGCACCCCTTCTTCGCCCTATAAATTCCCAAAAATTCCAAAAACCTTCGAGGTAACCCTAGATGAGAATTTCTGCCACCGCAAGCCTCTGTAGCCACCGAAAACCAATCTAAACGCCGTTCCGGCACTCCGCCGGAGGGAGAAATCATCACTAGTGGCCATCTTCATCATCCCGGCGGCCACCATGATGAGGAGGGAGTAGTCCACCCTCGGGGCTGAGGGTTTGTACCAGTAGCTATGTGTTTAATCTCTCTCTCTCTCTCTCTCTCTCGTGTTCCTGAGATGTCACGATCTCGATGTATCGTGGGCTTTGTTAATATAGTCGGATCATATGGTGTTTTCCCCTCTCTATCTTGTGATGAATTGAGTTTCCCTTTGAGATTTCGTTTTATCGGATTGAATACTTTTATGGATTTGAGAGCACTTGATATATGTCTTGCGAATGAATACTCGTGGTGATAATGCACTGGTACGCGTCAGTGCTATACAAACGTTTTTTAAGCCCTTTCCGCGACGGCATTTGAGACCGTCGCCAAGTTAATGTATGCGATAGGGTGTCCTTCCCACACAACTCAGAAACCGTTGGGGATATGGAGCAGTGATCCAGGGCCTTCCAAAATGTAATCATGTGCGATGCTGCACACACTAAATTCTTTCGCACATGTGGTATCGGTGATTAAACGTTTCTAATGACGAAGTGAAACCACATGGTCTGTCGTAATGAATCGTTTGGGAAACAGTATGTAAGGCACATGGGCCAACATATGAACTGTGTGAGATTTCTGCCCCATCACACACGAGTTTTCTGCGTAACCCGTATGCCATGCAAGACTCCATCACAAATGTTTGCCAACAATTACCGTCTGCGATAATGTTTTATCACAAACGGTTCAGGAGCCCCTTCGCACACATACAAGTGCTGCAGACTGTTTGTGATTTGTTGGGTATCACCGGCGGTTGCCGCAAGAGTGACGTGTGCTTTTCGTTTGGGATCCCACACGTTTTCTAAAAAAATTATGACTGGGATTGTATTTTACATTGGGCACGGTTTACTCCCAGTTCTCGTGTGCGATAACGTGATATCACAAATGGTTCCGGAGACCCTATGGACACGTAGTAGCGCTGCAAATCATTTGCGATCTGCTATGTATCACTGACGGTTCCGCTATGATTGACGTATGCTTTCTGATGTGGATCGCACACACTCATTTAGTTGAACCGTGTGCGGAGCAATTGCCAGGTTAAAAAAAATATCCCATTTTGAATCGGCATGCAAAAAGCAAATTTGCCACAATATTCAATTGAACAAAAACAAAAACATCATATTTTGAATTGGCACACAAAAATAAAATTCTCCACAATATTCAATTGAATAAATAAACAAAAATATCCCATTTTGAATTGGCACGCAAAAAGCAAATTTGCCACAATATTCAATTGAACAAAGTGTGTCCACAGAAAGAACATTCATCAGATTTCGCAACAATTGCAATTGAACATATGGTAGCTAAATTCCAATGATTTGTCCACACATATATGCATTGCATAATTAATCATAGTGTACAAAATACAAAGACCTCATTAGATGGAAAAGAATGGATCCATATGTTATATGTTTAGCGGCTAACTCTTACTCGATGTTTCAGGAGAAGGCATGCTGAAATCTTCATTATCACCAGTGGGATTGATGTAGTGATCCAGGAAGAAGTCGTCGATAAATCTCTGAACCATCAGCAATTCACTAGCCGGGAGCGGTTCAGGGGTCCTCGGTTTTAAGATGAGCTGCAGTATTTTTAAGATCAGAATGTGCCATATGAGTGGAGTAGAAGATATTAATTAAGATAGACTTACTGGTACTAATTCGCGAGGATCATCACAACTGTCGGTGTCAAAATCGGCGGATCTCGGGTAGGGGGTCCCGAACTGTGCGTCTAGGCGGATGGTAACAGGAGACAAGGGACACGATGTTTTTACCCAGGTTCGGGCCCTCTCGATGGAGGTAAAACCCTACTCCTGCTTGATTGATATTGATGATATGGGTAGTACAAGAGTGGATCTACCACGAGATCAAGGAGGCTAAACCCTAGAGGCTAGCCTATGGTATGATTGTTGTAACGGTTGTGTTGTCCTACGGACTAAAACCCTCCGGTTTATATAGACACCGGAGAGGGCTAGGGTTACACAGAGTCGGTTACAATGATAGGAGATCTACATATCCGTATCGCCAAGCTTGCCTTCCACGCCAAGGAAAGTCCCATCCGGACACGGGACGAAGTCTTAAATCTTGTATCTTCATAGTCTTGGAGTCCGGCTGACGATGATAGTCCGGCTGTCCGGACACCCCCTAGTCCAGGACTCCCTCAGTAGCCCCTGAACCAGGCTTCAATGACTATGAGTCCGGCGCGCATATTGTTCGGCATTGCAAGGCAGGTTCCTCCTCTGAATAATTAATAAAAGATTGCGAACACCAGGATAGTGTCCGGCTCTGCAAAACAATTTCCACATTCCACCATAGAGAGAATAATATGTGCACAAGTTCAATCTGCTGACGTATTTTGTGGCATGAAGTCACGCCACTACCAAGCTTTTACTTGAATCGTTTTTTATTATACCACCTCAGCGCGTTTAGCGAAGCGGTTTCCTTGGCATGCCTTGTTGAAGCAGAGATCGTGTTCCCCTTGTTCCGGGATTCCCATCAATACGGACGTGGGTAACCCAACCGCGCCCGTCGCCACGCCTCCTCCATCGAAGGCGGGTTCTAAACGGTCACGGAGACGGCTCTTGGTATTCTCCTCCTTTATAATAGGACCAAGGCTCGTTTCTTTTCTTCAATCCTCCATCGAATCTTCTCCTTGCCCCAAGTTCCAACACCCAGAACCCCAGATTCGAGCGCTTCGGACCTCCAACAATGTCCGGCTCCGACCTACAGGGCCGGTGGATGCCCTCCTCCGTCACGGAGGAGGACGTGCTAAAGCTGCGAGAGGCCAAGTACCTGACTTACGAGATTTCGCACAGGTTGCCCGCCGAAGGGCAAGTCATCCCCACCCCCGAGCCCGGCAAGTATGTCGTTTTTGTTTCCCACCTCCGTCGGGGCTTAGGCTTCCCGATGGATCCTTTTGTGAAAGGGCTCATGTTTTATTATGGGTTGGAATTCCACGACTTGGCTCCGGAGTCCATCCTCCATATTTCTTCGTTCATCGTCGTCTGTGAAGCCTTCCTCCGTGTTGCCCCTCACTTCGGCTTGTGGCTGAAGACCTTCGATATGAAGCCGAAGATGATCGAGGGGCGTCAAGCAGAGTGCGGCGGGGCGGCCGTAAGCAGGAGGGTCGATGCCCCGTGGCCCGAGGGCTCCTTCCAAGAGGAGCTCGGCTTGTGGCAACATGAGTGGTTTTATATTACCGCTCCCAGGGGCAGCTGGCAGAAGCCGCCACCCGTATTCCGTTCGGGACCCCCACGACGATTGATGTCATGGGTCAACCAAGGGCTCAACTGGGGGGCGTCCAAGGACGTGCCCCTATTGCAAGGCCGGATTCGAGACCTCCAAGTGAGGGAGATCGATCTGGTCGTGGTGATGCAGGTTATGCTGATTAGGCGTCTCCTGCACTACAAACGCCGTCCTCTCCGGCTGTGGGAATTTAATTCGGAGGGACCGCGGATTCTCCAACACTTCATGGGCACGACGCCCGTGGAGATCTACAAATTGTTCTTCGGATCACAAGAGGTGTGTCCGGAATTGACCGAGGATGCCGGCCTAAGCTGCAATCATCCGGATACCCAAGTAAGTAGCTCCGTGTCCGGACATACCGTTTGTTTGCCTTTGTATGATTCGACTTTTGACCAACTGCCCTTTAAACAGGAGTGGATGGCGCAAGCAAAACTGATACGGTGTCCGGCCCCCCTCCCAGAGACCGCGCCGGATCCCATGCTGGTAAGGATGCTGGAGGTTGCGCCTTCAGAGGAAGGCGAAGGGGAGAACAGGGGAGCTACCGCCTCAACCAAGGAGGCTTGTGAGGAAGGGGGGATCGAGAATCCCTCCTTCCAAGGGGAGAAGAGGACCGCTTCCGAAAACCCGGAGGCCAAAGCCCTGAAGCGGGGGAAGAAATCTTCCCTGGAGAGTCCTGCGTCCGGAGAGGCTCCGGCCGCACAGTCTCCCCTAAAGAATCAACCCTCCAGCGAGCCGTAAGTAGAAACAAAGGGAGTTTTGTAATAAGGGACATCCCTATTCGTGCTTCTGAGGATAACTTAAGCTTTTACCTTGTAGTTCGGATATCCGCCCTTCTCAGATGAGCTCGTCTTCAGGGGAACTCCGTCCGGAGATGATGGAGAGCGAGACGCCTCCATCTGCCGTGCCATCGGATGGGGCGGACGAGCCTGAAGTGTCATCACGGAGGGTATCCCCGAATCCGGCAGGGCCGGATAGTTCGACACCAACTGGTGTGCGGCCGGGGCAGTTGAAGGATCTGCTTGAGAGGGCGCCCATCTCAGCAGGCCACCGTACACTGATGAGTACGGTGATTGAAAGAATTTCATCCGCCGAAGGCGGATTGCATGATGCCGTCAGGAGTTTGCTGGCAGGGTTTGAGGTACGTAAAAATGACATACCCTTTGATAGTTTTACACATAAAGTGCGCCCTATATAGATAGTAGCCCCTGAGACTCGGTAGGGTGTCGAGAACGACAGCGTGCCGAGGATCAAAAATCTCAAGTATTGATTTTCGCCTTTCCTTAGCAGGTGGCGGATAGTTCGGTGGCTAGCCGGACTGATGGAGTTGCCGAACTAAAGCGGCAACTCGATGTTGCGGATGCCGACATCACGCTAGTCAACAGGCGACTTGATGAGTCGCAAGGTAGATTTCTTCTCCGTGGTCACCTAGTAAGGGAGCTGAAGCCCACTCCTTACAATATGTGTGCTTGACGCAGATGGTGCCGCTGCTATGGAGAGCCTTCGGGCAGAACTTGCTCAAGCCAAGGAGCAAGCCAGAAGGAGTGATGCGGCTGCCTCGAGGGCGGCCGAAGAACTAGAAGCCGAAAGGGCTGCACACTGCCGAAGCAGGGAGGAGATGGCCGAAGTGGCCGTGAAGTTAAAAGATGCTACCGACCGCAATGAGGTTCTTGAAAAGGAGCGCCTAGCGGAGCGAGAAGACCTGGAAAAGGCCACCCCAAAGCCAAGGATGCCCGTTCTGCAATGCGGGCTATAAAGGAGGAGCTGCGCCAGGCCGGAGACATTGTGGCTGGCAAGCCCTTCCTGCTGCGCCGAAGGTTTACGGACCCAAAGTATGCTCAGCTTGGCCAGCTGTGGGGCCCGGAGGATCCTTATATGGACTTAGCGGCGAGTGCGGCAAATGCCGTTGTGCACTTCCGAAGTCAGAAGGATCACAAGACAGAAGAGCTGTTTTGGTCTCAATTCCATAGTCTGGAGCGTTCACTTCCGCTAACTGATCGGTTGGCTGAGTGGGCTGAGCTGAACAGATTGTCCGGACTTGCCATGACGGATATCGTGACTCATGTCTGGCCGGAGAGGCCCAAGCCGAAGAGTTATTTTGGCCTATTGCAGCAATTTCTTGGGGCGGTGCCGCATATCAAGGCGATGAAGCGGTCGGCCTGCATAGAGGGTGCGCGGATGGCCCTCGCCCGTGTGAAGACACATTGGACAAAGATGGATGCCACCGTTGTTGCGACCCAGGGTTCGGACGAGAGCCGATTACCCGCTGAGCACTATTTTGGAGAAGTTCTGCGCGGTGCTCGTGTAATAGAGTCGCAGTGCTCGAAAAATGTCGTGTTCAAATGAACATTGTGGTTTGTAAAACGATGTTTATAATATAAGCGCCTTTTATACTTGTGCAGTCAAGTATTCTAATATCTCCTGTGCGGCCGTTTATGTATACGTGTGTATAACCTGAAAGATGGCAGTCATCGGCTTCAGCCCCCACGCACAAGGTGCCGGGGTGTTCGCAAAGATAGCGCATTTTCACACTTAATCCGACGTCTCGGTCCTGTGAAGGAGGTGGTAGCGTAGCAAACGAGGCAACCGAACTATAATGCTTTATCACTTTCACTTAGCCATAGGAGTTCGAGGGTGGGGCTACGATATAGCTCCTAGGGGCACCGCGCTCTCCGAATTCGGGGCGCGTATGCGCCTGACCGGGAAATGGTCCTTCGTCAAAGCGGAGGAATTCTAAACATTCCGGTAGTCGATCGAGTGGTTGACCAGTCTCGCGCTGTATCATGACAGTCAGTTTTCGGCTTTCTCTACTGAGGTGCTCGCCCGGCCGAACCGGGGCACAATCGCAGTAGTTCTCCTGGTGCCGCGTTAGCCGATGATACGGAACATAAGGCAGCAAAACACAGGAGCCGGGCAAACCCAACATTTGACCAAAGACATGATTCGGAGCTGATGCATATAAGGCCTAACTCGAGACGCCGAACACTCCCTAAGGTATTCGGTCTTTATGATAGCGGGCAGAACAATGCCCTAAGCCCCTAGTGTCCAGGTACACACAAGGTCCTTCTGACGCGGCCGATGCCAAAACGTCAGTCTCCTCTCTGGTTATAATGAGAAACCAGGGGATATATATCAACAAGAGACAGTAAAAAAGGTTTACGCAGGGTCTTAATCTGAAAAGAATCCTTGCCACGGGTCCCTACTGCACGTCTGCGCCTGTGTCTCCGTTGTGCTGTATCCTGGACGGGCGTACACGTTGTTCATCTGTAAAAGAGAGGAACTTAGTTTAAAAAGTAATCGTGCAAAAAATGAATTAAAAATCTAAATATGAATGAATGAATAGAGCTGAGCTTATATTAGCTCATACGTACAACCCCTTGTAAAGGGGTGTGCGGCTAGGGAGCCCCTAGCTTATTTATGCCGGACTCGTCTGACCGTGTCCGGGGTCTTGAACGACCTTTTAATGAGATGATGCCGCGTGGACCGGGCATTTTAAGTGTAAGAGACGCGTAGTGTGGTATTGCATTAAAGCGGACAAAAGCTTCACGTCCCAACAGTGCTTGATGGCTACTTTTGAATGGGGCGATATGAAAGATTAGCTTTTCGCGTCGGAAGTTGTCGGATGACCCGAACACAACTTCTAGTAGTAAGGAGCCCGTGCACTTGGCGTAGCGGCCTGGCGTCACTCCTTTGAAGGAAGTGTGGCTATGTCGGACGTTAGTAAGGTCTATCCCCAACTTGCGGATTGTGTCCGGATAGAGCAGGTTTAAATCACTGCGGCCGTCCATCAGGACTTGTGTAAATTGGAGTCCATCGATTATAGGATCCAATATCAGAGCAGTCCATCCTGCGTTTCGAATGCTTCTGGAATAGTCCAGGTGATCGAACGTAATTGGTTTTGACATCCAACCTCAAGGTTCCGCTGGGGTGGACCGTGCGATACCTACTTTGGCGGGTGCTGCACTGTTGTTCCGCACTATCACATGAAGTGAGTTTACTGTTTTGACTTCTTGTGGGAAAGTCTTTTGTTTTCCGGCGCTCTGCTGGTGGGGTTCGTCATCATCCTCGCTTGGCGCATCGAGCCCCTTGTGTTCGGCGTTGAGTCGGCCGGACTGTTTGAGAACCCAACCATCTCGGTGGGTGTGGTTTGCAGGCCTTCCGGAAGTAGTGTGGATTTGACATATTCGATCCAAAATTTTGTTTAAGTTGGATAGCTCATCACTGTTGTCCTTAAGAGGCAGTGTTTTGTTGTTCGGCCGCGAGCTTTTGAATCCGGCGTTGATCGCCGTGTTCTTTGGGCTTTTTTCTTTATTTCGGTGCTGATCCTTTCTGCGTCGTGATTTTCCGTTTCCATCCCTAATCTCGGATGTACTCGGGTCGCTGGTGCTGCATCTTGCTAGCCAGCTGTCTTCCCCCGCACAAAAGCGGGTCATGAGGCTTGTTAGCGCGGCCATTGTTCTCGGCTTCTCTTGGCCAAGGTGTCTGGCGAGCCATTCGTCTCGGACATTATGTTTAAAAGCTGGTAAGGCTTCGGCGTCCGGACAGTCGACTATTTGGTTCTTTTTGGTAAGGAACCTGTTCCAGAATTTGCGCGCTGACTCTCTGGGCTGTTGAGTTATGTGACTTAAATCGTCTGCATCCGGAGGGCGGACATAAGTCCCTTGAAAATTTGCTCTAAACGCGTCCTCAAGCTCTTCCCAGCTTCCAATAGTATTTTCTGGGAGGCTTTTGAGCCAATGCCGAGCTGGCCCTTTGAGCTTGAGGGATAGATATTTTATGGCGTGGAGATCATCTCCTCTAGCCATGTGTATGTGGAGGATGTAATCCTCAATCCAGACTCGAGGGTCTGTTGTTCCGTCGTATGCCTCTATGTTTACGGGTTTGAACCCCGCTGGAAATTCATGATCCAGCACCTCATCGGTGAAACATAGTGGGTGTGCAGCGCCCCTGTATTTGGGTGTGCCGTTGCCTTCGAACACTTGGCGTGTCGTGTTGCTTCCTGGGGCCCTCTTTTTTGGCCCATAAATGGACCTGACCGGGCCATATGTTTTCCGATGACCAGGAGTCGGCTTGTGTGCGGCGCCTCTTATCTCTTTTGGCCCGTCATCTGGTCGTCTATCCGGCCAGGCGGCCTCTTTGCTTTTTGACTGTGGGGGTTCTACAGCCTCCTCGTCGAATTCTGGCAGCAGCTTGCGCTTCGGGTAGCTCTTTATTTGGTGGCCATTGCCGTATTTGTCCGCGGTCTTGAGTACTTTGCTCCACCTCATTCTGAGTATGTCTTCCGCTGTTTTGAGCTTCCGTTTTTCTTTTTTCAAGCTTCTCGCAGTGGCGACAAGTCTTTTGTGAAGGTTCTTATTCTCCAGTGGTGTGTTCGGCGTGAGATCTTCTGGACTATTGTTTTCGCCGGGCGTGGATTGATTATCTGATTCATCCTGTTCGGATGGTTGCTTGGTTGCATGTTCGTCGTCCACTGGCTTGTCCTGCTCTATTGCTGGGTCATTAGGAGTGCTGTTTTTGTCGAGGCGGGACTTAGGGCGGCGTCTGCGTCGCCGTTTTGGTTGTTTGTCGGCGGGATTACCCTTTGCCGCGTCCCGTTGTTCCTCGTTATCGCTTACCTTTGGGGTGTCGACCATATATACATCATGGGTTGGGGTGGCCTTCCAGTGCTCGATGAGCGCGGGTTCTTGATCGTCTCCGGCATCATCGCCCATACCGTCGATGTCTTCGGAGTCATAGTCTAGCATGTCGGTTAGATCGTCGATAGTGGCTACAAAGTGGGTGGTGGGTGGGCTTTGAATTTCTTCGTCGTCCGCATCCCAACCATCCTGACCGCAGTCCGGCCAGGGTTCTCCTGATAACGAGAGATGCTTCAGCGAATTTAGGATGTCGCCAAAGGGTCAGTGCTGAAAGATGTCTGTGGCGGTGAACTCCATGATCGGCGCCCAATCAGATTCGATTGGCAGGGGCGCAAGAGGTTCGGAGTCCGGCAAGGAGTCCGGCGCCTCGGAGTCACGAGCTTTATAAGGGACAAGGTCGGTATTCGGCTCCATCGCCGTAGAAGTCGCAGCCCCCGAGGCGGTGTCCAGCCACCTGTCCTCGATCTGCGCAGTCCGCTCCGAACTATGGGTCAGAGCGGACTCGTGTGCGGCCTCCGGGGCACTGTCCGGCGGCAGAGCTAAATCATGCCCATCGTGACAGCGCGGCACGCTCGGCTGTGGCTCAAATCCGTCGAAGATCAAGTCTCCGCGGATGTCGGCCGTGAAGTTTAGGCTTACAAACCTGACCTGATGGCCAGGGGCGTAGCTTTCGATCTGCTCCAGATGGCCAAGCGAATTGGCCCGCAGTGCAAAGCCGCCGAACACGAAGATCTGTCCGGGGAGAAAAGTCTCACCCTGGACGGCATTGTTGTTGATTGAAGAAGCCATCAAGCCTATCGGTGATGACATAGAGGAACTCTCAATGAAAGCACCAATGTCGGTGTCAAAACCGGCGGATCTCGGGTAGGGGGTCCCGAACTGTGCGTCTAGGCGGATGGTAACAGGAGACAAGGGACACGATGTTTTTACCCAGGTTCGGGCCCTCTCGATGGAGGTAAAACCCTACTCCTGCTTGATTGATATTGATGATATGGGTAGTACAAGAGTGGATCTACCACGAGATCAAGGAGGCTAAACCCTAGAGGCTAGCCTATGGTATGATTGTTGTAATGGTTGTGTTATCCTACGGACTAAAACCCTCCGGTTTATATAGACACCGGAGAGGGCTAGGGTTACACAGAGTCGGTTACAATGGTAGGAGATCTACATATCCGTATCGCCAAGCTTGCCTTCCACGCCAAGGAAGGTCCCATCCGGACACGGCACAAAGTCTTCAATCTTATATCTTCATAGTCTTGGAGTCCGGCTGACGATGATAGTCCGACTGTCCGGACACCCGCTAGTCCAGGACTCCCTCAACAACTATCAGCAGATTTGTAGATGGAGATCATGTGTCTGCAAACATAGTATCCACAAAGGTTGGTCCCTGCTTCTTGCTGAGGACACTGATTTTTTTTGTACAGAATTAATCATGTATTTGCCCTGTTAGGAACAACCTAACCGGTGTTAGATGTATTATTTTTTCTTTAGACAAAATAGAAAGAGGTTTATTTAGAAGCTTGAACATTTGACTAGCGTAAGGAAAGGTATTTGCAGACTGTTGGATAAATTTTCCAAAACTAATAGATTTCGGTGTGTTGCCGGAGAAATGATCTCGTGCTGCAGAGGTAGTTCCCTGTTGAACAGGTTCCCTGGTTTAGTTTTCCACAACATGAGCACACTGCAAATGATGATGAATTTTGACAACATCTATTATTGAACCAGATATGAA
The DNA here is from genome assembly GCA_963921465.1 of Triticum timopheevii. Taxonomy (NCBI): domain Eukaryota; kingdom Viridiplantae; phylum Streptophyta; class Magnoliopsida; order Poales; family Poaceae; genus Triticum; species Triticum timopheevii. The sequence goes on along the minus strand of OY997268.1, from coordinate 374,600,750 downwards.
TGCATATTAATTTCAACATCATCGAATTCAATACCTATCCATGAATTGCTGAAGATGTGTCAGATCCTAAGTGTTTGTTGACTCTCTGAGAGAACCGATGTAGTAAACTGTGCTCTTGTTCGGAACAATGAATAACAATTTCCAGTGATTGCTACATATTAAGAAAGCCATGAACTTACGAATTATGTCAAAATCAGAATGACAATAAGTGTATGCGTGGTTGTTTACTTGACTTACCCTTCATGATATGGCCAGAGAAATGATTCTGCATGGGACGTGTTTTCGAAGAGACGGACGACCGTGTTAACGGCCCAGTCCCGTCGGTCCATACCATGTATTGTTGTGCCATTTTCTAATTCGGGATCTATGAAATACAAACTCTCCCTTTTTCTTCTCTGCGTGTTCAATCCCCTAAGAGGAATAAAATGCAGTTAGTTGTTTATCATTTATAGCCTTGCATGGAGAAGTTGATCAGAGTTTGTTAAGTACTTACAAAATCAGGCATCTAACAAGAGTGCCATCGAGCATGTTGTAGTTGAAGAAGAGATGTAAGTACTCGAAACTCACATCGATGGAACCAGTATCGTCTCAGAAATGATCTCTGTTGTAGTGGACTAGCAAACCATGATGTCCTGCTGACATTAGATCCATGCAATATTCATGTAACTCGCGGCAACTGGAGCTGCACTCATCAAAGTATTCGCCAAAAAGAAATGGCTAGCCAAGGACGTAATAGCGTGCTTGAAGTACGTCTCCTTTACTTTTAGCAAGCAACAAACGTACTTCTTCATCATCCATGGCGTTAGAAATAATATTACTCCACAATTTGAACAAGCTGTTGTTAATTGGTTCTGGGCGATGAGTGCTTTAAGTAAGAGGCAATCGTTCTCTTTCCTCTTCACTTTCCCGCCACGCTTCCTCGTGGTCGTGGGTGTAGCCTTTTTGGCCACTTCCTTCTTGGTACTTGAGGCATTTCTGGCAGAACGTCTGGTTGCCTGCAAGGTAGACTGCCGAGCAGACGGTGAAGCTTGGACGGACTGCTTAGCAGACGGTTTATCTATGCCGGACAGCTGAGCTGGTGGTGCTGCTGTAATGGACTGCTGGGCTGTAGGAGCAGAGGCATCGGACTGCTGACCATGCGTTGAAGCTATGTCTGGTTTCGGCGCATGTGGTGCCAACTTGTCGGTGTGCTGAGGAGGCCGTGCCAACGCGTTGGTTTGTTGAGCAGGAAGTGCTGACGCATTGGTATGCTAATCACGCAACTGCAGACTGACGGACTAATGAGCAGTCAGTTCTGGACCTACAAACTGCTTAGCAGGCGGCTCCGAAGCATCAGACTGCTTAGCAATCTGTTCCACCAGGTTGGTCTGCTGAGCATGTGCTGCAGCTGGGTCTCCCCCTGCTGCTTCAGCGGCTGGCATCTGAACCGGTGGTGCATCTTCAGCAGTTGTAGGCCTTGCCACTGGCTTCTTTGGGGTGGAGGATGGCATGGCCTGTACGCCACAAAGTCGGGCCGGCTGATCACAAGTTGATGCATCAGCCCGCGAGAGCTACTATGGCAAGGAGAGCATCATCGGTTGAGGGGCGACAGTGATTGCTCTTGGCGGGGCTTCATGGATATCATCGATGAACTCTATTTCCTTCTGTGGCCACTGGATGCGATGTAACAGTGTTTCTCCCAAGGTCCTTTGCTCGTTGAAGTCTCCTAGGACATTCTTCAGGGCAAATTCATTGAATCCAGGCTTTACTTCAGTCACGTAGCACTTCACACAGCCCGGCTTCAATGGCACATTGTCCAAGAAGAGGCCATCTTCCAAGAAGGGTGGGCAAACCCAGGCTGTTGCACATTTTAATGTACCTTCATAATGTGTAAGCACGCCCTTCAGTCTGTCTTTCATTCCAGATAGATCAGATATAGCATCATCATGAGCAGCTGCAGCCTCAGTGTCACTGGGGTCAGCTAATGCATAGCTACTCTTGTGCAGTGTTGTCGCGCAATAAGCAGCATCCTCCATGCCCGCCTCCCCTCCCATCTATTGGCTATCTTTCAGTGTTAGAGTCTTCTGCATCATCATTGACTCCTCAACATCCTTTCGAACAGCCGGATAAATCTCCTTCCTCAACCTTTGAAACAATGCATTGTGCTTCATTTCACTCCACACTTTTTTCATGTTGTGCCTCTCTTCTTTGCTGAGTGTGAAAGCCCTCTTGTGCGGGACATTAACAGCTATACCCCTTGCACGACTAGGGGGCTCATTTGTTTCCAGAGCAATGGACAGAATGTCACATGGCCCTGAGTTCCTATAGAACCTTCCAGGGATCTTCCAAGCCTCTAATATCACTTCATACAGTTTGGCGTCACCTGAGTTTTCAAAGTAATAAGTTCCATCATCACGCCTCTTTGCACGTGCCCGCAACTAGTCTCTCACATGTTCGCCCCTAATTTCACTAAAGGTCGAATTCCCACCCGCCGCTACTTCTTCTTTGTCCTCTTGTTCCCATACCAGTTTCATGCTGTAGTATCCTGCCACACCCATATGGTGGGGGTGTATGTTCTTCTTCTGAAGTTCCGATTGCTTGAAACTCTTCTCAGCAAACTCTTTAGTTTCCCTGACCCTTTTGAATTCCGCCCAGTCTGCCTTTGTAATTTGGGGGTATGCGGGGATTGGGTCCTTGCCTTCACTCAAGTACTTCTTGTACAGCATGTGCTTCCAGTTTGTCCAAGCATCCCTAGCCTTCTTCAGTGCAGCGTGTTCCACCTGCATTCTCCACTGCTCTGGAACGTTGAATTGATCCATGATCTCTCGGACTATCCTTCGCCATGTTTCTGTGTCAGCCTTCCGAAACCCCGGCAGATTAATGTTGAGCCTTGCCCTGCCAACAAATCCACACACACTCTTGAACCTCATGCGTGCTTTATCTGGTTTAGTTGGAGCCCAAGACTTTAAATCAATCTCGGTTACTTCATATACACCTTTAAGCTGGTGTGTGGGCTTCCTTGGAGCGTTCCTCCGTGTCCTGACCGGAAGGGTAATTGCTGCAGCTCTATCCTGTTCAAGATTACTTGATCCCTCACAATCTGCTGAAGACCTAGGGTTGTCCGAATCAGATGAAGATACATGGCCTGAAACATGAGTGTTGTCACTGCTACTCGGCATCTACAAAGAACACATGCGAAACTCAGGAAAGGAGGATAAGTATAAAACTAACAACTTGGTATCAAGCTTTCTAAACATGCCATGCAATAATTTAGAAAATGTACGGCTAATTTGTTAAGTTTGTGTGACTCGGGCGCTCGCGATCTGTAAATAGGCAGTAACTTACTGGAACAAATACAGCTTATATGTAGTAAGGAAGGTAGATAATGAACATATATACGCTCTTCATTATTTTATAGCCAATTTGGGAACATGCGGAACGAAATTGGATGAGGGATTGCAACAAAATATGCCTCACCATGATGGAGAGCAGTAACTAACAGGCTTCTTAATGCAAACCCGGCCGGACCACAGGAGAGGCGAGGGTTACTGCATCGATATGCTCGAGGGTGGCTGGAGAGCAAACGAAGATGGCGAGGCACGGGCCACCGCGTGCTGGGAACGGCAGTGGAGGTAGGCTTGATGCCGAAGAGCGGGCACACGGCCGGGGTGAGCACGGCGGTGCCGGAGAGGGTTCTGCTGTGGATCTGGGGGAGGGGGAGCTGGCGGAGGAGATTGGATGGATTAGTTGAGTGAAACGCGGGTGGACGGTAGGGGTGTTGGGGACTCCGGGTGTTGGCGGCCTAGGTGAAAAGGGTGAAAATATCCCTGATCGCCGGGCGCGCGAAAAGGCCAATGCAAATGGTAGCCTCTAAGCGCTCGTGTGCACAAACAGAATAATTTCGTTTGAAATGAAGACGTACTAATTTTGAAATGAAGACGTGAGTTCATCATTTCTCCTCTAAAATTTTCCCACGTAAAGCAATCACAATTATACCACGGGTTTGATTTGCTGGCGCATTTTACGTCTCGTGTGCTATATGTAAGACATTTTTTGGCATTTACGGTGCATTTTGGCATATAAATCAATTCCTTGCCGGACTACATTTCCTATCAAAAGGGATGAGGATTTCCGTTCGATCTGGGACCATCCAACTATGCAGACGTACGATCCATGGGGTTTGGATTCTGGCCAATCAGATTGCGCGACTGAGATCGTGCGCGCAGCAAAGGGGGGGCATCAGCCACGGCTTGGTAGGCACACGGCTTTCGTGTGTGAACAGTGTGCTATTTGAAAACATTTTTTGGGAGGGGCTATTTGAAAACATTTACATGTGCTGTCGAAACGGATGAGGGTTGCCGTTCGATCAAGGAGAATCCAACGGTGCAGACGTACGGTCTGTGGGGTTTGTGTTCTGGCCAATCAGAATGCACGACTCAGATCGTGCGCGTGGCAGAGGGGGGGGGGGGATCGGCCACGGTTTAGTGGGCACACGGCTTTCGTGAGTGAACCATGTGCTCTTTGAAAACATTTACATTACCTAACATCATATTTTTGTTCGAATGAAAACATGAGCTCATCATTTCACCTCCAATTTTTTTCCACGGTAAGAAATCACGAGTATAGTGGAGAGTATATATGATACTAGTGTATGATACTACCTTTAATTAATTATAGCGCATAGTATAATACATAGATTATAGTATCATATGTCATATGTATTGCCATCCATGACACAAATTAGCATCGCATTTAACATGATACGGTATCTACCTATATGTTACTCTAACCCTCTCTATATATATTTAATTCTTTGCCACATCAGCATACTTGCTATTTCCGAGTGCATGACATCGCCGGCTATGACACAACCACTATGGCCAGCCTTATATAGTGGGAGTATCATATACTATATATAGTGTCATGCATATGATACTAGTGTATGATACTACGTATGTACCTTCATAGTGCATATATAGTATCATAGAGTAGTATATATCATAGACGACTGTATTTATGTTGTACCACTTTGTGTCATGCATGGCAATTAATAAGGCAACCTAAGATACTAACTTATGATACTATGCATGCGCGCATTACGGAGGTATTACCGATCATATACAAGCATCATGCATATATACTCCCTCCTTTCCGGTTTATAGGCTTATCTCAAAACTTTAGTTTTTCCATTTTATAAGGCTCAATTTGGTTATTCCCCATCACATGTTCAGATTCCAAGGTGCATTAAATCATTGCATGCAAGTATTAAGAGAAAGTTGACCAATGCATGTACTTTATGCATGCATGTATTGCAATTAATACATTGGAAAACATAAATTTTTGAGGAAAACAAAAGCATTAATTGGGTGTTTTTGCAAACTACAAAAAGTATTCCACCACTCACCATCTACCTTGGTTGGTGAGATTTTTGGTTGTAATGGGGAGTATCATATACTAGTATCATGCATATGATATATATATAGTATCATGCATATGATATATATATAGTAGTGTATGATACTACTTCCGTAATGCATAGTATCATAAGCTAGTATCTTAGGTTGCCTTATTAATTTTCATGCATCACACAAAGTAGTACAACATTTAATATGATATGGTATCATGATATGATACCACATCCTCTCTTTCCTCATTTAATTGTGTGCCACATCATACAGAAAGTCCAGTTGGAATGCATGATACTGTTTATGATACTACCATTACAACCAGCCTAAACCGTAAAGGAGGGAGTATGATACTAGCTAGTCTATGCTATACTAGCTACCTCACTAAGAGCATGGTTAATAATACAGCCAACGATCGGCTATAAGAAGTTGCCATGTCATATACAACCAACCTCTTAGCCGGCATGTACAATACTATGTTTTAAATACGTACTAGTTTATCAATAGTTGGCCCACCTTACATCCTCACAAAGTGTCTTGGGTCTCGTGTTGCAGCTGGCTCTACTAACCAAGAGCCCACTTCTCTTCTCTCTCATCTTCTCTTTCCTCCAACTAATAAGCACATATATATTATTCTATTCCTTATAGCCTGCTTAATTATGTCACTCTACTGTACTAGCCTGCTCTAAGACTAGCCACAATGGAGAGTAACACATACACTAGTAACATACACATATTCCTAGACAATGTTACTACCTAGTGGGTAGTAACATAAGTATGGTAACATTCAAAGCCTCATTTATTAGGTTATAAACTCATATTGCATTGGGACATGTGATGTTACAGTAACTAGCTAAGTTACTCAAACTACCTCTCTCCTTATTAACTCCTTGCCACATAAGCAAATTTGCTGAGTTGGACTCGATGTTACTGCTGAAGTTACTCCCACTGTGGCTAGTCCAATGCATAGTATCATCATAGAGTAGCTAGTACCATACAAATAGTAGCATAGCATTTATTATGATACGGTTTCATGATATGATACGTAACCCTCTCTTTCTTCATTAATTCTACGACAGCTCATCAAAATTGCCAAGTTGGCATGCATGATACTAGCTATGATACCCCCTTACTATCAGCCTAGCAAAGAAGGTGTACAGATCATTTGTGCGTCTTTGTGAGTTTTCATCCGTTTTTTCGAGAAGCGGGGAGAAGTTTCAAACATTTCGGCCGCGAGGTGCGGCCACTGACGTAGGCCTAGTTGGTATTTTAATTACAGGAAATTCAGATGGAGTTCAGACATCATCAAAATCGATGTGTGCCCATGGCGTGCTCTCATGACACCGTGGAAAAAAATTGGTAAAGTTTGGCACAAGTTTTGATGACCGCTCCTTCCAAACCGGAGCATCTCACATGAAGGATCATGGTTTCCAAAAGGAGACGTGTCAATTCAAACTCCTGTGGCCGGTGACTTCATCGTTTGGCCTCATAAAAATTTCCACGGTACGCAATCACCATTATACCACGGGTTTGATTTTCTGGCGCATTTCAGTTATCGTTAGCTATATTTAAGACATTTTTTGAGATTAATGTGCATTTTGTGCATAAGAATAAAATTACAACCGGAACTGCATGTGCTGTCGAAAGGATTGAGGATCGCCGTTCGATCTGGGAGCATCCAACGGTGCAGACGTATGATCCGTGGGGTTTGGGTTCTGGCCAATCAGAAAACATGACTCAGATCATGGGCGGGGTGGCGGGGTTTGGTCGGCACACGACTTTCATCAATGAACCTATGCTATTCGCAAACCAGATTGCATATTTTTGTTCACACATACTGTAGTGAGATCAATTGAGTGTGCTACCTCTATGATATAATAATAATAATAATAATAATAATAATAATAATAATAATAATAATAATAATAATAATAATAATAATAATAATAAACAGTTCATATTCATTGCCTGAGCTGACAGCATATCAAGGTCAACATATTAACGGTTCTTACATCAACGGAAAACTGGGCATAACTCACAAATTCAGTACACGCAATAGTTCTAAATTGAACGAATTAAGTTGCAGGGTAGGCATAAAGACTAGTCTTACGGCTTAATTCCCATGTACATGGGGGGACTGGGATCATTAAGTTGACCCCGAATGAACTTGGGGTTTTTGATGATTTTATGCTGCTCTGTTACATGGGTGGGTGATCCCTTCACTGGCAACTCATCAAATTCATCGTACTCATCCTCATCGGTAACATCGTCGACACCCAGTACCCTTCTCTTCCCATGCATCACTAAATGGCAGTTCTTATGCAAGGGGTCTTCCATAAAGAAAATCTGGGTAGCATCGCTGGCAAGAATGAATGGGTCTGCGTGATATGCCATCGTTGTCCTGTTAACACAGGTCTTCCTGTACTCATCAATCCTTACCTGACCAAGAGGGATCCATGCGCACCTGAATAATGCCACCTTAACTTTCACATAGTCAAGCTCCCAAATCTCTTTGATGGTTCCATAGTATACCCTTTTATCAGCTTCATTTACAGTCATGCATTCTATTTGAATGGAGCTGTTCTGATACGAGGTCTTCTGATCACGTTCCTTAGTGTAGAACGTGTATCCGTTTATGTCATATGCTTGGTACGTCAACACCATAGGTGATGGCTTTTGTGCCAACCACGTAGCAATGTCATCGATGGATCCTTGTGCCAAATGATTCTTCAGCCATTCGGTGTAGTTCTTAGTGTGCTCCTTCATCTCCACATATGATGAAGGCACCATTGGTAAGAAGCTTTGGCGTATCTCTACCAAGTGTTCTTCAGCATAAGCGCTGAGAACTGGGCTGTTAAGCAGTACCGTCAAATGGGCTTTCTCTGCCAATTCTCTAGGTGCATCCATTTGTGTGCCAGCAAGGACCAGCTTACCTTTCAGCCTTCCCTTGTAGCGAGAGAGGGGCAAACCTATAGGTCTTTGTTTCATGTATTCGGTGCAAAACTCAACCACCTCCTCGCGGTATAACCTTGTAGGATGCTTGCCTCTGGATGGTTTTGGTTCCGACAAAAGCACTTCAGTATTCCCATGAACCACTCGAAGGTATACATGTTGCAAAGAAACACAGGACCACAATACTTTATCTCTCCGACAAGGTGCACAGTGAGATGGACCATGACATCAAAGAATGATGGTGGGAAAACATCTCTAGGTTGGACAATATTCTTGCTATATCATCTTGCATGTGATCCAACTCTTCAGGCTCTACAACTTTCTACCATAGTTGGTTGAAGAAATCACAAAGGTCAATGAGTATTTTTCTTATATCTTTGTCCATCAGATTCCGAATGGCCACGAGGAGGATTTGTGTCAACATTACGTGGCAATCATGTGACTTCATGTGTCCCAACTTCATTTTACCTAAGCTCACATCCACGAGACTTCTGATGTTTGCACAGTAGGAAGAGGGTGTCTTAACTGACAACAAATAGGTGAAGAACTGTGTTGCTTCTTTTGTACTGAAATTGTAACTCTGGCAAGCTTTGATGAATTTGTCATCATCTTCTACTTCACTCTTGTGTTTTGATCGATCAGTAAGCATATCGAGCCGTGAACCGTCACCATCCTTTTTTTTACCTTTAATCTTGAGCAGAGTACCAAGGATGCTTTCACATACGTTCTTCTCTATGTGCATGACATCGATGTAGTGACGTACACGTAGAATCTCCCAGTAAGGTAATTTCCAGAACACCGATTTCTTCTTAAACACTTGACCCTTGGGTGTTTTTTTCACCGTCAAAGGGTGGTTCTTGCCAAGCACAACATTAACTTTTTAGCCATGTTGTGGACCACCTCCCCTTCATAGGTCTTGGGGCCGCACCTGCCTCTGCCGTACCATTAAATTCAGCTTTCATCTTTCGGTATGGGTGAGTTTTCCGTAAGAACCTACGATGATGCAAATACACTATTTTGTGCGACTTGGGAAGTCTTCTGCTAGCTGTCCTATGCATGCATGTGACACACCCTACATCTACCTTTGTTTTCTGCCCCGATGTGTTGCCTAATGTCAGCATATCTTGAATGGTGTGCACCAGCATTGCATGTAGATCAAAAATCTCCTTTCTATAAGCATCATAACATTTTACAGCAGGCACATCTATCCACACTGTTAGCAATTCTTCTACCAGTAGCTGAAAGTAAATGTCGATGTCATTTCTAGGTTGCTTCGGGCCTTGGATAATCATTGACATCATAATATATTTTTTCTTCATACACAACCAAGGAGCTAGGTTATATATGCACAGAAGCACTAGCCATGTGCTGTGATTGGTTCTCATATCGCCAAAAGGATTCATCCCGTCAGTACACTCCCGAGCCTTATACTTCTAGGATCCTTGGCAAATTTTTCAAACTTGTTGTTGATTAATTCCCACTGAGCCCCATCTTTCGGGTTCCTCATAAACCTATCCAAAATTCGCTCATCATGATGCCACCGCAACCTCTTTGCCTCTCTAGGGTTTGCAAACAATCGCCTCAACCTTGGAATTAAAGGCAAGTACCAAACAACCTTGAACGGGATTCCTGTCTTGATCCCATCGTCCAATTTGTATTTTTCCTTTGCTCTCCTGTGCTTGTATTGCATGCTTGCATATGGGACATGCACGCAAATCTTTGTACTCACCATGGTACAATATACAATCATTCACACAAGTGTGTATCTTCTGTACTTCAAGTTCCAATGGGCAAAAAAAATTTCTTCGCTTCATTCGTGCTTCCGGGGAGCACATTATCTTTTGGAAGAATTTCTTTGAAAAGATATAACATCTCTGTGAAGCCCTTTTTTGATAGACCGTTTGATGCTTTAAATCTGAGAAGCGCCAGGGTGGCACTCAACCTGGAATATTTCTTTTTGCAACCTGGATACAATTCTTTCTTGGAGTCCGCATCAATGGTTGGCAGATCCTTGTACCCAATCATATCCTTTTTGGGGCCCTCGAAATCAGCAATCATAGCAGCAAAAACTGGCATATCAAGATCGTCGTCATCTGTGTCGACGTCTTGGTTTTCCAGTGGGCGTTTTGGCTTTCTGGTGTTCCATTGGTAGCTTGATGCCTCTTCCCCGATGTTAGATTCAACATCCATGTGACACTGATCGGGGTTTGGCATCTCGCTACCCTGGGTATCTTCATCCATGACCTCCTCTTCACCATGTCTAGTCCAACGTGTATATCCGTCCATGAATCCCCTAGAGGCTAAGTGCATCTGGACATCTGCAACTTCATGTGACTCTGTATTGGAACAATCAGTACATGGACACGGGATGTAATCCGCATCACCAATTATCCTCTTTGTACTTTCAGCCAAATTCATGAACTCTGTCACGCCACTGATAAAATCTGCGGTTTTCTGATTCTTCATCCATCGAGATCATTCCATCTGCAGCACACGAATGATAATGAAGAACAAAACAACAATGTTAATACATGGATTAACTGCTGCCCAAAGATGCGTGCATAAATCACAAGGTTTTATTTTCATAATTACTGAGGGTGCTCCATGTTGTTATCCAGACATGCAATGAAAAAAATAATGGCCAGTCAATTTACACGCAGAGTACTAGTACAACACTACCCTCAGGAATTGAATACCTTAATTAAGCCACTCACGAAAAGAACACCTTAAGTAATTAGCCGCGCGGCGACCTCCACCCAACAGACAGACAAGCAAGATGCGGCGGCACGCCGAGACAGCAGGGTTGAGGAGCAAAGCTTAGTGCGGTTGCCGCCTGAAGTTTGACCTCCACTATCCCGCCATCGACCGCGATGGATGTGCTCGAATCACGCCGCTGCCGACCTCGATGGTTGAGCTCCTCCTATCTCCCACCGCAGACCAAGGATTGACCTCCCATGACGCCGTAACCGCCCACCGACCGAGGATTGACCTCTTCTCAGGTAGCCGCTGCCTAGGCCGCCGCCGCCATCTCTATATGTAGAGCAGCTGTTTTTTTGACAGAGATATCCGCAGAGCGGCTGTTTACACGGTATCTCACCGTAACTCAATTATATGGACAGGGTAGTACATCACATACGGTTATGTAACGGCATCCGTGTCTAGCCTATGTTGTCTTCTCACACGGTTTGGTGCGGAAATCGTGTGTGACGTTGTAATACCTAACACAAATGACATGTATAAACAGTGTGTCGTATACAACATATAGTGCCATAATTGTTCCCGACCGTTAGCTTATCTCCACAGTTTCCCCATTTCCCCCAAAACCCTACATAGCCTCCAAATTCTCTCGCATGGCGCTGACATTAGAGGAATGCGGACGAGTGGTGCTGATGGTTTCGGTGCGGCTGCTCCTGCTCGTATCGCCGCCACGACGGCGGTCGCCGCCAAGAACTTGCCTAAGGTCATCAGAAGGCATGTGTACTACGGATCCGAATCGTCCTGTCAGGTTCCAATCTATCCCGATCTTTTTTAGCATGTCCACAGTATAGCTCCTTGCTGAAT